>CM054063.1:256477629-257814046 GCA_028641055.1 Alopecurus myosuroides | reverse complement strand
AGGAAGTTTAGGGTTTTGTAAGTAGTGTCCGGGTAGGATTCCGAGTACGCCTTGGATAGCAAGCCAGGGGATCCGGGGATTATATAAGCCGGTCCCCTAGGGTTAGATCGACGAGTTCACCAGAGACATAAGTTTACGAGATAGAGATCGAGAGGTATCGAGCATCCATTGTAATACGAGTATCGAGATAGTATATTCAGATCGGAGACTCGGCGACTTGATTGCCGGCTACCAGATCGCATATCGCCATGGTTTCCTTTGAGCTAAACCCTCTCCCAAACACCAGAGTCGATTTTCCCCAAGACAAGTTACCCCCGGTAACGTCTGCCGTGATTATCCCACGACAGGTAGTCAACCTATTCACACCCCCCCCCCTCTAGTTGACCATAGTGCACTTTCAGCCGGGTCTTGCGTCTCCGGGTGTTCTTCATCACCTTCTTGGATTTTCTCTGCCTCTTCAACTTCAGCCATGGGAACATATTTCCACTCAAGTTGATCAAAGGATCATTGACATCCTCCGGTTCATACAAAGGATGCCGCACCCTGGCTTCTAAGGGATACTCATCGTACGAACTGGATAGCAGGTGCTTGGATTATGGGGCATAACTGCTCCCACGTCCCAGCTTCCTGGTAGGCATGCGCTTATGCGCGACAACACAAGCCCTGCTATTCCACCGTCGATGTAAACTATCCACTAGAAGTCATAGGCACTACTGTCGACGTACTTCATATCAATCACGCACTGTACGTCAACAGCTTTGAACGAATGATGATCACAACTTATCTCTAAGACACAAAAGATTGAAATGAGGTTGCAAATGGCCTTCACTAAGGCAGAGATAGCAAATACAATCATCCAGAGGACACATGTCCCAACATAGCATTCATTACATCAGCGGAAGCAATCAAAGGTGTCTGGGTACAGACAAATCCAACAGGCTTAAGAAGCCGGAGAAAATAAAGAAGACGAAGCCCATCCACGTAGGTCCTGGATCCAGCCCTGGTCCAGCTAACTACTCGTCTGCAGTCTCGTCAAACTCCACGAAGTAGCCATCCTGGTGGTCATCGTAGCCGTAGTCGTAGTCTGCGTAAACCACAGCCCCAACGGGGTCAGTACATCCAAGTACTGGCAGGAAAGACTCACAGTTCACCAAAGTATAGCCCGTCAACACAAGCACAGATGACTTGGTTCAACGGAAAGAAGGGGATATATAATGCTGCAACTGGCTGCGCTAACCAACTACAGAGATTCTATCATATACAACTATCAGAAAGGGGATAAGATCGAGTGTTGTAACCAACTGAAAGATAACATCAAACAAACCCATCCTGGATCTCGCCCCTTATCCAAAGAAGCAATCCGAGGATAACTCACACAGTTGGATTAAGATGAATCAAGTTATTGTGACAATAATCATATCACTAGTCAAGTTATTAATCATGGGGTGTAACATGTTTGATCATTATGTTTAAGTTGTCCTGAGTAATTGTTAGCCAGTACTTTCACCAAGTAATCCATAACCGCGGAAAACACGGCTTCTCGAGAAGATTATCCCTGCAGGGTTGCACCAATTTGGCCGTACACGTATGAATAACCCGCCAGGTGGGATGCCTCCCACCAAGCGGGGCACTCAACACAACTCAACTCTTCTCCGCATCAAGCCCAAAGCACCTTGGGCGCACGGCTAATCAAGCCCCGAAGAAAAGGGACCCTCATAGCACTCTAAGACCGTGTCCCCCTATATGCCGACTACAAAAGTTCCACCCTGCGCTGGGCTCGCAAAAACATGCATGCGGCAAATAGAAAGCACGAACTAAATGAGATGATTTGGATGAGATGCGAATCGAATCAAATTGAGGGGGGCGCCCATACTCGCTTCCCACATGCGGGTAGTGCGCTCATCATGGATCAGTAGACAAGACCCTTTTCCTATTAGGGTCGACACTAGCAGGCCTCAAAACCACACAGGGCCTCCTGCCGGTGCCTTATCATCAAATTATTATTAACAGTAATAACATTAGCATGATTGATGGATTGATTAAACATCGAGCCCCCAGAACATAATAAAGATATAGTAACTGAAAGTAACGGGTAACAGACTCGAGCAAAACAACCTAAGCATGCTAGTAAGACACTGGCTCAATCAATGGGTTTTAGGAGGGGTGATGAGGCAATAGCATGGGTTAAAGGATTCATGTGATAGGTTCGTAACAGAAACATCTACCACTAAGGCTAGCAAGTATAGACAATGGAAAGTATCGGTAACCAGGGCTGAAGGGAACACGATGGTTCATGTGAGTGATAACTTTCCTGCAAACTCAACAGCTGGGTACTGAGCTAGATCCTCAGAAGGGGTGCTGTAAAGGTCGTCTGCCTCACCGTCGTCGTCTATCCGAGAAGAAGCAAACAAACAAAACAGGAATTGTAAACAATCATTGCCATGGCATTGTGCACAATCAATATGATGCATGACAAATTAATAGTTGCATCAAAATAAGCTAGCTAACATGATAGCACAAATTAAATGGACCCATGTGCAAGGGTTGCATATGGAAAAGGATCCATTGAAACAAGTGGAACAAATGATTTACCATTATTTATTAGGTGATAGTTGTTATCATGATGCATGCATGATGATGATGACAAGATAACAACAGATAACAATAAATAACAATGACAGATGCCAAGGAAAAGGAATAAAACAAGTTTGGAAATTATTTGTTAAGTTTGGAAAAATTTTGGTTACTTAAACATGCCACACATGCAACTATTGTTTTCACCAATTTAAAGTGTGCAAAACAATTAGCAAAATTTATATTTGAAAAGAACATCAAATTTTAGTTGGATTACATGTTTCACATTTTGAAATTTGAATTAGGATGAATTTATTATGATTTAATCAATATTAAACAAGTTTTAATTGAATTTCAAACAAGCTTAAATATTAATTGAATTTTATTTGTTCAAACCATAGATTCAAATTCACATTTGAAAAGTTCATACTTTGATGGTTTGAAAATATAATTTGCATGTTCAAAAATATTTTATTTTAACCAAGTTATGATTTTATCCAATTTAATTGAATTAAACAAGTGTTAAATTATTTAGGCAATTTAAATTATTCAAACAATGAAACAAATTTTATATTTGAATAGAACATTCAAAAAGGTGTGAAAAACATATTTTATTTGACTTATTTGGAAATAGTATGAATTACTTATGAATTATGGCAAATTACATTTGAATTATCCAAATTTGGAATTTAAATATATTTTGAAAACTCAAAACAGAACACAAATGAGTTATTTAGAAAGATTATAAAATTTTGAACAGAAAACATATAAAGTTTTTATTTATTGGACTCATATATTAAAAGTTAGGGATTTTTTAAAGTTTGTTGCTTATTCTGTTTTTAAAAAAAAGGAAATAGAAATTCAACAGATTCATTTTAACCTTTTGTTACCGTGCAGGTAACCTACCCACACGCTGCCAGGGGGGCCCGTGGCCAGCGTGGCGAACGCGCGCCCGCGTGGCAGTGGGGGTCACTGCCGTGTGGGGCCAGGCGCGCGAGGAAATTCGCGAAAAAGAATTGCGGCCGCGGGGGATCGATCCCGCGAGCTCGCGGTGCAAGCGCAAGCACTGAACCACTGCGATGCTGTCGTGTTTGTTATCAGTATACACCACGCAGAAAGGATATGGTTACAGTTCGCGCAAAGACTGAACTTTTAACTGACGAACCACTGCTTGCTCGACTGACAGAAAAAGCAGAAGGCTCGCCGGCGATCAACGTGTGCTCGTGGCCGTGCTGCGTCGCCGTGGATGCGATGAAACGTGTGCGTGCACGTGAAGCTTGCAGAGAGATAGCAAGGAGAGGAACAGTGTCGCTCACCGCGTCGTCGAGGAAGCAGAGGCCTGACGGAGACGATGGCCGCGGCGGTGACGAAGTGATCGAGGACGGCGGCGAGCTCCTGGTGGCCTCACGTGGTTGCTCCGGTGTCGAAAGGGTAGAGGACGAAGAGGCGAGTCCGTTTCGGTGGCTACGGGTGGTGGAGGAGGTTCAGGTAGGCGGCGCCATGGCTGGATTCAGAAGCGGTCGCCGGCGATGAGAGTTTCAGAGAGGGAGGAATCGAGAGAGAGAGCAGGAATGGCGGCGCGGCGCGAGGAGCGAGGAAACCTAGCAGCTAGGGCACCTACCAGGGGATAGGGGGCTTCTTATAGGGGGGCGCGGTGCTCTCCTGGCCGCCGGAGTCGCGGCGGGGTGCGGTGGCGCCTGTCGATGGCCTGCCGTACCTCAAAAAGAAAGGTAGGCACGAATCTTGAAGCGTTAAGTGGAGTGGGGTGGGCTGGGCTGCGCGCTGGAGCAGGTTAGGTGGGCTTAGGGTAGCTAGTTGCTGCGCGCGCGGCTGTTTGCTTTATTTTTATTTCTCCTGTTTTATTATTTATTTTTGCTGAAACAGATTTGGAAGAAAACTGTTAAGGTTTTGTTTAAGAAAAATTCCAGAAAAATTTAGTTAAGCTAATTAGATAATTAGAAACCATATTCCAAGATTGGTTTTCAAAAGTTGGGACTTAAAATGATATTTGTAGTTGAATCCAAATTAGAGGAATTTTAATATTAATAAACCATTAAGAAAAACATGCATTTGAATAGGGTTACCCCTAGGGTTTTTAGAATGATTTAAGGAATACAAATGTGTGTTGAATTTTGATGGGTTCAAATGGTACTGATTTGAAACTTGGTTTGGAATTTAAAAGATGATTTGGGAATTAATGATTGAATTAAATTGATTGATTAATGGTTTGATTAAAACCAACAATTTGAGAAGTGAAAAACAAGGAATAAAATGGTTGTTTTTATTTGTTATTTTATTCCAAAAGTTGTAACAGAGCAAGTATGAAAATACCCATTTTAAATTTGTTTGAGTTTGATTAAGAAAACAGGATAAAACAGATGCAAAACAGATAGCAACAATGCAAACAATAATAAATCAAATGCAATGAGATGATGACATGATGCATTGCTTGAAATAAAACAATAAATCAAACATTCTAAGGGATGTTTCATACTTGGGATGTTACAAAACGCCCCCCCTTGAAGGAATCACGCCCCAAGATTCCTTACTGAGAAATGAACAGGTCCGGATACTTCTTGCGAAGATCCTCTTCGGTCTCCCACGTTGCCTCTTTATCGGAATGATGCGACCATTGGACTTTCAAGAACTTGGTGCTCCTGTTGCGAGTCTTACGCTCGGTCTCATCGAGAATACGAATAGGGTGCTCCTCATAAGATAGATCATCTTGCAGTTCAATGGAATAATGATCAACTGCACGATCTGGATCTTTGAAACACTTCTTGAGTTGTGACACGTGGAACACATCGTGCACCTTGGATAGTTTTTCTGGAAGTTCAAGACGATAAGCATTTTCTGCACGTCTTGAGAGGATGTTGAAAGGACCAATGTATCTTGGTGCAAGTTTTCCTTTCACACCAAAACGATGAGTGCCTCTGAGGGGAGTTACACGGAGATATGCCTTATCACCAGGTGCATAGATCATATCCCTGTGCTTGCTATCATAATAGCTCTTCTGACGAGATTGAGCAATCCTGAGATTGTCACGAATGATACGAACTTTCTCCTCGGCTTCCTTAACAATGTCAGGGCCCAAGAGTGAACGTTCACCAGCTCCAGACCAATTGATTGGACTCCTGCATCTGCGACCATACAATGCCTCAAATGGTGCCATGCCTAGGCTTGCCTGGTAGCTGTTGTTGTAGGAGAATTCAGCATATGGAAGGCAATACTCCCATTTCATGCCAAAGGAGAGACCACATGCTCTGAGCATATCCTCGAGAATCTGATTGACTCTTTCGACTTGCCCCTGAGACTGAGGGTGATAAGCTGTGCTGAACAGAAGTTTAGTGCCCAAAGCTTCTTGAAAACTCTTCCAGAAATGAGAAGTGAAAATACTTCCACGGTCTGAGCTTATTTCCAATGGAACACCATGAAGAGGAACAACCTTTGCTGTGTAGAGCTCTGCTAACTCGCTAGCTGAGATAGTTTCCTTTACAGCATAGAAGTGAGCTACCTTAGTGAGACGATCAATAACAACGAAGATTGCATCGTTGCCCTTCTTGGACTTTGGAAACCCAGTAACGAAGTCCATTTCAATCATGTCCCACTTCCACTCAGGAATTTTCAGAGGTTGGAGTAGACCTGCTGTTTTTTGATGGACTGCCTTAACACGTTGACAAACGTCGCATTCAGAAACGTATTGAGCAATTTCACGTTTCATGCCAGGCCACCAATACAGAGTCTTAAGATCCTGGTACATCTTTGTACTTCCAGGGTGAATGGATAGAGGAGTTTCATGAGCCTCCTTGAGAATGATATCCTTGAGACTTTGAATCTGAGGAACTGCAATGCGTCCTTCGAAGAACACAGTTCCCTTGTCATCAATTGAGAAGGACTTGAATTTATCATTGCCTTCCTTGATGTGCTCTACCATCTTCTTGATTTCATTATCACGAAGTTGTTCAGAACGAATCTTGTCCTTGAGAGTTGGGCTGGCTGTCAAGCTAGCAAGGTATCCTTCAGGAACAAGACCAAGGTTCAGCTTCTGGAATTCTTCATGAAGTGGAGGTTGGCTTTCCATGATCATGAGATTATTGCAATAGGATTTGCGACTGAGAGCATCGGCCATAACATTAGCCTTGCCTGGAGTGTAAGAAATGGTGAGATCAAAGTCCTTAATCTTCTCAATCCATCTCCTTTGCCTGAGGTTAAGATCTGGTTGAGTGAAGATGTATTTCAGACTCTTATGATCGGAAAAGATTTCAGTTTTGTTACCCAACAAGTATTGTCTCCATTTCTTGAGGGCAAACACAACTGCTGCAAGTTCAAGATCATGAGTGGGATAGTTTTGCTCATGTGGGTTCAACTGACGTGAAGCATAAGCCACAACTTGACGTTCTTGCATAAGAACTGCTCCTAGGCCTTGGAGAGATGCATCACAGAATATCTGGAAAGGTTTGGTAGTGTCGGGGCCAACTAGAACAGGTGTGGAAGTGAGTTTAGTCTTCAGGAGGTTGAAACTCTCATCACATTGTGGAGTCCAAACGAACTTTTTGTCCTTCTTTGTGAGATCCGTGAGAGGTTTGGCAATCTTAGAAAAGTTTTGGACGAAACGACGGCAATAGCTAGCCAAGCCAAGAAAACTTCTGACTTGCTTTACCGTCTTAGGGGGTTTCCAATCAACAATTGCCTTAACCTTTTCAGGATCAATGGCAATGCCTTTGGCAGAGATGATATGACCAAGATATGCAACTTCTGGAATCCAGAACTCACATTTGGAAAACTTGGCATACAGACGATGCTCGCGAAGTTTCATGAGAGTGAGACGAAGGTGTTCTCCATGCTCTTCCTCGGATTTTGAGTAGACTAGAATGTCATCAAGATATACCACAACGAACTTGTCGAGGTATTCATGGAAGACAGAATTCATGAGTCTTGAGAACGTTGCCGGTGCATTGGTGAGACCAAAGGACATGACGGTGTATTCATATAGACCGTAACGAGTGGTGAAAGCTGTCTTAGGAATATCTTCCTGTCTGATCTTTATCTGATGGTACCCCATCCTCAAGTCCAACTTTGAGAATATTGAGGCTCCAGCAAGTTGATCAAAAAGATCATCGATACGAGGAAGTGGATACTTGTTCTTGATTGTTTTCTCGTTGAGAGGACGATAGTCAACCACGAGTCTTTTTGTTTGATCCTTCTTGGCAACAAATAGAGTTGGGCAACCCCAAGCGGAGGAACTAGGCTGAATGTAACCTTTGTCCATGTACATATCGATTTGCTCCTTCAACAATTTCAGTTCAGGAGGAGCTATCTTGTATGGATGCTTAGAGATTGGAGCAGTACCTGGCTCAAGCTCGATCACGAACTCAACTGCTCTATCCGGAGGCATCCCTGGCAACTCTTCTGGAAAGACGTCAGGGAATTCACAAACCACCGGAACATTTTCAATTGCAGGAAGGGGTTTGGCATCGAGGTTGAACAGCTGAACAGAACTTGATCCATATGGAGAATAGACTATCTGGCCTGAAGTGTGGGAGAGAGTTATTGACTTTTGAGCACAGTCAATTTTAGCTTTGTGGGTCTTCAACCAATCCATACCCAGAATGACATCAATGTCAGAATTTCCCAGCAACATGAGTGAAGCAAGGAATATGCGACCTCCAATTAGTATCTGATTGTCCATGCTTATCTTGGAAGTAATCATTTTAGTTCCCGGAGAGTGCACATAGATTTGATTGCTTAGCGGAACCAGAGCTAAATTGTACGTTGTAGCAAAGATATTTGACACAAACGAATGCGATGCTCCAGTATCAAACAACACTTTAGCTGGAATAGAGTTTACGGGTAATATACCGAGAACGACGTCAGCAGCTTCCTCAGCTTTGTCGGCCTTGATATGGTTCACCCTCGCGGTCCTCCCGACAGGCCTGTTGTTGGAGTTGAAGGCTTTAGCCGGGGGAGCACGAACCATAGCCTGGTTGGTGTTGGGGCGAGGAGGTAGGGGTAGCTGCTTCTGAGTGCACTTATCAGCGTAGTGCCCAGTCTCCTTGCACTTGAAGCAAGTGACGACACGAGGAGGACCTGGCCTTGGCTGCCCCATTGGAATCCTCTGACCCTGCATCTGAGATGGGTTGGGTGGGCGGGGACCAAAGCCTGGAGAAGCTTGGGCATTTGGAGCCCGAGTGACAGCACCATTTGGCACCCAGATGCGGCGCTTCTGCGGAGGGGTGGTCATGTTGGAGGAGGAACCACCCTCACGCGAGTGCTTGCGGGACTCTTCGAACGCCTTGCGCCCATTCTCCTCATTGAGCGCGGTGTTCACGAGCTCCACGAAGTCCTTGCACTTGATGTTGGTGAGAGCGTACTTCAGTTCCAGGTTAAAACCTCGGCGGAACCTTGCCATCTTCTTGGCTTCAGTGGACACTTCGTCACCAGTGTACCGAGCGAGACGATTGAACTCGTTCTGGTAGCCGAGGACGTCCAGCTTGCCCTGTCTGAGAGAGCAGAATTCCTCACGCATCCTTTCTATGAGACCATCTGGGATGTGGTGCTTCAGGAAGGCATCCTTGAAACATCCCCAGGTGATAGGAAAACCAACTCTCATGGTCTGGTAGTTCTCCCACCAAGTAGCTGCCTGACCCTTCAGTAGGTAGGTGGCATACTTGACCTTATCCTCTTCCGCAACATGAGCAATCTCCAGAGCTCTTGCTACGTCACGGATCCAGTCATCAGCATCCAGGGGCTCACGTGTTGCCACGAAAGCTTTTGGGCCCAAGCTGAGGAAGTCCTTGATGGTGACCCTTGGAGCATTCTGGTTGTGGTGCTGGTTAGCCTGGATCTGGGCCATCTGTGTCACCACTTGGGTCATCTGAGCTAACAGTTCCCCCATTGGTGGTGGCGGAGGCGGGTTGTTCCTGGTTGGAGGCATCCTGAACAGAAATTCATTTTAGCACAACAACAGAAAAGGATAGACTTGGTAACCGAAAGATAGATTATTCCGACGCATGAATAGATAACCAACAGGTACATCATCACATGTTCAAATACATCAGAATATCCAACAGACCAATACATGGTTCGAAAGACAAGGATAACTAAACATAGCTAGGAATGGATACATCGGTACTCCCATGCTCATCACGCAGGACGGCGGTGAGTAGTACGGCGAGAGATACGGTGCGGAGGAATCCCACGGAAGTAGGTATGACGACGATCCCTGTAGATAGGAACTGCTCTGAGAGCAACTCTCGGTGTGGTGAAGTAGAAAGCGTCGTGTCCCTGTGCTCCATAGCGGGGAATCCCTGTGTAACCAGCTCCGAGGTCGAGAAGTGGGCCTCTGATCGGCTCGTAACCTCCAGCATCTGGCAGAGGAAAACCAAGTGTCTGAGTGAAACGTGCAAAGCGCTCATCTCCAACGAAGTATGTGGTGTACGTCGCCAGACGAGTCAACGCCAGATAGAGCTGCTCCCTGACTGAGGCTAACTCCTGAGAGAGTGCGGAAACAGCTGCATCACTGTGCCTCACGAACTGGGCAGTGGTGTGCAGCCTGGAGCTATCAGACTCGTAGGTATCCAGGTTGCTGTGGAGGGTGAAGTGAACTCCCGCTGCCGTGATGTAACCACGGGGGATGTGACGATAGATAGAATCGTCAAACCCCCAGTAGTCAGCACGGAGGACGGTGAGACTCACGTAAGCGGCCTGCTGCACGGCCATATCCACTGTGGAACCTACTGCCTCGTAGCGGTGGGCAATGCTCCTGCCATCATCCGACAGAATGTAGACGATAGCCCGGTAGCAAGTCTGGTCAAACTCTCGCTGCTGCTCGTAGACCTGGTACTCTGGTGCCCAACGGAACCCCAGATAGGTAACCATGTCTCTCAGCATCTCCGGATAACGGGCGATGCTCTCACAGCGAGTCATCCGAACCACCTGCGGGTAGAACCTGAGATCCATCTGCAGATGATTTGGGAAGGTTTTGATTAGACTCCGGTAGAAGAAAAAGGAAGTGGAAAACAACAACAAGGTTCAACGGACGATAAGGATGTTGAAAAGAACATGATATTGAAGCAACATCGGGGAAACTCGAGACCAAAACTCCTGAGGTACTACAGAGAACCCAAAACACGTGAAATCCTAACTTGAAAGTTTAGGTGAGAACAGAAAACAACGTTGCACTTCCTTACCAGAAAAAGGGTGGGTGGGTGGGGAAAGAAGAAAAATGGCAGAATTCCTACTCTCACGTTTCATTTTTCCTGTATAGCTACAAAATAGTTTCTAGACTCAACTGCGACTAGTAAAAAGGGGTCCTACAGGCAGACAGGCTCTGATACCATTTGTCGCACCCTGGCTTCTAAGGGATACTCATCGTACGAACTGGATAGCAGGTGCTTGGATTATGGGGCATAACTGCTCCCACGTCCCAGCTTCCTGGTAGGCCTGCGCTTATGCGCGACAACACAAGCCCTGCTATTCCACCGTCGATGTAAACTATCCACTAGAAGTCATAGGCACTACTGTCGACGTACTTCATATCAATCACGCACTGTACGTCAACAGCTTTGAACGAATGATGATCACAACTTATCTCTAAGACACAAAAGATTGAAATGAGGTTGCAAATGGCCTTCACTAAGGCAGAGATAGCAAATACAATCATCCAGAGGACACATGTCCCAACATAGCATTCATTACATCAGCGGAAGCAATCAAAGGTGTCTGGGTACAGACAAATCCAACAGGCTTAAGAAGCCGGAGAAAATAAAGAAGACGAAGCCCATCCACGTAGGTCCTGGATCCAGCCCTGGTCCAGCTAACTACTCGTCTGCAGTCTCGTCAAACTCCACGAAGTAGCCATCCTGGTGGTCATCGTAGCCGTAGTCGTAGTCTGCGTAAACCACAGCCCCAACGGGGTCAGTACATCCAAGTACTGGCAGGCAAGACTCACAGTTCACCAAAGTATAGCCCGTCAACACAAGCACAGATGACTTGGTTCAACGGAAAGAAGGGGATATATAATGCTGCAACTGGCTGCGCTAACCAACTACAGAGATTCTATCATATACAACTATCAGAAAGGGGATAAGATCGAGTGTTGTAACCAACTGAAAGATAACATCAAACAAACCCATCCTGGATCTCGCCCCTTATCCAAAGAAGCAATCCGAGGATAACTCACACAGTTGGATTAAGATGAATCAAGTTATTGTGACAATAATCATATCACTAGTCAAGTTATTAATCATGGGGTGTAACATGTTTGATCATTATGTTTAAGTTGTCCTGAGTACTTGTTAGCCAGTACTTTCACCAAGTAATCCATAACCGCGGAAAACACGGCTTCTCGAGAAGATTATCCCTGCAGGGTTGCACCAATTTGGCCGTACACGTATGAATAACCCGCCAGATGGGATGCCTCCCACCAAGCGGGGCACTCAACACAACTCAACTCTTCTCCGCATCAAGCCCAAAGCACCTTGGGCGCACGGCTAATCAAGCCCCGAAGAAAAGGGACCCTCATAGCACTCTAAGACCGTGTCCCCCTATATGCCGACTACAAAAGTTCCACCCTGCGCTGGGCTCGCAAAAACATGCATGCGGCAAATAGAAAGCACGAACTAAATGAGATGATTTGGACGAGATGCGAATCGAATCAAATTGAGGGGGGCGCCCATACTCGCTTCCCACATGCGGGTAGTGCGCTCATCATGGATCAGTAGACAAGACCCTTTTCCTATTAGGGTCGACACTAGCAGGCCTCAAAACCACACAGGGCCTCCTGCCGGTGCCTTATCATCAAATTATTATTAACAGTAATAACATTAGCATGATTGATGGATTGATTAAACATCGAGCCCCCAGAACATAATAAAGATATAGTAACTGAAAGTAATGGGTAACAGACTCGAGCAAAACAACCTAAGCATGCTAGTAAGACACTGGCTCAATCAATGGGTTTTAGGAGGGGTGATGAGGCAATAGCATGGGTTAAAGGATTCATGTGATAGGTTAGTAACAGAAACATCTACCACTAAGGCTAGCAAGTATAGACAACGGAAAGTATCGGTAACCAGGGCTGAAGGGAACACGATGGTTCATGTGAGTGATAACTTGCCTGCAAACTCAACAGCTGGGTACTGAGCTAGATCCTCAGAAGGGGTGCTGTAAAGGTCGTCTGCCTCACCGTCGTCGTCTATCCGAGAAGAAGCAAACAAACAAAACAGGAATTGTAAACAATCATTGCCATGGCATTGTGCACAATCAATATGATGCATGACAAATTAATAGTTGCATCAAAATAAGCTAGCTAACATGATAGCACAAATTAAATGGACCCATGTGCAAGGGTTGCATATGGAAAAGGATCCATTGAAACAAGTGGAACAAATGATTTACCATTATTTATTAGGTGATAGTTGTTATCATGATGCATGCATGATGATGATGACAAGATAACAACAGATAACAATAAATAACAATGATAGATGCCAAGGAAAAGGAATAAAACAAGTTTGGAAATTATTTGTTAAGTTTGGAAAAAAATTTGGTTACTTAAACATGCCACACATGCAACTATTGTTTTCACCAATTTAAAGTGTGCAAAACAATTAGCAAAATTTATATTTGAAAAGAACATCAAATTTTAGTTGGATTACATGTTTCACATTTTGAAATTTGAATTAGGATGAATTTATTATGATTTAATCAATATTAAACAAGTTTTAATTGAATTTCAAACAAGCTTAAATATTAATTGAATTTTATTTGTTCAAACCATAGATTCAAATTCACATTTGAAAAGTTCATACTTTGATGGTTTGAAAACATAATTTGCATGTTCAAAAATATTTTATTTTGACCAAGTTATGATTTTATCCAATTTAATTGAATTAAACAAGTGTTAAATTATTTAGGCAATTTAAATTTTTCAAACAATGAAACAAATTTTATATTTGAATAGAACATTCAAAAAGGTGTGAAAAACATATTTTATTTGACTTATTTGGAAATAGTATGAATTACTTATGAATTATGGCAAATTACATTTGAATTATTCAAATTTGGAATTTAAATATATTTTGAAAACTCAAAACAGAACACAAATGAGTTATTTGGAAAGATTATAAAATTTTGAACAGAAAACATATAAAGTTTTTCTTTCTTGGACTCATATATTAAAAGTTAGGGATTTTTTAAAGTTTGTTGCTTATTCTGTTTTTTTTAAAAAAAAAGGAAATAGAAATTCAACAGATTCATTTTAACCTTTTGTTACCGTGCAGGTAACCTACCCACACGCTGCCAGGGGGGCCCGTGGCCAGCGTGGCGAACGCGCGCCCGCGTGGCAGTGGGGGTCACTGCCGCGTGGGGCCAGGCGCGCGAGGAAATTCACGAAAAAGAATTGCGGCCGCGGGGGATCGATCCCGCGAGCTCGCGGTGCAAGCGCAAGCACTGAACCACTGCGATGCTGTCGTGTTTGTTATCAGTATACACCACGCAGAAAGGATATGGTTACAGTTCGCGCAAAGACTGAACTTTTAACTGACGAACCACTGCTTGCTCGACTGACAGAAAAAGCAGAAGGCTCGCCGGCGATCAACGTGTGCTCGTGGCCGTGATGCGTCGCCGTGGATGCGATGAAACGTGTGCGTGCACGTGAAGCTTGCAGAGAGATAGCAAGGAGAGGAACAGTGTCGCTCACCGCGTCGTCGAGGAAGCAGAGGCCTGACGGAGACGATGGCCGCGGCGGTGACGAAGTGATCGAGGACGGCGGCGAGCTCCTGGTGGCCTCACGTGGTTGCTCCGGTGTCGAAAGGGTAGAGGACGAAGAGGCGAGTCCGTTTCGGTGGCTACGGGTGGTGGAGGAGGTTCAGGTAGGCGGCGCCATGGCTGGATTCAGAAGCGGTCGCCGGCGATGAGAGTTTCAGAGAGGGAGGAATCGAGAGAGAGAGCAGGAATGGCGGCGCGGCGCGAGGAGCGAGGAAACCTAGCAGCTAGGGCACCTACCAGGGGATAGGGGGCTTCTTATAGGGGGCGCGGTGCTCTCCTGGCCGCCGGAGTCGCGGCGGGGTGCGGTGGCGCCTGTCGATGGCCTGCCGTACCTCAAAAAGAAAGGTAGGCACGAATCTTGAAGCGTTAAGTGGAGTGGGGTGGGCTGGGCTGCGCGCTGGAGCAGGTTAGGTGGGCTTAGGGTAGCTAGCTGCTGCGCGCGCGGCTGTTTGCTTTATTTTTATTTCTCCTGTTTTATTATTTTTTTTTGCTGAAACAGATTTGGAAGAAAACTGTTAAGGTTTTGTTTAAGAAAAATTCCAGAAAAATTTAGTTAAGCTAATTAGATAATTAGAAACCATATTCCAAGATTGGTTTTCAAAAGTTGGGACTTAAAATGATATTTGTAGTTGAATCCAAATTAGAGGAATTTTAATATTAATAAACCATTAAGAAAAACATGCATTTGAATAGGGTTACCCCTAGGGTTTTTAGAATGATTTAAGGAATACAAATGTGTGTTGAATTTTGATGGGTTCAAATGGTACTGATTTGAAACTTGGTTTGGAATTTAAAAGATGATTTGGGAATTAATGATTGAATTAAATTGATTGATTAATGGTTTGATTAAAACCAACAATTTGAGAAGTGAAAAACAAGGAATAAAATGGTTGTTTTTATTTGTTATTTTATTCCAAAAGTTGTAACAGAGCAAGTATGAAAATACCCATTTGAAATTTGTTTGAGTTTGATTAAGAAAACAGGATAAAAACAGATGCAAAACAGATAGCAACAATGCAAACAATAATAAATCAAATGCAATGAGATGATGACATGATGCATTGCTTGAAATAAAACAATAAATCAAACATTCTAAGGGATGTTTCATACTTGGGATGTTACAAAGGACGTGGAGGGGCAGAAACCAAAGGGGTAACATATTGTGGCGCACCAGAAGTTGAAGCCACTGAAAGCCGGCTCTTCGAAGGAGCTTGACGAATAGCAGCTATGACTTGAGGGCAGAAAGCCATTTTGCGGTCACCTGAAGGGAGATAACCCAAACACATATCCTTCAGTTTCACCTTTTCAGCAATAGAGCAAGCTTGAAACCGGCATTCTTTCTCAATTTTGTCAAAGTCCTTCCTTTTGTACTTGGTCCGATCGGCCCGGTACTGAGGGAAACCTCCAATTAAGAGATCCGGATTCAGCTCCGGGTGATAAGCTTTGGCAAGAGCCATAACCTTGATTGCTCCACGCCGGCAGGCTGAGACCTTGTGCTCTTCTATCCATTGAGGAACTTGAGTGAGTTCCACAAGCATCTCATGAAGCCTTTTGGGAGCATTATCCCAGTTGCTGACGGCCTTGATACATTCTCCTCCGCCAGCATATAGTTGCCGGATTAAGGTGAACAGGGCTTTCAATTTCAGCTCGGGAAGTTGGTGGTTATTACCATGCATTCTGTTGGGAATATGCCCTAGAGGCAATCATGTATGATGTAATTCCCACTGTATTCATAAAGTTATTAAGTTGTCCTTGTTTTGAACATCTGATATATGTCATTGAATATGTGATTCGATTGTGGAACCATATATTCACGTTGTTCATACTAATTGTCCTTGGTCGTTAAGGTTGTGCTGGACACACATCCTAGACTAATGTGAGTGTTGGCTGATGACATGGTTCCACTTGTCATGGGCATGGTGATGCCATTCCAACGTTCACGGACTTGGCTAAAGAGTTTAGCAAGTCGGACTGACCCACATTGAGATGCAACGATCAAGTCGTCATTTGCATGTCTCAATCAATGTAATCCTTAGACCTGAGGTTGTCGCACAATCCGAGTTGTGGATCACCGACTTAGGTTCTGTCAAACGTTGTTCTGTGACAAGGCAACTATAAAGGCAGAGTTCGGGTCGAATGAGAAGCAAGCTGCGTGATGTGGATAATCAAGATGGGATTTTGCCCCTCCGATTGGAGAGATATTCTCTGGGCCCTCTCGAGTGATATGATTCAGGAAGCATGGCCATGCGCGACTCAGTTAAGTGTTAACTGTGTCTATTGACTAAAGAGTTAGTCAGATGAATCACATATCACGGATCGAGAAGAGAGTTGAGCTATTTAAGGGATGACGATAAATCGCCTATAGCTCGACAAGGTATATCGTGAGGCAAAAGGGACTAAGATGAATATCGCATTGAAAGGTATGTCGTCATGACTCAATGGGACTTGGGAGTCGGCACGTTCTGCTAGGAGCCGCTACCGATTGATCGATTGGGAGTAGGACTCCAATCGTGTCCATGTCGCCATGAGCCTGCAGGGTCGCACACTTAAGAGCGGGAGCAAGCATTGGTTGGGTTGGACCCGAACCGGAAATGGACTGAGTTAGTGAGTCGGACTCACGGAGGGAATGGGCCACAAGTGTTGTGAAGCCCATTACCATACGCTATATAAAGAGGGGCGCAGGTTGCCCAGCGGGCAAGTTAGTCCACTCTCCCATGCGTTGGGAACCCTAGCCCCACTCAGTCCAGCCGCCGCACCGGACCTAGCAGTCCGCCGTCGGAGCTCCTCCTCGTACGTGTGGATACCGGCAGAGGTGCTGTACGTTCAGCACTTCGACGTTCGAGGGATTGGATCGGCCGGACCGGATCGTGGGACTGCACTGCCCCGACCCGACGCGCTACATCGATAATCCGCACCTGCGCGTCTAGTGGTAATACTCGTGGTCTTCTACCTCGGCTAGATCTTGGTAGTATCGCGTAGGAAAAAGTTTTCGTTTATCTCTACGCGTGCCAACAGTGGTATCAGAGCGGTAGCTTCTGGTATTAGGCCCGAGATCCGTACATATGTGATATGTAGTTAGCGTTAGATGTGATCTAATTGCTGTTTTGGTGGTCGGTCTATGAGATAGATCGGTTTTGTACAAGGTTGATTGGATCAATCGTACTCGGGGTTAATGGATGATCTGGTTTCCGTGATCATACTGCTAAGGTCGTGGAACAACTTACCCCTACCGGTCGGTTTCCGCCATCGGGGTATACCGTGACACATAAATCCAGTTGCGGTGATCGAAGATCAAAGGTCGGAATACGGATCAGATTCGGGTAAAATCGTTTTATCCGATGAAGAAATCCATGATCGGAATGCAGATGAGATCTGCGTTTTCCGAAATCGGGACCGCCGTCGTCCTGTCGTAGCGCCTTAGATGTCGTTGCGAGTTTCACAACGCCGGTAGATATCGTATCTATGCATAACTTGTTTTTGCAGGAAGTTGTGAATGGTATGGCTTATGTGCATGTGATGTGTGTAATCCATACATGATCTGCGTATCATGTTTTTTGTCAGCCGGCTGGAGCCTAGGTGCTGTCATTTTATTGTATACCGGCCTGCGTGTCGGATTCTCTATGTAAATTTCATTTACTTAGCTAGTGTAGCTTGTTGGAGAACCCGGATGGCATGCAAGTCGATGTACAAGTCGGCTACATGGAGTAAGATGGCACGTGACAAGAGTTGGCACGAGTCGACTTACAAGCTTCGTGGAGATGGAGATCACCATGAAGAGAGCCATACCATTTCACATTATAATTGCTTTATTTGTGTTATTGTTATGCCTCTATTTACCTCTATTTAGATAGTTGGTAGATTCTTTAATCCCTCAAAGAAGGTCTAGTCGGTCGCCCCGCCAGTGCTGCACCATCACAAGTCGGACATTCTTGGTAGTGGGCTCATAAAATTGAGGTGCTACCAATTCTTTCCGGTTAGGTGGGTTTGAGTCGGACTCTTACACGCAGAAGCACTTGGTAATCTAGACGAGTCCATCACAACGGTTGTGGGGCTCGGGGCGAGGTAGGTTGGGAGCCGGGGCATGTGATGTCACCCAACTAACAGGAGTCGTATAGAGATACGATTGGCAAGGTGTTGCCTACCTAGATCACTTGACGGCTAGCGGTGATGCTAAAGCTCACTAGTCGGCTTGCTTATTTAGGGTCCTGAATCACTTAGCAACCATCGGAGGGATGTTGGTTCTAGTGGGAGCATAAGTATTAAAACGTTTAATATGCCTGCTCTTTTATGAATACATGTCTTAAGTGTTTTTGCGTATTTTCTGTTGTAGATCAATGGCACCTAGCAACCTTCCTCAGTTGTCCACTTTTGCGTTGAGGTCAATCCTAGAGAAAGATAAGCTTAATGGAATTAATTTCACCAACTGGTATCGTAATCTGAGGATAGTCCTCAAGCATGACAAGAAAGAACATGTTCTAGAAACTCCACTTCTAGAAGAGCCTGATGATGATGCGACTGTCGCCGTCACAAATGCCTACCGTAAGACTAGAGATGAGTCTTCGGAGATTAGCTGTCTTATGCTTGCACACATGGAACCGGACTTGCAGCAGCAGTTCGAAAATGTTGAGGCCTACGATATGATCGAAAGCCTCAAAAGTATGTTCCAGGCTCAAGCAAGGACTGAGAGGTATCAAGTCTCTCAAGCTTTGCTTGGCTGTAAGCTGAAAGACGGCGATCCACTGAGTCCGCATGTAATCAAGATGATTGGTTACATACAGTCTTTGGATCGCTTGGGCTTCTCAATTAAAGAAGAGATCGCCACTGATATAATTCTGAACTCTCTTCCTAGTGCGTATGGTCCGTTCATCTCGAACTATCATATGCATGGTATGGATAAGAGTATCACTGAATTACATGGGATGCTCAAAACGGCAGAGGCTGATATCAAGAAAGGCGCCAGTCAAGTGTTGATGGTGCAGAATAAGGCTAAGTTCAAGAAGAGTTCTTGGACTAAGAAGAAGAAGGATAAGTCAGGAGGTAGCGCCCATGGCCCTGTCCAGAGTGCTTCCTCAAAGACTAAGCCTTCTCCTACAGCCGGAGCCAATTGCTTCTATTGCAAGCAGGATGACCACTGGAAGAGGAACTGCACCAAGTATTTGGCTGACAAGGCCAAGAGTGGAGGTATGACTTCCGACTCAGGTACACTTGTGTGCAATGTTATAGACATTTATCTTGCTGATGCACCTAATAGTTCTTGGGTATATGATACCGGATCAGTCATTCACATTTGCAACTCGTTGCAGGGGCTGGTAAGAACTAGGAGCGTGGCAAGAGGAGAGGTTGACATTCGGGTCGGCAACAAGGCGAGAGTCGCTGCGTTGGAAGTCGGCACGATGCAACTTCATTTACCTTCAGGATTTATTTTGGAACTAAATAATTGTTATTATGTTCCAGCGCTTAGTCGAAACATTATTTTCGCCTCATGTTTGATGAGACAAGGTTATGAGTCGAATATTAAGAATAATGGTTGTTCTTTATATTTGAAAGATATGTTTCATGGCTTTGCACCCGTTCAGAACGGGTAATTTATTTTAAATCTTGATAGTGAATCGGTCTATAACATAAATGTTAAAAGGTTGAAACCAAATGATCTGAATATGACTTACTTTTGGCACTGTCGGCTTGGTCATATAAGTTGGAAGCGCATGAAGAAGCTCCATGATGATGGACTTCTAACTTCGTTTGACTTAGAGTCATTCGAGACATGCGAATCATGCCTACTAGGCAAGATGACCAAGACACCTTTTGCAAGGAGTTGTGAAAGAGCGTCCGACTTGTTGGAACTAATACATAGTGATGTATGTGGACCAATGAGCACGACAGCCAGAGGTGGTTATGAGTACTTCATTACCTTCACTGATGATTTGAGTAGGTATGGATATATCTATTTAATGAAACACAAGTCGGAAGCCTTTGAAAAGTTCAAGGAATTCCAGAATGAGGTACAAAATCAGCTCGGCAAGAAAATAAAGTTTCTACGGTCGGACCGTGGAGGCGAGTACATGAGCCATGAGTTTGATGACCATCTAAAGAGTTGTGGAATAGTTCCTCAACTCACTCCGCCGGGTACACCGCAGAGAAACGGTGTATCGGAACGGAGAAATCGGACCTTGTTGGACATGGTACGATCAATGATGAGTCGGACAGATCTACCTTTATCATTTTGGGGTTATTGTCTAGAAACTGCAGCTTTCACACTAAACAGAGTACCATCAAAGTCAGTAGAGAAGACACCACATGAGATGTGGACTGGTAAAAAGCCAAGTTTGTCTTTTCTAAAGATTTGGGGTTGTGAAGCATTTGTCAAGCGACTTCAGTCGGACAAGCTCACGCCCAAGTCGGATAAGTGTATTTTCGTGGGGTATCCGAGGGAAACCTTGGGGTACTACTTCTACAACCGGGAAGAGGGCAAAGTGTTTGTCGCTCGGAATGGTGTCTTCCTTGAGAAAGAGTTTCTCAGTCGGGAAGTCAGTGGGAGCACAGTGCAACTCGAAGAAATTCGAGAGGAACCGGCTAGGGGCGAGTCGGCGAACGCCTTGGAGGCTGAGCCGGTCGTGGTACCTACACCGGTAACAGCACCTGAACCACGGAGATCTGCCAGATTACAGAGTGCTCGAGATGTTTTACTGTTAGACAGTAATGAGCCGGCAACTTATTCGGAAGCGATGGTGGGATCTGATTCCGAGTCATGGCTTGGAGCCATGAGATCCGAGTTAAAGTCCATGGATGAAAACCAAGTTTGGAATTTGGTTGATCTGCCTGACGGTGCAAGACCCGTCGAGTGCAAATGGGTCTTTAAGAAGAAAATTGATATGGATGGAAATATTTCCGTCTATAAAGCACGACTTGTCGCGAAGGGGTTCCGACAGGTTCAAGGAGTTGACTACGACGAGACATTATCGCCTGTAGCGATGCTTAAATCAATTCGGATCATGTTAGCTATAGCAGCCTATTTCGACTATGAGATATGGCAGATGGATGTCAAGACGGCTTTCCTTAATGGAAATTTAACTGAGGACGTGTATATGATACAGCCCGAAGGTTTTGTCGATCCAGCTAATGCTGACAAGGTATGCAAACTTCAGAAATCCATTTATGGGTTGAAGCAAGCATCTCGGAGTTGGAACATTCGCTTTGATGAGGTAGTCAAATCGTTTGGCTTCATCAAGAGCGATCATGATTCTTGTTTATACAAGAAGTTTAGTGGGAGCAAAGTAAACTTTCTAATCTTGTATGTGGATGACATATTGCTGATTGGAAATGATGTCATGATGTTGCAAGAAACCAAAGAGTCATTGGAAAGGAGTTTCTCAATGAAGGATTTGGGTGAGGCAACTTACATATTAGGAATCAGGATCTATAGAGATAGATCCAGGCGGCTCATTGGATTGAGTCAGAGTACTTATCTGGACAAGGTTTTGAAGAAATTCAAAATGGAAGAGTCCAAGAAGGGATTCTTACCGATGTCCCATGGCATAAAACTTAGCAAGACTCAGTGTCCTTCGACAACTGATGAGCGAAGTCGGATAAGTGTGATCCCGTATGCTTCGGCAATCGGATCCATCATGTATGCCATGATTTGTACTAGGCCAGATGTTTCCTATGCTCTAAGTGTTACGAGCAGATACCAGGCTGACCCTGGCGAAGCCCACTGGGCAGCAGTTAAAAACATCCTTAAGTATTTGAGAAATACTAAGGAAATGTTCCTAGTTTATGGAGGTGATGAGGAATTCAGTGTAAAGGGTTACACGGATGCGAGTTATCTCACCGACTCAGATGATTCTCGTTCGCAATCGGGATACGTGTTCGTAATGAACGGAGGAGCTGTGAGCTGGAAGAGTTCCAAGCAAGATACGGTGTCTGCATCTACAACAGAGGCTGAGTATATTGCTGCCTCAGAGGCGGCAAAGGAAGCTGTTTGGATCAGGAACCTCCTGATTGATCTTGGTGTGGTTCAGGGCGCGTCCAATCCTTTGGACGTATATTGTGACAACAATGGTGCTATCGCACAGGCCAAGGAACCTAGACAACACCAGAAGAACAAACATATACTCATGCGGTACCACCTCATTCGCCAGTTTGTCGAACAAGGCGATATCAAGTTATGCAAAGTACACACGGATGCAAACATTGCAGATCCATTGACAAAGGCGCTACCACAGCCTAAGCATGAGGCGCACACGAGAGGTATGGGCATTAGATGCCTAGGCATATGATGCCAGGATGATTGACTCTAGTGCAAGTGGGAGACTGTTGGGAATATGCCCTAGAGGCAATCATGTATGATGTAATTCCCACTGTATTCATAAAGTTATTAAGTTTTCCTTGTTTTGAACATCTGATATATGTCATTGAATATGTGATTCGATTGTGGAACCATATATTCACGTTGTTCATACTAATTGTCCTTGGTCGTTAAGGTTGTGCTGGACACACATCCTAGACTAATGTGAGTGTTGGCTGATGACATGGTTCCACTTGTCATGGGCATGGTGATGCCATTCCAATGTTCACGGACTTGGCTAAAGAGTTTAGCAAGTCGGACTGACCCACATTGAGATGCAACGATCAAGTCGTCATTTGCATGTCTCAATCAATGTAATCCTTAGACCTGAGGTTGTCGCACAATCCGAGTTGTGGATCACCGACTTAGGTTCTGTCAAACGTTTTTCTGTGACAAGGCAACTATAAAGGCAGAGTTCGGGTCGAATGAGAAGCAAGCTGCGTGATGTGGATAATCAAGATGGGATTTTGCCCCTCCGATTGGAGAGATATTCTCTGGGCCCTCTCGAGTGATATGATTCAGGAAGCATGGCCATGCGCGACTCAGTTAAGTGTTAACTGTGTCTATTGACTAAAGAGTTAGTCAGATGAATCACATATCACGGATCGAGAAGAGAGTTGAGCTATTTAAGGGATGACGATAAATCGCCTATAGCTCGACAAGGTATATCGTGAGGCAAAAGGGACTAAGATGAATATCGCATTGAAAGGTATGTCGTCATGACTCAATGGGACTTGGGAGTCGGCACGTTCTGCTAGGAGCCGCTACCGATTGATCGATTGGGAGTAGGACTCCAATCGTGTCCATGTCGCCATGAGCCTGCAGGGTCGCACACTTAAGAGCGGGAGCAAGCATTGGTTGGGTTGGACCCGAACCGGAAATGGACTGAGTTAGTGAGTCGGACTCACGGAGGGAATGGGCCACAAGTGTTGTGAAGCCCATTACCATACGCTATATAAAGAGGGGCGCAGGTTGCCCAGCGGGCAAGTTAGTCCACTCTCCCATGCGTTGGGAACCCTAGCCCCACTCAGTCCAGCCGCCGCACCGGACCTAGCAGTCCGCCGTCGGAGCTCCTCCTCGTACGTGTGGATACCGGCAGAGGTGCTGTACGTTCAGCACTTCGACGTTCGAGGGATTGGATCGGCCGGACCGGATCGTGGGACTGCACTGCCCCGACCCGACGCGCTACATCGATAATCCGCACCTGCGCGTCTAGTGGTAATACTCGTGGTCTTCTACCTCGGCTAGATCTTGGTAGTATCGCGTAGGAAAAAGTTTTTGTTTATCTCTACGCGTGCCAACACATTCTACCTATCAATGTCAAGAACATATTGATCAGAAACCGGATTATCTTCAAAAGATAAAACAGATCATAAATCGGGAAATACGCTGCAGAGGGAGTGAACTTACCAAAAACATTCCATGTAATATCACCAAGGAGGTCTTTCAGCTTAATAAAGTTGCCCCGGGTTTCCTCCAACTCTTTTTCAGCATTTTCTGCTCTCTCTCAAGCAAAGATTTCTCCCGGTTCTAATAATCTTGTTAAAGAACGGATAACGTCTTGGTGGTTTCCAAAACTTGTTTCTGTAGTTCTTGTTGTAAGGTTCTCGCCTCCTCGGTCTTCTTGGCCTCTTGTGCAAGCAGGTTCTTCAAATTCGAAATCTCCTTCTGAGAGGATGATTCAAGACTCTACAAAATCAAAGGTCATAAACTATACAAAATAGCAGCTGAGCACAATCCGGGATATAGAATAGTATAACTCGGCTACTGAAAGTTACGATGATGCTAAATACTCAAGATCTGGAAAATTCATTAAGTCCCGAGCAGCAGTAGGCTTGCAACCCGGTACTTGGGGGCTACACTAAATCCAGTTTTTTAAGGAAGAGGAAGACAAAAATTATTAATTCCCAGGTAGCTGCAGGCTAGCAAACTTGGAACTTGGGGGCTACAGTGTTAATTGAACCTACTGGTGGAAGACCAAGACAAGCCTCGGACTACAATTAATTCCTAAACCGGCACTTGGGGACTATGGTTCAGAGTAAAAAAGTATAACATATAAATCTTCAGGTTCATGTTTGCAAATATAAACCATAAGATTGAGTGCTAGAGGTTATTTCTATTGAGGTTACCTCATATCTCTTCTTCAAAAACTCTATGATCCCATCTGCATGTCGCTGGTTCTTAGAAAGTTCTCGAGCCAGCGTGTCAAATTCCTGGCCTTCGATGTTCAGGTTGGAAGGAACTTGTCGTGGGATAATCACGGCAGACGTTACCGGGGGTAACTTGTCTTGGGGCAAGACGACACAGGCGTTTGGGAGAGGGTTTAGCTCAGAGGAAAACATGATGATACTCGATCTGGTAGCCGGCAATCAAGTCGCCGAGTCTCCGATCTCAAGATACTAACTCAACTCTCGTGTTACACTGGATGCTCGATACCAAGCGATATTGCTAGGGCTCTTAGATCTCTCTCAACTAATCCTAGGGGTCGGTTTATAAAGCACCCGTACCCCCTGGCTTGTCCTCCAAGGCGCACCCTGAATCCTACCCGGACACCGCATACAAACCCTAACTTTCCTTTACCGTAACCCACAATCCGGGTTACGAGGCCTACAAACTTGGGCCTTCCAGAAGTTTCTTTATCCTTAGCCGGATCTTGCGCAGCGTCCTTTGGGCCGGGTTATACCTTGGAGTTGGCCTACCGGGTTATTATCCCTCCATCAGTAGTCCCCAGAATAGCTTGGGCTTCACGGATCCTTCCTTGAAGCGCTTGCTATTCCCTGCAAAAACATCAGATGCACAAATGCATGAAGGCCGGGTTAAAACGCTTTGATAAATAGCTAGGCCCAACTCCATTGTGGCCATATAGTAACCCGGCTTCTCTCCAAACACTTAGCTTTTCGGGTCTAAGCCCTGATAAAAATATCAAGATCCTGTACTTTACTCGATAATTGATCTTGATATTATGAAGAATATCTCCTTCCTATTTCTGTCCGGATACCTCGCCCAATATTTAAAGCGTATCTCGCAAAACTTAAACAGATAGCCGTTACTCCGTAACTTCCGGCTCCCACCCGTTGAACTAGGCTTATCCACTCACGCTATTATAAATTGGCTCTTAGGGGTAACCCTAACCCCAACAGCTCATTTCCCCCCATTCTTCTTCCTTTCTTCCTCAGTGCTCTAGCTCACAGAGTGCCACCACGGAAACCTCGCGCGCATCACCGGAGCCTATCTGTCGCCGGCTACGCTCCGCCACGGTGCGCTCTGCACCACCGCCCAGATCCGCCGCCGGACCCCCGACCTGCCCGCCGGGAATCGCAAAGGGGCACCAGGCTTGTGCCATTTGCCTCCGTCGAGCTTCACTGCAATACCCTCCAGTAAGCCTCTCTCATCCATTAACTGGCCTCCGCGATTTCTTGATTTTCTTCAGATTAGATCTAAGTCAACTCGCCGGTCCTTTTCCTGGTCACGCCGAATTAGGTTGCTCGTATTCATTCTAGCTCATCCAATAAATTGGATATAGACTTTATTTCGCTTTCCTACCACCCATAGTCGTTAATTTTACCACAAATCTAGAAACGGAGTCTCCAATCTGGGCTCGGGCCGCCCAAATTTTCCGCCCTTGTCTCCGTCACCCGGAAAATCCTCCCTTTTCCGGTTCTTTTTATTCGCAATAGGTACCTGTGCAACCATCCATCACCCCCAAAGGCTCTTTCAATGCATAGGCCTCCATAACTTTTATTATGATGCTTGATACCCGGATAGTTTGAACCTTACTCTGCAGATTGATACCCGGATAGTATGCAACTTCCATGTTGTCTCGATATCATTCGCCGATACTCGGCCAGCTCACGGTTTCCGAGTCTTATTCCTCACACTCTTCTACCTTGTGCTTTGCAGGTCAAACCCATGGCTCCCAAGAAACAGGGAAAGCAGCCGACCAAGGCCAAGACCACCAACTCCATATCCGCCAACTGGGCGCAATCTACGGTCACCAAGGCCAAGTTAGAAGAACTGGTCGAGCTAGGGGTTCTTCCCCCCCAAGAGGATATCCAGTGGAGGGTGCCGGGTAACGAGACCCGGCCTACACCGGCAAAGGATGAGGTAATATGTTTTGTGGAGCACGTGACCCGGGGCTTCCGTCCTCCGGGTCACCCTTTCTTTCGTGACATTTTGAGCCACTATGGCCTTCGTATATTTGATATAGGGCCTAACTCTGTGTTAAATATCTCCCACTTCATCGTCCTTTCCGAGTCATACTTGTGCACTTCGCCAAGTTTGGCTCTTTTCGTAGAGCTTTTCCAATGCAAACAGTGCCGCGAAAGCGGTGACGGGGCACTTCTCGCTTGCGGCGGGGTTTCTATCCAGCGCCGCAAGAACTCTCTAATGCCACCTCTTACCCTCAACTCCCACGTCAAACATTGGCAGCTTTCATACTTTTATTGCCGGGACACTTCCCCACCCGGCCAGAAGAAACTGCCGGGTTACTCGGAGGGCCTTCTCGATATATCCGAGACTTTCAACGCCTTTGCCCCTGACTCGGACAGGGAGGCCATCCGGCCTTTACTAGCCAAAATCTCTGTTCTGTCGGCCCAAGGTCTCATTGGGCTTAACCTGGTGAAAACTTGGGTCGATTTCCGGATCCAACCCAATTCCATCCGCACTAAGTTAATGTGCGAGTATTCGGGACACACCACGGACTCGCTCCGGTACTCCACCCATAGCTTTGCAGCCGGAGACACCAACAAGACTATCAAGAGCTTCTTGACAGAGAAGTTGGAGGTAATCCGGAATATAGCCGGGTTAGAACCCTTCACGCGTGAGAACCCGGCCCCCAAGGTAAAGACTCGGCTTTCATACTTTCACCTTTATTCTTTCCACTTGATACAGCTGATAACCCTTGCTCTTATGCCTTCATCTCAGGCCGATGATGATTTCTGGAAGATTGAAACTCCTCCTAACTCCAAAAATCCAGAGGAGCAAGATGATGGCGCTAACTCGGATGAAGGTACATTCCGAACTTCACTTAGTTCCTTTGAGTTCGTCGCGTCCCGTTCTTCATTTTCCAACTGTGACCTTGATAACTTCCAGAGCAAGAGGACAAGGACAAAGAAGAAGAGACTGACGGCAAGGTAGAATCCGCCAGTGATGAGGAGGAAGTGGAGCTGACAATCAAAGTCGGATCTAAGAGAAAACCCCGAGGGGTCGTCTTCAAGGTTTCATATCGCCTCCTTGTATTCAATTCGTATTCCTTTGATGATATACATGAGCTAACTTGACGTTATTCCACTGGCCATATTTGAAGGAGTCGCCCATGACCAAGCGCAGAGCGACTCGAAATTACCCGGGTGATGGTGCTCTTAACCCGGGTATTCCATTGTCTCCGGCTCGGCGCGCTGGTACTTACCTTATCCTTTCTCGGACGAAACAATCTTCCTGAACCATTCCCTTACAAAATCTCGCTTGATACTTTGCAGTTTCGTCCGGGTCCAGCAGCGAATTCCCTTCGGACTTTGCGGTGAATCCCGGGTAAGGTTCCTTTCCTGACGTTCTATCACATTTTCATCACCCTTTCCTGGTTGTACACTAACTGCTCACTCATACTATCTATAGGGCCACGGTTATTATTAGCGACCAAGAGGATATGGAGACCGATGACCCGGGTAAGGGGAATTCGACTGATAATACGGCAGCCGCAGCTGGCGGCGAAGGACAAGTGTCACCGATGAACCCGGCCAATCAAGGAGCCGGGTATCCGATAGCCTCGCATGCAAGCGAGAAGGAAAAAGCTGCAACTTTGGGTGCGGGGGGAGGAGCACCAGATTCCGACATTCGGATGACCCGGATGCCGTCTCCCGCTAAGAAGAAAACTCCTTCTCCGAGTTTCCGAGACCCCGGATCCTCTAACACGGGTAATGATACTTTTGCAGCTGATGAGCACTCTCCTCACTATGAAGACCTCAGAGAGCAATATTATAGAGCGCATGGTCGCAGAGCGCCAGGTAACAACACTTGATATCTCGCAGTATACACTTAGTCCCCAAGTTCCGAGCATAACTTTGTTGAAGTTGTGCTTGGTACTTTATGCAATATTCGGCTTGCCATGATACCCGACTGATACTTGTGCTCCTTGTTCTTTACAGGCACAGATGACCCGGTCTGATGAAATTTTGCTCAAGACCGAACAACTTCTTCTTGCCGGGGTAAAGCGGAGAGAAGCCCTTGACGCTGACGTGGAAACCTTGAAGAAGGATGTTTCTAAATACAAGAAGAAGTACAATACTGCTCAAACCGCACTGAAGAAATTATCGGACCAGGTTACCGATACCTATCGCATCTTGCTTAGTAAGTTTTTGTTGCCGACTGACTTCATGCCTTTACTTTATTACATGATACTCGGGATTACTGATACGTCCTTCCTTTGTTTCAACTGCAGGTGCCAACCTTGCGGCCCCAGAGGAGGATGCCATTGCAAAGGCTAAAACTTTAAAGACTGTGCTCCGGACTTTCTTTGCCGGCACGAAGTTTATACTGGACGCCGTGAAGTGGCCTACTGAGGTATATCCGGGTGAAGAAAATCTTATCCAAGCCTGCTCCACCGTGCCTGCCTGGATTGAAATCTGGAAACGCTCGGCATGCCGGATTGGTATGACCCGGGCCTTTACCCTGGCTAAGGCTTATTTTCCGAAGCTTGATCCGGCAAAGGTAATATCCGGGTTTCCAGAATTCAAAGCTGATGGCTCCAAGTTTGTACCCAAGGACTTCAAGGCTATACAGTCCGCAGTGCGTCATTCGGCCACCACTTTGGCCGATAGTATGGATCTGAACACAATTATGAGTGCGTACGATGCTGAAGGCAAAATCGTGACGGAGGTCGCACCCCCGCCCTTTGATATTTTAGAGAAATGGGCTGCTGACTCGGCCAGGAAGAGGGAAGAAACTGCGAAGAGAGAGGCCGAGTTAGGATCAGAGCCAACCACCTCTACACCAGCTGTCCTTCCGCCTATCCGTCCTGACGCGAAGAATCCGGGTGATGATGCCGGGAGAGCTAAAGAGCAAGTCGAGGAGCAAGACCCGGAGGGCAAGGGCAAAGATGTGGACCCTACTCAGGAAGCCGAATAGGCAAATGCCATCAAAATACTTCGATCATCTGATGCTTTTATTCAAAACAAGTATTCCTTTAACGGTGCGCCTGTGCACCCTTGATACTGGTGTCGCAATTTGTAACGCACTTTAATTCCGTGATACACTTCGTGCCTTTCTAGGCCTTTTGATGAACTTGATACTTGTCTATTTTTGAACTTATTCTTGATATCCAACTTTCTTTTCATTTCTTTTTATTTCCCTCTTTATTTTCGAGTATCATGAGTTTTGACAGGTGGACTTTTCTTTAAGTCCCCAAGTCCCCATGACTCGTACATTGGGGTCTTTCGAGCTTATCGACGAAACAACTTGATTCTGTTTCGAAACCCATAGTCCCCAAGGCCCGAATTTCCGAGTCTATGGTGTGTGGTCTTTTCGAAGAGAACAAACTTGTTGTTGCTAAGCCGAAACCCGGAGTTGTTTCATATAGATATTGAAGTTACGCTTGATAAACGTTGAGTTTCCAGCTATTAGCCTTGTACTCTGCATAACTTGTGGTTTAGATGACCCTTTTGACTATCTTGTACTGTAAGCCGGCTTTCGCGTGGATACCATGTTGTTACATCTATACGAAAACAGGGTCAGACAAGTCCCATTGGGCTTCATGGCTGATTGTAATCGTAAGCAAGCAAATCATGCCACTTTAGTGCGAGTCACATCGAGCTTAAGTAAGAAAAGTCAAGAAAATTTGGCTCCTTTGTCCGGTTATAAGATTGCGGCCGTACTCGTTTGCGAGTAATCGGCCCTTATAACTCATAGGCATCAAGGCCGGGTCTTTGGGTTTGTGGCTGTGCTATTCAAGCAATCAGCCCCAAAGACCTATATATATTCAACATACTTGATGATACTGATGTATTGATAGCAATGGATACTACTTACCTGTAGCCGAAGTAAAGATCGTAACAAAATAGGACTTGATAACCATCTCTTTATTGATACGAGAAAGTTTGGATCAGCAGGCCGCCTCATTAAAAACCTTCCAGTCCCCTTAGGTACCCTGGGTAGGAAAAGAGCGCGTCTGAAACCTGCTGCCCGTTACATTGTTTAGTTCTTCTTGGGAACCGGTCCCGGGCTGACGTGACCGATACACATTCTCCATTTGTTAGACTTTTTCATGATGAGTACCGGGTTTACTAGCCAACCCGGGTGAGGTGTTTCCATAACGCGGCTGGCTGTGAGCGGCCGTGCAATTTCTTCTCCTATGCCAGATTGTTTGGAGGAATCATCCTTGATAAAATCCACCATCTTAGCATCTTGTGCTGCCTTGGACTTTGCTCTTTCGCCTTCAGTGCTCGGCCTTTTTGATGTGGTTCTGTCCTCCGGGCCTGCTTGAGACCGGTAATGCTTGAGTTCCTCTTTTCTACAGGCTTGCTCGGCCATTGCTGCGTCTCCTTCATCGCATTCAGCTGCTATATCTCGATTTCCATGTATGGTAATGGTCTGCTTAGGACCCGGGATTTTTAGCTGTAGATACACATAACACAGCCTTGCCATGAATTTAGCATAAGCCGGCCTTCCGAATAGCGCGTGATAAGGACTACGCAACTTAACCACCTCGAAAGTAACCCACTCAACTCGATAATTGTCCTTTGATTCCCCAAAAGCTACTTCCAATGCGATTTTTCCCTCGGGGCACGCTGAATGACCCGGTACTATGCCATGAAAAACTGTCGTACTTTTTTGGAGCTGAGATTCCTTGAGACCCATGCGTAGATAGGTTTCCCAGTACAGGATATTGATGCTGCTTCCTCCATCCATCAGGACCTTTTCCAGCTCGTACCCATTGACTTGTGGTGCAACTACCAATGCTAAGACTCCCGGGTGTTCTATTCTTTCCGGGTGATCTCTTCTGCTCCATGTTACATCATGTTCTTACCACCTCAAATATCTCGGGACAGCCGAAGAAACTGAGTTGACCGCTTGCTTCAGTATCTTTTTGTCCTTGTTAGAACCTCCTGTGGTATGCACGTGATATTGACCCAACTGTTTGGGGTTAGCTTGGAAACCTCCAGCTCCCCCTTGATTGTTTCCCTGATTTCTTGCTGCCAGGTTACCGGCTGGGGGTGGGCCGTTGCCCGGGTTTCCTCCTGGACCCGGTCCTCCTCCCCGGCCCGCACCTCGCATGGCTCTGTTCACTTCCTCGTTCTTCCATCTCTGTAGGTTGGCGCATTGCTCCAAGGAGTGGTTAGCCGGCCTACCGTTCCTGCTGTGCTTCGGGCACGCCATTCTAAAGATGTCCCAATTGTTACTCGGCCTCGGCGGCCCTTGATAGTTTCCTCCATTGTGGTTTCCAGTGTTCAAATTTCCTTCTGCCCTGGGTCTCGAAGACCCGGCTTCCGTGTTGGCGACAAACTCGGAGCCTCCTTCAAACGGGCGCTTGTTCTGGCCGTTGTTACCCGGCGCTGATCCATTGCCGGTTCTTCCGTTATTACTTGTGTTTGCTTTTGCTTTTTTATCGTCAGTTTCCTCTTCCGTAGTGTCCGTTGCGGCATGTTTGTTGCATGCATCCATCAGTTCTCCCATTGTAACCTCCGAAGCATTCCGACTAGATTTCATGCGAGTTAACTTTTGTACTAAAGGTGTGTACTTGCAGGTCTTTGCCATAGCTTGCAGCGCATCCTTGGGCTGAATATCTGTAGATGAATGAAGTATCTCCATAACCCGGCGCACCCAGCTGCGCGCCGATTCTCCCTTCTTCTGAACACATCGCTCTAGGTCATCAATAGTGAATAACTTTCTGCACGTCCCGTGAAAGTGCTTGATAAACGCAGTTTTCAATTCTTCCCATGACTTGATAGATCCTTCCGGTAGATTGGTGAACCATAACTTTGCTGCTCCCTCTGACATCATTAGATACATGAATTTGGCTTGAAGATTCTCGGACGCATTGCGAATCGACATGGCCATCTCGTAACTGCTCAACCATGTTTCCGGATCCATAGTCGTCTCGTAATTCACTACTTTACCCGGTTCTTTGAACTTTTCCGGTTAAGGCTCAGCCCTGATGCTATCTGAAAGACACTTAGGTCCTGCAAGAATGGTCGAAGCTGGTCTTACTCGGGAAACGTGTGATCCTGCAGGGGTACAGCTGGACGCGGTACTGCTGGTAGCCCATGTACCGCAGACCCGGCTACGGCTCTCCTGGCTCTGGAACTGTCCACGATGACATGTGTTGCTGATGCTGCTGGTACTGCCTGAATGTGTGGAGGAGGCGGCATTTGCTGCTGCTCTTCCCTCCGCCGTGCCGAACTTGTTTGGATGTTGCCAGCGTTACCTTGCTGTTGGCTGACATATGGTGTCCCATGCATTCCACTTCTGTGATCCGGGTAATTAACCTGTTGCGCAACCGCGGTGCGCAGCATATCTATCGCCCGCCGGGTCTCCTCTGCATGGGGTGACTCTCTCACGGGGATTTGATTTAGTGCAAGCGTTGCCGCGTACACGTTGTCCATGGGATTGTTGTAATGACCCGCTGGTGTGTGAAAACGCGATGGTGGTGGTGGTGGTGGCGGTGGTACAGTATTGCCGGTAGTAACTCCAGTCTGTGGTGCGGGTAACCCGGCCTGCGTGTCTACCGGTTGTACTCCTCCGGTTGTCGTCTAAGGGGCGGTTCCTTGATTTGCCGCTGGAATCGGCTGATCCTGAGGCGTGATAAATAGTGCGGCCGGGTTTATGACTCCTCCCAATGCTGGCAATCTGGTTTGGTGCCTTTGATGTATTCTAGTCGTTTCCTCTCGGAGCCGGGTTTCCAGTGCATCCAGCTCGCGTTGTCGTGTGGCCATCCCTTGTCTTTCTGCTTCTACTTGCCTCCTCTGCTGCTCCAATGCACGACGGGCTACGTCCAAATCCCTAACACGTTCCGCCGCGTTCTCTGGAGTGATAACTGTGGCAAGAACTGTCGGATCTAGGATCAGATTGTTGTCGAACAAGGCCGGATGTTGTGGATTGGAAGGACCCGCTCCTGGTGTCCGGTTTGCTAGGAATCCAAACGTGTTCGCGTGTAACTCGTTTTCTGGTGCTTGACTGGTAACCGATGCCGACTCTCCGTCAACCTGGGCCAAAACCGTGTTCCCGTTAGCCGGCCCTTGCTGTCGGGTTAATGCTTGTGCTGTCCCGGCCGCGGCCGCGGTTACGCTCTCTTGGTTGAGATTGGTCGCGGGAGCCGTGTAAAACGCAACTCGGCGTACGATGCTTGGCGCAAATTCATGATGTTCCTCTTCGCTGTTATTCTCCTCATACCGGTTCTCCAGCAGATCCAGGATGGACTCGGTATCATCCTCTCTTTCGACCCGGTCACGCGGGGTCCATGCCGGTTCCTCCGGCTGTTCCCACTTTGCGATGGGTTCTTCTGTCGGATATGTCGTTCCAACTGATTCTTCTCCATCTGATTGGATATAAGTGGCCTCCCCTGACACAGAATCAGATCCAAAATTGTCAGGGATCGAACCGGAAGTACATACCATACCAATGAAGACGCTGATCCGGCCGATTGTCACGACGGATCCGGATTCGAGGTGATCCGACTCTGGCCCCCAGCCGGAATCGTCCACCGTCTTCTCTCCTTTGTGGTCGATGTAGATCTCGCCGACGACAAGATTCTCCATGTTCTTCCGAGCTTCTCCCGTGATGTAAACACCTTTGGACGCAGGCCCCACGGTGGGCGCCAACTGTCGTGGGATAATCACGGCAGACGTTACCGGGGGTAACTTGTCTTGGGGCAAGACGACACAGGCGTTTGGGAGAGGGTTTAGCTCAGAGGAAAACATGATGATACTCGATCTAGTAGCTGGCAATCAAGTCGCCGAGTCTCCGATCTCAAGATACTAACTCAACTCTCGTGTTACATTGGATGCTCGATACCAAGCGATATTGCTAGGGCTCTTAGATCTCTCTCAACTAATCCTAGGGGTCGGTTTATAAAGCACCCGTACCCCCTGGCTTGTCCTCCAAGGCGCACCCTGAATCCTACCCGGACACCGCATACAAACCCTAACTTTCCTTTACCGTAACCCACAATCCGGGTTACGAGGCCTACAAACTTGGGCCTTCCAGAAGTTTCTTTATCCTTAGCCGGATCTTGTGCAGCGTCCTTTGGGCCGGGTTATACCTTGGAGTTGGCCTACCTGGTTATTATCCCTCCATCAGAACTGTTTTTGCCTCTTGAGTTGCCTTCAAATCTTCTATAGCTTTGGAAAGTACAGTGGAGGCTCCAACAGTCTTGGCAGCTTGAGAGCCGATTATTTCTATGTCCGGGTCAAAGACAATCATATCTTCAACAGGAGGATCATTATCCGGCGTGTTATCAACCGGATTCACCTCTTGTTCGTTGGCTTGTGCGAGATCATCGATATGACCCGGCGATTGAGCAGCTGATTCATCCTGCTCTTCTCCAAAGACCCTTTCCTCCAGATTTGCAGCGGGAGCAGCTGTTGAGATTGGGTTAACCTTTAACACAGCTTGGGCCCTGCAGTGAGATGAAAATTATAAGCCGGATTGCAAAACTAAATGTTTCTAGTTATGAACCAAAGATTGTAAAGCTAACTTACCCAGAGTTAATGGAAAACTCGATGGCCCCACTGAAATGGGATGAACCGGAATTGGGAGAATCTATATGAAAGCTATGACTTAGCTCAGGCCGATCTTCCCCGCCAAGGGATGTGAAGAGGTGAGTGAAACCCGAGCCTTGGAAACCCGGCGGGGGGAGGGGAGTTTTCTCGGTCAAACCTGCTTGTAAGTCACTTGACCCGGAGCTCCGGGTCCTCCTTCTCTTACTGTTATCTTCATCATGCTGCATTTTCTCCACGTGTGAGGACGGATTCAAAAGATTTTTGGACAGTCGAGAAATAGGCACCTTAGCAACAGTCTGCCAGTCCCTCTTGTTGGTCACGGGAGAATCCTTTTCTATCACCATGTTTGAGCCAGTAATGGGAGCGGTGGGGTTGAGATCCGGAATGTGATCATCCGGCACTTTCTGACCTGCACCACCTTGATCTAAACCGGCGCCCTCCTGATTAGCCGGTTCATACTTTGAGTAACTAGCATCAGCAAACTGATTATGAAAGTGAACAAGGGAATCAAATTCAGAAACCATATCCTCTTCGTCAATTTGCTCCTCTGATTCATCATCTTTAGGAGGAGAAGCTGGTTCTTGAGTGGTGACCCAGAAGGGATCCGTGCGCTGTAAACCGGACACAATCAGGGTCAGTATGTGTGCAGTCTTAAATAATGAAAGTTACTTATAAAAAGATAAACTTACAGGAGGAGCCGGGTTAGAAGCGCAAAAGGCAGCAAGGCCAACATCAAAGAACTTGTCTTGCTTTATTCCAACCAAGTATTTTAGTGCAGTCACCATATCAGACTTGGAAACCGGAGAATCGGAATACCGCATAGGGTCTGATAAACCGGTGTATTCATGGAACAGTCGGTTCCTAATGCTGAGGGGTTGGATACGCCAGTCCACCCAAGTCTTGGTCCGATCTAAACCAGTTAGGCCGTGAACTATCAAGGAAGTTACGTGCTTGAGGAGGGGTTTGATTTTGACCCGATCAGTGGATTTGGCATAAGAGTTCATGGTGCTGGTATAGACTAGACGTTCAGGGCGATGACCCGAAAGAGACGGCTCATCTACAGGAGAGGTGTTTTTTGATGTAGAAGAAGGTTTTTTGCCATAGTTTAAGGTGACTAGCTACGGGAATACCCGGATAAGCGATGTCTTTCCGCCTCTGAAACGAGACGCCACCGGAATGAATAAGCTCACCCCGGGCTACTTCTGGGTGTTTGTTGCAGTAAAAGTACTCAAGGAAGATATCTAAATTAGGCTCTACTTGGAGAGAATCTTCACGGAGAACAACAAAGTTGCTAACATTAAGAATGGAATTTGGGGAAAGATTTTGAAGGTGGAGACCGTACTAGCTCAAGAGCCGGCGGAAAAAAATGAGACCCGGGAGGACGAAACCCACGGAGAATGTGGGCCTCGAAGACTATTACCTCGTTCGGCCCAGTTTCGGGTTGGATCTCATTTCCTGGGGCTCGCCACGATATGTTCTTCGGGACTAAACCGACGTCCTCCATCTCGGTCAGCCGGCCCTGGGTCATCTCTGATTTCCACCAGTTCACCTGCATCATCCCCCTGCCAGACTTGACCACTGCAGAACCGGAAGGGCCACCGGCCTTCTTTTTCTTTCCGGTTCCCCCAGCCTTGGTCGCTAGGCTCTTCTCCTTCACCATCTTGTGGTGAACGCCGGCGAAGCTCCGGCCGTGGCGGTGCAAGGAAGAAAACTGAGCTCTCGAGCTCTGTTCGTAGGAAGAAGAAGAAGAAGAAGAAGTGGAGAGCGCGGGATGCGAATGACCCCAAGGGCTGTACTAGGAGGCTATTTATAGGCGGGGGCCTAAACCCTAGGTTAATGGGGTAATTTTACACAAAGGATCCTCAGGATTAAACTTTTTATGGGAAAATGCGAAGAGATTGGATCTACGAATGAAGATTTTTTTTTGAGGAAAATACGTGGAGAAAAATCAGGGATAAACCAAAATATTTTCGGTTCCTGAGATTTTGGTGATAAGATGCGGAGTTATCTTTCCAGAAAAACGGAAAGATATGATCTTGGTGATAATAATGAAGCATGTATAATCTGGATCAGATATTCCAGAAGATTATTTCTTGAACTAACAAATAGTGTTCAAGTTATTTCCAAAAAATAGCTTAACATGAACCGCGTAAGTTTTAACTTACGAGTTCAGGTTAACCTAGGGGCTAATGTTGGGGCAATAAGTAAGGAGGAGCCATACTTTCGACCCACATGAACCGGATTTCCCTCATGCCGGTTCATAATACTTGATCCGGCTTATATCGGGAAGAGCTGGATAGATACCAGCTAGCAGAAAAAGACCCGGTTCACCCTAAGCGTGACCCGGAAAGGTGGAGGAGTCGGCCCGTGTTCCGGGTTTGAAGACCCGGGGGCCCAAGACCTAAGGAGCAGCCCAAGGTCGGACGGAACGTCCGGGCCTTGGGATAAACCGGACGGGCCGTTTGGGAACCGGAGTAATCTAGGACTCCGATCACGGGAACAACCCGGATCCCCTTGTAACCCGGGGCCCTCGTCCACTATATAAGGCGAGGTCCTGGGATGTAGAGAGACAGATTCTAAGTTGATAGCAAGGTAGCTTGAGACATCGAGAGCCGGAATCGCCCTTTGTAACCGAGACTTTGTTTCCCAATAGTAAGAAAGCAGGAGTAGGTTTACCCTCAATCGAGGGGCCGAACCTGAGTAAACTCACGTCTCTCGTTTCCGCCTTAATCCTTTCAAAGTTTTCCTTAGTAGCAATGGCCTCACAATCTAGTTATCACATGAGAACACTTGCCGTGAAAACACCACAACAGGCATCATTTTAGACCTCCAGCAATTAACTACGACAACCTCGCCACGAACGACTTCTGTCGGCGTAGCCTTCTCAAGCCGGAGACTACGGCGCTCTTCGAGGCATATGGTACTAGTGTTGCCAGACATGCACATAGGGAACCTCTTCTCCATCGGCATCTCTGGCATCCCAATACCCGACGCGTCGCGCTTATCCGATGCCTAGGATGCTTAGGTCCTATACCACTACTTGCACGTGCACGCCAACAAGTAGCGACAGTCGCAGTAGTGGGATCCGGCGAACAACGATTTTTATGGGACGGAGTTCCAGCGCATCCGCCACGAGCGCTGGAACCGGTGGGACGGTCCAGAGTGTCGTCGCGGGATCGCACCGCCACCAGGCATCGCGCCTTCTGGAGCGTGCTCCAGTGCATCCTCATCCACATCAAGGATTGCGATGTGCCGCGTCTCCAGACACCGACGGTGAGCCGGTGGGCGCCAAGCGTGCCGCCACACAGTCGTCCTCCTGCCGCTCCTTCTACTCCAACACGGCGTTGGTTTCCTCCTCCGCAATGCCGACACACCTGCGCACCCCCAAGGCAGAGCCGTATACAACGCCAGGGCATGCTACGGGTGCCCTCTGCATCGGCTCCGGCTCCTCCCGCTCCGCCGCACGCCTCCCGCTGCCAAAGAAGCCCTCAAGACGGAAGTGAAGACGAAGGCGCCGTAGTCAGATACGCGGAGCTGCTCGCCTTCCAGCAGGTGCATGCCACTGCGGATGACCCCGAGGGCCTCACCGCAGCCTTCGACTCCTCCATGAACACCGCCCCCGGTCTGCCGGACAAGGAGGTGTGTGCGTGGTCGTTGTAGCAGCACCTCGCGCTCACAAGGGCGCCGCTGATCAACCTGGACGACTACGAGGACGATATCGTCGGCTTTGGTGCCGGCGCCAACAATGACGAGGCAGGGCCCAGAAGCCACCCGGGCGGCGACGATGACGACGAAGGTGGTGACACCCCATCACCGTCAAGGAGGAGGACTACACCGTGTTCTGGTAGTACCGCTAGAGCACGACATGTTAGTTTAAGTTTAAGTTTTGGTTAAATTTTGTTTAAATATTGTAAAATGTTCTAAAAATTTGAATGAAATAACGTTTCAGTTTGAATTTAAAATTCTTCTGGGGCCGACAAGTGGGGAGGGGCGCCCCCAAACGCGCCGTTTCATCCGGACAGCCCCAGGCGGCTCGATCCGGTGCCGATTCAGACAGTGTATGGGGGCCGCGAGTGGAGATGCTCTAAGTGCATCAAAAAATTATCAATGTTGGAAAAGAACACACGACAAAATAGTAACATGTATTGACCCATGTCAAAAGAAAAATGTATTCTGACCCGCCAACGATTTGATGACAACCTTCTCAAAATTACATGATATATCTAGAACTTTATATTTTCTTATACCTGATCATGCACAAGAAAACTCTGTCAAGATACTTGTTATATCTTACATTTAGATATCTCTACCAGGAAATTAAAGGATATCACACACAATTTGGACACGCACTATAATTCTTGCAAGTAAGAAATTAGTAAGTGGAGTCATTCAAGCATGTAAGATAGTTTTTTTTCTCATATTCAAAGGGTGAACGAAGATATTTTGAAGGTGCAATAAGTCGCAAAACAAAAATAATGCAACTTTGGATTAAAAAAAATATGGTTTGAAGTCATCATGGTGTATTTTTTGAAAATACACACTAGAACTATATAGAAAACATCAAGTGTAATGTTTGGCAATATTTTCCTATGTGATTATTTAAAAATAAAAATACTAGTTGAGTTTATTGGTCAACAAAAGTGAACTATACAGAAATATAAAATTTTAGTATAAATGTCATATTATTACAATAGATACCCTTGTTGAAGCCAGCTAGAAAATATTCGTGGGCAGTGTAGGTTTGGCAGGGAACGATGGCCCCGCTATGAATCTCGGTTACGTGTTATATAGGGTAGAAATAGCCTCTACCGTGGCGCTTACAGGTGTGATACACATATAGCTTGGTATACTATACCAATAGGTTTAGTAAAATCAGCAGCAACTTGTTCTTGACTAGAAACAAAGCGGATATCTTACTTCTTTGGCGGCAACTCTTTCTCGAACAAAATGGAAGTCAATCTCAATGTGTTTGTGTGCATGAAATATAGGATTGGCAGATAGGTATGTGGCACCTAAGTTTTCACACCATAGACATGGTCTTTCTTTTAGCTTGACACCAAGCTCTCCAAGAAGGGTTTCAACCCAAATCAACTCAGCAGTGGCACTAGCAAGAGCTTTATACTCAGCCTCGGTACTACATCAAGAAATTGTGGCTTTGTTTTCTGGCACTACATGAAATTAGATTAGGCCCAACAAATATGGAAAAACCTCCAGTAGACCTCCTGTCATCCATACAATTTGCCCAATTTGCATCTGAAAATGTACTGAGAAGATTAGAAGATGAACCTGTAAATGTAATACCAAGTTTCCGTGTGTCATGAACATAATGAAGAATTCTCTTTAGAGTTGTCCAATGAGAGATAGCCATTACTGACATATTTTATTAACTGAGAAAGATAAATCTGGCCTTGTGAGAGTAAGATATTGCAATTGACCAACCATGCTGCGATATTGTCTGTTGTCCTCAAGGCCAAGCAACGTCCCCTCCATGAGAGATAGCCTATTAGTGGAAGAGGGAGGCGTGGGAGACCCCTTGCAACCACAAATCTCAGCTTTGTCAAGGAGTTCAGTAGCATATTTTTCTTGTGTCAGCAATAAACCATCAGAAAGGTATTTCATGTCAATACCCAAAAACAAATATAAGTCTCCAAGGTCTTTAATAGAAAAATTATCATTGAGATCACGAAGTAAATCAGAAATGGCTTGATCAGAAGAGTTGGTGACTATGATATCATCAACATAAACCAGAATATAGACTGTGATACCTGACTGATGTAGAGAAACAGAGAGGTATCTGCCTTGGAAGAAATAAAACCAAGAACATGTAACTTTGAACTAATACAAGAAAACCATGCTCGAGGTGTTTGTTTCCACCCATAAAGGGTCTTGTCTAGTCTGCAAACATGATTATGAGTATCAGGGTGCGCAAAACATGGTGGTTGTAATGTATACCTTCTCTGGAGAACACCATGTAAAAATGCGTTCTTGACATCTAGCTGTCACAAACTCGATCCTCGTGAAACAAAAATAGCAAGAACAGTCCTAATAGTGATTGCTTTAACAATAGGACTAAAAGTGTCTTCATCGTCAATACCATACCGTTACTTAAATCCTTTTGCAACAAGCCGGACTTTGTACCTGTCAATAGAACCATCTGCACCCCTTTTGATATGGTTGATCCACTTACAATCAATTATATTTTTGTGAGATCTAGGAGGAACCAGGTGCCATGTTTTGTTCTGAAGCAATGCATCATACTCCTCTTGCATAGCCAGGCGCTAGTGTGGATCATCAAGATCTTGAGACAAGGCCTGGGGTTCACTTGTAGCTGCAAATAGGACATAGTGAACCTTTTGATCATTCACACGATATGTTAGTGAACCATCTGTATAAAGTCTTGGTGTACGAATACCTTTTTTAAGGCGTGTCCGAGGGAATTTTGTAGATGAAGATACATGATCAGAGGGAGTAGAAGATCCAGCAGCAGCATCATTTGCAGCGTTAGGAGTGGGCGTAGAGGATCCTCTCGGTGCATGGGGGAACATTCTTCCGCACCGGTGGGAGCATGCCAGCTGGCACACCTTTCTTTAGCCCGCACATGTCTTTAGCCGGTGCAGGCGACCAGGTGGGTGTCGGGGCATGCTCGAGAGACGAGGCCCGTGCGGGCGACATGGCGCTAGGCGATAGAGCGGGCGCGTGTGCCCTGGGGGACCGCACAGTAGGCGACCGGGCAGAAGGCGAGGACCGCGAGGGCGACGTGGCGCCAGTTGGCGGGCTGCTGGCATGAGGCGCGGGAGACCGCACGGAAGACGACGTCTCGGGATCCTCCATGGAAGGCGAATCTTCCAGGAGATCGTCCTCGGGATCGGAAGCCTCCAGATCTGAGGCAGCGGACGAATCTCATGTTTTGTCCTCTTCTGCATTTTCTGAATCATCAATTTCATACCCGTTTTGACTCAAATTTTCAGCATAATATTGTCCAGCAATATCAGTAGCATCTGTATCTGTAGTAGGGGAATCATTAGTGGCAACAATATGCATCATAGGTAAATACATAAAGGCATCAACATTTGCATATCCAGGAGTATTTTGTGTAGAGTTGGATGGAAGAAGGAGAATGTCATTGGGAGGTCGAGAACCGGCATTAGGGTGAAGGGAGGCAAACGGAAAAACATGCTCATCAAAGACAACATCGCTTGAGATGTACACACGGGCAGTTTTTGGATCCAAACATTTAACACCTTTGTGACAAGGGCTATAGCCGAGGAAAACACACCGTGTGGAACAAAAATAAAATTTTCTTTTGTTGTAAGGGCGTGGGTTTGGCCAACAAGCGCAACCAAAAATGCGTAGAGATTCATAGTTAGGCTTTGTATGTAAGAGACGTTCAACAGGAGCATAAAAGTTTATAACCTTGCTAGGAGGAATATTAATGAGAAAAGTGGTTGTGAGGAATGCTTCATCCAAAAAAAATTAGTGGCATGGAGGCATTTGCAGGCAAGCAAAGCCCAACTTCTACAATATGACAATGTTTTTTTTTAGTAGAGCCATTTTGTTGATGAGCATGTGGACATGACACATAATGTGCAATACCAATCTTTTGAAAGAAATTATTTAATTTTTCATACTCACCACACCCAATCAGTTTGCATAGTAATCATTTTCCTAACAAATTTGCGTTCAACAAGATTTTGAAAATTGAAAAAGACTTGGTATACTTCAGATCTATTCTTGAGCAAGTAAATTAAATTTACTGGAATCATCTATAAAGTTTACATAGTATGCATGCTTGCCAACAGAGACAGGAGCAGGCCCCCATACATGAGAAAATACTTGTTCCAATGGAACAGTAGATACACTAGTGGAGACAGGATATGGTAATTGATGACTTTTGGCTAGTTGGCAAGGATCACAAATGAAGTAGTTTATTTCAGGAGTATATGAAATATTATTCTTTCTAAGAACTTGTTGAACTGTGAAAGATGAAGGATGTTCTAGACGACGATGTCATGTGGATGAACATGGCTTTATTGAAACAAAAGTTTGCTTGGGCGATCCAGTGGAGATGGGCACTAACGGGTAGATCCATCATGGCAGGAGCCTTTAAACAGTGTTCTCCTTGGTTCTTAATCAAAAAGAAATATAGATGGAATTCAATAAAAATATTGTTATCAAGAGTTAATTTATGGGTTGAAAGAAAATTCATGGAGGCACTAGGAACATAAAGGAAATTTTTAAGTTGAGTCACGAGGAGTATGCAATGTTGAATGATCAATATGGCTTATTTTCATACCATTTCCATTTGCATTATGGACACAATCATGCCCATTGTACTTTTCGCATGTAGTGAGTTTGTTCATCTCTCTAGTGATGTTGTGTGTTGCCTCCATGTCAGAGTACCAGTTGGTGTCGACGCCATAGGAAGCAACATCAGCATTCTTGGAATCTTGGGCTCTCAACATTTGGTTGCAGAATGACCATGAATTTTGCAGGTTTGGCATGTGACATCTTCATAGGGTATAAGGGCACGTCCACAACGTCCATCACGGCGCTGATCTTGGCCACCACCATCGTGGCGGGCTCCATCCTGCTGGCGCCAGCCACCATCACGGCGTCCACCATCGTCATCACGCCTATCACGATGGTCATTGTAGTCCTCACGACGACGGTCACCGTAGTCTATTCGGCGACGATCTCCATCTTGACGGTGATCACGGTGATCGTATTCACCACGGTCACCACCATTATAGCATTGTGTCTCACTTCTGTCACGATCGGGATAGCGATCGCGCCCCCATCCATCTTCGCGCTTGTAGTCTTTCATGCATCTGTCATCGCGACGATCACGATTAGTCCCCACGGTAAGGCGAGCGGCGCGCACCACGGTAGTCACCATGACCACGGCGCGTTGTGTTGGCCGAGGAGATGAAGTCTTCAGCGCCTTGGCCCGTTTCAGTCAGCATTTTCTACCTCATGTCGTGGGAGTTGAGTTGGCTGAAGAGATCGGACAGCGTTGGGCCAGGGTTGGCGTTCACCGAGGACACCAATGAGTTGTATGACGCGTCAAGGCCATTGAGTATGTATCCGACGAGCTTGTCATCTTCAATTGCCTTCCCAATAGCAACAAGTTCAGACCGGTTTCCCTTCATCTTGGTGAAAAATTGCGCTGTGGTTATGTTGTGCTTCTTGGTTGTTGTTGAGGGCTCTCCGAAGATGCTGCACTCGTGAGCAAGATTGCGATGCAAACATGTCGGTGATGGCAGCCCAGAGTTCAGCCGAGGTGTTCAATCCGAGAACAAGCGAAACCACGTTCCGGGGAGAGAGAGAGTTCACTAGGAAACTCACCACCTGCTGGTCTCTCTCGAGCCAGGCAAGGTATGTCAGGTTGTCGATGGTCATCTTCTTCTTCGGGTCGTTGTTGTCCTCAACCTCCAGGGTTTCAGCCGGCGCGACATTCGTGCCCTCAAGCAAGCCAAAGGCCCGCGCGCCGCGCAGAGTTGGGAGCACCGGTGCCTTCCAGAAGAGGAAGTTCTCCGGTGTCAGTTTTTTGGATGGAGGTGTTTTCGGATATTTTGGTATCTGATCTTTTGGTTCTTTGATGTAGATCGGATATCTGGCGGCTAGGTCAGGACAGAAGCAGCTCTGATGCCATGTCGGCAGTGTAGGTTTTGCAGCGGACGATGATCCCGCTAGGGATCTCAGTTACGTGTTATATAGGGTAGAAATAGCCTCAACCGTAGCGCTTACAGGTGGGGTACGCGTATACGTTGGTATACTATACCATATCTAACATTTACGATACAAGTATGTCTAACAACACTGAGTCGAGCGGGAGCACCCTCTGATGTGGACGACCTAGGTGATCGTCAAAAACAATCCCAAGAGAATACTCTCCAAAACGATAATCTATAAGATATGGGGTAACTATATTTTTGGATATTTATTTTGGCACTTAAAGGGAAAAATATTTGTCCTTCTTAATTATGTAGTCTTTTATAGTTTTCCATTCGTCCAAAAAAAAATTCCGTATGTTGGATTTCTTGAAAATGGAGAAATGGAAAAACTAGCTCGAACATATCTATCTTTTTCCGATATATTTCTTGACAAAAATTGCTCACACTAAAAATAAACCTTTTAATAACCCTAATTCTATGATTTGCACTAGAACATGCGTACATATTTTTTTATAGAAATACATAAAAAAAAATCGATTTTGCTATTTCTCACTCGAGTGAGAATTAAGTTAGAGCTCACTCGACTCGAATACTGTTAGATTTACATCATGATTCGTGCGGTTTGTGAGTTGTATATGACTTGCAACTCATATTTTCTCGAGTTTCACATGGGTTGCACTCGGTTGCAACTGGAAAAAAAATGGGTGCAAATTTTTTTGCAAATTAGATAAAAATGAAAATTTCTCAGTTACACATGGTTGCACATGAGTTGCAATTGGGATTTTTCCAGTTACACATGAGTTGCAACTAAAATTTTCCCAGTTACACATGGATTACACATGAGTTGCACATGCAACTAGATGATGTCATATGAGTGAGAATTGTGAGCCCTAGTCATTCCCAAAAATATTGTATCTTCTTTGACTCCTAGAGAACACAATATTTACAAACATAGCCCAAACCAATGGAAAATTGGGAATCCTTTCCAGCCCTAAGTTTTGATAAATTTTTTTGGATCTCTTATTGGAACCGGAGTATATAATCAATGAAATATCCCAAATTGCGCCAGGGTGATAAAAAATATCCTAGCGTTGACCCTCCCTGGAAGCTTAACTTAGTTTCATAACTAAAAATTCATATAACTTTGCACATACACCATGGTTATATTTGAATTTTAACCAAGTTACTATTTCCAGTTGTCTTTAAAATTATATGGTGTCTAGATACTGCCGGATTTCCGTAGTTTCTCGAGTGTCTAGGACATTCAGTAAAGACATGTATGCCCTCGTCAAAGGCTTTAACAAGTGCAAACTCTTGGCAAGAAAATTCAGCGCATGACCGGTTAGAAACAAGATTTTTTCCGAGTGCTTTGCATCGGGCACTCAACAAAGGCTTTAGCAAGTGTAAAATTCTATTTCCATACATAAAAATGTAAGGGGGCGAAGGGAAATGGAGACATTAGTGCCACGTGGTATCTACGTTTTGTGAGTGTTTTCTAAAACCACTCGGCAAGCATTATGAAATGGAAAAAATAATCAAAAAATCATTAAAAAGGAACCTCATAGGTCACATACAAACAATCTCTCGTGTCAAATGCAAAAAAATACTTAATTTGGGATGAACCAGTTGGAAAAAACATGCACATAAATACTTGATTCAATGTTCATAGTAGAGATGGAGCAATTTAGGGTTCTTCTAATACTCTTGTGGTCATTTACATCCACAAATATCAAAATGTAGGATAATAATATACATTGTTACAACCATCATACACCAACATCAACAGGTCTTATGATGTATCATATAAGTTGCATGAAAGGATTCAATGTCTACGTTCTGGAAAAGAATATGGCAACATCTAATGACCATTAGATGTAGAAAAAATCACCATTCAATACCACTCATTTGGTACATGTAGAAACACATGAGCGAGATGATTTGAAGATTTTAGGCATTTTCTGCAAATGTTGCATCAATGTTGTAACTATTTTCATTAGGTGTTTCAAACGTTGGCATCCCATCTTGCAGATGTGTTTGGACTTTTCTAGGGGATTTTGTTACCATCGATGATGTTTTGACATGATCTGGGGAGATTTTCTTCATACCCGGACTTTTTTTTTGCTACATCATTGTTTTCGAAATGCTATGACATATATCATGTTTTTGACACCTCGCTAGGAAACTAATGTGACCATATTGCAATGGTACAAAAAAAAGGTAGTGTTGAGCGGTATGGCATTATGTTGCGAGGGACGACGGCCTAGATCTTACATTTTAATGATATCTGACGGCTTTGGAGAGGACTATCCAGGATTATCCCAAGCGGCCATAGGCTAGCACTGGCCCTTTGATAAGGACCCTTAATCTCTTCCGACTATTGTGGCCTTTCATATAAACTACGTACTTGATGTCATAATAATCAGTAAATAAAAAAATGGAAATACACGTTTTGTTATGTACATGTAGACGCATATTTAGAATCAACGGGAATTATGAAATCATTGGGTTAATTGGTTGATGTAGCTGCGATACAATGACACTTATGGGGCTGTCAAGGTCGACGGCACTACAACACGGTAGTGGCACTTTGACAAAGTGCCCCGGTTGATTGTCGCACCCGGACTTCTAGGGGATACTCACAGTCCGTTAAACAGTAGATAATGGCTTACGGGGCATACCGGCACCCGCATCTCAATATGAGCAGGCCAACACGTAAACGTGTGACAACCATTATCTTACTATTCATCGTCTGCGCAAACCATCCCATAGAAATCCAGATACTTCCATTGACGTACTTCAAAACATACACACATGGTACGTCAACGGCATTGGAACAAGTGATATCACAACAGATCTCTACGACACAAAAGATTGAAATAAGGTGCAAATAGCTCTCATTAGAGCAGAGATAGCAAATACAATCATCCAGAGGACACATGTCCCAACATATCATCATTACATCACAGCGGAAGCACTCAACATGTCTGAGTACAGACAAGAACCAAATAGGCCTAAGAGGCCGGAAACGAAAAGACGGAGCCCATCCACGAAGTCTCGGATCCTGCCCGGGTCCGCTATCTACTCGTCAGCAGTCTCGTCATACTCCACGTAGTAGCCACCATGGGGATCCTCGGAAACGTAGTCTGCGGAAACCACAGCCCCAAAGGGGGTCAGTACATAAACGTACTGGCAAGCAGGACTCACAATTCACCAAAGTGTAACCCGTCAACACCAAGCACAGATTCTTTGGGTTCAACGGAAGAAAGGGTATATGAAAGATGCTGCAACTGGCTGCTCTAACCAACTACAGAACATACTACAACTTCCGGCTAACAGAAAGGAGATAAGATCGCGTATCGTAACCAACTATAGCTAACCACCAAACAAACCCATCCTGGACCTCGCCCCTTATCCAAAGAAGCAATCCGAGGATAACTCACACAGTTGAATTAATGATGGTTCAGATTATTGTGCCAATAAGCCTATTACTAGTCAAGTTGTTAATCATTGGGTGTAAGGTTGTTAATCATTAGGTTTAAGTTGTCCTGAGTACTTGTTAGCCAGTAATTTCACCAAGTAGTCCATAACCGCGGAAAACACGGCTTCTCGAGAAGATTTATCCCTGCAGGGGTGCACCAATTTGGCCGTACACGTAAGAATAACCCGCCAGACGGGGGATCAACCCACCAAGCGAGGTACTCAACACAACTCAACTCTTCTTCGCATCAAGCCCAAAGCACCTTGGGCGCACGGCTAATCGAGCCCCGAAGAAAAGGGACCCTCATAGCACTCTAAGAACGTGTCCCCCTATATGCCGACTACAAAAGTTCCACCCTGGCCTGGGCTCGCAAAAACATGCATGCGGCAAATGGAAAACACGAACTAAATGAGGCGATTTGGACGAGATGCGAATCGAATCAAATTGCGGGGGGCGCCCATACTCGCTTCCCACATGCGGTTAGTGCGCTCATCATGGATCAGTAGACAAGACCCTTTTCCTAATTAGGGTCGACACTAGCAGGCCTCAAAACCACACAGGGCCTCCTGCCGGTGCCTTATCATCAAATTATTATTTAACAATAACATTAGCATGATTGATTGATTAAACATCGAGCCCCCAGAACATAATAGAAATGTAGTAACAGTAAGTAACGGGTAACAGACTCGAGCAAAACAACCTAAGCATGCTAGTAAGACACGGGCAACAAGCAAAAGGTTATAGTTATGGAGGTGAGGCAATATCAGGGTTAAAGGATACATGTGATAGGTTCGTAACAGAAGCAACTATTCATAGGGCTAGCAGAATAGACAACGGAAAAGTATCGGTATCCAATGTTGAAAGGAACACGATGGTTCATGTGAGTGAATACTTGCCTGCAAACCCAGTAGCCTGGTACTGAGCTAGATCCTTAGAAGGGGTGTCGTAAGTATCGTCGGTCTCAACGTCGTCGTGTATCCGGGAAGAAGCAAACAAACAACACAGAGAACAAACAATCAATAACATGGCATAGTGCACAAACATGGGATGATGCATGACCATTTAATTTATGCATAGAAATAAACTAGTCGACAAGATAACATAACATGATTAAATGGACCCACATGCAATTTTGGATTGCATATGGAAAGCCCATGAATTATGGTTGAATTAATTGTTTTACAACTAATCATCATATGAAAGTTGATTAGCATGATGCATGGATGAGGAAAACAACAAAATAACAACAATAGAACCAAATGGAAATAAGGTTTACCCATTTTGAAATTTCATTTATTAAGTTATGGACTTTTGGTTTCTTAAAGGGGTTACACAAGCATTTGTTGTTTTCATCATGTTAAATTTTTCAAAACAGAATACAAAGTTTATATTTGAAAAGAGCACAAAATTTTAGGTGGATTTCATGTTTCAATTATTAGAAAAGGAATTACAATGAATTAATTATGAATTAAACAATTTAAACAAGATTTAAATTGGAATTAATTCAAATAGGAATAGTAATTGAATTTTAATTGCTCAAAACATTAATTAAAATTCATATTTGAAAAGATTATGTTTTTCTGGTTGAAAACATATTTTACATGTTCAAGAATAAATTAAATTGAGCAAGTTATGATTTTAACAAATTTAAATGATTTAAACAAGGTTTAAATTATTTAGGCAATTTAAATTATTCAAAACATGAAACAAAATTTATATTTGAAAAGGTTATTTGAAATAGCATGGAAAACATATTTTATTTGCATTAATTGGATTAAGTATGAATTAGTTATGGATTTTAGCAATTTACAAATGAATTATTTGAATTCAAATTTGGAATGTATTTAAATTAGTCAAAACAGGGAACAAATGGTTTAGATAGATAGGTAATTTAATTTAGAGCAGTGCACATATTTTACTTTTATTATTTGAGTTTTTAAATTGAAAGTTATTTGCAATTTAGTTCTAGGGGCCAATCTGCAATTTAAAAGGACTTAAACAGAAAAAAGAAACTGGAAATGTTTCCACACCGCGCAGTGACCTAGCCAGGGTCACTGCCAGTGGGCCTCAGGGGGCCAACGTGGCCCGCGCGCTGGCGTGGCAACAGTGTGGCTGACAGGGGGGCACCCTGTCAGCACTGCGCGGAAAAAAGATGGGGTTTTTTCCCGTGCGCGAGCCAGGACTCGAACCCGCGAGCGAGCGCGCGAGGGATGCAGTGCACAGCCACTGCGGTGGTGATTCGTTGCTTGTCAGTATACGCGTAGCTGACAGGTTAAGGTTCAAAATCGTTGTCTGAATTTTTAACTGACGACCAAACGCTTCTGAAACTTGGACAGGAACGCGTCGCCGGCGGCGAGCTCTGCAGCCGTGTTGCTCGCGCGTGATGGTGTGTGCGTGTGCTTGCTGGGATACGGTGAGTGCGTGTGCATGCTCGAGGGCAGAGAGGAGGAAGAAGCACGGATGCTCACCGCGGCTGAAGGTGAAGCAGGAGGGCGGTGCAGACGGTGGTCGGAGAGGTTCACGACGGCGGCGGCGATCCAGACGGCGTCGAGCTCAACGGAGGTGTCCACCAGCTCGAGGAGGAAGCGGCGATCCCGTTCCCGTAGCTAGCTAGGGTGGAGGAGGACGGCAGCGATGGTGGGCTGCAGGGGTTCAGGCACGGCGGCGTTCGGTTGCAGATCGTCGACGGAGACATGGAAGATGGCGTCGCCGGTGTGGACTCCCTGGTTCTCAACGGAGATGTCGACGATGACGAGGAAGGTGAGGTGGACGGATTCCAGTAGCTAGGAGGGGTGGTGGCGCAGCGAGGTGGAGGTGATCATGGCGGATTCAGACGGTGGCGATTCCGGTGAGATGCAGAGAGGGGATCGGCAGCGAGGGAGAGGAATTGGCGGCGGCGCGAGGTAGGTAGGGGGTAGGGGGGTAGCTAGGGCAGGCCAGGGGGTCTAGGGTTCCTTTAATAGGGCGCAGGGAGCGAGGACGGCCGTCGGCGTGCGACAGTGCCGCCGTGGCACCGCTCGATCGGCTGCCGTACAGCTGAAGAAGAAAGAGAGGGGGTGAAGGGGTACGCGGGCCAGCGGGGAAGGTAAGTGGGCTGGGCTGCGTAGGTTAGCTGCCGCGCGCGCGTCTGTTTTTCCTTTTTCTATTTTTGTTCTTGTGTTTTTTTTTGCAGCAAATAGAATAGGAAGAAAAATGGGATTTTTAAGTTAGTAAAATTCTTAGAAAAATTAGGGTGAGTTTGTTAGGTCAAAAGCAACCAATTTCCAAGTGTGGTTTTTCAAAAGTTCAATTTGAAATTACTGTTTTGTAATTTAATTCAATATTTGAAAGAATTGCTTATTAATTGATTTTTATTAAAAGCAACATGTTTAATAGGGTGAACCCTATTGGTTAAATAGAACAAATGATTAGGGTTATTTTGCTGATTTTCATAAGTTGAACTTGGGTACTGTTTGAATGTTTTTGATTTGAATTTGAATTACCATTTGGATTAATTGAATTATAAAAAGCCATAATTTAATGGTTTGAACCTTATGGTTTGATGGAAACAATTGATTGATTTGTTTTGCAATTTTCATAATTTCAACATGGTTGTTGTTTGGAAGAAAATCATAATTGAATTTGAAAAGGGTTTGATATTAAATGAATTTTTGATAGAAACAAAACAATAGCTTTGGAATCACAACTTTAATGGAAGCAAATAATTGTTTTGATTTGAAATATCATTTTGGAAATTGTAACATCACAAGGATGAAACAAAAGGTTTGAATTTTGGTTTCAAATTCAAATAGAAAACAAAGGAAAACAAATGAAAACAGAGGAAAACAAAAGGAAAACAAGCAAAACAATTGCAATGAACATGATGCCATGATGCAAAACATAAAATAACAGAGAGCAAACATTCTAATGGCTATTTTTCATACTTGGGATGTTACATTGATCGTGACTCTAAAGGGTTTTAGTGGCACTTTGACAAAGTGCCACTAAAAGTATATCTATAGTGGCACTTTTCAAAGTGCCACTAAAACCTTTTAGTGGCACTTTGTGAAAGTGCCACTAAAACCTTTTAGTGGCACTTTGGCAAAGTTCCACTAAAACCTTTTAGAGGCACTTTGGCAAAGTGCCACTAAACCCCTTTAGAGACACGATCAACCGGGGCACTTTCTCAAAGTGCCACTAGAACCTTTTAGTGGCACTTTGACAAAGTGCCACTAAAACCTTTTAGTGGCACTTTCTCTAAGTGCCACTAGAACCTTTTAGTGGCACTTTCTCAAAGTGCCACTATAACCTTTTAGTGGCACTTTGACAAAGTGCCACTAAAACCCTTTAGAGGCACTTTCTCAAAGTGCCACTAAAACATTTTAGTGGCACTTTCTCAAAGTGCCACTATAACCTTTTAGTGGCACTATGTTGAGTTTTTTTCCCCCTTTCACAATGGCATTATAGGTAGCAAAACATGTATTTTCATAGCATTAGCAATACAGGTACTTTCAACCATCATAGCGGTAGCAATACAGGTACTTTCAACCATTATATATCATCACTTCACATGCACTATACATTAAACATGAATCAACTATCACAACAAGATATGACATAATTAACAACTGTTCATATCTGTAGTTCATAATTAAGAACCTATGATAACTATTGTTCATCACCATTCGACGACAACACGAAGTATTTATGCCTGTATATCCGCATAGCAAGATGTAACCACATTATAACTTCATTACATAAAAGCATAGACATGAGAGAAGAACTATAGTAAAAGCTCATTGAAGAGAGAATGCAAGCTGCATATTCACTACATAGTAAAACGAGCAACGAGCATTTAAAACAGTACGACGAAATGACAATAAGTACATACCTGGATATACCATTTTCAGAAAATGCTCTGTCCGAGTAACTGGATCTACATATCTAACCTCTGCCACTGGTATGTTTTTCTCGATCTCGCTGCACATTTTTGCAACTTTTTCATCTAGGTCTGCCTCTGAAATCTGTTACAAATAAGATGTTCAGTTAATTTTAGGCTCACATTATATTATGCTTACTAAAAACATCTAGGTTCAGTTAATTGTATCTACCTAGGTCCATATAATAGCATGTACCGGCAGTAAAATATTACAGCCAATCGCAACTTACGTTTCTCTTAGGCCATTTGATGCACCGTGCTTCTGCCTGCCTCAAAGTGATGAACCTTCCTTTAGGTTGAGGTAGACGAGTTCCACTATGCAGTACGATGTTTACAGTAACATCGACGAGCTCTTCTGCTCCACCATTCTGCACAGTTGCCAATGCGACCAACCTTTCATTGTTTGGCGATGTTAAACCAACTTCCATGCCTGCCTTTATTCTGTCACTCTGCATATGTGAAAAAAGGGCAGAAATCAACTTCAATACAAAATCAAAAGTGGATCTACATGTCAGTAAGTGCATATCACACTCACCTTTATTGGCCTCAAGTAATCATTATTGTGTTTACTTTCATACTTCCCTGCAGTCCCTGCAGTTCCTTGGGTGCAATCAGCTTCAAATGCAGTTTGTTTCAAGCTTGTCTTCATCTCATCTACCTTTTCTTCCTTTATTTTCCGATGGTGTGTCGACTCTGCTAACAGTTCCTTGTACGACTTCTTTGAATCATATTTTGTGGTTTCAGTTTGGACCAACTCAATTTCACAATCTTTAATTTTGTCCTCTTGTTTCCTCCTTTTTCTCATATTCTTCATCTGGCTCAAGGTCTGACTTGCTTCACACATTTCAGTGTCCTCTGTATCCTCATGTTCAGCTGCTTTCTTTCTTCTCCTTTGTTTTACTTTTGTTCTAGTTGCTGTAGGTGGTGTAGGTGTTTCTATTACTTTGAGTCTCCTTCGTCGTTTTGGCCTGCCTTCTACAATGGAGTCAGTTCCTTGATGTGTTGCAACTGCTTGATCATCTTGCAGTGGTTTATTAATCTCTGTTGCTGCATTGCTGTTGTCAGGTGCTTCTTCTGCTTGTCCATTGTTAGGTTTATTGCTCTCTGTTGTTACTGCTGATGTTACTTGGCTGCCTTGCTTCTCAGCCACTGATTCCATCTTCATTTTTTATGCTTCCATCTCATTCTGCTTGTGCACTGACTCCATTGCTTTCTTAGCTTGCTGTACTATTTTTCTGTTAAATTCCAGATCCATTTCATAACCATCTTCATATGCATCATCATGTGCGGATCCTATTTCTTCAGTTGCTTTCTTCCTATCTTCTCCTCTTGATTTGCTTGGTATCTCTGCTGCTGGTACTTTGCTTCTGGCAGGTTCATTGCTCTGTGTTGTTGCTGCTGATGTTACTTGGCTGCCTTGCTTCTCAGTCACTGATTCCATCTTCAGTTTTGATGCTTCCTTCTCATTCTGCTTGTGCACTGACTCCATTGCTTCAGTTCCTTTCTTCCTTTCTTCTCCTCTTGATTTGCTTGGTATCTGCCCTCCAGTCTGACCATCTTCATCTGACTTGTACGTAGATGCTCTTTCTTCAGTTGCTTTCTTCATGTTTTCACCTCTTGGTTGGCTTGGTATTTGCCCTTCATTTTGAGTTAGGATCAGATCAATCTTATCTTCCATTTTTGCCTTCCATTCCAACAGTTTTGTCTGGGTGGTTTGCATTGAGCCAACATGTTCTCTGAGCATATTGTTCCCTTGTATGGCATCCTTCAATGCCGCTAGTGTTTCAGTCAGCACTTTCGATGTTCTTCCTCCCACAATTAGTCCAAGTCCATGCAATCGGCATTGCTTTGATTTTGTGAATAGTGTGGAGTACACATCACCATCTCTGTGAGCCTCTGCCATTAGAGAAGGATCTTGTTGGAACTTATCTGTTATCTGAGTCTGTTAAGGCATTAAGAATAGCATTAGTATGCATGTTGATATCCATAATAACTATATGCATGTACAAAATTTATCGTTGGCTTACAATTTTCTTTGCGCAAAATTCATGAACTGGTTCTCCATTCTTTCTTGTGTGGACAACACGGTACAGCTCTGCCCTGGATACTGGTCTACCCAGTTGCATTTCCTGTAAACCAAGCATGAAAACTATTGTGGTGATCATTCTCAGTGTGCCTATGCTTGTACAAAATTGTTTATCCAAAATTGTTTATCCAAAATATTATGTTCATTCACAAAGGAATTTTCAGAGCTTACCAGTTGGTCATGTACAACTGCAAATGGTCTTGTTCCCGCAGTGTGCCTAGAGTTGTCCTGGGACTTGTTCCTTGTGTTCTTATTTTTGTTGCACATTGTCTGCAGACAGGACCAAAATAAGTTAGTAATACAAATTTGTCATTTTCTACAATATCAGAAAATCATATGACCACTTGCCAGGAACGAGTCACTTCTCCAATACTTCACAAGCCATTCCCACTGATCAGCTTGAATCCTATCCCCACATCCATTTTCGATATTTTCTTTTGTGGACTTAGTTGCATCATAGAATCTACGCTTCAAATGGGATCTGAATGTTCTCCATTTTTTGCTCGCAGACTTCATAACCCAATCTTTGTGTACATCGTCAATAACGAAGAATCCCTATTCATCAAGGTGAAGTACAGCTATGATTACGAAGCTAGCAAAGTACTCTTAAGACTAGCAATGAAAAACCAAGTAAAGTTCATCATAAGGAGTTCACCGAAATACCGACAGCAGTGTATACTCAAGATGGAGAGGGGTGGGACAGGTGGAACTAGGGCAATGAAGGGTGGAACCAGGGCAAGATAAATATTAGTACTGTGCACTGTTGTATTCAGGAGTACTGTACATAGAAGTTTACTATACGCGTCGCTTGTGTATAAGTAGTGTTGTGTGAACTATGTTGTTCAAAGTTGAACCATCTGATTTGAGGCCAATCTAATATGTAGATTCAATTTTTTTTGTCATGACCAGCAGTTGTGTTGGTAGTGAAGAGTGCATTGTACTGAATTTATCTGAATGAAATGCAAGAGGAAGAGGAGCCAGCTCAGTTGCAGGGGCAAGAGGAGGAGGAGGAGCCATCTGAAGAGGAGGAGGAGGCAGGGGAAATACAGGTACTGAATTTGTACTACTTCTACTGCATAACTTAGTTGGTTCATTACATAACATAGAAACTCATAGACTTAGTTCATTACATAATATAAGATAGCATCTGACAGACTAGGTTCATTACATAAATATAGCACATAGAAACATAAAATACTTCATTCAGTTCTTGGCATATATCAAGCCATGTCAACAAGCTTCATGGATCTTCACAGTCCCAGTTCCTCATCAAGGAGGTTAAGGTGCTTGTGAGTACCTAGTCCAAATGCACCTGGCATAATCCTGTCAACTAACATCTTAAGGCTGCCCTCAGAATTCCTCCTGAACCAGAACATCAGCACATCCCCTTCTCCATACTCCTTAGCATCAACAACAGACATCCAATCTGATGTCAGTATAGCACGCTTCTTGGCCTTGTCCATCTTGATCCTCACTTCTTCCATCTTCTTGGATTTGTTGTAGTACACCCTGATGAGATATCCAGTCCTTGTCAAGTACTTCTTCAGATAGGTTGTGGTGAACTCCTTATTGAAGTACTACAACAATAGAAACATGGAACTTCTAAGAATAAGTACTGAAGCAGATTAATGGAAGTACTACAGCTAAGAAAACAAGGGACTGAAACATACCATTTTGCCTATTCCCCCATATGCCACCATTCCAGAATTGATGGTGCACACATACAGTGGAATCCTTGGAGTCTTCTCTTCACAGATGTTTTTCAGAATGCATTCTTGGTCACAGAACAATGACACACGGTTGGGGTAGAAACAATAGTCATCATAACTGTCCTGACTAGCATACTTAGGTCCTACAAAATTGACATATAAAGATCAGACGAGGACATATGTTTCCTATTTGGGACCAGCACCAATCTGAACATGTACATGCATGTGCAAACCTGCATGTCATATATGACACTAGATTTTTTCAGTACCTTTCAGTTTGCATTGGTTGTCAACCACAAACTGGCAGTCCTCACAAGCTACCTCTTCACTGTCAGTGCCATCAGAGGAGCTACCAGAAGAAATGAGCACCACACGAGACATCCTACCATAGATCAAAAACACCTTATCAAGCAAACTAATCCATGCATTCCACATCAAACATCCAAACAGTAAAACTGTCAAAACCCTAGTTCATGTAGATTCGCAGAACACAAAGAAAACAGAGGAAGATATAGAAGGAAATCAGAGAAGAAGAACATAGATGCATAGATTGGGAGGAGGTCTACCTGGTTGGCCTGGAGAGGTACGGTGAAGTAATCAATCCAAGGCGACTGGGAGAGCTCCGGTGAGATGAGGAGAGGAACAGGCGAAGGTGTGAGGGGGTGGGGATTATGACTGCAGAGAGTGGGGGGCCGTGGCTTAAATGCATTGTAGTGGGTGAGAGTGGGTTATGTACTTATTACCACCGATTGGAACTTACAAGTGGCTGACAAGTGGGCCATTTCTTATAAGTGGACAGCGGCACCTAAAAATATACATACCATTTGTCTATTTTTTTTCATTTAGAAATAAAACAGCGGTTACTCATATAAGTAGGAACACCGCTTTGACTGGACTCATTTGTACTCCTCTCTGGGTAGGGTTTCACCAAGATCCACAAGCGAATCCAACTCCGCCGACGGACAGTAAGTCCCATCCTCAAACCGGCGATTACGTCGTTCGTCGTCGTCTTCGTCTTGCAAGGTAAGCTCCAACGTGCATGCTATTGGATCTGTTTCTTGCTATGTTTCTTGCTCTGTTTCTATTGGATCTACAAGTTGGATCTGTTTCTTGCTCTGTTTTTTGCTCTGTTTCTATTGGATCTACAAGTTGGATTTGTTTCTTGCTTTGTTTCTATTGGATCTAATTCTCTTGAATTTGTTCCTCTTTTGGATAAGTATGGATCTAAATTCCTAGGGCTTGATTTGTCAATGTTGTTGATCTTTATATGAACCTAGATTTGAACTTACTATTCTGTCATTGTTGTAGGACTAGATTTTTCAGTGTTGTCTGTCCTTCATCTGAACTTACTATTCTGTCATAGTTGTAGGGCTAGATTTTGAGTTTCAGTTTGATGCAGACATGAGTTCCTTCATGTGCTTGATATTGCTGCATATGTATGGTTCGTATATGTTGGAATATGACGAATTAATACTAATGCAAGATGGTTTACAAAAATGTAGGATGGGCAGCGACTCAGAAGATGCGCAGGACATTGACCCATCATATGCCAAGTTTCTTGACATTTGTGTAAAGAATAAAGACAAAATTCCTATACAAGTTCATGTATCTGAGGGACCATCAAAAAAGCAGAAGATGGTTCCTAGTGAAGCAGCTTATGAGGGTCCATCAAAAAAATCTGTACAAGAGAGGCATTAACAGAAACACCAGAAAATAGCGAAACATATGATTTTCACAACTTTGTATGCAATGCATGAATTGGCAGTCATATATTAACTTACTGTATGCAGGACCTCAGCATGGAGGAACTTGCTACTTTGATGACCAATGCTATTTTGCAAACTACATGGAGCTTGATGACAATCAGTGTGAACATCTGCAAGATTTTACCATGGAATTCCCAGGAAAACCATTCAAGTACTATGTGTACAAGATGACTTATTCTTCTGTGGTAAAGGACAAGGCCAAGATGGTAAGAAAAGTTGTGAAGCTGAGGAAAAATTTGCTTCTTAATATTAGAAGTTACTTGCATAAGATTAATGAATTGGTAATGCAGGAAGTTTAGTTCAAGAAATAAGTTTAGCTGTATACATTTATTTATTTATGGTTTAGTGATGTTGCAAACTTGGATTTTGATCCGGAATTTGGACTTGACTACACAAACGAGTATCTGAAGCAGTATCTGAAGAATCCATTGGAGGTGCATGTTACTTGCACCAGCAGGGACAAGCATCGCATGGTGAAGATGAAGATTGGAGAAGGATCTGGGAAGGCAATGCTATTTGGTGGATGGGCAAAAGCTGCTGAGCACTTTAGGCTGAATGAAGGAGAAATCTACATGTTCTCCTTCTGCAAATCTAAGCGCTATGTGCTCGAAATCATGCTTGTGCAATTGTGAATGGTGTGGCTATGGACTCCATCAGTGTTAAATTAGGTGCACTGATGGAGAAGTCGGTATATGAACTAGTAATGTGTGAACTGATGGAGTAGTCTTCCATGTTTAAGTGAACTTTGAGGAGTTGTAATAAGTTTTATTTGAACCAAGTATTAGCTATCTGTCGTATGTTTGATCCTACACTCATGACTAGCATGTTTCTCAATTTGTTTTTTATTTCGTGGCTCCATTTTGACTATATACTTTCATGACTAGCATGTCGACACAGTTAGGAAGGCTTAACCCTTCCTGACAACGGCAAATAGTCAACAGTTTCTCAATTTGTATTTTTTGTGGCTTCATTTTGACTATACTTTCATGTCTAGCATGCCACCACAGTTAGGAAGGTTCAACCCTACATGATCATGAAGGAAATTGTAAATACTTAATAACTAGCACAGTCAAATGAGGAAGGTTCAACCCTTCATGATCATGTCAAATCGAGCCGTTTTGTACCGTAGAAGAATAATTAATCAAGAAGGCAGTTGTAGTTTTTTTACTGCGTATTTTCTAAATGTTAAAGAAAAAAAATTGGAAGTGGCGTAGTGGGGAACTGTCATTTCGGGGTGGAACTGTCATTTCGTGGGGAAACTGACTCGGGGGGGGCCCTTTAAAATGGCCAACGACTGCGAAGTGGCAGTTCCTTTTCTATTCGGGGGAGTTCTCTTTTCTATTTGCTGTTGTCATTAATGGAATGTGAGCGCGCGAGTTCATTCTACTGCTATTCTCATCTGTGATTTCTCTATCAGCGTTCGCATTTTGTCTAACATTCATTTGCAGTTTTTCGTAAGGCTCATTGAAGATCTCCTGTTGAAGTTTCCTAGTAAGTTATCTAGATATAGGAATCATCGTCTATGATACGATTGTACATCAATCCTTTATCTCAGGCTTATAAATGTTACCTTGTTACATGATAATTCGTAGGGATGGATTGTCAGTTCTGTATGCAGACAGCAGCCTACTGTGGTCGTTCTGCGAGGCATGTAGACTCATTCGACATTGTGATCAAGGGTGGGCAGCAACAAAGTGTGGTAAGTAGCATGTTTTTTCAATTCTCGGCCGGTTGTTTGAATGCAAATCTGTCGGATGCATTCATGATGATTTTGTATTTAATTTGCAGGTCATTCCCTGCTACATCATGGAAAGGTTGAACCACTTTGTTCAAGGGGAGTGGATGGTTGCCAGGAGCCCGAGGTTTCGCAAGTTTGATTTCCTACTTAGAAAGGAGCCATTGAGGACTGCATTAACTGGGCCCTACTGGCTCTCTCTGACTAGGGTTTACAATGTTGTGTTGGAGACATCATTCGTTTTCAGTTTAACAGCACTGAAAACTTATTCGAGTTCACTGTCTACAATAGTCTTGGGGGTGTGAAAAATGCAGATAATAATGATTTTGGTAAGTTGCTAGTTACATTGGCCATTGTTTGAAAGATGCAGATAATAATGATTCGAGTAGGTGAAGTAGTAGCAATGCAGGCAGTTTTCTTGCATTGCATTGCATTTTTCAGTGAAATGATCTTGAAGTAGGTGCAGTAATTGGGTAGTGTGTCTGTTATTGACTAACTGCTTTCTCATTTGGACAGTTCTGGCTGATGTGCCATCAAGCATTCGCAGCATTCTACACAGGACAATTTTCTCTGATATTGGAGATATCACTGAAGTGCACATGGCAGACATCCTGTTTGGCATATTCAAACATGTGCACTACCCAGCAGAAGATTCTTTCTATGAACCAATTGCACAGAAGTAGTTTGTTGTGCACAGGATGAATGAGGAGAATGAACACTTTGATGCACTGGTTAGTTCTTCAGTGAAAACACAAATATTATTACCTGTTGTACTATGTTGCTAGAATCCACAAAAAAACTAACACATCCAATTGTTCTTCTCAAATATCAGTACATATCTGCAATGGCAGTCCAAGGCTATGGGTACAATGTCAATGGGACAACCCTACTCTATAGAGATGAAGTTGAAGACAGCATTGACTGCTCATACCATATCGAAGGCGACGACTACATTGTAATCACTGAAGGGTAGACTGGCTTCACGAATGCTGCGCATATAGGCGCAAGGTCTGTTCTGCTAGTCAAGGTGGAACCTCTTGCGCAGGAAATTGGTCTTAAGTTCATTGAAATCATCAACTAGGATGTCCTCTAGTAGTATCGGATTAGGTATGATTCAAGATCATTCTACCACAGTTTAATGTTGAAGAACCAGCTTTGTTCTATGTAGTTTAATTCGTGCACAAAACTAAGTTTGTGAGGTTGATTTGTGTAATTATGTTCCCACTAGGAAATTCTGTTGTTTTCGGTAGTAGAAATTATATTTCTTGTGCAACAACCATTTAGTGGAACTTTGACAAAGTGCCACTCAATGTCTAACCTATAGTGGCACTTTGCCAAAGTGCCACTAAATGGCATGGCCTATAGAGGCACTTTGGCGAAGTGCCACTATAGGTTAGGACATTTAGTGGCACTTTGCCAAAGTGCCACTATGGGTTAGACATTTAGTGGCACTTTGGCAAAGTGTCACTAAATGGTTGTTCATCTATGTAGACATGTAGACGTGACAGTGACACACAAGGTTATGATTCGAGTTGGTGGCAAATATGCAGCCTCCACCGCAACCACAAGGTTTCCGCCCCACTCACTGCACTTGGTGCTTTCGCAAGGTTCTTCGAGTCGGTGGAAAACGGAAGGAGTACATGATATAGTCAGTGGAAAACGACATGCCTGCACGTCGCAAGTAGTACGCCACGACAAATGAGCAACTCGTATCGATCGATCAGCCCCATTAATTGGCTCACGTAGGGAAATGAGCATCTCTCGTATCGTACGCACCCAAACAAAAGACCAGGTTCAGTTTCATCGTACGCACGTTTAAGTTACTCTAACCCGGCTACCGTTGCAGCGTTTTTTTGTATATACAGTCTACTTTGCTCTCTCTAAAATTTAGTGGCACTTTGGCAAAGTGCCACTATAGGTATGTGATTTAGTGGCACTTTGCCAAAGTGCCACTATAGGCATATCATTTAGTGGCACTTTGCCAAAGTGCCACTATAGGTCATGCATATAGTGGCACTTTGAAAGTGCCCCTACCAAAGTGCCCCAAAATGTATACCGTGTTGTAGTGCGGAAGGAGGTATCATTTGAAGCAATTGCATTGGCACTCTCCCTCAGAGCACACCATCAATGGCCAAAGGTTCGTATGTTCACCTTTGAAGAATTGGAAAGCATTGCATTCTTTGTTGTACTGTGTGTCCACCACTCTCTTACCCTGACAGGTTTGCGGTGGAGCTCCACATGGTTCACTACACTGATGATGGCAAACGTTACCACCGTGTCGATGCTTTATCGGTACGGGAAACCAGATCCTTTCCTTTTCCAGGTAAATCGTTGTGATAAGATAGAAGGGATGTATTCTATAGTTATTGCATCGTAGGATGCTGCTAAATGCAATTTTCATTCACGACCAACCTGGCAATATGATCTGTCATCTATATGTTAGCTGCATTATCTGTTTTATTATCTAATGCACGTGCTCTGTTCTACCTGAGTAGGCAAGAGAATTTGACCTGTTTAAGAGCTTAATAACATCTTGTAATTTGATCTGTCATCTACTGTATATCATATAGACTATATGTTAGCTGAATTATCTGACTACTTTGGCTTCGTATTGCACTCACAGATAAATGATACAGTACGTTAGCCGAATTATCCGCGGAGGGCTGCAAAGCCGAGAAAGGCGATCCTCTCCCTGTTGGGGTCGTGTGGTGAACATGATGGAACTAAGGCAGGGGGCGCATCGGTATTTCAGATTTGCCGGATCTCTCAGCGCGCCTCCTTGCACGGAGGGCGTGATCTGGAACATTCTTGGCGAGGTATTCCCTATGCTAAACATGGGGGGAAAAGTGTTAACTTCGCATGATGGTGATTATGCAGTCAAGTTACTTGCATATATTTGTCTCGCAGATAAGAGAATGGCCAAGGAGCAGGCTGCTGCTCTGATGGCTCCTCTGGAGGAGAGTTACAGACTTACAGGCACAACTGCAGGCCGATACAACCGCTGAACGGCCGCACCGGGCAGCTCTATGACAGGTCACGCAATGTCTGAATATTCTGTAGCATGCAGACGTTTGATCCATGCATGGTGACCAGTTTTTGTTCGGTGCCAATCCTGAATTTTTTTGTAAGTTGACATATCCAATAAAGTGTAGCTAAAGGCAACGGTAATTCATTTGGGACCAGGAACTCTTCTTACAAAGTTATAAATATTCTGTAGAGCCTGATGTGGTTTCATATCCATGACGAACAGTTTTGTTTGCTGCCAATCCTTTCCTGAAAATCTTGTAAGTTAACTTATCGATTGCAATGAAGTGTGGTAGCTGCTTTGATATTAGGGATCACTGTGGCTGGTTGTGGTGAGGATTGAGGAAGAAGATGGTGGTTTTCTCCGCATAGTGGCAAGAAAGATTGTTTGATGTGCATTTGGATGCACCCCTTTGTTATTTTAGAGGCAAAGAAAGACAGGAAGTGCATAAAAAAGAATTCGATGTTGGGAAAGAACACGCGACAAAACAGCAACATGGAGTCGCCTTATACCTCTGGCAGACACCTCGATGGTGTATTCTGACGTCGTCAAACTATCCTGCACAATGCAAGCAGAGGCAAAGGCATAATTTATCGACAAGGGCCCAAGGAGGCATATGCTCAGCTGCACGCAACGCCAACTTGATCACAGGTTCAATCGTTCGAGCAATGGAACCAGTCAGTGATCTCCCCTGTTACCCTCTACGCAAAAAACGTGTGCTCCAGCTGAGAGCTCAACCAACTCGTCGTCCAATCAACCGCTTCTCGCTGAAGCAAATCCACATCTCTCCACACGTTGCGTATTGCAAGGAATTACAAACATGATAGAGTAGGACATGACACGCGAGTGACTCAGGACGCAATAAAAACCAGGCAAGAACGGACAACCGTGTGAAGATCAAAAACCCGGCAAGATTGCGACATGGCATGGCCGTTTCAACTCACTCTCCACTCGTCACAATCAGCAATTCTCCACTCGTCACAATCAGCAATCATGTTCACACAACTGGTGAGAGTATATAGTAACAAGCAACAACTGCATTGTCTCACTGTCAGTTAGTACAAAGGTATCAGCAACATTCGGAGCATATAGAATAAGCGACGTGGGATGGATCCATGAAGAAGAAGCATCAGTTACAAGGTACAAATAGCGGTTACATTGACAGCTTGAACAGGTACTCATCAAATCCGTCCAAAGATTACCACCATACGCGGTTTTCCGAAAAATCGCAATTAACGTGCATAGAGAGTGTATCAACTAGCGCTAACAAGTTCAATGGGGGTAAAAGGAAAAACTTGGGGCGGGTGGGGGCTCCAGAAACGAGCTTATACAATCTACAACAAACGAGAGTACCTTCCCAGCCAGCAACAGGAGCTCTACATCTTCCTTCTCTTTCTGCGGCGCGTCAGCCAGCCAGCTCAAATGCAGCTGCTTCTTCCGGTTCCATGTGCCACTGAAAAAGGCCCTAGAAGAACTCAAACTCTAGGTAGTTATCTGAGCCCTTCTGGTTGGAAGCCGGCGCGACCTTCCCGTTCGCTGACGGGGCTTGCTTCGGGCGGCAGTCCAGCTCGACGGGCTTGGGTATGTCTGGAGGGCTCGCGCATCTTATGAGAGCCCAGTTCACGCCCTCGAAGAAGGGGTGCTGCTTTATCTCCGTGGCTCCACGCTTGTGCCCCAGCCGGTGCTGCGGGTCCTTCACCAGCAGTCCCCTTATCATGTCCCTTGCTGAGAAGCTCACTAGCGGGGACTCTGGGAACCGCAGGGGCTGACCGACGACGTTGAAGAGCGTGGCCCGGTTGCCTGAACCCTTGAAAGGGGTCTTGCCAAACAGAAGCTCGTACAGGAATATGCCAAAGGTCCACCAGTCCACCGCGCTGCCATGGCCTTCTCCTTTCACTATCTCTGGGGCCAAGTACTCGTGGGTGCCCACAAAGGACATGGACCGAGCGTCAGTTGGCTCCGCAATCATCTCGGGGAAAAGGTTCACCTGGCTTGCAACATCAGGCTTTGATTTCTCCTTCTTGGATTTGGATTTGGACTTGGACTTGGAGAAGAACCGAGGACCAAAGCATGTGGTTGGGACAACACACGATGGCTGGATGCAAGCAGGTTGGACACAGTATGCTGCATTGTTCCTCTGCATTGCATCCAGGGCAGGATTTGCTCCCCTGATCACGGTTGGGCTCGTTGAACAACGAAGAGAGAGGTCAAAATCCGTCAGCATGATGTGCCCATCCTCCCGAACTAGGACATTTTCTGGCTTCAGATCACGGTATATAATCCCAAGCATATGCAGATACTCCAATGCAAGGAGAACCTCTGCAACATAGAACCTGAAACATCAAGAGATCAAGTACAGAGTTCAGTAAAATGCTTTAGCAAAGTCTGGTCAGCAGTCAGCACATCTTTGATACGCATATAGTAACCCATGAAATCCAGTAGTGATTTACTTCTTAATCATAGCAATTTAACCGTACACTATCAAGGCATGAAACGTGTTAGTTTTCTAGCACATGTCAATAAACTTCCCGTACTAGGATGTACAACTACCTAAATATGTCAAATGCAACCTGACAAAGCCAATTTGAACCCAAAACATAGTGAAATAATGTTTAGCAGTAGACAAAACACATGATAAACAATGTAATTAACAAATCATTCATGTTGAATTCATAAATAGCAGGAAGGAGTGCATACTTTGCCGCTTGCTCTGAAAAATGCTTTCCAGGCTGCCTTTGTCGAAGAGTGTGCAAGTCCCCTCCAGGACAGAACTCCATAACCAGACACGAGAACTTGTCCGTCTCAAAATGAGTATACAGGGTTGGTAGAAATGGATGGTCCAGGGACTGCAGTATCTCCCGCTCAGTCTGCGCCCGTAGCAGCTTCTTCCGACTAGCCAAAGACGTTTTGTCCATGACCTTCATTGCAAAGTGACTCTTTGTTCCGCTCAGTTCAGAGAGATACACACTGCCAATATCACCAGAGCCCAGCTTCTTAAGCAGCCTAAATTGGTTCAGACCAAGAACACCTTCCCTGGACTTGACCACTTGGATGGCCTCCCACCTCGAATCATTTCCTTTGTGCGGCTTAGTGGTGGCACTGCTCATGCTGCTGCAGGAGCTCTCGTCGCTCAAGTCGCTGCTCGCGCTCACACGGCACATGCTGCTCTTACCACTCTCGGTGAACTCTCGGCCACTAGTCTTGGCACTACCACTGGTCTTGCCCAAACTGTTTGTCCCATCACTCACTTTAGCAGAAGCAAAGCTATCACTCATGCTGCTCTTTTGCGATGTCTTCTTTTCCGGATTCTCACTAGAATCAGAGTTTTTGTTCTCCTTTAACTCACCGGAATCTCCCTCTGCGGCTAGTGGCGCATCCAGGACCCCAGAATCTGAGGAGGCGCCCGAGGTATCCTTCTCCAACACAGAAGCTGGAGATTCTAGCTGCTCATGGGACTCTACCAAAATCTCCTCGGCAGCAGATCCCTGTCTGCCACCGTCTTCCCCCATCTCCTTGGGCTTCGCCGCTTGCTCGGGCATACTTTGGGAAGCAGATTTAGAAGACATGAACTAACAGTTGATCAGCAAACACACACACAGATGCGAGCTGCCTAGTCAGTACCCAGTGCATAGAACCGACCGACCGAGCAATTCCCAACCTTCTAACCTGCAAAGGAAACAACATCTCGTTAGCATACCGACAGAACAGTTAGGGTTTGTTTGACACATACATGCTGGTAGTATAAATTCATCACACAACCGCTCGACAGCCTACATACTGCTAGAAAAGAATCAGAAACATTCCAAGAAATCTAAACAACCAGGACCAAGCAGAACCGACAGCTGAACTGCTGCAACAACCTAAACCGGAACACAAGGAGCAGCAAACAAGCACGCCAGACGAAATCACCACAACGCAAAAGCCAAGGGGGGGGGGGACAATATCTTGAAGATATCCTCGATGAGACGAGGAAATCACCTTGCAGATTCACACAGGGCGAGCTACAAGAACTAGGCACCCGGCAGATCCACCCATCCGGCGGCCGCCGCATCAACGCCAAAAGGCTCCCCGCCCAGCAGACCCAGAGAAGAGGAAAGAGGCCCTAGAGATCCCCTGAGCCAGCAGCATCGCCCACAAAAATAGGGCGGAGTGGGCCAGAAGCGCGGAGATTAATAACAAAAGGGAATCTTTAAGATATCCCCAAAGAAGAGGAAAGGGGGAGGAAGGGAAGGGGAGGAGCATTGCAACCTGGCACAGCTGCGAGCTCACAAGGCGCACACATCCCTGTGCCCCCACCTCCTCGGCTTTGCTTTCCCCTCAAAGGCGGGCCGAAGCAAGCAGGCAGCCGGCAGGTATGATGGAGCACGCCATGGATCATATGAGCAACAGCGCGGCAAGTACACATGCGGTGTCCCGCCAGCATGCGTCCCCCACCACACCACCACAGGGGAGGGCCGCATCCACATCACGGCATGGGGCGGCACTAACTCCAGTAGCCATTGAATGCAAGCAAGCAAGCAAACAGAAAGAAAGAAAAGAAAGAGAGAGAATTTTTTAATTATTTAATAAATAAAAGAGGCGGGGCGGGGCGGGCGAGAGGCGGATTGGATCTAGAGAGTGATGGGCGGCGGCGTAAAAGCCGCAGAAGGAACAGATCGAGAACGAACAGCCCCATACCGCGCCACCTGAGGAAAATGACGCCCTCCCCCCGCTAAATCGATCGAGCAATCACGGCCGGGCCGGGCCGGGCAGGCGGGTACCTTTGCTTGGCTCGGACCGGGAAGAGGCGGCGGTCGCGGCGGCGTCGGCGGGTGGAGGTAGCGGAGATGCGGGGTATTCTCCGCCCGGGCGCCGAGGCATGGGGCAATGGCAGCGGAACTGGATGGAGGTGGGGGCTGGGGGAGGAGTGGTGAAGGAGAGCAGCGGCAGTAGTACTAATTGGTGTGGGGATCCATGGCTGGCTTGGGTGTGTGATGTGCAAAGAGACAAGTGTTTGTGGAGACGGGACGGGTCAAAGATGATGGTGGTGAAAAGCTGGGCTTTGGGGGCGCATAAACTAGAGCGGTTGATGATGGTGATGATTAATTAACCTCCTGGGTTAGGCTGACAGCGTGCAGGGCGTGGTCTCCTCCTCCCTCTTTCTCTTTCCCAGCGACCGAGACTCCCGTGCCCAACGTCCACTTTCCCCTTCTGCTTTCCTGCTCTTCTCGCGGAGATCTGGATGGTGGGAGGGTCCATCCTGACCGTTCATTTCGCCGGTCTAGGGTTTCATCACGGGAATAAAGGGTTTGTTTTATAATTTTATTTGAGATGCAAAAGCTCTTGCATTTCTGGCTCGTTTCCTAAAAACCTACCTTTTCGGAACGTGTGATCTAGGTGCTCATTTCTTAGGTGAAATGCTTTTCAAGTTTACTAGGAACATGCCCGTGCGTTGCAACGGGATCGAAAAAAAACGTGTGTCCCGAAGAGTTACATGACCTTGGGCGCAATGATAATGTGTGTCCTAGATTGATTCGCTTGATTGTCCTTGTGCATCAAAGGTTTCTTGGACAATATTTATCACATAAAAAAGGGATCAACCATGAGACAAAGAGTATTGTAATTTTTAATCATAGATGCAAAGGCAATAATAATGTTCCAAGAGTACCAATATTCAAGTTACATGGAGATTACACAAAGAATTAGTCTCTAGAAACAGAAAAAAGAGTATGTATTCTGCACTACTAAGACAACTCAATCATTTTACTGAAGTGAGAGGTAGCAACACTTTGTTGTACCAAGTCAACATAATTCTTAAGGATTTACATGCAATAGAGCGCAAGAAACAACAAAGCAAGCGCTATATTCAGAAGTCAAAACTGAGCACCAGATATATTTTCCCGCATGTAAACCAGAAAATCGTTTACTTTCTATTTTCTATTTATACAAGGACAAAATGAAGGACTCCAGAATTTTAGTAAGAAGGTCAAAATGCCCAAACAAAGCAACCCTTTCAAATAGCACCACTGCCAGGCCAATTTACTAAATCCAACCAAGGACCATACTGGAACCACATTCGAAATTTCGTTTGGTTCTCTGCCATCTAGGGCTTGCTCGTCCGCCAAAACTAATGGCACCCGTTGCGGGGCTCATCCGACTCCTCGTCCTTGTGCCGGTCCTGCATCCGGCAGCGGGGAATGCCCGTTGTTTCTGGGATACATGTGGCCAACGCGACTACCTGCTGCGCAATGATCCTCTCAGTGCTGGGCAATGATCCTATCAGTGCTGGGTATAGGTCTCGCTGCAGGCCTTGGCGCTACCTGCAGCTTCCGACGCTATCACTTTGTCACCGTTCTCGGTCCCGCCTTGGAAGAAAACAGCCTACATATCTTTATCAAAGCATACATATCTTTATCAAAGCCTACAACTGAACCAAGATAAAGATATCAGTGACCATCTGAAAGCCATAATTAGAGTTCGTACTTGCAATATGCGGCCAGAACATAGCACCAAATCCTACCCCCGAAAAATTGCTTGCATGGCAGATTAAAAAACAGAAGCAGGGACCTAGAACTTGGTTTTTTATGCGGTGGAATGCTTGGTCTATTCGTCTACTTTCGTGGTACAGTCTGTTGAAAAGACCAATCATTTTAGAGATTGACGCGGGGAGGGGGGGGGGGGTTCAATCCCCAACATGTCTTATATCTCTACCAAAGAGTGACCGAGAGTTATACACCAAGTTAATCCCAAGCAGATTTTTAACTTACAAGCTAAATAAGTACAAGCAACATTCGCTAAAAAAATACTCAGAATGCTTAAAAGAATGGAAAATTTACAAAACAACATATTTATAATACCTGAAGAGCTGATAGCTCCATTGCTATGCAAGTCATCTCGAGAACCCGGTATGGATGCGACGATAATTGCTGTCCTTGGAGAAGAAAAGGTTTCCAGCCGGTTACCTGAAATGAAAAACATACTGTACGTTATCATGGTGTTGCAGCCGACGAACGGGAAAGAACAAGAACTCTGATGGATGAACATTCAAGCGTAGATCAAGTCAAAAAATCAGATTTGGGCATGTGTGTTGTTAGTCCAAACCTGAAAGAGAAAAGGCACCTACGGACACAGTGATTCTACCAATATGGAGATGAAAACGAAAACGGATCTAAGCATGTGCCACTATAATTAGATGTGAATCAGAGATGCCAATCGAAGCGAGAGAGATAGACAGGGGAGAGACGAAAGCGAAGATATTTTGTACTCAGATCAAAACCGACTCAAGGTCGGGTGACCAGACCGAGTGGCGCCGGCCGGCAACCCCCGGGGTGGAGGGGATCGTCTTCGTCGTTCTGGCTGTGCGCCATTATTGCAGCTAGATGGAAGACGAGAGAATATGAGGCGTAGAGATTAGGCCCCTGCAGTCCTGTATATAAGCAGTAAATATTACTTGCGCCTGTAATTGTGCTTTGAGTGAAAATTTTGAACGCAAATTATGCTCGCCTGGAAGGAAATTGTTCCGCGTTGATTGCGAAGGGAAATTACACTCGCATATAATGCACAGATAATGTTCCGATTTTAGGGGAGGAAATTCCCGCACTCAATGGATCTAAACGGGCTGCCAAATTTTCGCACGACGAGAGGGAGGTGGGACGAAACAAGGACCGAAACGCTCTAGCAACGGTGACGAGAGGCAGGATGCGGGAGTCTCGACGACTTGACGACAGGACGTCGGTGGACGGTTGAAGGAACGAAATTCTTCTTTTAGATAGGAGAGATTACCCCCGACCAAAAAAAACTCGAATTGTATGTTTGACCGACTTAATATCGACATTATACCATCTTTTGGTGGTTTAAACTGCAAGACAAACAATGTTGATTTTACTTATCTTTAAGTCGTATTTGAGCGTCTGGACAACCTTGAAAGAGTATAACCACGCTACATTATTTCCTAAAATATTAGGATGGTCACCAAACAAAACTCGCGGGGAAACACCCATACATCTAGCGAGAGATGTCTAGTTGTCGTGAAAATTTTGCAAGAGAGAGACATCTTTACAGGTTTACAAAACAAATGTCCTTGTTTTAACAAGTTGTTATGGATTTTCTAAAAAACAATTGACACTGTTTTCTACAACAAGATCTTTTAGATTTCACCGATGTGACGGCGAGACACTGACCAGGTCACAAATGGCACTCCTAAAATGCCTTTGTAAATACTGAATCCATAGCAATTGCAACATCATCATCCATCAAGATAAAAAAAAGGGAATATGCCTAATTGTAGTTACAGTTTTGTTACAGGAATACAATATGCATGTGTCACCGACATGTTGGTCCAATGAGAGAGAAGGCAAGCGCATAGATCCAAAATGAATAAGTTAAAAGGGTAGAAGACAAGTTTATAGCTATTCGTGTTAAATGTAACAAACGGCGAGGTCTCGCGGAGGAAATCTACTATGCAGGCCTTGTTTTATGGCGTGGTGATTGAAACAATTGAATTTCCCCGTACTTGTCTTTAGCACATTTTTTTTTTCTTTAGCACATTACGTGCGTTTACCCGAGTCCAGCTGCATTTCACTTTTCTCAAAATACTCCTTGCAAATGGTCTTTTGGTGAGATTGGCAAGAAAAATAAATCTAGAGTCAACAAAGAATCCATAATATAGTTTTGGCAAACATTCAAACACAATCTAAAATTTTGATCATGACAAAAAAAAAACTGATAGTGTACTCATTTTTAGACAAACCAAACATTCCCCATTTCTCAACAACACTAGTGATTTCCTCTCAAAGAAAAAGAAAACACTACTACGGTACCATTCCACGTGATTGCCATGTGTGATGTGTCCTGAGAATCGGTCTGCAGTCTCTGGTGGCATGGCCGGCAGTTTTGGGTAATGGAGCATAAAAAATCGTGCTAATCTCAGCATTCTCTAATCTCCAACGCCCAAAGCGGCCTTGGAACGACGCATCTCAAATCTTCAAGCACAGTGGCCCAACTGATTAACCTCATCTGGTGGGATGGGACGGCGCTGGCCGATCTTGATCGGGGCGCACCACTCTCGAGCCCTACCTAAGCAGCACCAAAAGCTAGAACCAAGACAATTGTTTGAAATCACAGCTGCCACCATCGATCGAGACCTTTGCCTCTGTAATGCAATGTTGCGCTGCAAAATGGAGATGCAGTCATGCAGATCCTAGCTAATATTATTATTATCTTGGGGATGATGTGATCTCCATCGACCGATCGTGAGCTAGCTAGTGTTTGCCCAGTGACCAAATAAGCGGTTTGGCGCCTTTTGGGCAGCAGACAGCAACCTGAAAACTGCCGATCGACGAGCACTAACGCGACATGGAAATTAGTTGTTAAAAGAGCGTGCATAATGCGCCCCCCGTCTCGGTCTCTCTTTTCTCTCCCCATGTCACCCAACGCCGGCTGCTGGTCTGCGGACGTGGTGTCCGTGGATCTACGCACACATGACGCCGTATCGTGGAATCTTTGAAGGGTTTGGTGTTCTACAAGAAAACATGAGCGTTAGGTCAGTGAATCGGTGTTACGCCGTGGGGTAATCTTAGCTAGGGACGATTTTTGTCGAACAAAATCTAAATGCTATCAGACTAGCACGTTTTGTTGTCAATGAGAGAGACCATTCACTTATTGCCGCGACCGCTTCCACGGTCTGCTGGGCGATCGAGTCCATTGACATTGCATTCGTGGCAATGACGCGAGAGGGGGATTTTTGATGATTTGCCACACTTTACATGTGAAATTTGATTATTTGTCCTGTGACCACCACATGTCAGTGAGACATCGTGTGGCAAATAATCAAATTACAAAGTAAAATGTGGCAAATCGTCAAATGACCCCGAGAAATGTGTGGCAATTTATCAAGTCATCCTACTGCAACCAAATTTGGAAAGACTACAATCCGCTCAGAACGATTTCACGCGCTCGTTGTCCGCTCTTGGTGCGGCACCATTGATGTGGTGGGAGGCGAGCCCACGACTACTTGATTAAGAAACTTGTGGATGCATATGTATACAGTAGATGGTAACAAATCGATGTATAGAAAGGCAGTAGAATCTGCGATATATTTGTGTTTCTCGATAATTAAGTGATGTGATTGCAATATCAATTTCATACCTACATACCTCATAAACTTATTAGTATAACTCCTCCCCCCCCCCCCCCCCCCTCCTCCTTCCAATCTTTTGACTTTTTTTATGAATTTGCTTACTTATTTACACGTTAGAAACCTCTAGTCATATCTTCATTAGGCCATATACTTACGAGATATCTAACAAGATATTTAAAGTTACTGAAAAATATACACATGCGTACATACATATACACTAAGTAATTAATCCAACTGTCGATAATCAATTCAAAGAGACGTGTGGAATATTCTTATTATTTTCACATGTAAGGGGTTCTTGCAATTGAGAAAACAAAGAAATTTTGTTAACAAATAGGATAGCTTTAATGTAGCACAGCCACTTGTACTTTTCATGGTACACAACATAAGACTATAACAAAGAAACAATATAGTTAAGTTTTATGACAATGTTATGTGTTTAAGCATGCTAACTTTGTAATAGGAAAATATTTGTTCAAATTATAGCGATAAAAATAAGTAATAAAAGTATAAAAATTAAATATAACTTATATTTATTTTAAATCGACGTCGTGGACTAGGTTCAATGGATGTGCTCTCGCTTATGTTTAGTCTCCAATTAGTAAAAACAATCTCTTATCAATTGATTCAAATTGTGAAAGACAAACCTATCAGCAAAGACAAACCTATCCGATATGTATTGCTTCCTTAGAAGATAGAGAGAACAATCAAGCTATGCCAACAATCAGACACTAGTAGGAGAAACACTACTAGTGACCAACCTAATTTCAGTAGTAGTCTATTTGTCATCTTGTTGTTGCCCCTCGTTGATATTGTCCTGCTACCCATCATTTTCTGCTACCGCCCCATTGATTTCATCATCTTCATCATCACTTATCCACTGAGTGTTGTGCCCATCCATGAAACCATACCTGAGGAGGTGCGTGAGCAAATCTCCGGTAAAGAGGTTGAGCAAGCCCCCTAGTTTGCACTTTCGACACATACATTTTATATATTTCCGTCTATTTTCTAACATGTCTTCTGTCACGTGTCTCAAGTAACTATTCACGACACGTTCAATCATAATGAGCATCATTATTTGTCGTCCGCACTGGCGGTGTAGAATCAAGATAATTATTACAAATCGGAGGTTAGGAGAGTGCCAAAGTTTACCGAGACGAAAATGAATCACCATTCCGGTATAATATACTCGTATGCTATATATATATATATATATATATATATATATAGGTAAATTAACAGATGCTCCATGGTGCCCATGCTCCTGTACGATATATATATATATATATATATATATATATATATATATATATATATATATATATATATATATATATATATATCGGTGTTCGTGAAAATATTCGGCATGACCTTCCTACAAATCGAAGGCTAGGGGAGTGCCAAACTTTGCCGAGACGAAAATGAATCACCATCCCGGCAATAGTTGGCGACTCGTTTTCATTTCAAAATTTCACACACAGCGTCTCCATGTCGTGACCATATTTAATCCGGTCAAATTTCACACATATATTTCATATCGCGCATAATCCGACCAAATTCCACACAAACCCATTTTTATATATTTATTAATTTCACCTTAAATGATTAGATGAGCAGAAAGAAAACGCATGGCGCCCCATGTGTGGTTTTAGTAATTAATGACATTCCTTATGGACCAATGTTTGTTTTGAGATATCCTTATAGATCTTGTTCATGTGAAAAATAATGGAGTTCATGTGTTGGACTCTAAAACCTTTCATGATGACCATTGTTATATTCAAAGATTTTGATGAATAATGGTCATATATAGAGTTGTGCATATTGCAAGTGTCTTCAAGAAAATGATTAGGTGATCTTTCATGATTAGAGTGTGGATTTTTTACCCCGGGGGGAAATACCTCCCCACTTTTTGTCGTCCGATGGTCACCTCATGATGCGTACTATGATGTCATGTATATGGCAAGACCTACATAATTAGCTTCGTAACCCTGATCAACTCAAGGCTATAAAGTTGTGCATGTAGAGTTGACATTGTCAAAATTTGCTTAGCATTCAGGATAATATGGTCCAAGACTGGAAGGACACGGATGCACGGACTATTAGAAGAGTTTGTATCAATCTCTAATCACTCTGGTTCATAGTATACAACAAGTAAACTGTGCATGTGTTCCAAATCTCAAAGATGATCTGACGACAATGGGAGGGGTGGTATTACCCCCGGGGGGTAACTCCACATTTTCGTTCGTGGTTATCTTCGAGAGATCATCATATGAAGAGAGAATAAAATATTCAAAGTTGATCAAGCAAGTGATCAACACAAAAATCTACAAGATGTACCAAGTGGGATTATGTATCTCGTAGTATGGTAAGAAATTGACCATATAGCCTTGTGAACTAACCCATGATATGTTGTGTGTCATCTCTATGTGTGGTTAGGTATCTTTCCATGGGAATGCGTCAAAAGAAATATTTCATATAGCCCATGGTATATGTCGTCAAGCGGTGTTCGTCATCAAGCTTGATGTGGAAGCTCGGCATTCAGACGATCCGGAGTACCCCCTCCCCCCCTCCGGAGAAACCATAGCCCTGATGGGGGGAAAGACGAAACTGACGTTCTGGCCCCTCTACGTGAGTCGGAAAGGGGTAGAAAATTGGAATCAATTTCTTGTTTTTGTTAGGTTAGGCCCAAGGAACACCCAATACAATGGTAGCGCCCACCTCTTGGCAAGATTTCCCTAGTTCCGTCAGATCCGGGAGTTTTGGGCTCTAAGTAGTCCTCGAACATGCGGAGAGAATCCAACGCCGGTGAAGCGCGCCCTAACATAGATAGCAACGGAATCTTGGGCATCCAAGACCCATGAGACACTCTAACACACATGGTATTGAATACGATGGGATTTGGTGGCATTCGGATGATCCGGAGCCCCCCTCTCCGGAGAAACCATAGCCCCTCTGGGAAAAAGACGAAACTACCATTCTATCCTCTCTACGTGAGCCGAAAGGGGTAGCAAATTGGAACCAATTGCTTGGTTGTGTTAGGTTAGGCACAATTAACACCCAAGACAATTGTAGGTCCTACCTCTTGGCAAGATTCCCCCAGTTCCGTCAGATTCGGGAGTTTCGGGCTCTGAGTAGTCCTCGAACTCGCCAGAGAGAATCCGACGTCGGTGAATCCCTAACACTGGGAGAGAGGGAATATTGGGAATCCAAGACCCATGACACACTATAACACACATGGTATGGAATACCATGGGATTTGGTGGCATTCAGATGATCCAGAGCCCCCTTTCCGGAGAAACCATAGCCCCGATGGGGAAAAAGACGGAACTGTCGTTCTGGCCCCTCTACGTGAGACGGAAGGGGGTATAAAAGTGGAACCAATTTCTTGGTTGTGTTAGGTTAGGCACAAGGAACACCCAAGACAATGTTTGGGCCCACCGTTTGGCAAGATTCCCCCAGTTCCGTCAGTTCCGGGAGTTTCGGGCTCTAAGTAATCCTGGAAGCCACAGAGACAATGCAACGCCGGTGAAGCCCTAACACAGAGAGTGAGGGAATGTTGGCCATCCAAGACCTATGACACACTCAAAAACACATGGTATGGCATAACATGGGATTTGGTGGCATTCAGACGATTCAGAGCGTCCTCTCCGGAGAAACCATAGCCCCGATGTGGAAAAAGACGGAACTGTCGTTCTGGCCCCTCTACGGGAGCCGGAAAGGGGAAGCGAAGTGGAACCAATTGCTTTTTTGTATTCGGTTAGGCCCGAGGAACACCCAAGAAAATGGTTGGGCCCACCTGTTGGCAAGATTCCCCGAGTTCTGTCAGTTTCGGGCTCTAAGTAGTCCTCGAAACCGCCAGAGAGAATCTGACGCAGGTGAAGCCCTAACACAGAGAGAGAGAGAGAGAGAGGGAATCTTGGGCATAAAAGACCCATTCCACACTCTAACACACATGGTATGGCATACAATGGGATTTGGTGGCCTTCATACGATCCGGAGCCCCCTCTCTAGAGAAACCATAGCCCCGCTGGCGAAAAGACGGAACTGACGTTCTGGCCCCTCTAAGTGAGCCGGAAGGGGGTAGCAAAGCGGAACCAATTGCTTGGTTGTGTTATGTTAGGACCAAGTAAGACCCAAGACAATGTTAGGTCCTACCTCTTGGATAGATTCCGCCAGTTTGGTCAGATCCGTGAGTTTAAGGTTCTATGTAGTCCTGGAACCCGCCAGAGAGAATCTGACGCTGATGAAACCCTAACACAGAGAGCGAGGAAATCTTTAGCATCCAATACCCATGCCACACTATAACACACATGGTATGGCATAACCTAGCCTTGGGTGGGATTCAGACGCTCCAGAGCCGCCCCTCTCCGGAGAAACCCTAGGCCTCTTGGAGAAAAAGGACGGAGCTGCCGATTTGGCCCCTCTACGTGAGCCGAACGAGGGTTTCAAAGTGGAAATAATTTCTTGGTTGTGTTAGGTTATGCCCAAGTAACACCCCATAAAATGTTAGGTCCCACTTCTTGGCAATATCCCCCCCCCCATTCCCTGAACCCGCAAAAGAGAATCTGACGCCGGTGAAACCATAACACATGTAGTGAGAAAATCTTGGGCATAAAATACCCATGCCACACTATAAAACACAAGTTATGGCATACCATGGGATTTGGTGGCATTCAGACGATTCGGAGGCCCCTCTCCAGAGAAACCATAGCCTCGTTGGGAAAAAGACGGAACTGCCGTTCTGGCCCCTCTACGTGAGCCGAAAGGGGGTAGCAAAGCGGAATCAATTGCTTGGTTTTGTTATGTTAGGCCCAAGTAACACCCAAGACAATGCTAGGGCCCACCTCTTGGCAAGATTTCTCTAGTTCCGTCAGATCCGGGAGTTTTGGGCTATAAGTAGTTCTGAAACCCGCAGAGAGAATCCGACGCCGGTGAAGCCCTAACACAGAGAGCGAGGGAATGTTGTCCATTGATGTCTACGCACGCTCCTATTCTTGTAGACAGTGTTGGGCCTCCAAGTGCAGAGGTTTGTAGAACAGCAGCAAGTTTGCCTTAAGTGGATCACCCAAGGTTTATCGAACTCAGGGAGGTAGAGCTCAAAGATATCCCTCTCAAGCAACCCTGCAATTAAGATACAAGAATTCTCTTGTGTCCCCAACACACCCAATATACTTGTCAGGTATATAGGTGCACTAGTTCGGCGAAGAGCTGGTGAAATGCGAGTAATATGGATGGTTATAAGTAATAATAGCAATCTGAAATAAATATGACAGCAAGCAAACATGTAGCAGAACAGGCGGAAAACGGTATTTCAAAGCTTGGAAATAAGGCCTAGGGATCCTACTTTAACTAGTGGACACTCTCAACAATGATCACATATAGGTCACACCATGGGAGAGAGAGATGAACCACATAGCTACCGGTAGAGCCATCAGCCTTGGGGAAGAAACTACTCCCTCCTCATCATAGGTGACAGCAACGGCGATGGAGATGGCGGTGGAGTCGATGGAGATGGTTCCGGGGGGCACTTCCCCGTCTCGGCAGGGTGCCAGAACAGAGATCTGTCCCCCAAAACTTGTCGGCGGTGGCGGCGGAGCTACGAATGTCTTTTGTGGAAAAGGTTGATGTGTTTAGGGGTTTCCATCGGAGGGGAATAAATAGGCGAAAGGGCAAAGGCGGTGGAGCTATGGGGGCCCCACACCACCCCCTGGCACGGCCAAGGGGGGCATCACCCCATGGTGTGGGCCCCCTGGTGCCCGTCTTCGACTCCTCTTAGGTCTTCTGGATGCTTCTGGGGAAAATAGGAACTTCGGGATTTGTGGGGTCCAATTCCAAGAATATTTCCAGAACAACTTTTCTGAAACTTAAAACAGCAGAAAACAGGGAGCTGGCTTTGTGGCATCTTGTCAATAGGTTAGTCCGGAAAATCGATAATAATGACATAAAGAAGGGAGAAAACATGTAGCAATTGGCAAAATATCATCATGGAACATCAGAAATTATAGATACGTTGGATACGTATCAAGCATCCCCAAGCTTAGTTCCTACTCGTCCTCGAGTTGGTAAACGATAAAACAAAATAATTTCTGAGGTGACATGCTACCACACAATCTTGATCATAATATGTAAAAGCATATGTAAGCTGAGATCATAGAAATTTAACACAAACATGATAAATAGAACTTTAATAATAAAGCATAGCAATCACTTTGCATCATGAAAAGTAACTCAAATAAAAGATCATGAATAACAATGCATCAAAAGGTATACGTTTGTTTCAAGTATAAAGAAAGCATGGCAAAATAGTATTTCGCAAGTCCTTAAGAGTGGAAAAAAACATAAACGCCAGGACACCTTCAAAGTTCATGAGGAAGACTAGAACAAATAGTTTGAGAACAAGAAATAGCACTTCATGAATCAACTAATGATGTTTACGGGACAAATGCACATAAAACTCAGAATGGCAAAAATGGTCTCTCAACTCTGCATAAAGTTAGAAGATGGAGACTCAACATAAAAGTAAAAGAAAGGCACTTCGCGGAGGGAAGCAGGGATCAGTCGTGTGCTAGATTTTTATTTTATTAAACAGAGGTATTAAAAGTTTTACACTCCTCCCATCCATCTTACACAAATCATGGCTAACCGAATCCTCTGGTGCGTGCCAACAATCACATACTGTGGAGGAGTGTCTATATTTTAAGAGAGATGTATGCTAGTGTCAACGAATGGTAAACAAAAAACACAGTACGTCACAAGCCAACTAGATTTCACAAGAGCGGATCCCATGTGAAGGACGCATCTGGGTAGAAGGTCATCCCTCTTTCTCTTTTTTACACAATTATGCTTTGACTGATAATTCAGGGGCAAAAATAGTGAAGAGAATTTGTTTGCATTAATTTGGGGCTGGGCACCCCGCTGTCACCTCTTCTATCAATTGGATAAGCGGATGAAGCCACTAGTCCAGGGTGTGAAATCCAATCAACAAGTGAGATAAAGATTCTCCATTTACGTCCTCATGAGCAAAAATAGGAACACAAAACATGAGTAATTTTGAAAGTTTTAAAGGTAGCACAAGAGCAATTTACTTGGAGTGGCAGTTAAATACCACATGTAGGTAGGTATGGTGGACACAATGGAAAAAATTTGGTTTTAGGGAGTTGGATGCACGAGTAGAGCTCATACTTAGTACAGGGGGAGGCTAGCAAAAGACTGGGAGCGACAAATCAAGAGAGCATAAGAGCCATAATCATGCATAGCGACATAAACATCATTAATTAAAGCTTAAGCAGTATCACAAGTTCAAAAAATAAATGGTCATGGAGGCTATTCGTGACTGGTTCATAGTCATAAACATGGTGTAAGAATGCACCAAGTCAACCAAATAAAACATTCGAAAGAGAATACCATAAATTTATGCTTTACTATGACACAAACAACTCATGAATCTTTCAATGGCATATTAAACACTCTCAGCTATTTGAGGCTAATCATGCTACTCATTGACCACAAGGCTTTAAAACTAAAATAACATCTAGCATGACATGAAAAAGTTCTAGCCACAGTCTATACAAGCTTCTACTTGCACCGTTAAAAATTCTACCTCAAGCAGCAGTTTCTTTTCCCAACAAGCACCATACAAGACATGCTTTAACAAACATTCTCTACATGCTACAGAAAGCAAACATGAGAGTACTCACATAACACTACTAAAACTAACAACTCTAAATAAGAGATGCATGAAAACAAAGGTTAAACACAGTACTAGCAAAAAGTGAACACTCATAGAACAATAAAAATGAAAACTAGAGTGCTCTAAGAAATGAAAACGGAGCGTGTCTCGCTCCCACACAAGTATTATAAGATCAAACCATAAACTACAGCAAAGAAAACTAAATAAACTGAAAGCAAAAATAAAAGACGCTCCAAGTAAAGCACATAAGATGTGACCGAATAAAAATATAGTTTCACTAGAAGTGACCTGATAATTTGTCGATGAAGAAGGGGATGCCTTGGGCATCCCCAAGCTTAGACGCTTGAGTCTTCTTGGAATTTTATGGGACGTACCTCCGGGGCATCCCCAAGCTTAGGCTCTTCACTCTTCTTGATCATGTCATATAATCCTCTTCTCTTGACACTTGAAAACTTTCTTCACACCAAACTTCTCACAATCTTCATTAGCAACATTAGTGCAATCGAAATAATAAATTCACATGGTTCTGTTTCAACACAAGCCTGACACTCGTAAACACATTAGGTACTATCACAACTTCTTTTAAAACTCGTTTTCTCAAAAGAACACCAAAAGAAAGATATTAAGATGCAAATCCAATTATTGGCAGAAATCTGTCAAAACAGGACAGCAGGTAAAGATGATTTTTTCGAAAACCTTTTGTTGCTCAAATAAAAAAGTCTTCAACTAAGAAAAGTTGCATATATAGCCCAGGATGACACGAAAAAAACTCAGGTCATTTTGAATTATCTGTGATTTTATACGAATTTAACAGTGGACAACACAAATCTGTTTCCTGCGCAGAAATCCGAAATATAGTCTCAACTTCCCACTAGAGGCTTAACTTGGCTCAACTAATACATGAAAATAAACATACAAAGGAGTTTATACAGAAGTATACAACCCCTTGACTCAAAGAAAACAGATAAAAACAATGCAAAAATAAAAACATGGGTTATCTCCTAAGAAGTGCTTTTCTTTAACGCCTTTTAGCTAGGCATGATAATTTGAGAAGATGCTCACATAAGAATTATGAATTGAAGAAAAAAGAGCATAAAGAAGCAAACGTAAAACAATTTTAAGTCTAACCAACTTCCTATGAAAAAGAATCTTGTATAAAAACAAGTCAATAAAGCACAAAGTGCCTAGCATAGGAAGACAAAAGAAGTGCAACTTCAGAAATTTCAACATAAAGAGGGGAAACTTGATATTGTTGAGATGCATAAAATTATGTTTCCCTCTCTCATAATAACTTTCAGTAGCATCATGAATAAAATTAACAATATAACTATCACATAAAACATTCTTATCATGAGCCGCATGCATAAAAGAATTAATACTCTCCACATAAGCATAGTCATTCTTATTAATATCAGTGGGAGCAAATTCAACAAAATAGCTATCATTATTATTTTCATCACCATAATCATCAGATTTAGGAGGCATATTGTAATCATAATTAATTTTCTCCTCAATAGTAGGTGGACTGAAAATAGCATGTTTATCATTGTAAACATCATATATAGAAGACATATCATGATCACAATAAAATTTAGCATTCATAGTAGGTGGAACTAGAATACCACAATCATTATAATCATCATATATTGGAGGCAAAGTATCATCAAATTAAATTTGGTCCTCCGTGCTTGGGGGACTAAAAATCTCACTTTCATAAAAAATAGCTTCCCCAAGCTTAGACTTTTCCATAGCATTAGCAATAATTGTGTTCAAAGAATTCATACTAATAATGTTGCCACTAGCATGCAAATAAAGCTCCATAGGTTTTTTAATTTTCTCTTCAAACACTTCATGTCCTAACTCAAGATAAATATTATAAAGCTCTCTGATATTCTTTTTGTTTTCCCTTAAGCCTAACTAATGAAAATAAAAACAAGAAACAGAAAGATATAATTGCAGAATCTAAAGGAAATAACTTCGAGCACTCATAGAGGATGTGAGTACATTTTACCTTACCTCCCCGGCAACGGCGCCAGAAAAGAGCTTGATGTCTACGCACGCTTCTATTCTTGTAGACAGTGTTGCGCCTCCAAGTGCAGAGGTTTGTAGAACAGCGGCAAGTTTCCCTTAAGTGGATCACCCAAGGTTTATCAAACTTAGGAAGGTAGAGGTCAAAGATATCCCTCTCAAGCAACCCTGCAATTAAGATTCAAGAAGTCTCTTGTGTCCCCAACACACCCAATATACTTGTCAGGTATATAGGTGCACTAGTTCGGCGAAGAGAGAGTAAAATGCAAGTAATATGGATGATAATAAGTGATAATAGCAATCTGAAATAAATATGACAGCAAGCAAACATGTAGCAGAACATGCGGAAAATGGTATTTCAATGCTTGAAAATAATGCCTAGGGATCTTACTTTCACTAGTGGACACTCTCAACAATGATCACATACAGATCACACCATGGGAGAGAGAGAGAGAGATGAACCACTTAGCTACCGGTAGAGCCCTCAGCCTCGGGGATGAACTACTCCCTCCTCATCATAGGAGACAGCAACAGCGACGGAGATGGCGGTGGAGTCGATGGAGATGGTTCCGGGGGCACTTCCCCGTCCTGGTAGGGTGCCAGAACAGAGATCTGTCCCCCAAAACTCGTCGGCGGTGGTGGCGGAGCTACGGATGTATTTTTTGGAAAAGGTCGATGTGTTTAGGGTTTTCCATCGGAGGGGAATAAATAGGCGAAAGGGCAAAGGCGGTGGAGCCTTAGGGGCCCCACACCAACCCCTGGCGCGGCCAAGGGGGGCTCCACCCCATGGTGTGGGCCTCCTGGTGCCCGTCTTGGACTCCTCTTTGGTCTTCTGGATGCTTCCGAGGAAAAAATAGGAACTTCGGGATTTGTGGGGTCCAATTCCGAGAATATTTCCAGAATAACTTTTCTGAAACTAAAAACAACAGAAAACAGGGAACTGGCTCTATGGCATCTTGTCAATAGGTTAGTCCGAAAAATCGATAAAAATGACAAAAAGAAGGGAGAAAACATGTAGCAATTGGAAAAATATCATCATGGAACATGACACACTTTAACACACATGGTATTGCATACCATGGGATTTGGTGGCATTCAGACGATCCGGGTCCCCCAATCCGGAGAAACCATAGCCCCGATGTGGAAAAAGATGAAACTGCCGTTCTGGCCCCTCTACGTGAGCCGGAAAGGGGTAGAAAAGTGGAACCAATTGCTTGTTTGTATTAGGTTAGTCCCAAGGAACACCCAATACAATTGTTGGTCCCACCTGTTAGCAAGATTCCCCGAGTCCCGTCAGTTTCGGGAGTTTCGGGCTCTAAGTAGTCCTGGAACCCACCAGAGAGAATCCGACGCGGGTGAAGCCCTAACAGAGAGAGAGAGAGAGAGAGAGAGAGAGGGAATCTTGGGTATCCAAGACCCATGAAACACTATAACACACATGGTATGGCATACCATGGGATTTGGTGGTTTTCAGACGATCTGGAGGCCCCTCTCCGGAGAAACCATAGCCCCGCTGGGGAAAAAGACGGAACTGCCGTTCTGGCCCATCTATGTTAGCCAGAAGGGGGTAGCAAAGTGGAACCAAATTATTGGTTTTATTAGGTTAGGACCAAGGAACACCCAAGAAAATGGTAGGTCCCACCTCTTGGCAATATTTCCCAGTTCCGTCAGATCTGGGAGTTTCGTGCTCTAAGTAGTCCTGGAACCCGCCAGAGAGAATCTAATGCCGGTGAAGCCCTAACACAGAGAGAGCGAGGGAATCTTGGGCATACAAGACCCGTGCCACGCTGTAACACACATGTTATGGCATACCATGGGATTTGGTGGCATTCAGACGATCTGGAGCCCCCTCTCCAGAGAAACCATAGCCCCGTTGGGAAAAAGCTGGAACTGCCGTTCTGGCTCCTTTACGTAAGCCGGAAGGGGATAGCAAAGAGGAACCAATTTCTTGATTGTGTTATATTAGGACAAAGTAACAACCAAGACAATGTTAGGTCCGACCACTTGATAGATTCCCCTAGTTCCGTCAGATCCGTCAGTTTAAGGTTCTAAGTAGTCCTGGAACCCACCAGAGAGAATCTGATGTCGATGAAACCCTAACACAGAGAGCACGGAAATATTTAGCATCCAAGAACCATGCCACACTCTAACACACATGGTATGGCATAACCTATCCTTGGGTGGGATTCAGACGCTCCAGAGCCACCCCTCTCCGGAGAAACCCTAGGCATGTTGGAGAAAAAGGACGGAACTGCCGATTTGGCCCCTCTACATGAGCCGAAATGGGGTTGCAAAGTGGAACTAATTGCTTGTTTGTGTTAGTTTAGGCCCAAGTAACACCCAATAAAATGGTAGGTCCCACCTCTTGGCAAGATTGCCCCCGCTCCGTGACATCCGGGAGTTTCGGGCTCTAAGTAGTCCTCGAACCCGCGAAAGAGAATCCGATGCCGTTGAAGCTGTAACACCGGGAGTGAGGGAATCTTGGGAATCCAATACCCATGCCACAATATAGCACACAAGGTATGGAATACACTAGGATGTGGTGGCATTCAGACGATCTGGAGGCCCCTCTCCAAAGAAACCATAGCCCTGCTGGGAAAAAGATGAAACTGCCGTTCTGGCCCCTCTACGTGAGACGGAAGGGGGTCGCAAAGCGGAACCAATTGCTTGGTTGTGCTATGTTAGTCCCAAGTAATACCCAAGACAATGGTAGGGCCCACCTCTTGGAAAGATTTCCCCAGTTCCGTCAAGTCCGGAAGTTTTGGGTTGTAAATAGTCCTGGAACCCGTAGAGAGAATCCGACGCCAGGGAAGCCCTAACACAGAGAGCGAGGGAATGTTGTCCATCCAAGACCTGTGACACACTCTAACACACACGGTATGTCATATCATGGGATTTGTTGGCATTCAGACGATCCGGAGCCCCCTCTCCGGAGAAACCATAGCCCCGATGTGGAATAGGATGGAACTGCCGTTCTGCCCCCCTCTACGTGAGCCGTAAAGGGGTAGAAAAGTGGAACAAATTTCTTTTTTTTTGTTAGATTAGTCCCAAGGAACACCCAAGACAATGATTGGGCCCACCTTTTGGCAAGATTCCCCGAGTTTCGTCAGTTTCAGGAGTTTTGGGCTCTAAGTAGTCTTGGAACCCGCCAGAGAGAATCCGACGCTGGTGAAGCCCTAACAAAGAGAGAGAGGGAATATTGGGTATCCAAGACCCATGACACACTATAACAAACATGGTATGGCATACCATGGGATTTGGTGTCATTCAGACGATCTGGAGGCCCCTCTCCGGAGAAACCATACCCGTTGGGGAAAAAGACGGAACTGCCGTTCTAGCCCCTCTACGTTAGGCGGAGGGGGTAGAAAAGTGGAACCAACTGCTTTGTTGTATTAGGTTAGGCCCAAGTAACACCCAAGAAAATGGTAGGTCCCACCTCTTGGTAAGATTCCCCAAGTTTCGTCAGATCTGGGAATTTCGGGCTCTAAGTAGTCCTGGAACCCGCGAGAGAGAATCTGACGCCGGTCAAGCCCTAACACAGAGAGAGCGAGGGAATATTGGGCATACAAGACCCATGCCACACTCTAACACACATTTTATGGCATAACATGGGATTTGGTGGCATTCATATGACCCGGAGCCCCCTCTCCAGAGAAACCATAGCCCCGTTGGAAAAAAGATGGAACTGCCGTTCTGGCCCGTCTACGTTAGCCGGAAAGGGGTAGTAATGATGGGGAGATAATAACCCGGTAGGCCAATTCCAAGGTATAACCCGGCCCAAAGGACGTTGTGCAGGATCCGGCTAAGGATAAAGACGCTTCTGGAAGGCCCAAAGTTTGTAGGCCTCGTAACCCGGATTGTGGGTTGCTGTAAGGAAAGTTAGGATTTGTAAGAGGTGTTCGGGTAGGACTCAAGTTGTGCCTTGGAGGGCAAGCAAGGTAGGGGTGCGGGTGTTTTATAAACCGGCTCCTAGGCTTAGTTTAAGAGAGATCCAAGTAGTAATCATATCACCGAATATCGAGTATCCATTGTACACAAAGAGATCGAGTTAATAAAGCGGGATCGGAGACTCGGCGACTTCATCGCCGGCTACCAGATTGAATTCCATCATGTTTTCCTCTGAGCTAAATCCTCTCCCAAACGCCTGTGTCGACTTGCCCCAAGATCAGTTACCCCTGGTAACATCTGCCGTGATCATCCCACGACAGTTGGCGCCCACCGTGGGGCCTGCGTCCAAAGGTATTTACATCATGGGAGAAGCTCGGAAAAGCATGAGGAACCTCGTCGTCGGAGAGATCTACGACGACCACAAAGGGGAGAAGGTGGTGGACGACTCCGGCTGGGGGCCAGAATCGGATCACCTCGAATCCGGATCTGTCGTGACAATCGGCGAGATCAACATCTTCGTTGGTATGGTACGTACGTTTGACTTAAAAGGACAATATCATGTGCATGTTACAGGAACTTCTAGCAGGGATAAAGAAACACCAAAGCAAACGGTAGATTCGGTTCCCTCGGCCGTTCCGGGATACTTGAGATGGGCGGAACAAGAAGTAACGTGGAGCAGAAGGGATCACCCGGAAGGAATAGAACGCCTAGGAATCTTGGCGTTGGTGGTCGCGCCGCAGGTCAATGGTTATGAGTTGAAAAAAGTCTTGATGGATGGGGGAAGCAGTATTAACATCTTGTATTGGGAAACCTTCTTACGTATGAACCTCAAAGAATCCCAGCTGCAGAAAAGTTCAACAGTTTTTCATGGAATTGTGCCGGGTCACTCAGCGCGCCCTGAGGGAAAGATCACATTGGAGGTTGCTTTTGGAGAATCAGTGGATAATTATCGAGTTGAGTGGCTCACGTTTGAGGTGGTCAAGTTGCGTAGTCCTTATCATGCGTTGTTCGGAAGACCGGCCTACGCTAAGTTCATGGCCAGACCGTGTTACGTATATTTACAACTAAAAATTCCGGGTCCTAAGCGGACCATCACCATACAAGGAAGTAGGGATATAGCGGCTGAGTGTGATGAAGGAGATTCAGTGATGGCTGAGCAAGCTTGCAGAAAAGAAGAACTCAAGTATTACCGATCCCAGGTGGATCCGGATGATGGAACAACGTTGAGAAGGCCGGATTCTGAGGATGAAAGAGTGAAATTCAAGGCAGCACAGGACACCAAGAAAGTAGATTTTGTTGAAGGTGATCCCACCAGGAAGTTTACTATAGGGTCTAATCTGAAAAGCGGGCAGGAAAAGGCGCTGGTGGAGTTTATTCGTTCTAATGCGGACGTATTCGCTTGGACACGCAGCGACATGCCGGGTATCCCCACGGAGTTGGCAGAGCATAGTTTGCATGTGGATCCCAAGGCCAGGCCCGTGAAGCAGGGCTTGAGAAAGATGAATGAGGAAAGAAGGAAAGCAATAGGCGAAGAAATTGCGCGGCTATTAACAGCAGGCTTCATCATGGAAGTGTTCCACCCAGATTGGCTGGCAAATCCGGTTCTAGTAATGAAAAAGACCAACGAGTGGAGGATGTGCATCGATTTCACAAGTCTCAACAAGCATTGCCCAAAGGATCCGTTCGCACTACCAAGGATAGACCAAATAATAGACGCAGTAGCTGGGAGCGACTTGTTGTGCTTCCTGGACGCATATTCGGGATATCATCAGATTAAACTCAAAAGGGAGGATTGGGAGAAAACATCGTTCATAACCCCTTTTGGAGCCTTCTGCTACAAAACAATGACGTTTGGACTGAAGAACGCAGGCGCAACCTACCAACGGTGCATTCAGAAGTGCTTCGAAGACCAAATTGGACGCAATGTCCATGCTTACGTGGATGACATGGTTGTCAAGACCAGGAAGGCAGAGACATTTATAGACGATCTAAAGGAGACGTTCAAAAATCTAAGAAGATATCAGATGAAGCTCAACCCGACAAAATGCGTATTTGGGGTTCCAGCTGGGAAGTTACTCGGCTTTATCGTTTCCGAGAGAGGAATTGAGGCAAACCCTGACAAAATCAAAGCTATCCAAAGTCTGAGAAAGCCGGAAAATCTGAAGCAGGTCCAAAAGCTTACAGGCTGCGTAGCAGCCTTGAGCCGGTTTATATCCAGGTTGGGAGAAAAGGCAATGCCCCTGTACCGGCTCTTGAGGAAATCCGACAAATTCGTATGGGATCAAGAGGCGGATGAGGCATTCGAGGCACTAAAAAAGCAGTTATCTGAAGCACCAGTATTAGCGGCCCCGGGCCCTAAAGAACCTATGTTGTTATATGTTGCGGCTGGCCCCAAAGCCGTCAGTGCAGTAGTGGTCGTGGAACGCAAAGAGGACGGAAAGGGTTATCCGGTTCAGAGGCCGGTTTACTATGTCAGCGAGGTATTGTCTGAGGCAAAACAACGTTACCCGCATTGGCAGAAGCTGGTTTTCGGGGTCTTCATGGCCAGCCGGAAACTAAAGCCGTACTTCCAGGAGCACCCTATAACAGTAGTCAGCTCAATACCAATGGCGGATATCATCAGAAACTCGGATGCAACCGGAAGAATAGCCAAATGGGCGATAGAGATGGGGGATTATCACATCAGCTACGAGCCGAGGTCGGCAATCAAATCACAGGCCTTGGTGGACTTTGTCAATGATTGGACACGCACAGGCATGGCTACCATAGTTCCAAACTCCGAGTCATGGATCATGCATTTCGACGGATCAAAACAGTACGAGGGTTCAGGAGCTGGAGTGGTGCTAACGTCACCCAAAGGAGACAAGTTGAGTTATGTATTACAAATTCACTTTGATTGTTCCAACAATGTAGCCGAGTACGAGGCCCTATTGCATGGCTTAAAAATAGCTAAGGAGATGAACATTAGGAGGATACGATGCTTTGGAGATTCGGATCTTGTGGTACAACAGGTATCAGGAACTTGGGATAGAAAGGATGCAACTATGGCGGCATACCGCAGAGAGGTCGATAGGGTAGCCGGATGTTTTTCCGGGTATGAGGTGGAGCATATAGACAGGAGAAAGAATGAGGCAGCCGACGCCCTAGCCAGACTCGGCTCGCGTAGAGAACCGGTTCCACCTAACGTATTTTTGGACGAATTATGGCGACCATCAGTTAAAACAGAGTCTGAGGAAGAGCTAGCAAATCAAGACCCGGGCTTGGAGCTCGTGGCTACTGTACGCGCTATTCCCGAGTGGACAGAACCTTTTTTGGCCTACCTATCACGAGGCGAGTTGCCGCAGCAGGAGGTATTAGCAAGGCAAATTTTGCGACGAGCAAAGGGATATTCTATTATTAATGGGGAGTTATATAAGAGAAGCGCCACGGGGGTCTTCCTGCGCTGTGTGGCACCAGAGGAAGGCCGACAGATCCTCAAGGAGATTCATGAAGGTGATTGTGGGCATCACGCGTCTACAAGGTCACTTGTGGCCAAGGCTTATCGACACGGGTTTTTCTGGCTCACGGCTCTGGCAGATGTGGAACGATTGGTAGCAAGGTGTGACGGATGTCAAAGGTACGCCCGCCAAATCCACGTGCCGGCTATGGAATTACGGACCATCCCGCTAACTTGGCCGTTCGCCGTCTGGGGTATGGACATGGTTGGCCCCTTTCATATGTCACCTTGCAAAAAGACACACCTCTTGGTAGCTATCGATAAGTTTACCAAGTGGGTAGAAGTTATGCCAGTCACTAATTGTGAAGCAGCTACAGCAGTCAAGTTCCTGAAAAGAATTATTTATCGGTTCGGGTACCCTCACAGCATAATCACCGACAACGGAACCAACATGTCCCTTGGCGAGATGGAGAAGTTCTGTGGTAACAACGGAATCCGGCTTGACGTAGCATCGGTAGCTCATCCACAGGCCAATGGAGAAGTAGAAAGGGCGAATCAAGAACTGCTTCGCGGACTAAAGCCACGTCTACGAGTCCCCTGTATCAGGGCTGCTGGTGCATGGGTCGAAGAACTTCCTGCTGTGGTTTGGGGTATCAATACAACACCTAACAGATCCACTCAGATGACGCCGTTCTTCATGGTATACGGCGCAGAGGCAGTGTTACCGAGTGACATTATTCATGATTCACCGCGAGTGTCAGCTTACGTTGAAGTGGAGAACGAAAAGAGCCGGCAGGACGCCGTGGATATGTTAGAAGAACAAAGGGAACAAGCCCTGGAAATATCAGCGATATATCAGCAGGACCTACGGAGGTATCATAGCCGGCGTGTGAAAACCCGGGTCTTCCAGGAAGGAGACCTAGTCCTGCGTCTGGTTCAGTCAAACGAAGGAAAACACAAGTTATCACCACCATGGGAAGGACCATTTATCATAAGCAAGAATTTGCACAATGGGTCATATTACTTGGTAGACGCAAGGGAAGAATCGGCCACGGTTAATGACACCGCTCATACCACTTCGACTATGCAAGAAAGAGACAGACCGTGGAACGTGGCCCAGCTACGCCCGTATTATACTTAGCAAGGATTATGTTGGCACATGGAATTGAACGATGTAACAGGCAGCAGGTTTCAGACGCACTCTTTTCCTATCCAGGGCACCCTTGGGGACTGGACGGGTTTTTAATGAGGCGGCTTGCTGACCTAATTTTTCATATCAAATAAAGAGGTGATTATCGAGAATAGAGGTGATTATAAATTGAGTCTTATACTTTCAGCATGATGCGTACATTTAGGTCTTGAGGGCTGATTGCTTGATAAGCGCAGTTGCAAACTCAAAAGACCCGGCCTCGATGCCTATGAGTTATAAGGGCCGATTACTCGCAAACGAGTACGGCTGCAATCTTATAATCGGACAAAGAAGTCCAAATTTCTTGGCTATTCTTACTTAAGCTCGATGTGACTCGCACTAAAGTGGCATGATTTGTTCTCTTGCGATTACAGGCAGCCATGAAGCCCAATGGGACTTGCCTGACCTCGTTTTCGTATAGATATAATAACATGGTATCCACGCGAAAGCCGGCTTACAGTACAAGATAGTCAAAAGGGTCATCTAAACCACAAGTTATGTAGAGTACAAGGCTAATAGCCGGAAACTCAATGATTATTAAGCATAACTTCAAACCCCATGTGAAACAACTCTGGGGCCTTTGCGAATTTAGCAGCAGGCAATTTGTTCTCCTCTAAAAAGTCACGTGCCCTAGACCCGGAAGACCGGGTCAGGGGGACTTGGGTCTTGGAAGGGAAAAAGTGCTTAGTTGTTTAATTTCCAACAAACCCAAACATCCGGGTCTTGGGGACTTGGGGACTTAGAAGCAAGTCCGCTTGCCAAACACCCATATAACCCGGATGCCGAGTCTCACAAAGGGAAAAATAAAGTATGTCGGATATCAAGAACAAAGAAAGTTGCATATCAAAAGTAAAAGAATGTCGGATATCAAGAACAAAGAAAGTTGCATATCAAGGGTAAAGAAGGTTGGATATCAAGAGCAAACGAGTTCAAAAGTAGATAGATTTCAGCCAGAAGAGGCACAAGGTGCATCAGGAGCTTAGAGTGCATTACAAAATTTCACCAAAGAGTATCAAAGGCGCACAAGCGCACCATTAAAATAATAATTGTTTCAACGGCACATCGGCCGACTAACGAGTACGAAGTGGCAGATATTACTCGGCACTCTAGGCCACCGGATCCATCTTGGCCTTACCCTTGCCGTCACTTGGGGTAGCAGCCCTACTCGGATCAGCAGCACCGCCGACTCGCGCAGGTGGAGGGACGATAGGTGTCGAGGTAGCGGGCGCAGAGTCGGCTTCAGCCTTCTTCTGTGCAGCTTCTTCTCGCATCTTGGCAACATCTTCCTTCCATCGAGCAAGCATATCGAATGGCTTGGGGCGATCTGCTTTAATGACTTTGTCGTTAGCATCATATGCAGGAAGAATAGTGTCAATGATCAGGCTATCGGCGATCACACTGGCCGGGTGACGAACTTCCTTTTGAATGGCTTTGAAATCCTTCGGCGAAATCTTGGACCCGTCCTGATTGAACTCCGGAAACCCGGCTATCATCTTGGCCGGTTCTAGCTTTGGAATATAAGCTTTAGCCAGGGCGAGTCCCCGGGTTACCCCAAAACGGCAGGATGAGCGCTTCCAATGCCAAATCCATTCAGGAATGGTGGAGCAGGCCTCCAGCAACTTTTTCATGCTACCCGGCGCAGCGCACGGTAGTCGTAGCTCATCAAGAATCCATCCAACGCCGGCGCCAAGTTGCCGGATAGTATCTTTAATCAGTTGCAGTTTGGCGGTATCATCTTCTTCTTCAGGGGCAGCTTCACCCGGACCTGTTGAAAAGCAAGGAAAGTAACGAGTAAGAAATCCGGTTATCCAACCAAATGAAATATGGGTCATAATCGCCAGAGTTCAGAAATTGTACCAGTTGCGACGCGATAGATATCAGCAATCTGCACTGAAAGAGTCGTCAGCCTATCTTCAGCTATATGAGCCCTTTTTCTGTATTTCCTTGTGATTTTTCCGCTCTTCAGCTTCCGCTGCTTCGCGCAGAGCGGTCTCCTTCTCGATACGTTTGGCAGCTTTGGCCAGTTTTTTCTCAGATTGCGCAGCAAAGTCCTAGATGGATAACACAAGGAAAAAGGGTTAATTGGAGCCATTGCACAAAGTTCCAAGCAAATCAGTCAGTAATTCACTCGGAACTTGGGGACTATACAAGGATGCAGATGATATTGCTCGGACTTACCTTGTGCTTTGTTATCAAGGCGTCTAAAATATTTTCTTCGTCGGACCTCAAGGTGTAGAGGGCGTCAAGCATTTGGGCAAACGTCATATCTTCAGGACGAATTCGTGAAGGACCGGTAGATTGGTCTTCCGGTTGAAGGAGTTTTCCGACCTTTGGGGTCGAAACCCGGATCGTCTGGATGTCCGGGTTAGGAGAGCCCGGCTTGGTCTCTAAGATAATGTCCTCATCTACCTCTTCAGAGGATTTGGGGGATGCGGTTTTTGGCTTAGCTGGGTCCTTGAAGGGGTCTTGTTCTTGCCCGTCCTCAGCCTCATCATCAGCTGCAGCATCCGTGTTAATGTGCGGCTCCTCCCCTCCTTGCCTTTTTGCCTCAGGAATTTCCGGGTCATCGGTGGTCACTTGGGCACTAAAAGGGAAAAAGGAAAGAGTGGTTAGTAGTACATATTAAAGAGTTAATAAGTGTAAAAGGATATAAAGTAAAGGACCTTTACCCGGTGTTTATGGCATAATCCGGCGGGAGCTCGCTGCTGGAGGCGGACGAAGTTGTCAATGGCACCGGCTGCGGTACCCGGAATTGCCCAGCGTGTGGGTGGTTAGGAGATGGATGGCGCTGAGGTGGAGGAATGTTGGCTCGGTGAGCAGGGGAAGTGGGGATACCCGGGTTAAGGGGATCGTCCCTCGGGGAACTCCGGGTTACCCTGCGCTTAGCCGAGAGGAGATCCTTCAAGAGTGGTGAGTGTGACAACCGTTCATTAAGGATGCGCATAGTTTCGAAGGAGTAAGGCTCAGAAGACATGAAGGAGAAAGGAACCTTTGCAATCACCCCTCTGGCCTTCCTCTTGTTTCCGACTGTGGCTTCCTGGTCGGATTCGGTGGCCTCCGGGTCATCCTCTTCTTTTTCTTCCTCGTCCTCCAACCCTGAAAGTCGAGTATGTATCAGACAAGAAGAAAGATGAGTGATAGGAAAGTAGTATAGGTAAAAGGCCAATGTAAGATTTGGGAAAGCACCTTCATCATCATCGGCCGGTTCGTCCTCCACTTCCGGGTCTTTGGACGGGGGGGAGGTTTCGATCCTCCAGAAGGGATCTTCAGCCTATGGTCGAGGAAATGAAAGCAAGAGTCAGAGGCAGTATCAAGTTAAAGTATTGAAATAAGTTGTGGGGACCGGGTCTTACTGCTGGAGCCGGGTTTTCTCGAGTGAATGGGGGTAACCCGGCGATATTTCTTATCACCTCTAACTTCTTAGTCAGGAAGCCTTTGATGGTCTTGATGGTGTCGCCGGTTGCGAAGTTCTTAGTGGAATATCGGAGCGCGTCGGTGGTGTGCCCAGAGTACTCGTGCATCAACTTGGAGCGGATGGAGTTGGGTTGGATCCGGAAATCCACCCAGGTCTTCACCAAGTTGAGCCCAAGAAGGCCTTGGGCCGAGAAAACAGCCAACTTAGCCAGCAAAGGCTGGATCGCCTCCCTGTCCGAGTCAGGGGCAAAGACGTTGAAAGATTCAGAAGGCTCGAGGAGACTCTCCGAGTAGCCCGGCAGCTTTCTTTCGCCGTCCGGGGAGGTATCATGGCAATAAAAGAAAGACAATTGCCAGTTTTTGACGTGGGAGTTTAAGTTGAGGGTTGGCATTAGTGAGTGCTTGCGGCGTTGGATGGATACCCCGCCGCAAGTAAGAAGTGTTCCGTTACTGCTTTCGCAGCACGGCTTGCACTGGAATAGCTCAATAAAAAGGGTCAAACTTGGCGGAACGCACAAGTATGATTCCGATAGAACGATGAAGTGGGTAATATTTAGCATGGAATTGGGCCCTATGTCAAATACCCGGAGACCATAGTAGTTTAAGACCTCTCGGAAGAAAGGGTGACCCGGAGGACGGAATCCTCGGGTCACGTGCTCAACGAAGCAAATTACCTCACTGTCGGCAGGAGTGGGACGGGTCTCGTCGCCTGGTGCCCTCCAGTGTATGTTCTTCTGAGAGGGGAGGATTCCTAGTTCGGCCAGCTCGTCCAACTTGGCCTTTGTTACTGTAGATCGACCCCAATTGGCCGATATGGTTTGGGTAGTCTTTGCCGGAGCCGGCTGTTTCCCTTGCCTTTTTGGAGCCATGGGGTTAACCTGCAAAACGCGAGAAAAAGAGGTGCAGGAAATAAGACTCGTAAGTGTTGGATTACCCGAGTTTGAAGTATTCGGAAAGTGTGAAGACTAAAAATATCTGGGTAACGCATACCGGAGCAAAGATTGCGAGGTGTCCGGGTATTGAGTACGGCTGTGGAAATCAATGGTCACTTACGTGTTGAGGTGAGTTTGGGGCGCACGGATGGTTGCCCATGTCTCTACTGCAAGCAAAATAACTGGAAAAGGAGGATTTTCCGGGTGTTAATGATACGCGCGGAAGTTTGGACGAAATGGATCTAGGTTAGGAGAACACGCGAGTGATTTTGCGAAGAAATTGGAGATTAATGGCGGTAGGGGGGTGATATGAGATCATCCAGCAAGTTATTGAAGGAGCTAGCAAGTATCTAAGCGGCTTAATTCAACGCGGCAAGTACAACGGCTCGCGGACCAACCTAGATCCAATCTGGAGTGAATCTAGAAATTGCAAGGTCAAATTGCTGGGTGCGAGAAGCTTACCAGAGGAGATCGGAGTAGCGCGTGGCGGCGGCGAATAACGTGATAGGAATGCTCCTTTGTGATTGCCGGCCAGACACTCGCAGATGCGTCGGTGAGGGTCGACGGCGGCGCGGGACGAATTGCAGCGGAGCGCAGCCTGCAATAGGATGGACCCAAAGACGAGCGCAGGGTTTCTGTGGTGGTGCTCCGTGAGTTCGAGCACGGAAGCGAAGAGAAGAAGAAGGAGAAATGAGCCGTTGGGATTAGGTTAACCCCTAAGTGCCTATTTATAGAGTGCGGCAGGATAAGCCTAGGCCAATGGGCGAGAACCGGGAATTACAGATAAAACGTGTCTGCCCGGATTTTTCGAGATATACGTTAAATGTTAGACGAGATTTCCGGGATAGATGTGACCTAAATCTCTTCCGTGATTACCGGATCGGAAAAACGAGTAATGGGTTTGGAGAAAAGCCGGGTTGCTATATGGCCACCATGGAATAAGGCCTAGCTGTTTATCAAAGCAACCTAACCCGGCCCCCCGTGAAGTGGTGAGTTTGGTATTTTTGCAGCGAATAGCGTGCGCTTCAAAGAAAATCTCGAGAAGCCCAAGCTATTCTGGGGACTACTGATGGGGAGATAATAACCCGGTAGGCCAATTCCAAGGTATAACCGGGCCCAAAGGACGTTGTGCAGGATCCGGCTAAGGATAAAGACGCTTCTGGAAGGCCCAAAGTTTGTAGGCCTCGTAACCCAGATTGAGGGTTGCTGTAAGGAAAGTTAGGATTTGTAAGCGGTGTTCGGGTAGGACTCAAGTTGTGCCTTGGAGGGCAAGCAAGGTAGGGGTGCGGGTGTTTTATAAACCGGCTCCTAGGCTTAGTTTAAGAGAGATCCAAGTAGTAATCATATCACCGAATATCGAGTATCCATTGTACACAAAGAGATCGAGTTAATAAAGCGGGATCGGAGACTCGGCGACTTCATCGCCGGCTACCAGATTGAATTCCATCATGTTTTCCTCTGAGCTAAATCCTCTCCCAAACGCCTGTGTCAACTTGCCCCAAGATCAGTTACCCCTGGTAACATCTGTCGTGATCATCCCACGACAAGTAAAGTGGAACCAACTACTTGTTTGTATTAGGTTAGGACCAAGGAACACCAATGACAATGGTAGGGACCACCTCTTGGAATGATTCCCCGAGTTCTGTCAGTTCCGGAAGTTTCGAACTCTAAGTAGTCCTGGAACCCGCCAGAGAGAATCCGACGCCGGTGAAGCCCTAACAGAGAGAAAGAGGGAATATTGGGCATCGAGGACCCATGAAACACTATAACACACATGGTATGTCATACCATGCATTTGGTGGCATTCAGACGATCTGGAGGCCCCTCTCCGGAGAAACCATAGCCTCGCTGTGGAAAAAGACAGAACTGCCGTTCTGGCCCCTCTATGTTATCCGGAAGGGGGTAGCAAAGTGGAACCAACTGCTTGGTTGTATTAGGTTATGCCCAAGGAACACCCAAGAAAATTTTAGGGCCCACCTCTTGGAAAGATTCCCCCAATTCCGTCAGATCCGGGAGTTTCAGGCTCTAAGTAGTCCTGGAACCCGCCAGAGAGAATCTGACGATGATGAAACCCTAACACAGAGAGTGAGGAAATATTTAGCATCCAAGACCCAATGCCACACTATAACACACATTTTATGACATAACAGCCTTGGGTGGTATTCAGACGCTCTAGAGCCGCCCCTGTCCGTAGAAACCTTAGGCCTGTTGGAGAAAAGGGACGAAACTGCCGATTCGGCCCCTCTATGTGAGCCGAAAAGGGGTTGCAAAGTGGAAATAATTTCTTGGTTGTGTTAGGTTAGACCCAAGTAACACCCAAGATAATGGTAGGTCCCACCTCTTGGAAAAATTCTCCCCATTCCATGGGATCCGGGAGTTTCGGGTTCTGAGTAGTCTCGGAACCCGCGAAAGAGAATGCGGCGCTGGTGAAGCCATTACACAGAGAGTGAGGGAATCTTGGGCATCCAAGACCCATTCCACACTCTAACACACATGGTTTGGAATACCCTAGGATTGGGTGGGAATTCAGATGCTCTGGAGCCCCTCCCCGGAGAAACCCTAGGTCCGCTGGAGAAAAAGACGAAACTGCCGGTCTGGCCCCTCTACGTGAGCCGGAAAGGGGTAGAAAAGTGGAACTAATTGCTTGGTTGTGTTCGTTTAGGCCCAAGTAACACCCAATAAATTGGTAGGACCCACCTCTTAGCAAGATTTCCCCTGTTCCGCCAGATCCGGGAGTTTCGGGCTCTAAGTAGTTTAGGAACCCGCTAGAGAGAATCCAACGCCGGCGAAGGCCTAACACAGAGAGAGAGGGAATCTTGGAAATCCAAGACCCATGAAACACATTAACACACATTGTATGGAATACCATGGGATTTTGTGGTATTTAGACGATCCAGAGCCCCTCTCCGGAGAAATCCTAGCCCCGCTGGGAAAAAAGACGGAACTCCTGTTCTGGCCCGTCTATGTAGCCGGAAGGGGGTAGTAAAGTGGAAGTAATTGCTTGGTTGTGTTAGGTTAGGCCCAAGTAACACCCAAGACAATGGTAGAGGGCCCACCTCTTGGCAGGATTCCCCCTGTTTTGTCACTGTAATAACCCAATTTTTGGAAGACAGGAAAAACTTGTTTTCAATAACCCAAAAATTAGGGCCAACAAAAACTTTTTAATAATGCTTTTGTTTCTTTTCTATTTGCTTGTTGTATGTGTTTGTGTTTGTTAACACCTGACATTAAAACCAATGACCATAACTTTCTTAAAACACAACCCTTGTGATCAAGTTATGAAAAGAAAGCTTATCATCTTCATCCATCACAATCTTTTGGCAAAAACCTTTTTGAAAATGTTTTGATTTTAGAAGAAACCCAAAGGCCAAGTCTTGAGAAAAACAAAAGATAATTTCCAAAACTATATGGAAAGTATTTTGGAGCTAATCATCTCCAACCTGTTTTCAACCAAGGTGTTTTTGCAAGTTTTTCAAAAGCTCCTTCTCACTTCCTTCTTTTGCAAAAACAATAAGAGGGGACTATGTTACCCCTGTGTTTTACCTCAGTTATATTCTTTTGGAAATAACAACTTTTGAGCTGAACCTATTTACAAAATCCCTCTGTCATGGTATGTCTTGATCACTACATAAAACTAAGACTTGAGAGAAACACCTGGAAAATTAAATTGAAGAACTCAGTTGTTTGAGTGATCTTGTGTGTCTTGTTATTTTATCTGCTGGTTGTGTGACCTTATCTTGTGTTTTCTTTCAAGTATTTATTTCTGTTTGTTTATAAGTGTGTGTTGTATTAAAGAGAATAAAACCTAGTAATAAAAAGATAAAAAATCAATACCATATTCCATCTCATGTCCATATCATCTTCTGTTTTCTTAAAAATCTCCAACTTTGGAGACAGGCTTCTATGACAAATCTTAAACTAATCATCAATGCATCATCATACATCTCATTGTCTATATCCATGCTATGAATCCAATTTCTTAATTTGGATATTGAAACCCTTTGGTATCATCTTTCAAAGCCCTTTTGAAGGCATCCCCAAAATAATGATCATATCTCCTTTATCATGAAGCACTTTGTCCATGTTACTCCAAATCACTCCTTAACGTTTTCAGGACCAATGAACCTACCCTTGTAATATCCATGACCTATACATCATATCCATATGGTCCATTTATTTTTCAATGGCCATTTAATTATTCTTCTCTCATGGTTTTTAGCCTATTAAATAAACATATTTTTCACACTATTCCACTTGGCGCCTCAAATATTTTCAAAAGATTTGCTGATTAAAAATCACTTTTGAGACCTATATTATATGCTCTCTCATACCAACTCAAAAATATTTCTTTTAAAATCATTTTACTATTTATTATTTTCCATTTTCCAAAAGGCCACAAATGGATTTTAAAATATTTTGTGAAGGAAAGTATTTCCTAAAATCTTGGAAAAATTACCAAACATGCCTATGGTGATGTGGGACTTAGATATAGAAAAAAAAATTGGAAGTTGTGTTGAAAAGTTTGGAAAAAACATTTAAAAACAGTTTCTGCCCTTTTTGAAATTCCAAAATTTTGTGAAAGAAATATTTTTCAAAACTCTTGGGGACATCATCCCTAGACTCCATTTTTGATCCTCTATCCATTGGATAGAATTTTGAACATATGTTCTATTCAATTTATTGGTGAAAACAATCAAAAACGTCCACTAGTTATTTTTGGACATTTTTGGGTTCATGCATGCCTTGGCCAATAATTGCACTGTCTGCATCTCACTCCTGTTCTGAGAGATGGACAACACCTCCCCCAAGCCTCTAGACATGGTCTACCTGATCCACCCCCTCTCTATCTCAGCCACCAACCAATAGACAAGGGAGTGATCACCACCCATTTTCCACTCCATCTCCAAAGTGCATCCCAGAACAAACCATCGCGCCAGCACACTCCTCTAGCACCCTGTGACCCCCTGGTGAAGCCTCATCCCTTCCCTTTGTCTCTTTCTTCCAATCCCGTGAGCTGGCCATGGCACCTAGAACACCCTCGCCACGTCCCTCGCGTTCCAACACCTGGGTCGCATGCCGATCATCGACGACTTGTCTACTAGCTCCACGAGCTTACCAGCAACACGCCCGTGATCTCCATTCGTTCCCTCTCAGTCTTCTTCCCCCTCTTCTCGCTGTCGAACACCTGCGACTCTGCACAAGTCCACCCACCTCCTGCCCTCCTCGCTCCCTCTTGAGCTCTCTACTCTCTTGCTCGAGGATCACTTGGTCATGCTACACCCCCTAGACATCTTTCCCTCCCTCCTTGATGCCGGCAACCGAGCCGCCATGGTCACCGTGGGCGCCGTCCGTCGTGCTCTGATGCCAGAACTCCCCGAGCCACCTCCTTGCGTACCATCATGCATATCCTATCCCTGCTACCTCTAGTCACGACCCTACACTAAAACCCCTCTCCCCGGACTTCTTGTTCGCCGGAATCGGCCACCGATCCGCCGCGGTCAACCTCCTCGTCGAGCCAGTGATAGAAGGCCTCCCAGTCTCTCCTATTTCCTCCCCTGGGCTCCCTAGGTTCCCAATCGACCGTAGCCTCCATCTCCTTGGAGGATATTCCACCGAAATGAAGCCACCGTCCATGCTCCTTCCGCCGGCCGCGAATCCCCGTCGGGCTCCATGCTCTGGCAACTCCCGCCAAGCGCCAGTAGTGGAGGAAGATGTGCCTCGTCATCCTGATCATCCTGGTGCAATCCATGCATCACGGCGGGCCTCCCATCTCAAGGCGGCGAGCTGGCTGTTCCGCAGCGGCGGCCGGAGAGGACTCTGCTGTGCGCTTCGTCACCGCCGGCACGGGACCACATCGACGCCTCCTGGTCATCGGATCCCAATCCGACGCACGCGTACCCCTTTGCGCGTGTGAGGCCACTGACGGCTGGGCCCCGCTTGGGCCCAGAGTCAGCCATTTGACTGCGTCGATGCGGTGGAAACTGGCGGGCTGGCCCCTCGGCCCGGCTCCCTCAGATCCAGCCCCTAATTGTTTTTCTGCAGGTTGTTTTCTGTTTTTCCTACAGATCAGTTTCTAGCTTCCTGGTTTAAATCATTTTGAAAATATTAAACTGCAAATATTGACAAACCAAAAATCACAGAGGTAGATCTATTAATTTCTAACCACATCCAACTAGCAGATCCATGTTTTGTGCTGTATTTTAGGAGAAATAAAATAAATGTCAGAAACACTCATTCACACCATTTATTTAATAACTTGAGTTTTAGGTATCCAAAACATGCAAACTCAACTGTTCTGAGTAGCCATTGATAATGTCTATCCGTGTCAGTTGGCCTTGTGTTGACTTGAGATGTGGTGTGAAAATGACATGCATGTTAGTTTTAGGCCAGAGAGCACTTCTGTGAATTGTTTATTGGTGATGATTTTTGGTGTGAATCCACTTAAGTTGGTTTGCTAGTGACTAGGAGCACCTTATACTAGATTTTCATGATTTTAGGAGTTACAGAATAGGCTTGGTGCATTATTTAGTGTTTAGCCCTTTTCTGCATATTATTGCTATGCCTTTATTAAATTGTGTGTTATATTGTTTCTGTTATAAAATTGATTCCTAGCATGTGTAGGTTATTAATACATATTTGATATGTGTTTTGAGTGTGACACTATCATGTTAGGACTTGTGTGTGAAAAACCATGGTTGTTAGGATTTTATTCTCATAGGATGTTTTCCTAGTAATAATAGGTTAAATTATGTTATTCTTCATATTGGTATGATGAATTGAATAAATGCTTTAGTATTGTTTTCCATAGCATAGCTACTTTTATTCTAACATACTATACTTGCTTGCATGCTTGAGTGAGCTCTAGATCAAATTGTCATGCTATGTTAGTTTTAGATGATTTTCTGCCTTAGCATGCTTACTTTTTTAGGCATTGATTAGATTGTTATTTTGATATTACTAGCATGTATAGGTGTTGTTTTCTCTGTTATTTGGATGCTATCTTATAGATCTATCAAGTTAGGCTAAATCTTGTTTAATGATCTCTTATGGTTATGCATGTATGCATGTCTAAATAGCCCCTTTTGCATCTCTAGTTTTAGTGGTCATTTCGCTCCATGATTATTTTCATGTATTGAGGGATGCCATGATATGTTTGGTATGGTTTTGTCTCTGTTATTAGGTTGTTTAGATACTTGTTATATTATTTCTCCATGTTTAGAATAACATGTGTTACTATGGGCTTGTAGTATTGCTTGTTAATCTTTTCCTATGCATGTGTAGTTGTTTCTAGATTGTTTTCTTGATAATTTGTTCATCCTCATAAATGACTAGGGAGTCATTTAACCTTATTCGGGAATGATATGAGAGTGTCACACCCACTAGACTCATGCCATTTTGGTTGAGGATCCATAGCATCTATTCTAGTGTTATTCATATGTGTTGTATGTGCATGTTTTGCTTGATGGTGTGCACCCTAGTAATATTGTTTGTGAGTGTACTTGTTTGATGAAATGCTTGCTGTATGTTTAATTTTTGTCAAGTTCTTGCCTTTGTTTGGTTCTGATTGAGTGTTTTCCTTTTTGAGTTTACGACGTTAGATAACGAAGACGGTATTATCTCCCGGAGAGGTTTTTATTGCAACTCTTGTTTATTTCAAGAGCAAGACCAAGACCAGTGCCAAGGCAAGCCACTCTAAATGCTTGTTATTGTTTTACTTATCATTATCTATCATGCATGATTTACTTCTGAAGTTTTACAAAAGTTGTTTCAAAAACTATTTCCTCAAGTGGACTATACCACTATTTATTTTATGTATCTAATATGCTTTATCCACTATAAAATCTTGGTGTTACCAAGCCCTTTAGATATTTTAGTATCATCACTTAATCAACTTAAGTCCCTTAGTGGACATTTTAAGTTGATGTTTTGGGAAAACCCGAGGAAAGGTGGGACCTTGTCCAAGGGAGGTTTGTGAAGAAGGAAATGTTTCGATTTGTTTTTCCAAAAATGACACATAACCTAGTCTTCGCCGGACAACCAAGCCATGCTGCCACATTACCCCAATATGGGAACGGGGTCTAGCTAAAAGCTTGTCGGTGTTAGTCCGTGTCTACCTCAATATGCTATAGGGGTTAGAGTCGCCCAACCGAATTATCGCTAGAAAGGAAAAACATGGGACATTCAGAGTGTGGGGATTAAGTTCGCCACCGGTTGCAACAGTTGGATCTCCTGTCATGGCGGCGTGTTTTCAGGGGAAACCGGATCGATACGGCTGACTCACTCGGTGCCGGGGAGAACAAACCCAGTTGAAGAGGTAGCCATTTACTAGCGCTTGCATAGTGGATAGTTAAGACCAATTATCTGATGTTTGCATATTGTCTTGGACAGTCCGTGGTTGTTCACGACAGATGTACTGGATCTCGTGGATTGTGTACACCTCTGTAGAGTAAAACTATTCAGAATAGCCGCGTCCTCGGATAAGGACAGTTGAATGGCCATGTAGCTAGCATTGTGCCAATGTTTTCAAAAAGCTGGAAAGTGTTTTGGAATTGTACCTGGCAGGTACGTTGAGAGGGAATGATTGTACCTTTGAGGTACGGGAAAAATGATGCTTTTGAAGAGGTGATTCTCCAAGAAGTTTTGCAAAGAGAAACTTTCTTTTATTTAGAATGTTTTATCAAAACTTGGTGGATATGCAATATCTACAAGAGAAATAAAATATCTTTTGAAGTATCTTCTTCAACAAAAACAACTGAAACTTGTGCAACCATGATGTGTCTTCAATTCATCATGGCTAGTTGAACCTTAATTACAGCCTTCCTACCACCTAAATATATATGCAATGCTTGCAAGTTTAGCTTTCATTTGGGGTGTCTTGCGAGTACATTCCAATGTATTCACAACGGTTTCGTCCCTGGCTATTGTCTTAGCCAGACTTTGAGCAGAAACCCGAAGAACCTGAAGAAGATGGTGTCGCTGACGGCTATGCGAACTAGGAACATCTCCGAGTCAGTAGCCTGTGGGTAGTCAAGGCATGACTTGGGTTTACCACAAGTGTGTTTGGAAGACTTCCGTTGTTTAGTGTGTTTTCCTTCCCTGCGTGGCAGTTGTTTTCAACTGGATCATGTGACCAGTTATGTAAGCCCTGTATTCGTGTAGTGGATGTTGTATCTGTAATGCCAACTCGAGTATATTGTTCACGACTAACTGATCATGGGATCGTGAATGTATGCATACTGGAGGTGTCGGACTGCTAGTCTGGGATTCCCCACAGTCACATCCGGGAGTTTCGGGCTCTGAGTAGTCCTTGAACCCGCTAGAGAGAATCCGACGCCGGTGAAGCCATAACACCCCAAGTGAGGGAATGTTGGGCATACAAGACCCATGAAACACTCTAATACACATGGTATGTCATACCATGGGATTTGGTGGCATTCAGACGATCCGGAGCCCCCTCTCCGGAGAAACCATAGCCCCGCTAGGGAAAAACACGAAACTGCCGTTCTGGCCCCTCTACGTGAGCCGGAAGGGGGTAGAAAAGTGGAACCAATTTCTTGGTTGTGTTAGGTTAGGCCCAATGAACACCCAAGACAATGGTAGGGCCCACCTCTTGGCAAGATTCCCCCCGCTTCGCGGGAACATTGATCTGTTGACCAGAAGTCAACCTTTTGGTCTACCCCTATGACCAGCGTCGGAAGGGGGTAGACCACAATATTATTTTGCTTGGTTGTGTTAGGTTAGACCAAAGCTACATTAATAACCAAAAACTAGCTATACTTTTAACAATATTCCCTCCGGTTTGCCCGAAGGGGGAGCATCGACGGTTCGAGACCTCTTAGTGTAGTGCATAATCTTCATATGTGATGCCGGTGAAACCAGTCACACCTATGGGTAGTATATTGGCCCCTCCCCACCTCGATCCCACCACACGTTTATAAGTATTCTTAGTGCCCCACCATGGTTTACGTAGGATTCTGACACTTTAGAGCCCAACGCTCCACTAGAACATTGATCTGTTGACCAGAAGTCAACCTTTTGGTCTACCCCTATGACCGCGCCGAAAGGGGTAGAACACAATACTATTTTGCTTGGTTGTGTTAGGTTAGGCCATAGCTACATCAAGAACCAAAATCTAGCTATACTTTTACCAATATTCCCTCCGTTTTCCCCCGAAGGGGGGCATCGACGGTTTATAACTAAACCGGGTGCTCCACCTTGGTTTAGGCGCCCACCACACGTTTATAATTAGCCTTATAATTAAAACTGGAGTAGTACATATATATTAGTAAGTATAGACCATTACATTCTAATTAAAAATACGGAGGGAAATACAAATTAGGCCCAAACTATCCTAGACGCTGGTCCGGCCGTCCTTCCCGTTGTCGCTCGCTGCCATGCTTGGCCTGATCATCGTTCGGTGCCATGGACAGGGCAGCCTCATCGTCGTTCGCTGCCGGATTGGGGCAGGCCACCTGTGCGAGACAGCGCCGCCTAGCCCTGACTTGCACCCCCATCCGATGCAACTCCGCTGCCAGCGAGCGGGCGCGCCCGCACCTATCGTTGCGTGCGCGCGAGCGGGTAAACAGCTGCTGGATCGCCTCCGCGTCCTCTACCCGGGCGCGGTGTGCCTGAAGCGCTTCTCTTCGTGCCCGTGCGGCGTTGAACTCCCCGTGCGCCGCACTCTGGGCAGCCATGAACGAGGCGGGCTCGTCCTCCTTCTGCGCGATGAGGGCCTGCTGCTCGCCGGACGCCGCGTTGGCGTTGAGCTGCTCGTAAACCTGCCGCTCGGCGTCCATGAGGGCGTGGGCATGCTCCTCCCTCTGGGCGGTCTCGATGGAAGACTGAATGGCGGCAGCCTCGGCGGTTGTCCCCGCCTCCTTGAACCCCGATCGGACCCGGCGAAACGCCTCCTCGTTGCGCCATGTGGCAAACAAGTTGTACGCCACCACCTGGTCAGGCCACAACGAAGGGTGCTACTCCGGTTCCTGCGGCGCCTCCTGCTGTGCAGCTCCGGCTCCTCCTTCCCATCCGCCTCCTCGTTGTACCCCCAATCGAAGGGGTCGTTGCCACTCCCGTCATTGTCTGACGGCGGGTCTAGCACACGGCGCGCTGCCTGCTGGGTGAACGTCACCCACAAAGTATGGAGGCGGCGTGGCATGGTATCGTCGATAGTGGGGAAGCCGCGTGGTGATGGGGAAGATTATGGCGAGGACGCATCAGTAGTGGCGGAGCCAGGACTCAAACTCTGTGTAGTCGATGCGAAATTGTGTAGTCAAATACACCTATTTAAACATTTTGTTGCATGATCTATGCTTTGTACTATTGAGAAAAGTTGTATAGTCAATTGACTCAGCTCTTGTGTGGCTTCGCCACGGCGTCAGTGCACGCGTCGGAGCACGCGTCCCGTCGGAGTAAATGGCGGCGACATGAAAACCGCAATGGCCCTGGCGCCGCTTGGGGAGCCGGGAGGCTGCATACCACGTTAATGCTAGGCGTGCGGCAGAGGCGAAGCACCATCCCACCGCCTGGCGCAGGTCGCGTCCCGTCGTCGCCATTACGCGCGGCAGGCTAACCACCACCTGCACGACGTCGTGTGCATGTCTAAGGCGTGTGAATGCAGAGGCGTGTTGGCACGTAACCACATGTTCGTCACCTTGGCTGCATACACATGGTAGTTGTGTTGGCACGTACCATTCTAAACTCTCCATTATTTGTAGTGAACTTGGAAAAGATTGGTACCACGTTTCGCAAGCAAACACGTGCCATATCGTTTTGTACGCGTACACTTATAGAACGGTATCCTCTTTTCTACACGTACGATAGAGTCTTTGATATTCGCTGACTTGGTGGGGTGATCTTTATTGTGAATTTGAGTCACTGATTGGTGGCCCCGCAGCGTCCGAGGCTCCACTTGCCAGTGACTAAATGTCACATCATTCTATGTTGACGAAGTCAGCCGGCGCGTTCCCACCATGCATGTGCACACGTCATCGCGACCAGTCAAAACGGCACTCAGTATATAAAGCTCTGGTCGCATCGGCTCTCTCCCCCATCCATTCTCCCCCATTTCTAGGAAAAAACCCAACTCCACCCCGGCCGCATCGTCTCCCAGCCCTCCTTCTCTCCCAACTACCGAGTGCACAACCTTGATGCGGTTCCGCAAAATGAAAGGTTCGAAGCAGGAGAAGGACGGCGTCGTCCGTTCTGTTGTCGTCGCTGCAGGAGCCGCCCATGGTGGTTCCAGTTCGTGGCAGCTGCAGGATGTCGTCGCTGCCACTGAAGTCGCCGCCGCAGGTTCATCGGCCGGCCATGGCGCTTCGAGTGCACCGCCTGCTCCTGCTGCGATGGAGGCGCTTGCAACTTTTCCTCTCCTGGCAGATCTGGGTGATCCCTATGGGGAACTCTGGCCGTTTGATGAGGACGTCGACGACCAGTACCATGAGGTATCTATGTCCAGACCGGCTTAGTTTATTGTCAAAGATCTGGGGTTTGTGCATGCAAGTTTGGGCTTCTGGTGTTTGCGGTTGCATCTGTACTTAGGGGTTCGAGATTTTTTTTATTCGGGATTAAAAGGTTGTTACTTGGATTTTTACCTAGGGGTTCGAGGTTTTTTTTGTACAAGCAAGTTCAAGATTCAGAGGTCTGTAGTTGCATCTGTACTTAGGGGTTCGCAGGTTTTTTGTATTCGGGATTCAGAGGTTTGTAGTTGCATCTGTGCTTAGGGGTTCACAGGTTTTTTGTATTTTAGGGATTCAGAGATTTGTAGTTGCATCTGTACTTAGGGGTTCGTAGGTTTTTTGTATTTTAGGGATTCAGAGGTTGTAGTTGCATTTGTACTTAGGGGTTCACAGGTTTTTTGTATTCGGGATTCAAAGATTTGTAGTTGCATCTGTTCTTATGGCTTCTAGTTTTTTGTCTGCATGTTAGCATGCATGTGAGTTAGGGATTCTACGTTTTTGTAAGCATTTTCAATTTGTGTAGTTATTTTGTCTCGCAGGCACTCTTGACACATTATGAATTTGTTGCAAAATCACATATTGTACCCCTATGCATGATAATTACTTGATCTAGTTTATGCATATAATTAAAGAACGATTCTTGTATGATATTTGTGATCTGGTAAGGTATAATAACATCTCCTGGTTAGAATATTAATCTGTTGAATGTTATCTTAGATCATCAACGAATTCCTGATGTGTTATTATCTGTTTTTGTGCATTAGTTCACCAAATATATATACTGGAAACTGTGATGTTGTATAAAATTCGACACATGTCGGGGGGTTACCCCCGAGTAGGGTAAAGGCAAGTGCCAAGGACAAGATCAGAAAAGGATGTTTGGCCGAGTAGCCGGCTACCCGGTACTTGCTACCCGGTCGACTGCTACTCGGTCCTACACATAAATGGCCAGAAGGACGAATCAAGGAAGGTACGTTCCTCCGAGTAGGAGAGTTGGCCCGAGTAGAAATGGTGGGATCCTACTCGGGCCAGAAGTCAAAGGAGCCGTTCTGACACAGGATCCCGCGTATCCCGGGTCCGTACTTTGGCACTGTTCACGGCACTGTTCATCTGAGGACGGCGTGCCTGACAGCGACAGTGTGTCAGCAGGGCGTCGCAGGATAGGGGGGACCTACTCTGTGTTCATGGCAGTGATAACAGATCGGTTACTTGGTTTTGCCCAACGACTTTCCGCACCGGACAAATCTAGAAGCCAAAGCTGTCAGCGGGAGCTCGGGAGAAGGACGGTGTGCACACTATGTCGACATCTGTTTGTATTTGGCTGTATCCGGCTGGGCACCAAGTATATAAGGTGCCCTGCCCCCTCCTGCGCGAGGGATCCCAGAACCAGTTCACATTTCTTGACCTAGTTCATCACGTAGAGAGAAGAGTGGCTACTCGGTAGCAAGAACATTTGTACTGTGGCTACTCGGTGAGACACTAATATACAGAGAGAAAGGTAGGAGTAGGGGTTTTACCTCCTCACGAGGGCCCTGAACCTGGGTAGATCGTGTTGTTTGCAGTGCTTGTTTCATACTTCACGCGGCTACTCGTCGCGTGATCCCTCCCCGAGCGCCTCCAGCGTCCATCGTCCCCACAACTTTAGCCATCCTATGACATCTGCCGTGACACCACCACGACAGTTGGCACCCACCGTGGGGCAACCAGCGGCGCTGGCTGGAGTTTCCGTTCGGACGGGATCGATTTCTGCTACCGGAGAGCGCGTGGTCTGTGGCCTCGTCCACAGATTCGGCTCCTTCGACTTCGTCACCGACAACGCCGGCGATTTCGGCGGCAGGGCCATGCCGGAGGGCGGCTCGGTGCTTTCTTTCGGCGCGCACCTCGTCTACATCGCCACCATCATCGACCGCGAGTACCCTGAGCTGGTGCATGTCGCGGAAGATCCACCTGCTGTCATCGCTGCACGCGGGAGGCCTATGAGCCGCTCTATGGACGTCGCGGAGGTGATGGTGGCTGGCCTAGCTGCGGACGCTGGAAAGGGCGCGGCTGCCGCCGCGGTCGTCGTCGAGGATCTCGCTGGCTCGAGTGCTGGCGGGAAGACGCACAAGCCCTACGAGAAGGAGTGCAACCTTCTCCTTTCCACTACTCCGACAATCCCTGCGTCTGCTGCGCGGACGGGTATGCCGCCTCCCACTGATCTCGAGCTCCTGACCATGAAGGCGCAGCTCGACCGACAACGCCAGGAGCTGCTCGCTGAGCAGGCGGAGTTGGAGAAGATTAGGCTAGAGCTTAGCCTAGATCAGATCGAGTACAACAAGGCTCACGGTTTTACAACGGTTGTTAGGAGAGCTAGCAAAGTAGGTGCTACGCGTCGCAACCTAGGCGCCGAGATGGCAACGGTTGTAGAGGCTCCCAGTCAGTCCGCCACCGCAGAAACCTCCACTAGACCCAGATACAGCACACCCGCCAAAACACTTAGAGCTGTTGAGGCCGTAGCTGCCGAGTTGCCGCATCTAGCTGGCGACACGCGCGTTAGGCAGCAGGAGAGGCTAAACGAGCTGGTGCTAGAGGCTGCTAGGCAGAATGAGGAGTTCCGGAAAGCCAACCCGAGTGCTGGAGCTTCTCAGGTGGTGCACTCGCACGTGGCTAGATCTAACGATCAGGCTTCATCACCGCATCCTAGCCGTGAGAGAAGCCGGAGTGGGCATTCAGGCAAGGGTAGGCAGATGCAGGTGTACGACCCGGCTGTTGCCGCGACAGTCCGGTCAGAAACACAACACTGCAGGAGCATGCTTTCAAGCCCATAAAGCTCAAAGCCAGGCCCGAGATGGAGAGCGCCCAGGCCCTTCTCAGCATCCAGTTGCTCAGCCTACTCGGCAGAGGCAGCAACCGCGTGCGGTGGCGCCAGCCCCCAACCCGGTGGAACAGCCTGCAGCTGTGCAGGTGGGCAGATATGATGATGGCTACTCGGCCATGGGATTGGCTGGCTACGACATCCTGGATCGTGTGGGCGAGCGCGTGCTGGCGCCTGGAGATGCAAGGCATCAGTTGGACCGGATCAGCTTGTCGGCGCGACTCGAGAACACGGGACCTCCCGGCCCCGAGTGCTTTGGCCCGCGCATCATGAACGAGCCTTCCGTGAAGAACTTCCAGCTCGCAAGGGGCACCAAGAGCTACAATGGTAGCACCAAGCCGGAGGATTGGCTCAATGACTATGTCACCGCGGTTCATATCGCGAACGGCAACCGGAGATGGGCAGTGCGGTACATTCCGCAGATGCTAGAGGGTCCAGCTCGCACTTGGCTCAACAACTTGCCCAAGAACAGCATCAATTGCTGGCTGGACTTCTCGGAGGCCTTCATCAGCAATTTCACCAGCACTTACAAGAGGCCGAATAGGCCACAGCAGCTGTCCGCTTGCAGGCAGCGGGAAGACGAGACAGACCGCGAGTACCTTACTCGGTGGAGCACATTGCGGAACACCTGTGAAGGTGTGAATGAAGCCTAGGCCATCACTTGGTTTGCGCAGGGTTGCAGACATGGCAGTATGCTGTGGCAAAGGTTGCAGAGGGAGATGCCAAACACTCTGGCGGAGACCATCAAGATTGCGGATCAGTACGCACTCAGTGACCCTACTCTGCACCTGATGGATTCCTCCGAGCCGAGGAGAAACTTCAACAGCAACAAGCGCAACGAGTTCTGCAACAAGCGCAGGGGTGACCGAATAGATACTCGGTATGACCCTGAGGAGGTGAATGAAGTGGCTGTTGGAGCTGGGAGCAGCCAAAGGCAAAAACCTGCTGGAGCCTACGGGCAGAACCAGAACCAGGGCCAAGGCAACAAGAAACCATACCGCGCTCCTCAGTCGGGTAGCGGCAACTCGGAACCGACAAGGAAGTTCGTCTTCGACGACATGAGGGATGGCCCATGCAGTTTCCATACTCAGCACCCCTCGAGGCCTGCTAACCACACTGCCCGACAATGCGAGTGGTGGGATCTGATCAGGAATGAAGGCTTGCCTCCTCCTCCTCCTCTGCCAGCTGCAAACGCCAATGTGCAGCCTGCTCGCGCACCCGCAGCTCGGCCTCCAGTGTTTCCGAGAAGAGAAAACGTGAATCAAGTGGCCTTAGGAGCCAACCGTCACTTCAACAATGAAGGCTACCGCAACAACAACAACAACCACAACCGCAACAACAACAGAGGCAACAACAACTACCAGGGCAACAACACCGGCAACAATGAGGGTGGAGGCCGCAACCAGTACCAAGAACACCACGAGAGCTACATGATCTTCACTTCTGAGCCCGTCGACAAGCAATCACAGCACAGGCGTGCCATGGAGGTCAATGCTGTGATCCCTGCTGTCCCTCACTACATGCATTGGTGCAACCAAGAGATCACGTGGTCCCGAGTAGATCATCCCAAGGTGATGCCCAACCCGGGTAGCTACGCCTTGGTGCTGGATCCAACCTTCCTGGGTCCTGAGAAGAATGTGAGGTTCAGCAAGGTGCTGATCGACAACGGCAGCAGCATCAACATTGTGTACAGAGACACACTCGAGAAGCTTGGGCTGGCCGAGAACATGCTGTTACCTAGCAAGACCACTTTCCATGGCATCGTGCCAGGAGTCTCGTGCAACCTGATTGGCCGAGTGTGGATAGATGTGCTATTCGGCACCAGGGAGAACTGCCGCACAGAGAGCCTGCAGTTCGAGGTGGTTGATCACCAGAGCCCCTACCATGCTCTACTCGGCAGGCCGGCTCTGAGCAAGTTCATGGCCTCTACCCACACTGCGTATCTGAAGATGAAGATCCCTGGTCCCAATGGCGTGATTACCATCTCTGGTGATTACAAGAAGTCCATGGAGTGTGCCTCTGCTGGTTCTCAGTTGGCGGAGTCCATGGTGATTGCTGCCGAGAAGAAAAAGCTGTACGAGGTGGTGGCTATGGCGCAGTCCACGCAAGCTGGTGCGCAGGGCGTGCCGAGTACCCAGCACGGGACCGCGTTTCAGGCATCTCAAGAGACAAAGAAGGTCCAGGTCGACCCTGAGTTCCCCGACCGCGTAGCCATCATTGGTTCCGGGTTGGCGGAGAAATAGGAAAGCGAGCTCATCCACTTCCTCCGTGAGAATCGGGACGTGTTCGCCTGGTCCAATGAAGATTTACCAGGAGTCCCGAGGGAGTTGGTTGAGCACTCGTTACATGTGCGTCCTGACGCCAAACCAGTAAAGCAGGCTATGCGCCATTTCGGAGATGAGAGAAGGAAGGCCATTGGTGACCAGATCACCAAGCTGCTGATAAGAAATTTCATCATAGAGGTGCTGCATCCGGACTGGCTAGCCAACCCGGTCATGGTCGAGAAGAAGAAGGAGGACCCCAAGGCTGCTACTGCATGGCGCATGTGTGTCGACTACACCGACTTGAACAAAGCATGCCCCAAGGATCCTTTTCCGCTACCTCGCATCGATCAGGTGATCGATTGCACTGCTGGTTGTGAACTGCTATCTTTCATAGATTCCTACTCTGGTTTTCACCAAATAGCTCTCAATCCTGCTGATCAAATAAAGACTGCCTTCATTACCCCGTACGGGGCTTATTGCTATCGTGTCATGTGTTTCGGGTTGCGAAATGCGGGTGCCACTTATCAGCGGTGCATGCAAAAATGCTTGCACAACCAGCTCGGCAAGAATGTGCAGGTGTACGTAGATGACATTGTCATCAAAACGAATAAAGCACAAACTCTGCTTGCCGATCTTGAGGAAACCTTCGCTAACTTGCGCAAGTATAAAATGAAGCTGAACCCGAGTAAATGCACCTTTGGCGTCCCGGCTGGCAAGCTACTCGGCTTCCTGGTGTCTAGTCGGGGCTTTGAAGCCAATCCTTCAAAGATAAAAGCTATCGAGAGCATGTCTTTGCCGAGATCCCTGAAGGAGGTGCAGAAATTCACTGGTTGCTTGGCATCTCTGAGTCGTTTCCTGGGCCGAATGGGCGAGAAGGCCCTGCCTCTGTACCAGCTGATGAAGAAAAGTGACAAGTTCGTCTGGACTCTGCAAGCGGATGTGGCATTCAATGAGCTGAAGGCAATGCTGGGTAGTGCTCCCATCTTGGCTAGTCCGCTACCCAAGGAGCCAATGCTGCTGTACATTGCTGCTACCAACCGAGTAGTCAGTGTGGTGATTGTGGTGGAGCGAGAAGAAGAAGGCAAAAGCGTGCAGTGCCCAGTATACTACCTCAGTGAAGTGTTGTCCAGCTCCAAGCAGAACTACCCGTATTACCAGAAGATGACCTACGGCGTGTATCTGGGCGCCAAGAAGCTGAAGCATTATTTCCAAGAGCACCCCATCACAGTGGTGAGCTCAGCTCCCATCTCGGATATCATGGGCAATAAGGAGGCGAGTGGCATAGTAGCTAAGTGGGCGATCGAGCTGGCCGCGTATGCTCCCACGTATGCGAGAAGAGAAGCCATCAAGTCTCAGATTCTGGCGGAGTTTCTGGTGGATTGGGCTGAGGTGCAGAACGAACCTCCTGCTCCAGTTTCCAATTACTGGAAGATGCACTTTGATGGCTCGAAGGTGAAGGAAGGCCTCGGTGCTGGCGTAGTGCTTACGTCACCCAAGCGAGATCAACTCAAGTATGTGTTGCAGATTCATTTCAAGGCGTCCAACAATGTTGCAGAGTATGAGGCCGTGGTGCACGGTTTGCGAGTAGCCAAGGAGGTTGGCGTGCAGCGCATTATATGCTATGGCGATTCAGATCTGGTGGTGCAGCAAGTCTCTGGCACTTGGGATGCTCTGGATGCTAACATGGCATCATATCGCTTCCTGGTACAGTCTATGAATGGATTCTTCGAAGGCTGCGAGTTCCAGCATATTCACCGGGCAGAGAATGAAGCAGTAGACGAGCTGTCCAAGTTGGGGTCTTCTCGGCAGTCCATCCCGGCGGGGATTGCCTTGGAGCATTTGAGGAAGCCATCCATCAAGCCATCTCCCAACTCGGAATCCATATTTGTTCCTTCTCTGCCAAGTGAAGAATCCGTTCCCATGGAGATTGACTGGGAGAATGCAACAGAGAACCCGGGGACAGCCACTCCCTACCCGGGGACTGCCACGCCTTACTCGGGGACTGCTGTCCTTAGCCCGGGGACTGTCGCATTCATTGAGGAGGTTCTTGCCAATCGTTCAGGGCTTCAGAGAAGTGCTCCCAACCCTAAAGAGCAGCCAGAGGTGCCTATCCCGATGGAAGTGGACGAACCAGTGTTTTCTACACGGGAGACACCGAGTTGGGCCATGCCCATATTATCCTTTCTACAGGACGGCACTCTGCCAGAAGATGAGGTGATCGCAAGGCAGATTCAGAGAAGATCCAAGGGCTACACCATATTCAGAGATGTGTTGCACAAGAGAAGTGCCACCGGCGTGCTGCAACGCTGTGTGGACCCAGAAGAAGGAGGAGAAATTCTGTTGGAGATACACCAGGGAGAATGCGGGCACCACGCCTCTTCTCGGGCATTGGTCAAGAAGGCTTTTCGGCATGGCTTCTACTGGCTTACAGCTCTGCAGCAAGCTGAAGACATCGTGAGGAAGTGCAACGGCTGTCAGATGTTCGCGAGTAAGATCCACATGCCGGCTTCCGAGTTGAAAACCATTCCCATCACTTGGCCGTTTGCTGTATGGTGTTTGGATATGGTTGGCCCCTTCAAGCCGGCTAAAGGCAACATGACACACATCTTAGTCATGGTGGACAAGTTCACCAAATGGATTGAAGTGAAGCCTATTCGGAAGTGCGATGGAGCTATAGCCGTGAAATTCTTAAAGGATGTGATCCTGAGATACGGCTACCCGCACAGCATCATCACGGATAACGGTACAAATTTTGCTGAAGGAGCAATGGTGCGGTTCTGCAGAGATAAGCACATCTGACTAGATGTCGCATCTGTTGCGCATCCCGCCTCCAATGGGCAAGTGGAAAGAGCAAACGGCATGGTGCTAGCAGGCATAAAGCCAAGGCTGATTGAGCCACTGCTGAAAACACCTGGGTGCTGGTTAGACGAGTTGCCAGCGGTGTTGTGGAGTCTAAGGACTACCCCTAACCGGTCAACCGGCTACACGCCATTCTTCTTGGTATACGGGGCTGAGGCCGTGTTGCCAATAGACTTAGAGCATGACTCCCCCCGAGTAACCCTCTACACTGAGGTGGAGGCGAGAGAAGCTCGAGAAGATGACGTTGACCTGCTCGAGGAAGCAAGAGAGCTTACTCTGTCACGTTCAGCTATCTATCAGCAAAACCTGCGGCGTTATCATAGCCGAAAGGTGAACCCAAGGGTTTTCCGAGAAGGAGACATGGTCCTTAGGCTTGTGCAACGCACAGCCGGGATGCACAAGTTGTCTCCTCCATGGGAAGGGCCTTTCATTGTGAGCAAAGCGCTGCACAATGATGCCTATTATCTCGTGGACGTGCGTCCATCACAGGAGAACAGGGCAGATAAATCTGGAGAGGAATCTAAGCGTCCCTGGAATGTAGCCCTACTTCGTCGCTTTCATTCGTGAGCAAAGATGTATATGTACCCTCTTATCCGAGTTAAAATTCTACTCTGCAATCTGAAATTGAGCTCGGGGACTGCCCTCGTCCAAAATTACTCTGTGTGTTTTTACCCGGCTTCACTTTTGTCCACTCGGTTGCTCTGCTTAAAATTTCACGAGTACATTTAGTATTGTGTTTAAACCTACATGCCAACTCTTCGACTCTGCTGCTGTCCGAAACCCGGCTTCATGGCAAGCAAGAGAACAAGCAAAAGGTCAATGAGCACAAGAAAAATTACTAAGGAAAGAAAAAGTGCAGGAACCGAGTAGGGAGTCTTTTACTTTTGTTTTTTGTTAACTCCTTTTCGGCTGAGTGGTGGGCTGCGTTACTATGAGTGTTTCTAAGTGGCTAAGTATTTGCAACTCCAACTTTGAATTCTTGTGACTCGAATACCAAAAAAGCAACAAGTTGCGGGTAAGAGCTGAGATAAAAAGGAAGAGCGAATAAGAAATGCAACTCGGGGACTTGCATGATAACGCAACCCGGCATCGAGCCAAGGCTGCTCAAATTGACTAAGTTAGAAATATCGAACGTGAATAAAACTGAGTAGCAAGCGACAAACATAATTGTTTCGATACATCTGCACCCGGCATCCCGGGGATCTGATAAAAGTTTTAAGGACAAAGTTGCAGGAGGTGATCAGGTGGAGGTAGCAGCATCCTCGATGTTGGCCTTGGCGACATAAGCTTCGGTGTTGGTCCCGGCGGCATCAGTCTCGGAGGTGGCCTTGGCAGTGTCAGCTTCCGAGTTGGTGGCGTCAGTCTTCGCCGCATCAGCTTCTGGGTTGGTGGTAGCCTGATCAGAGGTGGCCGTGGCCACAGAGATGACGTCCGTTGCCGAGGTGGAGGCAGCAGTTTGGGTGCGGAGTAGCGCCGTGTCGTCGAGGGCAGCACCTGATGAAGTGCCGAATTCGAGCGCCGCGGTGTCGATAGTCATCTTCTCGCTCTCGGCCTCATCTTCGCTATCCGCGACGACCGCGGCCTTCCCCTTCCCGGTCTTCTCGTTAGCACTGTTGAAGCCGCTCAAGCCTTCGGACTCAGTGGCTTCCTCGTCGTCATCCTCATCCTCGTCGTCACCCTCGCCCTCCACATCCGTGTCGGGCTCGGTGACGCCTTCGATGTAGCCCGCGGTATCCGCGTAGGATGTGATCTCGTACGCAACCAACTGGCGGCGAGCCACGCAGTCGGTATCCTTCTCCCACCTGGAATCCTGGCGCATCTCGAGGATGAGGTTGAGATCAAGATTGTCGTACCAGCTGCAGACGAAGAGGAGCAGCATATCAGCGCCTGCCCGAGCTCCGGATGCTCGCCACTTCTTCAGCTCGGCCTTGACGCCATTCAGCTTCTCGGCAAGTCCGCGAATGGTTGCTGGCGCAGAGTCCCGAGGCCAGAACAAGTCATGGAGCTTGAAGGCAGTGCGCACCAGATCGGTGCCCACGCCCCTCAGACGCTGGAGCTGCCCCTGCATGTTGGTGAAGCAGTCTTCAATCGAAGCTTTAGTATCCATGGGCTGGCCCTTCTCGGTGCGAGCTGCTTGGGCCTTTGAAAGAGCAGGTTTGCAGGCCGAGCAAAGGTCGGGGAAGATTTCTGAAAAAGCTATCAGAAAGATTAGAAACAGAGACAGAGAAGAGAAGCGAATCTGGCAGCAGAGAAGCAAAAGGAACAGCGAAGCGCAGGGAACCGGGTACTTACTGTTCAGCTCGCAAAGTAGCGACTGCAGTGTCTTCTCCCAGGACTCCTCGTCAGCAACGTGCCTTTCTTCCACCCTCCGGAACTGGGCCAGCTGGAGCATGAGATCCGAGTTGCTCTTCCTCAGCGTATCACACTCCAGCTCGAGAGCCCTTTTCTCGGCCTTGGCAGTTGCTTCAAACTTCTTCTTCTCGGCTATATCAACGGCTTTTTGGAGAGCGGTCCGCAGCTGGAGTTGGAGAGGTTCCAACTCGGTGGTGTATTCTTTCTTCAGCTCTACAGCCTGGCTCGCCAACTTCTGCTGCACCTCGGCGGGTTTGAGGCAGTCGAGATGCTCCTCGACAAATTTCGTATGGTCTTCTGTGAAGAGCAAAACACGGTCAGCAGAGTAGCAAAGATGGGAGGAAGGAAAACAAGCCGAGAAAAACACCAACTCACCTTCCAGCCTCTTAATCGTAGTTTGACCGCTCTCAACAAAGACGCGGCAGTTCGCATGCTCCTCTGCCAAGGTCTTAAATTTGCCTGCAGAAAGGAATCGATTAAAGCAGAAAGCAAAAGCGGGCGTAAACACAAAACGCAGGAACCACGTAGCTAAAAGCTTACTTTCGATCTCGGAAATCTGGAGGGTGCGATCCATGACCTCCTTTTCCGTCGCTTCATCAGTCTTGCGTTCCATTTCGAGGGCCTCAAGGCGCCTTCTAGCGATGTTGTGGTTCCAGAGCAAACGCCGGAACAAGTTCGTTCTCTTCAAAAGGCTATTCTGAGAAGCAAAAAGAAAACGAATCAGACACAAATCATGAAGATTCAGCCCGAGAAGACGTCAACTCGGTTGAGTATCCGTCTACTCGGCCAGAATCTCGGGGACTGGGTGATGGATAAGAAGAAGGAGAAGAGTAGAAGAGAAGAAAAATGCAACTCGAACTGGGTGAGCGAAACTTACTGCATAAGCTTGTTCGATATCCTCTGCGGCCTTGCGGTGGACGAACAGCTTGGCGGCAAGCGTGCTGGTCTTGGACGAGATGGTCATGGGATTGTAGCCCATGTCCGCCTTGTTCCAGTCAATGCGCATATGATCCAGATCGCCCAAAGCCAAGCCGTGCCAGGTTTTGTTGCCAAGGATGTCGCTGTTCCATTCGACGTCGATGAAGCCTACCCGGTCAATCATCTCCTCGAGCCCCCTGGACGTCACCTCGGCCTCCTGGACCTCGCGCGAGTAAATTGAGAGGGATCTGTCCTTGTTCCTGGCTGGCGGCTTGGAGTCCACAGCCGTGGCCTGCTTGCCCTTTCTAATAGCAAGTTTCTTCTCGGCCGCGGTTATCGGGATGTTGTGTTGTTTGCTCATTTTCACCAAGTAAGGCGGATAGGAAGGCGGGTCTGGCAAACTTGATCCAGCGGCTGCGTCAGCGGCCGCGCCGGAATCGCCAATGATGAGCTGCCCGGCCTTGGCAACAGGTTTTACAGCTGGTTGGGGCGGCGGCATCGTGGCAGAGTCTTGCGCAGCGCCACGAGGAGGATTCCTGCGGACGTTGGCGTCAGGCTGGCCAGTTTGCTTCTCAGAGGCCTGCTTCTCGGAGGCTTTCTTCTCGACGGCCTTCTTCTCGGCAGCCTCCTTCTTGACTGGATGGCTCGCTGTAATCTTGGTCTTCTTCACCGGCGGGGAGCTCGGTGCGGTGGATGAAGTGCCCTGCTGGGTAGGCGGCACGAAGGGCGCGCTAGCCTGCGCAGCGTCCGGCTGCGCGTGGCCCTGCAGGTCTTGCCCCATCTCGTCAACTATCTCAACCCGCTGCTCGGCAGCGGGACCTTGCCGTGTTTCTTCTGGTCTCTCTACCCGCGGCTGGGCCGCGAGGTCAGTTGGGTCAGCAGCCCCTGTTGCTGGCTGCTCTTGGTTCTCCTCCTGCCGCTCAAGGGCGGCCTGGTCGTGCTGCTCGGGGGCTTGTTCTGTGTTCTCCCCGGCTGTGGCAGCTGGGGGAGAAAGTGGTCTCTCGTTGCGAGCAGCATCCTGCGCTTCTTGTTCTGAGCGGGTCTGCTGCTCCTGCTCGGCGTCATGGGCATCAGTGTACATGTACTGGAACTCGTCCTCATCTTCTCCTTTCACAGGAGAGGGCGCACGCGCCCTGTCCCGTGCCGCAATCTCATCCTCGTCAGAAAGCTCGATGAGCGCATCTACATCGATGGCGGATCTTTTCTTGGACTTGGATTTGGTGCGTGCGGCAGCGGCGTTAGCATCCAAGGGGGCGCTGAAAAGAAGAGAGAATTCAGAAAAGAAAGAAGGACAGAAGAAACCGAGAAGCAATAGCAAGGAATTCAGAAAAAGCAGCAACAACGATGCGCAACTCGGGAGAAAGTTACTTACCCTGCACGGGAAGGGGGTAGCCGTCTCCCCCGCTTGACTTTCGTCACGGCTTGCTTGGGCTTCTTGCTGGGGGGCTCCTGAGCACCGCTGCCTGCCCTCTTGCGAGTGGCGGGAGCAGCGACTGCAAGCGGATCGACGGTAAGGGCATCCTTGTCCTCACCCTCGTCCTCGCCCTCCTCTTCAGCACCAGCGTCAGCATCGGCGTCTTCTGTAGAATTGATGAAAAGAAAACAATTGAGGAACAGAAAGAAACGGGGTTGCGCTACTCGCGACCAAAAGAGGTGAACTTAATCACCTTCGTCGTCATCTTCGGACCAGTCCTGAATGGACGCGTCGACGTGGTGCTTACCCGGCCGGACGGCATGAGGGATGCAGAGGCTATCCGCGGTGTCGAAGGAGACCTCGTCGTCCTCCTTTCGGTCCTCTTCCCAGTTAGCCTCGAAGAGCTCCTGGCTTTCAGCGATCTGGCGAGCAAGGATCTGGAAAATAGGCAAGCACCACAAATCAGTCGAGTAGCATAACGGCATCATACGCAGCAGGGCGTGCAGACATAAAGCACATGAAGCCTAGGCAAAACTGCTAAGTGTGCTACTCGGCAGGGCGTGCAAACATAAAGCACATGAAGCCTAGGCAAAACTGCTAAGTGTACTACTCGGCAGGGGCGTGCAAACACAAAGCACATGAAGCTTAAGCAAAACTGCAAAGTGCCCTACTCGGCGTGGAGTGTGGATACTAGGCACAGCAAGCTAAGAAGGCTATCTACTCGGGAACAATACACAGGAAACAAGAGGAAAGATACTAACCCGTTTGATTGGCTTCGTGCGGCTGAACGGCACGAAGCCGTACTGCCAGCTGTCCCTGAGGCCGGTGCTCATGATGGAGCGCGCCCAGACGGCCACGTCCGCGTTGCTAAGCTCGAACGTGGTCGTCCGAGTGCAATCTTGGTAGCCGTCCATGTAGCACATGAGATGTGCGCGGCGCTGCAGCGGGAGTACCCGCCTGGAGATCCAGCAGGCGATGGGGTCGTCACTCTTGAGCCCCTCCTCGATCAGCTCGGCAAGGCGCTCGTCCATCTGCTTGATGTCGGAATTCACTGGCGGCTTGGTCCTCCAGTTCTGCCTGGTGGGAGCAGTGTTGGCCCACCTGGGCATATTGATCTGATCCACCACGGCAGCTCCCTTCTCGACGGGGATGTTCTTCACGTAAAGGAAGGTTCTCTGCCACTTGCGGACAGAGTCCAAACCTTTGATCCGCGGGTGGTTGGACCCGCCGCGCTGCACCATCATGGCGCTGCCAGTCTCCGTCATCCTGCGGCTGCTCTCCGCTCCATCTTTCCTGCCCTTGCTTTGCTTCCTAAAGAAGAAGTACCGGGACCAGGTCGTCGAGGTGGGCCGTACGCCCAGGAATGCCTCGCATACCACGGCATGGTATGAGAGCATGACGATGGCGTTTGGCGGGAGGTGGTGCGGCTGGAGGCCGTAGTGGTTGAGAAAGGCGCGGAAGAAATCTGAGGCCGGGAGCCCGAATCCTCGCGCGAAGTGCGCGAGGAAGACGACGTGCTCGCCCTCCTGCGGAGTGGGGACGAGCTCGCTGCCAGGATGCCGGCAGCGAACACCGGGAGGAACTCGCCGGGTGTTCACCAGCCATTGGCACTCCTCGGCGGTGACCTCAGATCCGGCCCAGCCGGCGCGGGCATCTTCGTCACAAGCCATCACGGTGGAGGAGGAATTAGCTGAGAAATTGGTGGTTTTGGGTGGAGAAACTCGCAGCAGCGCGGTGAGATGCGCGGCGGCGAGGTGCTCTGCGGCGGCGGAGAAACGAGGAGGCAAGGGGAAAGTGAAAGCAGAAGAGGAAGAAGGAGTTACCGAGGGGGTATTTATACCGCCCCTCGGGTTGCCGTTACGAGTTGAAGTAGTGGGATCGATCGTGGCCAAGATCGTGCGGCGTGGGAAGTGTGGGCCGGTTAGAAACGCACACAGCGCGGGACGCGCGCGTAACGGCCGCATTTGATCCCACGACGCGATCGTGGGCAATTACTGTGCTTGATGGGACATAACGGGCTAGTGGGCCCACTCCGTGAAAACTGGGCGCGTGGCCTGTCAGTTCCCGGGCACCGAGGCGTCGGGGTGGTGTCCGCGTGACACGTGCCCAGTTGAAGTGCGGAAAGCCGGATTGTGCTCTGCCACGCAGAGATTCTGGGTAGAAATTTCACCAAGTCATCTTACTCGGCTACAGAGAAGAAAAGTGGTTCTATTCGGAAGAGAAGAAACTCAAAACAATATCAAGGGCTACTCGGAGGTTCTACTCGGTATCCTAAGGTTCAAAGGCAATATTGACAAGGTTGGTTTTAAGCTGGCAGGACCCAGTGAACAAGTTCGCAGGACTCTACCATCTTCGGGGACTGCTGTCGGGGGGTTACCCCCGAGTAGGGTAAAGGCAAGTGCCAAGGACAAGATCAGAAAAGGATGTTTGGCCGAGTATCCGGCTACCTGTACTTGCTACCCGGTCGGCTGCTCTCGGTCCTACACATAAATGGCCAGAAGGACGAATCAAGGAAGTTACGTTCCTCCGAGTAGGAGAGTTGGCCCGAGTAGAAATGGCGGGATCCTACTCGGGCCAGAAGTCAAAGGAGCCGTTCTGACACAGGATCCCGCGTATCCCGGGTCCGTACTTTGGCACTGTTCATGGCACTGTTCATCTGAGGACGGCGTGCCTGACAGCGACAGTGTGTCAGCATGGCGTCGCAGGATAGGGGGGACCTACTCTGTGTTCATGGCAGTGATAACAGATCGGTTACTTGGTTTTGCCCAACGACTTTCCGCACCGGACAAATCTAGAAGCCAAAGCTGTCAGCGGGAGCTCGGAAGAAGGACGGTGTGCACACTATGTCGACATCTGTTTGTATTTGGCTGTATCCGGCTGGGCACCGAGTATATAAGGTGCCCTGCCCCCTCCTGCGCGAGGGATCCCAGAACCAGTTCACATTTCTTGACCTAGTTCATCACGTAGAGAGAAGAGTGGCTACTCGGTAGCAAGAACATTTGTACTGTGGCTACTCGGTGAGACACTAATATACAGAGAGAAAGGCAGGAGTAGGGGTTTTACCTCCTCACGAGGGCCCTGAACCTGGGTAGATTGTGTTGTTTGCAGTGCTTGTTTCATACTTCACGCGGCTACTCGTCGCGTGATCCCTCCCCGAGCGCCTCCAGCGTCCATCGTCCCCACAAGTTTAGCCATCCTATGGCATCTGCCGTGACACCACCACGACAACACATTTTTCTCGACATTGATGTCCTCTTTAGGGCACATCTGCTAAATAAGTTACTTGATGAAGTGTATGAAACTAAATGAAGAACTATTTCTTTATGTTCTTTGTGATCTGGTTAGGTATATTACTCTTTTGCCAATAAGATTGTGTTGGTAACTTTTGTTTTATTGCAAATTAGCAGGAAGAAGATCTGGAAGTCGGCTCGGATGAGGACTCTATGGATGCGAAGAGCAGACATGTCCTGAGGAAGATGCAGGCGAGCACCGTTCAGTACCATCGTTACGGCAACTTGTTCTGCCGTTTATGTGTCAGAAACATAGCCAACGATCGCCACAGCTTGATCCGACATGCCGTCGGTGTGGGAAATGGCGCACACAGTCGTGCGCCCCATGTTAGGGCCAAGCACGGTGCCTACGACGTCTTCCTGAAGAAGCTGCTTGCGCAGAATATCCTCGTAGGTCATGCGCAACCTCCTCCTCGGCCTTACTCCAACGAGGCCAGGAGAGCCATGAAGGCTCGGAAGCGGCAGTATATGATGTAGCTGCTGCTGGTGCGCTCGTTGTTGCAGCTTGCACGTTGTGTTTGTCTCACCTTTTACTTTTGGTAGTGTCGTCTGGTGTGCGCGTAGTAAGAACTTTTAAAGAACCTCTATCGTGTTGGTATGTAAGAACCTAATATGTATATTATATTAGTATGTTTCTTAAACCGATCATGTTTTAAGGATGTCGAAAAACTTATTAGGCATGATTTAGTAATAAGTGGATGCGACAACTCATTGATCTGGTCGATCAATGAATTGTCACATCCATTCACTACTGGATCATGCCTAATAAGCCAATAGTTGGCACAACATCACAAATGTGAGTAACAAGACTCGATCTTTGGTGTGTGGAAATGAATCAGCCCCTCCCCACCACTAGACACTGTCTTAGTTTTCAATTATTTGTTAACTAAAATAAAGAAGAATCCGAAGAAGTAGAATAAAAATGCGATCAGGTTCTAAAACTCTTTTCCTTTTGGTTCTTTTTTTATTTTTTATTTTCAATCCGAAAAACAAGAATAAATTATGACCGTTAAGAGCCGCGCGCCAAATCTCCACGGAAACAGCCTCACGCAGGGTCCCACACGCCAGCGCCTGCGCGCCGAATCTCCACCACCGCGCTCCTCGCCCACTCGGCTACTCCTCCACTGAAAGCGACCTCCACAGAAAGCCTACTCTTCACCCTCCCACCCCAACGGCGGCTGCCACGGCTTCGCCCTCCCCCCGTCCTCGGCGTCGTTCTCAAACAATGACTGGTAAGCCCTGGTTCCCTTCCTTCCCCATCCTCAACCAAACGATGCGATGTAGGTTAGATGCCGGCAGATCTAGGTTTGATACCGGTGGATGTAGGTTAAATGCCGGCAGATTTAGGTCACCGTTGATGTTTTAAGTTACCACCGGCCATGGATCTAGCTCACGCTACCGTTACAGGGCCTTCGGAGATCGTTTCCCCCACCCAAATGGAGATCGACCTGAACAAGGCCTCGGAGCTCGCAAAGCCCCCTGTTATTCAGATAACCGAGGTAAAAAGCATATAAATTTGTCCTGTAGCAAAATATTCTCTTAAGATTCATCTATCTCCTTTCGCCTTCGTCGAGACTTATTTGATTTTTATTCTTTTCGTATTTGGCTATAGGACCACAGTGCAGGCTGTGACTTCTGCAGCATGTCACATACTGAAATTCAGAAATTGGTGCAGCAGTCAGTTGAGACAATTGAATCTCATCGTCTCTATGAAGTTTGCAAGATGGTTGATGATACCAGCGCTGAGAAGCTAATCTGTTTCGTCTGCTGCGAGGACAGGCTGGACAGGGCGATGAAAGCTTCAAAAATGCTAGCACTCGAGTTGGCAGGCTTGGTTACTAAGCTTGATTCTGAGCTGAAGAGTGCGAAGAAAATTTTGAAAGTAGCCGAAGAGACGTGCGACATGCTCCAGAGGGGGAAAGACACCCTGTTGGAGAGTGCGAAGGACACCAATGTGAAGTTGAGATACATTCTATGTTTTTTGCAAGATTATGGAATAAGGTAAAACTACTTTGCTCTTTAATTAGATTATGTCAACTTGCAATGCTTGCCAATGAGTCTAGCTGTTATTCATTTAACTGTTTTGTTGCATGTGCTGATGATTAAACTGTGCAATGCTAAAATTCCAAAGGATTACTCCCCCAGTACCTAGTAGCGTTTACACGGACATTATTTGTTCATGCTCCTTGGTCCTGTGGAGCTTGACCCTTTGGACTTTCTTTGCAATGTATGTATGAGGCTTGCTTATTTTATTTTCATTCTCTATTCTGTGTGCCGGTGATTAAACTATGCACCTTCTCTCGGTGAGATATTGGCACTTACGTAGTGTTGCGTACAACTATATTTGTTTTGCATCTTCCTTGGTAAGTGTTCGATGATCTTATTGATTTCTGTGTACTTCTTTACTATGAGACCCCAATTAGGATTTTGTCTATAATGCATGAGTCATATTGGTTCTGCATATTCCTTGGCAAGTGTTTGACGATTTCATTGATTTGTGTGTGCTTCTTTACTATGAGGTCCCTATCTAGGCTTGGTTCTCTGCCGATTATTAATATGCAGCAATGTCTGCACCAGTTGGCATACCATAGAAAAAAGAGTGTCATATTTGTGTTTGATCAGAGTGTCGATGATTAAACTGTCAATGTTAAAATGCAGAGGGAGACTCCTCTAGACCTAGTAGCGTTTACAAGGACCTAATAGCTTGTTTATTCCACCGGGTCTAGTGGTTTATCACCTCTGTACTTGTGTCATTTGTACACGTGAGGCAGTTTTGTCACTCATCTTTGTATGTTTGGAATTATATCTGCTTCTTTTTTGTAGATGTGCTAAACATGTATGATGTTTTTTTACTAGTGTTTCTGTGGACGTGGTTTCAGAAAGTTCAGGCGGATGATGTGAACCTATGGATTTGGCTTCGGAATGCATGCTGGCATAGGAAAATATCTGGTGGATGATGTGAACCTGTGGATGTGGCTTCGGAGTGGATGTTGGAATAAAAAAAGTTCTGGTTAACTGTGGACCTGTTGTTGAACCTTTTGTGATGCTAATTTCTGTTACTATAAATCTCCTATGTTTTGGAGTGCATGTAACCGCGATGATGGCGCGGAAAAGACATCAAAGAGGGCGAGGAGGCAGTATATTAGTATTAGTACTAGGGTATCCATTGTTGCAAATGTAAAACCATATCAATTCATTTCCATTTCGGAATGCATTTTATGATTTAGATCTCCTATATATTCGGTAATTTGGTTGACACTCTCGCCACGTGGGATACCCGGTCAGCTCTCCTCTCCACTCCCAAACTGTGGATAATGCAGCGGCTCCCCATGCGGGCGCATAACGCTCTCCTCTCTACTCTCAAACTGTCCGTATGTGCCACACCTCTCTACTCCCAAACTTCGTTGTGCGCAGATCCACCGGTACGATGTCTGGCCGTCGCGAGGAGGGCTGCCAGTAGCATATCCATAGGTACTTTCCCCGACGCATTGTGCAAGGCGCGGAGCGTGCGCGTGCCCGCGAGGCGTACCGGCGCGAGGTTCATCAGGCCAACTCGTCCCGCGCACCACCACCTTTGGCTCCACCCATGGCACCTTCAGATGTCTAGGAGGAAGAAGAGGAGGAGTATCTCGCCGTCGAGTTCCACAACGAGGCCCTACAGTGGCCCCACATGCAGGCGGGGATTTTAACGTCCTTAGAGAGTTTCGCTGCATAAGAGCTCAGGCAAGCGAGGCTCGCCCGGCTTTTCACTGTCAAGCTAGAGGTCGACACCGCGGAAGCGATCCGCCATTCGATGCAGAATGAAGATGCAACGGTGTAACATACCAAATTTTGCTACAATAGGGTGTGTGGTGTGTGTTCATCTCATACATGCATGAAATAAAAATTTAAACCATGTTGAAACAATTTAAATGGTTTGATAAAAATCCCATAAATAGTACTTAAAATGGGTCCCAAAATCTTGTATTGAAAAATAATTCAAATACACCAAAGCAAAACATGGCAAGGTTGGAATTTTTTATGAGGTTTCCAAAAACATTTTTGCCAATTTTTCTGTTTGCAAAAAGGGCCTCAAAACTTTTTTTCCTCTCAGTTTTTATATAGAGAAGGGCTAATCTGTAGTTCTCCAGTTTTCCAGGGGGGTTCCATAAAACGACGTTTTAACGTCTTCTTCCTCGGGACAGTAGGCGCACTGGCCGTCGACGAAGCCGCGCCACGTGCTGCTACCGCCCTTCCCCCTCTTTCGTGCGTGGATAAGGAGGACGAGGAGGCCTCTGCTCCCCTCCGGCTCGCTCGCAACTCCTCCCCGGCCTCCGTATTTTGTCCCGTAGAGCAAACCCTAGCTCCGGCCATCGCCGGTGCGCGTCGTCGCCTCGAGCAACCTCATGGTACGCCGTTAGTCCCAAGAGCTCCGCGAGGTCCTCCTCTGTCTCCCTGTAGAGTTTCGCTTGCCGGGATGGCCTATCCAGCGGGAATCGCGGCGTCTCCTCCAAGTCCGGCCGACGCCCGCCGTGGATGATTCCGGCCGACTCCGGCCACTCCTCGCCTCTCCGACATCTCCTACACGTTCACCGTGATGTTGCCATCCTCCCCATGCCTTCCACTCGTTTCTTTTCCCTCTGGTTTGCCCGCTCGCCGTAGGCCGCCGTCCTCCTCCGCCATACTGCACGCCGGCAAGCCGCCGGTGACCTATTCCGGGCGGCGCCGCTACGGCTGTGCTCCCCTTCACCCCCTGCACCTCGTGGTGCAACTCGATTTGCGAATCGAGCGCGCGAACGCGCGAATTGCGGGGAGGCAGAACCGTCCTAGCCTGGGCTGATGCCAGGATGACATCACCCTGACGTCATATGCCCTTTTACTAATTTCACAAAATTCCAGAAAATAACTAAATATTGAATAATTAATAACTTCTGTTTTATAGTTCAGAAAATAAAAGTGAGGTACCAAAATGTTCAGAAAATTATTATCTATCCAAATATATCATTTTCCACACGTGTTTGACAAAGTTCAAAGATGACCATTATTTTAATGTTGTTAATTCATTTTAAATGGAAAAATAAGTTTTTATTCAATAAAATTAGAAAATTAAAAGTTATATACCAAATTGCTCAAAATGACAAATGTAACCTAGTTATGATGTTTTCAAACCCATTTGAGATTTTAAAATTGGACTCACCTTCATAATCACCCGAATTGCCCCTCCGGGGTCTATTTCGGGCTAATTTCAATATAATTGCATAACTAACATAAGAACCCTAGCAACCCAACAAACTTGTTTAGGGCTTTATTTTAGTGCATTAACTTGCTCATGCATACATGTTGCGTATTTCATCGATGCCATGTGTTGATTTTTATTCTTCTTTTCGGTGCTTGTTCCCCCTCGGTAGAACGTGACTCCGAAGAGAAGGCCAGCAGTTCAATGACGAATACTTGATCTTAACCGAAAAGTCAAGCACTTATCCGAGAAGACATTTCTATTGGTTTTCTTATAACCAAGGAAAACATAACCTCTTATCTGCTCATATATGTTTTCCAACAACATTTGATTCTCGTACTTTGCATTCGATTCCAAACTATTTGATGCTAGTAGATATAGTTCACATATATACTGCATTGCCTCAATATCCTGATCCACTGATCCTAGCCGCCATAGATTTGCTTGTGCGCATCGCCAGAGCCTCATATATGCTTCGCTTAGCTTTACGTGTTTGTTTACCTCTGCTCCATCCGGTTGATGAATCAAAGCTGCGATAACCTAGTATGATATGATGACGTGGTGAGATGAGCACTGTGTGGTTAACTTGACTAAGGCTTGGACGGGAGGCCACTTGGGAAGTGGTTGTTTCTTTCGAACTTGCCAACCCTAGGAGTAAGGTCTCGCCGAAGAAACCAAGACTGAGCGTGCAACCACACGCGGGGCCTAACAGACCGCGCTCGACCAACTAACTTGTTTTGCTCTATCCGTGAGTCATGTAGTTTGGGCGTTCCATCTGCGTGTGAGTCAAAAACCTTTTGGAGGTGTTTAGGGCATGACCGGGATAAGTGATGGACGTACACGGATCTTGATCCCGACTCACAGAACATGTGCCGTCAGGAGGTGGCCAACTCCCTGTTGACGGGGTGGCCCTGTTTGGGTTGACTCATGGATAGGGTCGAGCAAGTTAAAGTTTGTGGCCAACCACACTCTGCCGGCACATCGTCGGAATTGTGCCAATAGGTTGGCATTAAGAGTCGGATGGTACGTGTGGGTAAAGTGTACCACCCTACAGTGATAAATCTTTAGGAAAGCCGTGTCCGCGGTTAAGGACGACTTGGTGGAAGATACGAGGTCATAGATAACATGAACGAGAGACTAAAACCTGTTGATAACGAATGAAGGGTGCCTCCTCGGAGATGCCGAGAGGGGTGATCCTTGTAGCATGAGATGCTGGGAAATGATGTTGGTGGTTTGAAAAGATGCTGATCACAGTAGTTGAGTTTCTCATCTGTTTGAAAACTTTCCATGAGACGTGCTGTTCTTCCTCGATTTGGAAAATAAAGATTGTTTTACGCAAAACAGCCTTCATAAAACCCTTTATGAAACCAACAGATTTATAATAGGTTAGCTAAGTCTTGTTGAGTACATCCCATACTCAGGTTTGCTTAAATTTGGTTTAGGTGAAGATCTCATCAGTGGTGATTCAACGTGGACATCGACGAGTAGTTTGGGGTTCCCAGGTAGCAGCCTGGAATCTATGGGCTGGGACGTCGCCTTATGTTGCAGCCTCTTAGGCCTTTTTGGTTCTTGTTGATTAGCAACATAATTTGTCTTCCGTTGTCTGATGTAATGCTGGGTGACTTCTGTTTGTAAGCTATACTCTAGTTACACTTGTTTAATACAACTTCCATGTCTAGAGTGCTGCTTTGATCGGTTGTTGGTTTCGAGCTCATTGTTATACAGTTTTGGCTATGCCTGCATAGTTGTCGCGATCGAGGGGTTGTGGAGCCGATGATCCATGTCCGAGACTGCCTGCCGATGTGATTCGGCCTGGGGCGAGGTAACCCCAGTAACCCTCGATTGTTGTTGCACTTTATGGGCACATAGCATCTCTGTATAGCTTTGGTCCTGTTTCCGTCAGGTTCATACGATTCGTGGACGCTTTGATATGCATAATTGGTTATGACTAGCATGGATACAAGGAGTAGTAGACTGGGGATCCGGACTACGTGCCGATGAATCCAGTCTGCCTGCCGTTGTTTGTTGCGGCCGGGGCTGGTAACCCTGAAGCCCTTGTGAGTCCATGGCTAGGAGCACATAACAGTGTGTATATCTCTGGGTCCGGGGTCGTGACAAGTCATGGTATCAGAGCAGGACTGCTTGTAGGAAAACCTTACTGCTGGGTCGATGTTAAGTCTAGAGTTTGTGAAAACTACTTTGAAAGCCACAAATGAGTTGTGAAAATCTTCTTAGGATTCTTTTTACTCCTTATCTGGTATCGCTCTAACTCTGGGTCTTCTTACCTGTTTTGATTTGAAAAGGTTCTAGTCATTTAAAACTTAGGTGCCTTCTTTGGCAAGAACGTCTTTTACCCAAGTTGACCTAGTGTTAAAGTTTCTAGAGTCGTGTGTGTTCCATACTTTGTTATCTCTTAATCTGGGAGATTTTATTTCCATTCTAATCTCTCAGGGTTGTGTGGATTCCACATCTTCACATGTTTCCAAGTTCTAAATCCGTAACCTCGAGATTTCCTTTTCATCTCGAATGTATCTGTTATCCTCTGCCCAATTTCTTCCGGAGTTATGTTTGTCTTTGGAAAGATACTCCGTGATTTCTACTCATAGTGTCCTTCAAGGCACTCAGATAGTAGTTGCTCATTTCTTTGAGTTTCTTACCCTTAGACTTGAACCGAAGGTCCCAGAATGTGCTGAATTGTTGTGGGTTGAATTGTGTGGTTTTATAACCATGTGATGCTCACGTCATCAGTACGGGATGCTGAACTTTAACCCATGTCTCGTTCTGTTAACCCTGAGGAACATCTTCTACCTCGGGATGGCTAGGTAATCTCAGCTCCAATAGCCATAGGTTCTCTTTTGGAACAGAAAAGGGATCACAAGAAAGAGTGGTCATTATGAATTCCAAATCTTTGTTCTTGATTCAGCTATAACTCCCGTCTTAGCATGGGTTACACAAATGAGTATGAACTTGTGCATCCAACGTGATCTCAGGATTTTTCAAGAGTACGTTCCTACTCTTTACTTGCTTTCCGAACTTCGTCCGTTGATTGGGAACCAAGTTGCATATGTGTGTTGGTTTCTTCCAGTGCACTTGCTCTTGTTTTCCGTCAGAACATTCCACCTTGGAATGTCAGGAGAAACAAACTCCAGTACCTCGTTCATCTATAGAACCAGGTCAAAGTTTCGTAATTCGCAGACTAAAGAAGTTTCATTAGCTTCTGTTCTGTTCTACCTTCGAGTATCACACTATTTTATATCAGGAGGCTGTGTTGAGTTTCATGGCCTTATCGATGAAGTGATGCTCTTACACATTTTCACTCTCCCTTCCTCCAAGCTTGAATGATTGAGAATGATGGGTCTATGCATTGATGTGTGTATCAGATATTTCTAGCAATTTCTATTGCTTCGAAAAATCTAAGAAACATCTGTATCCTTCTTAGCACTACTGGTCACCCTGCCTCTTTTTGAAGTTGACCGTGTTACCAAATCCGTTCCGGTGCACATTTTTGGTCAAAGAGTTAGGTTCATACCGAAGCTCTCAATACCATATTGGTTGCCCTGAAAAGAAAGATTCCTTTCAAACTCCAAGACATACCGGTGAGTTGTGATATTTTGGTTGTCTTTCTAGAAGTATCACCAGGTGGTTACCTGACCGTGATGTCTAAATAAAGGGGTAATTTGAACTACTCCTCTCTCCAAGAAAATAGTGCTGGATATCCTGGACTAGTTGGTTGAGCTTAAACAACAACTTGGAGAGTTGAAAGACAAAAGCTCATCCTAACCCGATCCTTCGATAAGGGATGTCTAGTTCCTTTGCATTGAATCATGATAGTACCTCCTTTGCGGAAATGCTATCATTCTACCTCTTGGTTTGAGTTGGGATATCGTCAAATCAAGATCAGATCCAAGTACTATCTTTACGGTGTTTTCACTCATGGTGTTTTGCCGAGTACACCTTCATGTCCTCTAGTCTGACCAATACCTTGCCTCGTCCATGTATCATAGGAATCCCTCTGCTTGGAGTATCTTGATAAGCGTGTTGTCGAGCCCATCGACGACATTCCTATTTCTCCAAGTTGCAAGAGGTTCATGTTGAACAACTGGCCCTAATGTTGGAAACTCTCGGGAACCATCTTTGTGTCCTCACGAAGTTGGGTTCCAGATGTTTGAAGTAACCTACTCTGGTCCATGTGCTTATGGTGAAAGTTGTCGCCATGGATCTGAGTATAGTTCCATTGTTCCCTCGGGAACAATCTCAAGTCGGTCATGCATGTGTGGACTACTCTAGAGATGGATGGTCGTTACCTCCATTCCTTGAAGAAGTTTGCATCCACACCAAGGCACTGCCTGATTGTTTGTAAAAGAGAAGAAGTCCAAGAACTTCGTTATCTCTGTAACCATCTTCCCAACAAAGACTCCGATGTGTTTCATTGCAAGTAGTCCATGTAGGTGCAACCGTCTTTTGCAAGTTGCTAATACATAAGTTCTGCAATCTCGCTCATCTTCTGGAGCGTGGCATCATAGTCTATATCTTGAGAATCTAGCATATGTATCTCGTTGGTAACCGGTGCACCCTCTGTGGTCAAATGTGCTGATTCTGAATCATCCTTCCACTAATCAGAGCTGAATCTCAAGAAATGATGATGGTTGGTGTTTTCCTCAAGGGTATTGAATTAGGTCTTTTCAGGATCCGGCATGGTTGATGTTGTGGTTGACACAATTAGCCGGAAGGCCTAATGTCCTATCTCCTTGAATCCGTAAGAAAAACCACTCTCCATGAGAATTCTTGTGTGGCTCATTCTAACAAGTTTCTCTCCCCGTTCTTCCAAACCGGAGTTCTACATTCACTTGATGACATATAGAAGGCTTGTGATCAGCCTGCTGTCGGTATCTAAAATATCAAGGAGAACTTGGAAGTTGTTCTGTTCAACGTCTCTCTATTTATCCTCCAAACCGTTGTTCTAGTGGAAACAAGTTCCTCATGATAACATCTCTTTGTGTTTCGTAACCGCCATTGAGTAGTCTCCTTCCTCTAGTTGTTTTTACTTGAAGTTATGTTCATCTCACACATTGTGTGAATTTTTCAGTTACTTCAGCCATGGGGTCTTAATCGTGTGGTATACGTATTGCTACGTACAATCCACAATAGGAAAGATATTCCCTATTTTCTTCCGGTGTTTCAACCCCCGTTGGTTACCCATCTTTATGATGTGACCAAGAATTCCTCCCTAATTACGGTGTATCAACATCCTTTGGCTACTCATCTTCTGCTGTGAAGTAACATCCCGATCCCTAACAAGGATTTCAATAAAATTGTTACGGAATGGTTGAAAGTTCTGTTATCTTCTATGTGCACTCCAAAGAGTGAACATGATCCTGTATCAAATCTTCCCCGATGCACGATTACAGTGTTTTCTCGTGTTTTTCCACGTCTGTGGATATTATGTATTGTTATCCAAGACCATCCTCTCCATCTTGGTATTCTGTTTGAAGAAACCTCTATGTCACAAGTTGTCCAACCTTTCTTTTCCAAAAATGATTTAAAGTCTTGTGCAAAGCTCTACATCCTTTCAAGAACCATCGTCCACAAACTTCAAACCTTCTCCTATTCCCTCCGTTACCTTGATGTGTTTCATGCACGTTAACTCCATAGTTCTTCATGAACATTCCTGTCATGAGTTAACCATGAAATACTCGATCTTCGTGAAGATCATTTCCTAAGATTTTCCCTCTTACCTAAGGTGTATCCATTCAATAATTCAAGAAGATTATTGTAAGGTTCGAGAAGATCGTTCAAAACCGGTGTTCCTTCTTTCTTTCTCCTTCAGGAATCTCGGGACGAGATTCTTGTAAGGGGGTAGATTTGTAACATCCCAAATTTTGCTACAATAGGGTGTGTGGTGTGTGTTCATCTCATACATGCATGAAATAAAAATTTAAACCATGTTGAAACAATTTAAATTGTGAATTTAAATGGTTTGATAAAAATCCCATAAATAGTACTTAAAATGGATCCCAAAATCTTGTATTGAAAAATAATTCAAATACAACAAAGAAAAACATGGCAAGGTTGGAATTTTTTATGAGGTTTCGAAAAACATTTTTGCCAATTTTTCTGTTTGCAAAAAGGGCCTCAAAACTTTTTTTCCTCTCAGTTTTTATATAGAGAAGGGCTAATCTGTAGTTCTCCAGTTTTCCAGGTTTTTTTTCGTAAAACGACGTTTAAACGTCTTCTTCCTCGAGACAGTAGGCGCACTGGTCGTCGACGTCGCCCCGCCACGTGCTGCTACCGCCCTTCCCCCTCTCTCGTGCGTGGATAAGGAGGACGAGGAGGCCTTTGCTCCCCTCCTGCTTGCTCGCAACTCCCCCCGGCCTCCGTATTTTTCTCCCGCAGAGCAAACCCTAGCTCCGGCCATCGCCGGCGCGCGCCGTCGCCTCGAGCAACCTCGTGGGACGCCGTTAGTCCCAAGAGCTCTGCGAGGTCCTCCTCTGTCTCCCTGTAGAGTTTCGCTTGCCGGGATGGCCTATCCAGCGGGAATCGCGGCGTCTCCTCCAAGTCCGGCCGACGGCCGCCGTGGATGATTCCGGCCGACTCCGGCCACTCCTCGCCTCCCCGACATCTCCTACACGTTCACGGTGATATTGCCATCCTCCCCATGCCTTCCACTCGTTTCTTCCCCTCTGGTTTGCCCGCTCGCCGTAGGCCGCCGTCCTCCGCCGCCGTACTGCACACCGGCGACCTATTCCGGGCGGCGAGCGCGCCAATGCGCAAATTGCGCGGAGGCAGAACCGTCCTGGCCTGGGCTGATGCCAGGATGACATCACCCTCATGTCATATGCCCTTTTACTAATTTCACAAAATTCCAGAAAATAACTAAATATCGAATAATTAACAACTTCTGTTTTATAGTTCAAAAAATAAAAGTGAGGTACAGAAATGTTCAGAAAATTATTATCTATCCAAATATATCATTTTCCACTCATGTTTGACAAAGTTCAAAGATGAACATTATTATAATGTTGTTAATTCATTTAAAATGGAAAAATAAGTTTTTATTCAATAAAATTAGAAAATTAAAAATTATATACCAAATTGCTCAAAATGACAAATGTAACCTAGTTATGCTGTTTTCAAACCCATTTGAGCTTTTAAAATTGGACTCACCTTCATAATCACCCGAATTACCCCTCCGGGGTCTATTTCGGGCTAATTTCAATATAATTGCATAACTAACAGAAGAACCCTAGCAACCCAACGAACATGTTTAGGGCTTTATTTTAGTGCATTAACTTGCTCATGCATACATGTTGCGCATTGCATCGATGCCATGTGTTGATTGTTATTCTTATTTTTGGTGTTTGATCCCCCTCGGTAGAACGTGACTCCGAAGAGAAGGCTAGCAGTTCAATGAAGAATACTTGATCTTAACCGACAAGTCAAGCACTTATCCGAGAAGACATTTCTATTGGTTTTCTTATAACCAAGGCAAGCATAACCTCTTATCTGCTCATATATGTTTTCCAACAAGATTCTCGTACTTTGCATTCGATTCCAAAGTATTTGATGCTAGTATATATAGTTCACCTATATACTGCATTGCCTCAATATCCTGATCCAACGATCCTAGCCGCCATAGATTTGCTTGTGCGCATCGGTAGAGCCTCATATCTGCTTCGCTTAGCTTTACATGTTTGTTTACCTCTGCTCCATCCGGTTGATAAATCAGAGCTGCGATAACCTAGTATGATATGATAACATGGTGAGATGAGCACTGTGTGGTTAACTTGACTAAGGCTTGGACGGGAGGCCACTTGGGAAGTGGTTGTTTGTTCCGAACTTGCCAACCCTAGGAGTAAGGTCTCGCCGAAGAAACCAAGACTGAGCGTGCAACCACACGCGGGGCCTAACAGACCGCGCTCGACCAGCTAACTTGTTTTGCTCTATCAGTGAGTCACGTAGTTTGGGTGTTCCATCTGCGTGTGAGTCAAAAACCTTTTGGAGGTGTTTAGGGCGTGACCGGGACAAGTGATGGACGTACACGGATCTTGATCCCGACTCACAGAACAGGTGCCGTCAGGAGGTGGCCAACTCCCTGTTGACGGGGTGGTCCCGTTTGGGTTGACTCATGGATAGGGTCGAGCAAGGTAAAGGTCGTGGCCAACCACACTCTGCCGGCACATCGTCGGAATTTTTGCCAATAGCTTGGCATTAAGAGTCGGATGGTACGTGTGGGTAAAGTGTACCACCCTGCAGGGATAAATCTTTCGGAAAGCCGTGTCCGCGGTTAAGGACGACTTGGTGGAAGATACGAGGTCATAGATAACATGAAGGAGAGACTAAAACATGTTGATAACGAATGAAGGGTGCCTCCTCGGAGATGCCGAGAGGGGTGATCCTTGTAGCAAGAGATGCTGGGAAATGATGTTGGTGGTTTGAAAAGATGCTGATCACATTAGTTGAGTTTCTCATCTGTTTTGAAAATTTTCCTTGAGACGTGTTGTTCTTCCTCGATTTCGAAAATAAAGATTGCTTTACGCAAAACAGCCTTCATAAAACCCTCTATGAAACCATCAGATATATAATAGGTTAGCTAAGTCTTGTTGAGTACCTCCCGTACTCAAGTTTGCTTAAATTTGGTTTAGGTGAAGATCTCATCAGTGGTTATTCAACGTGGACATCGACGAGTAGTTTGGGGTTCCCAGGTAGCAGCCTGGAATCTATGGCTGGGATGTCGCCTTATCTTGCAGCCTCTTAGGCCTTTTTGGTTCTTGTTGACTAGCAACATAATTTGCCTTTCGTTGTCTGATGTAATGTTGGGTCATGCGACTTCTGTTTGTAAGCTATACTCTAGTAACACCTGTTTAATACAGCTTCCATGTCTAGAGTGCTGCTTTGATCGGTTGTTGGTTTCGAGCTCATTGTTATACAGTTTTGGCTATGCCTGCATAGTTGTCGCAGTCGAGGGGTTGTGGAGACGATGATCCATGTCCGAGCCCGCCTGCCGATGTGATTCGGCCTGGGGCGAGGTAACCCCAGTAACCCTCGATTGTTGTTGCACTTTCTGGACACATAGCATCTCGGTATAGCTTTGGTCCCGTTTCCTTCAATTTCATACGATTCGTGGACGCTTTGATATGCATATTTGGTTATGAATAGCATGGATACAAGGAGTCGTAGACTGGGGATCCGGACTACGTGCCGATGAATCCAGTCTGCCTGCCGTTGTTTGTTGCGGTCGGGGCTGGTAACCCTGAAGCCCTTGTGAGCCCATGGCTAGGAGCACATAACAGTATGTATATCTCTGGGTCCGGGGTCGTGACAAGCGGCGCTGGCGGAGGCGCAGCGGCGCACACTTGTCTAGGACGCTAGGTCCGGTGTCTATCCTTTTCTTTTTGTGATTTGTTTTAGAAACGGCTTGTTCACTGTAATGTTAACTGTGATGATTTCGAAGATTATGTGCATGATTATTTAACGTGGATGACAAGTGGGGTCCAGGCATCAACTGGTTGGTCGTAGCCAGTCAAAGGAGTCAAACAGGGCAGGATGTGTGGTCCGACAAAAAATCGCGACGTTCTACGTGACCAGGCAAGTTTTGTCGAAGGCAATTGGGATCTTAGTGGGCTACTGGGCCGGAGACAAAAATCCGCAACATAAAACTAACAAAAAGTCGGGCAAAACCAGTTTGCGACGAACCAAACCAGTACGTCGAGAGAAAACTCCACTTTTCAGCCATCCGCGACGGAAACACGCGACGTTATCGAAACGTTGCACTCAAAACGTTCCTGATCGCACGGAATTTGTTAGTGTTTGCTTAACATGGATGGGAGGAGTGTCATGCATTTTATATCTCTGTTTATTAAAATAAAAGCTCTAGCATATGAGTGATCCATGCTTCCCTCTGCGAAGGGCCTATCTTTTACATTTATGTTTAGTCAGTTTACCCATTTCCTTCTGTCTTAAGCAAGCATTTGAATTGTTGTGATTCATCCGACTCCATGTTGATTTACTCAATCATGTGACCATTCTTTTAATGTTGTTAATTCATTTAAAATGGAAAAATAAGTTTTTATTCAATAAAATTAGAAAATTAAAAATTATATACCAAATTGCTCAAAATGACAAATGTAACCTAGTTATGCTGTTTTCAAACCCATTTGAGCTTTTAAAATTGGACTCACCTTCATAATCACCCGAATTACCCCTCCGGGGTCTATTTCGGGCTAATTTCAATATAATTGCATAACTAACAGAAGAACCCTAGCAACCCCATGTTTAGGGCTTTATTTTAGTGCATTAACTTGCTCATGCATACATGTTGCGCATTGCATTGATGCCATGTGTTGATTGTTATTCTTATTTTCGGTGTTTGATCCCCCTCGGTAGAACGTGACTCCGAAGAGAAGGCCAGCAGTTCAATGACGAATACTTGATCTTAACCGACAAGTCAAGCACTTATCCGAGAAGACATTTCTATTGGTTTTCTTATAACCAAGGCAAGCATAACCTCTTATCTGCTCATATATGTTTTCCAACAAGATTCTCGTACTTTGCATTCGATTCCAAATTATTTGATGCTAGTATATATAGTTCACCTATATACTGCATTGCCTCAATATCCTGATCCACTGATCCTAGCCGCCATAGATTTACTTGTGCGCATCGCCAGAGCCTCATATCTGCTTCGCTTAGCTTTACATGTTTGTTTACCTCTGCTCCATCCGGTTGATGAATCAGAGTTGCGATAACCTAGTAGATATGATGACGTGGTGAGATGAGCACTGTGTGGTTAACTTGACTAAGGCTTGGACGGGAGGCCACTTGGGAAGTGGTTGTTTGTTACGAACTTGCCAACCCTAGGAGTAAGGTCTCGCCGAAGAAACCAAGACTGAGCGTGCAACCATACGCGGGGCCTAACAGACCGCGCTCGACCAGCTAACTTGTTTTGCTCTATCCGTGAGTCACGTAGTTTGGGTGTTCCATCTGCGTGTGAGTCAAAAACCTTTTGGAGGTGTTTAGGGAGTGACCGGGACAAGTGATGGACGTACACGGATCTTGATCCCGACTCACAGAATAGGTGCCGTCAGGAGGTGGCCAACTCCCTGTTGATAGGGTGGCCCTGTTTGGGTTGACTCATGGATAGGGTCGAGCAAGGCAAAGGTCGTGGCCAACCACACTCTGCCGGCACATCGTCGGAATTTTTGCCAATAGCTTGGCATTAAGAGTCGGATGGTACGTGTGGGTAAAGTGTACCACCCTGCAGGGATAAATCTTTCGTACAGACGTGTCCGCGGTTAAGGACGACTTGGTGGAAGATACGAGGTCATAGATAACATGAAGGAGAGACTAAAACATGTTGATAACGAATGAAGGGTGCCTCCTCGGAGATGCCGAGAGGGGTGATCCTTGTAGGAAGAGATGCTGGGAAATGATGTTGGTGGTTTGAAAAGATGCTGATCACGTTAGTTGAGTTTCTCATCTGTTTTGAAAACTTTCCTTGAGACGTGATGTTCTTCCTCGATTTCGAAAATAAAGATTGCTTTACGCAAAACAGCCTTCATAAAACACTTTATGAAACCAGCAGATATATAATAGGTTAGCTAAGTCTTGTTGAGTACCTCCCGTACTCAAGTTTGCTTAAATTTGGTTTAGGTGAAGATCTCATCAGTGGTTATTCAACGTGGACATCGACAAGTAGTTTGGGGTTCCCAGGTAGCAGCCTGGAATCTATGGCTGGGATGTCGCCTTATCTTGCAGCCTCTTAGGCCTTTTTGGTTCTTGTTGATTAGCAACATAATTTGCCTTCCGTTGTCTGATGTAATGTTGGGTCATGCGACTTCTGTTTGTAAGCTATACTCTAGTAACACCTGTTTAATACAGCTTCCATGTCTAGAGTGCTGCTTTGATCGGTTGTTGGTTTCGAGCTCATTGTTATACAGTTTTGGCTATGCCTGCATAGTTGTCGCAGTCGAGGGGTTGTGGAGATGATGATCCATGTCCGAGCCCGCCTGCCGATGTGATTCGGCCTGGGGCGAGGTAACCCCAGTAACCCTCGATTGTTGTTGCACTTTCTGGACACATAGCATCTCTGTATAGCTTTGGTCCCGTTTCCTTCAATTTCATACAATTCGTGGACGCTTTGATATGCATATTTGGTTATGAATAGCATGGATACAAGGAGTAGTAGACTGGGGATCCGGACTACGTGCCGATGAATCCAGTCTGCCTGCCGTTGTTTGTTGCGGTCGGGGCTGGTAACCCTGAAGCCCTTGTGAGTCCATGGCTAGGAGCACATAACAGTATGTATATCTCTGGGTCCGGGGTCGTGACAAGCGGCGCTGGCGGAGGCGCGGCGGCGCACCCTTGTCTAGGACGCTAGGTCCGGTGTCTATCCTTTTCTTTTTGTGATTTGTTTTAGAAACGGCTTGTTCACTATAATGTTAACTGTGATGATTTCTAAGATTATGTGCATTCTTAATTTCGAAGATTATGTGCATGATTATTTAACGTGGATGACAAGTGGGGTCCAGGCATCAACTGGTTGGTCGTAGCCAGTCAAAGGAGTCAAACAGGGCAGGATGTGTGGTCCGACGAAAATTCGCGACGTTCTCATGACCAGGCAAGTTTCGTCGAAGGCAATTGGGATCTTAGTGGGCTACTGGGCCGGAGACGAAAATCCGCAACATAAAACTAACAAAAAGTCGGGCAAAACCAGTTTGCGACGGACCAAACCAGTACGTCGAGAGAAAACTCCACTTTTCAGCCATCCGCGACGGAAACACGCGACATTATCGAAACGTTGCGCTCAAAACGTTCCTGATCGCACGGAATTTGTTAGTGTTTGCTTAACATGGATGGGAGGAGTGTCATGCATTTTATACCTCTGTTTATTACAATAAAAGCTCTAGCATATGAGTGATCCATGCTTCCCTCTGCGAAGGGCCTATCTTTTACATTTATGTTTAGTCAGTAAACCCATTTCCTTATGTCTTAAGCAAGCATTTGAATTGTTGTGATTCATCCGACTCCATGTTGATTTACTCAATCATGTGACCATTATTTTAATGTTGTTAATTCATTTAAAATGGAAAAATAAGTTTTTATTCAATAAAATTAGAAAATTAAAAATTATATACCAAATTGCTCAAAATGACAAATGTAACCTAGTTATGTTGTTTTCAAACCCATTTGAGCTTTTAAAATTGGAATCACCTTCATAATCACCCGAATTACCCCTCCGGGGTCTATTTCGGGCTAATTTCAATATAATTGCATAACTAATAGAAGAACCCTAGCAACCCAACGAACATGTTTAGGGCTTTATTTTAGTGCATTAACTTGCTCATGCATACATGTTGTGCATTGCATCGATGCCATGTGTTGATTGTTATTCTTCTTTTCGGTGTTTGATCCCCCTCGGTAGAACGTGACTCCGAAGAGAAGGCCAGCAGTTCAATGACGAATACTTGATCTTAACCGACAAGTCAAGCACTTATCCGACAAGACATTTCTATTGCTTTTATTATAACCAAGGCAAGCATAACCTCTTATCTGCTCATATATGTTTTCCAACAAGATTCTCGTACTTTGCATTCGATTCCAAAGTATTTGATGCTAGTATATATAGTTCACCTATATACTGCATTGCCTCAATATCCTGATCCACTGATCCTAGCCGCCATAGATTTTCTTGTGCGCATCGCCAGAGCCTCATATCTGCTTCGCTTAGCTTTACATGTTTGTTTACCTCTGCTCCATCCGGTTGATGAATCAGAGCTGCGATAACCTAGTATGATATGATGACGTGGTGAGATGAGCACTGTGTGGTTAACTTGACTAAGGCTTGGACGGGAGGCCACTTGGGAAGTGGTTTTTTGTTCCGAACTTGCCAACCCTAGGAGTAAGGTCTCGCCGAAGAAACCAAGACTGAGCGTGCAACCACACGCGGGGCCTAACAGACCGCGCTCGACCAGCTAACTTGTTTTGCTCTATCCGTGAGTCATGTAGTTTAGGAGTTCCATCTGCGTGTGAGTCAAAAACCTTTTGGAGGTGTTTAGGGTGTGACCGGGACAAGTGATGGACGTACACGGATCTTGATCCCGACTCACAGAACAGGTGCCGTCAGGAGGTGGCCAACTCCCTGTTGACGGGGTGGCCCTGTTTGGGTTGACTCATGGATAGGGTCGAGCAAGGTAAAGGTCGTGGCCAACCATACTCTGCCGGCATATCGTCGGAATTTTTGCCAATAGCTTGGCATTAAGAGTCGGATGGTACGTGTGGGTAAAGTGTACCACCCTGCAGGGATAAATCTTTCGGAAAGCCGTGTCCGCGGTTAAGGACGACTTGGTGGAAGATACGAGGTCATAGATAACATGAAGGAGAGACTAAAACCTGTTGATAACGAATGAAGGGTGCCTCCTCGGAGATGCCGAGAGGGGTGATCCTTGTAGCAAGAGATGCTTGGAAATGATCTTGGTGGTTTGAGAAGATGCTGATCACATTAGTTGAGTTCCTCATCTGTTTTGAAAACATTCCTTGAGACGTGTTGTTCTTCCTCGATTTCGAAAATAAAGATTGCTTTACGTGAAACAGCCTTCATAAAACCCTTTATGAAACCAGCAGATATATAATAGGTTAGCTAAGTCTTGTTGAGTACCTCCCGTACTCAAGTTTGCTTAAATTTGGTTTAGGTGAAGATCTCATCAGTGGTTATTCAACGTGGACATCGACGAGTAGTTTGGGGTTCCCAGGTAGCAGCCTGGAATCTATGGGCTGGGATGTCGCCTTATGTCGCAGCCTCTTAGGCCTTTTTGGTTCTTGTTGATTAGCAACATAATTTGCCTTCCGATGTGTGATGTAATGTTGGGTCATGCGACTTCTGTTTGTAAGCTATACTCTAGTAACACCTGTTTAATACAGCTTCCATGTCTAGAGTGCTGCTTTGACCGGTTGTTGGTTTTGAGCTCATTGTTATACTGTTTTGGCTATGCCTGCATAGTTGTCGCAGTCGAGGGGTTGTGGAGACGATGATCCATGTCCGAGCCCGCCTGCCGATGTGATTCGGCCTGGGGCGAGGTAACCCCAGCAACCCTCGATTGTTGTTGCACTTTCTGGACACATAGCATCTCTGTATAGCTTTGGTCCCGTTTCCTTCAGTTTCATACGATTCGTGGACGCTTTGATATGTATATTTGGTTATGAATAGCATGGATACAAGGAGTAGTAGACTGGGGATCCGGACTACGTGCCGATGAATCCAGTCTGCCTGCCGTTGTTTGTTGCGGCCGGGGCTGGTAACCCTGAAGCCCTTGTGAGTTCATGGCTAGGAGCACATAATAGTATGTATATCTCTGGGTCCGGGGTCGTGAGAAGCGGCGCTGGCGGAGGCGCGGCGGCACACCCTTGTCTAGGACGCTAGGTCCGGTGTCTATCCTTTTCTTTTTGTGATTTGTTTTAGAAACGGCTTGTTCACTGTAATGTTAACTGTGATGATTTCGAAGATTATGTGCATTCTTAATTTCGAAGATTATGTGCATGATTATTTAACGTGGATGACAAGTGGGGTCCAGGCATCAACTGGTCGGTCGTAGCCAGTCAAAGTAGTCAAACAGGGCAGGATGTGTGGTCCGACGAAAATTCGCGACGTTCTACGTGACCAGACAAGTTTCGTCAAAGGAAATTGGGATCTTAGTGGGCTACTGGGCCGGAGACGAAAATCCGGAACATAAAACTAACAAAAAGTCGGGCAAAACCAGTTTGCGACGGACCAAACCAATACGTCGAGAGAAAACTCCACTTTTCAGCCATCTGCGACGGAAACACACAACGTTATCGAAACGATGCGCGCAAAACGTCCCTGATTGCACGGAATTTGTTAGTGTTTGCTTAACATGGATGGGAGGAGTGTCATGCATTTTATACCTCTGTTTATTAAAATAAAAGCTCTAGCACATGAGTGATCAATGCTTCCTTCTGCGAAGGGCCTATCTTTTACATTTATGTTTAGTCAGTAAACCCATTTTCTTCTGTCTTAAGCAAGCATTTGAATTGTTGTGATTCATCCGACTCCATGTTGATTTACTCAATCATGTTTATTATTATTCCCTGTTTCTACAAATGCTTTTATCTGTTTGAATACCACTTAGAAAGTTTCCAATGTTTGCAAAGAGACCGTTATAATTGAGCGTGATAAACTCTGCAATTAGCTCTAGTATAAAGACTCTGATCGAAAGATGACTATACTGTTAATTGTTTTCGTACCAAGAACGAAGTTTGACTTTACCAATTTTGATTTACTTTTTGCACCATTATTGTTCCTCTGCTTGTTTCAAGTTTAATTATATGTGAGGAAGTTGCTGTCTAAAATGATTTGTTCTTTGTTAGATGTGATGACTCTTGTTCGTATTTCATTTATCGGCACCTCACTCCATAAAACTGTGGTCATGTTTCCTGAGTTCAGTTTTGCTTGGGGACAAGCGAGGTCTAAGCTTGGGGGGAGTTGATACGTACATTTTGCATCACTGTTTTACATTGTTATTTTCTGTTATTCATCGATATATTTCATGTTATGATGAATTACTTATGTTATTTTATCTTATTTTGTATGTTTCATAATTTTTGGAGAATAAACACCGGGACCAGAAATCTGATGAAAAAAGCACCGTCGAGATACCATATTTCAGAAGATCAGAAGAAGAGGGGGGACACCGGAGGTGTCTTAGAAGTTTAGAGGAGGACTCCAGCCAGAAGGGGAGCCAGAGGGGGGCGCCAGGGGCCCACACCATGAGGTGGCGCGCCCCCTGGCCGCGCCGCCAGGTGGTGTGGCCATCCTGGCCCACCTTTGGTCGAGATCTTTCGCGTACTTGACCCCCAAGGAACCCTAAGCCCCATACCATCATTGAAGAATTATTCCGCCGCCGCCTCGGGGCAGAAAACACATCAGGGAGAAAAGCTCTCTAGCAGGGAGAAATCTGTTGGGGAAATTCCTCTCCGGAGAGGGGAAATCATCACCATCGTCACCGTCATCACTACGGGTATCATCAAGATCGTCCTCATCATCACCACCAGCACCATCACCCTCATCATCCACCGTCATCCCGCTATAACAATTAGGGGCCTCTATCATTGTTTTACATTAGATCTCTCTCCCGGTGTGGATTACTTGTTAGTAGTTGATGCTTGTGAGATTTATCGGTGTTAGAACTTTATGACCAGATTGTTATTATCCATTATATCTGCTCTGATTATGATCCATATGATGTCTTGTGAGTAGTTCGTTTAGTTTTTGAGGACATGGGAGAAGTCATGATCTTAGTAGTGAAGTTATGTTGAAGTAATATCTCGTGGTTCGGTATTTAAGTTGTGGTGCTATTCTTCTAGTGGTGTAATGTGAATGTCGACTACATGATACTTCACCTTTATGGGCCTTAGGAGGATGCATTGTGTATTTGGCTACTAATTGTGGGGTTGCCGGAATGACAGAAACCTAAACCCCCGTTAGGAAACCAATGCACGAGGGAGCGTAGAATCCCGGAGTTTTAAGGTTGTGGTTAGATTTATCTTAGTTACTTTCTTGTATTTGCGGATTCTTGCGAGGGGTATAATCACATGTATGTATTAGTCCTAGTTGGGTGGTGCATTAGCATAGGTTCACCCACACAACACTTCATGAACCAATGGATATTAATCAACCGTAACAAAGCGAAAGCACTTGACGGAATTCCCATGTGTCCTCGAGAACGTTTGGTAGTCATAAGTAACTCAGCCGGCTTGTCCTTTGCTCTCAAAAGGATTGGGCCACTCGCTGCAATATTATTTACTGCTCTTTATTTACTTGCACTTTATTTATCTGCTATATCCAAAACAACCAAAAGCCCATTTGCTAGTGTTTACAGTGAATTCTCTATCCAACCTGCTTGTCAACACCTTCTGATCCTCGTTGGGTTCGACACTCTTATTTATCGAAAGTAATACGATACACCCCCTAGATTTGTGGGTCATCACCCTTCACCGGAAGAGATAATCGGTGGTTCCAATTCCCGGCCGCACCGGCCGCAAATGGCCACGGGAGATTCTCCTCGCGCGACCGAGAACGCCTCCGTCGATGTTGTCATCGATGACCTCATCAACGACCTCGACCCCCTCGTCGGAACTCCCCCGTGTGCTTCCGCAAGCGCGCCGGAAGGATCTGCTAGTGATCCGGCGAGCGGGGATTTACATCCCGCCGCCGGAGTCTTTCCACCGCCCTCGGCTACACCTCCTCCTCCTCCGCCCTTCCCCGACACTGAGAAGGAGGAAAACTCTTCTCGCGGCGTTGAAAACGCTGCCGCCACCGCCGCTGTCGGAGGCGAGGAAGAAGAAGAGAAAGCCGGAAACTGGAGCCACTTCAACGTGGCTCCAACACTTCTTCCGGCAATGGAGAAAGACGGCTTTGTCATCAAAGAAAAATGGCGGGTTGGCGAGGACGACACCGAGCCATCCCCACAAACCGGAGAACGAGTTTTCTTGGCGTCTCATATCAACAGAGGTATGGGATTTCTGCCTTCTGCGTTTTTTCTCCAGGTTCTAAACCAATACAACGTCCAGCCTCATAATCTTCCACCCAATTCTATTCTTTATTTAGACGGGTTCCAGGCCCTCTTTGAGGGTTATCTAGGGATAGAACCCTGCCTGGACCTTTTTCAATATTTCTTCAACGTAAAGTGTAACACAACTGAGGGTGTCCTTCCGAATTGCGGAACCATTTCTTTCAACCTCCGTAGGTATAGGGAGGGCTGGTTCCCCAAAATCAAGACTTCTGAGTCCGGCAAATTTTGGGCGGGCTCATTTTTCTATCACTCATATGTTCCGTTTCCTGGAAAGGAAACGGGCATTCCGCCTTTTGTCAATTCCGCGGCCACGCCCCAAGACAATTGGGCGTTGGACGTGGTCCAGGTTCTGCCTCTAGACCTGATGAGAATCAAGAGGCGAACCACGAAACTTGTCTCGTCCACTCCTACTTTGACAGGCATGGATATGATCATATGCTGGTTCGGGAGGAGGATTCAGCCTCTTTCTTATCCACGGCAAATGGCTCATGTGTGAATACACGGGCCCGGATGATACGATGAGGGGAACGAAGATCGCTTTATCCAAAAAGGAGTCCAAAAAGCGCGTGAACCAACTCGTCCTTACTCGTGACCAATACGAGGAGAGTCGGGAAATGTATCACGTGAAAAACCCTGCTCCCAAGGTATGTTTTTGTCATTTGGGGAAATTCTTGAATTCAATGTTTTCTCGGATGTTTCCACACTAATCGGGTTTTTTACTTATTTTTCAGCTTCTCGAGCTCCCTGAGAGCGAGCTTGCCACCAATGACGGATTAGCTGCACTAAGAGCCAATGATGTCTACGCACACTTCTATTCTTGTTGACAGTGTCGGGTCTCCAAGTGCAGAGGTTTGTAGAACATCATCAAGTTTCCCCTAACTGGATCACCCAAGGTTTATCGAACTCAGGGAGGTAGAGGTCAAAGATATCCCTCTCAAGCAACCCTGCAATCAAGATACAAGAAGTCTCTTGTGTCCCCAACACACCCAATATAATTGTCAGGTATATAGGTGCACTAGTTCGGCAAAGAGAGAGTAAAATGCAAGTAATATGAATGATAATAAGTGATAATAGCAATCTGAAATAAATATGGCAGCAAGCAAACATGTAGCAGAACATGCGGAAAATGGTGTTCCAATGCTTGGAAATAAGGCCTAGGGCTCCTACTTTCACTAGAGGACACTCTTAACGATGGAAACATAATTGAATGCATAAATATCATTTCTTCACTATGCTACTCCGAACCACTCTCCGGTCAAATAACGAACACTAATCATTGCGTAAGGCTTTAACAACACTCCTCAGGTCTATATTCCCTCTCTAGGGCACCCCAATGTCATTACGAGCGCCATAAATTAGTACTAAACAAACGCCACAATTTCATAGGTTCATCTTCCAACACAAGATATAAATATCATGCTAAACCACGCGGTGCACACACTATCACCTTTACACCATGATCAAATTGTTTACGGAGATAACAAAACCACTTGAGTAGGATAAAAGATGAAGATCAATCTATATATTCAACTAGATTACAAAGCTCATGATCACATAAAGATCACACAATGTGAGAGAGTGATGAACCACATAGCTACCGGTAGAGCCCTCAGCCTCGGGGAGAACTACTCCCTCCTCATCATAGAAGACATCAATGGCGATGGAGATGGCGGTGGAGTCGATGGAGATGGCTTCTGGAGGAACTTCCCCGTCCCGGCAGGGTGCCAGAACAGATATCTGTCCACCGAAACTTGTCGGTGGCGCGGGGGGGGGGGGGTGGAGCTACGGATGTATTTTGCGGAAAAGGTCGATGTATCTAGGGTTTTCCATCCGAGGGGATTAAATAGGCGAAAGGGCAGAGGCTGTGGAGGTCCAGGGCCCCCACACCACCCCCTGGAGCGGCCAGGGGGCGCGCCACCGCATGGTGTGGGCCCCCTGTGGCCCCCCACCGGGGATCTTCGGGACTTCTGGAAGCTTCCGAGACTTTTAGGACTTCTGGTTTTCGAATTTTCCAATTTCGAGAATATTTCGAGAACAACTTTTCTGAAACTAAAAACAACAGAAAACAGGGAACTGGCTCTGTGGCATCTTGTTAATAGGTTAGTCCCAGAAAACGTGTAAAAATGACATAAAGTGTAAGGAAAACATGTGGGAAACAACATGAAAACAACATGGAACATCAGAAATTAGGGATACGTTTATGACGTATCAAGCATCCCCAAGCTTAGTTCCTACTCATCCTCGAGTAGGTAAACGATAAAACAATAATATCTGAGGTGACATGCTACTAACATAAACTTGATCAATCTAATGTAAAAGCATATGCACGCTGAGATCATAAAACTTTAAACACATGCATGATAAATAAAACTTTAATAATAAAGCATAGGAATTACTTTGCATCACGAAGAGTAACTCAAATAAAGGATCATGAATAATAATGCAAATAAAGGTAGACGTTTGTTTCAGGTATAGAGAAACCATGGCAAAGTGGTATTTCACTAGTCCTCAAGAGTGGGGCAAAACATGCCAGGACACCTTCAAAGTTCATGAGGAAGACTAGAACAAATAATTTAAGAACAAATGATATCACATCATGAAGTAATTATTGATGTTTATGGGACAAATGCACATAGAACTCAGAATGGCAAAAATGCTCTCTCAACTGTGCATAAAGATAGAAGATAGAGACTCAACATAAAAGTAAAAGAAAGGCCCTGAGGGAAGCAGGGATCACTCATGTGCTAGAGCTTTTTATTTTATTAAACAGAGGTATTAAAAGTTTGACATTTGTGGAGGAATGTCTATATTTTAGGAGGGGTGTATGCTAGTGTCAACGAATGGTAAACAAACAATACAGTACGTCACAAGCCAAATGGATTCACAAGAGCGGCTCCCATGGTGAAGGACGCAAATGGTGTAGAAGGTCATCCCTCTTTCTCTTTTCTTTACACAATTATGCTTTGACTGATATGATCAGGGGCAAAAATAGTGAAGATAATTTGTTTGTATTAATTTGGGACTGGGCACCCCACTGCTAGCTCTTCTATCATTTGGATAAGCGGATGAAGCCACTAGTCCAAGGTGTGAAATCCAATCTACAAGTGAGATACAGATTCTCTATTGACATCCTCATGAGCAAAAACAAGAACACAAAGCAGGAATAATTTTGAAGGTTTTAAAGGTAACACATGAGCAATTTACTTGGAGTGGCATTTAAATACCACATGTAGGTAGGTATAGTGTACAAAATGGGAAAACTATGGTTTAAGGAGTTTGGATGCACGAGTAGAGCTCATACTCAGTACAGAAGGAGACTAGCAAAAGACTGGGAGCGACAAATCAAGAGAGCATAAAAGCCATAATCATGCATAGCGACATAAACATCGCTAATTAAAGCATAAGCGGTATCACAAGTTCAAAAAATAAATGGTCATGGAGGCTATCCGTGACTGGTTCATAGTCATAAACATGGTGTGAGCATGCGCCAAGTCAACCAAATAAAACATTCGAAAGAGAATACCATAAATTTATGCTTTACTATGATAAGAACAACACATGAATCTTTCAATGGCATATTAAACACTCTCAGCTATTTGAGGCTATTCATGCTACTCAATAACCACAAGGCTTTAAAACTAAAATAACATTTAGCATGGCATGAAAAAGTTCTAGCCATAGTCTATACAAGCTTCTACTAGTACTGTTATAAATTCTACATCAAGCAGCAGTTTCTTTTCCCAACAAGCACCATACAAAAATATGTTTTAACAAAAATATTCTACGTGATACAGTAAGAAAGCATGAGAGTACTCGTATAACACTACTAAAACTAACAGCTCTGAATAAGATATGCATGAAAACAAAGGCAAAACGTAGTACTAGCAAAAAGTAAACACTCACAGAACAATAAGAATGAAAACCAGAGTGTTCTAAGCAATAAAAACGGAGCGTGTCTCTCTCCCACAGAAGTATGATAAGATCCAACCATTTATTACAGCAAATAAAACTTAACAAACTGAAAACAAAAATAAAATATGCTCCAAGTAAAGCACATAAGATGTGACTAAATAAAAATATAGTTTCACTAGAAGTGACCTGATAAATTGTTGATGAAGAAGGGGATGCCTTGGGCATCCCCAAGCTTAGACACTTGAGTCTTCTTGGAATTTGCTGGGATGTACCTCCGGGGCATCCCCAATCTTAGGCTCTTCACTCTTCTTGATCACGTCATATCATCCTCTTCTCTTGACCCTTGAAAACTTCCTTCACACCAAAATTCTCACAATCTTCATTAGCAACGTTAGTGCAATCGAAATAATAAATTCACATGGTTCAGTTTCAACACAAGCCTAGAAATAAAACACATTAGCTACTGTCACAACTTCTTTTAAAACTCTTTTTCTCAAAAGAACACCAAAAGAAAGAAATTAAGAGGCAAATGCAATTATTGGCAGAAATCTGTCAAAACAGGACAGCAGGTAAAGAGGATTTTTTAAAAAAAATCTTTTGTTGCTCGAATAAAAAAGTGTTCAACTAAGAAAAGTTGTGTATATAGCCCAGGATAACGCAAAATAGAACTCAGGTCATTTTGAATTTTCCGTGATTTTATACGGAATTAACAGTGGACAACAGAAATCTGTTTCCTGCGCAGAAATCCGAAATATAGTGCCAAGTTTCCACTAGAGGCTTTACTTGGCTAAAAAAACACAAAATAAAAGATACAGCGGGGTTGCTAAGGAAATAGACAACACTTGGGTGCAAAGCACGCAAAATAAAACAAAGGAAAACTGAATGAAAACAGAGAAATAAAACGGGTTGTCTTCCGGGAAGTGCTTTTCTTTAAAGCCTTTTAGCTAGGCATGATAATTTGAGAAGATGCTCACATAATAATAAGAGTTGAAGCACAATAAGAGAGGATCAAGAAGAAAATATAGAACACATTTAAGTCTAACCCACTTCCTATGAAAAATAATCTTGTAGAAAAACAAGTCATGAAAGCACAAAGCAGCGAGCATAGGAAAGCAAAACAAGTGCAACTTGAGAAATTTCAACATAAAGAGGGGAAACTTGATATTGTTAAGATGCATAAAATTATGTTTCCATCTCTCATAATAACTTTCAGTGCCACCATGAATAAAATTAACAATATAACTATCACAAGAAACATTCTTATCATGGGCCACATGCATAAAAGAATTATTACTCTCCACATAAGCATAGTCATTCTCATTAATAGTAGTGGGAGCAAATTCAACAAAATAGCTATCATTATTATTCTCATCACCGTAATCATAAAATATAGGAGGCATTTTGCAATCATAATTAATTTTCTCCTCAATGGTAGGTGGACTGAAAATATCATATTTATCATTGTAAACAAGTGGAACTAGAATACCACAATCATTATAATCATCATATATTGGAGGCAAAGTATCATCAAAGAAAATTTCCTCCTCAAAACTTGGGGGACTAATATATTCATCAAAACTAGCTTCTCCAAGCTTAGAATTTTCCATACCATCAGCAATAAGGGTATTCAAAAAATTAGTGCTAATAACATTGCTACTAGCATGCAAATAAAGTTCCATAGGTTTTTTAATTTTCTCTACAAAAACTTCATGTCCTAACTCAAGATAAATATTATAAAGCTCTCTCATATTTGTGTTGTTTTCCATTAAGCCTAACTAGTGAAAATAAAAACAAGAAACAAAAAGATATAATTGCAGGATCTAAAGGAAATAACTTCGAGCACTCACACCCGAGGATGTGAGTACCTTTTACCTTACCTCCCCGGCAACGGCGCCAGAAAAGAGCTTGATGTCTATGCACGCTTCTATTCTTGTAGACAGTGTTGGGCCTCCAAGTGCAGAAGTTTGTAGAACAGAAGCAAGTTCCCCCTAAGTGGATCACCCAAGGTTTATCAAACTCAGGGAGGTAGAGGTCAAAGATATCCCTCTCAAGCAACCCTGTAATCAAGATACAAGAAGTCTCTTGTGTCCCCAACACACCCAATATACTTGTCAGGTATATAGGTGTACTAGTTCGGCGAAGAGAGAGTAAAATGCAAGTAATATGGATGATAATAAGTGATAATAGCAATCTGAAATAAATATGGCAGCAAGGAAACATGTAGCATAACAGGCGGAAAACGGTGTTTCAATGCTTCGAAATAAGGCCTAGGGCTCCTACTTTCACTAGAGGACACCCTCAACAATGAAAATATAATTGAATGCATAAATATCATTTCTTCACTATGCTACTTCGAACCACTCTCCGGTCGAATAACGAACACTAATCATTGCGTAGGGCTTTAACAACACTCCTCAAGTCTATATTCCCTCTCTAGGGCACCCCAATGTCACTACGAGCGCCATAAATTAGTACTAAACAAACGCCACAATTTTATAGGTTTCATCTTCCAACACAAGATATAAATATCATGATAAACCACGCGGTGCACACACTATCACCTTTACACCGTGATCAAATTGTTTACGGAGATAACAAAACCACTTGAGTAGCATAACAGATGAAGACCAATCTACATATTCAACTAGATTACAAAGCTCATGATCACATAAAGATCACACCATGGGAGAGAGAGATGAACCACATAGCTACCGGTAGAGCCCTCAGCCTCGGGGGAGAACTACTCCCTCCTCATCATAGGAGACAGCAACGACGATGGAGATGGCGGTGGAGTCGATGGAGATGGCTTCCGGGGGCACTTCCCCGTCCCGGCAGGGTGCCAGAACAGAGATATGTCCCCCGATACTTGTCGGTGGTGGCGGAGGAGCTACAGATGTATTTTGCGGAAAAGGTCGATGTGTCTAGGGTTTTCCATCCGGGGGGATTAAATAGGTGAAAGGGCAGAGGCGGTGGAGGTCCAGGGGCCCCACACCACCCCCTGGCGCGACCAAAGGTGGGCCGCGCCACCCCATGGTGTGGGCCCCCTGTGCCCCCCCTCCGGGGCTCTTCGGGACTTTTGGAAGATTCCGGGACTTTTAGGACTTCTGGCTTTCTAATTTTCCAATTCCGAGAATATTTCCAGAACAACTTTTCTGAAACTAAAAACAACAGAAAACAAGGAACTGGCTCCGTGGCATCTTGTTATTAGGTTAGTCCCAGAAAACGTGTAAAAATGACATAAAGTGTAAGGAAAACATGTGGGAAACAACATGGAACATCAGAAATTAGGGATACGTTTATGACATATCAGCCAACTTTTAGTCTGGAGGGCAAAAACGCAAGAAGGTATCTTCCAGCCAGGAAGTTATCGATCTTGACGGTGTGCCCGTCGCCACTTCCAGGTAAAAACCCGGAGTTTTAACATTTGCATGCTTTTCCTTGCATGTTTTTGTTTCTCAGAATCTTAATCTTGGACTTTCTTCCTTTTTTTCCTATTCTAGCCTTGCCCCTACCACTCTGAAGGGAAAAGGCAGGAAGAAGCTGAAGGATTTCGCCCACAGAGAAGCAAAGCCATCTCCCGCCGCTGCCCCAGACACTCCAATGGCGGTTGGAGAAGAAAACTCGGCTGCTCGGGAGGAGTACCCCCTGCAGACCATCCAGCCTGTTGCATCCGACACGGATGCGCAGGAAAGGGTGGAACCCGAACAAGGCGGGCCTTAGAACCCTCCTGAGGCAGAACCAATGCCCACCTTCAAGGCGAATTTAAAGGTAAAACAAGAAGCATGATTTGGCGAACACGGATACATTCATCTGTGGGTGAAAAAACTCTTTCCCCGAGCTCCCTTGATTCATCCTTGGCCAAAATGCGGACTACTCGTAAGGAATAATGATGTGTTCCTTCCTCGCCAGGTTATGCAAGACGACATCCACTACATGGGGATTACCTTTGCGAAATACGCCAAGCAATTCTCCGAGGATCTCGCCGGTTTGCAGAGAATGAGCTAGCTAAATATCTCTAGCCCCTAAGCATTAAGACAAATCTATTCTTTCAGTTTTTTCCTTAATGCTTTTCTCTTTTGTCTGCATATTTTTTCTAAGAAATTTTCCCTTTGTTTACTTTTCAGCAAACCGCCGAGAATATAAACGTGGAAGTTTTTGACAATCTCACTATTGAGAACCAAGAGGTTAGATCTCTTCTTGGTATTCTTAGTGACAAAGACTCGGAATTGACTGTAGTTCAGCAGCAGCTGAAGGATACAACAGGTAAATGCCTTTTCTCCATTCTTACTATTGTTTTCTAAATTTTTTCTAAGTCTTTTTTCGAGTTTTTAACTCTTCAATTCTTTTTTCGTCTCAGCTTCTTTGGCTAAGGCCAAACAAATTGCTGAAGATTCTAGCAACGCCGAGACCCTCCGCAAGGAAAATTCGAAACTTTACAAAATGATTGTAAAGCTTCAAACAGACCTAGAGGTGAGCCAACTAGCTCTTGGATTGGCCGAGTCCCGAGCTTCTTTGTAGGCTGAGAAGGATAAGGCGACCATCCGGGACTTGGAGAATGCCCTCATCCAACGCCTTGAAGAAGGCGTTGAGATGGATAAAATTCTCGGTAAGTTTTTGTTACTTTACCAAGTATTTGTCTTATACTTTTTGCAGTATGCCTCCTTTTTCCTCCTTCTGTGTTTCCTAACCTTTCTTGGTTTTTTCGACAGAAGGGAATCCTTTGATTACCCCGATTGACAGAATCTGGGCTTCCAGAGAAGTCGTCACCGATCTCAAGAATGTTGGGTATTAGTAAGTGCATTCCAGACAAGGTTGGCAATTACTCGGAAGTTAGCAAACTTCTGAAAGCCATTGAAGAGGTGGAAAACCAGAGGGATTCATGGCTCCAATCTGCTGCCCGAGGTGGTGTGCGCATGGCCCTTGGGCTAATGTGTATGCATTACACCACCTCGAAATCCGGGCGTGTTGCTACCGGTATCCCTCAAGGATACACGGAAGCTCAGAGGGCGGATATCTTCGAGTCTGTCAAGGGCATGCCTCCAAGATAGCTAGGATGGTGTCAACCTTGATGTTCTACCCAGAGGAAGAGATTCCGACAACTCCAGAGAACCGAGCAACAACGACGAGGATGACAACGAGGAGTACGAGGACGTCATCTAGTTCCTACGTAGCTAATCGAGAAAATATAAAGCATTACTATTCTTACAATGTAATATCAATTGTAATGCATTCTATCTTTTGTATAAACAAGCACTTATCCTTTGCAGCAAAGTTTTAAGTCTTTGCAAGTTTTTCAGAGTTTTAAATCCTTTCCTTCTAAGTTCTCTGATTTGTATGCTTTAACTTTCCTTAGTGTTGAAGTGGCTCGAAAGTATGTAATATTCATGCCAAGTGACTGGGTTCATGCCTATCAGCCAAAACTCGGAATCATGGATTATACTTAGGCACTTTTACTTACTAATTCTAGTGACCCAACACACAAACGATTAGATAATACTTAAGAAATATAAGGAATTCTGAAAAGTATGAACCTCAGGCACGCGGGCACAATCTAGGTTTTTTAAGCCTCCTTAGGCTACAAAAGCATTAAGTTTTGAAACTCCGAGCACGCGGGCAAAATTCGGGTTAACATTGAAGCAATTTGAAAGATCATTGGGAAATAGATAAGAAGGAAGTATGCTTTGAACAATATTGACAAGACAAACAAAAATGTATGAATTCCGATAACTTTATTTCATGATCTCAAAAGATGTTTACATAGAATTTGAACTATGTGTGGAAGGGACTTAACTGTTGGATGCTCTAGGGCCTATTTGTCTCTCCTAGTTCTACATCTATGTTTCTTTTTCTCTTGCGATTTGGATTTTTTGGGTCATCTTCCGTGTCTCAAATATCTAAAAGGTAATTTGACCCATTTTTCATAGCCTTGCTAATGACCAATGGTCCTTCCGAGATTGGGGCTAACTTGTGTTTTCTGTCTTGTACCAATCTTAACACCAAATCACCCTCTTTAAAAGATCGATGTTTGATTTTTCGACTATGATATCGTCGTAGCCCTTGCTGATAAATGGCGGATATTTGTAACACTAGTTCTCATTCTTCTTCTAAGAGACCGACGTCATCATGTCATGCATTTTCGGCCTCCGAGTCATCGTATGCTTGCACTCTTGGGCTATCATGGATCATGTCCATAGGAAGCACTGCTTCTGCACCATAAACCAAGAAAAAAGGTGTTTGCCCAGTTGAGCTATTTGGCGTCGTTCGAAAACTCCAAATCATGGAAGGTAATTCTTCTACCCATGCTCCAGCTGCTCTACGAAGAGGAGATTTGAGTCTTGGGCGTATTCCCTGCAGGATTGAACTATTCATTCGCTCAACCTGTTCATTGGACTGCGGATGTGCCACAGATGCAAGATCTAGGCGAATTCCCGTTCGTCGGCAATATTTTGCCAACTCTCCAATGGAGAAATTTGTCCCGTTATCCGTGATTATACTATGTGGAACACCGTATCGCATGACTATGTCAATGACAAAATTTATGGCAGTTACACCATCAAGTTTTTTGATGGGTTTCACTTCCACCCACTTGGTATACTTATCCACTGCAACAAGTAGATGTGTAAGTCCGCCTCTTGCAGTTTTGAATGGTCCCATCATATCTAGCGCCCAGACCGCGAATGGCCATGTTATGGGGATAGTTTTGAGTGGTTGAGCTGGCATATTCGTCAGCTTGGCGTAATACTGAGATTCGGCACATGTATTTACTATTTGCTCCGCGTCTGTCTTGGATGTGAGCCAAAAAACCCTGCACGGAATGCTTTTTTAACTACGCTTTTTGATTGAGCATGATGTCCGCAATCTCCTTCATGGATTTCCTGCAGAATTTCTCGTCCTTCTTCTGGCAAAATACATCGCTCGAAAATTCCCATAGTACTGCGCTTATACAGGCAACCATTGATTACCGTGTATCCTTTGCATCGGCATTGTATCTGCCTTTGCAAGACTTCATCTGCCCCATCCGGGAACTTCTGATCAACTAAGAAGTTTAAGTATGGAATTTTCCAATCCGGGTTAACAAGCAAAACTTCTATTGACTCGGAAACTAGAGGATAGTCAACATCTTCGCCTTTTATTGATGGTTCATGCAAATGTTGGACGAACACGCCAGGTGGTAGAGTTTTAACTCTTTCTGAGCCAATGCAGGCTAAAACATCTGCGTTCCAATTTTCTTCCCTTTTGATGTGAAGTACTTCAAATCCTAGGAAGGAAATGGCAAACTCGTTGATTGTTCTCCGATATTTGGCCATGATGGGGTTTTAGCATCCCATGTTTGGTTTAGCTGGTGCTGCACCAAATCCGAGTCACCAACAAAGTATACGTTTGACACCTATCTCCTTTGCGATATGCAAGCCATGAAGCAATGCTTCGTATTCTGCCACATTGTTGTTGGCGTTGAAGTGTATTTGCAATACATAGTCCATTATGTCACCTTTGGAGATTTTAGCACTACACCAGCTCCAGCACCTTCTTTCATTTTGGATCCATCAAAATGCATGATCCAATATTCCGACTCCGGCATTGGTGTGTTTTCCATTGCTTCTGTCCAGTCGGCTACAAAATCTGCCAACACTTGGGATTTGATTGTCGTTTGGGGTTGGTACTTAATGTCGAACGCAGCCAATTCAATGCCCATTTGGCAACTCGGCCTGTTGCATCTGCATTGTTGATGATATCACCTAGTGGTGATTTGCTTACCACTGTTATGGAATGTCCTTGGAAATAATGACAGAGTTTCTGGGACGCGAAAAATATGTCATATGACAGTTTTTGATAATGTGGAAACCTTTGTTTTTATTCGGAAAATACCTCGCTGGCGTAATATACCAGATACTAATCTGGTATGCTTTGTTTGTTTTGCGCCTTTCCACGATTATGACTTCATTAATAACCCTGTTAGTTGTTGTAAGGTACAATAACATATGTTCTTCGTCTTTTGGGGATGCCAAAACCGGAGTTTTCATCAAAGTTTCTTTTAACTGGGTTAACGCTTTGTCCGCCTCTTCCGTCCATTCAAATTTGTCGGATTTCTTCAACAATTTGTATAATGGAAGAGCCTTATCACCAAGCCGGCTTATAAACCTGCTTATTGCGGCCGCGGAACCCGTCAATCTTTGGACATCTTTTATACACATGGGTCTTTTGATGTTTAAGATTGCTTTGATCTTTTCCGGGTTGACTTCTATTCCTCTGTGAGAAACGATGAAACCCAGAAGCTTTCCTGAGGAAACCCCGAATACGCACTTTAATCGATTTAACTTCATTCTTTAAGTGCGTAAATTATCGAAGGTTTGTCGTAGATCTTCAAGGAGTGTATCCTTTTCCTTGGAAACGACGGCGAAATCGTCCACGTAAACTTGTACGTTTTTGCCAATTTGACTATGCAAGCATATTTGCATGCAACGCTGGTATGTTGCAACTGCGTTCTTCAGGCTAAAAGGCATGGTTATGCAATAGTATGTTCCATAGGGTGTTATGAAAGAGGTTTTTATTTGGTCTTTTTATTTCATACGTATTTTATGGTATCTGGAATAAGCATCCAAAACGCATAAAATCTCAAAGCAAGCTGTGGCATCTATTATTTGATCGATTCGTGGTAACGAGAACCTATCTTTTGGACACAGTTTGTTCAAACTAGTGTAATCTATACACATCCTAAGAATAATACTATCCTTCTTCGGGACTAATATTGGGTTCGCAGACCAATCAGTATGTATAACTTCCCGGATAAAGTCAGCTGCTAAAAGCCGGATAATTTCCTTGCCAATAGCCTTCTGCCTTCTTCCATCGAAACGACGGAGACTTTGTTTGACTGGTTTTGATCCTGTAATCAGCTTCAATTTGTGCTCAACAAGTTCCCTTGGTACACCCGGCATGTCAGCAGGACACCAGGAGAAAATATCCCAGTTCTCATGGAGGAACTCGATGAGCACGCTTTCCTATGCGTCAGTCATTCCCGTTCCCACAACGACAAACTTTGTCGGATCTTTGGGATCCAGGATAACCTGTTTGTATTCTCCAACGCTTTGAAGCTATCTGCCGGCTTCCGGCTTTCCTTTCCTACCGGCATTTCTGTTGGCGATACTTCTTTAGCTAGTTCCTTCATCTCTTCCTTCCTTATTACTTGTTCAGCGCAAAGGGCGTTTCCTCTCTCTAGCTCATTTGCTAGCTTGAAATCTCCTGAGATAGTGATTACTCCGTCATTCGGCCCCGTCATATTGAGCTTGTTGTAGATGTAACATGATCTTGCCATAAACTTGGCGAAAGCCGGACGTCCGGGTATTGCATGATACACACTTTCGAACGGAACTACCTCGAATGAGATCTTTTCCTGATGGAAGTGTTCTCTTTTATCAAAGGTAACATCTAGGGAAATTTCTCCTAAGGACTATGCTTGTCTACCCAAAACAATGTCGTGGAAGCGCACGTTGTTGTGTTTGAGCTGGGTCTTAGAGAAATGCAACTGCTTCAGTGTACTTAAGTACAGGATGTTGATACTGGATCCTCCATCCATCAGTACTTTTTTGAGCCTAGTGTTTTGCACAATAGGGCTTACTACTAAAGCATGTGTGCCGGGTTCTGGTATATTTCCGGGATGATCTGACTGATCCCAGGTATTTGGTGTATTTGAATACTTCAAGTACTTTGGTGTTGGAGGTGGCACCGCATTGATTTCTCGAAGTGTTCTCTTTACCCGTTTGGCTGAGGGAGTTGCCATAAAAGTTAAGTTACATTCTTCTTTAACTCTCGGGAATTTTGGTTCGCCTTTTTGCTGCTGCTCCTGGATTTTGTCATCAATATCAGACTCGTTTTCTGCTTTTTCTGTTTCTAGCTTTTGTTTATTGAACTTTCTTATGGAATTCTTTCCCTTATTACCGGATCCCGCAGCTCCTTTCATGTGCTTATTAAGCTGACACTGCGCATTGGTGTGGGTAGGCTTCCCAAATTGCGAATGGTGGACATAGTTTTCCGACTTAATCATTTCCCCAATCTTATTTAGAGTAGGAGATAGGTTTTGTGTTTCTCCCTTTCCATTTGCTGCCATTGTCCTTTCCAAAGGTTAAGTTTACTTCTTTGGGTTTTGGCTGTGCCTTAGGAGTTGCCTTCTTTTCAGGGCGAGGCGCCTTTTTGGCATGAACCAAAGCATTGATATTGCCGCCTCTTCCCTGATATCATCTTCGGCCACTCCGTGCTCATTGGCAATGGTGAGCATAGATCCGAGATATTTGTGCTCTTTCGAACCAACCATGAATGGTACGAGGCCGGGTTTTAGGCTGTTGATGAAAGTGTGCATTGCTTGTACATCACTCACTCCTGAACAACTATTCTTCATTGTAGTCCATCGGGAGATAAAGTCGACATACGACTCATCCTCGTATTGTACACATCGGTTCAGCTGGTTGATACTCTTAGGGCGTTTGTACGTACCCTGGAAGTGCTGAGCAAATACTCTAGCCATATCTTCCCAGCTGTCAACAGTTCTTGACGGAAACCCGTTGATCCAATCTCTGGCTCCATCCAGTAGCATTAGGGGGAGGAATTTCACATCCTCAAGGTCTGTCCTTTTGTTGATCTAAACGGCACTATAGTAATCTGAGAGCCATGTATCCGGGTTTGTACTTCCGGTATACTTTTGATAAGTTGGACCAACTTTTGCAAAGCCAAAGTGTAGACTGATTCTCCGGATCCTGTCAGTGAAGCACTTTGGTCCGAAATACAGATCGTTTCTTTCCGCCTTATCTACGTGTGTGGAATATCTTCCAACTGAATGAACATAAGGGGTTCTACTCCGTTCTGGTCCATTGTTACGCGAATGCGCTTTTCTGGGATCATCCCTATTTCGTCCTGTCGTGGTGTAGATCACGGCAGCACCAGAAGGTGTTCCTAATGGTGTTTAAAGAGGGGACATGCTAGCAGACGGTTGCGTTGGCGTGGGATTGGGTAGCAAGCGTGACACACGATGTAACCAGGTTAATGGCCCTCGCGCTGAGGTAAAACCCTACTCCTTCTTGTATCTCTTTGTTATCGATGCACAAGTTACAAGGTTGCTCTGGGAGCTGTGTTCGAGTGTGAAAAGGTGGAAGGAAGAAGAGAATGTCTCCCTGCTATCGGTGCTGGGCCAGTCCTTATATACTGTCGGACTGGCCAGCTTATAGGTGGGGTCCGACTGGTACAAGGCCATCCGGGGAGATTCTAGGACAAGCGCCCTTTGTCCTTTGGCCTTCGAGCCTGGCTGGTGCCGTACCGCACGCCGTACGATGGGCAGGGTCCTGCCCATCTCTGCGTACCCGAGATCCACTCCTGGCTGCCCGGTTGCCCCTGCCTTCGTACCCGGGCCGTACGCGAGGTACCATGAACCCATGCGGACGGTACTGTGGGCGTAGGCCGGTACCGGCTAGCTTCATATTGAAATATAGCTCGCCATAGGCGGGTACGGCGAGCCCATCCATGAGTACCCCGAGGAGCCGAGGAGTAGGTGTACCATCGGAGAAGAGTAGCATTGTGGCCCGCGTAGGACTAGGAGTTGGCGTGCGTAGCCAGGCCTCCCCTACGTCCTTGACTTCCCGACCACCCGGGCGGGCCTTCCGTCCGGCTGACCATCCGGTAGATGGTCGAGGACTTCTTCCGGCTGGTAGAAGAGGCATCCGGGGCACGTCAGCATGATGCCCCGGGCGTACATGAGAAGGACTTAGCCGTTGGTTATTTCATTCTGGTTCCTTGAGGCACCCGGGGATCATCCCCCCGACACTAGCCCCCGAACAGGTGGGAGTTAAGGAGCCGGTGCGCTGGGTGCGAAGCTCCCGTCTGTTCCCTTGGTCCTTGCCAGCTCCATCAGCTGGCGGGGCGCCCGACGCCTCGGTTTTTCCGTGAGGCCGGTTGACGGTGACGTCATGATTTGCATGGGTGACGTCGATGATGACGCACGCTGTCACGTGGGCCTGTGACCGCACTAAAGTCGATGTCGTCACCTTTTTCTCGCGCTGGGATCTTTTATGGCCTGGAAAGCTGTTACGGATCGTTTGTGGCGCACTACCTACGAGCCCTCGTTTATCGCGCCATGTGGGAGGGATCGTGGGGAGCGGTTCCGCCACGCGTCGCATATCCGACGGCCCCTGGCCGTTATAAGCAGGGGTGGAGGACCCTCCCTTGGTCCTCTCCGCCATTCATTGCGCACGAGAGTCCCTTGGCCCTTCTTCTTCCCGATCCCTCTCCACTGTCTATGCCCTCGACCGCAACGAGTAAGAGGACTTTACCCACTCGCCACACCGCCACCGTGAGCTCACCTTCATCTGCTTCTGCACCCTCCCCGTCGAAGAACCATGGCTGGTTCGAGGAGGGCCATGGCCGCCGCGGACGACACGCCGAAGAAGGGCGCCTGGGCGGGCTCCTGCGTGATGCGGGAGGATCTGCGGTACTATCGAGGCATGAGGTACTTCGGCCCGGCCTCGATGGTGGCCGTGACCGGCTGCATCCGCTGCCCGGACACCGAGCTTGACGAGGGGCTGCGGACCGTGCTGTGCGTTCTGTCAGAGTTTGAGATCATGTCGCAGCCACAGCCAAATGAGCACGTCTTCTTCCTCTCCCATCTAGACCGCGTCCTCGTGCCCCGTGTGAGTTTCTTCATCTCCTCCTTCCTTCTCCTACTTCGGGCTCCAGATCCACCATGTGGGGCCGAACGCGATGACGTACCTGGCTTACTTCGTGAGCCTGTGCGAAAACTACCTGGGAGTCTGGCCTGATCTTTCCATCCGGATGTTCTTCCTCAAAGGAGGAATAGAGGTGGCGGAAGGATCATTGGTGAAGTGCGGATGCGCCTGCAGGACATACCCGAAGTCGTCGACCGCCTTCGGGAGTCGGCCGCGCGCTCTGCTGCCGAGATGGCGTTAACCATGATTATGTCATGGTTCACCCGCGGTTTAGACGAGGCGGGCCTCAAGCGCATGACCCGCGGCTTCCGCCAAGGGACAAGCTTTGAGGCACTCCGCGCACTTCCGGGTGTTCGCCAAGCCGCCAGCCAGCTGGGTGGCTACGCGGACCTTGACTCCTTCCCCAAGGAGCCAGAGGAGAACGTGGAGGAGCCGGTGGAAGCTCCTGTCGAGGAGTTGGCTGGAGCGTGAATCCCGGCTGCAGTGACGCCTCCGCCTGCTATAGCGACCGAGCCGACTCCTGATGAAGGAGTGCCGAGAACCTACTGAGTCCCCGGGATGCCGGGTGGAGCTGTAGTACTTGAATACTTCTATTTCGAAAATGCTGAAGCAGTTCTTGCATGATTCTTCTTTGTTGCTTGTTGCTTTTCCATCCTTTTTCCGTTTTACCCAGTGGTAGCGTTCTAGCCTGCCCACCAAATGCATCCCCCGAGATTGGGGCCGGCTACCCTTGGTTGGCAGGCCCAATCTCAAGCATCGTTGGAAAAAGGTTGGTCGGTTGCGCATCGTGGCCGAGTAGCTGCTGTTCTGCCAATAACTTAGGGATCTGGTTAAATCGTTAGTCTATTAAGGCGGAAAATTGATGGACATTTTTATTTTTAGCCATTTTGACTTAGTTGGGTGAAAATTCGCGCTAGTTCGGCTGGCGTGGGTTAGCGTTTGTGTTCCTTGCCGTCTAGTGTTTGCTCTTGCCAACGTGTCATTGGGCGACCGGCTATGTCTCGGGCTTTAGTCGTTTTTTCGCGTATGGGCCGTTGGCTTGTGCTCTGGGCGGCTGAACTGCCGGGTTGCGGTCTACAGCCCGATCCGCAGAGTGAGCCTTTGGCGCCGGGTACACTACTTTTCCGTCTAATATCCAGGACGTGAGCCGGCTGCTTTTGCCGGTTAGCGATGTGAGTGTAATAAATATGTTGCAAAGGGCGGGCCCTCCCGAGTGCCTTGTTCGGGGGTGTCGGCTGATTTTATTAATAGCTGGGGGTGGGTGTTACACTTAGGCTGGAACAGGCATAGCAGCTCTGCATTCCACCGGCGCTCCGTCTCGTGGTAGGAGGTGTCCCCCTTGTTTTTGCGTGGCCTGCGTACGTCGATGAGGTAGTAGGCGTTGTTGCTCAACGCCCGGCTGATGATGAAGGGGCCCTCCCATGGGGAGGACAGCTTGTGGAGGCCCTTCGTATCCTGGATCAACCGGAGCACAAGGTCGCCTTCTCTGAAGGCAAGTGGCCGGATTCGTCGGTTGTGATACCGGCGGAGGTCTTGTTGGTGGATGGCTGATCTGGATAAGGCCAGATTGCGCGCCTCTTCGAGTAAGTCCACCTTGTCTTGGTTCGCCTGCCTTGCGTCCTCCTCGGTGTATAGGATGGCTCGGGGCGAGTCGAACTGTATGTCGACCGGGAGGATAGCTTCCGCGCCATAGACGAGGAAGAAGGGCGTGTAACCGGTGGACCGGTTGGGTGTTGTCCTCGGGCTCCATAGAACGGAGGGGGGTTCTTCTATGCAGCAGCCGGGTGCCTGCTCGAGCGGGTCGACTAGCTGATGCTTGATGCCTGCTAAGATCAAGTTGTTTGCCCTTTCCACCTGTCCGTTTGACCGGGTATGTGCGACGGATGCCAGGTCCAGCCGGATCCCTTTGTCCCCGCAGAACTACGCGACGGCTCCCTTGGCGAAGTTTGTGCCGTTGTCGGTGATGATGTTGTGCGGGTAGCTGTAGCGGTAGATGATGTCCATGAAGAAGGTGAAGACGGTCTGACCGTCTAGTTTCTTGATCGGCTTGGCCTCGATCTATTTGGTGAATTTATCTACGACGGACAGCAGGTGGGTCATGCCGCCTCGGGCCGTCTTGAACGGGCCCACCATGTCGAGTCCCCATACGGCGAAAGGCCAAGTGATGGGGATTGTTCTGAGCACCGTTCTCGGCGTGTGCTTTTGTGCTCTGAAACGCTGGCAGCCATTGCAGGCTTTAATCATCTTTCCGGAGTCGGCTGCTATGGTTGGCCAGTAGAACCCGTAACGGATGGCCTTTGAGCACGTTGCTTGAGTTGACGTGTGGTGGCCACACTCGCCCTTGTGTATTTCCTCCAGGAGGTGGATACTCGTTTCCGGCTCGACGCAGCATAAGTAAATGCCGATTGTATGGCGCTTGTGCATGTGGTTATTGATGATGGTGAACGCCTTTGCGCGGTGTTGGATTTGCCGGGCGAGCACCTCGTCCGGGGAGAGCTTGTCCTGCGTCAGGAAGTCGAGGTAGGGTTGTTCCCACCCTAGCGTCGGGTACTTGACGAAAGCGTCGTGTTGTGGCACTTCCAGCCGTGATTTCTCTGTCATGCTTGCTCCGGGGGCCGGTTGGAGGGGGATTGGATCTGGCGAGGAGGTCTCCGGGTCCCGCTGGCGAGCCCCCGGGTCCTGCTGGAGAGCACCAGGGCCGGGCAGGCGAGCCCCTGGGTCCGGCTGGAGAGCACCGGGCCGGGCAGGCGAGCTCCCGTGTCCGGCTGGTCGGTGGTTGTAAGGTCTTGTGTCGGGGCAGTTTTGGAGCCGGATGGAGCTTTGTCGCCGGGTGGCGGCGTTGGGCAGCCGACGGCTTCTGAATCTTTTGGGCCGGCTGGATCAGCCGGTAAGACGATGGAGTCGGAGATCGCTGATGGAGTGATCGACGGCTTGTGAAGGTGCTCGAGGGAGACGCCAGGCGGTATCATTTTCCTGGTGGAGGCGAGCTTGGCAAACACATCAGTCGTTTCGTTGAGCGCTCGCGACACGTGGTGGAACTGCTGCACGAAAAAACGTTAAGCGATCATGTTGTCGTCCTTGGCGTCCTAGTTGCCAGAGGTTTGCTGGACGACGAGGTCGGAGTCCCAGAAACATAGGATGCATTGGATATTCATTTCCTTAGCCAACCGGAGGCCGTGGACGAGTGCTTCGTATTCGGCAACGTTTTTTGAGGCCTTGCAGTGTATCTGCAGGGCGTACTCCAGGCGGTCACCCTTGGGCGAAGTGATCACGATCTCGGCTCCCAAGCTTCCGTGCATCTTGGAGCCGTCGAAATGCATCCGCGAGTAGGCGGAGTCGGGAACCGGGGGGAGATATTGAGTCTCCGCCCAGTCGACGATGAATCCGCCAATACCTGTGACTTGACTGTTGTGCGGGGTTGATAGAGCACCGTGTGCGCGGTGAGGTCGACGACCCATTTAGCCATGCAGCCGGTGGCTTCTTTGTTGCTGATGAGCACACCAAGTGGCGGCTTGCACACCACGGTGATGGGGTGCTCTTGGAAATAGTGGCGCAACTTCTTGGCAGCGAAGTACACGCCGTATGCCAGCTTCTGGTAATGCGGGTAGTTTTGCTTGGACTGTGATAGTACCTCGCTGAGGTAGTATACCAGTCGCTAGACCGGTTGGTCCTTTCCTTCTTTCAAGCACTCGACGACCAAGACGGCGCTGATGACCCGGCTGGTGGCAGCGATGTAGAGCAGCATGGGCTCACTCGGGGTTGGTGGAGCCAGAGTGGGAGCCTGCGTGAGCGTCCGCTTGAGGTCCCGGAATGCGCGTCCGCCTCGTGGGTCCATTTGAACCTGTCCGCCTTCTTCACGAGGCCGTATAGTGGTAGGGCCTTTTCCTCGAGCCGGCTGATGAACCGGCTGAGTGACACCAGGCAGCCGGCGAACTTCTGTATGTCCCGTAGGACGGTTGGTCGCTCCATCCTCTCGATGGCGGAGATCTTTTTCCGGGTTCACCTCGATTCCTCGTTCTGACACGAGGAAGCCGAGGAGCTGGCTGGCTGGTACGCCAAAGACGCAATTGGTAGGGTTGAGTTTCATCTTGTAGCTTCTCAAGTTTGCGAAGGTTTCCCTGAAGTCGTCGAGGAGAGTGGACTTCTCCTTTGTATTGACGACGATGTCGTCCACGTACGTGTGTACGTTGCGGCCGATTTGCTCATACAGGCACTTCTGCATGCACCTTTCGTAGGTGGCGTCGGCGTTCTTGAGCCCGAAGGGCATGGTGATGTAGCAGTATGCCCCGTATGGGGTGATGAACGTTGTCCGGATCTGATCATCCGGGTTCAGCGGGATCTGGTTGTACCCGGAGTAGGCGTCCAGGAACGATAGGAGGTCGCAGTCGACAGTGGAGTCGATAACTTGATCGATCCGGGGCAGCGCGAACGGTCCGTTGGGCATGCCTTGTTTAGCCCGGTGTAGTCGATGCACATACACCATGTTTCATTCTTCTTTAGGACCAGGACTGGGTTTGCCAGCCAGTACACGTGGTAGACCTCGCTGATGAAGCCGGCTGCCAGTAGCCGGGCGATTACCTCCCGGATGACGCTTCTTCTTTCCTCTCCGAATTTTCGGAGGGGCTGCCTAACCGGTTGGCGTCTGGCTTGACGTGAAGAGAGTGCTCAGCCAGCTCCCTCGGTACACCCGACATGTCTCCTGGTTCCCATGCAAAGATGTCTCGATTCTCACGGAGGAAGCCGGTGAGCTCGTCTTCCTATTTCCGGCTAAGGGCTCCTCCAAGGGTGAGGAACTTGTCGTCCAGCTGGTTGGGTTTAGCGGGATTTTTTTGGTGTCACGGGCTGCTTGAAATTGTGCCTCGCCCATGGTCCTCTTCCCCTCCGGGATCTCCGGCTGCTTGGCCGCTATCTATCGGTTGATCTCCTTTAGCTCTTGTGCCACCATCAGGTCTTGCACCATGCGCGAGCCGACTGCGGCGCAGTCGATGGATAGCCGGTAATTGCCCGTGGCTGTGATGGTGCCAAAGGGTCTCGACGTATTCATTTTGAGGTAGGCGTAGTGCGGCACCGCCATAAACTTGAAGAGAGCCGGCGCCCTAGAATGGCGTGGTACGCGCTGTTGTGGTCTACCACATCGAAGGTGATGGTTTCCCGGCGGTAGTTGGTGATGTCGCCAAACATGATGTCCAGCCGGACCGTTCCGAGGGGAACCCAGCTTAGGTCGGGGACGATGCCGTGAAACGTCGTCCGGCTCGGTTCGAGCTGATTCTCGGTGATGTTCAGCTTGTCAGCTATATCCTTATACATGATGTGATGCTACTTCCCCCGTCGATCAATACCTGGGAAAAGGTGCAAGCTGTCTTCTCGGTGACAATGATGGTGTCGAGGAGGAGGGCGTAGGAGCCCGGGGATGGTAGCACGTACGGCTGGTCAGTCGGGCCCCATGTTACGCAGGTCATGGACCAGTCCATGGGCTGGCGGATCGGTGGCGCTGTCGCGTTTACTTCGGCGTACCGGCGGCGTTCGTTGTTCTTGTTGAAGTCCTCAATGACGTTGATGACGTAGGTCACGTGGTTACACAGGAAGTTGTTGCGCGGTCCTCCGGCTACATCAGCCGGAGGCGGTCGTGGTCGGTCTGGGCGATTGTTGTTGTTGGTGGCGTTGACCGGCGCGCCAGCTGGTGGAGGGGGTGGTGGTGGAGCTCCCCTAGGCGGCAGTCCTTCGCCTTTTGCCAGCCGGATGGTCTCGCTGCACTCGGCCGTTGTGTGCATGGCCGGCTTACGGGGGGTGGAGTGGTACTTACACGGCTGGCTTAGCATGGCCTCTAGCATTTACTTCGGCTTGTCCCCCCACTGGTTGTCGTCTTGTCTCGGCCGAGAGTATCGTCCCGCGCCAGCTGCTGCCGGCTGGTCTGTCTCCGCGGTGTTCATGGCTTGTGCCGCACCTTATCGCTCTTCGGCCATTTCTCCTCTCCGCTTCCTGGTGTCGCGGTTATCGTGGTAGGGGCGGTCGCGCCCATCGCGACCATTCGGTCTGGCGGGCGGGTGGCTTGGGCCAGCTCCGTCTGCCCTCTCAGGATCGCCGACGATTAGCGCGCCGTTTGCATCTAGCCGGATCGGGATCTTAATGAACGAGTCTGCCGTGGCGTACGTGTCCGCGACGAGCATGAGGTTCTCCATCGATTTCGGCTCTGCCCGGAAGAGCTTATGCTTATACATGGTGCCGTCTAGGCACCCGTTCATGAAATAGGTGATGGCCTGGTGCTCTTGCACCCCCTCGCACGTGTTGCGTAGGTTGGACCACCTGGTCAGGTAGTCGTGGTCCTTCTCGCCCTTGCGCTGGACGCAGCTGGCTAGGTGTTGTGGTCGGCCGGGTCGCTTGTAGGTGTTGGAGAAGTTGGTGAGGAAGACCATCCCGAAATCCAACCAGCAGTGGATGCTCGCGGCGGGCAGGCTGTTCACCCACGTGCACGCCGCGTCCTTCATCATGAGCGGGGCGTAGTGCACCGCCACTTGTCGGTTGCCGCCTTCTATGCTGACTCGGGTGACGTAATCGACGAGCTAGTCCTCCGGCTTGGTCGTATTTGGCGTGTCTCTGGGAGCTGGAATCCCCTTCGGAAAGGCTCCATAGTAATACGTGGCCCGAGGCACTGGTGGCCGGCCATGTCTTCCACCTCAAGGATCCGGGATGCTTCTAAGGTGTTGATGCATTGCCGGGCGTCGATGTCGGTGGCTAGGCCGAAGGCGCCCAGGCGATCACGAACGTAGGTGAGGGGACCCGGGCACCCGGGTCTGCCTGCCGGAAGCCGTCACGCGAAGCGGGGCGAGCCGGCTGGTACTCGCCGATGTCGTGCAACTGCCCGCCTCGAGTAGCCGGTTGATAGCCTCCTGGCGGAGGTGGTTGTTAGTAACGGCTTGCCGAGGCAGTCGGCTGCAGGCCGTAGTAGCCCGGCTGACGGTTGTCGTTGCCGCGGTACCGGCTGCCTCCTGCAACCGGTTCGGTGTGACGTCTCGGCTGGTAGCCGGAGTTGACGTTGTCGTCGCCCCGTGGCGGCACGTGGGCGGGATTTGGTGATGATGTATGTCGGCCGGCGTACGTAGCACCGGCTTCCTGCGGGTCGGGACCGCGAGCATCCGGCTGGGTGGCCCCTCCGGGCTTGGCTGCGGCGGCCTTGCTGCGAGTCTTTGACGCAGCCAGACGGTTCTGTGTCGCCTGCTGCTGGTTGGTAGCGATGAGGAGGTCCTGCAGGTAGCGCTGCTGGCGTAGCAGATCTTCGCCTTGAAGACCGGGTAGTTCGCCGCGGCGGCTTCCGTGGCCCTCATGTTCTTGGCTGGGGTGCTGTAAACCGGCTGGTGGAAGCCGGGCGGGACCGTCGGGTCGGCCGTGATCCCTAGCTCGTGCACGAGGTTGCCCCCGCGCTGACGCACCGCCCCCATGCGGTTGGGGTCAACCGGCATGGGAGTGAAGGTTTGTACCATGTTGAACTCACGTACCTGGGACTCCACCCGGCGCTGGGTGGAGGCCACGTTCTTGGCACTGTCGATGAGGCGTTGGCGCATCTGTTCGAGTGCAGCGGCCACTTCCTCGGGGTCCACATCCGAGCTGACGGGTACTGTGAGATTCTCGAGGACGTCCTCGATGGAGCCGCGTGGCGCGGCTCGGCTTCCATCCGGAACCTCGTCTGGGTGGTGAGTAACCATGCACTCCGCATGGTCCCGTGACTTTGCCGCCCTCTTCGTCGACCACCTCCCTGCAGAGGCGGTCGGTGCACGCCTGCACCTTGGCGGGAACTCGGGGACGACGGCAACGAAAACGCGGTGCTCGCCAAACTGGACGACGGAGCCGTTGTCCGGGAGAGTGGGGCCCTCGATGGCCCCGGTGTTGTTGATCACACAATTAACGGTACCAAAAGTCACAACAAGGCCGATGACGACGCGTACCCCTGTCTCAGACGAAGGTGGTCCCCCACAGAACACAGACCCATCCGTCGCCATCTGCCCCACGGTGGGCGCCAACTGTCGTGGTGTAGATCACGGTAGCACCAAAAGTTGTTCCTAATGGTGTTTAAAGAGGGGACATGCTAGCAGACGGTGGCTTTGGCGTGGGATTGGGTAGCAAGCGTGTAGACACACGATGTACCCAGGTTTAGGGCCCTCGCGCTGAGGTAAAACCCCTACTCCTACTTGTCTCTCTTTGTTGTTGATGCACAAGTTACAAGGTTGCTCTGGGAGCTGTGTTCGAGTGTGAAATGGTGGAAGGAAGAAGAGAATGTATCCCTGCTATCAGTGCTGGGTCAGTCCTTATATACTATCGGACTGGCCAGCTTACAGGTGGGGTCCGGCCGGTACAAGGCCAGCCGGAGAGATTCTAGGACAAGCACCCTTCGTCCTTTGGCCTCCGAGCCCGGTTGGTGCCGTACCGCATGTCGTACGATGGGCAGAGCCCTGCCCATCTCTGCGTGCCCGACATCCACTCCCAGCTGCCTGGTTGCCCATGCCTTCGTACCCGGGCCATACGCGAGGTACCGTGAACCCATGCAGACGGTACCGTGGGCGTAGACCGGCACCGGCTAGCTTCATATTGAAATATAGCTCTCCGTACGCGGGTATGGCGAGTCCATCCTTGAGTACCCCGAGGAGCCGAGGAGTAGGTGTACCGTCAGAGTAGAGTAGAACTGTGGCCCGCGTAGGCCTAGAAGTTGGCGTGCGTAACCAGGCCTCCCCTACGGCCTTGACTTCCCGACCACCCGAGCGGGCCTCCGTCCGGCTGACCATCCGGTAGCCGGTCGAGGACTTCTTCCGGCTGGTAGAAGTGGCATCCGGGGCGCGTCAGCATGATGCCCCGGGCGGACATGAGAAGGACTTAACCATTGGCTATTTCATCTCGGTTCCTTGAGGCACCCGGGGATCATCCCCCCGACACGTCCGATATCATGTCCTTTGGAATTAGGCGGAGTTCTACTCCTTGGCCTTTCTTTGTTCCTTCGGGGAGTTCGAGATCTCTCACGCCTGTGAGGATTATCATATCTTCCGGCTTTATCAGCTCGGCATCTCGGAGGCGGTATTTATTTGCCGTCTTTCCGATTTTGTTCCTCCTGTTCTTTGTTATCACGGGGGTTATTTCCGCCTTTCAGCACATGAGACCCAGTTTTGGATGTTGCGTCCCTATTATCGAGGATTTTCTTGTCCTTTTAGGATCCACCTTATTTTCCTTCGAATTTCCTAAATCTCCGGGTTCGCCAGGGTCAGGCGCTCCAGCAGCACACGTGGCAGTTTTGCATAATGCTGAGTCATCATGTAACTTGTCTGAACGTGATTGTCCTCACTGTTGCTGTTGTAATGCTTTTCCTAGGAAAGCATACACTCCCTACAGCTTTTCTTACTTTGAATACAGATCATCATTAAGAATGGCGAACGCGGCTTCTGCGTTTCTGCTGCAGTTTTATAGATGCGTTCACCCTTAGCATTTAAGATGTTAACATGTCTTTGCCAAGAAGGGTTTTGGAGCCGTTCTTTTGCTGGCAGTTCATCCGGTTTTGAAATTCCGGGTAGTCTTGTGGGTTTTATCCCAAACATATTCCGACGTTCGAATTCCTCAATTTCTTCCTGTTTTGCTTTTACTGCAGCTTGGGCTTTCAGAAGATTTTCCTAAGATCGGAATAGATGTTGCTGTTGCCGCATAAGGGCTTGCCTTCTGGCTTCCAGCACTTCCGGTGGTTCGTGAGGCGCAACCAGGGTTTGGATCAGATCGATCCCGTCCTGTTTCGACATTTGTGGAACAGGGATATCCTTTTTCTTCTCCGCTGATTTTACACTGCTGCCTTCTCCGTTTTCCAGGTTTTGGTTTGCAATATCTACGAATTTTTCCTTCTTCTTCTTTAACTTGGATAGCTACTTCCTGGAGGATTTCTTCTTTTTCTTGGAAGATGGGGGTTTCTAGATAGACTCTTCTTCCGTCAATTCTTTGATGTCAGGATAAGTCGGACTAACTTCTCCCTCTTCTATCTCTTCATCATCCATGTCCTCTGGCGGAGGGATTTTGGGATCTTCCTCTTCCTCAGTATCCGAACTTCTAGTCGGTTTTGCCATGAGTACTTCGTGGAAGGTCCCTTGCATGGATTTGAATTTTCTTTTGAAACCATCCTCATCTTCATCTTTGGAATCTACCTAAGATCCGGGTTCCGCCTCCGAGTTCGTCACCTGATCGGCGGCTGTCGGATCTTCCACTTTTTCTGTGGGATTTGGCTTTTTTGCTTCTTCCACGGGATTATTTTCTTCCCCGTTTTCAGCGATCTCGGACTACACCATGCCAATGAAGTGAGATCTGATTGCGGGCATCTCCGAAGAGGCAGCAAATACATAAGTGTTTTGGCGATCTGAGCAGAATCTAGTATCATAGTTTTCCTCAATTGGGTATAGGGCGGGTGGGATAAATTTACTTCCACCATGGAATCCCATTGCTTCTGCTGTTAATCCGATGAAAATATTAGTAGATCCAATCGGTAAAACGCAGACACTTACCATACGATTCCGTGCAGACATGTACGATCCGTTGTCGAGGAAGCGTCCGACGTCTCCGTTGAATTCTAGGCTTCCGACAGTTATTGTACTGCCAATTCCGTCGAGTATTCCTGCTCGGAACGTAACTCCCGACGTCGTTGGCCCCACGGTGCCAACTATCGAGACATCGTAGTAAGGTTCAAAGACGGGGGTGCCATGAGCCTACTGATAGAACCGCGGGGGGAACGTGTAAGTACTGTAAACGAGAACACTGAGTTACCCAGGTTCGGTAAGTCGCAACTAAGGCGGCGTTCCTACTCCCGCAATCTCACTAAATTAGAGCTAAAGCCTAAAGTATACAAAGTACAGTTGTGAGTATGGTTTCACTAACTCGGCGAGGATCAACTTCTCGGCGAGTTGTCTTCTACCTAAGATGAGTTCTTCTTGTTCTTTTCCCCCGTCCAACTTTATATAGATAGCCGGATTAGTGTTAAAAGAAGGATACCTAGAAGACTATAGAATGTATCTAACTTGGAAAGTAAGGAATCCATCTTCTCCTCCAAGCCGCACCACTTTGGGCCGTGGTCCGGGTTCTTCTAGAATCCGGCTTCCCACGCATTAGCTACTGGGCCGCCCAATGGACCTTATTCCATTGCCTGCGGGCCACCCTGGTAATTCGGCCTTTGGCCAATGTCAAACATACCCCTAGTTGGCATATATCCGACAAGTGGTATTTCTACTCAAGATCCCTTGTATCCTGAAGGATACCCTAAAAGAATTGAACAAGATTCTCAGCAACCTAAAAACAATAGTTCTCCTTCTAAGAAAAAGAAGAAGAGACATATAACTGTTGTAGAATCTCCTAAATCTGCTAAAGATCCTAATAGTATATCTATTTCGGATGCTGAAACTAAAAATGGTAATGATAAAAGTGATGCTTCTGATAAAGAAGAAACTGTAGCTGAACCTGAAAAGCAAACGAAAATTGTGAAGTATACTAAGGAGGATTTCATTGCCAATAAACATGGTAAAGAAAGAGAGCCTTGGGTAAAAAAAGCAATGTCTTTTCCTAATAAGAAACACAAATCAAAGGAAGAAGAACATTATAATAAATTCTTTGAGTGGATGAAACCTCTTTTTTTGCAAATTCCTTTGACCGATGCTATTAAACTGCCTCCTTATTCAAAATATATGAAAGATATTGTCACAAACAAGAGGAATATTCCTAATGAGGAAATTTCCACTATGCTTGCTAATTACTATTTTAATGGCGAGGTTCCAAAGAAGCTTTATGTGACTTGGGAGTTGGAGTTAGTGTTATGACTTTATCTCTTTATAAGAGACTCTCTTTGGAAAAACTAATACCTACTGATATATCTTTACAAATGGCTGATAAATCTATTGCTATTCCTGTTGGTATATGTGAGAATGTTCTTGTTCAAGTTGCTACTAGTTGTTTGATATTAACTCACTTTGTTGTGTTGGAAATGCCTGAAGATGATAATATGTATATTATTCTTGGGAGACCTTTTCTTAACACTACAGAGGCTGTTATTGATTGCAACCAGGGAAAAGTAACTTTTAATGTTAATGATAAAGAGAATATTGTTTATTTTCCCAAGAAGATTGATAGAAGATATGGTCTAAATTCAGTTGAAAATATTGAGACCATCAAGATTGGAGAATTTTATTGTCCCATTCCGGTACCACCAAAAAAATATGAAATTATTATGATTGGGACTATGTCTATCAAGGTTGAGGTAACATAATTATTTAATGTTAAGCAAAGTTTTGCTTCATATAAAATTATTTTGGTAACAAGACTTGATCAACCTTGTTAACAAAGTGATTTTGAATGAAGAGAATAATGTTTTCACTATGTTTTCACCTTCCCCATATTAAAATCTGAAAAAACCTCGAAAATAAAGTTTCTCGAAAAATTCCACATCAATTATAACAAAAATTTTACGTAAAAAATAAGGCAGAGAGCCACATGGGAGATCTCAGGGGGACCCACCAGTCAGGCACACCATAGGGTGGCGCGGCCTGCCCCATGGTGGCGCCTGGGTATGGTGTCGACCCCTTGGCCCTCCATTAATTCTCTCCCCTGCCAAAGATTCCTCTCTCACCTCCCAAACACAAAACATTTCTTGGAACCCGTGTTCTTGCTGTTCTTCCTCAGGATTTTTCGATCTCTTTGCTCAGCCCATCATTTGTGCTGAAATTTGGTGTATTTTCTCTCTGGTATCTGACTCCCCGATTATCCAAGTAGAATTTTATTTCGTGGAGTATTTATTGAGTATTTTGGTACTGTAGGTGACAACTTATGTGAGTTAGAATGCTTGATTTAAGTTGAAATAATTTAGTTTTGATGCATGTTTAGCTCTCCTATAAGTCTCTACAGTAGTTTCCACCTAATAGTTGCTTGAAATAAATTTTTGTGATGATTGTTGAAAAATTTCAGAAATGGACAACCATAACTTTGGAGAAATATTTAGGAGTGATGCTCTTAGAAGAACAAGGCCTTCACGTTCATCCACCTGAGTGAGGCCATCTTATAACGAAGACCTTATTGCACCAGGCATCTGTTGGTATGCGTAGAGATAAACAAAAACTTTTCTACGCGGTACTTCCAAGATCTAACCGAGGTAGAAGGCCACGAGGATTACCACTAGACGCGCAGGTGCGGATTATCGATGAAGCACGTCGATGCAGTGTAGTCCCACGATCCGATCCAACCGATCCAATCCCGCGAACGTCGAAGTGTTGATCGTACAACACCTCTTCCGGTATCCACACGTACGAGGAGGAGCTCCGACGTCGGACTGCTAGGTCCGGTGCGACGGCTGGACTGAGTGTGGTTAGGGTTCCCAACGCATGGGAGTGGAATCACGTGCCCGCTGGGAAACCTGTGCCCCTCTTTATATAGCGAGTTGTAGTGGGCTTCACAACGCTTGTGGTCCATTCCCTCTGTGAGTCCAACTCACTAATTCAGTCCATTTCTAGTTCGGGTCCAATCCGACCAATATATTTGCTCCCGCTCTTAAGTGTGCGACCCTGCAGGCTCATGGCGACTTGGACACGGTTGGAGTCCGACTTCCAATCGATCAATCGGTAGCGGCTCCTAGCAGAACGTGCCGACTCCCAAGTCCCATAGAGTCATGACGACATACCTTCCAATGTGACTTTCATCTGAGTCCCTATTGCCTCACGATATACCTTGTCGAACTATAGGCGAATCATCGCCATCCCTTAAATAGCTCAACTCTCTTCTCGGTCCGTGATATATGATTCATCTGACTAATTCTTAGTCAATAGAGCCAGTTAACACTTCACCGAGTCACGCATGGCCATGCTTCCGGAATCATATCACTCGAGAGGGCCCAGAGAATATCTCTCCATTCGGAGGGGAAAATCCCATCTCGATTATCCACATCACGCAGCTTGCTTCTCATTCGACCCGAACTATGTCTTTATAACTGCCTTGTCACGGAACAACGTTTGACAAAACCTAAGTCGGTGATCCACAACTCGGATTGTGCGACAACCTCAGGTCTAAGGATTACATTGATTGAGACATGAAATGATGACTTACTCGTTGCATCTCAATTTGGGTCAGTCCGACTTGCTAAACTCTTTAGCTGAGTCTGTGAACGTTGGAATGACATCGCCATACCAATGACGAGTGGAACCGAGTCATCAGTCAACACTCACATTAGTCTAGGGTGTGTGTCCAGCACAACCTTAATGACCAAGGACAATTTAGCATGAACAACATGAATACATAGTTCCACAATCGAATCACATATTCAATGACATATATCAGATATTCAAAACAAGGACGACTTAATAAATTTATGAATACATTTGGAATTACATCATATATTATTGCCTCAATGGCATATTCCCAACAACATCGATCATGCGGGAGGTGATGGAATTGCTAATCCTTCTAGCTTCCCATGTTACACAATTTTTGGAAGTGTAGGTCTAGAGGATGACTTTTTGATGCTTTTTGAAAGAGTTGTCTTAACCAACTACATGGAGGATGAAAGTCCCCAGTATGCTAATCTCACAAAAACTTTTTTTGTGAGCTTTAAGTTTCATAACTCACAATATGTCCCTATTGTTGCTTTTAAGATATATGCTAGTTCTTTTTCTTTGCCCTTGGAGACTTTTTGTAACACTATAGGTATCAACGCTTCCGGGACAACGTGCAAGATCAGGGGAGATCCTCTGATCTCATGGAGCTCTATTGAGGAATCACCAATGATGATAGCCGCTCATCACAGCGTGGGAAGTTTAGAAACATCCAATTTCCTGCCCTCGGATATTTCACTTATTGTCTTGCTACTAGTATCCTTAATAGGGAGAACGCTAGAAATATTTCTAGCTATCACCTTGATTTTATTGACGCTACACTTAACCATAGAAAGAAGTATAACCTTGGTTCTCTCATTGCTCGCCGCCTAGCTACTAGAGGACCCATTTATGGGGGCATTATTGCTACACGTATAGCAACTTCTCTGAGCATTCCTGTTGCTCATGATGATGAATTATTGATCCTTATAGACTTAATCTTGCTTCCATGAAGGCTCATCATTTTATTGCTGCTATCTCTACTACTGATCATTCAGTATATAGAAATCTATTTATTGACGGAGCTGAGCGGGCAGTTATTTTGTCGTAGCCTGTTTTGTTCAAAGTTGACAGGACACCTGGTCGCGTCCCAAGGCAGAGATAGATGAGAATCTGAGCTTGACGCGGTTCCACGGGCAGCAGGAGAGGCGAGATGCACCTTCCAAGGACTAGACCACGCAGTACGCTGTAACACCTGGGGTGTTACCCTAATAGGAAAGTGTTTGTTTCCTTTTGCTTGCATCATATGCATCACATGAGCATTGCATTCTGTTTCTCAAAAACAAATCAAAATTCAAAAAAATTTAAACTTCCCCCCTTGCTCAAAAATTCCCAATTTCAAACTTGCCAACTAACTCACTCATTTGTTTTCAATAATTTGAAGTTGTTTTAAACAAATTGCCTGCTAAATAAAATTGTCCCTGTTATTAAAACCCTAGTGTCTAATTCAAAAATTCAAATCAAATCACTCATTTAAATTGTTGGTTTTAATCAAACCATTAATTCAATCAATTAATTAAATCACCTTCAATTTCAAATCAATCAATCTTATTTATCATATTCCAATATGGGTTTGAAAAATTAAAATTTGGCAAACAAACTAATTTCAATAATGTTTGTAACATTGCTTGTTGCTTATTAAATAAAATTTGTCATTTCCAAAATTCCCAAATCAAAACATTATTTGAAATTCACCTAACCACTTGAAAATCAAACTAATATTACCAATCTTGAAATCAATAACCAAACTTGCTTCTAATTATTGTTTTGCAAATTAATAAACTTTAATTATCAACTAAACACCCTCACACCCTATTTGACAATTTTAACTTAACAACTTTAAATCATTTAGAATTTCAATCTTGTGAAAAATAGGTTGACATTGCTTAAGTTCCTGTTTTTGAAAAGTATCACAAATAATTATAAAAGATTAAACCCCAAACCTTTTCTATTCATCTCTCTCTCTTTCTTTTCATTACAAAAAAAGGGAAAAAGGGGAAATAGCAAAGGAGAGAGGCAAGCCCACCCTTTCCCTTTTTCTTCCCAAGCCCAACCCCATCCTCTTTTCTCCCCAGCCCATTATCTTTCTGTCCCACCCCTTTTCTCTGTCGTCTTCTTCAACTCGACGTCAGCTTCTGTACGAACAGAAGGAACACCACCCGATCTCTCCCCCCCTCTCCGATGAAGAGCCGTACTAGGCTACCCACTCCTTAAAACCACCTTCCCCCTGTGTAACCCTAGCGCCTCCATCTCCCTAACCCTAGCGCCGCGGCGCCTTCCTGTTCCTCTGCACCATCGTCCCCTCTGCATCTTCTTCTGAACCCTGCCCACCTCCACCGTCCGCCGTCAGGCGTTGCTCCCTCCCGACCACCACCGACACCTCGAGGAGGAACCGTGGCCGGGAATGGAGTCGTGGAGACTCCGTCCATCCTCTCGTCCCCTCGGCTGGTGCTGGAAGCGTCCGTGGTGGCCGCGCCATCGACGGGAAGCCTCCTGCTGCGCCACCGTCGCCTTCATCGCCAACGATGATCGAAGCCTGCCCTCGCCCGCCCGCGTCGACTGCCGCGGTGAGCACCACCCATCTACCTCTATTCCCTTCCTCGTGCTCTGCAAAGCCGCCTTCGTGCGCTGTCCGCATGCCTCCGGCGATCGCCGTTCTGGTTTACCGTCAGGTACAGCAGGGAAACTCGTTGCGAGTTTCAGTTATCATGCGAGGTGCTGAATATTTCTTCAGTCAGACCCGCTTCCTACCACGAACGCCTGAACACCGTACTGGTCCTGTCCCCTTGCGCGCAGCGGGCGCTCCCGGGTTCGATACCCCTTCACCGCGCGGAAGAGACCACCCTTTTGCGCTATTTTCTCACCGCACAATCTCTGGCCCCACTTGCCAGCGCCTCGGTGTGCAGGCGTGGCATCCGCACGCCTCGTCAGCGCCACGCGGGCGCGGGCCCCGCGCGTCAGCCAGCGGGGTTAGCCCAAGCAGCGGTAAGAGATGCCCAGATCCAGATCTGGATCTGGATTTTCGCATCTGGGCCCCTGGGTTTTTCTGTTTTGCACCGGAGCCCATCTCTACTGTTTTCCCTCACAACCACATCCCTGCCCTTTTGCAAAATAAACCCTAACACTTCTTTGCTCATAACTTTCAAACCACAAACCCAAATGACACAAATTTTATATGTATCCCACTCCAAATTTCCTGTACTTTTCAAATATGCAATTTGTTTTCTGTTTTGAATTTTCAAAAATGCAATTCAAATTTGAATTCAAATAATTTAATTGTAATTTGCAACAATTCATAATTAATTCATACTAATTCCAAATAAGGCAAATAAAATATGTTTTCCATACCATTTTGAATATCCTATTCAAATATAAAACTTGTTTCATTGTTTGAATAATTTAAATTGCCTAAATAATTTAATACTTGTTTAATTCAATTAAATTTGATAAAATCATAACTTGCTCAAAATAAAATATTTTTTTTTGAACATGCAAAAAATGTTTTCAAACCATCAAAGGGTGAACTTTTCAAATGTGAGTTTGAAATTATGTTTTGAACAAATAAAACTTCAATTAAATTCAAATTTGTTTCAAATTCATTTAAAACTTGTTTAATATTGTTTAATTCATAACTAAATTATCCTAATTCCAATTTCAATATTTGAAACATGTAATCCAACTAAAATTTGATGTTCTTTTCAAATATAAATTTTGTTATTTGTTTTGAACACTTTAACTTGATGAAAACAACAATTGCTTGTGTGACATGTTTAAGTAACCAAACTTTCCACACTTAACCAATAATTTCCAAACTTGTTAAATCTTATTTCAATTGGTTCTACTGTTGTTATTTTGCTGTTTTCCTCATCCATGCATCATGCTAATCCACCTCCACCTGTTGATTAGTTGGAAAACAATTGTTTCAACCATAATTCATGGGCTTTTCATATGCAACTCAAATTGCATATGGGTTCATTTAAATCTGTTTATCTTGTCAACTAGTTTATTCTGATGCATCTTTAACCTGTCATGCATCCATATCTTGATCATGCTGGATCTTTTGCCGTAGTAGTAATTGTTGCATCCGGTGTTTGTTCGAGGTTCGTTGCTTCTTCCCGGATAGGACGCTGAGATGATGTGAGCAACGACAAGTTCTGCTACCTTGCGGGATCTCAGGCAAGTATACTCACTTGCTGCCAAATGGCTGCCTTTCATCACTTGTTACTGATTCTTTCCGTTGTCTATTTCTGCTAGCCTTAGTAGTAGATGTTTCTGTTACGAACCTATCACATGAATCCCTTAACCCTAATATTGCCTCACCTCCACTCCTATCACCCCTTTGGTTGAGCCAGTGTCTTACTAGCACGCTTAGGTTGTTTCGCTCGAGTCTGTTACCCGTTTATTTTTGTTACTATTACTTTTATGTTCTGGGAGCTCGATGTTTAATCAATCAATCATGCTAATGTTACTATTAATAATAAATTTGATGATAAGGTACCGGCAGGAGGCCCTGTGTGGTTTTGAGGCCTGCTAGTGTCGACCCTAATAGGAAAAGGGTCTTGTCTACTGATCCATGATGAGCGCACTACCCGCATGTGGGAAGCGAGTATGAGCGCCCCCCCCTCAATTTGACTCGATTCGCATCTCGTCCAAATCGCCTCATTTAGTTCGGGTTTTCCATTTGCTGCATGCATGATCTTGCGAGCCCTTGGATCCCGGGTGGAACTTTCGTAGTCGGCATATAGGGGGACACGGTCTTAGAGTGCTATGAGGGTCCCTTTTCTTCGGGGCTCGATTAGCCGTGCGCCCAAGGTTCTTTGGGCTTGATGCGAAGAAGAGTTGAGTTGTGTAGAGTACCTCGCTTGGTGGGTTTGATTCCCGTCTGGCGGGATATTCTTGCGTGTACGGCCAAATTGGTGCAACCCTGCAGGGATAATCTTCTCGAGAAGCCGTGTTTTCCGCGGTTATGGATTACTTGGTGAAAGTACTGGCTAACAAGTACTCAGGACAACTTAAACCTAATGATTAACAATCTTTCACCCCATGATTAACAACTTGACTATTAATAGGCTTATTGACACAATAATCTGAACCATCATTAATCCAACTGTGTGAGTTATCCTCGGATTGCTTCTTCGGATAAGGGGCGAGATCCAGGATGGGTTTGTTTGAAGTTATCTTTCAGTTGGTTACAATACTCGATCTTATCTTCTTTCTGTTAGCCGGAAGTTGTAGTATCTCTCTGTAGATGGTTAGTGCAGCCCGCTGTCGCTTATTTGCAATAACCCCTTCCTTCCCGCTGCTCCGAAAGTATTTGTATCTTGTGATGACTGGCTACGCCGGTATCTTGTGAGTATGGTTTATCCACTTGCCAGTACTTAACCGTACTGACCCACGAATCTTTTTCGTGGCTGCATATTCAACATTGCAGTCAACAGGTTTGAAGTCTGACGACGTTAGCTTGGGAATCCCTCCGTCTTGGCCTGGGCAGGGGTTGGACGCTCTCGGTTATCTTCAGGACTCTTAGTCCAATTTGGATCTTGTCCGTAGCCGGACGCTATGTTGTTTCTTCCGCTGTTGTTTGGATCTTTGTATTGTATCAGTTGTATCTATGGCTCGTTTGAGTCATCTTGTATCTATCTGTTACTGTTGTAATTGTGGATTATTCGTGAACTGTTGTAATGTTATCACAAGTGGCAACCTGGAATCGGTTATTATGTGGATTTTGGCGGGAATGCTGAAATCTGCATAGTGCCCGATCTCGGGGCGTCACAAATGGTATCAGAGCCTTGGTTCCGATTCCCGAGATTGTTTCGATACGAATGGTTATCGAAGCAACGGGTCCACAAAGCCTGTAGGATAACCTAGCTAACGATCGTTGTTTCTAGAATGTCAAAAACTATTTCTGCTCAACTATTTTGGAAAACCATCTCAATAGGGTTCTTGTTTTCTCCTTATCCCTATTCTATTTCCCCTCCCATCTCATTTGTTTTGGAGTCTTCCCCCCTGTCTATCTTTCAAAGTGTTAGGGTCCTACGTGGGTGGACGTTTTCTGAGCCCTTAACCTAATAGGTTCGATCATCGGAAGGTTCCTGGTGGAAGAACATCGTCGTCACTCCGAGCAAGAATCTCTTGTTAGTGGTGTCGAGAAGTCCTTGTTAGTGGTGTCGAGGAGATCAACTGGAAGCACGAAGAATCGATAGTCGAACTTCTTTCCCCTCCCGGGTTAGCAGGTGGATTGCGAGGGCGCAATCCCTTGTTAGTGGTGTCGTCTGTAACACCTGGGGTGTTACCCTAACAGGAAAGTGTTTGTTTCCTTTTGCTTGCATCATATGCATCACATGAGCATTGCATTCTGTTTCTCAAAAACAAATCAAAATTCAAAACAATTTAAACTTCCCCCCTTGCTCAAAAATTCCCAATTTCAAACTTGCCAACTAACTCACTCATTTGTTTTCAATAATTTGAAGTTGTTTTAAATAAATTGCCTGCTAAATAAAATTGTCCCTGTTATTAAAACCCTAGTGTCTAATTCAAAAATTCAAATCAAATCACTCATTTAAATTGTTGGTTTTAATCAAACCATTAATTCAATCAATTAATTAAATCACCTTCAATTTCAAATCAATCAATCTTATTTATCATATTCCAATATGGGTTTGAAAAATTAAAATTTGGCAAACAAACTAATTTCAATAATGTTTGTAACATTGCTTGTTGCTTATTAAATAAAATTTGTCATTTCCAAAATTCCGAAATCAAAACATTATTTGAAATTCACCTAACCACTTGAAAATCAAACTAATATTACCAATCTTGAAATCAATAACCAAACTTGCTTCTAATTATTGTTTTGCAAATTAATAAACTTTAATTATCAACTAAACACCCTCACACCTATTTGACAATTTTAACTAAACAACTTTAAGTCATTTAGAATTTCAATCTTGTGAAAAATAGGTTGACATTGCTTAAGTTCTTGTTTTTGAAAAGTATCACAAATAATTATAAAAGATTAAACCCCAAACCTTTTCTATTCATCTCTCTCTCTTTCTTTTCATTACAAAAAAAAAGGGAAAAAGGGGAAATAGCAAAGGAGAGAGGCAAGCCCACCCTTTCCCTTTTTCTTCCCAAGCCCAACCCCATCCTCTTTTCTCCCCAGCCCATTATCTTTCTGGCCCACCCCTTTTCTCTGTCGTCTTCTTCAACTCGACGTCAGCTTCTGTACGAACAGAAGGAACACCACCCGATCTCTCCCCCCTCTCCGATGAAGAGCCGTACTAGGCTACCCACTCCTTAAAACCACCTTCCCCCTCTATAACCCTAGCGCCTCCATCTCCCTAACCCTAGCGCCGCGTCGCCTTCCTGTTCCTCTGCACCATCGTCCCCTCTGCATCTTCTTCTGAACCCTGCCCACCTCCACCGTCCGCCGTCAGGCGTTGCTCCCTCCCGACCACCACCGACACCTCGAGGAGGCACCGTGGCCGGGAATGGAGTCGTGGAGACTCCGTCCATCCTCTCGTCCCTCGGCTGGTGCTGGAAGCGTCCGTGGTGGCCGCGCCATCGACGGGAAGCCTCCTGCTGCGCCACTGTCGCCTTCATCGCCAACGATGATCGAAGCCTGCCCTCGCCCGCCCGCGTCGACTGCCGCGGTGAGCACCACCCATCTACCTCTATTCCCTTCCTCGTGCTCTGCAAAGCCGCCTTCGTGCGCTGTCCGCATGCCTCCGGCGATCGCCGTTCTGGTTTACCGTCAGGTACAGCAGGGAAACTCGTTGTCGAGTTTCAGTTATCATGCGAGGTGTTGAATATTTCTTCAGTCAGACCCGCTTCCTACCACGAACGCCTGAACACCGTACTGGTCATGTCCCCTTGCGCGCAGCGGGCACTCCCGGGTTCGATACCCCTTCACCGCGCGGAAGAGACCACCCTTTTGCGCTATTTTCTCACCGCACAATCTCTGGCCCCACTTGCCAGCGCCTCGGTGTGCAGGCGTGGCATCCGCACGCCTCGCCAGCGCCACGCGGGCGCGGGCCCCGCGCGTCAGCCAGCGGGGTTAGCCCAAGCAGCGGTAAGAGATGCCCAGATCCAGATCTGGATCTGGATTTTCGCATCTGGGCCCCTGGGTTTTTCTGTTTTGCACCGGAGCCCATCTCTACTGTTTTCCCTCACAACCACATCCCTGCCCTTTTGCAAAATAAACCCTAACACTTCTTTGCTCATAACTTTCAAACCACAAACCCAAATGACACAAATTTTATATGTATCCCACTCCAAATTTCCTGTACTTTTCAAATATGCAATTTGTTTTCTGTTTTGAATTTTCAAAAATGCAATTCAAATTTGAATTCAAATAATTCAATTGTAATTTGCAACAATTCATAATTAATTCATACTAATTCCAAATAAGGCAAATAAAATATGTTTTCCATACCATTTTGAATATCCTATTCAAATATAAAACTTGTTTCATTGTTTGAATAATTTAAATTGCCTAAATAATTTAATACTTGTTTAATTCAATTAAATTTGATAAAATCATAACTTGCTCAAAATAAAATATTTTTTTTTGAACATGCAAAAAATGTTTTCAAACCATCAAAGGGTGAACTTTTCAAATGTGAGTTTGAAATTATGTTTTGAACAAATAAAACTTCAATTAAATTAAAATTTGTTTCAAATTCATTTAAAACTTGTTTAATATTGTTTAATTCATAACTAAATTATCCTAATTCCAATTTCAATATTTGAAACATGTAATCCAACTAAAATTTGATGTTCTTTTCAAATATAAATTTTGTTATTTGTTTTGAACACTTTAACTTGATGAAAACAACAATTGCTTGTGTGACATGTTTAAGTAACCAAACTTTCCACACTTAACCAATAATTTCCAAACTTGTTAAATCTTATTTCAATTGGTTCTACTGTTGTTATTTTGCTGTTTTCCTCATCCATGCATCATGCTAATCCACCTCCACCTGTTGATTAGTTGGAAAACAATTGTTTCAACCATAATTCATGGGCTTTTCATATGCAACTCAAATTGCATATGGGTTCATTTAAATCTGTTTATCTTGTCAACTAGTTTATTCTGATGCATCTTTAACCTGTCATGCATCCATATCTTGATCATGCTGGATCTTTTGCCGTAGTAGTAATTGTTGCATCCGGTGTTTGTTCGAGGTTCGTTGCTTCTTCCCGGATAGGACGCTGAGATGATGTGAGCAACGACAAGTTCTGCTACCTTGCGGGATCTCAGGCAAGTATACTCACTTGCTGCCAAATGGCTGCCTTTCATCACTTGTTACCGATTCTTTCCGTTGTCTATTTCTGCTAGCCTTAGTAGTAGATGTTTCTGTTACGAACCTATCACATGAATCCCTTAACCCTGATATTGCCTCACCTCCACTCCTATCACCCCTTTGGTTGAGCCAGTGTCTTACTAGCACGCTTAGGTTGTTTCGCTCGAGTCTGTTACCCGTTTCTTTTTGTTACTATTACTTTTATGTTCTGGGGGCTCGATGTTTAATCAATCAATCATGCTAATGTTACTATTAATAATAAATTTGATGATAAGGCACCGGCAGGAGGCCCTGTGTGGTTTTGAGGCCTGCTAGTGTCGACCCTAATAGGAAAAGGGTCTTGTCTACTGATCCATGATGAGCGCACTACCCGCATGTGGGAAGCGAGTATGGGCGCCCCCCTCAATTTGACTCGATTTGCATCTCGTCCAAATCGCCTCATTTAGTTCGGGTTTTCCATTTGCTGCATGCATGATCTTGCGAGCCCTTGGATCCCGGGTGGAACTTTCGTAGTCGGCATATAGGGGGACACGATCTTAGAGTGCTATGAGGGTCCCTTTTCTTCGGGGCTCGATTAGCCGTGCGCCCAAGGTTCTTTGGGCTTGATGCGAAGAAGAGTTGAGTTGTGTAGAGTACCTCGCTTGGTGGGTTTGATTCCCGTCTGGCGGGATATTCTTGCGTGTACGGCCAAATTGGTGCAACCCTGCAGGGATAATCTTCTCGAGAAGCCGTGTTTTCCGCGGTTATGGATTACTTGGTGAAAGTACTAGCTAACAAGTACTCAGGACAACTTAAACCTAATGATTAACAATCTTTCACCCCATGATTAACAACTTGACTATTAATAGGCTTATTGACACAATAATCTGAACCATCATTAATCCAACTGTGTGAGTTATCCTCGGATTGCTTCTTCGGATAAGGGGCGAGATCCAGGATGGGTTTGTTTGAAGTTATCTTTCAGTTGGTTACAATACTTGATCTTATCTTCTTTCTGTTAGCCGGAAGTTGTAGTATCTCTCTATAGATGGTTAGTGCAGCCCGCTGTCGCTTATTTGCAATAACCCCTTCCTTCCCGTTGCTCCCAAAGTATTTGTATCTTGTGATGACTGGCTACGCCGGTATCTTGTGAGTATGGTTTATCCACTTGCCAGTACTTAACCGTACTGACCCACGAATCTTTTTCGTGGCTGCATATTCAACATTGCAGTCAACAGGTTTGAAGTCTGACGACGTTAGCTTGGGAATCCCTCCGGCTTGGCCTGGGCAGGGGTTGGACGCTCTCGGTTATCTTCAGGACTCTTAGTCCAATTTGGATCTTGTCCGTAGCCGGACGCTATGTTGTTTCTTCCGCTGTTGTTTGGATCTTTGTATTGTATCAGTTGTATCTCTGGCTCGTTTGAGTCATCTTGTATCTATCTGTTACTGTTGTAATTGTGGATTATTCGTGAACTGTTGTAATGTTATCACAAGTGGCAACCTGGAATCGGTTATTATGTGGATTTTGGCAGGAATGCTGAAATCTGCATAGTGCCCGATCTCGGGGCGTCACATACGCCGGGGCGTCCTCGAGCACATATCAGGAGGAAGGCTCCTCCTCTACATACTACGGTGGCGCCACCTCATGGTCCCCTTGGGGATGATCTCCACTTAGGCCAAAGGCCTAATCTTGGGGGGAGGTATATCGATATCACACACTCATCTATATATCATTTTCTGTCGGTTCCTTGTATATCCATATTTTTGTTTCTTTCGTTTGTTCTCGCTTATTTTTGTTTTTGTTCTTTTGTTCTTTCTTTACAATACACAAAAAGACCAAAAATATTTCTGTTGTTTCTCTTTATTTTCTTCTTTAGTTTCTTTTGTTGGTTTGCTTTACTTTCTCGTTTCCGTTTAAATATTCAAAAATCCAAAAACATTTTGTGTTGTTTGCTGGTTTCTTCTGTTCTTGTTTTAAATTCGAAAACCCAAAAATATTTGGGTAAACAAATTACAACGAGGCAATTGACAAATCATGAATGTATAACAATACTATTATGACGAGATATAGTTCACGTGATCTAACATTGTAGGAATTACGTCAATATAATTAGACCGCCATTTGACATCACCTGTCACTAATAGTCCACCTTGAGACAACTATCCAGCAAATCTCGCTGGTATTAAGTTGCGGCAACGAAGTGATTGCTTGTGTGCAGTAGACATTTTCATTAGTAATAATAAGTAATGCAAGCACTAATTCACATCCGTAGACAAGAACACCGATGTTTTCTCCCTAGTGACAACAACACATCATCCCCCACCCGTCATGTTTCTGTCACTCGAGCATTGAGGACAAGGAGGCATGAACCCACTATCTAGCATATAAAACCTCTCTTGGAGGTGCACACAATAACTTGGCCAAGGAAATCATACACACGGGAGAACATTGCAAGACAAGATTAAAACTCTCCAAAGATATAACTGAAGCATCTCAATATGACTTGAAAAAAATCATAATCCCATCAAACACAACATGTAACAATTACATAACGGTGATCTTGATCACGTAAGGCAGCTCACAAGATCTTAACATGGTGGCACAAATTTGAGAGAACACCATCTAGCTACTGGTATGGACATCATCCCAACAAACACATATGTCTAGAGGCAATCATGGTGATGTAGAGGCCTCCGGTGACAATTCCCCTCTCTGGCAGGGTGCCGGAGCACGACTCTAGAAGCCATAGATTGGAATTTCAAGGTGGCATTGCCTCTATATCTGTTTCATGGAAAATTTCTCTGTCCATGATCTTTATAGGGTTAACGCGATTTTATAGGCAAAGAGACGACGGGAGGGGGTGCCAGGGGACACTAGATGACCCCCCCCCCCGGTGTGGCCTAGGGCTAGCCCATGCCTGGCACCCCTCTGGTGGCCCCGGGCCACCTCTTTGGATGTCCTTTGGACACAGTCTTAGCTTCGGGGAAAAAATAATTCCTCTTAAATTTCCAGGACTTTTGGGGAATATTTTCTTTAGAGCTTTTCTGAAATACAAAAACATGAACTGGCTTTGGGCATCTTCTTAGGTTAGTCCATGAAAACATCCGGAAAACAAAGTAAAACATGGGAAAACATGTAGAAAACATAGAATGAAGCATAAAAAAATTATAGATACGTTTGGGACGTATCATCATCCCCAAGCTTAACTCATGCTCGTCCTCAAGTAGGTAAGTGATAACAAAGATAATTTTTGAGGTGGCATGCATCCAACACAAACTTGATCAATAATTATGTAAAATAATTGTTAGATGAGATCAAAGCACTTTAACAAAGGCATGATAAGTTTTTTTGAACCATGAAAACTAAATAGCACAAATAATTGACAATGAGCAATAATGCATTGAAAGTGGTATGTTTGTTCGATCATAATGAACAACATGATAAAGTGGTATCCCGCTTGTCCTTTGTGAAATAGAAAAATATAAATGCTAGGACACCTTCAAAGTTCAAGCGACGACTAGATACAGATAATTTTAGACAAGCAATATCATAATCATATTCCAATAAATAAATAAAATTGGGACTATGCAGATCATACTCAGAATGAAAACTATGCTCTCTTAATTGGTGCATAAAGTAAGAATGTGAAGAATCATCCTATAAATAAAATAAAGGCCCTTCACAGAGGGAAGCAGTGATCACTCATGAGGTAGAGCTTTTATTTTATAAAACAGAGCATATTGAAAGTATAATTTTGAGAGAGGTGTATGTCTATGTCGACGAATGCTAATAAATGTGTTATTACCTTTTGATGTCAAATGTCTTCTAAGAGCGGCTCCCATAGAGGAATTATAACATTCCTCTCATCCTTTGTTTACACAAGCTATGTTTGAACCGATATCGTAAGAACAAATTTTGAGGAGATGAAATGTTATTGTTGTAATTTATCTTTTGTGGGTTCGGCACCCGTTTGCCAGTTTTTTTTGCATTATTAGGGACAAGCACATTATGCATGCAATTCAAGAGGTGACACCATCCAACATGAAGAAATAATAAAGCATTTAATACTTCCTCACGAGCTAAAACCGGAACACAAAAGAAGGTTTAATATTTTGTAAGGTTTTAAAGGTAGAACACAAGAAATTCAATTGGAATGATAGTGAAATACCATATATGGGTAGTTATGGTGGACACATTGGAATAACTTTGGTTTGAGGGAGTTGGATGCACGATTATGCCTCATACTCACTACATGTGAAGGCTAGTAAGAGACATGGAGCGATCAACTAAGGGAGCAATAACGGCCATAATCCTGAATAGCGAAAAAAGATCATTGATGAAACCATAAAGTTGTATTACGAGTCTAAAAATATATTATGATAAAGGCTAAAGGTGACTTTTATCATAGTCATAACATGGTGTGAGCATTCACCAAGTCAATCCAAATAAATCTCCAAAGGATAATACCACGATAGCATGCTTCATTATGATCAGGAACAACACATGATTTAATTTCAACATCACATTAAGAACTCTCAGTTATTTAAGACTACTCATGATGTGTCATAAAATACTAAGCATGCAATTAAAACAACATCTAACATGACATCTCAAAGCCTAGCCAGAGTCTAAACAAGCTTCCTTTGCACCGCTATAGTCATGAAATATTTGTATCCCATCCAACACCAATAAACTTATTTGAAACAACTCTCTCAACGAGTATTCATTTTATACCAGAGAGATAATCACATATAAATATACAAAACTAACAATCTCTGAACAAAGTATTTAAGAAAAACAAGAGCTAAAAACTGCAATAGCAAAAACCGAACACTTGTAAACAATAAGAGTGAAAACTAGAGTGTTCTAAACAATACAATGGAGTGTGTTTCTCTCCAACAAAGAATGCTACAATCCAACGATTTATTACCATCACACAAAAAAAACAAAACTGAAAGTAGAATAAAATTATGCTCTAAGAATAACACATAGTATGTGAAGCAATAAAAATATAGTGTCCTGAAAGGTGACCTAATAATTTTGTTGTGGATACATTAGAAATCCCCAAGGTTTGACGCTTATACTTCTTGGATATTTCTTGGGGGTGACATTGACATCCCCAAGCTCGAGATTTTGTATATCCTTCATCTTCTCATATCATCATCCTCTCCTTACACTTGAAAACTTCGTCCACACAAAACTTTGCACAATCTCCATTAGCGGGGTTGGTGTATCAAATAAATACATCCACTTGGTTTTGTTTTGACACAAGAAAAACACTCAATTTAAACATTAGCTGTCGTCGCAACTTATTTTAAATATCTCTCAACCCCCCCCCCCCCACAAGAGAACACAAAAAGAAAATATTAAGAGGCAAAGGCAAACAAAGGCAACAATCTGTCATAATAGAACCGATTGTAAAGATGAATTTTTTCGAGGCACTTCCGTGGATCAAATTGGAAAATGTTAGTATAATAAAAGTTAGATAATAATCTGGGTCAAGTTCCCATTTTTTTAGAATTTTATCACACTCTGGTTGAGATATACGAGTTTCTTTGGTGAGGAATAAAAATCTGGACAGAGAAAATCAAATTGCACTTCCTTTCAAATAGAGGTTACTCTTGGCACAACAACAAAATAAAAAGGATAATGAGTGGTTTCTACAAATGTAAAAACTTCTAAGACTCAAACAAAACATAAGAAAACGTAGGGGAAACAAGAGAAACCAAGGTGGGTTGCCTCCCACAAGCGCTTTTCTTTAACGCCTTTTAGCTAGGCATAAAGTAAGAATCAAGTATTATCAATAGAATCATAGATATCCCTCACAATGGACTCAAAAGGAAACTTCCTTATACTTTTAGGCAAATTTTCCATGCCTTTTTAAGATGAAACTGAAATCTTATAATTCCCTCTTTTGTATCAATCATAGCACCAATAGTGTGGAGAAAAGGTCTTCCCAAAATAATAGGACAAGAAACATTATATTCAATATCCAAAACAAGAAAATCAACGGGAACATAATTATCACTAGAAATAATAAGAACAACATAAATCCTTCCCAGAGGTATCTTAACGGTGGAATCAATAAGATGGATTCCCAAAATACTAGCATCCAAAAGCTTCCACTCAAGCATATCATATAAGCGTTTTGGCATAATAGAAGAACTAGCACCAAGATCACATAAAGCATTAGAACCAAAATCATTCAATAGTATCCTAATAGTAGGTTCCCGACCATCTTGTAATTTTCTAGGAATAGAGGCGTCAAGTTTGAGCCTTTCTTCTCTAGCTTCAATAAGATCATTAGTAATATATTTGGTGAAAGCAATATTTAACTTACTAGCATTAGGATCTTTGGAATTTTTTTTAAGAACTTTATAATATCAGAGAGGGTACGATTATCAAAATCAAGTTTATCATCGTAAAATATAGTGGAATTTTTTTTATCCTAAAATCATATTATCATGAATCCCACTTTCACCAATTTTCTCACTAGAAAATTTCACATTCTCCAATTTTTGGGGACTCCTTCTACCTAAAGTCTTGGACTCGTCAACCCCTTTATTTGACCACTAACATGCTTATAACCATTAGGATACTCATAAGTACTAAAAGTTTTAAGTTCTTCAAAAGGTTGGATGGTATAAATTTTGAAAAACTCTCTTTTAGCAAAATTTTCAGCAGCTTCTTCTCTTTCTCTTCTAGCGCGGATTTGAGCTAACATTGAGAATCTCATTTATTTAAGCTTTATATAATTTATAGGTCCTGTTTTATTGACTTCAAGAGGTGTAGTGCTAATTTTAATGTTTCAACATCATGCGCAAGATTATCAAATTACAAGACAAGATTATCTAGTTTTTTCAACATTTTATTGGAAACTTTTTGTAAAGAAATAAATTATTTGAACATGTTTTCTAGATCATAGGTGGACCTTTTAGGACTTTTGTAAGCATTTCCATAAAATATTTTCATATGTATTATTGCCATTATTAGGAGGATATGGCCTATAGTTGTTACCACCAAAATTATTTTTATAAGCACTTTTGTTGAAATTAATTCTAGCAATAAAATTCACATCAACTTGATCATTTTCATTAGAAACCAGAGAGTTAACATTTTTAGGATCCGTAGTCACTTGTTTAGTAAGAAAAGAAGAAATCATATAAATCTTATCATTCAAAGAAGAGAACTCCTCAACGGAATTTACCTTTTTACATTATGGAGCCATTACTATGTGCCATTGATAATAATTTGTCATCAAATCATCTGATAAATTATTTGATGCACCTAACGTGAGATTCATAAAAGTTCCTCCCGCAGATGAATCCAATAAATTCCTCAAAGAAAATTTTAATCCTGCATAAAAAGTTTAGACAACCATCCATGTAGTTAATCCATGTGTGGGACAATTACTTACCATAGTTTCGTTCTTTCCCAAGCTTGAGCAACATTTTCATTAACATTTTTTCTAAATTTCATAATGTTACTCCTCAATTGTACAATTTTTGTAGGTGGATAAAACTTCCCAATAAAACAATCTTTGCATTTAGTCCAAGAATCAATAGTATTTTTAGGTAAAGACAATAACCAGTTTTTAGCTCTTCCTATTAACGAGAAATGGAATAATATTAATTAAAAATTGTCACCATCTACCTCTTTATATTTTTTTGCATATCACATAAATCAACAAAGTTATTTAAATGAGAGGCAACATCTCTCCAATACAAGAAAATTGTTCTTTATTGACAAGATTCAACAAATCAGGTTTAATATCACAGAATTCTGCTGTAGTAGAAGGTGGGGCTATAAGTGCGCATATGAAACCATTATTATTGCTACTAGTAAATTCACAAAGCTTACTGGTATCATTGGTACCCATGCTTGCCAAATATAAGAAGACAAACTAACAAAGTAAGTAAAAGATTAGAAACTAGAAAACTATTTTTTGGATTTTTTATATAAGGCAAAGAAATCTAAATAGAAGTAAAATAAGAAAGAACCAAACAAAAGAGAGAAAGTGGAAGTGTGAACTCCCCTAGCTGAAAGCTTGAAGTCCCCGGCAACGGCGGCAGAAAAATATTTCTTGTTGACGTGGAGCACATGTTCGTTGGGAGACCCCAAGAGGAAGGTATGATGCAACGTAGCAGTATTTACCCACAGTTATAGAACCAGGGTTATCAATACAGTAGAATTTCGAAGTCTCTCAGAAGGTTGCATGTTGTCTGGTGTTTCAACAAACGTGGACCTGCACACAAACTCTCTCTTGCTCCCAACTTTCCGAGAAGGTTGTCAATGTTCGCATCTTGATTAAAACTATAGAATTAATTGTGTCAAATGGTTGGAGAAGATTAAATTAAAATGGAACATTGATAAAGTAATGATTAAACTCAGGTAAACGAGGTTGGAATCAATGAGGAAAATAGGACTCGGGTCCATAGTTTCACTAGTGGTGTCTTCTCTAAGAACAATAACATGTTGGGTAAAGAAATTAGAGCTAGGCAATTGACAAATACTGAATGTATAACAATACTATTATGACGATATATAGTTCATGGATTCTAAAATTGTTGGAATTGTGTGAAGATATGTACACCGCCATCTGACATCATCTATCACTAATATTCCACCTTGAGACAGCTATCGAGCAAATCTCGATGGTATTAAGTTGCATAAACAAAGTGTTATCTTGTGTGCAATAGACAATTTCTATAAGAATGATATGTAATGTAATCAATAGTTACCATCCGTAGACAAGAACACCGTGTTTTCTCCCTAGTGACAAAAACACATCCCCCACTCGTCACTTTTCTGTCATTCGAGCACAGATGAAAAGGAGGCATGATCCCGCTATCTAGCATATAAACCCTCTCTTGGAGGTGCATACAATAACTTGGAGAAGGAAATCATACACGCCAGAGAGCATTGCAAGACAAGATTAAAACTCTCTGGAGATATAAGTGAAGCATCTCAATATGACATGAACAAAATAATCATAATCTCATAGTTCATCGGATCCCAGCAAACACAACATGTAGCAATTACATAACAGTGATCTTGATAATGTTAGACGGCTCACAAGATCTAAACATCGTGGCACAAAGTGGAGAGAACATCATCTAGCTACTGCTATGGACCCATAGTCTTGGGATGATCTACTCACACATCCGCCCGGAGGCAATCATGGCCATGCGGAGGCCTCCGATGGCGATCCCCCTCTCCGGCAGGGTGTCGGAGCAGGACTCTAGAAGCAATAGATTGGACTTTTGAGGTCACGTCGCCTCTGCATCCATTTCGTGGAAAATTTCTCCGTCCCCGGCATTTTTAGTGTTAATGTGATTTTATAGGCGAAGAGGAGACGAAAGGGGGTGCCGTGGGACACCATATGACCCCCAGGCGCGGCCTAGGGGGAGCATCAAAAGGCCTAGGGCTAGCCCGCGCCTGACACCCTTCAGGCCACCTCTCTGGCTCTCCCTTGGATAGAGTCTTCCTTCCGGACAAAGATAATTCCTCGTAAATTTCAGGACTTTTGGCGAATATTTTCTTTAGAGAATTGCTGAAATACAAAATAGCAGAAAACATGAACTGGCTTTGGGCATTTTGTTAATAGGTTAGTCCAAGAAAACATCCAGAAAACGAAGGAAAACACGGAAAATATGTATAAAACATTGCATGGAGCATAAAAAAAATATATATGTGTTTGGGACGTATCACACAGTGACATCAGAGAGTATATGTATACTAGATTATAGGGATGTTGATCGCGAGTTTGTTTTTCTTTTTTTGATTGAATAATGAAATTATGAGATTTCTTGATGATTGTGTTTAGTATGATTTCCATGGTATCAATGTGAGTATCATGTTATATTAGAAAGACACTATTCAAGCGATGTTTTGTGATGTTTGTTACTACTATTTATGGATGCTCAGGGTGAGAGTGAGGTGTGTCAATAGACGTGGAATACGAACTTTAAGTTGTGCTTTTGTAGCTCTATGCATATCTCATCCTATTTTGATCCATAAAAGAGTGATCTTCGAGTATATCGTGCATGCTTTTGCAGGGGTCTATCATGTGCTTAATTATGTTAATATTGTTGAGTATCACTAGTGAAAGTATGATCCCCGGGGCTTGTTTCTAACTATTGAATCACCATTTACTTTCAGTTTTTCCATTTGTTACTTTTCTGCCATTTTTATTACAGATTTGCGAAACCTTGTTTTACCACTCATATTACCCATATTTTATCATATTTTTGTCAAACTAGTGCACCTAAAACTGAACATTGTATTAAATGTGGTGGGGACAAGAGACTTCTTGTATCTTAATTGCAAAATTGTTTGAGAGGGATACATTCAACTTACACCTCCGTGTGTTCGATACACCTTTGGTAACTCACTTAATTTTTGTTTGCTCTTGTCCTACAAACCTCTATGGTTGGAGGTCCAATAGAGTCTACAAAGTAAAAAAACATGTAGTAGACAACACTACTATGGTCACTGTGGGGGAATGGCGAGAAGGAAAAGATTTGTAGCTACTCATGGATTGATGGCTAAGGCTGACAGATATTGTGCCCTCAACCTTTTCCATCTCTTCCATAAAAAAATTATATGTTCAGAAAATCTTTGGAGGATGGTTTATGGATCTCTTGGGTAAAATTTGATCAAGGCCTATCCCTCCAATACATCCAAGAGTTTGTTTCCCTTTGGAGAAAGCCTAGTTTTGTGCTCCTATGCCAGGATATTGTATCGACATGATAAGATGGAAGCCCACGCATGATGGTGCCTCCGGATGGCACCCGCCGGGTTCAGGTTCGGGTCTGCGGCCCCATACCCGCCCCATTTAATTTGCGGGGTTTCATTTTTTACCAGACCCGAGACCCGGACGGGTTCGGGGCCTCGACGGGAGGGGGTGCCGTGGGACACCATATGACCCCCAGGCGTCGCCTAGGGGGAGCATCAAAAGTCCTAGAGCTAGCCCGCGTCTGACACCCTTCTGGTGGCCTCAGGCCACCTCTATGGCTCTCCTTTGGATAGAGTCTTCCTTCCGGACAAAGATAATTCCTCGTAAATTTTAGGACTTTTGGCGAATATTTTCTTTAGAGCATTTCTGAAATACAAAATAGCAGAAAACATGAACTGGCTCTGGCATTTTGTTAATAGGTTAGTCCAAGAAAACATCCAGAAAACGAAGGAAAACACGGAAAATATGTATAAAACATTGCATGGAGCATAAAAAATTATAGATGTGTTTGGGACGTATCACACAGTGACATCAGAGAGCATATGCATACTAGATTAGAGGGATGTTAATCACGAGTTTGTTTTTCTTTGTTTGATTGAATAATGAAATTATGAGATTTCTTGATGATTGTGTTTAGTATGATTTCCATGGTATCAATGTGAGTATCATGTTATATTAGAAAGACACTATTAAAGCGATGTTTTGTGATGTTTGTTACTACTATTTATGGATGCTCAGGGTGAGAGTGAGGTGTGTCAATAGACGTGGAATACGAACTTTAAGTTGTGATTTTGTAGCTCTATGCATATCTCATCCTATTTTGATCCATAAAAGAGTGATCTTCCAGTATATCGTGCATGCTTTTGCAAGGGTCTATCATGTGCTTAATTATGTTAATATTGTTGAGTATCACTAGTGAAAGTGTGATCCCCGGGGCTTGTTTCTAATTATTGAATCACCATCTACTTTCAGTTTTGCCATTTGTTACTTTTCTGCCATTTTTATTACAGATTTGCGAAACCTTGTTTTACCACTCATATTACCCATATTTTATCATATTTTTGTCAAACTAGTGCACGTAAAACTGAACATTGTATTAAATGTGGTGGGGACAAGAGACTTCTTGTATCTTAATTGCAAAATTGTTTGAGAGGGATACATTCAACTTACACCTCCGTGTGTTCGATACACCTTTGGTAACTCACTTAATTTTTGTTTGCTCTTGTCCTACAAACCTCTATCGTTGGAGGTCCAACAAAGTCTACAAGAGTAAAAACATGTAGTAGACATCACTACTATGGTCACTATGGGGGAATGGCGAGAAGGAAAAAATTTGTAGCTACTCATGGATTGATGGCTAAGGCTGACAAATATTGTGCCCTCAACCTTTTCCATCTCTTCCATAAAAAAATTATACGTTCAGAAAATCTTTGGAGGATGGTTTATGGATCTCTTGGGTAAAATTTGATCAAGGCCTATCCCTCCAATACATCCAAGAGTTTGTTTCCCTTTGGAGAAAGCTTAGTTTTGTGCTCCTATGCCAGGATATTGTATCGATATGATAAGATGGAAGACCATGTATGATGGTGCCTCCGGATGGCACCCGCCGGGTTCAGGTCCGGGTCTGCGGCCCCATACCCGCCCCATTTAATTTGCGGGGTTTCATTTTTTACCAGACCCGAGACCCGGACGGGTTAGGGGCCTCGACGGGATGGGGTGCCATGGGACACCATATGACCCCCAGGCGTCGCCTAGGGGGAGCATCAAAAGTCCTAGAGCTAGCCCGCGTCTGACACCCTTCTGGTGGCCTCAGGCCACCTCTCTGGCTCTCCTTTGGATAGAGTCTTCCTTCCGGACAAAGATAATTCCTCGTAAATTTCAGGACTTTTGGCGAATATTTTCTTTAGAGCATTTCTGAAATACAAAATAGCAGAAAACATGAACTGGCTCTGGGCATTTTGTTAATAGGTTAGTCCAAGAAAACATCCAGAAAAAAAAGAAAAACACGGAAAATATGTATAAAACATTGCATGGAGCATAAAAAATTATAGATGTGTTTGGGACGTATCACACAGTGACATCAGAGAGCATATGGATACTAGATTAGAGGCATGTTGATCACGAGTTTGTTTTTCTTTGTTTGATTGAATAATGAAATTATGAGGTTTCTTGATGATTGTGTTTGGTATGATTTCCATGGTATCAATGTGAGTATCATGTTATATTAGAAAGACACTATTCAAGCGATGTTTTGTGATGTTTGTTACTACTATTTATGGATGCTCACGGTGAGAGTGAGTTGTGTCAATAGACGTAGAATACGAACTTTAAGTTGTGCTTCTGTAGCTATATGCATATCTCATCCTATTTCGATCCATAAAAGAGTGATCTTCGAGTATATCGTGCATGCTTTTGCAGGGGTCTATCATGTGCTTAATTATGTTAATATTGTTGAGTATCACTAGTGAATGTACGATCCCCGGGGCTTGTTTCTAATTATTGAATCACCATTTACTTTCAGTTTTGCCATTTGTTACTTTTCTGCCATTTTAATAACAGATTTGCGAAACCTTGTTTTACCACTCATATTACCCATATTTTATCATATTTTTTGTCAAACTAGTGCACCTAAAACTGAACACCGTATTAAATGTGGTGGGGACAAGAGACTTCTTGTATCTTAATTGCAAAATTGTTTGAGAGGGAGACATTCAACCTACACCTCCGTGTGTTCGATACACCTTTGGTAACTCACTTAATTTTTGTTTGCTCTTGTCCTACAAACCTCTATGGTTGGAGGTCCAACAGAGTCTACAAGAGTAAAAGCATGTAGTAGACATCACTACTATGGTCACTGTGGGGGAATGGCGAGAAGGAAAAATTTTGTGGCTACTCATGGATTGATGGCAAAGGCTAACAGATATTGTGCCCTCAACCTTTTCCATCTCTTCCATAAAAAAAATTATACGTTCAGAAAATCTTTGGAGGATGGTTTATGGATCTCTTGGGTAAAATTTGATCAAGGCCTATCCCTCCAATACATCCAAGAGTTTGTTTCCTCTGGAGAAAGCTTAGTTTTGTGCTCCTATCCCAGGATATTGTATCGACATGATAAGATGGAAGCCCATGCATGTTGGTGCCTCCGGATGGCACCCGTCGGGTTTGGGTCCGGGTCTGCGCCCTCATACCTGCCCTATTTAATCTGCCGGGTTTCATTTTTTACCAGACCCGTGACCCGGACGGGTTCGGGGCCTCGACGGGTACCCATCTCGACGCTTGTGGGGAATAAAACGATGGAATATTGGTATGTGGTTGATGGGAATAGACACATGTTTGCGTGTGTTGTCCAGATACCAACGCGTGCATGTGAGGTGTGGGTTGTGTGGTCCATAGTTCGTGGATGTGTGGTTAGGCATATGATTATTAGGGATAGGATTAGAGCTTAGAGCGGGTCTGCGGGTACGGGTTTGCCACCCCCAGACCCGCCCCGTTAGACCTGGCGACTCTAACATTTTACCAAACCCTTCGCATTTAAGGCGAGTACCTGTCGGGTTTGTGGGCCCCATTGCCATCCGTAATGGTGCTTAGTCTGCTTCGTCCGCATATGATCTTCAATTTTTGGGTACCACTCGCTCAAGCATGACCTCCGTTCTTTCAACCCTGCCCCTCTTTGAAGTGCGTATTCTTCATGTGATTGGTTCTTCACCACCGCATTTGGACGACGAATTGCCTGCGGCGCCGGGTTGAAAATTACAATCTTCTCAGTTGTGCAAGTGCACCCATGAGACCACTGTGTACCTCTTCTACACTTGCAGATTCACACTCCGTATTTGCAATGATGTGCGTAGTTGGGTGGGGATTCACATCAATACTTCCTCTTTAGGCGGCCCACCGTTCCTTTAAATTTTGGTGGTTGAAGCAAGTGGAGTGTGGAGGGTATCCGTTCTACCCGCCAGGTTCTTGCCTCCCTCATGATCATCGTGTCATTGAAATTTTGCAACGTGTGAAATGCTCGTGTCTTCCGACACATTGAGACCCCTGCTAGTATCACCCTCTCAAATATAAAATGAGCGGTAACCTCTCGTCTTGCGGCCAAAGCTAATGAGCAGATCAAAAATGCAAAAAAGAAAAAACAACAATTTTAAGTATAGTTGTTTATACGCTGGTCAAATGCGTGTCGTTTGGCAAATACAAAGTGGTTAGGAAAATGTCCAAAGAAATGTTGCGTAGTAGGTTTTAAAATATAAAACGTTTCGGTAGGCTAAAATGGTCTACGAAACATTTTAGATTTTGAAACGGAGGTGGTAGTATATGGTATCTCATCAATCCCACAATTAGGCCTTGTTTACTTGTCTGGTTTTAAGGGGGTTCGGAGGGAAATTTCCCGGCCCACCCACACCGATCCCCAAACTTCCCACCAAGGCCGTTTACTTGTGGTGTATCTTACTGGGCCATTCCGTGAAATCCCCCCGAGGCCCTAAAAACTTGGTCCATCCTCACACCCGAGGGCACGCTCGTGTTTCTTCCGGGAAGGAACACCTGGAAACGAGGGGATTGGGTGAGCGGGAGGGATTCACCAAATCCCTTCCCATCCCCAAATCTCCCGCCCCTAAAAAAACCACGGTAGTAAACAAGGCCTTAGCCAATTGGCGGGAATTTTGTAACTTTGTGGTCACACGCATCGAAAGCCGGAGAGGTTCGAGTAGTTTTGTAGAAATATACAGAAAAAAATACTACAACGGACCCTAATCTGCATAGGAGTGGCGCAGTGCAGGCACTCGACAGCGTTGAGCTAGCTACCGGCAAAAAACAAACGGCCTAATCTTAGTCTAATACCGGTACTGTTCACATGCACCTCTCATGACGCTGGAGGGGGGCGAGGCGCTGATCGTACATCGCGTTCACGTGCTCCATCAGGGGCCTCATGCTGGCGCCGCCAAGCTCCTCCTAACCCCACCCTGAGTGTCGCGCGGGCGACGAAGAAGGAAACTCGAGGAGGTCGTTGACCTCATTGGTGTCAGCTAGAGCCGCCACGCATGGAAGCCAGTAGCCTCATTCGGGAGGTTCATCTAGGGGAACACCACACCTAAACCGGTCCCGACATGGAAGGAGACATCACCTACGCCGGGCTCCTCGGTGTCCGTGCAACTCGAAGAAGCAGCGGAAGAAGGCAACTAAGGGCCTCACACCGAGAAACGCCTCACAGTAGAAGGAGAATGCGTAGAGGATGAGGATGGACTTGGGGTGGAGGTGAAGTGGTTGAATCTGGTAGTGAGCAAGAATAGCAAGAAAGAAGGAGGAGAAGGGGGGAACCAATCCGGCCAGGATCGATCGGTAGAAGAAAGGGTACGACGACGGAGAAAGAACTTCAAGCTCCACTTTACCCGCGTTAAGAATGGTCGCTCCATACTCGTTGGAGGTGTGGGCCGCCTGTCACCGGGCCCTCTTCATCATGTCGGAGCCAATGAGCAAAGCTTCGATCACGGGGACCATATCTCCTGTGCATGGGAACAAGGTCGGGAGTGCCGGGACACAAAGGGCGGAAGGCGCTTCGTTTCTGATGACGCAAAAGGCGAAGGGGAAAGAAGAGCTGGAAGTGGCGGAAGGGGAAGTATGGAGCAAAGGCCTCCAGCCCGGTCTTCTAGGCTCCCTCCGACGGTGAGGCTATAACACAGGGAGCCGTTGTCGCCCCCGTCCATAGGTCGTGGGGTGTCATGCGCGAACCGTCGCGCCACGTGCCCACGGCTGGATCAATAGTGGTTGGCTCAGCGACCCCTCGTATACCAGGGTATCCTGACCCGTCCGCTGCGGCCCAGCCCAGCGAGCGTTCACGAGATCAACAAGCCTGCTTCATGATGAGAAGTTTTCTCAGCAAGACTTGGCCCTCGCCAGAGCCCGACCAACAGAAGGCTGATCCCTATGGAAGGGCCTCGTCGCCTCATCCTCAGGGAGGAACTCTACCTCGCCATTTGTTCCTTCCTAAGGAGCTTATTCCGGGTGGGGGAGGAGGGGGGCAGAGCGTGTGTCGCTGACGCACTCACCTCTGCGTGCTGACGAAGGAGACAAAGAGCCGCAGAGTCGCTTTGGCGGCAGTTTCCATTCCCGTGTATAAAGCATGAGAGACAACTTCCCTAGCCAAAGCGTCTCCGAAGGATTTCCTCTTTGGTGCAAGGAGACCAAGACAGAGCTACAAGATGGAGGAAATGTCACCGGACATCCCCACCGCCTTGCCATGGACGGTGGCGCTGTTCTCGATGACCAAGACCGGTAGACGACGTAGAGCACCGCTGGTCTCGACTTTGGGAACGTGTGGTAGCCCTTTCCCGCCAAGAATGAGCGGGAAGGAGATCCAAACGTCAGTATAAAGGCCTCCGTAGATAGAGAGCTCAATCCATTCGGAGCCCTCTAGGTCTGACCCGAGCACAAACTCACATCTTGTATTGTAACTACAACATTGTAATCCATTAGACAAGCAGACGTAGGGTGTTACACCGTAAGGTGGCCTGAACCTGGGTAAACTCTCCGTGTCGCCATTGCCGCCGATCCCAAGCTTTCTCGCGAAGCCTTCTCGAGAGGTGTAGGAAGTGTGGTTAGCCCCGGGTGTTCGAACCTCTTGAGAGTAACTTGTCCCTGACATACCACTCTTCCACAATATGCAGAAAATATTAGGGATGCAAAAGCGGGATCCCACTTCTGTTTCATTTGGGGATCTATAGTTCAAACTTTTGACAAGATTTTTGAGCTAAAAGTCTCCAAATACATGATAAGTGGAATAAGTGGGATTTCACTTTTGCATCCTTAGAAAATATAAAACGGGGCTAATAATCTGCATAGGAGTGGCGCAGCGCAGTCACTCGACAGCGTTGAGCTAGCTACCGGCAAAAAACAAACGGCCTAATCTTAGTCTAATACCAGTACTGTTCCCGAGAAAGGTTTAATATGAGCGTACAACAAAGCCTAGGTTTGGAGCCATGAGCGGTGGCACATGGAGCCCCTCACCCTCGCGGCCGGCCTAAAGCTAAGTAGCGTCAGCTAACAACCCAGCTAAGCCGGTCTCAAGCTATAGCGGTAGTATAGTAGCAGTGTTTAAAACCGACGATCACTGCAGCGTGCATGTGCAGCGGCAGAAGATGGGCCTGGAATTTTGATAACGACGACAAGGACAGATCAGGGGCGGGCGATTGACTGCGATTCAAGGCCGGATTGACAATCTCGCGGAACAGAAAAGAGAATGCCAGATTGACGATCGGCAGACAGGCATCGTGGCCACGCATGTGTGCCTGTGTGCGTTATCTCCGTTCTAAAAACAGATTACGCTTTCAATTATGTATGCACTTTTGTGTTGACATATATACATTGAAAACAATAAGCGAAGTTGCATATCGGAGAGGCTGTGCATGGGTTGAAACTTGAGTAATCTGACAACGAATGGAGTAGTAATTATTAAGCTGATGATGAAGTACTATTCCTTCTTGAATAGATCCACCCATGATGTAAGTAGTGGAAGGTGGCGGTCATATGGATCTGATCTCAGCTCAAAGGTGGCGCACGTTACCCCGCTCCACCATCCGCCCAAGGAGGCAGGTTGATTATTCTGTGCCCCCAGAATCGGTTATGCGAAGAAGAGGATCCCCACGGAGGTGCAGGTGGGCGTGGATGGGATCCAAGGAGGCAGGAGAGTTGGGCAGTTGCAGAAGGCGATCAGTTGACACCCCCAAAACGAAAACAATATCAGGAAAATCATCCACTCCGTACTGTAACTGACGGACTAGCCGTGTGGCTGGCAGCGGAACACGTACGACGCCCCGGCCGGAGACATGGGCTGCTCGACCGGCGATGTCCCGCGGTCTCCCCGGCCGGTTTCGCTGATACGCATCACATGCGCGTGGATGCGGCTGGCAAAGTTGGCGGCTTGCACCGCGTTGCACCTCTGGACTCCCATCGAGCTGTGTTCGTTCTCGCTTTTGGAAAGCGGACTAATCACTGGCCGCTTTTGGACTTGCAGTACTTGTTTTAATTTGGCCATCGACAAGGTGTGTCGAGAAAGGCTGGCTATCTCTCATCTCATTCTGGAAAGCGCTTTCCTTCACTCGGGGAAGAAAGCCAGATATTTGGTGCAGGCAGGCTGCGGCGGGAAGAGGAAATAACGACGCCAAGTTGGCATTCCGTTAAGCAATTAATGGAAAAACAATGGGGTAGCCCAGTTGAAGTAGGAAGAAGAAAAAGGAAAACCCTAGATAAAAATGTCATATTTTCGTCAAGTTGAACGAGATCAAGTTGGCATTCCGTTAAGAGATTAATGGAAATGGGAGTAAGTAACCCAGTTGAAGGAGAGAAAAAAAAAGGACGAAAATGTAGATAGAGACGTCCTATTTACGTCATGTTTCAAGTTTTTCTTTTGGCTGTGTACGGTGTGCTTACATAGGGGGGCATTGCGGTGACGACAAGGATGCGCAGCGCGGTTTGTACAGAGTAGCTCTAGGTTTTGCTTCAGCTTTTCTTGTAGTTTGAGAAGTTTATCCTCTGTGGTGTTTGGCTTTATGCTAGGTAGTTCATCGCCGTGGCCTGCGCGCGCCCTCCAGCGATGGGTGAAGCTGCTGCTGCTGCTCTGAGTGCTCCAGAGGTTGGAGACGATGGGATGTGCTGTGGTTTCTGCTCCCTCCTCCCCTAATGAGCTCGTTGTTGAGCACAGGCGCTGTGATTTGTGGCTCCGTGGTCGAGCCCGGATTCGGAGTGCCTTGCGGTCTTGGGAAGGTGAGGGTGGTGCGGTGGTGCTTCCCTTGCGAGCTGCACAAAGCGGAGAACCCAAGCACCGACGGCGTCATGCCGGAGCTATTCCTGGCCAAAGAGGCCGCTCCGCGCTCGGTTTCTTCACTACTCCGAGCTTCTTCCTCCTACGTTGGAGGATCTTCCACGACCAAGGCGTAGGACTCATCGGAAGCGGTGCCCCAAGTGGTTTCGTCCCCGGAGGCCCAACTTTTGCCGCCGTCTGTAGGTCGACTTGCGATGGCCAAGGCATCCAGGGACCCGATTGCTTTTCCTTTTTTTCTTCCCAAGGTTCTGGGTGTAATTTTCAAGGACCTAGGTGTTATTTGCATGTGTCACCAGGTCCTCTGTGTAAACTGGTCGTCTAATTAATGCAGTTCTGGGTCCTTTGGGGCCATTCCCTTGTTAAAAAAAAACATAGGGGGGCATTGCGGCAGATTTCTGATAATGCCGCTTGTCTAGCTAATCTATGCTAATTGTAGTATCGAATTAGAAGATGCAAGTCTGGACTCTGGAGTAATAATCCCTTTTATCTACATTGATGACGTTACCGACCCTTTGTATCACTTTTTATACATTCCCGACGTTGCTGAACAACTGATGAACTTGCTATCAGTGACTTTGGTTTCTTCCGTTCCTTTTCCCCTTCTAAACCAAATTGCTACTCCTCCGATGCACGCTAGATACATCCCACTCAGCGACAATTACTATGGATCGGAGTGAGTATTATTTTTTCTTCATTGCGGTTGACTTACCTAAATTCTTCTTAGCCATGTACCACAGCGACTCACACGGCCACATAAGCAACGCGTAAGTCATCACGATAGTGAACTTCACGGCCTTTCATGGCCTCTTGATCGACTCAAATGCTTTGGTAGAGTTTTTACATAATCTTAATCCTTAGGATGTCCCCCTTTGTCCTTTTCTTCGTTGGTAGGACTGTAATCAACAAGAATTCCCCAATTAACTACTTTGTATTTTGTATTCTACTCTGGATATTTATTCATGGCTCTTGAAACGTGGCTCTTGAAACGATCAATGGTTTTCTTATGTTGTACCGATTCCTACTTGATTCAAATGGTTTGATATTGTAATGCAATGTTTTTTTGACTTCACACATAGCAAAACACATAACTAGAAACACGAGTTTTATATGGAATAACATAGGGGGTAAATCAATGGCATTTTGAATTTAACAAGATTGAATGGATGTTTAATTGCACAGTCGAATATGTTTGAGTCGATGAATAATTTTTATTTGTCACATGTATGATGGAATCCTTAGGAAAAGCTCATAGGTTATTGCAAACCTGTAATTCAAACAAAACACACACCTTGTACAAAAAAAAAAAAAAAAAAAAACACACACACACAAAAAATCCATATGCATTCCAATCCTCCAAAGTCCAAAAGATCATGTGAATCAAAGGGCCATGACAGTACAGTTATTTGAAAAAATAGGGACATAAATCTGCGCTTTCTTACTCTGTCCCTAAATTTTAATATAGATTGGAAGTTGTTTACTTAAAATATGTTTTTATAGTAATGGAAATAAAATAAGAAAGAAGACCGAATCTTAATCCTGGGCCAAAATAAAGGACTAGATGGGCCTACTAATTAGCTGGGCCTTATTAGCTATCAGCATATCACATTGGCTCACTTCTACAGTAACAAAGAAAAAGTAACCCGATAAAACTATTTCCTCGACAGAAAAAACAAAAACCCGAGAAAACCACTTCGTCCGTTCTGTCTGAGTCGCCGGCGGCGCGGAGGCGGCCATGCTGCGGACGGTGCTGCGCCGGGGAGGAGCGGCCATGAGGCAGGCCGCGTTAGCCGATGGATCTACGGGGGATCTTATCCGGCTGAGCGTGGCGGAGCGGGAGCGCTCCCGGCGGCGTCGGCGCGACCCGGCGCGCGACGAGTTCTTCGTGGCGACGCCGGAGTCGCTTGCCTGGCTCGACTCCGTCACCCTGCCCATGATCCTCACCGCCGCAGCCGTAGCCCTCTTCACCAAGATCCTCATGATGGTATCATGCATTCCCCACGCCGGTGTTCCCTAGGGTTAATTTTGCAGATGCAACTGTTGTGTATTTGACTGAACATTGAGTTTCATTTGTTTAAGATCCGAACACTAAATTAGTCATGTGATCAGCATACTGTTATATGTAGCACCCTAAGGTTTATCATGGTGCTGAAGTGGATGTTTTGAGCTTGTAGAAATGTAACCTCTAGGAACGAGCAGGAGCAGAGTTTTAGAGTGGATTATTCATGCTAAGTACTGTTCAAATATTGTTTAGTGGGTGAAATACTCTGTTCCCTCTTTACCAAGCTCCTTATGATATCAGAAACTCAAATGCTAAAAGAAAACATGAAATGTGCGTTCAAGGAATTAACCTCTAGGTATCATTTATGAATAAAATATCTCTTTTTCAGTTAATCCAGATATAGTTATTTTTCTTTGATGTTAAATTTTCTTTTGTTTTTCCCCTTCTATAAATATTCTAAAGATTTTCGGTTTAGTCATTTCAAAAACTATAGTCACCTACCTTTTCATGATGAGATATGTCCATCCTTGTCTTCTAATCATGAAACCTGCTGTTTGAAGCCAGATTATCTACCTACTGCATATTTTGATGTCAATTGAATAATTTAAAGTCAACAGTGCTTGCTTGTATATTTCAGAAAAATCTTGTTTATGTTCAGAAACTGCTATGTACTTAATCTTAGTTGCATGTTTTCTGGGTAGGAACATGAAGCTACAGACCAAGAAAGGAGAGAGCGCAAGATAAAGAATAGTCATCCTGAGCAAGGAACAGTGCGGATGCTTTCGCGTGAAGAATGGGATGAAATCCAAGAAGTCAGGCCAAGGACTCCCTTTGAATCAAAGTTAGCTCGTCCACAAGCCCGCTTACGAACTGGGGAACCAGTGCGGCTGGTTAGTAGCTGACAGAACTTCTTCATTATCAGCTCATCAATGCATTTTCATACGCTAACTCTGGGATAACTTAAGGTATTTATATCATTATTATGGAGTGAGTTTACGTGATCCACCATCTTGCTTCTATGCTGAAAACAGATATATTGATATTCACAGTACATTGTACTGTTCTGTGTTCCAACAATCTACTGCTATAATAGTTTATAGCTAGCAGGGTGAGATGCACATTTAGGCGGCTTGATTTGTTTCATAGCATACACATGTTTGGTATACCTCGTGTCCTTGTTAGTTATTTGGTTATATTGACATAATTTTAGTGATTGTGATAGACATTTAGGCTCCGTTTGGGAGTTCAGTTTTTTTTGAAGTATTTTGAGAATACTTCAGTTTCCAAAAATACTAAAGTATCAAATACTTCAACCTGTTTGGCACCAACGAATAATGAGTTTTTATATACTTCAGTATTGCAAGAAACTGTACTAATTTTGAAGTATGTAAAAAAGAGGTCTGGACCTCTTTTTCCAAAACTGAAGTATTTGTTTGCCAGGCAGGTAAATACTTTATTATTTGAATACTTCGGTTTTAGAAAAACTTTGTTGCCAAACTAGGCCAGTCTAAAGTATAAAAGAAACTGTACCCAAAATAAATCTTAAGGAAACGCACTTCAGTGTTTGAAAACACATCATCTTAAGGAGTAGTATAATTCTTGAGGAATTTGTCACTAAAACATGCCTTTAGTTTAAAAGCCAGGCTTATCTTTTGCATAGATTTATGTGTTTGTGTTCAATTTGTCTTGTTCTCCTTTACCCGCATCTCTTTTCATGCTTCAGCGCTGATAGGTTAGGCCGCAAGGCAACTCTTTTCTAATATATTGCTCTTACGTACATCCCTCTGCTAATTTGGCAGCTCCTACCTTCATACTCCCTCTGTTCCTAGATGTAAGCCATTTTGGTAGCTCAATTTAAACTACCAAAACGGCTTACATTTAGGAACAGAGATAGTACCTTTTAAAGGTTTAGAGCTTGTGCTAAGACGTACCTTGGCATATCTGCCTTGTAGCCAAAATACATCTTAAAGAAACAGACCTGCAGTTTTCGGAATTCTTTTTTTCATTCAGTGTAGTAATTCTCAAAGCCTTAGCCACTTAAACATGCCATTACTTTGAAAGCAAGGGTTGTACATATTGTATTGCTTTTCCACGCATAGTTACGTGTGTGTGTGTGTGTGTGTGTGTGTGTGTGTGTGTGTGATCAGTTTGTCTTGTTCTCCTTTACCCGCATCTCTTTTCATGCTTCAGTGTTGATAGGTTAAGCCGCAAAATACTTGACTTCCATTTATTAAAACATGGATGCATGTAGACACTAAAACATGTCTAAATACATCTATGTTTAAACAAATGGAAGTCAAATATTTCGATACGGAGGGAGTAGTTTCTAATGCATTGATCTTACCTGCATCCTCGTCTTTTTCGGCGGCTGCTATCTGCATACATTTTTAAGGTTTGAACTACCTTTGGCTTTAGAGCCCGAGCTAAGACTTACGTTTACATCTCTTCCTTGTAGGAGCATGCCAAGGACTGGGCTACTGATGTGCTCACGGACGCCTTTACTAGAGCGGAAGAGAGTGCTAAGCGGAAGTGACTCAGAAGAAAATTTACAGCATCCCACACATCCACTCCTTGCAAGTTTTGTCTGGACGAAACACTCTTGAGTTTAACGCATACTATTTCATGTCTTATTTCGACATTCTGAGTTGCCGACTCTCTGTAAATGCTGATTCCTGCTATGAACTACAACACCCATGCATGATAATATTCACTCGCTGGTAAATACGTACACTCCTTTTGGATCTGTACCGAAGCTTGTACCGGTCAGCTCGATGTCTCCAGTTTAGTGAATTCCAATGAAATTGGGGGACCTCTATACTTTCGGCACCTCCTTTTGTCTAAATAAATACCAGGCATGCTTTCCAATGGGAGGTGTTGGCATGTCACTTTCAACTGCAGTAGTCACTATAGTAATTAGAAGCCTGTCCTTTCAAAAAAAAAGTAATTAGAAGCCTGCCATTATTTTTTTTGTACAACGGAGAGCCCTCGAAAGGGCTGGAAGCATTACATTAATACCAGGCGGTGGATGTACAGAACATAGCAAAGGACCCCATAAAATGAAGAATTACACATAGGTCCTTGGAAAAAGCAGAAAAGACCTCACTAAGAAATAAGGAAACGCAATCAGGTCCTTCCTCTATCTCCTCCGCCGCGCTGTGAATCGAGAGCGCCGCCACCATGCCCGGTTGCGGGGACAACGCCACTTGCTTCCGAGCTGGCGAAGAATACGGCCTTCGATCCGAAGAGGGCCTCCCACTGGAGGTTGTCGATATGCCGGAGCTCTCTGCCGGCTTGCAGATAGGCCACACCATGGCCTTGGATGTCGGACGGCACAATCCGGCCGCCGATGATGCGCTCGATGAACTAGCTTCCGAACTCCCAGACTGCTTGGCGCCAACACCCGTCATCACTTCATCTCCACCCTGCAGTACCACACCGCCTGATGTATGAAGAAGGAAGAAAGAGCAGTAGCATCGCACAACCAAGAACTCATCGCCAACACCAGTCGCTGCATACGGTCCGCCATCAAACTCCCAGCTCCTGCCACGGGCGGGAGGAGGCAGACGAAGATGATAGGTGAAACGAGGAGCCATCAAGGGCGATTTATTGGAGCAGCAGAAGTAGCTAGTCACTGCAGAACTCCACCGTGAAGCTCTGAACCGCGACGAGCAATTCCACTCCGGCAGCGCGCCCTCACCGCCACCAAGATCACTACTCCGACCGGTCTTATTCGGTAAGCCGGGCCTCACCTCCCCCGCCAACAACAGCTCCTGCCACAAGAGCGTTGCAACCGAGAGCAGCGAGCTCCGGGCGCGCCAGCCATGACCAGCGACCTACCCACAACAGCAAACACAACAAAGCAACAACAGCTAAATCTAAACCTACTATCTACAGAGAGATCCCCGGCGCATCTCCTTCGCCATCTCCGGCCGGCCGCGCCGCCGCGAGAGGCTCGGGATCTGCCCGGCCACACACAAGCGACTCTCAAGGAGCTGTAGCACTTGGATAAGCACGAGGCACCGCCCCCCAGTCAGGCCGAAGCCTGCCATTATAACTACAGATTTCTGCAGCTCGCGAGTGCCTATGGATCAGACATGCTTTCATTTTCCTTTGGCGTGCCAGTGCAGCGAGTTATATATTGCAAGAGGAAATTTGATGATTCAACGTCACAGTATATCACCCCCCCCCCCCCCCCCCCCCCCGGGGCGTTTCTCTCAGCTCCAACTTAGACCGAGCTGTAGTCATTACCATCGATCCGTGAGTGTGAGAATCTAATCTTGCTCACCAACCCGGGCCTGGTTCAGGCGACGACAGAGCCGATGACCGACCCCGGCCCCGGCGGCTTAATAATCAGAGGTCCAGGCTGATTTTGCTCCCAATTAGGCCCCGTTTGTTTCTTGAGTTTTCTAAGCGATTAGTGGGGATTATCCCGGATAAACCCCAAATCTCCACCTATTGTTAACACGTCGTTTGTTTCTAGTGTTTTTGATCGGATTTATCCCCACCTTTCCACAAAATTCTCCAAACTCTAGTGTATTTTTCTCAATACCTAAAACACTACCTCTACCTAGTGGATCGGAGATTTGAGAGGATTGGGTGAAGTTTGGGGATTCACCCTCCCCACTAATCCCCATAAAACACTAGAAACAAACAGACCCTTAATTAGCGGGTGGTCTCTCGCAGTTGCGTCTCCAATTCGGAGATGCCAAATCGCCAATTCCATCAGTCCACCGTTGTTTCATTTGTGTTTGCCCGCTCCTCCTGTCGTCTCGACGTCTCTCGCTGTCGATGTGTTTTTCCTGCATCATATCAGACCTATCGTCGCCTGTTTGGCCTCTCCTTCGCTCGAATTTACCTAGACTAACACGACGCCGCGACGTGGACTCGGAACAAACAGAGTGCCAGACGAGGAGGCTACTGTAGAAGGATCTGATCCGGTGATTGAGTCTCTCAGCTCACTGACAAGTGACAAATTGTTTTTCTTCTTGCTCGCCCGCGCCCGGGATATACTCCTACTGTATAACTGAAGGGGAAAAAGATGGAGGCACGAGATTTTGACGTACTTCTTCTTCATTGCGAAGAGAACGTGTGGGCACGGCGCGCAGCACTGATTGATTGATCCGTACTCTCGAGTCTTCGTCGTGGAGTGGTGGTAAATAACAGGCGAAGAAGAAACGCAAGGTTTGGTTTCTTTCCTGCGATTCCTTTCCACCCTTCTATCAGCACTAAGGCATCTCCAGCCGTTGCGCCCCCCCGGGCCCAAAACACCGCCGTTTTGGGGCCGCCGCGGCGCTAAACGGCGCTATTCTGGAACCTGGGGGGGCATCGTTCCCAGTCGCTCCCTGAGCCCAAGAATCGGCCCAAAACAAACGCAATTTGAAAACTAGTCGATTTTTATTGAAATTAGCGAATTGCGTACATATTCGACGGAAATTCAAACTAAACATCGACGGAAATTTAAACTACAACTTTTTATTGGTCTACGCGACGACTACCCCTACGCATCGTCGTCTTCAGCGGCGCTGGTTGGAGGGGCCAGCTTCGCCCTGCCTCGCCGCGGCGAGCCAGCGTTGCTCCGCCCGCTCCGCTCGGGCTTGCACCCGCAGCCGGTGCAGCTGCGCCTACTCGGAGGGCGGCCGGTTGCGCCGCTCGCTCTGCAGCGCCACCTGCCGCCGGTCCTGCTCGTACAGGGCGATGATGCCCCCCTGCTCGGCCGAGGCAGCGCGCTCGGCCATCTGCCGGCGCACCTCTCGCGCTGCTTCTTCCCTCTGGTGTGTCTCCAGAGAGGCTCGAATGGCGGCCGCCTCCACCGCCTCGGCCGCCTGCTCGAGGACGCCGCGGATCTCGCGGTACGCGTCCTCGTTCTGCGCGGTTTCGAAGGAGAGCAGCCCGGCGTGCTGCTCCGGCCATATGGGCTGCCTCCGCTGCTCCCTCCTCCAGCGACGCCGGGCCTCCCGCGCCGCGTCCTGTTCGGGTGTCTGCTCCGGCGCCAACTGCTGCGCCGGTTGCTGCTCCGGCGCCACCTGCTGCGCTGGAAGCTGCTCCGGCGCCACTTGCTGCGCTGGCTGCAGCTCGTCGTCGTCGCTCTCGGGCCACGCGTCCCAGAGATGGTCCATTGCGGCGAGGATGAGGATGGAGAAGAACGGCGAGGATGGAGAAGAACGGCGAGGAGGAGGCGAGAATGTGCGGACGGAGAGGGCGCAGGCACCATTTTTATAGCCTGGCGGGCCAGTCGCCGCGCCGCGCGTGTCACCGCTGCCGCCCCCCGCCATTAATCCGGCAGCCTTTGACCGGGGCATGCACTGGCCGGCCGCCACGCTATAACTCCGGCAGCCTTTGACTGCGCGGGCGCCGAGAGGGAGGTCACGGGCGGTGGCTTCTGTTCCCGCGTTTTCTCGGCGCGTCACTGACAGAGCTGTCCCGCGCGCGCGGTCGCGCAGTTTCGCCCCCCCCCCCCAGCCGAACCCAGCGGGCTGGGTTTGGCCTGGGTGCCGCGGCGCTAAATAGCGCCGAAACGGCGCTATTTGGGCCTCTGGGGGGGCCGAGTGGTGAAGAAGCGGCGCTATTCGCCGCTTCCGCCGCGAAAAAAGCCCCCTGGGGGGCTTTGGGGGGACGGCTGGAGATGCCCTAATATTACTGTCCATGCTAACATCACTCGATACTCTGACGGGTATATATAAACAAAAAACTTATCTAGGTATATTTATTTGAGGGTCAAGTATTTTAAGACCGAGGGAGTCCCTATTAAAGTCCGCGTATGTCTATCAAGCATCTAATCTCTCGAGAATCGATCGTCACATCTTACCATTTCAAAATCATTCTTTTGTTTTTGAGAAATACCTTTTCAGAATCTTGGTAGTACCGCTTCTTTGATTTCATTAGTACTCCCTCCGTTCAACAATAGATGAATTCCATTTGCCTATATATGGATGTATCTAGACATATTTTAGTGTTTAGATACATCCATATATAGACAAATGCAAGTCATCTATTGTTGAACGGAGGGAGTACCATCACTCGAGTTTCCAGGCTACTAACTACAACTGCTCCTGCTTAACCACGTGCCCGGGCCATCCGACCCTGCAAAAGTCGAGACCCCTGACAGTGGACCGCGCATTGTCGAAGTAATTAATCCAGCCCAGAGATTCATCCAATCACCGGGTGACGCGTACTACTGCCCATGCCTTATTACATCCGCAGTTAGGGCATGCTCAATGCCCCCTGAACAGACCGTGGGTGTCCGTTTGGTCCGAGCGGACCGAAACCGTGCGGATTGCTCGTCCGCGTCGGACCAACCTTGGGGTAGGGATACGATGTTCACGGACAGTCCCACGCCTCACCGTGCCCTCCCGGTCCCACCTGCCAGCCACACGGCACCCTCTCATGTACCCGCCCAAGTACGTTTTAATAGGGACCAAAGTCCACATCGGATCCCTACTCCCAGCCCTCACGTCGAACAAACCCTAGGCACCGTCCATCGGTCATGGTGAAGGAGGGCATCGGCTAGTCTCCGTTGTAGCGGTGCGGTGCCATCAAAGTGGAACACCGAATAGCCATGAAATGGCACACCGTATCTTCTTCACATTGACAACTTTGTTAGGGCGGTCAGGTTGCGGTGGTCATGGTTGGAGTGGAAAGACCCCAAATTGTTTTGGGTGGGTACTCATAACCCATGCGCCGGCGATGATATAGACTTCTTCTAGGCTGCCACTTTAATCACCGTGGGAAACGACCATTGGGATGCACCTTAGCCTGGGGGACGGAAGCCTAAGGAGGTCACCCCTTGTCCTTGCAGTTTCCAAAAAGAAGAAGCGGAGTGTCTCCCAAGCTCTCAAGGACAATGCATGGATAGACAAATCCGCATGGATGATGTGTTTACCCTTGAGCACGCCCGCCAATTCATTGACCTTTGGCTCTTTCTTACTTCTTAGGGATGCTCATCTTTAAGACAACTTGGAGGACGCCATTGTTTGGAAGTTCACGGGTAATGGGGTTTATTGAGCCACCTCCGCATAAAAATCACAATTGCTTGGCTCTACCTCCTATGTGAAAAAATTTGTCAACCGCCCCCCCCCCCCCAACCCCGAAAATCTTTTTTTTTTGCTTGCCTTGGTTTGCTCTTCAAAACCGTCTTTGGACGGCCAATCGTCTTGCTAAAACGGGATGGCCAAATTGTGGTTTTTGCCCCCTTTGCAAAAGAGCCCCGGAGTCTATCGAGCATCTTCTCGTGATTGCCACTACTCCATCCAGCTTTAGGAATCCTTGGTTAGGCATCCATGCCCTTGACCCTCAACTTTGGGCATGCATCGACATTAAGGGGTGGTGCACACACATGGCTAGCGGCTCTCATCAGAAAGCGTTGACCTCCCTCGCCTTGCTTGTGGCTTGGGAGATTTGGAATGAAAGAAACAGACATGTCTTCCCTATCAAGTTCGCCCCTCCTTCATTATACTTGACAAGATCAAGAAGGATATTAGGTTTTGGATCATCGTTGGTGCCATGTGCTTGAGTAAAATCATGCCTGGGAGACGGGAGAATAGGCTTGTGGGGAGTGGTGTAGTGTGTTGTTGTTTTTCACGCCTTTTTCCGCCTTGTACTGAACTCCTTGATCATTTGATCGGAGCAAAACTTTTTCCCCGTTTAAGAAAACTACTTTGAAGATCATTAAGAAAAAAATGTCGAAAAAAGCAACATTTCTATTTTAATGAGCCAGATCATAGCAGCCACACCTACAGCTACCATACTCTTAGCCTTACTCGGGAAATTCCAGATCCCCTCCTCCACTTCCGAAAACTTCCACAAACTAGATAAACAAAAAGCACATTTAATAAATCCCAGAGATATCTTAGCTAATAAGGAAAATTCAAAGAGGGGGTGTGGTCCACAATCTCTAGACAGTCACAAAACATACACTTGGCCTCCTACCTTTCTCCGGTGCATAACAGCATAAGGTTATCTTTAGTCAAGATACTATTACAGAGTATGTAGTCAAGATACTATTTTAATGAGCTAACCGCAGGAAAAGGAAAGCTAGCATAGCCGACTGGAGCGTCTTCGTCTTGCCTTTGCCACTATATATTGGAGCTACCCCTGTGAGCAGTATCCTGTCCAGCACCTCCGGTCTCTAGGGAAAGGTTGAGACCGAGACGAGAGAATAAACAGAGTTTTGCGAGATGGAGACGGAGAGCCGGCGCCTGTTCGAGACGGAGAGTTTCGACGGCAGGGCGGTGTACAGGCTCCATGCCGTCACGGTGGCCGCCGGGATACTCCTGGTGCTCTACTACAGGGCCATGCACATACCGGCCGCCGGCGAGGGCAGGGCGGCGTGGCTGGGCATGCTGGCGGCGGAGCTTTGGTACTCGTTCTACTGGGTGATCACGCAGTCCGTGCGCTGGAGCCCCGTCCGTCGCCGCCCCTTCAGGGAACGGCTCGCCGCCAGGTATGTCTGGTGTTCGTATCCGATGACCAATGACCGCTAGGCGCTAGCTACTGTGACACACGGCGACTACCTGGCTGCGCCTGTTTGCATGGCACCATACCTTTTTAATCCGTAGCTTTTTTTTTTTGCATTGTTTTAATCCGTAGCTGTTTTGGTAGTTTGGCCTTCCATCGTACTAGTACGAATAGTACCGAGTTGATTTCTGTGTCGTGTCGCACGTACGTATCGTTTCTTTTGTGTAACGGCATGACCAAGTCCCCACTCCCCACAACACTGGTCCATGATGAACTGAGCGCGGTGTTCCTTAATTCTTTCTCTGATTATCTGAGCACCTCCTCTCCAAAAAAAAAAAAAGAGCACCTCGTTTCTTGTACAACAGTATCAGCAGTGCTCATGTTGGCTTCCAGCCGCGAAGGAAGAAAAAAAATAAAAATCTTAGCAACATTTGTGGCAGCAGCAATGAAAGTACTCCCTCTGTCGACAATTATTTTGAGACGGAGGAAGTAAATTAAACACGCACAGCTCTGGTGGCCGTACAACCGCGAATTGCTGGCCGCATGCAACACGCCGATCAAGCCAAACCTCGATTCGGGCTTTGTATACGGAAGCCGGCGAATACGATTCGGAAGTCGTGAATTTTCACGTGATGTCATCTGACTTGCCCTAGCTGAGGCGAACCTCGATAATCTTCATCGAAAGCTCGAAGGACTCATAGATGTATGGGTGTGCGAGGCCCTCGGAAAAGCTGATTTTGGAGATCCAAAAATAATTGGTAATTCCTTTGTTGACCGTGGAGTTTTTCCTAGAGGAGATGGCGAAAAAAGAGGGACAAATGTCCTTCGACTTAACCCCATTTTACTAATGGTGCATGCCAAAAATTGGCAATGCGACCGTAAACGGCGACGGTAGTGGCCTGTAGAAGAAATTCATGTCCTCCTTACCATATGGGTGATCATCTCGCCGATCCAAGCCATGGAGCGATCTTTCCAAAAAAAAAAAGTCAAGGCCAATAAAGGTGCAAAGCCCTAGCGATTTTGTCGAGGTCAATGACGCCCAACCCGCCTTTGGACGGCGCACAAAGTGTTCGGCGGTCAATGCAAGGTCAATTGGCAAAAAAAGATATTTGATATCTAGACACAGTAGCGGTTGGTTAGGACCTAATTTGGGGAACGCTTTTCTTTGGGCGGAGTCGGACAAAATTTTCGGCAGGCGGGCAATGCAAGGGTCAATTGGCAAACAAGATATTCTATACCTAGAAAGAGTAAATATTGGTTAGGACCTAATTTGGAGAACACTTATGTATATATGAATTAGTCGGTGACAAAGATTGCCTAAAACACAAAATCATGTGAAAAAGACGGGGTGTTGATGGTGACTCCTATTATGGCAGGGACGGGGACGGGAAAAAATTATCCATGGGGCCAGCACACATCACGACATACTAATCTCACAATAAATTGATAGTTGGGAAGAATTGACACATCCACGAATTTTTTTAAGAGCGTCACAAGAAAAGCTTTGGTGTACCGCTGCATTTCAGAGCAAATGCATTTAACAAGTCAGGACTACGACTATATGGCGCATATATATACTTGCCCTGCATTTGAACATCACCGAAAAACACGCTGCAGACTTTATATTTTAGTAGGTGCACATATTTTGTTGAAGCCCTATTACTCAGGGACACAATCCCATCGTCGAAATAGTGAACTACTCTCGGGTCAGTTTACAGGGCATAGGCCAATTGTACCAATATAATATAATCTACTCCCTCCGCTCTGAATTTATCGTCTTAAATTTGAAAAATATATGGATATATCAATACACTAAAATACGTTCATATATATCCATACTTTGATAAAATCACTACAAATAATTTGAAAAAAATTGTATCATTTATAAAAATATAAAACCTGAAGTTTATAGCTGTATAGTTTTGAAATATATAAATTGCATTATGTTGATTAAATTAGCGATTTCAATATATGCACATGCCCTGTTAACTGAACTAGAGGGATGACCACATATTGTTGACATGTAAAACTAGAGACAGACGTACTACCCGTCTACCAATTTTTGTTGGGAAGAATCGACATCCACGAAATTTTTGTAAGAGCGACGCAAGGAAAGCTTTGGTGTCTGCAATGGTCCTATCCGGGCCCCGTACCGCTGCATTACAGAGCCAATGCATTTAACAAGTCGGGACTACGACTATAGGGCTCACACTCCTTCCGTTCGGAAGTCAAATATTTTAAATTTTGACTAACTTTGCAGAAAAATATAACAACATTTAAATTGATATCACTAGATCCGTTACACGGATTTAATATCTTATATGTCGATGTTATCTTCTATAAAGTTTGTCAATTATTTTAAAAATTGATCAAAACCCATACTAGAGGTACACTTATTTGAGAATGGAGGGAGTATATACTTACCCTACATTTCAACATCACCGATAAACACGCTGCGGACTTTATATTTTAGTAGGTGCACGGATTTTGTCAAATCCCAGTTACTCAGATAGGGACACGGCCCGATCGTCGAAATAGTGAACTACTCTCTTCAGTTCAGATCGTCAAAATGGTGAAATACTCTCTTCAGTTCAGTTTACAGGACATAGGCCAATTGTACTAATGTAATATAAACTATATAACATAAAAATTATATCATTTAAACAGTATAGTTTTTGTAATATATAAATTGTATTATGTTGATTAAATTGGCGATTTAAAGATATGCACAAGCCGTGTTAACTGAACTAGAGGGAGGACCACATATTGTTGACATGTCAAACTAGAGACGTACTACCAGTCTACCGGGTCCAACAAGGAGAATTATTCGTGATCATAATTATATGAATCACGAATAATTCTACTTGTTGGACTATCACAGGGTGGGTCCTTGTAATAAGTAAATTTTTACCACATCAACTATTAGCTAATCCTGTAATTAATCATTGACTAATATACCATGCACATTACACCTTAAGACTGCCACACGAGGATACAAAATAAGGGGCCTATTTTCATGGATCAAGGGTGTTAATTGCACGACTCTACTATTGTTGGACATATGCACTAAGATTTAAACATATGTTTGTGCACTACAAATTGACACAGTTTTTATATCATTTTGAAGGTATGGAGAAAGACTACCTTGTGTGGATATCTTCGTATGCACCGCAGACCCGCAATCAGAGCCACCAAGTCTTGTCATCTCTACCGTCCTATCACTCATGGCATACGATTACCAAGCTGAAAAATTAAGTGTGTACCTTTCCGATGATGGTGGCTCAGTTCTCACTTTTTATGCTATGTGGGAGGCCTCTTCATTTGCAAAGCATTGGCTACCATTTTGCAAGAGATACAACATTGAGCCAAGGTCACCAGCTGCTTACTTCTCGGAGTCGAACGGGCTTCAGGATTTATGCACTCCAAAAGAACGGTCACTTATCAAGGTAAGTAGACAGTCTAAACATTTTCTTGATAGAATCAAACGGCTATTGAACCGGGAATGAATAGGCACATATGACTAGATTAGATATTGTTCATTAAATTTTAAGGGTGCGCAGTCTATCCAAATTACTCAACATGTGGCACTGCAACCGATGATACCGTTTCATTCTTTGGGCAGGAATTGTATGACGAAATGACTGAGCGAATTGATACAGTTGTCATGTCAGGAAAAATTCCTGAAGAAATCAAAGCAAATCAAAAAGGATTTGATGAATGGAATCTAGAAATTAACTCAAAAGATCATCAACCAATTGTCCAGGTAGCTCTCCTGCCATCCTAACCAAAGTAAACGTTTGCATAATTCCGGCGTAAATAACTTGCATAGTATTTGGGAGTTTGAAGTTCTAAAGGTATTTCTTTTGCTAGATTCTGATAGATGGCAAAGATCAAAATGCAGTTGATAATGAAGGAAATATGCTACCAACACTTGTGTACATGGCACGGGAGAAGAGGCCTCAACACCACCATAACTTCAAAGCTGGTGCAATGAATGCTCTGGTGCACCCCCTAACCTTATCCCATAAGTACTAAGTAGATATTTTATTATAAATTCCATAGTTTTCATTAGTAAATATACTCATTTTCTTATACTGACTCTTGGTGACATACTAGTTACACCATATTCTAATCACAACTTTGAAGTTCCCAAGAAACATTATTGCTGTTATGATGGACTTTCTTTTCCTTTTAGAAAATCATAACATAGAGTTGACACCCTAAATTTCTATTTCACGTCATTATATCATCATTTCTGTTAGAATTCCCCAATTATTTAAGATTTGAGAAACTTTAATCCCCATTTGTCTAGTCTTTTGTGAAAGAAATGCAATAACTTTATGTTCATAATATGTCGGTTTACATATAGACAATAACTTATTCACGACTGTCAGATACTGCTAGCATTTACCAAGTATGTCTGTACATCATAGTTTGGTAATTCCCAAGAACATTCTGCTAATTAGATGATATTTTTTTGTAAAAGGTCGGAATGTTTTCATCGTAATAGAATTTTCAAAAGTGTGTTAATATTTCTATTGAAATGCAGATAAGGGTATCATCAGTGATAAGCAACAGCCCTATTATCATGAATGTGGACTGTGACATGTATTCCAACAAAAAAGATACGATCAAAGATGCACTATGCTTCTTCCTTGACGAAGAAATGGGTCAGAAGATCGGATTTGTACAATACCCTCAGAACTATAACAACATGACAAAGAACGATATATATGGGAATTCCATGAAAGTCATTAGTAAGGTAAGAAATTTCAAATTGTACCATCACTATCATTCCCATGTTCTCTATAACATGATAGATCATTATGCATGTTTTGGAACTCACATAATTACTCTCTCTAAAGGTGGAGCTGTGTGGTTCGGACAGTGTGGGTGGACCTCTATATATTGGCACTGGGTGTTTCCATAGAAGGAATATCCTTTGCGGCGTGAAATACACGAAGGACTACAAGGAAGACTGGTACGGAGGAATCCGGAAAAAAATACAAGAAAACATATATGACGATGAAGATAAAGCAAAGTCGTTAGCAACCTGCACATATGAACATGACACACTGTGGGGAGATGAGATTGGGCTAAAGTATGGTTGCCCAGTGGAGGATGTAATCACCGGATTGGCAATACATTGCAGAGGATGGGAGTCAATCTGCAACAGTCCTACAATACCAGCGTTTATGGGCGTAGGTCCATCAACACTTTCTCAGACACTGTTGCAACACAAAAGATGGAGCGAGGGTAATCTTACAATTTTCCTTTCAAAGTTTTGCCCCTTCTTCTTTGGGCATGGAAAAATCAAGTTACGCCATCAAATGGGCTATTGTATTTATGGACTGTGGGCACCAAACTCACTCGCTACACTATATTATGTTATCATCCCTCCCCTAGCCCTCCTCAAAGGCAACCCCCTTTTTCCAGAGGTAATGATTCAACATATACAAAACCCCACCCCAGTTAAATATAGTTTGTACCAAACTAATGCAAATATTCATATGTCGTTCAGATTACAAGTCCATGGATCACACCATTCATATGTGCCTTCTCCGTGAAGAACATGTACAGCCTATATGAGGCATTATCATGTGGAGAAACATTGAAAGGATGGTGGAATGGACAAAGGATGTGGTTAGTCAAAAGAATAACCTCGTACCTCTATGGAGTGATTGACACTGTGTGTAAGTTATTAGGGTTGTCACAGATGACCTTTGCGGTTTCACCAAAGGTAAGTGATGAAGATGTAACCAAGAGGTATGAGCAGGAAATTATGGAATTCGGGTCACCAACTCCAGAATATGTGATCATTTCAACTATATCATTACTCAACCTCGTTTGCCTAGCGGGAGGGCTTCGTCACATCGTGAAAGGTGGCTGGAATGTACTTTCCCCCCAGATCATTCTCTGTGCGATGCTAGCGGTAATAAATGTCCCATTCTATGAAGCAATGTTCCTAAGGAAGGACAAGGGCCGAATACCATTATCAGTAACATTAGCTTCTATTGGCTTTGTGGTGTTAGCCATATTGGCAGGGATTCTTGTACCAATATTTTAGGGTCCTGAAAGAGGCATTCGTGTATAATAAAGTAGTAGCTACGATTCATGGTTCTCTTGAGAAACAATTAATCTGATAAATTTTGTTTGTACTTGTCTGTATAATCAACGTTGAGATGATCATGAGGCAATTCACAAAAGAACATGGTCCATAAGAAACACTCTTTATCGGGCTATTCATTAGACTACAATTAAGAATATCATGCCCAATTCTCCAGCATGCGTAATTTTAGGTGCATCTAACTTGTAATACATATTATTGTGGTGTCTGCATCTATATGGTGGATTCTGCCTGTAAAGATGACCTCAAAACTATTATTTATGATACAACTTACAGCAATGTAATAAGCAAACATATCGCAAAATTCAAATAGCACACTCCTATAAGAGACTTTATGAGGAAAGGAAATTTCTCGAAGATGTATAAAATAATCTGTTAGAGTTGTGACCTCGTCGGTGCAAGTCCACTCTTTTTTTAAAATATCCAAAGTAAAAAAACACACATATATTTCCTGGCTCACTAGGTGTCCCTCTCCAAAACAAGGAACAAGAAATCATATTGTGGCATCATTTTATTTTGGTTTTAGTTTTTTTTTTGTTTAATTGTTGTAATAAATGGTTGGATCCTAGCATATTTTAGTTTGGAGAGAGACACACTCTGTTTTTATTGTCTAGAACACTCTAGTTTTCACTCTTATTGTTTTGTGAGTGTTCAGTTTTTGGTACTACTGAGTTTAGATCTTGTTTTTCATTCGAATTTTGTTTAGAGATTGTTGTTTTAATTCATTTATATATGATTATCTCTCTTGTCTTGGATGATTATTTTCTTTGAGAGGTATTTCAAATAAGTTGATTGGTGTTGGAGAAGAGTAAAATATTTCATGCTTATGTGGTGCAATAGGAAGCTTGTTTTGACTGTGGCTTAGACTTTGGCATGTCATGCTAGATGTTATTTTAATTGTGTGCTTAGTATTATATCATGTATCATGACTAGTCTCGAATAGCTGAGAGTGCTTAATGTGTCATTGAAATTAAATCATGTGTTGTTTCCATATTGAAGCATGGTATTGTGGTATTCTCCTTTGAATGATTTATTTCGATTGACTTGGCACATGCTCACACCATGTTATGACTCTAAACCAGTCACATTTATCCTTGATTGTAACATCCCAAGTATGAAAAACAACCTTTAGAATGTTTTATTCATGTTAATTTATGTTTAGCATCATGACATCTTAAGTTTTGCATTTGTTTTCCATTTGTTTTCATTTGTTTTCCTTTTGTTTTCCCTTGTTTTCTATTTGAATTTTCAAATCAAATTTCAAATCTTTGTTTCATACTTGTTCTGTTCCAATTTTCAAATGAAAATTTCAAACCCAAACATCATTTTGTTTCCATTAAAGTTGGAAGATCAAACCATTAACTTGCTTAAGTTAAATAATCTAATTAATTCAAATTTCATTCAAAAATTCAATTAAATTTCCAAACAGCAACCATTTTGAAATTTATGAAAATTACAAAACACTCCAATCATTTGTTTCAAATTAACTTGAAATTAAAAACTTTGAATTGCTTAAGTTTCAATAATTTAGTTATATCAAATTTTCACTCAATTTCAAATAAAATACTAACAGCAACATAATTTAAAATTTTGTAAAACAAATAGTTGCACATTTGTGCTTTTATAATAACTAACCCATAAAAATTATACCCAAAATTTTCTATCACTAAAACCCTTTCATTTCTTTCCTTTTTCAAATCTGCAAAAAAAAGAGAGAGAAAGAAAGAAAAAATAAAACAAAACCAGAGGGGGAGAGGGCAGGCCAGCCCATTTGGGCCAGCCCACCATCCCCACGGCCTGGTACCCCCCTCTCCTTCTACCTCTGTACGGCAGAAGATCGAACATGTCCACGTCGACAGCAGAGGGGAGGAACGGCTGCGGCGCCTCCTCCTCCTCCTTATAGCCACCACCTAGGGCTCCCCTCCTGCCCTAGACCTTCTCTCCTCTCCCTCGCGCCGCCGTCGACATTTTTCTCCTCCTCATTCCACCGCTCCTCTCTGTATCTGAACCCGAGCACTACCACCACCGCCCTCCATCTCCGGCGATCGCCGACGACATGGGCGTCCTCCGCGCAAGTTAGGGCCGGGAATCGGTTCCCCTCGACGTCGGCTACCTCCTCGACATCACAACAGGGACTGGGAGCCCCTGTATCGCCGCCGCCGTCTCCATCTTCGTCGCCGGCCAACTCCACCTCGCCGAGCTCGAGCACCTGCTCCTCCTCCCTTTCCCCGCGGTGAGCTCGCCCTCTCCTCGCTCTCCTCTCCCTCTACCCTCTGCCCCGCGGGCCAGCACACACCCAGCGCGGCGCGCCCGCGCGCGCGGCAGCAGCCCGGCGAGCATCGCCGTTGTTTCCGTCCCGGAAGCGTTCTGTCACGGAACGGGTTCAGTTTCGTCAGAGTTTATTTCCGAAACGTACCTCAAAACTGTTCGCGAGCGTAACCTAACACCAACCGAATACCACCCCAGTGGCTAGCGCAGCGCACACACATGCAGGAGGTCGTGGGTTCGAATCCCTCCCCAGCGGGATTAACCCATCTTTTCCCATCTTTTTTTCCAGATCCAGCACAATTCCCTATTTGCACACAAGTCCCTGCTAGTATTTTTCTTAGTCCCTGTAAATAATTTCTAAGTCCCTGGCTACTAAATAAAATGGCAGAACACCCCTAAGCTTTAAAAATGCATAACTAATTCATTACAACTTCAAATTCAACATTTTAAATATGTTTTCCATACCAAACTAAATTCTCTACCCAAATATAAATTTTGTTTACTGTTTTGAATATTTTAATTTGGTGACATATTTGAATCCTTGCTTAATTCACTTAATTTTGCAAAATTCATAACTTGGGCATAAAAATTCCAAATTCAACAAACTAAATATGTTTTCCATTCCATTTTTCATGTACTTTGCAAATATAAACTTTATGTTCTGTTTGGAATAATTAAAATTGGTTAAATAATTTAAACCTTGTTTAAATCATTTAAAATTGCTAAATTCATAACTTGGTCAAATTAAATTCTTTTTGAACATATAAAATATGTTTTCAAACCAGAAAAATATAATCTTTTCAAATATGAATTTTATTTAATGTGTTGAACAAATAAAATTCAAATAATGTTAATACTTGAATTAAATTCATTTAAATCTTGTTTAAACTTGTTTAATTCACAATTAATTCATTTTAAATCCTTTTTTAACAAATGAAACATGTATTTCCACCTAAAATTTTGTGTTCTTTCCAAATATGAACTTTGTTGTCTATTTTGAACAATTAAAATTGGTGAAAACAACAAATGCTTGTGTAACTCCTTTAAGAAGCCTAAGTTTCATAACTGGATAAATAAAAATTTCAAACTTGGTAAACACCTTTTCAAATTGAATCTATTGTTGTTTTCTTTTTGTTTTCCTCATCCATGCATCATGCTAATCCACTTTCACCTGTTGGTTAGTTGTAGAACAATTATTTCAACCTTAATTCATGGGCTTTCCATATGCAATCCAAATTGCATATGGGTCCATTTAAACATGTTACCATGTCAACTAGCTTATTTTGATGCATCAATTAAATTGTCATGCATCATCCCATGATTGTGCATTATGCCATGTTATTGATTGTTTGTCTCTCTGCGTTGTTTGTTTGCTTCTTCTCGAATAGACGACGACGTTGAGACAGACGAGGTTTACGACACTACTTCTGAGGAGTTAGCCCAGTACCAGGCTACTGAGTTTGCAGGCAAGTATTCACTCACATGAACCATTGTGTTCCTTTCCACACTGGATACCGATACTTTCCGTTGTCTATCCTGCTAGCCTTATGAATCGTTGCTTGTGTTCGATCCTATCACATTTTATCCTTTAACCCTGATATAGCCTCACCTCCACACCTATAACCCCGTTGCTTGTTGCCTGTGTCTTACTAGCATGCTTAGGGTTGTTTTTGCTCGAGTCTATTGTCAGTTACTTCCGGTTACCTTATTTATTATGTTCTGGGGCTCGATGTTGAAACAACAATCATGTTACTGTTATGGGTAATAATAATTTGATGATAAGGCACCGGCAGGAGGCCCGGCGTGGTTTTGAGGCCTGCTAGTGTCGACCCTAATTAGGAAAAGGGTCTTGTCTACTGATCCATGATAAGCGCACTATCCGCATGTGGGAAGCGTGTATGGGCGCCCCCCTCAATTTGATTCGATTCGCATCTCGTCCAAATCGCCTCATTTAGTTCGGGTTTTCCATTTGCCGCACGCATATGCAGGTACGAACCCGAGGCCAGGGTGGAAACTTTTGTAGTCGGCATTTAGGGAGACACGTTCTTAGAGTGCTATGAGGGTCCCCTTTTCTTCGTGGGGCTTGATTAGCCGTGCGCTCAATTTCACGGGGTTCTTTGGGCTTGATGCGAAGAAGAGTTGAGTTGTGTTGAGTGCCCCGCTTGGTGGAAGGGCCATTCCATCTGGCGGGTTATTCTTACGTGTACGGCCAAATTGGTGCATCCCTGCAGGGTTAAATCTTCTCGAGAAGCCGTGTTTTCCGCGGTTATGGTTGACTTGGTGAAAGTACTGGCTAACAAGTACTCTAAACAACTTGCACCTAACTAATGGTAACTTGACTAGTAATAGTCTTATTGACACAATAACTTGAACCATCATTAATCCAACTGTGTGAGTTATCCTAGGATTGCTTCTTTGGATAAGGGGCGAGATCCAGGATGGGTTTGTTTGAGGTTAGTCATAGTTGGTTACGATACGCTATCTTATCTCTCTCTTTTAGCCGGAAGTTGTAGCGTGTTTCTGTAGTTGGTTAGAGCAGCCTGCTGCCGCACTTTTGTATCACCTATTCTTCTGTTGAACCCAAAGCATCTGTACTTGGTGTTGCCGGGTACACTTTGGTATCTTGTGAGTCTTGCTTGCCAGTACTTGTCTGTACTAACCCCTTTGGGGCTGTGGTTTCCGCAGACTACGTTTCCGAGGATCCCCATGGTGGCTACTACGTGGAGTATGACGAGGCTGCTGACGAGTAGATAGCGGACCCGGGCAGGATCCGAGACATCGTGGATGGGCTCCGTCTTTTCGTTTCCGTCCTCTTAGGCCTATTTGGATCTTGTCTGTACTCAGACACTTTGGATGCTTCCGCTGTGATGTAATGATGAATTGTTGGGACATGTGTCCTCTGGATGATTGTATTTGCTATCTCTGCTCTAGTGAGAGCTATTTGCAACTTATTTCAATATTTTGTGTCTTAGAGATATGTTGTGATATCACTTGTTCAAATGCCATTGACGTACCATGTGTGTATGTTATGAAGTACGTCAACGGAAGTAGTCGGATTTCTATGGGATGGTTTACGCAGACGATGGATAGTAGAGAATGGTTGTCACACGTTTACGTGTTGGCCTGCTCATATTGAGATGCGGGTGCCGGTATGCCCCGTAAGCCATTTGTTCTACTGTTTAGCGGACTGTGAGTATCCTCTAGAAGTCCGGGTGCGACATTGATGGTTATGGCCCTTATTGGCTTTGATTAATAACGTTTTATCGCTATGCATGATTATGGCCCTTATTGCTCTCTTAGTTGGTCGCTGCTAGTCTCTTGCTAGCCTTCATCTGTTGGAACGCGTAGAGATAAATAAAAACTTTTCTACGCGGTACTTCCAAGATATAGCCGAGGTAGAAGGCCACGAGGATTACCACTAGACGCGCAGGTGCGGATTATGGATGAAGCACGTCGATGCAATGAAGTACCACGATCCGATTCAGCCGATCCAATCCCTCGATCGTCGAAATGCTGATCGTACAGCATCTCTGCCGGTAACCACACGTACGAGAAGGAGCTCCGACGGCGGACTGCTAGGTCCGGTGCGGTGGCCGGACTGAGTGGGGCTAGGGTTCCCAACGCATGGGAGTGGAAACTCGTGTCCGTTGGGCAACCTGCGCCCCTCTTTATATAGCGAGTGGGAGTGGGCTTCACAACGCTTGTGGCCCATTCCCTCTGTGAGTCCAACTCACTAATTAAGTCCATTTCCGCTCTTAAGTGTGTGACCCTGCAGGCTCATGGCGATTTGGACACGATTGGAGTCCGACTCCCAATCGATCAATCGGTAGCGGCTCCTAGCAGAACGTGCCGACTCCCAAGTGCCATAGAGTCATGACGACATACCTTCCAATGTGACTTTCATCTAAGTCTCTTTTGCCTCGCGATATACCTTGTCGAACTATAAGAGAATCATCGCGATCCCTTAAATAGTTCAACTCTCTTCTCGGTCCGTGATATATGATTCATCTGACTAACTCTTAGTCAATAGACCCGGTTAACACTTAACTGAGTCGCACATAGCCATGCTTTCGGAATCACATCACTCGAGAGGGCCCAGAGAATATCTCTCCACTCGGAGGGGAAAAATCACATCTTGATTATCCACATCACGCAGTTTGCTTCTCATTCGACCGAACTATATCTTTATAACTGCCTTGTCACAGAACAACGTTTGACAAAACCTAAGTCGGTGATCCACAACTTAGATTGTGCGACAACCTCAGGTCTAAGGATTACATTGATTGAGACATGCAAATGACGACTTACTCGTTGCATCTCAATATGGGTCAGTCTGACTTGCTAAACTCTTTAGCCGAGTCTGTGAATGTTGGAATGGCATCGCCATGCCCATGACAAGTGGAACCGAGTCATCAGCCAACACTCACATTAGTCTAGGGTGTGTGTCCAGCACAACCTTAATGACTAAGGACAATTTAGCATGAACAACATGAATACATAGTTCCACAATCGAATCACATATTCAATGACATATATCAAATGTTCAAAACAAGGACGACTTAATAACTTTATGAATACATTGGGAATTACATCATACATGATTGCCTCTAGGGCATATTCCCAACAGTCTCCCACTTGCACTAGAGTCAATCATCTCGACATCATATGTCTAGGCATTTAATGCCCATACCTCTCATGTGCGCCTCATGCTTTGGCGGTGGTAGCGCCTTTGTCAACGGATCTGCAATGTTTGCATCCGTGTGTACTTTGCATAACTTGATATCACCTTGTTCGACAAACTGGCGAATGAGGTGGTAATGCATGAGTATATGTTTGTTCTTCTGGTGTTGTCTAGGTTCCTTGGCTTGTGCGATAGCACCATTGTTGTCAGAATATACGTCCAATGGATTGGATGCGCCCTGAACCACACAAAGATCCATTAGGAGGTTCTTGATCCAAACAGCTTCCTTTGCGGCCTCCGAGGCAGCAATATACTCAGCCTCTGTCGTAGATGCAGACACGGTATCTTGCTTGGAACTCTTCCATCTCACAGCCCCTCCGTTCATAACGAACACGTATCCAGATTGCGAACGAGAATCATCTGAGTCGGTGAGATAACTCGCACCCGTGTAACCCTTTACACTGAATTCCTCATCACCTCCACAAACTAGGAACATGTCCTTAGTCCTTCTCAAGTACTTAAGGATGGTTTTAACCGCTGCCCAGTGGGTTTCGCCAGGGTCAGCCTGGTATCTGCTCGTTACACTTAGAGCATAGGAAACATCCGGCCTAGTACAAATCATGGCATACATGATGGATCCGACTGCCGAAACATAAGTAATCACACTCATCCGACTTCGCTCATCAGTCGTTCAAGGACACTGAGTCTTGCTCAGTTCTACACCATGGGACATCGGTAAGAACCCCTTCTTAGAATCTTCCATTTTGAATTTTTTCAAAACTTTGTCCAGATGTGTACTCTGACTCAATCCAATGAACCGCCTTGATCTATCTCTATAGATCCTGATTCCCGGTATGTAAGTCGCCTCACCCAAATCCTTCATTGAGAAACTCTTTTCCAATGATTCTTTGGTTTCTTGCAACATCATGACATCATTTCCCATCAGTAATATGTCGTCCACATATAAGATTAGATAATTTACTTTGCTCCCACTAAACTTCTTGTATAAACAAGAGTCATGATCGCTCTTGATGAAGCCAAACGATTTGACTACCTCATCAAAGCGAATGCTCCAACTCCGAGATGATTGCTTCAACCCATAAATGGATTTCTGAAGTTTGCATACCTTGTTAGCGTTAGCTGGATCGACAAAACCTTTGGTCTGTATCATATACATGTTCTCAGTTAAATTTCCATTAAGGAAACCTGTCTTGACATCCATCTGCCATATCTCATAGTCGAAATAGGCTGTTATGGCTAACATAATCCGAACTGACTTAAGCATCGCTACGGGCGAGAAGGTCTCGTCGTAGTCTACTCCTTGAACCTGTCAAAACTCCTCCGCGACAACTCGTGCTTTATAGACGGAAACATTTCCATCCATATCAGTTTTCTTCTTAAAGACCCATTTGCACTCGACGGGTCTTGCACCGTCTGGCAGATCAACCAAATTCCAAACTTGATTTTCATACATGGACTTTAACTCGGATCTCATGGCTCCAAGCCATGACTCGGAATTAGATCCCACCATCGCTTCCGAATAAGTTGCCGGCTCATTACTGTCTAACAGTAAAACATCACGAGCATTTTGTAATCTGCTAGATCTCCGTGGTTCAAGTGCTTTTACCGGCGTAGGTACCACGACCGGCTCAGCCTCCAAGGCCCTCACCGACTCGCCCCTAGCCGTTTCCTCTCAAATTTCTTCAAGTTGCACTGTGCTCCCACTGACTCCCGGATTGAAAAACTCTTTCTCAAGGAAGACACCGTTCCGAGCGACAAACACTTTGCCCACTTCTCGGTTGTAGCAGTAGTACCCCAAGGTTTCCCTCGGATACCCCACCAAAATACACTTATCTGACTTGGGCGTGAGCTTATCCGACTGAAGTCGCTTGACAAATGCTTCACAACCCCAAATCTTAAGAAAAGACAAACTTGGCCTTTTACCAGTCCACATCTCATACGGTGTCTTCTCTACTGACTTTGATGGTACTCTGTTTAGTGTGAATGCTGCAGTTTCTAGACAATAACCCTAAAATGAGAAAGGTAGATCTGTCTGACTCATCATTGATCATACCATGTCCAACAAGGTCCGATTTCTCCATTCCGATACACCGTTCCTCTGTGGCGTACCCGGCGGAGTGAGTTGAGGAACTATTCCACAACTCTTTAGATGGTCATCAAACTCCTGGCTCGTGTACTCGCCTTCATGGTCCGACCGTAGAAACTTTATTTTCTTGCCGAGTTGATTTTGTACCTCACTCTGGAATTCCTTGAATTTCTCAAAGGCTTCTGACTTGTGTTTCATTAAATAGATATATCCATAGCTACTCAAATCATCAATGAAGGTAATGAAGTACTCATAACCACCTCTGGATGTCGTGCTCATTGGACCACATACATCACTATGTATTAGTTCCAACAAGTCGGACGCTCTCTCACAACTCCTTGCAAAAGGTGTCTTGGTCATTTTTCCCAGTAGGCATGAGTCGCATGTCTCGAACGACTCTAAGTCAAACAAAGTTAGAAATCAATCATCATGGAGCTTCTTCATGCGATTTCAACTTATATGACCAAGCCGACAGTGCCAAAAAATAAGTCATATTTAGATCATTTGGTTTCAACGTTTTCACATTTATGTTGTAGACCGATTCATTATCAAGATTCAAAATAAATAACCCGTCCTGAATGGGTGCAAAGCCATGAAACATATCTTTCAAATATAAAGTACAACCATTATTCTTAATATTCGACTCATAACCTTGTCTCATCAAACATGAGGCGGAAATAATGTTTCGACTAAGTAATGGAACATAATAACAATTATTCAGCTCCATTAAGAATCCTGAAGGTAAATGAAGTTGCATCGTGCCGACTTCCAACGCAGCGACTCTCGCCTTGTTGCCGACCCGAATATCAACTTCTCCTCTCGCCACGCTCCTAGTTCTTACCAGTCCCTGCAACGAGTTGCATATGTGAATTACTGATCCAATATCATATACCCAAGAACTGTTAGGTGCATCAGCAAGATAAATATCTATAACATTGCATACAAGCGTACCTGAGTTGGAAGTCACACCTCCACTCTTGGCTTTGTCGACCAAATACTTGGTGCAGTTCCTCTTCCAGTGGCCATCCTGCTTGCAATAGAAGCAGTTGGCTCTGGCTGTAGGAGATGGCTTAGTCCTTGAGGTAGCGCTCTGGACAGACTCATGGGCGTTCCCTCCTGACTTATCCTTCTTCTTCTTGGTCCAAGAACTCTTATTGAACTTAGCCTTATTTTGCACCATCAACACTTGACTGGCGCCTTTCTTGAGATCAACCTCTGCCGTCTTGAGCATCCCATGTAATTCAGTGAGCTTCTTATCCATACCATGCATGTGGTAGTTCGAAATAAACGGACCATACACACTAGGAAGAGAGTTCAGAATTATATCTGTAGCGAACTCTTCGTTAATTGGGAAGCCCAACTTATCCAGAGACTGCACGTAACCAGTCATCTTGATTACATGCGGACTCACTGGATCGCCATCTTTGAGCTTAAAGCCCGGCAAAGCTTGAGAGACTTAATACCTCTTGGTCTTTGCCTGAGGCTGGAACATACTTTTGAGGCTTTCGATCATATCGTAGGCCTCAACATTCTCGAAATGCCGCTGCAAGTCCGGTTCCATGTGTGCAAGCATAAGACAACTAATTTCTGTAGACTCATCTCTAGTCTTACGGTAGGTATTCATGACGGCGACTGTCGCATCATCATCAGACTCATCTGGAAGTGGAGTGTCTAGAACATGGTCTTTCTTGTCATGCTTGAGGACTATGCTCAGATTAGGGTACTAGTTGGTGAAATTAGTTCCATTAAGGTTATCTTTCTCTAGGATTGACCTCAACGCAAAAGTGGACAACTGAGGAAGGTTGCTAGGTGTCATTGATCTACAATAGAAAATATGTAAAACACTTAAGACATGTATTCATAAAAGAGCAGGCATATTAAACACTTTAGTATTTATTCTCCCACAAGAACCAACACCCCTCCGATGGTTGCTAAGTAATTCAAAATCCTAAATAAGCAAGACGACTAGTGAGTTTTAGCATCACCGCTAGCCGTCAAGTGTTCTAGGTAGGCAACACCTTGCCAATCGTATCCAATACGACTCCTGTTAGTCGGGTGGCATCACATGCCCCGGCTCCCAACCTACCTCGCCCCGAGCCCCACAACCGTTGTGATGGACTCGTCTAGCTTACCAAGTGCTTCCGCTGTAAGAGTCCAACTCAAACCCACCTAATCGGAAAGAATTAGTAGCACCTCAATTTTATGAGCCCACTACCAAGAATGTCCGACTTGTGATGGTGCAGTACTGGCGGGGCGACCGACTAGACCTTCTTTGAGGGATTAAAATCTACCAACTATCTAAATAGAGGTAAAAAGAGACATAGTCAATAACACAAATAAAGCAATTATAATGTAAAATGGTATGGCTCTCTTCATGGTGATCTCCATCTCCAATAAGCTTGTAAGTTGACTCGTGCCAACCCTTGTCACGTGCCATCTTACTACATGTAGCCGACTTGTACATCGACTTGCATGTCATCCGGGTTCTCCAAAAAGCTACACTAGCTAGTAAAAGGAAAAATTACATAGAGAATCCGACACGCGGGCCGTTATACAATAAAATGACAGCACCTAGGCTCCAGCCAGCTGACAAAAACATGATACGCAGATCACGTATGGATTACACACATCACATGCACATAAGCCATACCATTCACAACATGCTAGAAAACACAGATCTCATCTGCATTCCGAACATGGATTTCTTCATCAGATAAAACAATTTTACCCAAATCTGATCTGTATTCCGATTCAACCAAACTCTTTGATCTTCAATCACCGCAACTTGATTCATGTGTAACGGTATACTCCGATGGCGGAAACCGACCGATAGGGGTAAGTTGTTCCAAGACCTTAGCAGTATGATCACGGAAACCAGATTATCCATTAAACCCCGTGTATGATTGATCCAATCAACCTTGTACAAAACCGACCTATCTCATAGAACGATCACCAAAACAACAATTAGATCCAATCTAACGCTAACTACATATCACATATGTGCAGATCACGGGTCTAAAACCAGAAGCTACCGTTCTGATACCACTGTTGAAACGCGTATAGATAAACAAAAACTTTTCTACGCGGTTGATGACCCACAAGTATATGGGGTGTATCGTAGAACTTTCAATAAATAAGAGTGTTGAACCCAACGAGGAGCAGAAGGTGTTGACAAGCAGGTTAGATAGAGGATTCACTGTAAACACTAGCAAACGGGATTTTGGTTGTTTTGGATATAGAAAATAAATAAAGTGCGGTAAATAATATTGCAGCGAGTGGACCAATCCTTTTGAGAGCAAAGGACAAGCTGGTTGTGTTACTTATGACTACCAAACGTTCTCGAGGACACATGGGAATTTTGTCAAGTGCTTTCGCTTCGTTATCCATTGGTTCGTGAAGTGTTGTGTAGGTGAACCTATGCTAATGCACCACCCAACTACGACTAATACATACTTGTGATTATACCCCTCATAAGCATCCGCAAATATAAGAAAGTAATTAAGATAAAACTAACCACAGCCTTAAAACTCCGGGATTCTACGCTCCCTCGTGCATTGGTTTCCTAACGGGGGTTTAGGTTTCTGTCACTCCGGCAACCCCACAATCAGTAGCCAAATACACAATGCATGCTCCTAGGCCCATAAAGGTGAAGTATCATGTAGTCGACGTTCACATGACACCACTAGAATAATAGCACCACAACTTAAATACCGAACCACCAGATATTACTTCAACATAACTGACTTCTCCCATGTCCTCAAGAACTAAACGAACTACTCACAAGACATCATATGGATCAAAATCAGAGGTGATATAATGGATGATAACAATATGGTCATAAAGTGCTAACACCGATAAATCTCACAAGCATCAACTACTAACAAGTAATCCACACCGGGAGAGATCTAATGTAAAACAACGATAGATGCCCCTAATTGTTACAGCGGGATGACGGTGGATGATGAGGGTGATGGTTCTGGTGGTGAGGATGATGATGATCCCGATGAAACCCGGAGTGATGACGGTGACGATGGCGATGATTTCCCCTCTCCGGAGAGGAATTTCTCCGGCAGATTTCTCCATGCCAGAGAGCTTCTCTCTCTCGCGTGTTTTCCTCCCCAAGGCGGCGGTGGAATAATTCTTCGATGTTGGTATGGGGCTTAGGGTTCCCACGGGGTCAAGTACGCGAAAGATATCGACGAGAGGTGGGCCAAGGTGGCCACACCATGTGGCGGCGCGGCCAAGGGGGGGCGCCACCCCATGGTGTGGGCCCCTGGTGCCCCCCTTCGACTCTCATCGTGGGTGCCTCCCTCTTCTGAACTTCTAAGATACCTCCGGTGTCCCCCCCTCTTTTTCTGGTCTTCTGAAATAGGGTATCTCGATGGTGCTTTTTCCATCAAAATTTTGGTCCCGGTGTTTATTCTCCAAAAATTATGAAACATGCAAAATAAGATTAAAAAAACATAAGGGATGCATCATAACATGAAATATATCGATGAATAAAATAAAATAACAACATAAAACGGTGATGCAAAATGGACGTATCAACTCCTCCCAAGCTTAGACCTCGTTTATCCCTAAGAAAAACCGAACTCAGTAAACATGACCACATGTTTACGGAGTGAGGTGTTGATAAAATAAAATACGGACAAGAGGCATCACATCTACAAAGAACAAGTCATTTTAGACAGCAACTCCTCTCATATAATCAAACTTGAAACAAGTAAAGTAACAATAAATGTGAAAAAAGTAAATCACAATTGGTGAAGGCAAACTTCGTTCTTGGTCAGAGAACAATTAACAGTGTACTTATCTTTCAATCAGAGTCTTTATACTAGAGCTATATTGCAGAGTTTATCATGCTCAATTATAACGGTCACTTTGCAAACATTGGTAACTTTCAAAGTGGTATTCAAAAAGATAAAAGCATTTGCAGAAACAAGGATGAATAAAGAACATGATTGAGTAAATCAACATGTAGCTGGATGAATCACAACAACTCAAATGCTTGCTTAGACAGAAGGAAGTAGGTTTACTGACTTAACATAAATGTAAAAGATAGGCCCTTCGTAGAGGGAAGCATTGATCACTCATGTGCTAGAGCTTTATTTTGTATAACAGAGGTATAACATGGTTGACACTCCTCCCAACCTTTCTTACACAAACCATGGCTAACCGAATCCTCGGGTGCCTCCCAACAATAACAAACCGTGGAGGAGTGTCTAAATTTCGAGAGGTGTATGTTTATGTAAACGAATGGAAAACAGAAAATACAGTACGTCACAAGCCAACTAAACTTCACAAGAGCGGCTCCCATATAAGGACGCAACTGGTATAGAACGCCATCCCTCTTTATCTTTTGTTTACACAATTATGTTTTGACTGATAAATCAGGGGCAAAAAGAGTGAAGAGAGTTTGGGGCTGGGAACGCTACTGTCATCTCTTCTAGCCTTTGGATAAGTGGATGAAGCCACTAGTCCAGGGTGTGAAATCCAATCAAAAAGTGAGATAAAGATTCTCTGTTTGCGTCCTCATGAGCTAAAACAGGAGCACAAAACAGGTGTAAATTTTGAAGGTTTAAAGGTAGCACACAAGCAATTTACTTGGAGTGGCAGTGAAATACCACATATAGGTAGGTATGGTGGACGCAAATGGCAAGGTTTTGGGGTTCACGGTTTGGATGCAGGAGAAAGCATTCCCTCTCAGTACATGATTTTGGCTAGCAAGGTTGGGTAGCAAGCATAAGAATTGAAGCGAAACAAACAAAAACATATATGATAAAGCCAATCATGCAATCTTCCTTGAAGGTGCAAACAAACTTATTTGAGAATACTAAGCTTATGGGCTAACAAAGAAGAAAGATCATGGAATAATATATCTACATGCAACTCACTCTTTTCTACTTAAGTCTATACGACTTGTTGCTATTGACCAATGCTATGTTTGCCAAAACCAACTAAATTATCTTGAAGCTCCAACATTGATACGAATACTAATAACAAGATCAATCACATAAAAAATGCAAACTAAAATAAAGTAGAACAAGTAGATGATGAAACTTCTCATTAATATTTCATTACGACAACTAAAACCAAGGGATACAACAATAACCGACTAAGGAGCAACACTTCTATATTGCAAACCATACTATGTGATATTTCCTCTACTCATGATATGAGTCTACTAAAAGGTAAAAAGGGTGAAAGATAAAAGTCATAGCGCGTCACTCCCCCAAGCTTGGAACAAGCCAAGGGGATGCCAATACCAATGACGAATTAATTCTTCGGTGGTGGTGGTGAATCCTTCTCATAATCAGACTTCTAAGGTAAAGGCTCCCCATCCACAAATGATGTCCTCGTCTCCAACATCCTGAAACTAGCAGCAGAGATTATACGTTTAAACATGTTCTCATACTCACAGTTCTGATTCTGCACATCGTTGTTGTGCTTGCAGATCATTGGTGGTCTTGGTGAGTGAGAAAATCTCCTCCCAAAGCTTCAAAATCTCCTTCTTGTACTCGGAGATTTGTTCTGTCTTTATCCCGTGGATGATCTCAACTTCACGCTCTACCATCTTCTTGTACCTAAAAACTTCTTGCTCTAGTTCTTCCATCCTAGCTTCCAGACTGCCTTCTCCTTCAGGGCCCCGAACATCTTCAATCTGCACCTCCCCATCCTTGAGAAGAAACTCCTTGGGATGCATCTTCAACACGTTCATGTACAGGTTAATGATGTTCTCAAAGAAACTATCTTTGGGAGATTCAGGAAGGACATTATGGCTCTAGATCTGAAGATGTAACCTAGCAGAAACAGCTCGAAACAGAAACACGACGAGAAAACGATATTCGGACCTCGAGGGATCCGGGGGGTTATATAGCAAAAGTATGCGTAACAAAAGGAAAGTCCAGGTCGAAAACGAGTCGGAGAGGGGATCCGAGGTGCCTACACCATAGGGTGGCGCGGCCAAGGGTGGGCCCGCGCCCCCTCATGGTGTGGTGCCTCCGGGAACCTTCTCCAACTCCTCTTCGGCTCGGTATTTTTTATATTTTCCAAAAACTGATAATTTATAACTAAAAAGGTATTTCGCGAACTTTTTCTTATCAGAACTGTTACCTATTCCAAAACAGACTCTGCAGATTCTGGAATATTCCCCCTAATGAACTTCTCCGGGGTTATTACTTGAATAACATCCACATCTTCATCATAGGAATTCCCAGAAATATAATATTTGAGCCTTTGTCCATTAACAACTTGTGTAGTGTTATCTTTGAGGGAAGCAATTTTTATTGCACCCGAACGCTACACTTCTTCAATAATATAAGGTCCTTCCCATCGGGAGAGTAGTTTTCCTGCAAAAAAACTAAGACAAGACCGATACAATAGAACTTTCTCACAAACATGAAACTCTCTTTTAAGGATTCTTTTATCATTCCATTGTTTAACTTTCTCTTTAAATAGCTTGGCATTTTCATAAGCTTCACATCTCCATTCATCTAAATGATTCAAATCAAGCATTATTTTCTTACCAGCAAGTTTAAAATATCTGTTTAATTCTTTCACTGCCCAATAAGCTTTGTGTTCTAGCTGTAAAGGCAAGTGACAAACTTTTCCATAAAACATTTTATAGGGAGACATACCCATAGGATTTCTATAAGCAGTTCTATAAGCCCATAAAGCATCATTCAACTTATCTGACCAATTCTTCCTAGATTTATTAGAAGTCTTTCGCAAGATAGATTTAATTTCCCTATTTGATAATTCTACTTGCCCTCTGGTTTGAGGATGATAAGTTGAGGCAATTCTATGATTAACATCATATTTAGCAAGGGTCTTTCTAAAACCAACATGAATAAAATAAGAACCTCCATCAGTCATAAGATATCTAGGCACACCAAACCTAGGGAAAATAACATCTTTAAGCATTTTTATAGAGGTCTCACCATCAGCACTTTTAGTAGGTATAGCTTCTACCCACTTAATAAAATAATTAACGGCAAAAAGAATGTGAGTGTAACCATTCGAAGGAGGAAAAGGACCCATAAAGTCAAATCCCCAACAGTCAAAAGGTTCAATAACAAGAGAATAACTCATAGGCATTTCATTACGTCTAGAAATATTGCCTACTCTTTGACATTCATCACAAGATAAAATAAATTTACGTGCATCTTTAAAGAGTGTAGGCCAATAGAATCCTGATTGTAGAACCTTCTCTGCGGTTCTATCTCCAGCGTGATGTCCTCCATAAGCACTCCTCTGGAACTTCTTCAATATTTCACGTTGTTTGTGATCTGGAACACATCTTCTCATAATAACATCTACTCCTTCTTTATATAAATGTGGGTCATCCCAAAAATAATGCCTCAAATCATAGAAGAATTTTCTTCTTTGTTGAGCTATAAATGTTGGAGGCAAATACTTTGGAACAATAAAGTTAGCATAATCAACATACCATGGACTATCTTGGGGTTTACCTTTATTGCAGCCAACTGTTCATTTGGAAAACTATCATTAACAGGAATAGGATCAAAAGTAATGTTTTCCAATCTAGACAAGTTATCACAAGAGGATTTTCAGCACCCTTCCTATCCACAATATGCAAATCAAACTCTTGTAAAAGCAACACCCATCTAATAAGCCTAGGCTTAGCATCTTTCTTTTCCATAAGGTATCTAATAGCAGCATGATCAGTATGAATAGTAACCTTTGAACCTACAATATAAGGCATAAACTTATCACATGCAAAAACTACAGCTAAGAACTCTTTTTCAGTAGTAACATAATTCTTTTGAGAAGCACCAAGAGTCTTACTAGCATAATGAATAACATTTAACTTCTTATCTATGCGTTGTCCAAGAACAACACCAACAACAAAATCACTAGCATCACACATAATTTCAAAAGGTAAATTCCAATCAGGTGGTTGAACAATAGGAGCAGCAGTTAAAGCCTTCTTTAAAGTCTCAAAAGCTTCCTTACAATCATCATCAAAAACAAATGGTACATCTTTTTGAAGAAGATTAGTAAGAGGCTTTGATATTTTAGAGAATTTTTTAATAAACCTCCTATAAAAACCAGCATGACCAAGAACACTACGAATACCTTTAACATCCCTAGGACAGGGCATTTTCTCTATGGCTTCCACTTTAGCTCTGTCAACTTCAATACCTCTTTCAGAAATTTTATGTCCAAGAACAATTTCTTCATTAACCATAAAGTGGCATTTCTCCCAATTAAAAACAAAATTAGTTTCTTCACATCTCTGCAAAACTTTATCAAGGTTGTGCAAACAATTATCAAAAGAAGTTCCATAGACAGAGAAATCATCCATGAATACTTCCACAATTTCTTCACAAAAATCATGAAAAATAGGAGACATCCATCTTTGAAAAGTAGCAGGAGCATTACACAAACCAAAAATCATACGTCTATAAGCATAAGTACCATAAGGAAAAGTAAAGGTTGTTTTATCTTGATCTTTCTTCCTAACAACAATTTGAGAAAACTTAGAATAACCATCAAGAAAGCAAAAATGAGTTTTCTTAGACAACCTCTCTAGCATTTGATCAATAAAGGGCAAAGGATAATGATCTTTCTTAGTAACTTTATTAACCTTTCTAAAATCAATACAAATTCTATAACCAACTACTACTATTTGCGGAATGAGCTCATTGTTTTCATTAGGTACAAAAGTTATTCCTCCCTTCTTGGGGAGACAATGCACAGGGCTCACCCATCTACTATCAGCAATAGGAAAAATAATACCAGCATCAAGAAGTTTTAATACCTCATTTCTTACCACTTCCTTCATCTTAGGAATTAAACGGCGTTGATGTTCAACTACTGGCTTTGCATCAAGTTCAATATTAATAGCATGCTGGTATATAGTAGGAGAAATTCCCTTCAAATCATCAAGAGTATATCCAATAGCTCCACGGTGTTTCTTCAGAATTCCCAATAATCTTTCCTCTTCCTCACCTGAAAGTTTAGCACTAATAATAACGAGATATATTTTCTTATCATCAAGATAAGCATATTTAAGATCATCTGGCAAAGGTTTTAAATCAAAGAAAGGATCCTTCTTGGGTGGTAATGTTGTACCCAAGTCTTCCACGGGCAAATTATGTTTCAGTGTCACTGGTTGACGAAAAAGAATATCGTCAATCTCATTTCACTCTTCCATCAAGACATCACTCTGGTGGTCCTCCATATAATGCTGCAAAGCATTGTTAGGAGCAAGAGCAATAGAAGCAAGTTGTTCAACTTTTAAATTCTCATCAGGCAGTTCAGATTAAAAGGTGCTATAGCAAATTTGGAGAAATTGAACTCATAAGATTTTCCATCAAATTTAGTCAAAATATTCTCTCTTTTACAATCTATAATAGCACCACAAGTGTTCAAGAAAGGTCTACCAAAAATAATAGGACAAGTCTTACTAGCAGCCCTACCAAGTACTAGAAAATCAGTGGGATATTTAGTTTTACCACATAAAACTTCCACATCTCTAACAATACCAATCGGAAAAACAGTTTCTCTATTAGCAAGCTGAATAACCACATCAATAACTTCAAGCTCGCAAGAACCAATTTCATGCATAATTTCTCTATAAAGCTCATAAGGTATAGCACTAGAACTAGCACCAATATCACACAAACCATAATAGCAATGATCACCAATCTTAACAGAAAGCACAGGAACACTAGTTTTCTTAGGTGTATCAGTATGGGAAACAATATCAGAAGCATCCTCACAAAAGACAATGTGTTCATCCTCCACATTTCCAGAAACAAGATCTTTAGATATTGCTACAACAGGTTCAACAGTTATTTGTTCATTAGGTTCAATAGATTTCTTATTACGCTTATTAACCACAGTAGCAACCATAGAGTGTTCTTTCACCTTAGGGGGGAAAGGCATTCTTTCAACATATGGCTCAGGAATAGCAGGATTAACACCATGCACTTCTATATTACTAGCAGGAACAATATCTTTATAAGGTGCATGGTACTTGTGATAATTCCTTTTAGGAAAATCAAGATAGGAGGCAAAAGCTTTAAGACAATTTGCAAAAATTTGAGAATCAAGACCACAAACAGCACTAACATCATAGAATTCATTGTTTACCATAAAAGATTTAATGCATTCATAATCATAATTTATATCTGACTTTCTACCTTTGTCGTTCTCCCATCCTTCAGTGTTATCTTGAATACGGTCAAGAAGATCTCATTTAGCTTCTTCCTTGATACGTGTGAATGATCCATCACAAGAAGCATCCAATAAATCCTTATCATGAAGAGAAAGCCTTGCATAAAAATTATTGATAACAATATTTCTCAGGAGTTCATGAACGAGACATTTAAGCATTAGTAACTTCATTCTCCCCCACACTTGGCCAATACTCTCCCCCTCATGAGGCCAGAAATTATAGAATTGATTCCGGTCTTTATGAATCTCACTAGGAGGATAGAATTTAGAATAAATGAAAGGAATAATTTCCTCCCATCCAATAGATTCGCCATTCTTCAGTAATTTGAACCATTCAACGGCTCTTCCTTTCAGTGTCAAGGAAAGTAATTTCATTTTAACTTGATCCATTGTAATACATGCACACTTGAATAAATCGCATAATTCATGTATAAAGAGCAAATATCACAGGGATGGACAGTTCCATCACCGTAATAGCAGTTATCCATAACACGTCCAACAATTTTCATAGGTATTTTGTAAGGATCTAATTCACCCGAAGACGGGTTACCAACTACCCTAGTAGTAACGGTAGAAGTACCCCTAAACAGAGAACCAAAAGTATTCTCCATAATGAAATAAAAAAATAGATAGAAATAAAAACAACACTCATAGCAAAAGTTTCTCTTACCAATAGCGCTTCACTCCCCGGCAACGGCGCTAGAAAATAGTCTTGATGATCCACAAGTATAGGGGGTGTATCATAGTACTTTCGATAAATAAGAGTGTCGAACCCAACAAAGAGCAAAAGATGTTGACAAGCATGTTGGATAGAGTATTCCCAGTAAACACTAGCAAACGGGTTTTTGGTTGTTTTGGATATAGCAGATAAATAAAGTGTGAGTAAATAAAGTGCGGTAAATAATATTGCAGCGAGTGGCCCAATCCTTTTGAGAGCAAAGGACAAGCCGGTTGTGTTACTTATGACTACCAAACATTCTCGAGGACACATGGGAATTTTGTCAAGTTCTTTCGCTTTGTTACGGTTGATTAATATCAATTGGTTCGTGAAGTGTTGTGTGGGTGAACCTATGCTAATGCACCTCCCAACCAGGACTAATACATACTTGTGATTATACCCCTCGTAAGCATCCGTAAATACAAGAAAGTAATTAAGATAAAACTAACCACTACCTTAAAACTCCGGGATTCTACGCTCCCTCGTGCATTGGTTTCCTAACGGGGTTTTAGGTTTCTGTCACTCCGGCAACCCCACAATTAGTAGCCAAATACACAATGCATCCTCCTAGAACCATAAAGTTGAAGTATCATGTAGTGGACGTTCACATGACACCACTAGAAGAATCGCACCACAGCTTAAATACCGAACCACGAGATATTACTTCAACATAACTTCACTACTAACATCATGACTTCTCCCATGTCCTCAAGAACTAAACGAACTACTCACAAGAAATCATATGGATCATAATCAGAGGTGATATAATGGATGATAACAATCTGGTCATAAAGTGCTAACACCGATAAATCTCACAAGCATCAACTACTAACAAGTAATCCACACCGGGAGAGAGATCTAATGTAAAACAACGATAGAGAACTCTAATTGTTATAGCGGGATAACGGTGGATGATGAGGGTGATGGTGCTGGTGGTGAGGATGATGATGCTGATGATCCCAATGAAGCCCGGAGTGATGACGGTGACGATGGCGATGATTTCCCCTCTACGGAGAGGAATTTTCCCGGCAGATTCTCCCTACCAGAGACCTTTTCTCTCTCGTGTGTTTTCCGCCCCGAGGCGGCGGCGGAATAATTATTCGATGATGGTATGGGGCTTAGGGTTCCCTCGGGGTCAAGTACGCGAAAGATGTCGACCAGAGGTAGGCCAGGGTGGCCACACCATGTGGCGGCGCGGCCAAGGGGGGGGCTGGTGGCCCCCCTCCGGCTCTCCTAGTGGCTGGCTCCCTCTTATGAACTTCTAAGATACGTCCGGTGTCCCCTCTCTTCTTATGATCATCTGAAATAGGGTATCTCGACGGTGATTTTTCCTTCAGAATTCTGGTCCCGATGTTTATTCTCCAAAAATTATGAAACATGCAAAATAACATAAGGGATGCATCATAACATGAAATATATCGATGAATAACAGAAAATAACAACATAAAACGGTGATGCAAAATGGACGTATCAGCAGTACTTCCAAGATCTAGCCGAGGTAGAACGCCATGAGGATTACCACTAGACGCGTAGGTGCGGATTATCGATGAAGCATGTCGATGCAGTGTAGTCTCACGAGCCGATCCAGCCGATCCAATCCCGCGATCGTCGAAGTGATGATCGTACATCAGCTCTGCCGGTATCCACACGTACGAGGAGGAGCTCCGACGGCGGACTGCTAGGTCCGGTGCGGCGGCTGGACTGAGTGGGGCTAGGGTTCCCAACGCATGGGAGTGGAAACTTGTGCCCGTTGGGCAACCTGCGCCTCTCTTTATATAGCGAGTGGGAGTGGGCTTCACAACGCTTGTGGCCCGTTCCCTCTGTGAGTCCAACTCACTAATTCAGTCCATTTCTGGTTCGGGTCCAACCCGATCAATATACTTGCTCCCGCTCTTAAGTGTGTGACCCTGCAGGCTCATGGCGACTTGGACACGATTGGATTCCGACTCCCAATCGATCAATCGTTAGCGCTCCTAGCAGAACGTGCCGACTCCCAAGTGTCATAGAGTCATGACGACATACCTTCCAATGTGATTTTCATCTGAGTCCCTTTTGCCTCACGATATACCTTGTCGAACTATAGGCGAATCATCATCATCCCTTAAATAGTTCAACTCTCTTCTCGGTCCGTGATATAAGATTCATCTGATTAACTCTTAGTCAATAGACCCGGTTAACACTTAACTGAGTCGCGCATGGCCATGTTTTCGGAATCACATCACTCGAGAGGGCCCAGAGAATATCTCTCCATTCGGAGGGGCAAAATCCCATCTTGATTATCCATATCACACAGTTTGCTTCTTATTCGACCCAAACTCTGCCTTTATAACTCCCTTGTCACGGATCATCGTTTGATAGAAACTAAGTCGGTGATCCACAACTCGGATTGTGCGACAACCTCAGGTCTAAGGATTACATTGATTGAGACATGGAAATGACGACTTACTCGTTGCATCTCAATATGGGTCAGTCCGACTTGCTAAACTCTTTAGCCGAGTCTATGAATGTTGGAATGGCATCGCCATGCCCATGACAAGTGGAACCGAGTCATCAGCCAACACTCACATTAGTCTAGGGTTTGTGTCCAACACAACCTTAATGACTAAGGACAATTAAGCATGAACAACATGAATACATATTTCCACAATCGAATCACATATTCAATGACATATATCAGATGTTCAAAACAAGGACGAATTAATAACTTTATGAATACATTGGGAATTACATCATACATGATTGCCTCTAGGGCATATTCCCAACATCATCCTGTACTGAGTATGAGATCTACTTGTGCATCTAACTCCCCAAAACCAAAAAAATTCAATGTGTCCACCATACCTAACTATATGTGGTATTTCACCGCCACTCCAAGTAAATTTCGTGTGTGCTAACTTTAAAACCTTCAAAATTATTAAACATGTTTTATGTTCCTGTTTTAGCTCATGAGGAAGTATTAAATGCTTTATTATTTGTTCATGTTTGGTGGCTTCACACTTGACTAGCATGAACAATGTGCTAGTTTCTAATATTCCAAAAAGAGCAGGAATTTGGGTGCCCAACCCACAAATTATAAGCTACAAAAATAACATTAAAAATCTCCTCACTCTATGTACTTGAGAAATCATGAACTTAGCTTGTGCAAACAAATGAGAAAGGGAATGTTATGATTCTCCTATGGGAGCCGCTCTTGAAGCCATTAAACATGAAAAGATGACAAGAAATTTGATAGCATTCGTTGACATAGACATACACCTCTCTCAAAATTATATTTTCAATACCTCTGTTTTATTAAATAAAAAGCTGTAGCACATGAGTAATCCCTACATCCCTCTGCGAAGGGCCTTTCTTTTACTTTTATGATGAGTCTTTATCTTCTTACTTTATGCACTAGTTAAAAGAGCATAGTTGTCATTCTGAGTATAATGTGCACAGTCCCAAAATTTATTATTGATTAATTCATGATTATGGTAGTGCTTGCTCTCAAATTATGTGTATCTAGTCACCATATGAACTTTGAAGGTGTCATGGAATTTATGTTTTGCTACCACATAAAGGAAAAGCTGGATACCACTTTATTATGTTTCTCTTTATGATTGAAACAAACTTATCACTTTCAATGCATTATTATTCATTTTCAATTATTTGTGTTACTTCTCATGTGCAACATAGTTGCTAAGTTTATAATAGTTCAAATAATATGTATCATGCCTTTGTTAAAGTACTTTGATTTTTGTTGCACATGTATGTATAATTTTTTTATGCTCCATGCATCTTTTCTATCCAATGCCTTTCTGTTTTCCGCATTTTTTCACATGTTTTCCTTCGTTTTCCGGGTGTTTTCATAGAGTAACCTATTAACGAGATGCCCCAGGTCAATTGTTGTTTCCTGCTGTTTGTCTATTTCACAAAAGTTCTTAAAGGAATATTCTCGGAAAGTACTGAAAATCTACGGAGATCATTTTTTACCTGGAACAAAGACGGAGTCCAAAGTAGAGCCGGAGGAGAGCCAGGGGTCCTCCAGGGGTGCCAGGCGCGGCGCCACCCTAGGCCGCGCCTAGTGGGCCCATAGGGACCCTGGACACAGCCTCTCGTCGCCTCTTCGCCTATAAATTGCCCCAAACCCTCAAATGTTGGGGGACAGAGTTATTTTTCACGAAACATACAGAGAGGTGCCGTCACCTCATTAGTCCAATCTAGGGCTTCTCCAACCATTTTACGGCTCCCTGCTGGAGGGGGAATCGTCATCGCAGGCCTCTACATCACCATGATCACCTCCAGACAGATGTGTGAGTAGTTCATCTCGGTACTACGGGTCCATAGCAGTAGCTCTGTTATGTAACTGAGTTAGAGTCTCGTGATCTGCCTCACATGATCGATACCACCGTTATGTAATTGTGCATGTTGTGTTTGCTGGGATTCGATGAACCATGAGATTATGATTATTTTATTCATGTCAATCTAAGATGCTCCACTTATATTTGTTGATACTTTTAATGTTGTCTTCCAATACTCTCTGGTGTTTATGATTACCTTGGGCACGTAGTTGATTTCATGCCTCCCTTACATCAGTGCTCTAGTGACAGAAACGTGATGGATGGTGGATGTGATGTTGCAACTAGGGAGAAAATAGCGATGCTCCTGTCTACGGACAAGAACCATTGCTTACATTACGTACGTGTTCTTAATTTAATTGTCTGTTGCACACAAACAATCACTTTGTTGCTGCAACTTAATACCAACGAGATTTTTTGGATAGCTTTCTCAAGGTGGACTATTAATAATAGATGCATGCTGGATAGCGGTCTATTTATCTTGACGTAATGCCTACAATGTTGGAACCCGTGAACTATATCTCATCATAATAGTATTGTTATATGTTCATGATTTTTCAATTGACGAGCTGTAATGTGTTCACCCAGCATGTGTGTTTTCTTTGGAGAGACACAACTAGTGAAACTATGGCCCCCGGTCCTATTTTCCTCATTATCGTGACCTTCTTTCGATCCCTTTCACCATTGTTTTCGTGTTGTACCAGTTTTACTTTTATTACTTTTCATTACTCGGTATGTTTAATTCTCTAGTTTTCAGCAAGGCGAGAAGACTGATAACTTTTTGGAAAGTTGGGGACAAGAGAGAGTTTGTGTGTTGTGTGCAGGTTCCACGCCTTTTGACCCGCCAGATAACAAGCAACCTTCTTCAAGTCTTCGAAGTCCTACTGGTCGATAAACCCTGGTTTCACAATTGGGGAACTTTCCGCTAGACTACATCATACGTTCCTCTTGGGGTAACTCAACGAACGTGTGATCACGTCTGAGAGCATCAACCCCTATGGACGATGCTTGTGAAAATGCTTTTGCTACCGTTATTTATGATAATCCAAGATATTTTAATAAATCTTGTGATAATCCTTTATTTGTTCCTACTAATGATATGCATGATAGTGAGGAAGTTTTCTAAGAAAATTTATATGATAATGCTCTAGATCATGGTCCTATGTTTCTTGATGATATAAATTATAATGATACTAAAAATGGTATTGAAAAGATCTTGACTTTAGCTAGAAGGAGTCACATACCTGTTGAGAGTGATCAATCATCTTGTTATAATATTTGAAAAAATGGGTTGGAAGAGGTCATGATTTTAAATTTTGATCCCACTATTTTGGAGCTTGATATGAATTATGTGCTTGTAAATCATGAAAAACTTGCTTTGTGTGATAGTTATATTGTTGAGTTTGTTCATGATGCCACTGAAAATTATTATGAGAGAGAAAATTATTCTTGTAGGCATTTTCATGTTACTAACACACCTCTCTTTTTGTTGAAAAGTGAAGTTGCTCTTGTTTTACCTTCCTATGCTTGCTACTATGTGCTTCTTTTACTTTTTTATTTTGTGTTACCATTCTCTTCGAGCACCAACCTAGAGAGTATAATTTTCATTCTTAGTGTAACATGTATTTTTTTTTGAATTAATTAGTGTAACATGTATTTTTTTTTGAATTAATTAGTGTAACATGTCTTGATGGAGGGATGATAACCCGGTATGCTAATACCAAGGTGTAATTCGGCCCAAAGGACACTGCACAAGACCCGACTTAGGGAAAAGGAGCTTCTAGAAGGCCCAGGAGTATAGGCCTCGTAACCCGGATTGTGGGTTCTGATAAGGAAGTTTAGGGTTTGTAAGTAGTGTCCGGGTAGGACTCCGAACACGCCTTGGATAGTAAGCCAGGGGATCCGGGTACTATATAAACCGGTCCCTAGGGTTAGGAGACACAAGCTTACGAGATAGAGATTGCAAAATATCGAGTATCCCTTGTAACATGAGAGTTGAGATAATATATTCAGATCGGAGACTCGGTGACTTGATTGCCGGCTACCAGATCGCATATGACCATGGTTTCCCTTGAGCTAAACCCTCTCCCAAACACCAGAGTCGATTTGCCCCAAGACAAGTTACCCCCGGTAACGTCTGCCGTGATTATCCCACGACAGTTGGCGCCCACCCTGGGGCCTACGTCCAAGGGTGTTTACATCACGGGAGAAGCTCGGGAGAACATGAAGAACCTCGTCGTCGGCGAGATCTACACCAACCCTGAAGGAGAGAAGATGGTGGACGATTTTGGTTGGGGGCCAGAGTCGGATCTGCTCGAATCCGGATCCGTCATCACAATCGGCCGGGTCAACGTCTTCGTCGGCATGGTACGTGCGTTTGGTTCAATCCCTGACGATTTTGGATTTGATTCTGTGTCAGGAGAGGCCACCCACGTTCAGTCGGATGGAGAAGAATCGGTCGGGACGGTGGATCCGACAGAGGAGCCCACCACGAAGAGGGAACAGCCGGAGGAGCCGGCATGGACCCCGCGTGGCCGGGTCATAAGAGAGGAGGATACCGAGTCTATCTTGCACCTGCTGGAGGACCGGTACGAGGAAGATAGCTGCGATGAGGAGGAGTATGAGTCTTCGCCAAGCATTGCGCGCCAGGTCGCGGTCTACACGGCCCCTACAACCAATCTCAATCAGGGGAACGTGACTACGGCCGCGGTCGGAGCGGCGCAAGCATTGGCCCAGCAGCAAAATCCGGCTGACGGAAATCCGGTCTTGACCCGGGTTGATGGAGAGTCGGCTTCAGTCACCAGCCGAGCGGCGGATAGCGAGATGCAGGCAAATATGTTCGGGTTCTTGGCTAACAGGGCACCAGGGGCGGGTCCTTCGAATCCGCAACACCCGGCCCTGTTCAGTAACAATATTGTCTTGGACCCGACAGTGTTAGCTACTGTGATAACTCCGGAAAACGCCGCGGCACGTGCCAAGGACTTGGAGGTAGCACGCCGCGCGCTAGAGCAACAAAGAAGAGATGTAGAAGCAGAAAAGCAAGGGGTAGCCACGCGCCAACGCGAACTGGACGCGCTGGAGAACCGGCTCCGAGCTGAGACAAGCAGGGTGCATCAGAGATATCAGACAAGATTACCGGCGATGGGTGGAGTCATAAACCCTAACGCACTATTCATCACACCCCAGGATCAGCCGATTCCGGCTGTGAATCAGGAAACTGTGCATCAACCGGCAACTGGAGCAGGACAGCCGGTGAACATGCAGGCCGGGTTGCCCACACTGCAAACTGGGGCCCCTGTCAGCAACACAGCGCCACCACCACCACCATCGCGATTTCGTACACCACCAGGTCACTTCAATAACCCCATGGATAACGTATATGCCGCAACGTTAGCATTGAATCAGATCCCCGTAAGAGAGTCACCCCATGCGGAGCAGACCCGACGGGCGATCGATTTGTTGCATACGGCAGTGACTCAGCAGGTTAATTACCTGGATAATAGGAGTGGAATGCATGGAACACCTTATATCAGCCAGCAACACGGCAATGCCGGCAATATGCAATCAAGTTCAGCGTGCCGGAGGGCAGAGCAGCAGCAAATGCCGCCTCCTCCCCGCATGCAAGCAGCACCAGCAGTATCTGCAGCACAAGCTATTGTGGATAGTTCCAGAGCTAGGAGAGCCGCGGCCGGGTCTGCGGTGCATGGACCAGCGGCAGCGCCACGTCCAGCCGTACCCCCCGCAGGATCGCATGTTTCACGGGTGAGGCTAGTACCGACTAATCTCGCTGGGCCCAAGTATCTGACGGATAACATCAGGGCTGAGCCTTACCCGGATAAATTCAAGGAACCGGGTAAAGTAGTGAACTATGAGCCGACTATGGATCCTGAAACATGGTTGAGCAGTTATGAGATGGCTATGTCGATTCGCAACGCGTCTGAAAACCTTCAAGCCAAGTTCATGTATTTAATGATGTCGGAAGGAGCAGCAAAGTTGTGGTTCAACAATTTACTGGAAGGATCTATCAAGTCGTGGGGTGAGTTGAAAACTGCGTTTATCAAGCACTTTCACGGAACATGCAGGAAGTTGTTTACTATCGACGATCTAGAACGGTGTGTGCAAAAGAAGGGAGAGTCAGCGCGCAGCTGGGTGCGCCGGGTTATGGAGATATTGCATTCATCTACAGATATTCAGCCGAAGGACGCGTTGCAAGCTATGGCCAAGACATGCAAGTATACGCCTTTAGTGCAGAAATTAACTCGCATGAAATCCAGTCGGAATGCTTCAGAAGTTACAATGGGAGAACTAATGGATGCGTGCAACAAACATGCTGTGACGGATACCACGGAAGAGGACGTTGATGACAAGAAAGCAAAAGCAAATACAGGCAATAATGGAAGAACCGGCAATGGATCTACACCGGGTAACCATGGAGGTAACAATGGGAACAAACAGAACAAGCGCCCGTTCGAGGGGAATTCCGAGTTTGTCGCCAGCACAGAAGCCGGGTCTTCAAGGCCCAGGGAAGAAGGAAATTTCAATGCAGGAAATCATAACGGAGGAAATTATCAAGGGCCACCAAGGCTGGGTAACAACTGGGATATCTTCAGAATGGCGTGCCCGAAACACAGCAGGAACGGAAGGCCAGCTAACCACTCATTGGAGCAATGTGCGGATTTGCGGAGATGGAAGAACGAGGAAGTGAACAAGGCTATGCGAGGTGCAGGCCGGGGAGGAGGACCGGGTCCGGGTGGAAACCCGGGCAACGGCCCACCCCCAGCAGGCAACCCGGGAGTTGGGAATCCGGGTAATAACCAGGGAGGAGCTGGAGGCTTCCAAGCCAACCCCAAGCAATTGGGCCAATACCACGTTCACACCACAGGAATTTCTAACAAGGATAGAAAGATACTAAAGAAGGCAGTAAACTCGGTCTCCTCGGCTGTCCCGAGATACCTGAGGTGGTCCGAGCATGATGTAACGTGGAGCAGAAGAGATCACCCGGAAAGAATAGAACACCCGGGAGTCCTAGCATTGGTGGTTGCACCACATGTTAATGGTTATGAGCTGAAAAAGGTCTTAATGGACGGTGGAAGCAGCATCAACATCCTTTATTGGGAAACTTTCTTACGCATGGGTCTCAAGGAGTCTCAGCTACAGAAAAGTTCAACAGTTTTTCACGGGATAGTGCCGGGTCACTCAGCGTGCCCTGAAGGAAAGATTACCTTGGAGGTTGCTTTTGGAGAATCAAAGGATAATTTCCGGGTGGAGTGGCTCACGTTCGAAGTGGTGAAGTTGCGCAGTCCTTATCACGCGCTATTTGGGAGGCCGGCTTACGCCAAGTTCATGGCGAGGCCGTGTTACGTGTACCTACAGCTAAAAATCCCGGGTCCTAAGCAGACCATCACCATACATGGGAGCCGGGATATAGCGGCTGAGTGTGATGAAGGAGATGCGGCAATGGCAGAACAAGCCTGTAGAAAGGAGGAGCTTAAGTATTACCGGTCTCAAATAGATCCGGATGACAGGACAGCGCTGAAGAGGCCAAACACCGAGGATGAGAGAGCAAAATTCAAAGCAGCGCAAGATACCAAGATGGTGGCCTTCGTCGAAGGTGATCCCTCCAAGCAATTTGCCATAGGATCTAATTTGGACGATGAGCAGGAAAAAGCACTTGTGGAATTTATCCGTTCAAATTAGGATGTGTTTGCTTGGACGCCTAGCGATATGCCGGGTATCCCTACAGAGCTGGCAGAGCACAGTTTGCACGTTGATCCCAAGTCCAGGCCCGTGAAGCAGGGACTGAGAAAGATGAATGAGGAAAGAAGAAGGGCTGTCGGCGAAGAAATTGCTCAGCTATTGACGGCCGGCTTTATCATGGAGGTATTTCACCCGGAGTGTATAGCAAATCCGGTTCTCGTGATGAAAAAGACCAATGAGTGTAGGATGTGCATTGATTTTACGAGTCTCAACAAGCATTGCCCAAAGGATCCGTTTGCACTTCCAAGGATAGATCAGATCATAGACGCAGTGGCTGGAAGTGACCTATTATGCTTCCTGGATGCATATTCCGGGTATCATCAGATCAAGCTCAAGAAGGAAGACTGGGAGAAAACGTCGTTTATAACCCCTTTTGGGGCCTTTTGTTACAAAACCATGACTTTTGGATTGAAGAACGCCGGCACAACCCATCAGTGGTGCATTCAGAAGTGCTTCGAGGACTAAATTGGACGCAACGTTCATGCTTACGTGGATGACGTGGTGATCAAGACCAGAAAGGCAGAGACATTTATTGATGATCTGAAGGAAACATTCAAGAACCTGAGAAGATACCAGATGAAACTTAACCCGACAAAGTGTGTATTCGGAGTCCCAGCAGGGAAGTTACTCGGTTTCATTGTTTCAGAGAGAGGGATTGAAGCAAACCCGGATAAAATCAAAGCTATCCAGAGTCTGAAAAAGCCGGAAAACCTGAAGCATGTTCAGAAGCTTACGGGGTGCGTAGCAGCGCTGAGCCGGTTTATATCAAGACTCGGAGAGAAGGCAATACCCTTGTACCGGCTCTTGAGGAAATCTGATAAATTCGTTTGGGACCAAGAGGCGGATGAGGCGTTCGAGGCACTAAAGAAGCAGCTATCTGAGGCACCAGTCCTAGCAGCCCCGGGTCCTAAAGAACCCATGTTACTATACGTTGCAGCGGGGCCCCGGGCGGTTAGCGCAGTGGTTGTCGTTGAGCGCAAGGAGGATGGAAAGGATCACCCGGTCCAGAGGCCGGTTTATTACGTCAGTGAGGTGTTATCAGAAGCAAAGCAGCGCTACCCACATTGGCAGAAGTTGGTTTTCGGGGTCTTCATGGCCAGCCGGAAATTGAAGCCGTATTTTCAGGAACACCCCATAACAGTGGTTAGCTCTATACCAATGTCGGACATCATCAGAAACTCGGATGCAACAGGTAGAATAGCCAAGTGGGCGATCGAGATGGGAGATTACCACATAAACTATGAGCCCAGGTCAGCAATCAAATCTAAAGCTCTAGTTGATTTCATTAACGATTGGACTCACACAGGCATGCCCACAATGACTCCAAGTTCCGAGTCTTGGATAATGCACTTTGATGGTTCCAAGCAATACGAGGGATCAGGAGCTGGAGTGGTGCTCACATCACCCAAAGGAGACAAATTGAGCTACGTACTGCAGATTCACTTTGATTGTTCCAACAACGTGGCCGAGTATGAGGCATTATTGCATGGATTGAAGATAGCCAAGGAGATGAACATTAAGAGGATACGGTGCTATGGAGATTCGGACCTTGTGGTACAGCAGGTCTCGGGAACTTGGGATAGAAAAGATGCAACTATGGCAGCATACCGCAGAGAGGTGGACCGGGTTGCCGGGTGTTTTTCCGGGTATGAGGTGGAGCATGTAGATAGAAGAAAAAACGAGGCACCAGATACACTCGCCAGACTCGGCTCGCGCAGAGAGCCGGTTCCACCCAATGTGTTCCTGGACGAGCTATGGCGGCCGTCAGTTAAAACCGAGCCTGAGGAAGAACTAGCTAACAAAGACCCAGATTTGGAGCTCGTGGCCATAATACGCACTGTTCCCGAGTGGACAGAGCCGTTTCTGGCTTACCTATCACGGGGCGAGTTACCACAGCAAGAGGTACTAGCAAGGCAAATTCTGAGGCGAGCAAAAGGTTATTCCATTATCAATGGGGAGTTATATAAAAGGAGCGCTGCAGGAGTATTTTTGCGCTGTGTAGCACCAGAAGAAGGCCGGCAAATCCTGAAAGAGATCCACGAAGGCGACTGTGGCCATCACGCATCCACAAGGTCCCTGGTGGCCAAAGCATATAGGCACGGTTTCTTCTGACTCACAGCTTTAGCAGATGCGGAACGCTTGGTGGCAAGGTGCGACGGATGCCAAAGGTACGCCCGCCAAATCCATGTGCCGGCTATGGAGTTGCAAACAATTCCTTTGACCTGGCCTTTTGCCGTTTGGGGTATGGACATGGTTGGCCCCTTTCACATGTCACCTTGCAAAAAGACACATCTCCTGGTGGCTATCGATAAATTTACCAAGTGGGTTGAAGTTATGCCAGTCACCAATTGTGAAGCGATTACGGCAGTTAAGTTCCTGAAAAGGATTATCTACCAGTTCGGGTATCCTCACAGTATAATTACCGACAATGGAACCAACATGTCCCTTGGCGAGATGGAGAAATTTTGTGGTAATAACGGAATCCGGCTTGATATAGCCTCTGTAGCTCATCCACAAGCCAATGGACAAGTGGAGAGGGCAAATCAGGAGTTACTTCGTGGATTAAAGCCACGATTGCGAGTCCCATGCATCAGAGCTGCTGGAGCATGGGTTGAAGAGTTACCCTCAGTGGTTTGGGGTATCAACACTACACTTAACAGATCTACTCAGATGACACCGTTTTTCATGGTTTATGGTGCAGAAGCGGTGCTGCCGAGTGATATCATCCATGACTCGCCTCGAGTATCGGCTTACGTCGAGGTGGAGAACGAGAAGACCCGGCCGGACGCCGTGGATATGTTAGAAGAAAACAGGGAACAAGCTTTGGAGAGATCAGCCATATACCAGCAGGATCTGAGGAGATATCATAGCCGGAGAGTCAAAACCCGGGTCTTCCAGGAAGGAGACATGGTTCTGCGCCTAGTACAGTCAAAGGAAGGAAAACACAAGTTATCCCCACCATGGGAGGGACCGTTCATCATAAGCCGGAATCTGCACAATGGATCATATTACTTGGTAGATGCAAGGGAAGAGTCGGCTACTGTTAATGACACCGCTCACACCACTTCATCTATGCAAGAGAGAGAAAGACCTTGGAACGTAGCGCAACTACGTCCCTACTATACCTAGTTTAGACTATATTTACAAGTGGAATTACACGATGTAACAGGCAGCAGGTTTCAGACGCACTCTTTTCCTATCCAGGGTACCTAAGGGGACTGGAGGGTTTTTAATGAGGCGGCTTGCTGACCTAACTTTTCTCATATCAATAAAGAGATGGTTAAACAATATATTGTTCCTTTTAATGTGTTTTTTATCAAGTTTTTTATCTCTGTTGTGTTTTTATTTTTTCCTTCCAGGTAAGTATTATTTATTGTTTTTAGTACATTAGTTTCTTTAATTGCATATATTTAGGTCTTGGGGGCTGATTGCTTTAATAGCACAGTTACAAACTCAAAGACCCGGCCACGATGCCTATGAGTTATAAGGGCCGATTACTTGCAAACAAGTACGGCTGCAAGCTTATAACCGTACAAAGGAGCCAAACTTTCTTGACTTTTCTTACTTAAGCTCGATGTAACTCGCACTAAAGTGGCATGATTCGCTAGTGTATGGTTACAATCAGTCATGATGCCCAATGGGACTTGCCTGACCCTGTCTTCATACAGCTGTAGCAACATGATTATCCACGCGAAAGCCAGCTTACAGTACAAGAGAGTCAAAAGGGTCATCTAAACCACAAGTTATGCAGAGTACAAGGTTAGTAACCGGAAACTCAAAGTTTATTAAGCATGACTTCAAAACCTATGTGAAACGGCTCTAGGTTTTGGGCTTAGCATGTAATAATTTGTTCCTTTTAAAAGACCCAATACTCCAGACTCAGAATTTCGGGCCTTGGGGACTCGGAAATTTGAAAAAAGAAACAAATTATCCAGCTATTCAGCTCAAAAACCCAAAAATCCGAGTCTTGGGGACTTGGAGACTTAGAAAAAAGTCCACTTGTCAAAACCCACGAAACCCGGAAACCGAGTCTCACAATAGGAACCATATTAGAAAGTCAGAAAATCAAGGATGAAAAAGCTCAAAGTTAAGAAATATCAAATTCAAGCAAAGGGCCAGAAGGGCCAAGAAATATATTAAGGTATTAAAGTGCATTACAAGCCACGATAGTAGTATCATAAAGCGCACAGGCGCGCCATCAAAAGAATAATTGTTTTAAAAAGGACCATTGGCCGGATAATGTGACTAAGACGGTTGCCGATAAAAATTTCACTCGGCATCTTGGGCCGAGTCGTCCATCTTGCCCTTGCCCTTGTCAGCCGGGTCTTGCTCCTTGACTTGTTCTTCAGCATTCTTGGTGGCGGCAGCACCCGGGTCAGCAGTAGTGCCGGCCCGTGCGGGAGGAGGGACGACTGGCGTGGAGGTAGCAGGCGCAGAATCGGCCTCAGCCTTCTTCTTCGCGGCCTCTTCTCTCGCCTGAGCAGCCTCCGCCTTCCATCGGGCCAGCATATCGTATGGCTTGGGAAGATCCGACTTAATCGCCTTGTCATCAGCATCATATGCGGGGGTAATTGAACTGACATCCAAACCATCGGCAATTACACTGGCCGAGTGACGAACCTCCTTCTGGATAGCCTTGAAATTCTTCACTGAGAACCTGGACCCGTCGTGGTTGAACTCTGGAAACCCGCCTACAAGCTTGGCCGGCTCGAGTTTGGGAAAATACGCCTTAGCTAGTGCAAGCCCCCGGGTTACTCCAACCCGGCAGGACGAGCGTCTCCAGTGCTCAATCCACTCGGGGATAGTGGAGCACGCGTCAAGCAGCGTCTTCAGGTTGCCATGCCCGACACCCGGCCACTTCAGATCCTGAAGGATCCATTTGGTTCCGGCACAGAGCTGCCGGATCATGCTCTTGATGGTTTTCAGCTTTGCGATATCATCTTCGTCCGGAGTTACATCATCCGGACCTGCAGAAAATAGGAAAAAGCAGCGAGTAAGGAAATCCGACTATTTATCAGAATGAGAATCCGGGTTATAATTATTAAGTTTGGAGCCGTACCAGTCAAAGCACGATATGTGTCGGCAATCTGAACGGAAAGCTTGGTCAGTTCATCTTCTGCTGCATGAGCCCTCTTTCTATATTTCCTTGTGATTTTCCCGCTCCTCTTAGCATCAGCTTCAGCCGACTCACGCAGAGTCGCCTCCTTCTCGAGGAGCTTGGTGGCCTTCGCCAATGCTTTCTCAGAGTGGGTCACGAAGGCCTGCGTGGAGACACAAGGAAGGATTAGCCGGATAAAAAGCAAGCTATCAGTCGGATATACTACGAAGTTCCAAGCAAATTATCAACAAGTTCACTTGGAACTTGGGGACTAGACAAGGATACAGGCAATGTTATTCGGAGTTACCTCATGTTTGGCTATCAAAGCTTCTAGGATATTTTCTTCATCAGCCCTCAAGGTGTGCAGGGCGTCAAGCATCTGGGAAAAAGTCATATCCTCGTGCCTGACACCGGAAGAGCCGGCAGCCTGATCACTCGGAGGACGAACCTTCTCCGACTTTGGGGTCGAGACCCGGGTTGCCTGGGTGCCCGGATTGGGAGAGCCTATCCTTGTGTCCAGGATCTCGACGTCGTCGTCCTCAGCTTCTTCAGACGGCTTGGGAGACCCGGCTTCCTGCCGGGCCGAGTCAGTCAGGGGATCTAGTTCTTGATTCTCTTCACCACCACCGCCAGTCGCGGCGTCTGTATCGTCAACCGGCCCTTCAGCCTCCCGGTTGTCTGTGTCCATGTTATCCAGGTCACTGATCGTGACCTGGGCGCTAAGGAAAGAAAAGAGAAGTGATTAGCAACAAAAATTGATGGCTATCAAAAGGACTAGTGTATTGCTTAGCCGGAAATATGACTTACCCGGCATTCACCACGAAATCTGCAGGAAGTGAGCTGCTAGACGCGGACGAGGCTGTCACAGAATCCGAGAGTGAGACCCGGAGCTGTCCGACCAATGGATGATTGGGGGAAGGGTGTTTTCGAGGTGAGTTGATGGGAGGAGATGGAGAAATACCAGTGCGACGAGCCGGGGACGTAGGAATACCCGGGTTGAGGGGATCATCGCCCGGGGAATTCCGGGTTACCCTGCGCTTGGTTGGAGGCGGATCCTTCAAGTGTGGTGAATTTGATAACTGTCGGTTAAGTTCGCGCATATTATCAAAAGAGTAGGGTTTGGAGGACATGGAAGAGTAGGGAACCTTGAAGACGACCCCGCGGGTTTTCCTCTTGGTTCCGACCTCGACTTCCGGCTCAACTTCGCTTTTGTCACTCTCAGTCTCTTCCGGGTCTCCCTGGTCGTCCTTATCACCCTTATCATCCATCCCTGAAAGGCGCAAGCATATAGTTGGAAAAAGAGAAAAAATGGGAAAGCAAAGTAATAGAGGTTGAGGTGATTGGAATCCGGGTGATACCTTCGTCAGTGTCGGCCGGTTCTTCTTCTTCTTCCTCCGGGTTCCCGGAGTTGGGAGGGGTCTCAATGCTCCAGAAAGCATTGTCGGCCTGAGATAAAAGCATGAAAATGAGAGTTAGTAGTTGTATCAAGTCAAAGTACGGGAATAAGTGGATAAGTATCGGATTTTACCGCTGGAGCCGGGTTATCCCGGGTGAACGGCGCTAACCCGGCTATATTCTTGATCACCTCCAGCTTCTCAGTCAGGAAGCCCTTGATGGTCTTGTTGGTATCGCCGGCCGGGTAGTTCTTCGAGGAATAGCGGAGCGCGTCCGTGACGTGCCCCGAGTATTCGCACATTAGCTTTGAGCGGATGGAATTGGGCTGAATGCGGAAATCTACCCAAGTCTTAACCAAGTTAAGCCCAGCAAGACCATGGGCGAAAAGGACGGCTATCTTGGCCAGGTGGGGCTAGATGGATTCTCGTTCCGACTCAGAGGCGAAAGCGTTAAAAGTATCGGAAAGATCTAAGAGACCCTCCGAGTAACCCGGCAATTTCCTCTCGCCGGGTGGGGAGGTATCCTGGCAATAAAAGAAGGATAGCTGCCAATGCTTGACATGTGAGTTAAGACTTAGAGTCGGCATGGGAGAATTTTTGCGGCGCTGGATAGAAAACCCGCCGCAGGCCAAGAGGGCGCTTTCGCGGCACGGTTTGCATTGGAAAAGCTCGATAAATAAAGCCAGATTGGGCGGGATGCATAAGTAAGATTCGCAAAGGACTATGAAGTGGGTTATATTCAACATAGAGTTAGGCCCTATGTCGAATACCCGGAGGGCGTAATGGCTGAGGACCTCACGGAAAAAGGAGTGACCCGGGGGCGAAACCCCCGGATCACGTGTTCAACAAAGCATATTACCTCGTCGGGGTTGGGGGTAGGCCGGGTCTCGTCACCCGGAACCCTCCAATGAATCTCCTTCTGAGGAGGGAGGACGCCTAACTCGGCCAGCTCCTCTAGCTTGGCCAGGGTCACGGAGGACCGCGCCCAGTTGGCGGAAATGGACTGGGTTGACTTTGCCTTGGCCGGCTGTTTGCCCTTGTGCTTTGGAGCCATTTGCTCGGCCTGCAAGATACAAAGCAAAGTATATGAAACATTAAAACTCGGGAATTAGGAGTTATCCGAGTATCCATGAGTAGTATCAGTAAGAATCATAGAAGCTATGAGTTTTCCGAGTATCAGTAAACAGTATGGAATCCAGGAGTTTTCCGAGTATCGATATGCAGTATGAGAGCTATGAGTTGTCCGAGTATCACTAGACAGTACGAAAATTACAAACTATCCGGGTGTTGACGAGCAGCACAGAAATTATGGGACATCTAAGTATCAGCGAGCAATTCTAAAAAGAGGTTGATTGCCTGTTTATCTCCGGTATGAGTAAAAGAACCGGAAGTGGTGGTCTATCCGGGTGTCGAAGAACAGCCGCGGAAATTTGGGCGGACTACATCTGGATTGGAAATTTTACGGATGACTTCGCGGAGAAATTAACGATTACGAGCCATAGGAGAGTGCTGCGGGATCAACTATTGAGCAATTGGACGAACTATAGTGGGGTTAAATGGTCTAATTCGGCGTGAGGCGAGAAATGGCCCGCGGGCGGACCTAGATCCAATCTAGATCAAACGGAAAAATTAGAAGTTAAATTAATGGAAGTAAGGAGCTTACCGGTGTGGATTGGAGAAGGGCGCGACGGCGGCAGATGGCGCAGTCGTGGTGTTCCCTTGCGACTCCCGGCGGGCAGGTCGAGGGCGCGGCGACGGAGACTGGCGGCGGCGCGGGGCGAACCGTGGAAGAGCGCAGCTGGCGGCGGCTCTGCTCCAGCGGTGTGCCCGAGGTCTCCGTGGCGGTGTTGTGCAAGCTCGAGTGAGAGGGCGCCGGTGAGGAAGAAGAAGGAGGAAGGAATGGGCCGTTAGGTTTAGGTCACTCCCTAGGCACCTATTTATAGGTACGGGTGGGGGAACCTAGGCCGGCGAGCGGGAACCGAAAATTTCGGGATAAGGGATACCCGTCCTGATATTTTGGGATACGCGTTAAGTGCTGGGACGAGATATCCGGAATGGATAGGAAGCAAATCTTGTCGTGGGATAATCACGGCAGATGTTACCGGGGGTAACTGATCTTGGGGCAAGTCGACACAGGTATTCGGGAGATGGTTTAGCTCGAAGGAAGACATGGCGAAAAGCGATCTAAGAACCAGAAAATAACTCGCCGGATCTCAATATGAATTATGCTGGATACTCGATAACAGGTGTTACAACTATGACTTGAATCTCTGGCAAACTAAACCTAGGGGCCGGTTTATAAAGCACCCGTACACCCCCAACTTGCCCTCCAAGGCACACCTCGAGTCCTATTCGAACTCCACATACAAAACCCTAACTCTCCTTACCGCAGCCCACAATCCGGGTTACGAATCTCACAAGCCTTTGGGCCTTCCGGCAATCTCTTTACCCCCAGCCGGATAGCGCTTAGCACACCCCGGGCCGGGTTATATCTTGAAATGAGCCTACCGGGTTACTATCCCCCCATCAGTAGTCCCCAGAATAGCCTGGGCTTCCAAGAATTACTCTTCGAAGTGCTGGCTATTCCCTGCAGAAACATTGGATACAAAAACACATGAAGATCAAGATACAAGATGTTGACGAATGGCTGGGATTAACACCAAGGGAGTCAGGTTACAACCCGGCTCTCTCTCAAAGGCTCTCCTTCAACCTTCCAAACTTGAGTCTCAATAAGGAACTCAATGATTCCACATTTTCCTCGACAACTATTGCTGACACCAGGAAAGAGATTTCACTTTCCTTTTTCTCGGGATTATATCGATCGATGCATAAGGCGCGTCTTTCAAATTTCAAAATAGCCACATATCACTCCGCACCTCCCGGGTTCCGCCCGTTAGGTTAAGCTTTTCCACCCGGGCTATTATAAATAGGCCCCCAAGGAGCAAACTCAACCCTAACGGCTCATTTCCCCCACTCCTCTTCTCCTCAAGCTCGAGTTCACGGAGTGCCACCACGGAAGCCATACGCACATCGCCGGAGCCCATCCGCCGTCGCTTGCGCTCCGCCACCGTGCAGCCCACTCCAGCTCCCAAGTCCACCATCAAGCCCCCGATTCGCCGGCCGGAAATCGCGAAAGGGCATCAATCTTGCGCCATCTGCCTCCGCAAATCCCTACTTCAACCTCCTCCGGTAAGCTCTTGATATCCTCCAGCCCAACCTTGCAATCTCTTAGCTTTTCCTTAGATCAGATCTGAATCGAGTCGCCCGCAGTTTCTCGGGCCCTGCCGAATTGACTTGCTAGTTTTTACCGTAACCGCTCCCATAGATAGGATGCGCAGCTTATCTTACTCCCCTACCACTAAGTATCATTAGACTGGCTTTAAATGCAGAAATTGGATCTCCCATCTGGGCTCGGGCCATCAAAAATTTCCGTCCTTGTTCTTACCATCCAGAAAATCTCACTTCTCCGGCTCACTCGCTGATAGTAGACATTAGGGTGCCCTTCTACCTTCCCCAGACACTTACTTTACGGAAAAACTTCACAGCTTCCGTAACGATACGCAATACCCGGACAGATCGCACTTGATCCGGCAAGGCAATACCCGGGTTATTTTTAGGTTACCGGTAATTGATTATTCATTAATTTTCGAGCTTTCGCTTCTCACTTTCTTTCCTTTGACGTTTTAACAGGTCAACCCCATGGCACCCAAGAGGCAGGGGAAACAGCCGGCTAAAACTAAGCCCACTAACTCCATTTCAGCCAATTGGGGGAGATCCTCCGTCACCAAGGCCAAACTGGAGGAGTTAGTGGAGCTTGGAATCCTTCCTCCCCAGGAATCTATCCACTGGAGAGTACCCGGCAACGAAACCCGGCCCTCTCCAGCAACGGATGAGGTAATATGTTTTGTCGAACACGTGACCCGAGGCTTCAGGCCCCCGGGTCACCCTTTCTTTCGTGACGTCCTAGATCACTACAATCTTCGTGTTTTCGATATAGGCCCAAACTCCGTTCTGAACATCACCCACTTTATCGTTCTTTCCGAGTCTTACTTGTGCACTCCGTCAAGTTTGGCTCTCTTTGTTGAACTCTTTCAGTGCAAGCCGTGCCGCGAAAGCGGTGACGGCGCACTTCTTACCTGCGGCAGGGTTTCTATCCAGCGCCGCAAGAATTCCTTGATGCCTCCCCTCACTCTCAATTCTCATGTAAAGCACTGGCAGCTCTCATACTTCTACTGCCAGGACACCTCCCCACCCGGTGAGAAGAAACTACCGGGTTACTCGGAGGGTCAGCTTGACATTTCCGAATCTTTCAATGCCTTCGCCTCTGACTCGGACAGGGAGGCGATCTTGCCTTCGTTGGCTAAAATCCCCATCCTATCAGCCCGAGGCCTCATCGGGCTAAACTTGGTGAAGACCTGGGTTAACTTCCGCATCCAGCCAAACTCCATTCGTGAGAAGCTGATGTGTGAATATTCGGGTCAAACCACGGACCCGATCCGATACTCTGCCAGCACCCTTGCCCCTAATGACATGAACAAAACGATCAAGGGTTTTTTAACGGAGAAGCTCGAGGTAATCCGGAGCATAGCCGGGTTAGAACCTTTTACACTCGAGAACCCCGCCCCCGCTGTAAGCTTTCTGCCTCTTGATTTTGGATTTTAACAAGCTTACCTTTATCCGCTTTTCATGACTCGATATTAACCATTATCCTGGCGTTTTCACCTCAGGCCGATAATGGCTTTTGGACAATCGACACTCCTCCCAATTCTGGAGACGCGGAGGAGGAAGATGACGCCGTTAATTCGGATGAAGGTGCGTACTTAACCCCCTTGCGCACATTATATCCTGTCTCCTCTTTTTCCTTATGCTATATCTTCAATACCTTTCAGAACGAGAGGACCAAGACGAGGAAGAAGAATCAGATGGCTGGGAAGAGTCCGCCAGCGAGGAGGACGAGCCGGAGCCAGCCACCAAAGCCGGATCCAAAAGGAAATCCCAGAGAATCGCCCTCCAGGTTTTTATTCCGCTCCCTTGCACTTTAATTTTTGTTCTCATAACGTCATTTCGGGGCTAACCCCACCTTCACCCCTTTTGATCATAAATGAAGGAGCCACCCGCGACTAGGCGCCGAGTAACCCGGAACCATCCAGGCAACGAGGCCCTTAACCCGGGCACTTCATCGCCCCCGGCTCGACACTCTGGTATTTATATCGTAAATAGAAACTCTTTCCGGACATTCCTTTGCAACATGATCTCAAACCTTGCTTGGCATTTTTCAGTATCTTCCGGGTCTAGCAGCGGCTTTCCTTCGGACTTCCCGGTGAACACCGGGTAAGCGCCTTTTCCTGATATTATACCGAGCTTTCATCCCCTTTTTTCATAACCAAAGATTAATTGCGCCTTTGCACCTTCTTCAGAGCCACGGTTATTAGTAGCGACCAGGAGGACACCGAGGCTAAGGTCCGGGTCGAAAACGAGCCGGCTGATGATGCCTTCACCACGGCTGGCGACGAGCAAGCGTCGCCACCGGAGCCAGCTAGGCATGACGCCGGGTATCCAATCGCTTCGCACGCAGGCGAGAAGGAGAAGGGAGCAGCTTCGAGCGCGGGAGGGGGACCAGACTCCGACATTCGGATGACCCGGGTGCCACCTCCTGTTACAAGAAAAGCTCCTTTTCCCACTTTCCAGGTACCCGAGTCATCTAACTCGGATAACGCTGATTTTAACCAGCTAATGAGCGCTCTTCTCGCCATGAAAGCTTCGGAAGGAAATGTCCTAGAGCGTATGGCTGCAGCACATCAGGTAATCTTGTTTGACACTTCTTACTATACATCCAGTCCCCAAGTTCCGAGTATAATTTTCTGTAATTATTCTCGGTACTTCGCATAATAATCTTCTGTAATCATTTTCTTAGAAGGAAATATTCTCGCAATATCCGGCTTACAGTTGCACTCATTCTTTGCAGGCGGAGATAACTCAGTCGGATGAAACACTACTTAAAACTGAGCAGCTCTTGCTTGCGGAAACAAAGCGCAGGGAAACCCTTGAAGCGGAGATAAAGACTTTGAAAAAAGATGTCTCCAAGTACAAGAACAAATACAATGCTGCCCAGTCCTCGCTGAATAACCTGTCGACTCAGCTTACGGACACTTACCGTATCTTGCTAAGTAAGTTTGCTATTTGCGATTAATTTGCGTATCTCTATCTTGCCGCTGTAATAACCAATATTACTGATATGCTTTTGTGTGTTTCGATTGCAGGTGCTAACCTTGCTGCTCCGGAGGAGAACACCGTTACTCAGGCTAAAACTCTGAAGACTGTGCTCCGGACATTTTTTGCTGGCACGAAACTTTTGCTGGATGCTATAAAGTGGCCTTCGGAGGTATACCCGGGCGAAGAAAATCTCATGCAGGCCTTGTCCACAGCGCCTGGATGGATTGAAATACTGAAGCGTTCGTCTTGCCGGATTGGGATTACCCGGGCTTTGACGCTGGCGAAGGCATATTTTCCTAAGCTTGACCCGGCCAAGGTAGTATCCGGGTTCCCAGAGTTCAAGGCTGACGGGTCTAAGTTTAAACCCCAGGACTTCAAAGCTATACAATCGTCGGTACGTCACTCGGCCACAACTTTGGCAGATAAAATGGATCTAAACACAATTATGAGCTCATATGACTCTGAGGGTAAGGTTATTCTGGTGGAAGCACCCCCTCCTTTTGATATGCTGGAAAAGTGGTCGACTGACCTGGCCAGGAGGAAAGAAGAGGCTGCGAAGAGAGAGGCCGAACTAGGCGTAAAGCCGTCTACCTCAACGCCAGCCGTTCCTCCGCCTGTCCGTCCCGACGTGAAGAGTCCGAGTAAAACTGCTGGCAAAGCCAAGGAGCAAGTCCAAGACGAAGACCCGGAGAATCACCCCCGGGATGCCGAGTAGGATGATACCTAGTGCTTTGCGTTTCTCGAGGCTGATATGATGTTTAGCGATGCGCCTGTGCAACATTGATACTGATGTTATGACTTTGCACTTGTTGTAACTTGTGATAACTCCTTGCCTCTCCCGGCTTTTGATAATCTCGATCCTTGTGTTAAATGTAAGCTTATTCTCGATACTTTGAATTCTTGCTTTTGATTTCCTTTTGAGACTCGGCTAACCGAGTATCATAGGTTTTGATAGACGGGCTTTTCTTTAAGTCCCCAAGGCTCGGAAACTAAGGTTTACGAGCCGTTGTAGTTAAGCAGTTTGTTTCTGTCTCGAAGTCCCCAGTCCCCATGACCCAAAGTACAAGCTAGGGGGGCGTGGCCTTTCTCAGATGACAAACTGCTTTTTACCAGGCTGGAAACCGATAGCTATTCACATAAATACTGAAGTCATGCTTAATACTTGTTGAGTTTCCGGCTATTTGAGCCTTATACTCTGCATGGACTTGTGGTTTAGATGACCCTTTTGATTATCTTGTACTGTAAGCCGGCTTTCGCGTGGATACCATGCTGTTACATCTATACGAAAAACAGGGTCAAGCAAGTCCCATTGGGCTGCATAGTTTGATTGTAATCGTAAGTGAACAGATCATGCCACTTTAGCGCGAGTCACATCGAGCTTAAGTAAGAATAATCAAGAAATTTGGCTCCTTTGTCCGGTTATAAGATTGCAGCCGTACCCGTTTTTTCGAGTAATCAGCCCTCATAACTCATAGGCATCGAGGCCGGGTCTCCGGGCTTGTGATTACTTACTTAAGCACACCAATCCCCGAAGACCTATATGCACGTGACGTATTTTGATGATATTGACGTATTGATAATAACAAGCATTACTTACTTGTAACTGAAGCAAAGACCATGATACGATTCGAGACCATCTTCTTTTATTGATAAAAATTTCTTTTTTGAATCAGCAGGCCGCCTCATTAAAAACCTTCCAGTCCCCTTAGGTACCCTGGATAGGAAAAGAGTGCGTATGAAACATGCCGCCCATTACACTGCTTTAGTTATTCTCGAGAGTCGGCCTCGCGTTGGTACGGCCAATGCACATTCTCCACTTGCTATGCCCTTTCGTAATGAGTACCGGATTTGCTAGCCAATCCGGGTATATCGCCCTTGAAACGTGATCAGCTGCGGATGGTGGTACGTCTTCTTCTTCCCTGCTAGAAGTTTTGAAAGTATCGCTCCTGATGAAGCCTACCATCTTAGGGTTTTGTTCTGCCCTAACTTTTGCTTTGTCCCCCTCAGGAGTTGGCTTTTTTGACGTTGTCCTCTCTTCTAGGTCCACCTGATAACGGTAATGTTTGAGCTCTTCCTTCCTGCAGGCTTGCTCGGCCATTGCCGCGTCTCCCTCATCACATTCAGCTGCTATATCTCGATTTCCGTGTATTGTAATGGTCTTCTTGGGACCCGGGATTTTCAGCTGTAGGTACACATAACACGGTCTCGCCATGAACTTGGCATAAGCCGGCCTTCCAAACAATGCATGATAAGGGCTGCGCAATTTTACTACCTCGAAGGTAAGCCACTCGACTCGGTAGTTGTCCTTTGACTCTCCAAAAGCTACTTCCAGTGCCACCTTTCCTTCAGGGCATGCTGAGTGACCCGGCACTATCCCGTGAAAAACTGTTGTACTCTTTTGCAGCTACGATTCCTTTAAGCCCATACGCAGAAAAGTTTCCCAGTACAGGATATTGATACTGCTTCCTCCATCCATCAAGACTTTTTTCAGTTCGTAGCCGTTGACCTGTGGTGCCACTACCAAAGCTAAGACTCCCGGGTGGTCAACTCTGTCCGGGTGATCCTTCCTGCTCCATGTTACCTCTTGTTCTGACCACCTCAGATATCTTGGAACAGCGGAGGAGACCGAATTAACTGCTTGTTTCAGTATCTTCTTATCCTTATTAGAGCCTCCCATAGTGTGCACATGATACTGACCCAGCTGTTTGGGGTTAGCTTGAAAACCTCCCGCTCCTCCTTGATTGTTACCTTGATTTCCAGCTGGCGGGTTGCCAGCTGGGGGCGGCCCGTTGCCCAAATTTCCACCTAGGCCCGGGCCTCCTCCTCGGCCTGCACCTCGCATGGCTCTGTTCACTTCCTCGTTCTTCCACCTTTGTAAGTCGGCACATTGCTCCAGTGAATGATTAGCCGGCTTGCCGTTCCTGCTATGCTTCGGGCATGCCATCCTAAATATGTCCCAGCTGTTGCTTGGTCTTGGCGGTCCTTGGTAGTGTCCCCCATTGTGATTTCCAGTATTAAAATTTCCTTCGGATCTAGGTCTCGAAGACCCGGCCTCCGTGTTGGCTACAAACTCGGAATTCCCTTCAAACGGTCGTTTGTTCTGGCTGTTTCCATTATTGCTTGGCACCGATACATTGCCGGTTTTCCCACTGCTGCTTGTGTTTGCTTTTGCTTTCTTGTCATCAACTTCCTCCTCTGTGGTATCCGTTGCCGCGTGTTTGTTGCACGCATCCATTAGCTCTCCCATTGTAACCTCCGCTGCGTTCCTACTGGATTTCATGCGAGTTAGCTTTTGTACTAAAGGAACATACTTACATGTTTTTGCCATAGCTTGTAGTGCGTCCTTAGGCTGGATATCTGTAGATGAGTGGAGTATCTCCATAACCCGGCGCACCCAGCTGCGTGCTGACTCTCCTTTCTTCTGAACGCATCTTTCCAAATCATCAATAGTAAATAACTTTCTGCATGTTCCATGGAAGTGCTTGATAAACGCGGTCTTTAACTCCTCCCACGATTTGATCGACTTTTCCGGTAAATTGGTGAACCATAACTTTGCTGCTCCTTCTGACATCATTAAGTACATGAATTTGGCTTGGAGGTTCTCGGATGCGTTGCGAATTGACATTGCCATCTCGTAGCTGCTCAGCCACGTTTCTGGATCCATTGTTGGCTCATAATTTACTACTTTCCCCGGTTCTTTGAACTTCTCCGGGTAAGGTTCTGCTCTGATATCGTCCGAGAGGCACTTGGGTCCCGCCAGGGAGGTTGGGGGTGGTCTTACTCGGGAGGCGCGTGACCCGGCTGGGGGTGCCTCGAGGTGCGGCGCCACCGGCAATTCGTGCCCAGCGGATCCGGCCCCGGCTCTTCTGGCCCTGGAACTGTCCACCACCGCCTGCGCTGCTGATACTACTGGTACTGTCTGGATACGCGGTGGAGGCGGCATTTGCTGCTGCTCTTCCCTTCGTCGTGCCGCACTTGCTTGGACATTGCCCTGTTGCTGACTGGCGTACGGCGTCCCATGCATTCCGCTTCTATGATCCGGATAATTGGCTTGCTGTGCTACCGCGGTGTGTAGTAGATCAATTGCTCGTCGGGTCCCTTCCGCATGAGGCGAGTCTCCCACAGGAATCTGGTTTAATGCGAGCGTTGCTGCGTAGACGTTGTCCATGGGATTGTTGTAATGACCTGCTGGTGTGCGGAATCGTGATGGTGGTGGCGGCATGGTATTGCCGGCTGTCGCCCCCGTCTGTGGCAAAGGTAACCCGGCTGGCGCGTTTACCGGATGTGCTCCTGTTGACGGTCGCGGTACGGTCCCTTGGTTCGTCGGTGGAATCGGCTGATCTTGAGGCGTGAACACCAGGGCAGTTGGGTTAATAACCCCTCCTGTTGCCGGCAGCATAGTTCGGTGCCTTTGGTGCATCCTTGTCGTTTCCTCCCGGAGCCGGGTCTCTCGGTCATCCAATTCGCGCTGCCGCGCGACCATCCCCTGCCTTTCTGCTTCCACTTGCCTTCTTTGCTGCTCCAATGCACGACGAGCCACGTCCAGGTCTCTTACACGCTCTGCCGCGTTTTCTGGGGTAATAACTGTGGCCAAGACTGTGGGGTCCAAAATCAAATTATTATCAAACAGAGCCGGGTGACGCGGGTTTGAGGGGCCCGCCCCCGGTGTTCGGTTTGCTTGGAACCCAAACATATTTGCGTGCCGCTCCTCGTCTGCTGGGCGACTGGTGACAGATGCTGACTCTCCATCGACCTGGACCAAGACCGGGTCAACGGCGCCTTGCTGCTGGGCCACTGCCTGAGCCGCCCCGGCTGGCGCCGCGGCCGCGTTTTCTTGATTGAGATTGGTCGCGGGAGCCGCATAGACTGCAACCCGGCGCATGATGCCCGGTGTAGATTCGTACTGTTCTTCCTCGCTGTTTTCCCTTTCATATCGATCCTCCGACAAATCCCGTATAGACTCGGTATCATCCTCCCTCTCTATCTGACCCGTTGTTCCAATCGACTCTTCTTTTTCCGATTGGACATACATGTCTTCTCCTGACACAGAATCAGATCCAATATTATCACAATTCGAACTGGAAGTACATACCACACCGACGAAGACGTTGACGCTGCCGACTGTCATGATGGATCCGGTTTCGAGGTGATCCGACTCTGGCCCCCAGCCAGAATCGTCTACCATCTTCTCTCCTTTGCTGTTGACGTAGATTTCTCCGACGATGAGGTTCTTCATGCTCTTCCGAGCTTCTCCCGTGATGTAAACACCTTTGGACGCAGGCCCCACGGTGGGCGCCAACTGTCGTGGGATAATCACGGCAGATGTTACCGGGGGTAACTGATCTTGGGGCAAGTCGACACAGGTATTCGGGAGATGGTTTAGCTCGAAGGAAGACATGGCGAAAAGCGATCTAAGAACCAGAAAATAACTCGCCGGATCTCAATATGAATTATGCTGGATACTCGATAACAGGTGTTACAACTATGACTTGAATCTCTGGCAAACTAAACCTAGGGGCCGGTTTATAAAGCACCCGTACACCCCCAACTTGCCCTCCAAGGCACACCTCGAGTCCTATTCGAACTCCACATACAAAACCCTAACTCTCCTTACCGCAGCCCACAATCCGGGTTACGAATCTCACAAGCCTTTGGGCCTTCCGGCAATCTCTTTACCCCCAGCCGGATAGCGCTTAGCACACCCCGGGCCGGGTTATATCTTGAAATGAGCCTACCGGGTTACTATCCCCCCATCAAATCTCTTCCGTGATATCCGGATCAATTAACGAGTAAAATAAGCCGGATCTTCTGCATTTTCCTCGGAACATTGACCCGGAAAAGTAAAGATGGACTCAGAGAAAGCCGGGTTATTATATGGACCACCAATGGAGTTAGGCCTAGCTGTTTATTAAAGCAAACCTAACCCGGTCTCTATGAATTTGTATGTTTGTTATTTTTGCAGGGAATAGCGTGCGCTTCAAGGAGGATCCCGTGAAGCCCAAGCTATTCTGGGGACTACTGATGGAGGGATGATAACCCGGTATGCTAATACCAAGGTGTAATTCGACCCAAAGGACACTGCACAAGACCCGGCTTAGGGAAAAGGAGCTTCTAGAAGGCCCAGGAGTATAGGCCTCGTAACCCGGATTGTGGGTTCTGATAAGGAAGTTTAGGGTTTGTAAGTAGTGTGCGGGTAGGACTCCGAACACACCTTGGATAGTAAGCCAGGGGATCCGGGTACTATATAAACCGGTCCCTAGGGTTAGGAGACACAAGCTTACGAGAGAGAGATTGCGAGATATCGAGTATCCCAACTTGATTGCCGGCTACCAGATCGCATATCACCATGGTTTCCCTTGAGCTAAACCCTCTCCCAAACACCAGAGTCGATTTGCCCCAAGACAAGTTACCCCCGGTAACGTCTGCCGTGATTATCCCACGACATGTCTTGTGCCAAAGTGTAATTGAGTAATGTATGAATGTGATGTTGCTTGTTCAAAATCGTAATATCTAGTAAGCACTTAAAATTCAGAGGTGCTATGCATTTATATTTTGTGGTATCAGAAACGGAAAGAGAGTTACCACTAGACCATGTTGTGTCAGGACCACTACAATCTTGTTGATGTCTATGAATTCCATATTGTTAAATTATAGTTTGTTGAGATCTTCTCATAAGTTGATATGATTGCTAAACTTTAATATTTGTATAGAATTTATCTCTAACTTACTATAACCTGATCGTAACATAAGTCTTTGCATATCAAATGAAACAATTGTGTTTCTAAATGATTTTCTTTATAGCATTTAGTTTGTTAACTAAAATGTTTGAGGACAAGCAATAAGCTAACCATGGTGGAGTTGATACGTCCCAAATGTTTTTACTTTTCGAAACACATTTGCTATTGTCTTATCCTCTAATTTGCATGATATGAATGGAGCTAACCTGTACCAACGTTGTTTTTAGTAGATTTACCATTCATGTTTATTTTTCTGGAGAATTAAAGTTTTCCAAAAAATTCTGAGAAAATTTCAGAAATTATTTTAGGCGAAAAGAACCATAGAGACATAAGAGCAGTCGGAGAGGAGCCACCATGTGGCCACATAGCCTTGGGCCACGGTCCCACCCTTGGTCGTGGGTCCCACCTTTGTGCCAACCTGGTGGCCCCCTCTCTTCCCCCCTTTGGCCTATATATTTTCTCCGACGCAAAAACCATGTCATCCAGAGACTTTTCCTTGTCGCGATACAAGGCACCGTCCACCTCTTTTCTCCTTAGGAGGGATAATCTAGGGGTTGTTCTTGGCCCCCTGGGAGGGAACATCATTGTCGTCGTCATCATCAACTCATCTCCTACAAGCCATCATGTTTTCCTCATTTTTGTGTGAGTAATCCCCAGCTCCTCCTGAATTGGATGATATTTCTCGTGTAATAGATGTTAGAATTGTTAGGGCTTAATGCCTAGTATCTATTATCTTCGTGAATTGTCGAAACAATGAATTTCTTGTGATAAATGATTTTCACTACGGCCCGAGTGCCACAATTTCATATCTAAAAAATTTATATCGTCATAAATATAATTGTTTCTTTGGATCATATATGCAAGTTGTATGCACATGTTATTTGTTTGGAACAAGAGACCTCAAGGTGACATGTTTGTCATATCAACTATGAAGACTTTAGCTTGAGAATTACATGTGTTCATTAAGTGTTAATGCTTTGCTCCAGTGTTTTGTAAAATGAGCATCTTGATTATGCTAAGTTCCCTTATTGGTCTCACTGAAACGGGAGGGTAAGACAAAATATGTGTACAAGTTCTTACTAAAAGAAAGTACAATTGTATTTGAAATATATAACTATGTAGGATTAATGAACCGGATGCTTTACTTATTTATATATTTCTTTTTTTTATAACTATTGCACGAGAGATTTTATCCATGCAACACCCATTTAATCAACCACATGCCTATGGTTTTTTTTTAGCTTTGGCGTTTTCCATAATCATTTTCGTTGTTTCCGTTGCTACGGAAAGTGCATATGCACGCCGAGCTTCATGGAGCTCGGTATTTCAAAAGCAATTTAAAAAAGATTCTTTTGGAAAAAATTCTAGTTTAGATAATGTCTAGATACACCGCAGTGTAAATTTTCAATGAAAAAAAATCATATTATCTAAGGCTTCACGACAAAGGAAAATATGCAGAATTTTCAATTTTTTGAACCTATACACTGTTCATTATATAGATATACGCTTTTGTCATTTTTTCCCAGAAAAAGTACAACATATTTTTCAAAGTACGTTTTTGGCCAGTTGTAGATCTTCCCATTATCTACACCAAGAATTTTGCCCCGATTTTTTGAAACATAGAAATACCGTTTTTATGTTCAACCCTGCTAGGCAGTAATTGATTACGTTCCGTGAGTGTGAATCTTGCTGACCAACCCTGCTAGGTTCACGCGACGACCCGGCCACCGACCCCCGCGGCCCTGGCGGCTTAATAATATTTTAGCCAGAGATCCAGGCTAATTTTGCTCCCAATTGGCGGGTGTCTATTCCAGTTGCGTGCCAATTCGGAGACGCCGCATAACCAATCGTTTTTGTCCTCCTCCTCTCCTTCTCACTCTCGCTCTCACTTCTCTCGCTGTCGATGTGTTTTTCCTGCGTCATACTTATCAGCTATCGTCGACTGTTTGGCCTCTCGTTCGCTCGAGAATAACACGACGCTGCGACGTGGACTGGGCACAAATGGAGTGCGAGACGAGGAGGCTTCTGTAGAAGAATCTGATTTGGTGATTGTGTTTGGCAGCTCACACTGACAAGTGACAAAACGTTTTATCTTCTTGCTCGCACGGGATCACTGGAGGAGGGAAACAAATTGGGCCACGAGATTTTGACGTACTACTTTCAGTGCCACGAGAACGTGTCGGAACAGCGCGCAGCAGATTGATTGATACTTCTTGTCACCCAGTGATGGTAGTAATGACTGCCGGAGTAGTGCAAGGTTGTTGGTTTCTTTCCCACGATACATTTCCAGCCTACTGCTATCGGTGTATGTCCCGACTGGGAGCTCAGTATTTTTAAACTATTTCAAGAATATTTTGGTTTTCAGAAATATCGGATTATTAAATATTTTGTCCCAGTTTGGCAACAGAGTTTAAAAAAAAAACCATAATAGTATTGTAAAACTGCAGCATTATCACGCCAAGCCAATCGACACTTCAGTTTTAGAGAAAAGAGGTCCGGACCTCTTTTTTATATTATACTTCAAATTAGTGCAGTTTTCTTCAACAATGAAGGCCTTGTTTCGGGTTCCCCTATGCAGTGCTTATAGCACTACATATTAGGGATCACCCATGTCCTACGCGTTATGGGCCGGCCCATTAACCTTTTTTTTTTCTTTTTCTTGAAAAATTGTTCAAATACGAAATTTGGTCAAATTCGAAAATTGTTCAAATTGAAAATTTGTTCAAATTCGAAAAATATTCAAATTGAAAATTTGTTTAAATTCGAAAATGGTTCAAATTTGAAATTTGTTCACATTCGAAAGTTGTTCAAATTCGAAATTTGTTTACATTCGAAATTTGTTCAAAATCAAATTTTTGTTTGAACAATATTTCAAAACGAAAAAATCCCGAATAGAAAGGAAAAGAAAACAGAAAAGAAAAAAAAGAAAACGGAAAAAAAAAGAAAATAGAAATGGTAAAAGAAAAAAATAGAAAAAAACGAAACTATAAAAAGGTAAAAAGTCTAACTATACACAAGCCGCGGCGTGGCCCAGTGGCTTCGCCACGCCGGGCGTAACGTGAGGGCGTGGGTTCGAGCCTCCTCCCCCGCACCATTTACCTCTATTTTCGTGGTTTAAACGCCTTTAAATGGGCCGGCCCACCTAAAAAATTTACATGGGCGTGCTGTATTACGGAGTGCTATGAGCACTATATAGTGTTTCCGCTTGTTTCGCAACGAAGTTTTGCTGAAGTTGAAGTATTCATTGTTGGAATTTATGGGCTGCAGTGTAGCCCAACAAAGCCCAATAAATTCTTAAATTGTCATGGCCTATTCATGAATAATACAAGTGGGGAGTGAGACTAAATTTAAGTCACATACTGCTAGTTTGGAGAGAATGGAACCACCTTATAAGGTGAGCCATTCTAACTCATGTATGAGTTGGCAAGGCAAGAGGAGAGGTGTGCCACACGCGCGCTCCTCCTCCACCGCCCGCCTCGCCTCGTCACGACGCGCCACGGGTTGCGGGAATGAGCCGAGAGCGTTTATCGTTTGGGAAAACTTAATGAGTCATTAACTTGGTAATTAACTGACACGTTAATTCCTTAACCGTTTCCGTTTCCTTTCTGAATCGTGAAACCGAACCGACTCAGACTTGGAGTTACGTCCACGTCTCTCCCAGCCGCATATAAATACGCTCATACGGTAAACCCTATCTACCACTTCAACATATGGTTTCGCACCGTTTTAAAGCACTGCGCCGCCAATCAAGCCTTCTCCATCCCTCCTTCCGGCGTGCACCGCTAGTGGGGACAGCAGGCCTCCGGAACCCCGCCTCTTGTGATCCTGTACGGGAGATGGGCGATCAGGTTTTTGGGGAGCGCACTCGCGCGACTGCTGACGGTGACTACTTCCCCAACGACGATTTCTTCCCCGACCTCGGCAACCTCTTCATCGACGACATGGCCGACGTGGACAACAACAACGGCAGTGCTGCTGCCGCTGGATCGCACGTATCTCTATTCCATCTGTATGAGATATTACTAGAATTCTTATGTCTAGTTCTTGCAATAGATTGTTTCAGTCTGTCTACTGTATTAGATCTAGATATTTGCATGGTTACTATATTTGCTACGATCACAATTTATCTGATAGTACTTCGAATTAAATCATGTGCTAAATTGCTAATATATTCAACAATCCAAAAACCTGATTATAGGCAATTTCTTGCACCTGCACCGTCCGTCATTGCGGCGACAAGGCCAATCCCTTTCAAAGGTGTGGACTATAAGAGGTGGCGCACGAGAGCAGTGCTATGGTTTCAAACCTTGCGCTGCTATGCGGCCACCAAGGGCAAGCCTGAGGGCGATCTCAATCCAGCACAGCTGGAGACCTTTGAGAATATGGACACTATGTTTAAAAATGCCCTCCTCGGTATAATTGATGATTCCATTGTGGATCCGTATATGTCGTTTGATAACGGCAAGGATATGTGGGTTGCACTCGAGGCCAAATTTGGGGCCTCGGATGCTGGCAGCGAGCTGTATGTCATGGAGCAATTCTATGACTACAGGACGACTGATGAGCGCTCTGTTGTTCAACAGGCTCATGAGATACAGTCACTCGCTAAAGAACTTGAGCACTTTAAGTGTATGTTACCAGACAAGTTTGTGGCCGGAGGCATTATTGCCAAGGTTCCATCTTCATGGAGCACCTTTGCTACTTCTCTGAAACACAAGAGACATGAGTTTTCCGTTACGGACCGCATCGGATCTCTTGATGTGGAAGAGAAGAAGAGAGCAAAGGATACACGTGCTCGGGTTGCTGAGGTAGGTTCTTCTGCCCATGTGGTACAGAAGAAACACTACCCGCCCAACAAGTCTAAATATAACAAGAAGAAATCCGAGGGTAAAGGCAAACACGATGACAGGTTTAAGCCATCGCACTCTACCAACTTCAAGAAGAGGAAGGGGTTATGTCACATTTGCGGTGAACTGACCCATTGGGCTCCAAAATGCCCTAAGCGATATGAGTTGCAGCAGCAAGAGAACAGCGGCAAGACCGCTAACGTTGTCATTGGTGACACTGAGATGAAGGATACTGGGTACGGTACAGTTCCTGCTATTCTTTCAGTTTGTCATTCACCTGAATGGTTAATTGACACAGGTGCCAATGTACATGTTTGTGCTGATGCTTCCATGTTCTCTTCTTATCAGATCACAGGGACTTCCCCCGTGCTGATGGGGTACGGGTCACATGCTACTGTTCGTGGTGTTGGTACGGTCGATCTGAAGTTTACTTCGGGGAAGGTCGTGCGACTGAAGAACGTTCATCATGTGCCCTCCATCAATAAAAATCTCGTCAGCGGCTCACGTTTATGTCGAGATGGTTTTAAGTTGGTATTCGAGTCCAATAAAATTGTAATTTCCAAGTATGGACAATTTATTGGTAAAGGCTATGAGTGCAGAGGCTTGTTCCGCTTATCCTTGTCAGATATTTGCACCAAAGTTATTAATAATGTTTGCCACGATAATGATTGTGATGTTTGGCATTCACGACTTTGTCATATTAATTTTGGTTGCATGACGCGGTTAGCAAATATGAGTTTAATTCCGAAATTCAGTACTATTAAAGGTTCCAAATGTCAAGTGTGTGTTCAAGCTAAGCAACCTCGCAAATCTCATAAGACTGCAGAGGCGAGAGACTTGGCACCACTAGAACTTATACATTCTGATCTTTGTGAGATGAATGGCGTATTGACAAAAGGTGGAAAGAAATATTTCATGACACTTATTGATGACTCCACTAGATATTGTTATGTGTATCTTTTGAAATCTAAAGATGAAGCTCTAACTTATTTCAAGAATTATAAGGCCGAAGCTGAGAACCAACTTGATCGTAAAATTAAACGGCTTAGGTCTGATCGTGGTGGAGAGTATTTTTCCAACGAGTTTAATTCTTTTTGTGCTGAACACGGTATTATTCATGAGAGGACGCCTCCCTACTCACCTCAGTCAAATGGGGTGGCTGAAAGAAAGAACCGAACGCTGTCTGATTTGGTTAACGCCATACTTCGGGTCTCTCCAAGGCATGGTGGGGGAAGGCGCTAATGACTGCGTGTCATGTCCTAAACCGAGTTCCCACAAAGAATAAAACCATTACTCCATTTGAGGAATGGGAAAGGAAAAGGTTGAAACTCTCCTACCTACGTACTTGGGGTTGTTTGGCGAAAGTCAATATACCAATTCCCAAGAAGCGCAAGCTTGGACCAAAGACTGTTGATTGTGCTCTTTTGGGCTATGCTTTTAATAGCATTGGTTATAGATTCTTGATAGTAAAATCTGAGGTATCCGACATGCATGTTGGTACGATTATGGAGTCGAATGATGCGACTTTCTTTGAGAACATATTTCCTATGAAGGATATGTCTAGCTCATCAAATCAGGAGAAACCTGTTTCGTCTAGTCAGGAATTAGCTGAGATTCCTGAATCCACCATTCCGATAGAACACGTTGAGAATCCCGAGGAAGATGACAATGAAGTTCCTGTAAGGAGCAAGAGACAGAGGACTGCAAAGTCATTTGGTAATGACTTCATTGTGTACCTCGTGGATGACACACCCAGGACCATCTCAGAAGCCTATGCATCTCTTGATGCTGACTGCTGGAAGGAGGCTGTCCGTTGCGAGATGGATTCCATCTTGGCTAACGGAACCTGGGAAATCACTGATCGTCCTTATGGGTGTAAACCTGTAGGATGTAAGTGGGTGTTCAAGAAAAATCTTAGGCCTGATGGTACAATTGAAAAGTACAAGGCAAGCCTTGTGGCCAAGGGTTATACCCAGAACGAAGGTGAAGACTTCTTTGATACTTACTCACCTGTGGCTAGACTGACCACTATTCGTGTGCTACTTTCACTGGCTGCCTCGCACGGTCTTCTCGTTCATCAAATGGACGTTAGGACGGCTTTCCTTAATGGAGAGTTGGACGAGGAAATTTATATGGAGCAGCCAGATGGTTTCGTAGTACCCGGTCAGGAAGGCAAGGTGTGCAAGTTATTGAAGTCATTATACGGCCTCAAGCAAGCACCTAAGCAATGGCATGAAAAGTTCGAAAGGACTTTGACTGCTGAAGGCTTTGTTGTAAACGAAGCTGATAAATGTGTGTACTATCGCCATGGTGGGGGCGAGGGGGTTATTCTATGTCTATACGTTGATGACATATTGATCTTTGGGACCAATCTTGATTTAGTCAAGAAAGTTAAGAATTTCTTATCTCGCTGTTTTGAGATGAAGGATCTAGGAGTAGCGGATGTTATATTGAACATCAAGCTATTGAGAGATGATAATGGTGGGATTACACTACTTCAATCTCACTATGTGGAAAAGGTCTTGAGACGCTTCGGGTACAGTGACTGCAAGCCTTCTTCGACTCCATATGATGCTAGTGTGTTGCTTCGAAAGAATCAACGGATTACTAGAGATCAACTGAGATATTCTCAGATTATAGACTCGCTTATGTATTTGGCGAGTGCCACGAGGCCTGACATCTCTTTTGCTGTGAGCAAATTGAGCCGGTTTGTTTCCAATCCGGGAGATGATCATTGGCGTGCGCTTGAGAGAGTTATGCGCTATTTAAAAGACACTGCGAGCTATGGAATTCACTATACCGGAAACCCGAGGGTTCTGGAAGGATATAGTGATTCTAATTGGATATCTGATGCTGATGAGTTTAACGCCACTAGTGGTTATGTTTTTACACTTGGTGGTGGCGTTGTTTCCTGGAAGTCTTGCAAGCAGACCATCTTAACGAGGTCAACTATGGAAGCAGAACTCGCAGCATTAGACACAGCCACTGTTGAAGCAGAGTGGCTTCGTGAGATCTTGATGGACTTGCCTATGGTTGAAAAACCAATACCCGCAATCCTAATGAACTTTGATAATCAAACTGTGATCATCAAAGTGAACAGTTCTAAGGATAATGCGAAGTCATCAAAACATATGAAGAGGAGATTAAAATCTGTCAGGAAATTGAAAAACTCCGGAGTTATTGCGTTGGATTATATCCAAACATCTATGAACTTGGTAGATCCCTTCATAAAGGGTTTATCACGGAATTTGATAGATAATGCATCGAGGGAGATGGGTTTGAGACCCACGTTATGAGTTGCCCACAGTGGTAACCCACTCTATGTGATCGGAGATCCCGTAAATTAGAAGTGGGAGACAAGTTGTTGGTCGGCTGAGAGGAGAGTATCCTTATATTTTATTCCACTCCATAAAAGATGCAATACTCTCCTGATCTGTACGGTAGGTTGACATTTGTCTTAATGTGTTCCAAGTGGTTTATTTATATAAGCAGAGATGTGTCCTACAGAACATCTCCTGAGGAACTCACCTATATGAGTCTGACTGTTAAACGTCGCAGTCTATGAGAATCGGGTGCTCTCTAATAAACTCATGAAAGGCTTTCAGAGTATGACGCATATGCTCCAAACCGCGGTGAAGCCTTGCGGCAGCCTAGTATCGGTTCAGACGTTGTGTGAAACTGTTATCACATCAAACTTGTAGTTCAAGGCGTAGTCCACTATTCAAGTTGTGAACTAGTGTAGCATGATGTTCTAATTGGAAGTTCAACTTAACAGTCTCCACTAACACCGGTATATAAACAATGTTTTGGAACAAAGTTTATGAAATGTGCTAATGACACTTTGTGGAGGATTTTTGGAATTTATGGGCTGCAGTGTGGCCCAACTAAGCCCAATAAATCCTGAAATTGTCATGGCCCATTCATGAATAATACAAGTGGGGAGTGGGACTAAAGTTTAGTCCCATACTGCTAGTTTGGAGAGAATGGAACCACCTTATAAGACGAGTCATTCTAACTCATGTATGAGTTGGCAAGGCAAGAGGAGAGGTGTGCCACACGCGCGCTCCTCCTCCGCCGCCCGCCTCGTCACGACGCGCCGCGGGTTGCGGGAATGAGCCGAGCCGAGAGCGTTTATTTTATCGTTTGGGAAAACTTAATGAGTCATTAACTTGGTAATTAACGGACGCGTTAATTCCTTAACTGTTTCCGTTTCCTTTCTGGATCGTGAAACCGAACCGACTCAGACGTGGAGTTACGTCCACGTCTCTCCCAGCCGCATATAAATACGCTCATACGGTAAACCCTAGTACCACTTCAACATATGGTTTCGCACCGTTTCAAAGCACTGCGCCGCCAATCAAGCCTTCTTCATCCCTCCTTCCGGCGTGCACCGCTAGTGGGGACAGCAGGCCTCCGGAACCCCGCCTCTTGTGATCCTGTACGGGAGAGGGGCGATCAGATTTTTGGGGAGCGCACTCGCGCGACTGCTGACGGCGACTACTTCCCCAACGACGATTTCTTCCCCGACCTCGACAACCTCTTCATCGACAACATGGCCGACGTGGACAACAACAACGGCGGTGTTGCTGCCGTTGCATCGTACGTATCTCTATTCCATCTGTATGAGATATTACTGCAATTCTTATGTCTAGTTCTTGCAATAGATTATTTCAGTCTGTCTACTGTATTAGATCAAGATATTTGCATGGTTACTGTATTTGCTACGATCACAATTTATCTGATAGTATTTCGAATTAAATATGTGCTAAATTGCTAATATAATCAACATTCATAGACCGTAGTATTTACATGCCTGGGCAACAAATACTTCAGTTTTGAATAAAAAAGAGGTCATTTTCCATGCTTACAAATTAGTGTGGTTTCTTCAAATACTTAAGTATATAAAAAAATATATTCATTGGGCCAAAACAGATTGAAGTATTTGATACCTTAGTATTTTTATAAAGTGAGGTATTCTAAAAATACTTCGAAAAAAAAGACCTCCCAAACGGACATGAAGTGTATGAGCTGCAGTTTTTGCTAATGCCAAACTTTCATAGTATTTAAAACATATAATTTACAGATACTTTATTGGAACATTTGAAAAACACTTTGCTACCAAACACATCATGGGGTGTTTGGTTTAAACAAAAAAAATCAGTATTTAGGAAACCGTACTATGTTTGAGTATCGAAAAAAACATGGTTGAACCTCTTTTTATAATACATAAATATTGATTCTCTACTTAAACGAATACTATAGTTTTTTAAATTAAGGCCATGTTCAGGAACTCCATATTCTTTTTTTTTTGAAACATTGAACTCCATATTCTTTAAACCACAGTATTAGAAAAATAAGTTTTTGAGTGTCCGGCGGATGGATACTTCAGTTTTGTTGTCTAGGAAAAAGAGGCTAAGACCAAACTTTACAATACGACAAAAAAAAATGCAGTTTTGGGGGGATACTTCAGTTTCTAAACCACGGTTTTTATTTGATCCAGCCGCCTTGAAGTATTGCCTCGAAAACAGGTTTCCGGCCCGCTATATTAATATGACCACCGCCTGATACAATCAACAACATTCACGAAATGGAAAGAAGTGCGGGGCAGCAGCAGACATACGCCCGAAACAAGAAAATAAGAAAAAATGGAGACATAGGCCGGAAGTATTACCACGCTCCTAGCGCCAAATCGTCGAGTACCAAGCAGCACCTAAAAGCAGGAAAGCATTCCTGCTGCCCGGACCAGCACACCGGTCCTATGGTTTCCCCCGGCACACGGAGGGAAGTGGATGGAGGGTAGCCATGATGCCCTTCAGGAAGGAAAGATGGCACCCGAAGACGGCATCGCACCAGTGCAGGACTAGCCTATGCACAACTTCCGGACAATCCATTGCACAAGAGCCCCACAACTACGAAGCCTGTCCATCCTAGCCTAGTCACCCACCAACTTGCGGCACTACGGTCACGAAGCCACCAACGTTGTCTCACCGATGTTACCGCCACAAGGTCTGCTAGATGAAGGCAAGGAGGAGCTCAACGGTACCACGACCGTGCGGGAGAGAACTGTCTCCACTGCCGAATACAGTAGTCGACCGGACGCAGCCGCAGGCATGTCAATCCCAGTTAGGTCCGGCCAAGCCAATCAACACTTCCGTTTTAGAGAAATAGGTCCAGACCTCTTTTTTATGTATACTTCAAATTAGTGTAGTTTTTTTTGTATGAACTACTGTTTTTTTTGCTAATGCCAAACACTTTAAAGTATTTAAAACCACATTATTTTCAGATGCCACGGTTTTATTGGAATACTTTAAAGCTAGATGTGTTTGGTTTAAACAAAAACTGTAGTTTTATATATTTAATATTTAAGAAACTATATTCTTTTTTAAGTACTAGGAAAAGATGGTTGAACCAACCGAAATATTGATTCGCTAGGTAAACGAATACTATGGTTTTAGAAACATTTCACTGCCAAACTATTGTCTGTACTAACGTCCCTTAATACTTCAAGGAGTGTTTTTTCTTGAAGTCCGTGTACGTGTCTATCAAGCATCTAATCTCTCCACCTTTTTTTTCCAGAAACGTTGCGAAATGCATGCCTTTTTTATATAGAAGGAGAGAATAGAATCATTACAGAGCCACATCCACCCCGTCTAGAGGGACGACACATAGAGAAATTGACTGAACAACTACTCACAAACACCCCACTAATTTCCTCTTAGCCGCCTCCTCCATCAAGTAGTTTGGGACCAGCGGGACCGACCTTGCTTTGCCCTTGAAGACTCTGTTTTTCCGCTCCACCCAGGTAGACCTAAGGACCAAAAGCACCAGCGCCCTGAACTTCGGCGTTTGGGTCCTCGGCCAGCCATCCACCGCCTTAAGCCACCAATCGAGCAGCGTAGAGGAAGAAGATGGGGCCAACTCGGGAAGACCAACGCTCTGCAAACCTGAAACCAAATTTGCCTGGAGAAAGAACATGTAACAAGAAGATGCTCGATCGACTCTGACTCTTGGAGACAAACTGGGAAAGTATCCACATCCGTGAGACCATGGCTCTTACGCCTCACCCCCGTCCAGCACCTATCCCAAACCACTTTCCACGAGAAAATATTGAATTTCAACGGTGCTTTGCAATCCCAGATGGGGGAGTGAAGCGGCCACCTGGTGGAGACCTCGAAAAAAGCCAAATAGGGAGACTTCGCTGAGAACACAAGGGAAGAGGTCCAGGTCCACTGGAAAGAGTCCACCACATCCGTACGCAGGGTAAAATCTCTCAACACATGCCAAAGGCCAATGTATTGTGCCATGACTGGCACTTAAAGGCCAAGGACAATGTCCCTAATCCATTGGTTATACACAAGAGCCTCAGCGACAAGACGCTTTCTCTTAACTTTTGCCTCCACAAAAGGAAGCACAAGGGGCGCAATCATGTCAATGCTCTGGCCATCAATCCACCGATCAGTCCAGAAAAGACTGGCCTCTCCGTTAGCCACCAACATACGGGTGGAAGCACGAAACAACGCCTTAGTCGACGCAGAACACGGGACAGACAATAGGAGCCAAGGCTTGTCGACATCTCTCCTGCTGTGCCACAACCACTTCATGTGGAAGCCTCGTTCATAAGATGAAGAATTCTAAATCCGAGGCCCCCAAGCCACTTGGGCGCACAAACCCTCTCCCACGCAATCGGACAGACGCCTCCACTAGCTTTGTTCTTACCTCACCAAAGAAACCCCTTGCACAACTTGTCAAATGTCTCAATCATCCACTTCGGAAGGTCCATGACCATCATAATGTAGATGGACATAGCAGTCGGGACTGCCTGGACCAAAACCACACGCCCCTAGATCGGGAGCAAGGAGCCCTTCCACGCAGGTAATTTCCTGGCGAGTCTATCCACATAAGACTGGAGCTCCTGCTTGGACAGCCGCGTGGTCGATAGCGGAAGCCCAAGATAGGTGCAGGGGAACACCTTAGCCGCACAGGGAAGACTCGTGAGGATAGCCTCTTGCTCAAGATTAGCACATCTAATCAACGTGGCCGAGCACTTGGCATAATTTGCCCTAAGACCCGCCACATTCCCAAAGAAGTCAAACATATCTTTGGCCAGGGAAATCTCCACTAGGTTCGGTCGAATGACCAACGCCACATCATACGTAAAGAGAGAGAGGCGGAACTTGATACCAAAACAACTCAAGGATTGGAAGAGAACCCTCTCCTCAGCCACACGAAATAAGACCCCTAGCACATCCATAACGATCACGAAAGCAGCGGGGAAAGAGGATCCCCCTGCCCCAGTCCACGACAATGCCAGATGCGCTCCGAAGCATGCCCATTAACAAGCACTCTCGAGCTAGATGCGGAAAGCATTGCCACAATCCACTGATGCGCGTTTAACACACGTTCGTTGGGAGACCCCAAGAGGAAGGTATGAAGAGCACAGTAGCAAGTTTCCTCAGAAAGAAAACAAGGTTGAATCGACCAGTAGGAGAAAGAAATCACTTCCGAAGGTTGATGTAGCTGATGTGGAAGGGCGCACTACCGATTCAAAAGCAACGTGGAACCTACACAACACAATCAAATCAATTTGCCTCAACGAAGCAATGAGGTTGTCAATCTCACCAGATTTTCTGAAAACAAAGAGGATAAACGTATGGTGTGAAAAATAGTACTTCTTTATATTAGATGAAAAGAGAACAGTGGTGCCAGTAGCAGAACAGTAGTAACATTATGAAAACATTGGTTGTTTTATCAGTATTATGAAAATGGACCGGGGTCCACGGTTCACTAATGGTGTCTCTCCAAAACAGATAGATAGCATGCTGGGTAAACAAATTACAACTGGGCAATTGACAAATATAAAGGCTGCACCGTAGTGGATATGCATCACATGATGATTACTATGTGATTCATGCGGGCATTACAACAAGATACATAGACCGTTATCCAACTGCATCTATGACTAATAATCCACCCTCAGAATGTCATCCGAGCAAACCTTGGGTATTAAGTTGCAAGCAACAGATAATTGCAGTAAGCAAAGTGTGTAATGTAGACAATGTAAACATCGTTGTTTTCTCCCTAGTGGCAACAACACATCCCCCACCCGTTTACGTTTCTGTCACTCAAGCGTGAGTGAAAGGGAGGCATGAACCTAATATCGAGCATAAATACTCCTTCTTGGAGTTACTAGCATCTACTCCGCCAGAGCATCTACTAACAACGGAGAGCATGTAAGATCATAAATAACATACACATGAAAAGAACACGATAGATTTATAACCATTGGACATAGAATTCAATATTCATCGGATCCCAGCAAACACAACATGTAGCATTACAATAAGATGGTCTTGATCATGTAGGGCAGCTCACAAGATCTGAACACGAGGCATAAATAGGAGAGAACAACCATCTAGCTACCGATATGGACCCATAGTCCAAGGATGAACTACTCATGCATCATTCCGGAGGCCGGCATGGTGGTGTAGAGCCCTCCGGTGATGATTCTCCCTCCCGGCAGGGTGCCGGGGAGAGCTCCAAAACCCTCCAGAACTAGGGTTGACGATGACAACGGCTGCGGATGTTTTTGGTGGAAAAGGCTTCTGTATTTAGGGTTAACTCTTCGAGGAGAATATATAGGCGCGAGGGCAACGTCGGTGGGTGACCAAGGGGCCAGACCACCCCTGGGCGCGGCCAGGGGGCGCCCACCCATGGTGTGGAGCCCTGTAGCTCCCCTCCGGGTCTCCTCCGGACTCCGTATGCGTGATGACTTTCTAAGACTTTCGGGTTTCGAATCGTCCAATTACGAGAATATTCCCAGAATAACTTTTCTTACTAAAAACAACAGAAAACATGAACTGGCTCTGTGGAATCTTATCAATAGGTTAATCCCAGGAAATCGATAAAAAAACATAAAGTGTAATGGAAACATGTAGCATATAATATGAAAACAACATGGAACATCAGAAATTATGGATACGTGCATGACATATCAGCCACCTACATCATCGGTCCCCAAAACCACGAGCCCGAAGAACCTCTAAGATAAATGGCCAGGAGACCGAGTCAAAGGCCCGTGCAACGTCCATCTTTAGGAAGATGGACGGGGAGCTCTTACGGTGAAGGCTCCGAATAGCACTGAGGACCTGCATGTAATTATCCAGGATAGATCTCCCTTTAATAAAGGCGCTCTGGTTAATGTCCACCAACTCCGACATCCGCGGACTCAGCCTAGAAAATTTTCCCGAAGTTATGCATAGGGCTAATGGGGCGAAAGTCCTTCAACTCCACTGCATCGTCTACTTTCGGAATAAGCATAATAAGTGCCTGATCCGGAGTGTAAAAGCCCCTCTCCTGATAAAGGTAGAGGCAATTCAACGCGTCCACCACCTCCTTCCCAACGATACCCCAACACTTCTGGTAGAAGTTGATCAAGAAACCATCCGGGCCGGGAGCTTTATCCGTCGGCATCCTCTTGATCCACCATCCACGGAACCTCCAGCTCCGATAGATCAGGCCTCGAAAGGCCTAGACTGCCTAGCTGTATTGCCCGCAGCCTCGCATCCGCCACACCTAAGTGACCCGTGAAGAAGTCATAGGCCAAACACAACATATCGTCCTGGCCTGCCGTAACGAAAGAGGGTCCACGGAGGCGACGAATGGAATTCCTCTTCCATCTATGCGTGGCATGGATATGAAAAAGGCCGTATTAGCGTCTCGTTCCTTCATCCACAGAAGACGGAAACGTGTACGCGCAATCATCCGCTCTAACGACGCCAAACCCAAGCATTTCAACTTGAGCTGCTTACGAAGTCCACATTCAGCCAGGGAGAGCGATCTATTATCTTGAGCCACGTCAAGACGGAGAATATTCTCATGGGCCATAAGAAGTTGCATTTTGACATTTCCCACAGACTTCTCCCCCAGCGACGCAACCCCACCGCCACCACACGAAGTTTACGGTCCAAAATCTCTAAGGCATTAAGCCTAGACGGAAGAGGGATCCCAGCCGTCACAGAATTCCACAGACGATGCACCTCCTCCTGGAACCCCGGGAGAGAGGTCCAAAACGCCTCAAACTGAAATCTCCGCTCAAACATTGCACACCGAAGACATCAACAACGGCGCGTGATCCAAAATCGAGGAAGAAAGCGCCGTTAGCGCATTATCGAGGAACGCCAGCTCACAGTCCACAGTCGAGAACCACCTATCCAACTTAGCCAAGGTAGGATCCGATCTCTCGTTACTCCAGGTGTAAGCTCTACCCACCAAACGCGCCTCCTTAAGCCTAAGAGAATTCACCGTATCACGGAATTTATTCATTGAACGTCGGTTAAGCCGGCCCTTGTTCTTATCAGACGCGTCAAGGATAAGATTGAAGTCCCCAGCGATCGCCCACGGCCCAGGGCAGCCCACCGCCGCATGAACTTCCCCGAGAAATGCCTCCTTCTCATAGTCCACCGAATGCCCGTCCACGGACGTGAACCACCACTTATCGCCAACAGCCGCGTGGTCTCGACGGTGATCGAGTTGGCCGTGAGGGTGCAGTTAGAAGCCGTCACCCTCAACGATTGCCAAGCCACAATAATACCCCCCGAAGAGCCCACAGCCGGCAAGTAATCAAACCCGTCGAAGCGGGGTCCAAGGATTTGCATTATGTCGTACGAGCTTACAGGCTCCAACTTAGACTCGGAGAGCGCCACAAGGATTTCTCCCAAATCCAACACATACTCTCTAACAAGGTCTCTCCTAGCCGGCGAGTTAAGACCGCGAACATTCCACACGAGAAAAAAATCGCCAGGCACATCTGACATTAGAACAGGCCTACACACTCCACAGGTCGGAGCCATTAGGCGTCCACCACCTCCACTTCGGGTACTCGGACCCCAAACAACAAAGCCAGAGCGCCCACCTCCACACTAGTAAGTGAGTTGTCGAAGGCCCCAAAGTACCGCTACAGCTCAGAGTCCGAGAAGGAACCCTCTTCCTGCACGATACCCATCATCCTCATCAGGTCCCCTGGGCCTTCTTCAACGCCAAAGACCCAACCCTACAATCCAAGGCGAGCCTCCCACTCCTACGAGGCTTGAAGTTGGGAGGAATAGTCTTGAGATGCGCCCTCCGCATTCTTGCCTGGATGGACAAAACATGGGTGACGATTGCTGCTTCCACCTTGTGCAAGAAAGAATCCATACGCATGCCCGAAGGAACACCAGGCGAGGCCGCGTCCACCACAGCCGAAGGTCCAGCCACAAGTCCCTCGTCCAACGCCGAGTTGAGAAAAGAGAGAATCTAAGACTAGTCACAATGGAGGTATCATAGGTGATATCATGCATGCCACGTTGAAAAAAGATGACGTGTTAGTGAAATTAATGATGGGAGAGAGGATGGTGGTACTAGTATCATACGCATGATACTAGTAGTAACATAGAATAGTATCATACCTATTATAGAAGTAGTAACATAGACTAGTATCATACGCATGACAGTAGCGCATGATATTCTAACTGGTTAGTCTCTCCAAAAAAAATCGTCCATTCAAAACAAAAAGTATACTCAGCAGTAGTATACTGTTTCTTTGATTTAATTATTATACTGTCATCATTAGTCGAGTCTCCAGGCCGCGGCCCCACGGCTGCTAACTAGTAGTACAACTGTTGCTGCCAGTTTAATCACGTGTTCGGCAGCAAGAGTCGGGACCCTCGCAGTGGAGTGCGCATTGTCTGGCCCTGACCGGCCGGAATTCATCCAATCACCGATGTAACTTGAGCCACAGTTTACCCACCCTCGTAGCTGGCCTTGGATGGATCATGGATGCAAAGGGATAAAGTCGTGTTGATCCCGGCAATCAAGGCGGCGACTAGCTACACGACCGGTCGCTCAATTATCGGTCCGGCCACGGCGGCGCATACGTCAGGCAGGCAGGGTGGAAGCGATATGGCTTTTCTCCCGGCCGTGGAAAGAGGCGGCCCGGCCGGTACGCTCGCTCGCTCGCTCGTTCGTCCATGCTAGGCGACGTATCGTACGTGGATGGAGCCAAGCGCTTGACAGTTACGCACCATTTTTTTTGTTCGTCTCGACGCACATACATATTCGATCGCGGACAACGATCGGTGGACGAGATAGCACGACTTGTGTGTACTACTATTTTCCGTAGCGAACTAGTACTAGCAGAGACTGGATGCGTGCCGCACACATCCTATCGTCGCGCCGGCGCCGGGATTTGACGTGACGACGACCGGTGCGGCCGGCTCGACGTCAGGGCGTGCACCGGAGGCATTAATCCCGTCGAGGATCGAACCAGTAACGGCAGGGGCTACGCGACGTAGGTGAGAGAGACGAAATTGTACTGCCACCCTTAATTAGACTTACCCCTATTATATTACAGTAGCACTCAGCTCAATCATCTGCACAGTGTGCACGCATGATTTGCTCCGAGACGACGACGCGATGCATGCAGCACGGCACGGCGCGATCGATCCGAAGGCCGGGCAATGATTCGCGCGCACAGAGGAATCACTGCGCCTGGAGGACCTAGTTGTACCCCGGCACGTTTGAGGTGGCAGAGCGACCAGATGCGCCATCAGCGGGCGAGCCAATCCTACGAGAGGGGTAGGTGGTAGCTGGGCCTGGGCAAGCAAGGCGCGAGCACGCCTGCACGGGAGCTGGAGCTAGCCTTGCTGACCGGAACGTCTCCGTCTTGCCTTCGCCACTGCCACTATATATGCTAGCCGCCCCCGCGAGCACGCTCCAGTCTCCAGGGAAGGCGGAGAGGGGAAACAGAGGACCCCGAGATGGATACAGAGAGCCGGCGGCTGTTCGCGACGGAGACGCTCGGAGGCAGGGCGCTGTACAGGCTCCACGCCCTCACCGTGGCCGCCGGGATACTGCTGGTGCTCTACTACCGGGCCACGCACGTGCCGCCCGCCGGCGAGGGCAGGGCGGCGTGGCTGGGCATGCTGGCGGCGGAGCTCTGGTACTCCTTCTACTGGGTCGTCACGCAGTCCGTGCGCTGGAGCCCCGTCCGTCGCCGCCCCTTCAGGGACAGGCTCGCCGCCAGGTACGTTTTGTTCGTCTCCCTATCCGCTCGATGACCGCTACCGTGACGCACGTACGGCGGCTAGCTAGCTGCGCCTGCATGAGAGAGCACCATACGTGTCTCCTTTCACTTTTTTTTTCCTTCATCCATAGCTGTTTGGGTTTGCTTGCCGTTCCATCGTACTACTAATACGTGTAGTACTGAGTTTTTTTGTGTATCGCAACGGCATGACCAAATCCCCCACAACACATGAATCCACATGATGAACTGACCGCGGTGTTCCTTCATTCTTTCTCGACATGTCTTCTTTCGCTGATTAACTGAACGAGCACCTCGTTTTCTTCTATAACACTATCAGCAGTGTTTATGTGTTGGCTTCCAACAGCGAAGTCAAAGAATCAATATCTTAGCAACATCTCGGCAGTGAGCTACTACTAGTTAGTAATGAGGTTCAGCCACTTATTCAAAACCTGTCGTAGCACCAACGAACGTAAATTAAACTCGTGCAGCTCTGGTGGCCGTACAACCACGATTTGCTGGCCTCGTGCAACACGCAGATCAGGCAGTTAGCTAGCTACGAGCCCACGATGTGATACGCAAGCGAATCTCAACGATACGTAAAGCAGTAGTAGTACAGTACTTACTATATATAACAACACCAGACCACGAGAAATGACATGTCACCCATTTCCCTGTACAACGAGATACTAGAGACATGGGAACAGGAGCAGTTGGGTAGGACTTCATTTGTAGAACACTTGACAGCACAGGATGACATACACACTCTGCTATATGCTCCCAACACAAACCCAAAATTTCAACACGGCCATGTCCTTCAGCTATTTTCCCAATTTTTCTGATTAACGTAGTATATTGTACTCATCGGCAACAAAGATCGCCTTGAACACAAAATCAATCCTGTGAAAGTGATGGAGTTGATGGCGACACCTATTGTACTAGCAGGGACGGACACGGGACTAATGGTCGGTGGGGTCAACACCACGACGTACTACTCTCACAACAAATTGGGAGTAACTGGGAAGGACTGACATAGACATTTTTAAGAGAAACACAAGAAAGCTTTGGTGTCAGCACACAGCTAACCCTGGCTCCGTCCTGCCGCATAATTTTATCTTCCCAAGTAGTACCTCCGTTCAACAATAATATGCTAGATATATGGAAGTCATCTATTGTTGAACGGAGTGAGTAATAATGTGCAGCCCAGGCGAAACCTAGCCCGCTAGATTCGGCTTGGGGGAGGGGGGGGGGGGGCGAAATGGCGGGGCAGCCCATGCGGGCCAGCGCTGTCAGCGACGCGTGGGGAAACCGCGGGAACAGAAACCCCGCCCGTGAGCTTCTTCTCGGCTCCCGCATCGGTCAAAGGCTGCCGGCGTTTATGGCGTGGCGGGTGGCCAATGCATGCGCCCGTTCAAAGGCTGCCGGAGTAATGGCGTGGCGGGCGGCCAGTGCATGCGCCCCAGTCAAAGGCTGCCGGAGTAATGGCGTGGCGAGCAGCCGGACGGGCACGCGGCGCAGTAAATGGCCCCCAGCCGGACGGGCACGCTAGAGCTACAAAAGGCGCCCCCGCCGGCCCTCTCTCCCCCATTCTCGACGTTCTTCCCCTTGTCGCTCCTCTCGCCCTCACCGCACTCGCTCCCCCTCACCCTCGCCAACTAGACACCCCGAGACGATGCCGCGTCGGCTCCGGGCCTGCCGCAACTCGCCTTCGTACTGCCAACACGTGGCCACAGTGACGACGACAGCGACAACGAGTTTCACTATGAGGAGGACGAGCAGCCGGCGCAGGAGGAGGCGGCTCCCGAGTAGCACCCAGCGCAGGAGGAGGCGGCGCCTGAACAGCAGCCGGCGCAGCCAATCTGGCCCGAGCAGCACGCGGCGTGCAACTCGTTCGACACATTGCGCAATGAGGAGACGTTCCGCCGGGTCCGCGCTGGCCTCGAGGAGGCGGCGGCAGTGGCTGAGGCCGCCGCTGTTCGGGCATCCTTGGAGACCCATCAAAGGGAGGAGGCGGAGCGCCAGGTCTACCAGCAGCTCGCCGCGAACGCGGCGTCGGATGAGCAGCAGGCCCTCGTCGCGCGGTACGAGAGCGACCGACGCAAGGTTGTCATGCAGAGCGAGAGGCGCAACCGCCAACTCTCCGAGCATGCACAATTGCACCGGTTGCGGATGCAAGGCAGGGCGGAGCGGCGCTGGCTCGCTACGGTGGCGAACCCACCGCCAAGCGACCCATCGCCCTTCGCCGAGAACGACCACGAGGCTGGCCCCTCCAACATGCCGGACGACGACTGCGAGGAGGACGACGAGGAAGAGAACGACGTCTAGGAGGAGGGTGACGATTAGGCCGGGCGATCGCGGCGAGCCTAGACGTATTTGTTTACTTTTTTTTTTAATGTTTTTAGTTAAATTATGCCGTCTTTCTGTCAAAATATCGTCGAATCTATGAGTTTGCGCCGAATCTATGAATTTGAATTAATTTGGGCCGAGACTTGGGATGGAGTGCGACTCGAAACAGTGCCCCCTAGATTTCAGATTAGCGTCGTTTGGCGCCGCGGCGGCACCAAAACAACGGCGATTTGGGCCCTGGAGGGGCGACACGGCTGGAGATGCCCTTAGCATCTTTTTATGGCTGCCTCTGAGGTAGCACACCAGAAAAAAAAAAGCAACTATCTTATAAAGAAAAGAAAAAGGATTCTACTGACCTTTGAAACGTAAGAAGGGAAGTTGTGATTGAGTGGGGCAGGGGAAACAGAACAATCTTTCTTTTAGCAAATTAAACAAAAGTTTGATGCTATTGTACTTGAGATTCCTTGAACTGTAAATGCAGTACAAGGGTTTCTATTCTTCCAGATAATAATCAAAAGCACATGGTGAGATTGTTTAGAACAAGGATTGCCTCAAAGCATAGAATTCAGTATTATCAAAAGATCAATAGCGCATAGAAGCTAAGGTAACAAAAGACAAAAGCGCACCCAGTTCAATTAGACTATCACGGGGTGATTCCTTATAATAAGTTTTTTTTACCACATTAACAATTACCTGATCCTGTACAGGGCCGGTCCTGAGGGGGGGCGAGAGGGGCGGCCGCCCCGGGCCCAAAAAATTTGGGGGCCCATTTTAGGTATGTGTTAGTAGGCTTCGTTTATGTGCGTGCAAAGAAAAAACTTAATTAGATTTAATATGTTCATCGGTTCGCAGCTTTTCTTGTGAATACATCAATTAATTGCTTAATAGGGTCGTTCGGCATAATTGAAGAACCCTTCAATGGCGATTGGGGCTGAAGGCTGGCTTGTAGCTATTCCTACTCGGGGAGACAGGGAAGTATGGTTGGCCAAACCAATAGGTGATCGACTCGGGACCCTCTGTACGTCATGTAAATATAAGGATTTAGGATCAGATCACATCGACCATCTATTTTTTTGCCTCCGCCATCGATCGTTTGCTCGCCCGCCGTCCCTTGTCCGCCACAACTTAGTTGATTTTGCGATTCATCGCCATAGATATGAAAACTGAAGAGAAGATTTAGAGAATTACAGTCGTTATATTTGGATTTTTAATGAGTTCAACAAATTTGAAGTCAACAGATGGTTCTCAAATTACAGATAGTCGCATAAATACTTTCTATTTAGAAAACAAATATGATATCAAGTTAAATGATCTAATTTCCGAGTTAAGTGTTATGTACTTGACCTTGCCAGATAGAACAATGTTCGCTATGAACATTATTTAGTTTGTTAAGAAGTAGATTGTTATCCTAATATGTATGTTTCTTATCGGATCTTATTTACTATGCCCGTGGCAGTTGCATCAGCTGAAAGAAGCTTTTCAAAATTGAAATTATTGAATAACTATTTGAAATCTATAATGTCACAAGGGAGGACTAAATGGTTAAATCTATTCATCAAGAAGAAATTATTTGATGAGATTGACATGATTCCATCGTTGATGACTTTGCATCTATAAATGTAAGGAGAAAATTTTAGGGTACATCAAAATTGTATTATTACTCCATAATATTTTACGCCTTCATGCGTACGTGGTTTTTCCCTGCAAGGGGTTTCCATGTAAAAAAAACATGTCTCATTTCTCTTATTTGATGTCTATTTTATTAACATATCTATATATATGTCTACTTGTACTAAGGGGCCCCAAATTTTCGCCCCGCCCTAGGCCCCCGAAATCTCAGGACCGGCCCTGATCCTGTAATTAATCACTGATTGATAAAACATGCACTTTACACACTACAACTGCCACCAACGGACAAAAAACCAGTGACCTATTTTCATAGATCAAGGGTGATAATTGCACGACTCTACTATTGTTAGATGTATGCACCAACATTCAAACATATATTTGGATACCGATCATTAACAAGGTTACTGTGTCATTTTGAAGGTATGGAGAAAAACTACCTTGTGTGGATATCTTTGTATGTACCGCAGACCCACGGTCAGAGCCACCGAGTCTTGTCATCTCCACCGTCCTATCGCTCATGGCATATGATTACCCAGCTGAAAAATTAAGCGTGTACCTTTCTGACGACGGGGGCTCAATTCTCACTTTCTATGCTATGTGGGAGGCCTCTTTGTTTGCAAAGCATTGGCTACCATTCTGCAAGAGATACAATATTGAGCCAAGGTCACCAGCTGCTTACTTCTCACAGTCAGATGGACTTCAAGATTTGTGCAGCCCAAAAGAATGGTCATTTATCAAGGTAAACAGATATTCCCATCATATTTTTGTAACACATGTAATCAAATGGTTATTCAACAGGGAATGAATTGGCACATATGGCTAGATAAGATTTTTTTTTATTCAATATTAAGTGTGTGCAGCCTATCCAAGGTGCTCAAGATGTGGCACTGCAACCGATGATAATGTTCCATTTTTTGGGCAGGAAATGTATGACGAAATGACTCAGCGAATAGATACAGTAGTCATGTCAGAAAAAATTCCTCAAGAAATCAAAGCAAAGCATGGAGGATTTGATGAATGGAATCTAGAAATTAACTCAAAAGATCACCAACCAATTGTCCAGGTAGCTTTCCTTCCATCCAATTTAGAGTAAAGGTTTGCATAGATCTTTCATAATTGACTTGCATGATATTTGGAGTTTGAGGTTCTAATGTTATTTCTTCTGCTAGATTCTGGTAGATGGAAAAGATCAAAATGCAGTTGATAATGAAGGAAACGTGCTACCAACACTTGTGTATATGGCGCGTGAGAAGAGGCCTCAGCACCATCACAACTTCAAAGCTGGGGCAATGAACGCTCTGGTGCACCCACTAATCTTGTCCCTTCAAACTAAGTAGACAATTTTTTTTAAAACTTCATAGTTTTCAATAGTAAATATACTCCTTTCTTTATACTGATGCTTGGTGATATACTAGTTACACCATATTCTAGTAGCAACTTTGAAGTTCCCTATAAAAAGTATTGATGGTCAAGAAACGTGATGATATGTTTTATTCCTTTGAGAAAATCATAGCATATAGTTGTCATCTTAATCATCTATTTCGCGTCATCGTATCATTGACTCCATTAGAATTTCCCAATTATTTAGATTGGAGAAACTGTATGTCTCGATTTGTTCAAACTTTTGTGAAATAAATGCAATAAATTTATGTTCAGAATATGTTTGTTTTACATATACATAAAAACTTATGCACAACTATCATATACTGGTACCATTTACCAGGGTTGTATATAAAGAATAGTTTGGAAATTCCTGTTAACATCTTGCTAACTAGACAAGAGTTTATTCCATAAAAGGTCGGAATGCTTTCATCTTAATATACTTTTCCAAAATGTGTTAATTTCTCTATTGAATTGCAGATAAGGGTATCATCAGTGATAAGCAACAGCCCTATCATCATGAATGTGGACTGTGACATGTATTCCAACAACAAAGATACGATTAGGGATGCACTATGCTTCTTCCTTGATGAAGAAATGGGTCACAAGATTGGATTTGTGCAGTACCCTCAGAACTATAATAATATGACCAAGAATGATATATATGGGAACTCCATGCATGTCATCAGTAAGGTTAGCAATGTAAAATTATCCCTTAAATACCGTTCTCATGTTTTATCTAAGATGGGCAATATTCTGCATATTCTGCAACTCACATAATTCCTTGATCTAAAGGTGGAGTTGCGTGGTTTTGATAGTGTGGGTGGCCCTTTGTATATTGGCACTGGGTGTTTCCATAGAAGGGAGATCCTTTGCGGCCAGAAATTCTCTAAAGACTACAAGGAAGATTGGGACAAAGGAATCCTTGACAGAACAGAAACAAACATGTATGAAGTTGAAAAGAAAGCGCGGTCATTAGCAACCTGCACATATGAACATGACACACAGTGGGGAAATGAGATTGGGCTAAAATATGGTTGCCCAGTGGAGGATGTAATCACCGGATTGGCAATACATTGCAGAGGATGGGAGTCGGCCTACAACTGTCCCACGATACCAGCTTTTATGGGTGTAGGTCCATCAACACTTGCTCAGACACTGCTACAACACAAGAGATGGAGCGAGGGTAATCTCTCAATTTTTCTTTCCAAATACTGCCCCTTCTTATTTGGGCATGGAAAAATGAAGCTACGACATCAAATGGGCTACTGTATTTATGGACTATGGGCACCCAACTCACTTGCTACACTATATTATGTTATCATCCCTCCTCTAGCCCTCCTCAAAGGCAACCCCCTTTTCCCGGAGGTAAGGATTCACAATATGGAAAACCCTCACCTCAGTTAAATATGTTTTGTACTGAAACTAATGTAAATATTCATATGTCGTTCAGATTACAAGTCCATGCACTACGGGAAACAGAGAATACGCCGACGGCCCCCCACTACGCCGACGGCCAAAGGTCGGCCCCCTCGGCGTAGGGTGGTCGACAGGATCGGCGCGCGCGTGCCCGTCGGCGTAAGTTCGCCCCTCGGCGTATAGAAGCTACGCCGACGGTGGCCCTCGGCGTAGGTGATGCCCCTCGGCGTAGGTGACGCCGTTACGCCATCCGGACGAGGCCCGTTACGTGATGGGCTACCCCGAGGGGTTGCCGTCGGCGTAGGATAAAGTTTTTTTTTCCTCTCCGCGCGTTGCGTGCTGTGTATACACGCGTTGCGTGTTTTTGAAAAAAAAAAATTCAATACCTACGCCGACGGCAAGCCGTCGGCTTAGGTAGTTCGTTTTTTTTTTCTCCCTGCGCGTTGCGTGTTCTGTACACACGCGTGTTTGTTTTTTTTTAAAAAAAATCTATACTCATCGCAATATTCTTGCAAGTCAATGCTCTCTGATATTCTGTTCAGGAATCACTTTTCTCATAATTTTTTTTACTGCAAGTTAATATGATTGTGTCATCGACTTATTATCAACATACTCATCGCAACAACAACAAATAGTCGTGAAGATAGAGTAATATTGAGAAACTCTTGGTATATCTATGATGAAATAGGTACTTGTGTACCTAAAAATGATTTTTGCCAAAAATCATGAGCAAACGATGAGCTACCTGTAGTTCAAATTTGACCAGTTTCCAGCGGAATCGGCAGAAACTTCTGTTCTTCAAAAGAGGTGGATGGAAACCTTTTCATATGAAACAAATTGGTTATTTGTGCATATAACATGGTCTAGAATTTTCAAAAATTATAGCTCTCAAGTTTTGCAACATATTTGCGGTAGGTCCTTCACAAAAAACCCCATTTTTTACACTCCGGACATGGAAAATGGTTTTTTTCTTCGATGAAAAGGAAAACTTCCTCCGTCAACATTGTTCGTGCTTCCAAGATGCATGTTTGTGTGTAATATGGGAACATTTTAACAAACTATGCCATGGATATGATCATAACACTCGTCATTTGGCCCGAAACCCAGGAATGTTCGTAGGAGATAGCTATTTTTTGTGAACACATTTTCAACACAACTGTCGTATTCCAAGTTTATTATTTTTGGTGTATACTAGTACCTATATAATGCCACCACGCGAAGGTCTCGCATCATTTTGATTTTTTTTGAATTTTTTGGAATTTTCTAACCCCGTTTGAGGAAAAAGTCAAGACGGCGGGCATGACCGTTCGTAGCTAGGGGTTGAATATTGAGAAACTCTTGGTATATCTATGTTGAAATAGGTACTTGTGTACCTAAAAATGATTTTTGCCAAAAATCATGAGCAAACGATGAGGTACCTGTAGTTCAAATTTGACCAGTTTCCAGCGGAATCGGCAGAAACTTCTATTCTTCAAAAGAGGTGGATGGAAACCTTTTCATATGAAACAAATTGGTTATTTGTGCATATAACATGGTCTAGAATTTTCAAAAATTATAGCTCTCAAGTTTTGCAACATATTTGCGGTAGGTCCTTCACAAAAAACCCCATTTTTTACACTCCGGACATGGAAAATGGTTTTTTTCTTCGATGAAAAGGAAAACTTCCTCCGTCAACATTGTTCGTGCTTCCAAGATGCATGTTTGTGTGTAATATGGGAACATTTTAACAAACTATGCCATGGATATGACCATAACACTCGTCATTTGGCCCGAAACCCAGGAATGTTCGTAGGAGATAGCTATTTTTTGTGAACACATTTTCAACACAACTGTCGTATTCCAAGTTTATTATTTTTGGTGTATACTAGTACCTATATAATGACACCACGCGAAGGTCTCGCATCATTTTGATTTTTTTTGAATTTTTTGGAATTTTCTAACCCCGTTTGAGGAAAAAGTCAAGACGGCGGGCATGACCGTTCGTAGCTAGGGGTTGAATATTGAGAAACTCTTGGTATATCTATGTTGAAATAGGTACTTGTGTACCTAAAAATGATTTTTGCCAAAAATCATGAGCAAACGATGAGGTACCTGTAGTTCAAATTTGACCAGTTTCCAGCGGAATCGGCAGAAACTTCTGTTCTTCAAAAGAGGTGGATGGAAACCTTTTCATATGAAACAAATTGGTTATTTGTACATATAACATGGTCTAGAATTTTCAAAAATTATAGCTCTCAAGTTTTGCAACATATTTGCGGTAGGTCCTTCACAAAAAACCCCATTTTTTATACTCCGGACATGGAAAATGGTTAATATTTGAATTTCTCTCATTTTTGATGGAAAATAGTATTTTATATGATGGAAAATATTATATGGACGTCATATTTGAATTTCTCTCATTTTTCTAAGCAATGTAGACATATTATTTGTCAAATTTCGATTTACGGATTTATAGATATGATTTTTTCAATATTAAATAGAGAAGATAAAAATGTTAATTATTATTTAAATTAAAGATTATTTGAATTCATATTTATTACTAGTTATTATTTTTTACTTCAATAATTGTTTGAATTCACAAAATAAAATAGTGTGACATTGATGGTCCAAGAGTTAAGGTTAACAGGATAGATTGGATAATATTGACAACAACACATCCGTTGTTTCTAGGTATCTCACAAGGAAGGAACTACGAAGTTAAGCGTGCTGGGGCTGGAGCAATCTCATGATGGGTGACCGATCGGGAAGTGTTAGTAGAAACGTGTAATTTGGATTAAAAATAAAAATGGTTAAGGATAAATATAAATGTGGCTATAGTGTGATTAAGTGGTTAAATAAGTGAAATAAAAAAACTTAGAAAAAATTCCAAAAAAAAAAATTGAAAATAAAAATTTGAAAAAAATTTGAATTATTAACCCCCCTACGCCGAGGGGGGGCCGTCGGCGTATGTGCCCCTACGCCGAGGGGATGCCGTCGGCGTAGCCCAGCACCGGGCACTCTGTAGCCGCCACGTGGATTCCTACGCCGAGGGGCTGGCCGTCGGCGTACGTGGGCGCGTAACGGACGCCGTTCTGACGCGTTGTGGGGCCCACCAACCTATACGCCGAGGGCGTATTATACGCCGACGGCCAAACTGTCTACGCCGACAGCGGTGTACGCCGAGGGGGCTACGCCGAGGGTGGCCGTCGGCGTAGACCTACGCCGAGGGGGACAGGCCCTACGCCGAGGGGGTCCGGCCGTCGGCGTCTATAGGCTTTCCCGTAGTGATGGATTGCACCCTTCATCTGTGTCTTCTGTGTGAAGAACATGTACAGCCTATATGAGGCATTATCATGTGGAGAAACGTTGAAGGCTTGGTGGAATGGACAAAGGATGTGGTTAATCAAAAGAATAACCTCGTACCTCTATGGAGTCATTGATACTCTCCGAAAGTTACTAGGACTGTCACAGATGAACTTTGTGGTTTCATCAAAGGTAAGCGATGAAGATGTATCGAAGAGGTATGATCAGGAAATTATGGAATTCGGGTCATCAACTCCAGAATATGTGATCATTGCAACTATCGCATTACTAAACCTTGTTTGCTTAGTGGGAGGGCTTCTTCATATCAGGAAAAATGGCTGGAATGTACTTTCTCCCCAAATCATTCTCTGTGTGATGCTAATGATCACCAATATCCCAATCTATGAAGCAATGTTCCTGAGGAAGGACAAGGGACGAATACCATTCTCAGTAACATTAGCTTCTATTGGATTTGTGGTGTTGGCCTTCCTGGTAGAGATTCTGGTACCAATAATCTAGTCGTGCAAGAGGCAGTGATGTCTAATAAAGTAGTAGGTATAATTCATGGTTCTCTTGAGAAACACTTAATCTGATAAATTTCATGTGTATTTGTATGTATAATTTACCTTGACATGATCATGTGGCAATTCGCAAAAGATCTTAGTGCCTAAGAATCACACTCTATCATGTTATTCATAAGACCGCATCTAAAAACAATCACGCTCATTTCTCCTGCACGCATTTGTAGGTACATCCAACTTGTAGTACATATTGCTGTAGTCCACCACATTTATATGGGGGAGTCGGCTTGCAAATAAAACTTCAATAATACTCCCTCCGTTCCATTGGCTATGATACAACTTACTACAGTGTAAGAAGCAATACATATTGCATAATGCAAATACCACTCTCTACGAGGCATTGAGTGAAAATTAATTTTCTCGAAGATGTATGACATAACCCGTTACGGCTACGATCCCGTCATTCGGGTCTACTCTTTCTTTTAATCTTCCAGATAAGAACACACACATCTTTCCTTGCTCACTAGGTGTCCCTCTCACGCAAAAGGAACTAAGATAGAAGATCATGGCTTAGCCCTTAAGATTCACATATTTGTTCTTCATACTATTTATCTAGTCTACGATCTTCTAATTCTTCTTCTTCACTTGCTACAAATTACACTCTCCGTCCTAGCATGTAAGGTATGAACGGAATTTTAGATTCAGATTCGACCGTTAATTTTTTTTTCTCTCGAGAAAACGCAAAAGCTTTGCAAGTTGGGCATGGAATAGGATATTCATATTTACAGTTCTTTTTCTCAAGAAAACGCAAAATATTTGCATCTCGAATCATCTATTTATTGAAAAATTTGATATGTAAGCCAAAATGTTATCGGTGCGAGATCCCGAATGCCCAATCCACCATAACATAATGGACGATATCCATTTTTTCCAGTTGATGCTCCCATACACACCATTTTGGTTCTTCCTTCTTGATTTCTTGCTCGATGTAAAACAGCCAAGTCCATATACAATAATGGTCAATGGTTTGGAGTTTGCCATAGACAAATTTGATATAAGAACTACGATTTTAGTGCTAGCTAGCTTGAAATATGAGGGTGCATGGTGCGAAATGAGAAGGTGATGAGTCATGCGTGTAGGAGATCGCAACAGTCTTAGAGGAAAGTATTTGAACCTAAATTTATTGATTCGACACAAAGAGAGTCAAAGAATACTTATAAGACTTAGCCACTAAATTGTCACTTCAGCCATGCTTGATAAATACTTACTTGATTTTTTTATTAGTAACAAGAGTGGTATTATAGTACTAGTAGTTTGATGGCAGTAGTAACACTAAAGTAATAACAATGAAAGTAAGAGCAAGAAAGCTAAAAACACCATAAGCATGTTATGGATAAATGGGCATTGCATGGATAAACATCAATTATTTAATAGTCCTAACACATGGCAAGCATAAATAATAAACATCAAGTTCATCAATCACACGTAGACATGTATTTCAAATATAGTTGTAACTGCTTGCAATAAGGACTCGACACCATCTTTTGTCTACCCTTCCAATTCTGTGAGGCCAATAAAGGAACTTTGGGTAATTATAATACTTATTTTACAAATCACCGGAATAAAGTAGCCTGGTGGCTTAACAATTTAGCCGGGCTGATGTTGCTCCCGATTGACGGGTGGTCCCTCGCGTTGCATGGACAATTCGGAGATGCCAAATTAATAGTCAACCTATCAATTAATCAACCATTGCGCTTTTATACATGTCTCATTTGTGTTTGTCCTGCTCTTCCTTCTCTCGTTGCGCACTCTCGCTGTCGATGCGTTTTTCCTGCATCTACTACCGTCTCCTGTTTGGCCTCTCATTGGCTGGAGTGTGCGTAGACTAGAGAAGCACGACGCCACGACGTGGACTCGAAATAGATGAAGTGCTAATGTATAAGGATCTGATCTGGTGATTTGGTTTGGCAGTATGTTCCCAAGTGAAGCAGAAGCGTGTGGAGGCTAATGTAATTTTTGTTACCACAAGAACGTGTGGGCACGACGCGCAGCACTGATTGATTGATCGGTATTCCCGAGTCCTCCTTGTAGAGTGATGGTAAATAATAGGTGAAGGAGTCAAGAAGACGTGCAACGTTGTCTTATTTCCTGTGGTACCTTTCCACCATATACTACCGTCATCGTATAAGCATCAACTACGTATTACTGTCTGTACTAACATCACTTAATACTCTGAGGAGTGCTTGTGTTGAAGTCCGGGAATGCGTTTATCAAGCATCTGATCTCTCAAGATCGATCGTCACAGCTTACTACTACTTCTATGATTAAATTATCATCACTACTCGGGTCTCCAGGCCGCGTCCCCATGGCTGCACACAACTGTTCCTGCTTAATCACGTGTCTGACTGCCAAGATCGGGACCATGACAGTGGACTGCGCATTGTCTCATGTAAAATCTGGCCAGGAATTCATCCAATCACCTTTTTTTTTTTAATGAAGGAAGCATTGTCTAATGTAAAGTCTGGCGATCTAATTTGTCTTCTCACTCTATATCCGTGTTAGTATGTTGGAACGCCGTTTGTGTGTCATCCAGAATTATGTACACTCCTTCCGTCCAACTTAAGTTATATTTTGATAAATGTATTTATCTATTCCCGACACGCGTCTCTTACTGCGATAAAATATTCATTCTTAGTCATTTGTCTTATCTGCCCTATTTGTTGGAGTTTAGTGTTGTATTGCAAAACATGAAAATGACTAAAAAAACTTATTTTGGAAACACACATACACAATGTCATTTTGAAGTACGCATTAGTTTACACATGCAATAAACAACTCTCGTAACTGGATGTTTATTAATTATGGAGCTCATCATACCTATCGTTTTTTCAAGCTAATTGTCATAATTGGAGTACCCCCAATATCTTCAAATGGTGAACCAAAACATTTGAAGTTGGCTAACAGAAATGAAAGAAAATTTGAAAACGCATCACCAACTTACTAGACGTAATCACGCAAAAATGGAAAAGAAATACCAATCACCCATAATTGGAAACATTTTTTTTCCAAGCCCATGTCTAATTACGTGTCCGCACGAAGACAGAGCAAGATCCCGTGGTTACATTTCCGTTTTCATGGTTATACTTTTTTGTTCTGCATGAAGACGGAACAAGCTCATATTTAATTACGTGCCAATGGTTAATTAATAAATGTTTAACACCAACACTTGAATAACTATTTTTTTTTCGAACGAACTAATAAAAAAATTGAATACGAACCAGCAATTTAATAGATGGGATAAGTCATTGGTATCGAAATAACGATCTCAATGACTTGTCACATCCACTAATTTATTGGATCATATCCAACAAGAATTATATGGAAGACCGAAATTGCAAGTACTAGGTCTCGAACTTGGGTGGGCAAGGAGTCATCGGCAACCACTTACCACTAGGCTAGGCCAAATCATGCAGCAATAGAGCACCCAAAAGTAATATAGTTCCCTTCTAGGACCTCTGAACCTTACAGTCGTCTCATAAATTTAAAAACTCCTTCCAATGTTTTTGAAACAAACCATTCAAGAAGACACATATTCTTAGACTACAAAGTTTCTTATTACTTTTTATACACAAGGTTTAAAAATCCTCCCGAAGTCAATAAACACGTTATAAATGCCCAATGAACTAATTATAAACACCATCTTATAATTGAAAAAATGCCAAAAGAAAATCAATAACAATCATAACATTCGTGTTGCAGGATTCTAATTTTTATACCTGCCATTCCGTCAATAAACACATGCAACATTTATATACCATACCCTAAACAAAACGTCTGAACATGGGAAATAAATCACTCTACTTATTTGTTAACAAATTGAAAAAGATTTCAGAAACACGCGTTTCTATTTTTTGGATCGTCATGCACGGCTCACAAGAAACCTTACGTGCACGATCGTGGTCATTGTGAACAAGCCTGACACCATTATTCAATGCAAAGCCTGACGCCATTATGGTAGTCGATGTGAGGCCCATGACGTGCTTTAAACCATGCTCTTGCCTTATCAAAGTTGGGTTGTGTGTGTTAGGGCGTGTGCAGTGTTGCAAAAAAGGGGTGTCTAAGAGCACCTTTTTTCTCTTAGACCTAGGACTAAACGGTGGAGAAGGTGTGACTAAGAAAAAGATTCCTAGACCTATGTCTAGTACAAGACACCTGTGACTAGTTGATTTAAAAATTGGCATGGTGACTTGGAATCTCTTCATTGGCTAAAGTAGGAGCAGTTTGAGGAGAAAAGTAAACTTTTTCTGTCACATGGGATCCACATAGTGTGAGTAAACGGTGGAGGAGTTTTGATTTTGTTAGACCTAGGACTAGTAATTTTCTTAGACACACCACACACTGCACACGCTCTCAGTGCAACCACCCTGCAAATTCAGAGTTCGTTTGAATGCGCAGATTCCTCTTTCTCGGCAGAATGGGTGAATGTGTTGTTAGGTTATCCCACCCTTGTGGAAGAATGACCCCCTTCCTTTTAACCACAACACATCCAACACATATTTTAATCCCATGTCCACATTCATAAGCTTCTTATCCACAAAATGACTCTATTATTTTACATTTTGCATGCGCCATGGCTAGGGATGGCATTGGGGAGGGTTAGGGCGCTCGATCAGATCCAAATCCATGCTCATATCTGCGAGCTTGTTCATTTCCCACCCATGAAAGTATCCATGGGTCACAAATGCTACTCCTACCCATACCCATTGGATATCCATCTATCAGTGAATATCCAGATCCACATAGCAATCAAAACATCGTCCATAACAATGTGGATACATCAACATTAACAAGAAAAATACAAGGCCACATAACACAATGAAGAATGCAAATATTAATTTTTAGGTCACATAAAACGACATAATATGATCAATATTTAATTGTTGATATGAATTTGCAAGTTTACAATAATAACACTGTATAAATAAAAAAGTCTCACACAGTGACATAGTCCCACTTTATTATTAGTTACTATTAGAGTTAGTACTAATCAGGTATAGAAAATTGGGCCAATGGGCCTTGTGCATTGTTTTTTTTATTAATTAGACTTAAGATCTAAGGGAGTGTTTTTTGGCTCTCAAGATCATATTCTCCTTGTATAATTATAAAATCCAGAAATAATAGTTTAACATTTTTAACAATTCTTAAAAAATTGGTAATGGTACACCTGATTTGCATCCGTGTCAAATTTCGTGGTGAAATAACATGTGTGGTGCTCTATGAAAAAAATCAATGTTATAAAAAATATTTTTTGGCACTGATTTCTCTTTCTTGCACAGAGCAGCACACATTTTGTTTCACCAAGAAATTAGTACGTATGTAGAAAATTGTACATTGATACGTCATAAATGTATCCTTAATTTCTGATGTTCCATGTTGTTTTTATGCCATATGCTACATGTTTTCCTTACACTTTATGTCATTTTTATTGATTTTCCGGACTAACCTATTGACAAGATGCCACAGAGTCGGTTCCCTCTTTTCTGCTGTTTTTAGTTTCAAAAAAGTTGATCTGGAAATATTCTCGGAATTGAAAAATTCGAAGCCCGAAAGTCTTAGAATTCCCGAAGGTTCCACGGAAACCCGAAGAGGTCCGGAGGGGATCCACAGGGGGGGCACACCATAGGGCGGCGCCCCCCCGGCCGCGCCTAGGGGTGGTGTGGGCCCCTCGGGCATCCACCGCCATCGCCCTTTTGCCTATTTATTCCCTCCCGATACATCAACCCTAAAGATATACCACTTTTTCTCGAGAAACACCCAAGGCCGTCGTCATCGTCAACTCGAGATCGGGAGCGTTTTGGAGCTCTCCCCGGCACCCTGTCGGGAGGGGAATTCATCACCGGAGGGGTCTACACCACCATACCCGCCTCCGGAGTGATGCGTGAGTAGTTCATCCCTGGACTACGGGTCCATAGCAGTAGCTAGATGGTTGTACTCTCCACCTTATGCCTCATGTTTAGATCTCGTGAGCTACCTCACATGATCGAGATCATCTGTTTGTAATGCTACATGTTGTGTTTGTTGGGATCTGATGATTATTGAATGCTATGTCTGTTGATTATCAATCTATCATGTTATCTTCATGTGTATATTTTTTATGATCTTGCATGCTCTCCGTTGTTAGTAGATGCTCTGGCCAAGTAGATGCTAGTGACTGCAAGAGGGAGTATTTATGCTCGATAGTAGGTTCATGCCTCCTTTGCATCTGTGCTCGAGTGACAGAAACGCGACGGATGGAGGATATGATGTTGCCATTAGGGAGAAAACAACGATGTTTACTTCGTTTACATTGTTTACATTACACACTTTGCTTACTGCGATTATTCGTTGCTTGCAACTTAATACCCAACGTTTGCTCGAATGATATTCGAAGGGTGGATTATTAGTCATAGATGCAGTTGGATGACGATCTATGTATTTTGTTATAATGCCCGCATGAAACTCATAGTAATCTTTATGTAATGCATGTTCTTTATTTGTCAATTGCCCAGCTGTAATTTGTTCACCATGCATGTTAGTTATCTTTTATGAAGAGACACCTCTAGTAAACTGTGGATCCCGGTCTATTTTCTCATTCCGATAATACACACATTGCTTCCATTGTTTTCACACTGCTTCCACTGTTTTCACACTGCTGCTACTGGCTTCATACTGTTCTCATACTGTTTTCCACACCATATATTTAATCTCTTTGTTATCGGCAAAACCGGTAAGATTGATAACCTCACTGCTTTGTTGGGGCAAAGTGCATTGTTTGTGTTGTGTAGGTTCCACGTTGCTGTTGAACCGTTAGTGCGACCTGCCATCTCAGCTGCATCAACCTTCTGAAGTTACTCGTTCCTCCTATTGGTCAATTCAACCTTGGTTTCTTTACTGAGGGAAACTTGCTGATATGCTCATCAAACCTTCCTCTTGGGGTTTCCCAACGAGTGCAAAACCTACACCATCTTATATCTTCATCACCAGTTTTTTTGTAGAATTTTTTAAATACTTTAAATATTTTTTTTACTATACCATGAGCATACGAGTTGTGGATCCAGTTTGAATTTCTGATGATTTAAATCATACTATCTTACATGTGTCACACATGTGCGGACCTTACTTTGATATGGCTATCCGACGGGGAGATAATTTTTGATCCATGCCCAACCCGTAAATTCATGGATATCTGATGCGTCCATTTTATACACTATTTTTCTTAATGAATGTATCCGTAGAGGTAGGGATTCTACACGGTAGCGACCCATTTAGACATAGCTCTTCCACTTGGGTTTATTCTGATTGGGTCTCACCCGTGTACGGGTACTGATCTCAGCCCCCGCTCGCGAGGTGTTCTCGAGAAGAAGTAACATATGCGTTCTCCCGAAGAAAGGAAAAGGGGCTTATCGAGAGACAAGTGTAGTTAGGAAAAATGATCTTTACTGCTAGGGTGAGGCTCTACATTACATGCTTGGGGATGTCATGACTCCGTGGTCCCCCAAGAAGCACTTGACGTCACCGTGCGGATACGGGACTCCCATCGTCATGGGGCTGAGACTCGCGTGAGCTCAGGTGTAAAAGTTTGCCATGAGGCTTCCCACTTGTGTGGATAGAGGCTCTTGCGGCCAGGCGGCCGCCTGGTGAGATGCCCCCTAAGACCCTCACGGAGAGAGGTCATGGCGTCGTTTTTACTGTGGAGTCACGGGGTCCCCTCGAGGGTGCGTCACCACGGCCTAGGAGAGGCACGTGGAGCGAGAAAGAACTAAGGATAGAACTTCCGCAGATGCTAGATGTTCCACGGATTTGGCACACGCGTGCCGTTTTCTGTCTACAGTCGTGCCGCACTAGGTCTCGCGACGTGCGTTACCCGGTACGACCCCTCCCACATGAGAGAGAGCTTGTGTAAGCCCTCTCGGGAGAGAATCCTCCTCAGGACCAGGTCGCCCACCTCCATTATGCGTGGCCTGATGGTGTTGTGGTAGCGCCAGGGGCTTTGCTGGTACCGAGCGGCGCGGGTGGTGGCTCGGGTTCTCGCCTCCTCGAGAAGTAGCAAGTCCTCGGCGTGGATTTCCCCCTTCCTGTCCTTGTTGAAGGCCATCGCTCAGGGAGACCCAAGCCTGAGTTCGGCATGGAGAGCGGCCTCGGACCCATAGACTAGGGAGAAAGGCGTTGCCCCCGTGGGCTTGGTTGTGGTGGTGCGGATTGACCACACGACCGACGGGAGCTCGTCGATCCACTTCTTCCTGTGGGCCTTGAGATTGTTGAAGCTTCACGTCTTGAGGCCCTTGAGGACCTCGGCGATGGCGCGCTCTGCCTGGCCGTTCCTGCGCGGGTGCGCGACGGAGGCGTAGCAGAACTTGATGCCCAAGTTGGCGTAGTAGGACTTCAAGAGGCCGCTTGTGAATTGCGCACGTTGTCGGTGATGATACGATTGGCTACGCCGAAGCGGAAGACCAATCCCTTGATTAACTTCAGCGCCGTCCTTGTCGGGATGTCCCGGACAACTTCTACCTCCACCCACTTGGTGATTTTGTCGATGCCGACGTAGAGGTAGCGGTAGCCCCCGAGCGCTCGAGGGAAAGGTCCTAGGATGTCCAGCCCCCAGACCGCGAACGGCCACGAAAGGGGAATGGTCTGGAGTTCTTGCGCGGGCTGGTGTGTCTACTTGGCGTGGAACTGGCACGCCTCACAGGCCTTGACTAGCTCGGTGGCGTCCTTGAGAGCCGTGGGCCAGTAGAAGCCGTACCTGAAGGCTTTTTAGGCGAGGGTTTGTGGCGAAGAGTGGTGACCGCAGTAAACCTGGTGGATGTCCTTGAGGAGCTCTACGCCATCGTCCGGGCGGACGCATAGTAGTGCCATGCCAATTGGGCGCCTCCGATATAGCTTGGAGTCGATGATGCAGTACATCTTGGCTCGGCGAGCGACCTGTTCGGCCTTTGCTTCATCCTCGGGGAGGTCGCCCTTATGGAGGTAGCCGATGATACTCTTGTTCCAGCATGCTTCCTCATGACTCAAGGCAAGCACCAGGCGGTATCCTGAGGGAATCCCGCAATCCGGTGCGCCTTGGGAGAGAGCGGGTGGGAGCTCCTCCTCGAGGTGCTAGTGGCCATGTGGCTCCTCGTCGTCGACTGGAGGTATGATGGATGGCTTGGCGAGCCTTTCTTCGAAGACGCCTGGGGCATGTGCCCAGTTTCTCGACGCTCGCTTGGAGAGGTCGTATGCTTCTTGGTATTTCCCACGCGGGATATGCTGCAACTCTATGCCGAGGAAGAGCTTCTCGAGCTTGCGTACCTCCTCAAGGTACAGAGCCATGTGCTTGTCCTTGGCGACGTAGCTCTTGTTGGAGAAGTTTACTAATAGCTGGGAGTCTCCTTTGATGACGAGGCGCTTGACACCCAGGGCTATGGTGGCCCTAATGTCGGTGAGGAGGTCCTCGTAATCGGTGATGTTGTTGGAGACTTTGTCCTTGTGGCCAAAATGGAGCTGGACGGCGTAGTAGACCTTGTTGCCGGTTGGAGGAGAAAGCGCTATCTAAGTGCATGGTCCACTCTCTGGGAGCCAGCTTGTCGGGTACGGCTGTCTCCTCTTCAGGGTCTTCTTCTGGCGGTGGGTTGGTCCACTCTGTGTTGAACTCCGTCAGAACTCCTCTCTTGATTGTCTTCGTCGTCAGGAGCTAGAGCTCGAAGTTTTGGAGCTCGAAATCCCACTCGAAGACACGCCTTGTGGCGTTGGAATTTCGAAAGATTTTTTCGAGAGGGAAGGTGGACACCACGGTGATGGCGTGTCCCTCGAAGTAACGGTGAAGCTTAATCGAAGCTACAAGGAGCGCGTACAGGAGCTTCTGCTCCACGGGGTACCTCTCGCGGGCATCTCGAAGCACAATGCTAACAAAGTAGATAGGGTGTTCCACGAGGGCGACTGGAGGGGTCCCTGCAGTGAGTTGTCCTGACGCATTGGGGCGCTCCCGAGGCTGCATGATGGTATCGTCCTTGTGGAGGTCTTACCGTGCAACGGAATCCTCTCATGGAGAAGTGGGCGTGGGCTCTAGGTTGGGCAGGGCCGCTCTTTTCCTGCCAGATGGCCTTTCAGCGCCGAGAGCAGCGCTGACTGTTTGAGGAGTGGCCGCAAGGTACAGGCGCAGCGGCTCCCGTGGTCGCGGTGCGACGAGTATAGGAGGGCTTTCCTGATACCTCTTGAGCTCTTCACATGCAGCAGCTGCCTCGGTAGTCCATTTGAATGGACCCGAACTCTTCAGGAGTTTAAAGAATGGTAGAGCCTTGTCGCCGAACCTAGAGATGAAGCGTCCCAGCTCTACCACGCATTCCGCGAGGTGTTTCATATCCTTCAGTCGTCGTGGAGGTTGCATCTCTTCAATGGCCCGAATCTTGTCGGGGTTGTCCTTGATGCCCCGATGGGACACCAGGAAGCCCAACAACTTCCTTGCCGCAACCCTGAATATGCATTTGTCCGGGTTGAGCATGATGTTGACCCTGTAGAGGTTCTGGAGCGTCTCCACGAGTTCGTCAATGAGTGTGCGCTCTTCGCGATCTTGACGACGATGTAGTCGACGTAGGCCTCCGCGTTCTTCCCTATATGCGTCCCCAGGGCGATACACATGAGCCGCTGGAAGGTGGCCCCTGTGTTCTTCAGGCTGAAGGGCATGCAGACATAGCAGAACACCCCGTAGGGGGTCATGAAGGCGGTCTTTTCTTTTTCCTCTTTGGCCATCTTGATCTGATGATAGCCTGAGAAGGCGTCCAGGAAACAGAGGAGGTCGCACCCGGTGGTGGATCCACTATGTAATCGATCCTCGGGAGAAGATATGGATCCTTGGGGCAGGCCTTGTTGAGGTCGATGAAGTCCACGCAGAGCCGTCCTCCGCCCGTGTGCTTGGAGACCACGACAGGGTTAGAGATCCACTCGGCGTGGATAATCTCGCGGATGATCTTGGCGTCCAGAAGCTTCTCCACTCCCCGGATGATGAATCCCCGCTTCTCCAGGCCCTGGCGATGGGCCTTTTGCTTGACTACCATGCGCCCGGGCACACCGCTAGATGGTTCCCGATCACCTCCCTTCGTACACCGGGCATGTCGGACGCTGTTCGTACAAACATATCAGCGGATGCCCTAAGGAAGGCGACGAGCGCGCTTTCCTATTTGGGAGGCAACCCGGCTCCGACGGTGAGTAAAGGCCCCGTGCCGTCGGGGTTCATGGAGACCTTCTTCGTGGTCGCCCTCTCGTGGGAGAATAGTTGCTTCTTCTGTAGAGGCCCGACAGCGTCTCCGAGGTTTCCCTCGTCGATGGGGTGCAATGCTGCCGCCTCCTTGTAGGCGTCATCCATAGAACGCACTGCGTCCTTCACGTCCCCGTGAACAACGAGCGGCTCGTTGCTCCCGGGCATCTTAACCATGTTGTACACGTGGTGCGTGACGGCCATGAACTTGGTCAAGGCAGGGTAGCCGAGGATGGCGTTGTAGGGAAGCCCGATGTAGGCGACGTCGAAGTCGATTTCCTCGGTGCGGTAATGTTGGCGGGTGCCAAACGTGACCGCCAGTCGCACCCTCCCCAGCGGGGCGGTTATGCCGCTGGTTACTCCAGTGAAGGGTCAGGTGGCCTTGAGGCGGTCGCGCGGGATGCACAACTTCTCAAAGGTCTTGAGAGAAATCACGTCGAGGCCCGCGCCTGCATCCACGAGCGTCTTCGAGACGGCGACTTGGTTAATCGTGGGGGTGTACACCAGTGGGATGGCTCCCACCGAGCCAATGGCTATCGGATGGTCGGCGACGTCGAAGGAGATCTCCTGCTGCGACCACTTGAGGGGCGGCGGGGACGGCTCATCTCCGCGGTGGGCGGCGTTGACCTCCCGCGAGGCCCGCTTGAGGTGGCGCCCAGAGGGCGGGGCGAGGGACCCGCCGAGGATTTATGCAGCGTGGCGAGTTGTGTCATGCGCTTCCGACGAGCTGGGACCGCCGGGTCCCACGGCAGAGCGCTAGAGAGTCACGTGACCCTTGGGATCACCGCAGGGAAGACGGCCGTAGTGGCGGAAGCGTTGGAGGAATTGCGCGCGCAGGTCCTCCCACGAGCTCATGGAACTGTCCGGGAGGTTTAGTAGCCACGCGAGCGAGGGGCCGCGGAGCGCCAGGGGAAAGTACCTCAAGAGGCACCGGTCGCCTCCCCGGCGGCTCTGACTTGCGCCTCATAGTTTCGCAGGAAACCAAGTGGGGGGATGTCGCCGGTGTAGCAAGGCGCACTAGTAGGAAACTGCCTTTCTATGAAAGGCTTTCTGTGGCGCATCAAAGAAGGGTGCACCATAGAAATTAAATTTTGTAGCGCACGACAAAACATGCGCCACAGAAATGACAAATTAAGGGGCGCATAGGAGAAGGGTGCGCCACAAAAACTGGGTGGGGCCCAGCCCAATCATTGCAGGCGAACATTTCTGTGGCGCACGTGATCTGGTGCGCCACAGACATGTCGTATTCTAATTCTGTGGCGCATGTGTATTGGTGCACCACGGAATATGACATTTCTGTGGCGCACCCATACACATGCACCACATAATTTTTTTTCTCTCCACACACCCACCACCCACCCCTCCCCCGGATCGCCTTTCTAGTTTTTCACGGAAGAATTCCAGGTCTAAAAATCATCAAAAAAATAAATCCCTTATAGATGCACGGAGAGTTTAAGGTCAACTTTTTTTTTATCAAATTTTGAAATATGAATTTCGACTTTCTGAGCAAAAGTTCGTTAAAAAAAAGTAAAATAGGCATAACTTTTGCATACGATGTCAAAAAAAAAAGTTCAAGATATAAAAAAAAAACTGGAAAAAAAAGGAACTCAACCTCACTCGCCTTCGGCCTGTGAGGTTTTTTTCGATTCTCCAAATTCCAAAAAGAAAAAAGTTATGCCCAACAGAAGATTTTTTCCTACAAAATCAATAAAAATTAGGAAAAAGAACTTCTGTGGCGCACGGGGGGTTGGTGCGCCATAGAATTGTTGGGCGGGATTCGAAATTTGAATCCCGCCCCTTCTCTTTTCCCTTCTCCTCTACTTCTCCTCCACTTCTCCACTTCTCCTCTCCTCTACCTCCACTTCTCTCACTTTTCCCCCACTTCTCCACTTCTCCTCTCCCCTTCTCTCCTTCTCCTCTTCCTCCCCTTCCTCCACCACTTTCGGCGAGCTCCTCCTCGTCCACCTCCACCAGCACCTACGGCGAGCTTCTCCTCCTCCACCAACTCCGACGACCTCCTCCACCTCCACCACCACCACCTCCGGAGAGCTTCTCCTCCTCCAACTCCGGCGACCTCCTCCTCCTCCTCCAACTTCGGCGACCTTCTCCTCCTCCTCCACCAACTCCGGTGACCCCCATTCTCCACCCACCACCGACCAAGCCACCTAAGGACATGGCCACGGGCACCACGGCATCCGACGAGCTCCGGCGAGATTCTAGCAGAAATTTCAAAATTCCGGCGGCCAAATCCACTTTTTTGTTGAAATTCAAAAAAAAAATCTGTGGCGCACCACTGGCCGATGCGCCATAGAATCTCACATTTCTGTGGCGCATGGCTGGGGTGCGCCATAGAATTTCCATTTCTGTGGCGCATGGCTAGGGTGCGCCACATAATTTCCATTTCTGTGGCGCATGGCTGGGGGTGCGCCATAGAAATTAGATTTTATGGCGTGGATTCTATGGCGCACCCATGTGGCCCCAGGATGCGCCACAGAATCCCAAATGGTGTGCCACAGATAAGCTTTTCTGTACTAGTAGCGAGGTCGGAATGCTGATGGCCACCTTGCCTCCCACGAGTCCCTGTTGAACGCGTAGCAGTACCCTGCCCGGGCGCTTGCCCGCCGCTCTCGGTAGCTAGGACACTCTGAGTCGGTGGTGACGTTTCCCGAGGCGAAGGATGTCGTGCCGCGCGCTCGAGGGCGTCGAGCCCTGCGCGCGCAGGGTTCCGCTGGCTCGACCACAGGCGTGGTTGCTGCGGTGGAGCTGGTCTGCTCCCAGTCAGTAGATGGCGCCGGGGTGATTTCGGCGGTGTACACCAACCGAGAATCGCTAGCGCTAGGCTCGGGCTGACAGCGCGGCGGTCCCTGTGCTCCAGGCAGGGCTTCCTCCGAGCACTGTCGACAATGTGCGCGCACAGTCGATGGCTGTAGGGCGAGCGTCGCCTGCGCAGGAGACTGCAGGGGCCGTGTCGGGTCCACGAGGGACTCACCGACATGCGTCGTGTCACACCCGCGCCGTGCCGCCGGGTAGCAAGAGTGGGAGAGCCTGATGTTGGAGAAACTGGTGACGAGGCCGCCGATGTCGTTCCGCTTCCAGTACCGCACCCTACGGCCGGTCCGGTCGGTGCGGGAGGCGACCATGGCGACGGAGATGCGAGAAAACGCCTGAGCCCCCTACCTGGCGCGCCAAATGTCGAAGAAGCTGTTCTGTCTACGACAGGGTAGCTCCTAAAGGTTCGAACACTGGGGGCTGACCACGTTCTATCGCACCTCGTGAGGCTTCGGGACAAGCGCTCTCGAAGGAAACAATGGAGACACGGAGAGTTTACCCAGGTTCAGGCCACCGTGATGGTGTAAAACCCTACTCCTTCTTGTCTGGTTGATTGCACTATGAGGTGTATAGTACAAGTGGGATGTTCCGGTGGTCTATCTACTCAGCTACCAGATTGATCCCCCTTTCTACGGTGGTGGAGATAGCCTACTTATACCGGCGCTTGGCCCTCTTTCCCGCTCATTGGGCGGGAAAAGGGCTACCACATGGTGCCAAATGAGTACATTGCGGCGCTCTGCCACACACGCTTTCGCCGGTCGTTGAGGACGGTCGCCACCGTCCATGGCAGCGCGGTTGGGGCTCCGGTGACGCTCCCTTCATCCTGTAGTGGTGGACTGGTCTTCTTGCACCAAAGGGGAAATCCTTGGACCGGGCTTTGGTGCGCAGTGATGCTCCACACTTTACACACGAGAATGGCAACTGCGGCCAAAGTCGCTCTGTCGCCTGCGGCGCCTCCGTCATTCGTGCAAAAACTGGGACGTCACCCTCACATGGGATGTCCCCCAACGGGCGGGGTCCCTTCCGGGGAGGAGCATGGGCGCAGCAGGGCTCGTCCCCAACGATACGTGATGATTCCTGGCGAGGGAGACTCCTCTCTGGGGGGCGGCCTTCGCGAGAACCTGCTGGGGGCTCCCTTCACTTGTGGTGGATTGGTACGGACTCCTTCCGTACCATATGGGCTGGGCCAGCAGCAGACGGCCTAGGATACCCTGGTATCCGTAGGTCCGACAAGAACGACGACGAGAATGGCGAGAAGGTCCGGGCTTATGTAGCGCGGGATAGACGAAGCGGCGGCGGCAACACCATAACTTCGCCGCGTGGGTGATTGGACTGATCCCCGCGCCGCGTATCGTCTAGATTGACCGGAGGCATCAATGCGCGCGGCAGCCGAGGCGATGAGGACGACAGAGATATCTCTCACTGATAGGGTGGGGCCGGAGACGATATAAACGGAGGGGAAATGTTTTCATGCGTTTTCGCGCCATTTTCCCTTCATACGGCGCCCCAGTTGCCCCCGACATGCTGGGTTCGGCCTGGGTTCGCCGGTCGACAAATTGGTCCAAGCCGACGGGGCTTCTGGGGACGCGACTAGGCGAAAAACAACGTGTAAGCGCTAAGTGGCTCCGGGGGGTTTCGTGGGGGACGGCTGAAGATGCTCTTAACTCAAATCGGTCAGTAGGGACCGAAAGGGACTATTGGTGGTGTGTGTGGTGGGTGGGGTGGGGTGGGGGGGTTGGGTTTGCCATAAGAGCATCTCCAGTCGCGCCCCCAAACGCGCCCCCACGGGCTCTTCCCGTCCGGACGGGCCCCGAGCGCGCCCAGTTGCGGCCCCCATTGGGCCTTCCCGTCCGGACGCCCCCTTGTTCCCGTCCGGCAATCCCAGCCCAATCCCGCCTCCCAGGGGCTCCCGTGGGGGCGCCGGACGAGAATAAACGGCCGTGTGGCGTCCGCGGGCCCTCCCCGTCAGTGAGATGGGCCCGCAGTCAAAGCGGCGCCCGGTCTTCATCTTCCCCCGAGACGGCGCAGAAACGCAGGCGCCTAGTCGCGCAGCGAGCCGTCGCTTCGCCCAGTCGCGTCTACCCACGCGGGCGCCGGTGTTAATGCGGGGGATGCCTTTCGGCCTACCCCGCCGGGTATAAATGCCGCCCGTTGCCGCTTTCGCCGCGCAAACTCTCCTCTCGCCACCCTCTGCCTCTCCCCTCGCCGCTCTCTGCCTCTCGCATTGCCGCTCCCCCCCCCCCGCCGCCATGGATCCCCTCGCCGCAAACAGCTTTCCCCGCCGTTCTCTCCTCAAGCACGAGGCGCGCGCCTTCTACGACGCCTGGTACCCGTGCCCGCCGAACGTGCGCGCCGGGCACGGCTTCACCATCGGGCTCGCCGGCGTCCCAATCCCTAATGCACCGTTGGTGGCGGACGCGTCCTCGCAGCGGGAGGTGCGCGCCCACTTCTACGGGCACCTCACGCCGGAGCAGCGCGCCGACCCCCGCTGGGACCCGGCGAGCACGGCGCTCTACGAGCGCGAGTTCCAGCGCCTCCACTGGGAGCGCTGGAACCGCTGGGACGGTCCCGGCCCGGTGCCACTTGCTCACGAGCGGAATAAGTACGGGCGCGAGGCTTTCTGGGCGCAGGAAGGCTTCAGCCTCGAGGCCATCCTCGCCCACATCGACGCCGGCAACAACCCGCGCCTCCCCTGGCCGGCTCCCAGCCGCTGGGACCCAAGGCGGAAGATGGCGACAACGACCTCCTCCGTCTCGCGCTCGTCCTCCTCCTCCGCCGGCGGCTCGTCCCCAAGACGGAGTCGGGGACCTCCACGCCGCCACACCTGCGTCCGCGCTCCGGCGGCATCAGCATTGGCGGCATCCACTTTGGCGGAGGAAGCGCCTCCTCGCGCCGTCCCTCCTCATGCCCAAGACGGAGCTGGGGCTGCGCGTCCCCAAGGTGGAGCCGGGGCTGGAGCGCCCACTCAGCCTCGCCGAATAGCTCGAGACGCTCCCGGTGGCGTCGGTGACGGAGGACGACCCTGAGGGCATCAAGGCCGCGATCCTCGCGTCGTACAGCACGCTGCAGCCAATGGACGCCGCGTCGGCGTGGTCCTTCAACGACACAGCGGTGATGAAAGGCGCGCCGCTGATCGTCCTCGACCCACCGGCGACGGTCAACGACAACGAGGCGTGGCCGAGCCACTGGGGCGGCGACGACGACGAGGAAGACTGGGACGGCGACGACAGCAGCTCCGACGGCGACTACGACGTGTTCAACGAGCGAACACGTCGTAGTTTAGTTTAAATTTCATTCAAATGTTGTAATATATTCTAAATATTTGAATGAAATCGTCGTTAAAAAGTTTGAATTGTTTTTTTTAGGCCTCCAAATGGGGCTGTGACTGGGCAGCCGCGTCCCCGCCGGCGCCTTCCCTTCCCGTCCGAACGAGCATCAAAGGGTCTCGCCGGACGTCCATCCAAACTCCAATTGGGGGCACGACTGGAGATGCTCTAAGTCGTGTTGACCCCGGCCGAGGCGGCGACTAGCTAGCTGCGCGATCACTCACTTACCGGTCCGGGCACGGCGGCGCATACGTCAGGCAGGGGGGAAGCGATATGGTTTTCTCCCGTGGAAAGAGGCGGCCCGGCCGGTACGCTCGCTCGTCCACGCTAGGCGACGCATCGTACGTTGATGGTGGATGGAGCCGAGCGCTTGACGATTAGGACATCTCCAGCGGGGCTGCTCATTTGCCCCGGACTGGTCCGTTTTGAGCAGCCTGGGCCAAAACCAGGCTCCAGCGGTGCTGCTCATACGGACCGCGGTCCGTTTTTTTGTCCGCGGATGCTCAAATCCGACCCAAATTTGGGTCAGATTTGAGCATCCGCCGGACACGCTCCGTGTCTGTTCTGTCCGTGCCAACCCCACAGAAATATAAACAACCCCACATGTCATCCTCCCTCTTCTCACCTACCCACTTTCTCTCTCCCTTTTCCTGCCCAACCTGCGCCGCCCGCGCCCACCCGGCGACGAAGCTCGGCCATGGCGGCCTTCCCCCAGCCCCTGTGCTTCTCCGCCCCTCACCTGCGCGCCGTCCAGCTCGCGCGCGCGCGCTTCGCCTGCTCGCCGCCCAGCTTGCGCGCCGCCCGCCCGCGTCGCCGTCCTCGAGCTCGCCTTCGCCGCGCGCCCAGCCCGCTCGCCCTGCTCTGCCTGTGCTCGCGGCGTGTGCTCGCGGCGTCGCTCGCCCTGCTCTGCCTGTGCTCGCGGCCGCGCGCCGCTTCTAGCTCGCCCTCGCCCGGGCCTGCGCCGGCCGCCCGCAGCGACCTCGAGGCCATTGTCCGCGCCTGCGCGGTGGACGGCGAGCTCGGCGCGGCTGTCGCACGGCGAGCTGGACGCGGCCACGACGGGCACACGCGGACGGCGAGCTGGGCGCGGCCACGACGGCGAGCTGGGCGTGGCCACGACGGGCGCCCGCGGCTGGCGGACGGCGAGCTGGCCGCCTTGTGCTGTCCGAGCTGAGCGCGGCCACGACGGGCACACGCGGACGGCGAGCTGGGCGCGGCCACGACGGGCACACGCGGACGGCGAGCTGGGCGCGGCCACGACGGGCGCCCGCGGCTGTTGGACGGCGAGCTGGGCGCAGCTGGGCGCACGCAGCTGGTGGACGGGCGCGCTCGGCAGCGGCCATGAGCTCGCTCGCCTCTGCGTGTCCATGAGCTCGCTCGCAGCGTCCAGTACAAGTTCCTGGAATCCACTAGCAGCAGATGGCAACAAAAAAAATCCGTTGGTATGCTTCGTCCAGTTCTCCATCGCGGCGTCCCTGTGTGTGTCTTCGTCGGCGCCCGGATGCCACGAACGGCGTCCAGCCTCAAAACTGTCCGCTCACAATAAGCACTCCCGCTGGGTGCACCTCCAAAAACGCATGTCCGTTGTCCCCGGACGGCTGCTCAAACAGACAAAATGCGGACCAAACTGGTCCGCATTTGAGCAGCCCCGCTGGAGATGACCTTAGCTCCTGTACATACAATTTTTTTCTTCGTCTCGACGCACATATATTCTGTCGTCCGCACACATTCTATCGTCGCGCCGGGCTTGTGTATTGGCCGTAGCAGACTGCATGCGTGCCGCACACATTCTATCGTTGCGCCGGGCTTTGACAGTCCGATTCGACGTCAGGGGCTCAGGGCGTTCACCCAAGGAATCCCGTACGTCGAGGGAGACACTTACGGCAGGAGCTACGCGACACGTACGTGACAGAGAGACGTACGATGTATTCCTGCCTAGACAGTTTCGTACCATACATGAAATTCACGAAATCGCCCATGAATACGGACGTAGATGCTGACATCCGAAGCTAAATCACCCACACACACACAGTGCACGTATGATTGCGAGGAGGAATCACTGCGCCTCTAGGCCCTGGCTAGTTGTTTGCCACTATATATGCGAGCACTATCTTGTCCGGCCAGCAGCTCCAGCCTGCCGGGAAGTTTGAGACCCACAAAAAGAGAAGAAACAGAGGTTCGCGCGCGAGATGGAGAGCCGGCGGCTGTTCGCGACGGAGAGCCTCGGGGGCAGGGCGGTGTACAGGCTCCATGCCCTCACCGTGGCCGCCGGGATACTCCTGGTGCTCTACTACAGGGTGACGCACGTACCGGCCGCCGGCCAAGGGAGGGCGGCGTGGCTGGGCATGCTGGCGGCGGAGCTCTGGTACTCCTTCTACTGGGTCATCACGCAGTCCGTGCGCTGGAGCCCCGTCCGTCGCCGCCCCTTCAGGGACAGGCTCGCCGTAAGGTACGTTTCGATTGCCATACGTGTCTTCTTACACTTTCTTCTTTTTTTTTTTTTTTTTTTTTTTTGCATCCGTAGCTGTTGCTTGCCTTCAAAAGGATTTAATCTTACTTTTTTTTTAGAAACACATCACAAACGCAAACGCTCAATACACGCGTATACACTCACCTCTATGAACGTACACACATACATTCTACCCGCACCTGAGTCCGAGCCGACGGATCTTGAGATTGACGAAGTCACCAAAGACGTCTCGCTGTCGACGAGAACTTCACCTCCTACTGAAAGAATATTCCGTCTAAATGCAACATACAAGAGCCAAACCTACACATCCGACGCAAGGTTTCAATCATACTGATCGGATACTAATACGAGTACTGAGATGAGCGCGGTATTCGTTCTTTCTTTGCTCACCAGCGTAACGTACAGCCGGCCAGGTGCTCCTGCATGAGTCAGAGGTCGATCATGCAGGCGTACGTGCTTCCTTAATTTTATCCATAGCTGCACTTCCATCGTACTGATCGTACTGTTTGATTTCTTGCACTATAACACGGTAGATGTTTAAGGTCACTTTTAAGTGTCCTTAAATATGTACTTAATGCCACTAAAAGTTTTTAGTGGCACTTTGGTAAAGTGACCCGGTTGATCGTGTCTCTAAAAGGTATTAGTGGCAATTTGTCACTAAAAGTCTATCTATAGTGGCATTTTTGAAAGTGCCGCTAAAACCTTTTAGTGCAACTTGCATGACCAACACGCCGATCGAGTCCCCACAACACTTGTCTTTTGAGCGCGGTGTTCGTTCTTTATCGAGATTTCTTCTTTATCTTCTCCAAAGAAAATAATAATAAACAACCGCCTCATTTTCCTCTATAACAAGAAATCAGTAGCGCTCATATTGGCCGCAGCGAAGGAAGAAAAATCGTAGCGACATGTCGGCAGTTTGCTACTATTAGAGCATCTCCGGTCGTGCCACAATAGGCGTCTGGATCGGCGCCCGAGGCGACCCTTTGGGGGCTCGTCCGGACGGCACGACACCGGTGGAGGGGCGCGACTGCCCACTCGTAGCCCCCAACCAAAACCTCCAAAGCAATATTTTGTCTATTTTCATTATTTTGGAGTCTAAAAAAATACATAAAAAGACTTGGTTCTACTTTTAAATTATTACATATATAGTTCACGAATGACTATAAATAAAAATAAAATGTTCATACAATTAAAAATAAATTGGAAGTGCACTATGCCGGCGCTAATCCTTTGCGAACCCACAAATGCTCCACTAGATCATTTTGGAACTGATCATGAGTGGCCCCATCTCGGATCTTCATATGCATAGCGATGTACTCGGTCCAATCCGCTCGCATATTGTGATCCACATTGTTAAGAGGACCCTGGAACTCATATGGAAGATGATCATGCACTGGATTTTCACGCTCATCATCAGTGATCATGTGCATGATCACACATGCATTCATAATCTCTCTCATCTGCTCGGCTGACCAAGTGAGAGCAGGATACCGCACAATGGCAAACCTCTGCTTGAGCACTCCAAATGCACGCTCGACATCCTTTCTTGTGCTCTCTTGTACCGAGGCAAACAAGGATTTCTTGTTGCCTAAAGGATTGGAAATTGTCTTCACAAATGTTGACCATCTTTGATAGATAACATCCGCTAGGTAGTACCCCTTGTTGTACTCGTGGTCATTGACAACATAGTTCAGTGGCGGAGCATGGCCTTCAACAAGTTTCACGAATACAGGGGAACGCTGCAACACATTGATGTCATTATGAGATCCTGTCATGTCGAAGAACGCATGCCAAATCCAAGTCTCGTGATCTGCCACTGCCTCAAGGACCAAGCTGCAAACTCCTTGATGGCCCCTTTTATGCAATCATTGTCATCCAAATGGACAGTTCTTCCAGCTCCAGTGCATGCAATCAATGCTTCCAAGCATACCAGTAAAACCTCTTTCTTTATTTGTTACCAGGATCCGAGCAGTTTCCTCCTTATTTGGTCCTCTCAAATAGTTTGGGCCAAATACTTCCACTATCGCAGTGCAGAACCTGTACATGGCTTTGATAGCCGACGACTCAGACATTCGGAGATAGTCGTCCTGGCCATCTGCAGGGCGCCATATGCAAGCATTCTCATAGCAGCAGTGCACTTCTGAATTGAGGAGAAACCTACCATCCCCACGGCGTCTTTCTTCATCTTGAACCAGGGGTCATGCTCCCTCACATGCTGCACCAATGTGTTGAACAACCTTCGGCTCATCCGAAATCTCCGACGAAAAATCCTTTAAATCGAATCTTGGGTTATCGGCAAAATAGTCGGCAAAAAGCATGTAGTGGCCTTCTATTCTCATCCTCGGTTTCGTCTTTCTTCTCCCAAACTTGGATCCTTCTCGCTTTGGTTCGCTATTGGCTTCATCATCGGAGTGGAGTTGTGCCAAACAAGCAAGAACAAGAAAGTTCTAATCTTCCTCGTCGTTGATACCGGCTTCTTCCTCTAAGAGAAAGTTCACCATCATCTCATCGTCGCTATCCATCTGTAGAAATGAAAATGGCTTCAATATATGACAAAATAAATGGCCGGCGTCCAACCGGGCAAATCGCCGAACACGTTTGGGGCGAGGTGGTTACCTCTGATCGCCGGAGGTGGCGCCTGAGGCGGCGCCGGTGGGGCGGAGGCGCGACGGGAGAAGGGCCGGGGGGCGGAGCCGAAAGGGTACGATTTGGGAGTGGCGCCGGTGGGCGAGAGAGTGGCCATCCCCAAAGTGCCAAATTATCCGCCATGCGGATTTTCCGGTGCGCCACAAGCCACGCAAAGAACCTGCATTTAGGCACGATATGGGCCTTCCATATCTTCCTCGTATCGAAAGGAGCATGAGATCCAAAGAACTGACATTTGTACGCCGATGCCGCAGAGTAGACACCGACGATGTCCACTTCCAAACGATCGTGTCCGGCTGAGGGAGGAGCTGCACGTCTTGCACTATCCTCCAAAGCTGGAAAAGCTCTCAAGATGCCTAGTGGTGGATATGTTCTGCAGGGCTCTAATCCAGTTACCTCCTTCCATCTCTTTTGCGACCGTCCGATGCTTGCGAGTTGCGATCGCAAAAAGGCTCGGGAAGCGCAACTTTAGGAGCCCGTCCGTGCTCCATGCATCATGCCAGAAGAGGCACCGTCGTCCGTCGCCAAGGGTGATCCTTGTGGAGGCGCGAAAGAGCTCCATATCCACCGGTGTACATGGGAGCCTCATGCCAATCCAGGGTCTAGTAGCATATGTCCACTCAAGCCATGCCCAACGGAGCCGTAGGGCACGGCCAAACTTCTCTAGATCGGAGACTCCAAGTCCTCCTAAAGCAACAGGTCTACAAACGATGGCCCAGTTCACTAAAGGGTGACTCATGGTGCTCGGGTCAGAGCTACCCTTCATCCAGATGAATTCTCGCCGTATTTTATCAATTCGCTTGAGAACCCACTTTGGGAGGACGAAGATCGTGAGGTAGTATGTGACCATGGATGATAGCATCGATCTTGCCAGGATCATTCTTCCCGCCGTCGTGAAATGTTTGCCTCTCCAACCCGCAAGGCGTGCTCCAATCTTATCAATGAGGGGTTGGAAGTTCACCGCCCTTAGCCCGGCGAAGTGAAGAGGTAGTCCAAGATAGGTGCAAGGGAATGATCCCCTTCTAGCGGGGAAACAAGCAAGGGCCTCCACAATTTGATCTTCGTTGCATCTAATAGGATGAATCTCCGTCTTTGTCAAGTTGGTTTTAAGCCCCATCGCATCTCCAAAAACCTCAAGGATTTTGGTGATCGCCTTCAAGTCCTCCGTGGTCGGTGCAGTGAAAACAGCTGCATCATCCGCGTAAAGAGAGACACGGAAGCGAACAGCGTAAAGCGTCTCAAGCTCCGTCGCCCGCCGAAGAATATGGTGAAGTGGCTCAATGGCAAGGATGAATAGCATGGGTGAGATAGGGTCTCCCTGCCGCAACCCTCGAGCGTGTCTAATGGACGGCCCCGACTTCCCGTTGAGCATGATCTGGGAAGACGTCGTGGAGAGGAGAAGGCAAACCCATCTAATCCATCTTGGGCCGAAGCCAAGCGCACCCAAGATCTCCGTGAGGTAAGCCCAATTAACCGAGTCGAAGGCTTTTGAGATGTCAAGATTAATGAAGAAGCTTGGTGTCTTTTCCCGGTACAGCTCCCTCAGAGTGTGCTGGACATGGAGGAAATTATCCTGGATGCATCTCTTCTTGATGAAGGCGGATTGGCTAGCCGAAACGAGGTCCGAAAGTAGGGGCGCAACACGAAAGGCCATCATCTTAGAGAGCATTTTGGAGACGCTCTGAATAAGGCTAATCGGTCGAAAGTCTCCAACCCTCTCTGTGTCCGGTTTCTTTGGAATCAGCACAATGTTTGCATAGTTTAGTAGACATGCGCCTCCATCTCCTCTCTCCGATAATTGTGTGATTGCCGCTAGAAGGTCATGGGAAATCGTGTCCCAGCATGAGCGAAAGAAAAGCCCAATGAAGACATCAGGTCCCGGAGCCTTCTCACTCGGCATATCAAAGGTCGCCTTCTTGAGCTCCTCCATGAGGAAAGGCGCCTCAAGGTCGGTCAAGTCCCTCGCATAGTAGAGCGCCTCCCAATTGAAAGTGGCATTCCGTTGTTCCGACGTGCCTAAGAAGCCAAGAAAATGTGTTCTAAGGGCCTCCTGCTTCTCCTCGTGCGTGATCGCAAGGCCCTGTGGAGTCCGCAAATTTACTATGAAATTTTCCGCTCCTTCCATTCGCTCGTAGATAGAAAATCTTGGAATTGGCGTCCCCGAGGCGAACATTTGTCAGCCTAGCGCGCTGCCTTATTCTAATCTTGATGATCGTCACGGTGCCTTGTATTCTTGCACGCAGCTTTACACGCAGTGTCGCAGTCCTCTCTCCTCCGTGGAGAGTAGCCGATGCTCCTGAGCTACATCAAGTCTGCCAATCACCTCCTTTGCTATCGCCGACTGCATCCGGAGGTCACTAAATTTTTTCTTGTGCCATGCCTTGAGTGCCTTCGCCACCCGCGCCAACTTGAAATGGAGCCTTCTTACCGCACTTGTGGTGTGCACATCTTTAGCCCAAGCGGCATCGACCACCTCATGGAAACCATCCATACACATCCAGAACGCCTCAAAGCGGAAGCAGTGAACCCTCGGGAAATTTGCCGCTCCAATAAGGAGTAAAGGAGAGTGATCCGACACTACCGATGGAAGCGGCTGCAAGATGGCTGAGGGGAAGGTCGTGTCCCATCCATCGGAGCAAAAGAAGCGATCAATCCTCGATAGGGACGGAGTGGCCTGTTCATTGGACCATGTAAATTTCTTCCCGGTCAGCCGAAGCTCCCGCAGCCTAAGGGCGTCCAGCGCGCCCTTGAATTTTCCCATCAGCCTCCGATTAAGTCGTCCATTGCTTTTGTCTTTGGCCCGGTATATTAGGTTAAAGTCCCCCAGGATTAACCATCTAGGAGGTCTTGAAGTTGCCAGGCCTCTGAGCTCGTCTATGAAGGCGCACTTCTCAGCGTCCCCTTGCGGTCCGTATACTCCCGTTACTCCCCAAGAGGAGCCATCTTCACGATCTGTGATCGTCGCGGAGACGGCGTTTAGAGTTGTTCCTGTTGGCGTCAGGCTGAAGTAGTTGTTGTTGGCAGCCACAATCACCCCCCCCCCCTCTAGTTCCGTCAGCAAGAAGATAAGCAAATTTGTCAGCAAAATCTGGCCCAAGAGTTTCCACAATCATTGCCTGGTCGACCACCTGAAGCTTTGATTCCTGCAAGCAGACGATGGAGGCATTCGCGTCACAGGCAAGGTCTCGCACGGCGTGATTCAATGTAATAAGGATAGATTTATTACATCACTGGGTGATTCGATGTAATAAATATATACAGTTAGACTATCACGGGGTGATTCAATGTAATAAATCTATACAGTTAGACTATCATGCCCTGATCAGTTAGACTATCATGGGGTGATTCAATGTAATAAGTATAGATTTATTTAGACATATTTTACTGTATATATGCATTTATATTTTGACAAATGGAATTCAAATATTTTGGAACCGAGGGAGTAATACCTAATTAATCATTTATGGACAACCATGAACCTTACACGTTAGAAGTGCCACCAAGGGATAAAAAAATAGAGATCCATTTTCATAGTTAAAGGGTGTTAATTACAACTCTACAATTGTTGGACATTTGCACCAACATTCAAACATATTTTTGGCGCACCAAGCATTAACATGGTTATTATGTCATTTTGAAGGTACAGAGAAAGACTACCTTGTGTGGATATCTTTGTATGCACTGCAGACCCACAGTCAGAGCCACCAAGTCTGGTCATCTCCACCATCCTATCGCTCATGGCATACGATTACCCAGCTGAAAAATTAAGTGTGTACCTTTCCGACGATGGAGGATCAATTCTCACTTTCTATGCTATGTGGGAGGCAGCCTCATTTGCAAAGCATTGGCTACCATTTTGCAAGAGATATAACATTGAGCCAAGGTCGCCAGCTGCTTACTTTTCAGAGTCAGATGGGCTTCAAGAATTGTGCAATCGAAAAGAATGGTCATTTATCAGGGTAATTAAGCATATACTACAATCATATTTTTTTAGCATGTGTTATCAAGCGGCTATTGAACCAAAGTGCTCAACATATTACTAGACTATATATTTTCAATTTAATGTTTAGGATGTGCAGCCTATCCAAAGTTTTCAACACGTGGTACTGCAACTGGTGACACCGTTTTTTTTTGCAGGATATGTATAACGAAATGACTGAGCGAATTGATACAACAGTCATGCAAGGAAAAATTCCCGAAGAAATCAAATGTAATCATAAAGGATTTGATGAGTGGAATGTAGAAATTAACTCAAAAGATCACCAACCAATTGTCCAGGTAGCTTTCCAGACATCCAAATTGGAGTAATTGTTTGCACGATTTTTGAGTAAATAACTTGCATGGTATTTGGGAGTTTGAAGTTCTAAAGTTGTTTCTTTTTAGATTCTAATAGACGGTAAAGATCAAAGTGCAGTTGATAACGAAAGAAATGTGCTACCAACACTTGTGTACATGGCACGCGAGAAGAGGCCTTGGCACCACCATAACTTCAAAGCTGGGGCAATGAATGCTCTGGTGCATACACTAACCTTACCCCATCATATTAAGTAGACGGTTTATTATAAATTTTATTGTCTTCATTTGTAAATATACTCGTTCTCTTATACCGATTCTTAGCTCCATACTAGTTACACTATAATTTAATCACAAAGAGTATTGATGGACAAGAGTAACCAAATGTTATGGTGTGATTTATGTTAATAAATGTAATAAATTTATATTCAGAATATGTCAATTTTACATATAGACAATAAGTTATCCACGAATCTGACATATTTATAACATTTACTAGGTATGTTTGTACAACATTTTATGGAGATTTTGAATAACATCTTGTTAAGATAGATGAAATACTGTTCCATGAAAGGTTGGAATGCTTTCACCATAATGAATTTTTTCAAAGTGTGTTAATTTTTTTTATTGAAATGCAGATCAGGGTATCATCACTAATAAGCAACAGCCCTATCATCATGAATGTGGACTGCGACATGTATTCCAACAACAAAGATACGATCAAAGATGCACTATGCTTCTTCCTTGATGAAGAAATGGGTAACAAGATTGGATTTGTGCAGTATCCTCAGAACTATAACAATATGACCAAGAACAATATATATGGGAACTCCCTACAAGTCCTTAATAAGGTTAGAAGTGCCAAATTGTACGATCAACAATATTCTAGTGTTATCTCTAATATGAGCAATCATAATGCATGTTCTAGAACTAACATAACAGCTCGATCTTAAGGTGGAGCTACGTGGTTTCGATAATTTGGGTGGCCCTCTATATATTGGCACTGGGTGTTTCCATAGAAGGGAGATCCTTTGCGGCAGGAAATACACCAAAGAATACAAGGAAGACTGGGACAGAGGAATCAATGACATAATACATGAAAACATATATGATGTTGAAGAGAAAGCAAAGTCGTTAGCAACCTGCACATATGAACATGAAACACCGTGGGGAGATGAGATTGGGCTAAAATATGGTTGCCCAGTGGAGGATGTAATCACTGGATTGGCAATACATTGCAGAGGATGGGAGTCGGTCTGCAACAGTCCCACGACGCCAGCATTTCTGGGTGTAGGTCCATCAACACTTGCTCAGACACTGCTGCAGCACAAGAGATGGAGCGAGGGTAATTTCACGATATTTCTTTCAAAGTATTGCCCCTTCGTGTTTGGTCATGGAAAAATCAAGCTACGACATCAAATGGGTTATTGTATCTATGGATTATGGGCACCCAATTCACTCGCGACACTATATTATGTCACCATCCCTTCCCTGGCGCTCCTCAAAGGCACACCCCTTTTCCCAGAGGTAATGATTCACATTCTTATGGAGATGCCTCGCCAAATTTAAACATGTTTCATATTAAAACTAATGCAAATATTCGTGTATCGTTCAGATTACAAGTCCATGGATCGCACCCTTCATATGTGTCTTCTGTGTGAAGAACATGTATAGCTTGTATGAGGCTTTAATTTGTGGGGACACATTAAAAGGATGGTGGAATGGACAGAGAATGTGGTTAGTCAAAAGAATAAGCTCATACCTTTTTGGAGTCATTGACACTCTGTGGAAGTTACTAGGACTATCACAGATGACGTTCACAGTTTCATCAAAGGTGAGCGATGAAGATGTATCCAAGAGGTATGCGCAAGAAATTATGGAATTTGGGTCATCAACTCCCGAGTATGTGATCATTGCAACCATCTCGTTACTCAACCTCGTTTGCATGATGGGAGGGTTTCTTCACGTCATAACAGGCGGCTGGAATGTACTCTTGAATGTACTTTCCCCCCAGATCATTCTCTGTGAGATGCTAGTGATCACCAATATCCCATTTTATGAAGCAATGTTCTTGAGGAAGGATAATGGCCGAATACCATTTTCAGTAACATTAGCTTCTATTGGCTTTGTGGTGTTGACAATCTTGGTTGAGATTCTGGCACCAATAGTTTAGGGTCTTGGAAGAGATATTGATGTCGAATAACAATAAAATGGGTGTATAATTCATGGTTGCTTGAGGAACACTTGATATGATAAATTTTAGGTGTACTTCTATGTATAATCTACCTTGATATGATCATGTGGAAATTAACACAAGAACTTGAAGTGCTGAAGAATCACGGTTTATCAGACTATTCATTATATTACATCTAAGAATACACACCATGTGTTGTATATATTAACAATTTAGCATATGATTTAATCCAAATTAATAACAAGTAAATCATACCAATAGAAATTAAAATAATCATGCAAACATCTAATATAGTAGATGAGCAGATCCAATCTATAGTGAATACCATACATAGGAATTGCACCAATATCTCATACACATGGCACATGTATACGTATTGTGCAGCATGAGCGCAAGTGTTGTCCTTGTGCATGTTGCCGATGAAGAGGTTGCCGAGATCCCGAAAGAAGTCGTCGTTGGGTACTTGCGTGGCACCGCAAAGGTCCGGAAACCGTGCTAGAGTAATTAACGCATTCGTTAATTACCAATTAATGACTTATTAATTTTTTCAACCAGCAAAATAAACGTCCTCGGCTCGGCTCATTCTCACAACCAGGGGCACGGCGAGGCGGGTGACAGAGGTGGAGCGCGCGTGTGGGACACCTCTGCGCACTTCACACCAAATCATACTAGTTGTATGAATGGCTCACTTTATAAGAGCATCTCAAGCCGGAGTCTCCAAACCGGCCCCAAGCGTCTGGACGGACAGCCCGGGCGCGTTTTCTGCCCTAAACTTGCACCAACCTACCCTCCTCAAAGTGAGCCCAGCGTCCAGGCTGTCTGGCAATCTCCAAACCTAGCCCATACGTAGGGAGAGTTTGGGGTTGTTCGAATGCATCGGACAGCCCTCCACGTGGGAATCAGCCCACCCCGACCCCACATATATCCTCTACACTCCACACTTCAGAGCAAACCCTAGCTCACTATCATCCGATCCCCTTTCTCATTCCAGTCGCTTCGCCGACAACTGTCAACAATGCCAGGCTCCGACAACGGATCTGCGCATGATATGTACTAGGAGAAGAAGTGGGAAGCGAGTAGAAGAATAAGATTTCCCGGCCGCCGGCCAATGCTTGGCCAGAGCTTCTACCGTGTGTAGCCTGCGGATGGCTCGAGTCCGGCTCCGACGGAGGAGGTCTAGTGACACCTCCGCTTCAGGTACGTTGCTCCGTTATAGTGGGAATTATAGTAGTGTGTGCACATTGGAGCTCAACGTAGCTTGTTCGTTCCATAGAGTGGAAGAGGTCCCTGGTTCTCCAACAAAGAGGATGCATTGCTATGTAGGACTTGGTTGTCTTGGGTGGGGGGAAGCCGTTCCGGCTTTCCTTCGTTCTGGCCGAGAGTCCATGAAATGTTCAATTCGTATATGGGCTTATCCTGCACCGAGCAATCTCTTCACCATATATGGTCATGCATCCAAGCCGTCGCCAACAAGTTTTCCGGCTACTATGCCAAAGTTGGATGTGTATATTTCGTTGCACCAAAAAATCTATATTACATTTCACATTGAATTCTAGAATTTGTTGAGTTGCTCTTTTGTTGGTAGGAGGAAGATGCCATCTTAATTTTCAATGGAGACCCGCTGCGTACATCAAAATGGCATCTCACTTGTTGTTAGGAAATACTAAAGGACTCTTCGTTCGTCGACTACATGCCAGCGTCCGAGAAGGTGACGATGATGCGCCAAGCTGAAAGATCGAGAGGGTTTACTAGAGGGGGGGGGAGTGAATAGGTTAATTTTACTTGTTTTCGATTAAAGGTTATTGCTCAAATATAGATTGTCTAGATCATGCAACTAGGTGAACAATCCTATATGATGAGCAAAGACTACTAGCACAAAATATTTAAACAACTAAGATAGTAGCAACAAGTAAAGGTAAGTTGAGGAATAACCGAACATAATGACGCGGAGATTTATCCCGAAGTTCACTTTCCAATGGAACCTAATCTCCGTTGGAGCGGTGCGGTACCACCAAAGAGGAACACCGAGTAGCCGTAAAATGGAACACAATATCTCCTTCGTGACCTACCACTAATGTGGAGAGGCGTGAATCACTATGTTGCCATTAAGGTTGACAACTAGAACCTTCAGAACGATCAGGAACACTCCACAAGTTAGAGGGTCCTCACCAAATCCACCGAGCCACCAAAACTCGATGCTTTAGGCCAGGTGTCGGGGGGCTACCCCCGAGTAGGGGTAAGGCAAGTGGTAAAATGAAGATCAGAGTACTGTTGGCCGGGTTGGCGGCTACCCGGGTACCCTCTACCCGGTAGTCTCTATCCGGTCATAAGTACTGAAGGCCAAGAGAAGATATTGAGGAAGATTATATTCGTCCGGGTAGCGATCATGTGGTCCGAGTAGATGGGCTGCGTTCCTACTCGGGCAAGAAGTCAATGGAGCCGTTCTGACAAGATCCCGCGTATCCTGTAGCCGTACAGGCGTGCGGTTCAACTTACGGAGCGCGTGATTATCCGCGCTACGGCGTGGCTACAGTGAGGTAGGCGCCTGTCAAGTCCTGTCACTGACAGAGGGGACATGACATGAGGTGGGGCCTACTCTATGTGACTGACAGGGTGGACAAGTCCTGTCAGCCGGACGGCGCGGCGACTTCCCGCGCCCGCGTCAGCGAGAAGCCGAGGCGTGCTCTGCTTCACAGAGGGCGTGTCCCATCAAGTTGTACCTTTTAGTCTTTGTTTATTCGGCTGGGCACCAGTATATAAGGTGCCCTGCCCCTCCTGCGCGAGGGACGTTGCCTCAGATCGCATTTATTACAAGGACCAGCACTAGAGCGAGAGAGAGCAGCAGAGTGGCTACTCGGCTGAGAGGCAAAGTTGTACTGTGGCTACTCGGAAATTATACATACAGAGAGATAGGCAGGAGTAGGGGTGTTACCTCCACACGAGGGCCCCGAACCTGGGTAGTTCTTGTTGTTTGCAGTGATACCTGAGCGCGGCTACTCGCCGTGCGATCCCTCCCCGGATACCTACAGCGTCCATCGGCCCCAAACTTAAGCCATCCCATGGCATCTGTCTTCTCCACACCACGACAGTTGGCGCCCACCGTGGGGCCAGCAGCGGCGCTGGCTGGGGTTCATATTCGGACGGGACCGATTCCTGCTTCGGGGGAGCGTGTGGTCTATGGCCTTGTCCACAGATTCGGCTCCTTCGACTTTGTCACTGACAACGCCGGCGATTTTGGCGGCAGGCCCGTGCCAGCAGGCGGCTCAGTGCTTTCTTTCGGTGCGCACCTGGTCTACGTTGCTACCACCGTCATCCGCGAGTTCCCGGAGGAGGTGCTCATCGCGGAAGATCCTCCTGCTGTACTCGCTGCCCGCGGGAAGCCTTCTGGCTGCTCTGCGGACAGCGTGGAGGTGATGATGACAGCCCGGCTATCGATGCCGGGAAAGGCGCGGCCGCTACTGCGGGAGTCATCGAGGAACCTGCTGGCGCAAGGGTCCACAAGCCCTACGACATGCCCCGGAACATTCCGGGTTACGTGGATGCTTCCACGTCCGCGGCTATACCAGTTGCTCGCGGTGGCGCCACCGAGCAGCTGGGCATGCCGCCTCCCACCGAGCTCGAGCTCATGACGATGAGGGCGCAACTCGAGCAACAGCGTCAAGCGCTACTCGCGGAGTCCCAGGAGCTGGAGAAGGTTAGGCTTGAGCTTAACCTAGATCAAAACGAGTACAACAGAGCACATGGCTTTACTCCTGTTTCTAGGCTGCCTAGCAAGCTAGGCGCTACCCGTCGCAACTTAGGCGCTGAGCTGGCTAGAGATGGTAGGGCTGCTAGCCAATCTGCTAGTTTGAACACTGCTGGTAGGCCAAAATATAGCACTCCTGCCAAAACTCTTAGGGCTGCAGAGGCAGTGGCTGCTGAGTTGCCGCATCTCACTGGCGACGCGCGCGCTAGGCAGCAGGATAGGTTGAATGAGCTAGTGCTAGAGGCTGGCAGGCAGAACGAGGAGTTCCGGAAAGCCAATCCGGGAGCTGGCGCTTCTCAGGTTGTGCACTCGCATGCGGTCAGATCTGTGGATCAGGCCTCATCGCCGCTTCCTGGCAATGAGAGGGACCAGAGTGTGAACTCTGGGAAGAGCAAACAGATGCAGGTGTACGACCCGGCTGCCGCCGGAAAACAGCACGCTGTGGCGCGGCAGCCCGGTCAGAAACACAACTCTGCAGGAGCAGGCTATCAAGCCACTAAAGCTCACAGCAAGGGGCAAGGAGGAAACCGCGCGGGAACATCGCGGCATCATGCCGCCAACCCGGTTCAGCCGAGGGTACAGCAGCCAGCAGCTGTGCAGCCGCAAGTAGTTGTGGCAGCAGCCAACCCGGTGGCTCAACCCGGTCCTGTGCCGCAAGACCGCTACGATGATGGGGACTCGGCAATGGAGATGGCCGGGTACGCTGACCCAAGAGACATCACTGATCGTTTGGGTGACCGCATGCTGGAGCCCAGCGATGCAAGATACAAGTTGGACCGGATTAACCGGTCAGCACAGATGGAGACGAGGGGGCCACCCGGCCCAGCTTGCTTTGGCAACCGCATCATGGGGGAGCCTTCTGTGAACAAGTTCCAGTTGGCTAGAGGGACCAAGTGCTATGATGGCAGCACCAAGCCGGAAGACTGGCTAAGCGACTATGTTACCGCTGTGCACATTGCAGGCGGCAATCGGAGATGGGCCGTGAGATACGTTCCCCAGATGCTGGAGGGCCCTGCCCGGATCTGGTTGAACAACTTGCCCAAGGACAGTATTAACTGCTGGTTGGACTTCTCGGAAGCCTTCATCAGCAACTTCACCAGCACATACAAGAGGCCGAATAGGCCGCAGCAGCTTTCAGCTTGCAAGCAGCGAGAAGAGGAGACTGACCGAGAGTACCTTACTCGGTGGAGCACACTGAGGAACACCTGCGAGGGTGTGAATGAGTCACAGGCAATCGCCTGGTTTGCTCAAGGCTGCAGGCATGGCAGCATGTTGTGGCAGAAGCTGCAGAGAGAGATGCCGAGTACGCTCGCCGAGACAATCAAGATAGCTGATATGTATGCACTCGGAGACCCTACTCAGCCTTTACTCGATGCATTCGAGCCGAGAAGGAAGCACCATGATGGCCACAGACGACAAGAGTTCCGCAACAAGCGCAGAGGTGACCGACCTGATACTCGGTATGATGCCGAAGAGGTGAATGCTGTGATCCAAGACCCTGCGGCTGCTGGGAAGTAGCCAAAGGCAGAAAACTGCTGGAGCCCAATACGGGCAGAACCAGAATCAGGGCCAAGGCATCAAGAAGCCATACACTGCTCCTCAGCAAGGTAGCGGCAACCCGGACGCAGGAGATGCTCAGAGATTTATCTTTGAGAACATGAAGGATGGGCCATGCAGCTTCCATACTCGGCATCCGAGTAGGCCAGCCAACCACACTACCCGGCAGTGCAGCTGGTGGGACCGCATCAAGGGTGAAGGTTTTGGTCAGCTGCCCCCTCCTCCTCTGCCGCTCTCGGGAGCCAATGTGCAGCCTATTCGGGCAGCTGCTCCCAGGCCTCAGTGAATCCGAGAAGGGAGAATGTGAACAAGTGGCTCAGGGAGCCAACCGCAACTACGACAACCGCTATGACCGCAACCGCAATGACCGCAACCGCAACTACTACACCCGCAACAACAACAGGAACAACAACAACAACAACAACAACAACAACAACAACGGCAACAATGGTGGTGGAGACCGCAACCAGTACCAGGAACACCATGAGAGCTACATGGTATTCACCACCGAGCCAGACGACAAGCAGTCGCTGCACAGGCGTGCAATGGAGGTAAATGCAGTGATCCCAGCTGTGCCTCACTACCTGCTCTGGTGCGAGCAGGAGATTACTTGGTCCAGAGCTGATCATCCCAAGGTGATGCCCAACCCGGGTACATATGCTCTGGTGGTGGATCCTACCTTCCTGGGGACCACGAAGAATGTCAGGTTCAGCAAAGTGCTGATTGATAACGGCATCAGCATCAACATCATGTACCGCGATACCCTGGAGAAGCTCGGCCTTGCCGAGAACATGCTGCTACCCAGCAGGACTACTTTCCATGGCATTGTGCCGGGAGTATCTTGTGCTCCAATCGGCCGCATCTGGGTTGATGTCCTATTCGGCACCAGGGAGAACTGCCGCACCGAGTGCCTGCAGTTCGAAGTGGTTGATCTTCAGAGCCCCTACCATGCTCTACTCGGTAGGCCTGCGCTCACCAAGTTCATGGCCTCAACCCATGCAGCCTACCTGAAGATGAAGCTACCTGGTCCCAATGGTGTCATCACCATCTCGGGTGATTACAAGCGCTCTTGGAGTGTGCGTCTGCTGGTTCTCTGCTGGCAGAGTCCATGGTCATTGCTGCCGAGAAGAAGAAGATACACGAGGTGGTTGCTATGGCGCAAGCAGCGCAAGTCGGCATGCCTGGCATGCCGGGTACCCAGTATGGAGCAGCTTTCCAGGCCTCCCAGGAGACAAGGAAGGTCCAGGTCGATCCTGAGTTCCCAGACCGTGTTGCCATCATTGGCGCCGGGTTGGGCGAGAAATAGGAAAGCGAGCTCATCCACTTCCTCCGTGAGAATCGGGATGTCTTCGCATGGTCTAATGAGGACTTGCCGGGTGTCCCGAGGGAGTTGGTTGAGCACTCGCTACATGTGCGTCCCGACGCCAAGCCAGTTAAGCAGGCTATGCGCCGCTTTGGCGATGAGAGGAGGAAAGCTATCGGTGATCAGATCACCAAGTTGCTGATCAGCGGTTTTATCATGGAGGTGCTGCATCCGGATTGGCTAGCCAACCCGGTCATGGTTGAGAAGAAGAAGGAGGACCCCAAGGCCGAGACTGCATGGCGCATGTGCGTGGACTACAACGACCTGAACAAGGCCTGCCCCAAGGATCCATTCCCGCTACCCCGCATAGATCAGCTGATCGATTCCACTGCCGGGTGTGAACTTTTGTCTTTCATTGATGCCTACTCTGGTTTCCACCAGATACCTCTTAATCCGGCTGATCAAATAAAGACTGCTTTCATTACCCCGTACGGGGCTTATTGCTATCGTGTCATGTGCTTTGGGTTGCGGAATGCTGGGGCTACCTATCAGAGATGCATGCAAAATGCTTGCATGATCAAATTGGCAAAAATGTGCAGGTGTACGTAGATGACATTGTCATCAAAACGAAAGAAACACATACTCTGCTTAGTGATATTGAGGAAACTTTTGCTAACCTGCGCAAGTACAGGATGAAACTGAATCCGACTAAATGCACCTTTGGCGTCCCGGCTGGCAAGCTACTCGGCTTCTTGGTATCCAGTCGGGGCATTGAGGCCAATCCTTCAAAGATAAAAGCTATAGAGAGCATGTCTTTGCCGAGATCACTGAAGGATGTGCAAAAGTTTACCGGGTGCTTGGCTTCTCTGAGCCGCTTCCTGGGAAGAATGGGTGAGAAGGCCTTGCCTCTTTACCAGCTCATGAAGAAGAGTGATAAGTTTGTCTGGACATCGCAAGCCGATGTGGCATTCAGAGAACTCAAGACCATGCTGGGTAGCGCACCCATCCTGGCTAGCCCGCTACCCAAAGAGCCAATGTTGCTGTACACTGCAGCAACCAACCGGGTAGTCAGCGTGGTGATAGTGGTGGAAAGAGAAGAGGAAGGCAAGAAGGTGCAGCGGCCAGTGTATTATCTCAGCGAGGTGCTATCCAGCTCCAAGCAAAACTACCCGCATTACCAGAAGATGACTTATGGCGTGTACCTGGGTGCCAAGAAGCTCAAGCACTATTTCCAAGAGCATCCCATCACAGTGGTGAGTACTGCTCCCATCTCGGAGATCATGGGAAACAAGGAAGCAAGCGGCCGAGTAGCCAAGTGGGCAATCGAGCTAGCCGCGTACACTCCTCTGTACGCGAGAAGAGAAGCAATCAAGTCACAAACTCTGGCAGATTTCCTGGTGGATTGGGCCGAGATGCAGTATGATCTCCCTTGCCGGAAACCAACTACTGGAAGATGCATGTTGATGGCTCCAAAGTGAAGGAAGGCCTTGGTGCTGGCGTAGTGCTTACGTCACCCAAGCGAGATCAACTCAAGTACGTGCTGCAGATTCATTTCAAAGCATCTAACAATGTGGCCGAGTATGAGGCACTGGTACATGGCCTGAGGGTAGCCAAGGAGATTGGTGTGCAGCGTATCGTCTGCTATGGCGACTCGGATTTGGTGATTCAGCAAGTATCCGGCACCTGGGATGCCTTGGATGCCAACATGGCGTCCTACCGGTTTCTGGTGCAAACCATGACTGGCTTCTTTGAAGGGTGTGAGTTTCATCATATACACCAAGCTGAGAATGACGCAGCTGATGAGCTGTCCAAGTTGGGGTCTTCTCGGCAGTTCATCCCGGCTGGGATTGCCTTGGAGCATTTGAGAAAGCCATCCATCAAGCCATCCCCCAACTCGGAATCTATCTTTGTTCCATCTCTGCCAGGAGAGGAAGCCGTTCCAATGGAGATTGACTGGGAGGCTACAAAAGAGAACCCGAGGACTATCATCTCCAACCTGGGACTGGCACCTGCAACCCGGGGACTGCTCCATTCAACTCGGGACTATCGCATTCATTGAGGGGATCATTTCTCAGTACTCGGGGACTCGCCCCCAATTCAGAAGAGGTCTTGGTAGCTGATCCAATGGAAGTGGACGAACCAGTCTTTCCCACGCGGGAGACACCGAGTTGGGCTCTGCCCATATTATCCTTTCTAACGGATGGCACTTTGCCGAGTGACGAGGTCACAGCCAGGCAGATACAGAGAAGATCCAAGGGCTACACAATCCTCAACAAAGTGCTGCACAGAAGGAGTCCTACTGGCGTGCTGCAACGCTGTGTAGAGCCAGAGGAAGGAGAAGAAATTCTTGTGGAGATACACCAGGGGGAATGCGGACATCACGCCTCTTCTCGGACTCTGGTCAACAAGGCTTTCCGGCATGGCTTCTTTTGGCTCACTGCCTTGAAGCAAGTTGAAGATAGAGTGAGAAAGTGCAACGGCTGCCAAAGATTTGCAAGTAAGATTCATATGCCAACTTCCGAGTTGAAGACCATTCCAATTACTTGGCCATTTGCTGTTTGGTGTTTGGATATGGTGGGTCCTTTCAAGCCAGCCAGAGGCAACATGACTCACATCGTGGTCATGGTTGACAAATTCACCAAGTGGATTGAGGTCAAGCCTATTCGGAAGTGTGATGGAGACATAGCTGTGAGTTTCCTGAAGGATATGATCCTGAGATACGGCTACCCGCACAGCATCATCACGGACAATGGCACAAACTTTGCTGAGGGTGCATTCGCAAGATTCTGCAGAGAGAAGCGGATCCGGCTAGATGTTGCATCTGTTGCGCATCCTGCCTGCAATGGGCAAGTTGAAAGAGAAAATGCCATGGTGCTATCCGGCATAAAGCCAAGGCTGATTGAGCCATTACATCGAACCCCTGGTTGTTGGCTGACGAGTTGCCGGCGGTGTTGTGGAGTCTAAGGACTACCCCTAACCGATCAACCGGATACACACCATTCTTCCTGGTATATGGAGATGAGGCCGTGTTGCCCACTGACCTAGAGCATGACTCACCCCGAGTAACCCTCTACACTGAGGCGGAGGCGATAGAAGCTCGAGAAAATGACGTTGACCTGCTAGAAGAAGCAAGAGAGTTAACTCTCTCACGTTCAGCTATCTATCAGCAAAACTTGAGGCGTTATCACAGCCGGAAAGTAAACCCAAGGGTTTTCCTTGAAGGAGACATGGTCCTTAGGATCGTGCAGCGCACGGCCGGGATGCACAAGCTATCCCCTCCGTGGGAAGGGCCTTTCATTGTGAGCAAGGCTCTGCACAATGATGCCTACTATCTAGTCGACGCACAGGCACCCCAGAAGAACATGCCGGATAAAGCTGGAAAGGAATCTAAGCGCCCCTGGAATGTAGCTCTACTCCGCCGTTTTCATTCATGAACAAAAAGTTGTATGTATCTCCTCAACCGAGTTAAAATTCTAGTCGGCACTCCGAATTCAAACTCGGGGACTGCCCTTGTCCAAATCTGTTCTGTGTTGTTCTACTCTGTTTTACTTTGTCTACTCGGTTGGTTTACTTAGAATTTCATAAGCATATCTAGTAATGTGTTTAAACCCAAGGGCCAACTCTTCGACTCTGCTGCTGTCCGCAACCCGGCTTCATGGCAAGCAAGAGAACAAGCCACAAGTCAATGAGCACACGAAAAATTGCTAAGGAAAAGAGAGGTGTAGCAACCGAGTAGGGCGTTCTTTTCTGTTTCTGTTGTCTCTTTTCGGCTAAGTGGTGGGCAGCGTTACCATGCATTTTTTTAAGTGGCTAAGTATTTGAAACTCAAACTTTCAAATCTTGTGACTCGACTACCAAAAAAGCCGCAAGTGGCAGGTAAGAGCTGAGACAAAGAGAATGAGTGGATAAAAAATGCAACTCAGGGACTTGCATAGAAACGCAACCCGACATTGAGCCAGAGTTGCTAAACTGTTAAACAAGTAAGACTGAGTATCAAAGGACATAATTGTACCGATTACATATGCACCCGGCATCCCGGGGATCTGATAAAAGTTTGGAGATAAGACTTGCAGGAATTACACAACAGTAGAAGCAGTGTTGTCCGCGTCAGTGTTGGCAGAGGCAGCTGGATCGGAAGTTGTTGTAGCCACGGAGATGGGATCCGTTGCAGAGTCGGAGGCTGGAGTGGATTGAGTGCCGGACAGAGGGTAGAGACCGTCCGTAGCAGCAACAGTCGGCCCAACTCAGGAGCCAGGTCTTGGATCACCATCTCGGTGGTGATGGTGGCCTCCTGCGCGGCGGGCTGCGGCTACTTGGCCTCTGGGTTGGCTGCCAACCCGGAGTCCTCGACGTTGCCTTGCGGCTCGTTCCCCTCCGTCCCCTTGGCCTTCTCCTGCTTGGATCCCTCCTCCTCGGCTTCCACCTCGAAGTTGGCCAAGTCTTCGTCAGTAATGCTATCATCATCATCATCCTCGTCATCGTCGTCTTCGCCAACATCCGTATCAGGCTGGTGGGGCCGTTGATGAAGACGCTGGTGTCGGCGTAGGAGGCAAGCTCATAAGCCACCTCTTTTCAGCGAGCGATGCAATCCGGATCTCCGGTCCACTTGGAGTCTTCACGGCGCGTACTGATCCTTTGGAGATCCAAGTTCTTGTACCAGGACAAGACGAAGTGCAGCAGCTCGTCAGCTCCTGCCCGAGCTGCGGAGGCACGCCATTTCTTGAGCTCCACCTTGACCTTATCCAGGTGATCAGCAATTTCGTGGAAGGTTTCCGGGACATCCTTCTCGGGCCAGAAGAGCTTGTGCAACTTGATGCCATTTGACACCATGGAGGTGCCCAGGCCCTTGACGGAGCGGATTTGTGTCTTAATGTTGAGGAGATGGTCATTGATGCTGGAGGTGTTGTCAATATTCAGACCAGATGCGGCTCTAGCCTGTCTTGCCTTGTCCAAAGCGGGCACACCAGCGGAACGTAGTTCCGGGAAGATATCTTCATAAGGAACTAAGTTGAGTCAGAAACGGTGACCGAGAAGAAGTAAAACCGGGTAGAAGAAGGCAAAGAAGAAAAAGACAAGAGAAGAAGGGGGTAGCGGCAACTCACATTCCATTTCTACCACAGGGCCCCCAGCTTGACCTTCCAATCCTCTGATTCTTGGAGATACTTGTCATGGACGTGGCGCGAGTCATTGATTTGAACCTCGAGGGCTCGGTTCCTTTCTTTGAGCATGGTAATTTCCAGCTCGAGTGCTCGCTTCTCAGCTTTGGCAGTCACCTCAAAGTCCTGCTTCTTGCGGACGAAGTTGATTGCAGTTTGGAGCGCGGTGGTAAGATCGATTTGGAGCTTCTCGTAATCAGTTCTCTCGATCTTGCGCACCTTCTCTATTTCCGCTTCCCGGGCCTGCACTTGTTGGTGAGCTTCAGCGGGTGTGAGGCAGTCCAGATGCTGCTCCCGGAACTTCTTGTATTCTTCTGCGGGTAGAAGAGCGTTATCAGCAGAGTAGTCAAGGGTGAGAAAGCGAGTACAGAGAAGAGAGATGATTGTTCACCTTCCAGAGAAGTGATCTTGCTTTGTGTAGAGGCAGCGAAGACCTCGCAGTCCTGGTGCCTTTGCACCAGAGCCTTGAGCTCGCCTGCAAGGAAGACAACAATTGAGAAAAAAGAAAATAACGGGCGTAAGTACAAAACGCATAAACCGAGATGCTAAAAGCTTACTCTCTATTTCAGAAAGGTTGAGGGTGCGCTCCAGGGCCTGCTCCTCCATAGCATCCTTGTCTTTCTTCTCGGCCTCCAGGGCTTGGTTCCGCTCCCTGGCTTGGCGGTGGTTCTAGAGAAGCTGCCGGAAAATATGTGTCCTTTTCTGGACGCTATTCTGCAGAGTAGAAAGGAAGATATGAGTACGGGAAGATTTGGCGCGAGTAAATGTCAACTCGGTTGAGTCTTCACCTACTCGGCCTGAATCTCGGGGACTGGGGAATGACTAAGAGAAGAAGAGAAGAGAAAGAAGAAATCGGCAACTCGGAAAATGCAAAGAAGAGAGAGACACTTACCATATAGCTTTGCTCGATGTCCTCGGCGTTCTTGCGCAGGACAAACAACTTCCCGACCAAGGTGCAGCAAGGGCTAGCAACCGTCATGCCAACAGAGCCAATGTCGGCCTTGTTCCAGTCCGTTCGATAATGGTCGAGTTTCCCCAACTCGGTACCATCCCAGGCAGTGTTGCTGAGCACTTTGCTGTCCCAGGCCTTCCCGATGTGGCCTACTCGGTCCAAGATAGCCGCAAGGCCTTCTTCGGGAAGCTCCTCCTCGTCTTCGCCGCGGGAGGAAAGTTCTTTGATGACCAAGGAATCCTTCTTTCCCTTGGACTTGGAGACTCCGACGGCTTGGCGCTCTTTGAGAGCGACTAGTCATTTCTCCTCCTTGGACAGCGGGATCTGGTGGCGTTGCGACAGGTCTGTCCAGTACTCGGGATATTTGCGCTGCACGCTGGCGCCTATACCAGCTCTCAACTTCTCGACAGGGCCAAACGTGACCCCGCAGGAAACCGGGTTGGCGCTTGGAGTGGGCGGAGTCCTATTCAGAGTGAGTGTCAGCTGGGTGCTCTTGACCAGCTTCTTGGACGGCTCACCTTGCGGCTTGGAGGGCTGCGACGCCTGCCCAGCCTAGGAGGGAGCGCGTTTTGGCTCCGTCCGAGTTGACTCAGCTCCAGACTTGGTGGTCTTCTTGGTGCTTGGCGTGGGGGTTGGCCGAGACGGCTGAGGCACTTGAAGAGTTGGCTGAGGAGGTGGTGCCACTTGATGAACTGGCGGAGATGGTTGCAGAGTTGGTGGAGGAACTGGTGCGCGGGGTGGAGTCGCCTGCTAAGTTGGCGGCACAGGTGGTCGGCTACTCGGTGCAGCGTCCGGCTGCACTTGGTCTTGGCGGATTGGCTCCACCACATCGTCTTCTACCCGCTGCTCCGCAGCGGGATCAGGCCTTTCGGTGACACTGTCTTCTACCCGCGGCTCGGCCGCGGGGTCATGCTATTCTACGGTGTTGTCTTCAGGTTGCTGGCCCGCAGGAGGCTCTGGACACGCCAGGGTGGCATCTTCTTGCTGCTGCTCGGCAGCGTGTTCAGTATCCTCCCCAGCTGATGCAGCTGGAGGAGTTGGCGGCATCTCGGTGTTGGCAGCGTCCTGGGCAGCTTGCTGCGCTTCAGGTTGCTGCTGATCAGTGACTTGGTCGGTATCGTCCCCAGCGCCATCATTCTCGGCGCTGAGATCTTGTTCTTCATTAATAGGGGAGGATGCACGCGTCCTACCCTGCGGTTCCTTGTCTTCATATTCATCTGAGAGATCTACAAGCTGCTCTCGGGGCACAGTTGTCTTCTTCTTGGGAGGAGGTGCGGCAGTGGCATCAACGTCGAGAGGCGCGCTGGAAGAAGAAGTAGGGTTAGAAAGAAAGCAGAAAAAGGGAGAAGGGAAAAGCACAACAGAGAACGGCAGTAAGTCAAGGTTTACTCGGAGAACACTTACCCCTTGCTGGTGGGGACCTTGCTCTTACGGGAAGCGACGGCATTGTTCGCTGGCTGCTTCTTGGTCCACTTGGGAGGAGGTGCCTGGGCACCACTGCCAACCCACTTCTGGGTATTGGGAGAAGCCACGGATAGCGGATCGACGATCACGGGTTCATCCCCGTCATCCAACTCAGGTTCCTCTGCAGAGAAGAAGGGCGAATTCATAACAAGCAAGAGAGAAGGGAATCAAAGCATGCTACTAGTAAGCGGAAAGGTGAACCGAGTCACCTTCGTCGTCTTCGGACCAATCCCGAATAGACGTTTCTGCTCGGGACTTACCGGGCTGATTGGGTTGAGGTATGCACAAGGTATCTTGGGTGTTGTAGGCGGTCTTGTCGTCCTCAGTTCTGTCATCATGCCAGTTGGCCTCGAAGATTTCATTGTCCTCTTCTCTCTGGCGGTAGATGTGCTATTGGTACAAGTAAGCACTGTGTGTTAAGTTCTCGGATAAGAAGTTCTAATCGGGATAGCGTGCAAACACTAAGCACATGAGGCTAAGTGGTTTTACTCGGGATAGCGTGCAAATATAAATCACATGAAGCTGCGTGGTTCTACTCGGGATAGCGTGCAAATATAAAGCACACGAAGCTAAGTAGTTCTACTCGACACAGCATGCAATTACAAAGCATATGAAGCTAAAAGGAGTACTACTCGGTGCCAAGTACAAATTATAAGGGTGCAGAGAAGAGCACTAGCCTGGGGGATCTTCTTGAGACGGCTATACGGCGCGAAGCCGTATGCCCAGTTATCGGTGAGCGTGGTCTGCATGATAGACCTAGCCCAGATGGCCACCTCAGCCTTGCTGAGCTCAAAGGTCGTCGTCCTGGTACAATCCCGAGGACTTCCCATGTGGCACATCTTGTGCGCTCGGTCCTGGAGCGGGAGTACCCGGCGCGAGATCCAGCAGGCAATTGGATCGTCCTGAAGGAGCCCTTTTGCCACCAACTCGGTCAAGCGCTTCTCGACCTGGAGGACGTCTGGGACGGTCTTCTTTGGATCGTATCCCCAGTTCTGCCCGGTGGACAACACGTTCTTGAACTTAGGGAGCCCTATCCGGTCTTCGATGGGCTTCCCCTTCTCGGCGGGAACGTTCTTCACGTAGAGGAAACCGCGCTACCACTTGCGCACGGTTTCCAATCCGAGCACACGCGGGTGGTGCCCGGTCTTGCACTGCAGGATCATCGCGCTACCCGTCTGGGTCATCACGCGAGGGGCTTCAATGTTGCCAGGATCAGGAACACTCTGCTTGCGGAGGAAGAAGTACCTTGCCCAGGTCTGGACCGTTGGGTAGACGCCCAGGAAGGCTTCACACACATTGGCATGTGTGGAGAGCATAACGATAGCATTTGGTGGTAGATGGTGCGGCTGGAGGCCGAAGTGACGGAGGAAATCGGCAAAGAATTTGGAGATGGGAAGGCCGAAGCCGCGTTTGAAGTGGGAGAGTAATACGACGTACTCATCCTTCTCAGGTGCCGGGACGAGCTCGGTGCCAGGATGCCGGCAAACCATGCCGGGAGGAACACGGCGGGTGTTCACCAGCCATTGGCAGTCCTCGGCGGTGACGTCCGAGCTCTCCCAGCCGGCTCGGGCGGAAACCACCTCGTCTCCGTGCCGAGCCATGGATGTGAGGTTGCTGTTGGAGAACAAGGCTCATGGAGGTTGAGGCTGACGGAGGTGCGCGGAGATGAGGTTCTTGCTCTCAGATCTCACGGCGGAGGCGCAGTGAGTGCTCGTGGTGGCGCTGTGCCCAACGGCGCCGACTACGGAGAGGGGAATGCGAGATTGGAAAAGGAGGAAGAGAGAGAACAGGCAGGCGGTGTGGGGGTATTTATCTCTCCCCGCGAGCTGCAGTTACTACTGGATCAATCGTGGCCTGAGATCGTGCGACGTGGGTTAACTGCCCGTTAGAAATGCACACAGCGCGAAACGCGCGCGTAACGGGCGCAGTTAATCCCACGTCCCAAATCGTGGGCTCTCAGGTACCCGTTCGACATGACCTAACGGGCTGTGGGCCCTAGGCGCAGAGAATGGCGCGTGGCCTGCTGTGTCCCTGGCACCAAGGCGTCGGGGGTACGTGGGTTTGACACGTGGTCTGATCCAGCGGGATCGCACTCAAAATTTCACTAAGTCAAGTTACTCGGCAGCACAATAGAGAGAGTGCTCTACTCGGTTACAAGGGAGTTTCTCTCGTAACCACAGTTGGAGAGATTTGAGAAGGAGTTCTTGGTCCAAGTTGAGGTGCAACTCGGCATTACTCCTTCGAGAAGACAATTTGGTTTAACCTGGCAGAGCCCTACGAACAAGTTCGCTGGACTCTACCAGCTTCGGGGACTAATGTCGGGGGGCTACCCCGAGTAGGGGTAAGGCAAGTGGTAAAATGAAGATCAGAGTACTGTTGGCCGGGTTGGCGGCTACCCGGGTACCCTCTACCCGGTAGTCTCTATCCGGTCATAAGTACTGAAGGCCAAGAGAAGATATTGAGGAAGATTATATTCGTCCGGGTAGCGATCATGTGGTCCGAGTAGATGGGCTGCGTTCCTACTCGGGCAAGAAGTCAATGGAGCCGTTCTGACAAGATCCCGCGTATCCTATAGCCGTACAGGCGTGCGGTTCAACTTACGGAGCGCATGATTATCCGCGCTACGGCGTGGCTATAGTGAGGTAGGCGCCTGTCAAGTCCTGTCACTGACAGAGGGGACATGACAGGAGGTAGGGCCTACTCTATGTGACTGACAGGGTGGACAAGTCCTGTCAGCCAGACGGCGCGGCGACTTCCCGCGCCCGTGTCAGCGAGAAGCCGGAGGCGTGCTCTGCATCACAGAGGGCATGTCCCATCAAGTTGTACCTTTTAGTCTTTGTTTATTCGGCTGGGCACCAGTATATAAGGTGCCCTGCCCCCTCCTGCGCGAGGGACGTTGGCTCAGTTCGCATTTATTACAAGGACTAGCACTAGAGCGAGAGAGAACAACAGAGTGGCTACTCGGCTGAGAGGCAAAATTGTACTGTGGCTACTCGGATACTATACATACAGAGAGATAGGCAGGAGTAGGGGTGTTACCTCCACACGAGGGCCCCGAACCTGGGTAGTTCTTGTTGTTTGCAGTGATACCTGAGCGCGGCTACTCGCCGTGCGATCCCTCCCAGGATACCTACAGCGTCCATCGGCCCCAAACTTAAGCCATCCCATGGCATCTGTCTTCTCCACACCACGACACCAGGGTGATGGTGCAGATCTTGCACTCGTTGGGAGACCCTAAGAGGAAGGTATGAAGAGCACAAGAGAAAGTTTCCCCTTGAAAAGAAACCAAGGTTGAATCGACCAGTAGGATAAAGAAATCACTTCCAAAGGTTGATGCAGTTGAGGTGGTAGGGCGCACTACCAGTTCAGAAGCAACATGGAACCTATACAACACAATCAAATCACTTTGCCCCAACGAAGCAGTGAGGTTGTCAATCTCACCGATTTTGCTAAACACAAAGAGGTTAAACATACCGTGTGGAAAATAATATTTGAAAGAGAACAGCGATGGAAGTAGTAAAACAGTAGCAGCAGTATGAAAACAAAGATGGTAGTGGTTGTATTATCAGTATGAGGAAAAAAACCAGGGTCCACAGTTCATTAGAGGTGTCTCTCCCAAGACAGATAAATAACATGTGTGGTAAACAAATTACAGCTAGGCAATTGAGAGATATAAAGGCTGCACCGTAGTGCATATGCATGACATGATGATTACTATGTGATTCATGCGGGCATTACAACAAGATACATAGAACGTTATCCAATGGCATCTATGACTAATAATCCACCCTCAGAATGTCATCCGAGCAAACCTTGGGTATTAAGTTGCAAGCAGCAGATAATCCCAGTAAGCAAAGTGTGTAATGTAAACAATGTAAACATCGTTGTTTTCTCCCTAATGGAAACATCACATCCCCCACCCGTTTATGTTTCTGACACTCGAGCATGAGTGAAAGGGAGGCATGAACCCACTATCAAGCATAAATACTCCCTCTTGTTGGAGTCACTAGCATCTACTTGGCCATAGCGTCTACTAACAACGGAGAGCATGCAAGATCATAAATAACATACACATGAAAAGAACAAGATAGATTGATAATCAAGAGACATGACATTCAATAATCATCGGATCCCAGCAAACACAACATGATGTATTACAATAAGATGATCTTGATCATGTAGGGCAGCTCACAAGATCTAAACATGACGCATAAAGAGGAGAGCACAACCATCTAGCTACTACTATGGACCCGTAGTCCAAGGATGAACTACTCACGCATCATTCCGGAGGCGGGCATGGTGGTGTAGAGCCCTTCAGTGACGATTCTCCTTCCCGACAGGGTGCCGGGGAGAGCCCCAGAACCCTCCCGAACCAGGGTTGACGATGACGGCGCCTGCGGATGTTTTTCATGGAAAAGGATCGGGTGTTTAGGGCTAACCCTTCGACGAGACTAAATAGGCGAGAGGGCGACGTCGGTGGGCGGCCAGGGGGCCCACACCACCCCACGCCGCCCTATGGTGTGGGGCCCCTGTGGCCCCTCTCTGGGTCTCCTCTGGACTCCGTGTGCGCGGCACCTTTCTAAGACTTCCGGGCTTCGAATCGTCCAATTCTGAAAATATTTCCAGAAGAACTTTTCAGAAACTAAAAATAGTAGAAAACATGAACTGGCTCTGTGTCATCTTGTTAATAGGTTAGTCCCAGAAAATCGATAAAAATGGCATAAAGTCTAAAGGAAACATGTAGCATAAGACATGAAAACCACATGGAACATCAGAAATTAAGGATACGTTTATGACGTATCAACAGCCCCAAGATTAGTTCCTACTCGTCCTCGAGTAGTTAAACGATAAAAACAAATAATTTCTAACATGACATGCTACCAACATAAACTTGATCATCTAAAATGTAAAAGCATAAGTATAGATGAGATCAAAGTACTTTAAACACAAGCACGATAGATATAATTTTAACAATGAAACTTAGCAATCACCTTGCATCATGAAAAGTAACTCAAATAAAAGATCATGAATAATAATGCACTTAAAAGTTATATGTTGTTTTCAAGCATAGAGAAAACATAGCAAAGTGATATTTCACTTGTCCTTAAAAGTGGGGAAAAACATAAATGCCAGGACACCTTCAAAGTTCATGTGGATGACTAGAACAAATAATTTGAGAGCAAATAATAACACAGCAAGAATGAATTAATAATGTTTCCGGTACAAATGCACATTAAACTCAGAATGACAACAATGCTCTCTCAACTGTGCATAACGTTAGAAGATGTAGACACACCATCAAATTAAAACAAAGGCCCTTCGCAGAGGGAAGCATGGATTAACTCATGTGCTAGAGCTTTTTATTTTATTAAACAGAGGTATTGAAAACATTTTTTAAGAGAGGTGTATGCTTATATCAACGAATGGTAAACAGAAAATACAGTACGTCACAAGCCAACTAGACTTCACAAGAGAGGCTCCCATTGAAGGACGCAATTGGGGTCAGGTCATCCCTCTTTCTCTTTTGTTTACATAATTATGCTTTGACTGATGAATCAGGGAAAAAAATAGTGAAGATAATTTTATAGTAACCAATTTTGGGGTTGGGCACCCCGCTGCCAGCTCTTCTATCATTTGGATAAGCGGATGAAGCCACTAGTCAAGGTGTTTAAAGTCCAATCAACAAGTGAGATAAAGATTATCTATTTACATCCTCATGAGCTAAAACATGAGCACAAAACAGGAATAATTTTGAAAGTTTTAAAGGTAGCACATGAGAAATTTACTTGGAGTGGCAGTTAAATACCACATGTAGGTAGGTATGGTGGACACATTTGGCAAAATTTTGGTTTTGGGGTGTTGGATGCACGAGTAGAGGTCATACACAGTACAGGTGGAGGCTAGCAAAAGACTGGGAGCGACAAATAAAGAGAGCAATAATGGCCATAATCATGCATAGCGACAAAAAATCAATTAATCAAAGCATAAAGGGTATTACAAGTTCAAAAACTAAATGATCACAGAGGCTATAAGTGACTGGTTTGTAGTCATAAACATGGTGTAAGCATGCGTCAAGTCAACCAAATAAAGCATTCAAAGGAGAACACCACAAATTTATGCTTCAATACGACAACAACAACAACTCATGATTCTTTCAATGGCACATTAAGAACTCTCAACTATTTGAGACAAGTCATGCTAAAATAACAACTACTAAGCATAGAATCAAAATAACATCTAGCATGACATGAAAAATTCTAGACACAGTGTATACAAGCTTCTATTTGCACCGTTATAAGCAAGAAAGCTATACTACTGCTTTCCAACACCAAGAATTTTATACTAAACAAAAACTCTCCAAGATATACAACAATGAAGCAAGAGAGTACTAACACAACTCTACTAAAACTAACAACTCCGAATAAGAGATGCATGAAAAACATGAGCGAAAAGGGAAAATTGCGTGAACTAGAAGAAAAACTAAAAATATGAGCATAACAAGTATTCATATGAAAAAGTGGAGCGTGTCTATCTCCCACACAAACAGTTCTAGGTTCCAAAAATATTATTGCAGAAAGGAAAACAAAAGAAGCTGCAAGTAAAATTCATATGATGTGACCGAATAAAAACATAGTTTCACTAGAAGTGAGCTGATAAATTGTTGATGAAGAAGGGGATGCCTTGGGCATCCCCAAGCTTAGATGCTTGAGTATTTTTAGAATTTGCTGGGATGAACCATAGGGGAACCCCCAAGATTTGACCTTGCACTCTTCCTGATCACATTATATCACCCTCTTCTCTTGACCCTTGAAAACTTCCTTCACACCATACTCAATGTAATTCGCATTAGAGGGTTAGTGCACAATTAAAAATTCACATGTTCTGCAAGGACACAAGAATTATTGATACTTTTAAACATTAGCTACAGCCACTGATGTTTCGTGAGCAAAGAAATCCACTCGACATAGTAAAAGAGAGAATGCAAGTAAAAAGGAAGAATTTGTCAAAACGAGAACAGTCTGTAAAGACGATTTTTTTTAGGGAACTTAAGCTGCTCAGATCGAAAAACGTAAAGAATGCAAAATTTTGGAATTAGCACAAAAAAATTCAGGTCATTTTGATATTTATGTGAATTATTCGATTTTTACGGTGAACAGCAAAAATCTGTTTCCTACGCAGAAATCCAAAACCAACTCCAACTTTCGCTAGAAATTTACTTGGCACATCTAATATGTGAAAATAAAGATACAAAGGAGTTGCTACAGAATTATACAATCCCTTGACTCAAAGAAAACAGAGAAAAACAAAGCAAAAAATAAAACCATGGGTTATCTCCCAAGAAGTGTTTTTCTTAAACGCCTTTTAGCTAGGCCCAGAAAAATGGAATCAAGTGTTTTCAAGTGAAGAAGCATCCAAATCAATAATTTCCACCAAAACACCACTTGTAGAAATTGGTACTTTAGGTACCCCTGAAGATGATTCAACGTGCAAATCACTTTTAGTTTCACTAAAAGTTTTATTAATTGTAAGCACATTAGGGTTTTTTTTGGTTTGGGCACCTTGGGGACATACACATTTTTTTTATCTTTTCCCATATAAGTTTTCTCCCTCTTAAACTTAAGAGAAGAAAAAGTTGAGCTTAAAGTTTCCATAGCCTGCTCTAATTCACCAATCCTCATGTTTTGACTATCATGGATATTGCTAGCCTCTAAAACAGTAATTCTCTTGTTGATACTTACTATTGATTCATTAACTCTGCTAGCATTATCAAGGAAATTTGGCAAATCTTTCTCCATAGAGTTTAACTTTTTAATAACATCATCTAAAGTGATCTCAGTTTTAACAACCTTAGTAGGTGGTGTTCCAACTAAACTTTCAATTAAATTACAGGCTTCCAAAGCAGGAGTTCCTAGAAAATTACCACCTGTAAGAATGTCTAGAGCATACCTATATCAGCTAGTAATGCCAACATAAAAATTCATAACAAGGATTAAAGTTGAATATTTCTTAGTGCATCTAGGATGAGCATCACTTATTCTATACCATGGATCTTTCAAACTAGCTCCGCCCTTGTTGTTTAAAAGAACGAACCTCAACTTCAGGAACATTCATTTTAGCAATATTAAAAACACGATAAAAATAAAAACTAGAATAAGGACTATTTTTGTGTTTTTTGATAAAGAGAAGCAAACAACACAAAATAAAATAAGAAAAACAATAACAAAGTAAACATATTGGAAGTGAGAGACTCCCCTTGCAGAAATCCTCTTTCTCCTCGGTAACGACACCAGAAAATATGCTTGATGGTGCAGATCTTGCACTCGCTGGGAGACCCCAAAAGGAAGGTATGAAGAGAACAACAGAAAGTTTTCCCTCAGAAAGAAACCAAGGTTGAATCGACCAGTAGGAGAAAGAAATCACTTCTGAAGGTTGATGTAGCTGAGGTGGCAGGGTGCACTACCGGTTTAGAAGCAACATGGAACCTACACAACACAATCAAATCACTTTGCCCCAACGAAGCAGCGAGGTTGTCAATCTCATCGGTTTTTCTGAACATAAAGAGGTTAAACGTACCGCATGGAAAATAATATTTGTTTGCAGTGGATGAAAGAGAACGATGATGGTAGTAGTAAAACAGTAGCAGCAGTATGAAAACAGAGATGGCAGTGGTTATATTATCAGTATGAGGAAAAAAACCGGGGTCCACAGTTCACTAGAGGTGTCTCTCCCAAGACAGTTAGATAGCATGTGTGGTAAACAAATTACACCTGGGCATTTGACAAATATAAAGGCTGCACCGTAGTGCATATGCATGACATGATGATTACTATGTGATTCATGCGGGCATTACAACAAGATACATAGACCATTATCCAACTGCATCTATGACTAATAATCCACCCTCAGAATGTTATCCGAGCAAACCTTGGGTATTAAGTTGCAAGCAACATATAACCACAGTAAGCAAAGTGTGTAATGTAAACAATGTAAACATTGTTGTTTTCTCCCTAATGGCAACAACTCATCCCCCCAACCGTTTACGTTTCTGTCACTCGAGCGTGAGTGAAAGGGAGGCTTGAACCCACTATCGAGCATAAATACTCCCTCTTGGAGTCACTAGCATCTACTTGGCCAGAGCATCTACTATTAAAGTCAAGCATGAAAGATCATAAATAAGATACACATGAAAAGAATATGCTAGATTGATAATCAAGAGACATATAATTCAATATTCATCGGATCCCAGCAAACACAACATGAGGCATTACAATAAGATGATCTTGATCATGTAGGGCAGCACACAAGGTCTAAACATGAGGCATAAAGAGGCGAGAACAGCCATATAGCTAATGCTATGGACTCGTAGTCCAAGGATGAACTGCTCACGCATCATACCGGAGTTGGGCATGGTTGTGTAGAGCCCCCCGGTGATGATTCCCCCCACCCGGCAGGGTGGCGGGGAGAGCTCGAGAACCCTTCCAATCTAGGGTTGACGATGACGGTGGGTGCGGATGTTTTTCGTGGAAAAGGCTTGTTTGTTTAGGCTTAACCCTTCGAGGAGACTAAATAGGCGACAGTGTGACGTCGGTGGGCTGCCAGGGGGCCACACCACCCCATGGCGTGGCTAGGGGGCGCCGCCCTATGGTGTGGGGCCCCTGTGGCCCCCTCCGGGTCTCCTCCGGACTGTGTGTGTGCGACAAATTTCCAAGACTTCCGGGCTTCGACTCGTCCAATTCCTAGAATATTTCTAGAAGAACTTTTCAGAAACTAAAAACAATAAAAAAAAACAGGAACTGGCTCTATGGCATCTTGTCAATAAGTTTGTTCCAGGAAATCGATAAAAATGGCATAAAGTGTAAAGGAAACATGTAGCATAAGACATCAAAACAACATGGAACATCCAAAATTAAGGATACGTTTAGGACGTATCACGGGACACACACCACAACTCAATCAGTGGCTCTCGACAATGACTTCATAGCTACCAAAGCCTCGAAGGACCACATGCTCCTAGGGTTCCAAAAAACTCAAGAGTAATAAGTTCCTCAATGAAATCAAGGGGGAAATCAAATCGGTTTGTTGGAAGTGTAGATCTAGAGCACCTCTCTCAAATCCTAGAAGTGCATGGAGATTGAGCGGTTAGAGAGAGAGGGATACAGAACTTTTAAGCTTTTGAACAATGGTGGAGGAGGTGTAGAATTCGTGGTACCCCTTGGAGAAGAATAGGCCCCTTTAAATAGTCCTCCACAGAAACTTGCCATGTTTGGCCTGTCCGGATGAATCCGGATTCATTTAGGATTCTTATGGAATCCTGATTTCATCTAGACCAATCCTACATCCTATGGACAGAAACACGGCAAAGTCGGAATACCCCGGATTCAATCCGTCTGCATGGGTTGCTCCGAACAATCCACGACTAACAGAGAGATTTACGTCAAGTCGGATTGATTCCGGAACAATCCGGTTGTCTGATTAATCCGACATCAATCCGACTACGCACATAAATGCTTTCTATGGGAAACACAAGTGGAACTTTCGATGTGCTTGTTAGCAATGTGTAGAGGGCTATTTTGTGTACCTATATGATTTCCCCTATGTTTCCAAGGATCAACTTGTAGCACGAACAAATCTACCCTTTGTTCTAAGCTAAGCTTCACTTCTTAAGGATTTGTCCTTAATATTTTACTTGTTGATAAGTCCATCACCGTCTTGTGATTTTCATCAATTGAACCTTAAATCACTCAGCACATGGTGAGATATCACTTATGTTGTTAACAAACACGCAAAACGGATTAGAGACATAAATGTCCTTTCACAAGCGGAGACCTAGGGTCAGATGGCACGTCGCACCGAGCAGAAAGAATGCAAAATGGCGGACGTGGCTCGAGCGAAGGAAGATTACGACACCCGGAAGATGGAGGTAGAAGCTCGGAAGACACGCCGCGCTGATACGTCATAAACGTATCTATAATTTCTGATGTTCCATGTTGTTTTCATGCCGTATCCTACATGTTTTCCTTACACTTTATGTCATTTTTATCGATTTCCCGGACTAACCTATTGACAAGATGCCACAGAGCCAGTTCCCTGTTTTCTGCTATTTTTATTTTAAGAAAAGTTGTTCTAGAAATGTTCTCAAAATTGGGAAATTTAAAGCCCGGAAGTCTTAGAATTCCCAAAGGTTCCACGGAGTCCCGAAGAGACCCCGAGGGGGGCCACAGGGGAGCTACACCATAGGGCGGCACGCCCCCCTCCCCCCGGCCGCGCCTGGGGGTGGTGTGGGCCCCTCGGGCATCCACCGCCATCGCCCTTCCGCCTATTTATTCCCGCCGATACGTCTACCCTAAAAAGATACCACTTTGTCCCGAGAAACACCCGAGGCCGCCGGGTTCTGGAGCTCTCCCCCGCACCCTGTCGGGAGGGGAATTCATCACCGGAGGGTTCTACACCACCATGCCTGCCTCCGGAGTGATGCGTGAGTAGTTCATCCCTGGACTACTGGTCCATAGCAGTAGCTAGATGGTTGTACTCTCCACCTTATGCCTCATGTTTAGATCTCATGAGCTACCTCACATGTTCGAGACCATCTATTTGTAATGCTACGTGTTGTGTTTGCTGGGATCCGGTGATTATTGAATGGTATGCCTGTAGATTATTAATCTATCATGTTATCTTCATGTGTATGTTATTTATGTTCTTGCATTCTCTCCGTTGTTAGTAGATGCTCTGGCCAAGTAGATGCTAGTGACTCCAAGATGGAGTATTTATGCTCGATAGTGGGTTCATGCCTCCTTTGCATCTGTGCTCGAGTGACAGAAACGTGACGGATGGAGGATTTGTTGTTTCCATTAGGGAGAAAACAACAGTGTTTACTTCATTTACATTTCTTACATTACACACTTTGCTTACTGCGATTATCCGTTGCTTGCAACTTAATACACAATGTTTGTTCGGATGATATTCGAAGGGTGGATTATTAGTCATAGATGCAGTTGGACGACGATCTGTGAATCTTTTTGTAATGCCCGTATGAATCTCATAGTAATTTTTATGTCATGCATGTTCTTTATCTGTCAATTGGCAAGCTGAAATTTGTTCACCACACATGTTAGCTATCTTGTATGGAGAGACACCTCTAGTGGAAACCGGTCCTTTTTCTCATACTGATAATACACACATTGTTTCCACCGCTTTCACAATTTTTACACTGCTGCTACTGTTTCCATATTGTCTTCATATTGTTTTCCACACCATACATTTAACCTCTTTGTTACCAGCAAAACCGGTGAGATTGACAATCTCACTGCTTCGTTGGGGCAAAGTGATTTCATTGTGTTATGTAGGTTCCAAGTTGCTGCTGAACAGGTAGTGCGCCCTGCCATCTCAGCTGCATCAACCTTCAGAGATTGCTTGTTCTCCTACTGGTCGTTTCAACCTTGGTTTCTTTTCCGAGGGAAAACTTGTCGCTGCACTCTTCACAACCTTTCTCTTGGGGTTTACCAATGAGAGTGTCAAATACACTCCATCAATTTTTCTAGCGCCGTTGTCGGGGAGGTAAGGTAAAAGGTACTCACATCCTCGGGTGTGAGTGCTCGAAGTTATTTCTTTTAGATTCTGCAATTATATCTTTTTGTTTCTTGTTTTTATTTTCACTAGTTATGCTTATTTTTACTAGTTTGGCTTAATGGAAAACAACAAAAATATGAGAGAACTTTATAATATTTATATTGAGTTAGGACATGAAGTGTTTGAAGAGAAAATTTAAAAACCTATGGAGCTTTATTTGCATGCTAGTGGCAATGTTATTAGTATGAATTCTTTGAACACCATTATTGCTAATGCTATGGAAAAGTCTAAGCTTGGGGAAGCTGGTTTTGATGAATATGATATTTTTAGTCCTCCAAGTTTTGAGGAGGAAATTTTCTTTGATGATACTTTTCCTCCAATATATGATATTTATAATGATTGTGGTATTCTAGTTCCACCTACTATTGATGATAAATTTTATTGTGATCATGATATGCCTTCTATATATGATGTTTACAATGATGAACATGCTATTTCTAGTCCACCTACTATTGAGGAGAAAATTAATTATGATTACAATATGCCTCCTACATTTTATGATTATGGTGATGAGAATAATAATGATAGCTATTTTATTGAATTTGTTCCCAGTGCTATTAATGAGAATGACTACGCTTATGTGGAGAGCATTAATTCTTTTATGCATGTGGCTCATGATAAGAATGTTTCTTGTGATAGTTATATTGTTAATTTCATTCATGATGCTACTAAAAGTTATTATGAGAGAGGTAAACATAGTCTTATGCATCTCAACAATATCATATTTCCCCTCTTTATGTTGAAATTTTTGAAGTTGCACTTGTTTTGCTTTCCTATGCGTGTTGCTTTGTGTTTTCATGACTTGTTTTTCTACAAGATTCTTTTTCATAGGAAGTGGGTTCGACTTAAATTTGTTTTACATTTTCTTCTTGATGCTCTGTTTTTCTTCAATCCATATTTCTCATGTGAGCATCTTCTGAAAGTATCATGTTTAGCTAAAAGGCTTTAAAGAAAAGCACTTCTTGGGAGATAACCCATTTTTTATTTTTTTTCTTTGTTTTTCTCTGTTTTCTTTGAGTCAAGGTGTTGTATACTTCTTTAGCAACTCCTTTGTATCTTTATTTTCATGTATTAGTTGTGCCAAGTAAAGTTTCTAGCGAAAGTTGGAGTTGGTTTTGGATTTCTGCGCAGAAAACAAATTTCTATCGTCCACCGTAAAAAAATCGAATAATTAACAGAAAGATCAAAATGACCTGAACTTGTTTGTGCTTATTCCTCAGTAATTCCAAAAAAAATTGTTCTTTAAGTTTTTCGATCTGAGCAACGTAAGTGCCCCAAAAAAATTCGTCTTTACAGACTGTTTTGGTTTTGGCAGATTCTGCCATTTTTCTTGCATTTGCACTTTTACGATGTCAAGTGGATTGATTTGCTTCACGAAACATAAGTGGATGTAGATAATGTTTAACATTATCAATAGCACTTGTTCCCATGCATAACCTATGAATTTTGGATCGTTGCACTAACTCTCTAATGAAAATTACTCTTTAAGTGTGGTGTGAAGGAAGTTTTCAAGGGTCAAGAGAAGAGGGTGATATAATGTGATCAAGAAGAGTGCAAAGCCAAAGCTTGGGGATGCCCCCGTAGTTCATCCCGAAAAATTCTAAGAAGACTCAAGCATCTAATCTTGGAGATTCCCAAGGCATCCCCTTCTTCATCAACAATTTAGCAGGTCACTTCTAGTGAAACTGTAAAGCAAATAGGTTTAGGGTTTTGGGGGAACTGGCTCAACCCATAGGGTGGCCTATCACGTATATTTATATGGACAAATACATGTACAATTACAACTCATACACGGAAGCTATATAAAGTCTAACACCCTCCCTCAATCTCAACCGGGTCTCGAAGTATCAAGAAGGGTGAGATTGCGTCGACATGCCTCAAACATAGGCAAAGGTAGTGGCTTGGTGAAGACATCCGCAAGTTGATCTTTAGATGAGATAAACTTGATCTGAAGTAGCTTCCGTGCAACACGTTCCCTCACAAAATGATAATCAACTTCGATGTGTTTTGTTCGTGCGTGAAATACCGGATTTGAAGAAAGGTATGTAGCACCAATATTATCACACCAAAGGACTGGGGGCTGATCCAGGGAAATTCCCAACTCCTGAAGTAAAGACTGTACCCAAATAAGCTCAGCAGTGGCATTAGCAACAGCCTTGTACTCTGCCTCAGTGCTGCTGCGAGAAACTGTGGCTTGCTTTCGAGCACTCCAGGCGATCAAATTAGGACCAAAGAATACAGCATATCCCCCCGTGGATCGCCTATCATCAGGACTGCCAGCCCAATCAGCATCAGAGAAAGCCGAAAGAACACCTGGAGGAGTAGGACGAATACGAAGACCAAAGGACACTGTAAGACGTATGTAGCGCAATATACGTTTAACAGCAGACCAATGTGTGTCTCGAGGAGCATGAAGATACTGACAAACCCTGTTAACAGCAAAGGAAATATCAGGTCGAGTGATCGTTAAGTACTGCAACCCACCAATAGTGCTCCTGTACGTCGTAGCATCATCAGAGGACAACAGAGTACCACCATCTGATGTAAGCTTGTCGCTGACAGACATAGGTGTAGTCAACGTACTACACTTGAGCATACCAGCACGACGTAATAAGTCTAGACAGTACTTCTTCTGTGTCAAGATCAGTCCACGATCACGATGAGTAACCTCAAGACCAAGAAAGAAGTGAAGCCTGCCCAAGTCCTTGACAGCAAAATCAGTGCCAAGAGCTGTAATAAGAGCATCAGCAGCTGTAGTCGACGAGCTGACAAGTATGATGTCATGCACATATACCAGAAGATACATAGTAACCTGAGGCCGGTGGAGAAGTAATAAAGATGTATCAGCAGTCGAGGGTACAAAGCCATGATCCCGAAGAGCTGTAGCGAGACGAGCGTGCCACGCACGAGGAGCTTGCTTCAGACCATATAGTGCTTTGGTAAGACGACACAGATGATGAGGACGATCAGGATCAACAAAGCCAGGGGGCTGACGCATATATACCTCCTCTTCCAGTAAGCCATGAAGAAAAGCATTCTGAACATCCTGCTGGCGGAGAGACCATCCACGAGTAACTGCCAATGAGGGAAGAATCTGAATTGTTGTTGGTTTGACTACTGGACTAAAGGTGTCTTCATAGTCAATACCGTGACGCTGTTTAAATCCTTTGGCCACCAAGCGCGCTTTGTAACGCTCAATGGACCCATCTGCATGCTTCTTCACCTTAAAGACCCATTTAGAATCGATCACATTAACACGAGGCGGGGATGGAACCAATGTCCACGTCTCATTTTTGATAAGAGCGTGAAATTCTGTTTCCATAGCAGCTCGCCAGTGTGGTATACTCATTGCAGCTTGATAATTGTGCGGCTCAGAGGTCGGATCAGCAACACCATGTGCCATGCATGCGGGAAACCAAGCGACCGTGCCACCCTTGCGATCAAGTGGGCGCAAGATCCCGCTGCGGCTCCGTTTATGCGGGCGATGGACAGCAGGAACCGGAGGGGCAGTAGCGATCGAGGCAGGCGGGGGCGACGTGGGCGCAGTCGGTGTGGCTGCTGGCGAATCCGGCCCAGCAGAGGACGAAGCCGGCCCAGCGGATGAGCTCGGAGGGGAGGCTGGTGACGAGGGCCCATCAGAGGACCCAGAGGAGCCGGGCGAGTCCGTCCCACAACGCAGTTGCCGTGGCGAGCTGCGCACAGCAGGGGAGGCCGGTCCGCGATGCAGCTCGCGCAGCACACCGCACGCGCGAGGTGAAGCCAGCCCATCCGACGCGCTGGGAGACGCGGGCGTCGGCGAAGGCAGCTCGGGGGCGTGCGTCTCGGGACCAGAGGCATGCACATTCACGTCCTGGGCTGCATGCTGATCGACGTGAGGAGCTGGAGGCGGATCATCCAGCAACTGAAGGCGAGCACCACGACCCACACCTGCACCATGATTAGGCAAAAGAACAGGCGCATATGCAACATCTTCAAATTGGTCAGAAGTGAGAGAGGATGAATGCAAGGATGGTGACACGGTGGTGGACGTGGGTAGATTTGCAAAGGGAAAGACAGTTTCATCAAATATAACATCGCGAGAGATATAGACACGATTAGTGGGAACGTGAAGGCATTTGTAACCTTTATGAAGTGCACTATAACCAAGGAAGACACACTTTTTGGAACGAAACTCAAGTTTGCGATTGTTATATGGTCGAAGGTGTGGCCAACAAGCGCACCCAAACACTTTAAAAAAAGTATAGTCGGTTTGTTCATGCAATAGAGTCTCAAGAGGAGTTTTCATGTTAAGAACACGTGTAGGGAGTCTATTAATGAGAAAACACGCAGTAGAAAAGGCATCACTCCAAAATCTAAAGGGAACGGATGCATGTGCTAGGAGAGTGAGACCAGATTCAACGATATGACGATGCTTACATTCAACTGCACCATTCTGCTGATGTGTATGTGGACATGATAAACGATGAGCAATCCCAAGCTTATTAAAGAATGTATTAAGGTTGCGATATTCGCCTCCCCAATCAGACTGGACATGAATAATCTTATGCTTGAGAAGACGTTCAACATGGGTTTGGAATTGAACAAAAATATTGAACACATCAGACTTGCGTTTAAGAAGATATAACCAAGTGAAACGACTGTAAGCATCAATGAAACTGACATAATAGTTGTGACCACTAACAGAAGTTTGGGCAGGGCCCCACACATCCGAAAACACTAGTTCTAGAGGGTTCTTAATTTCTCTCGTAGACAACGAAAAAGGAAGTTGATGACTTTTGCCTTGTTGACAGGCATCACACACTGCTATCTCTTTATTACTAGACTCAATCGGAAGCTCATGGCGATGAAGAACATGACGAACTATCGGGGTGGCAGGATGACCAAGGCGAGAGTGCCATTGGGAGGATGAAACCCGGACTCCAGTGAAGACTCGAGAGGCGGCTGGTACATCCAAGCGATATAGGCCGTGTGCACATCGTCCGCTAAGTAGGACGTCCCTCGTTACGCGATCCTTAACAAAGAGATCAAAAGGGTGAAATTCAACAAAGACGTTATTATCACGTGTAAGCTTAGGAACGGATAATAAGTTACGTGTGACAGAAGGAACATGAAGGACATCACAAAGTTGCAGTTTCCTAGTGGTATGACGAGTGTTGAGAGATGTTTGACCAATATGAGAGATGTGCATACCTGACCCGTTCGCGGTGTGGACCTTGTCATGGCCTTGATATGACTCCCGCGTATGGAGCTTATTGAGTTCACTCGTCAGATGATCCGTGGCACCAGTGTCCATGTACCAGTGTGGATCAATAGGATACGACTGTGTTTGTCCTTGTCCTTTATCTGCCATGGCTGCTTGACGATCATTATTGCGCCCGTCATTGCCAATACCCAGAGAACCACGCTGAAAGCGTTTGTGGCAGCGCGAAGACGTGTGACCCTGGCGACCACATAGCTGGCAGCAACGCGTGGCAAGATGCCCCTCACGACCACATAGCTGACAGGTTTGGCGAGGTCGACCACCGTCCGTATTGCCCGAGGACGGGGTAGACGTACCCGACTTCCCGGAACCAGGCGTGGGGAGGAGTGGCGCGCCACCCCCTGTCGGAGAGGGGGATGCCGTGGGACGCTGACCCCCACGGTAGGCCGCATGGGCCGAGGACGTGTCGGAGTAGACCTCGGCAGTGTGGCGCGCTTCCATGCGTTGCTCCGTGCTGAGGAGGCGGGAGTAGAGATCGCGAGGCAGCAGAGGGGTCTCGTGGTCGGTGACGACCTGAAAGAGCGAGTCATATTCGCCGTCGAGTCCGCCGAGGAGATACGACGTGAACTCGTCGTACCGAAGAGGTTGCCCAATAGAGGCGAGCGTGTCGGCGAGTGATTTTACTTTGTTGTAGTACTCGGTGACCGAGGAGTTGAGCTTCTTCACCTCGCCAAGCTCTCGTCGAAGTGCCATGGATCGAGCCAAGGACTGAGAGGCAAAACTGCTCTCGAGAGTCGCCCATGCGTCCGCGGCGGTGTTGGAGAAGAGGACCATGCCCGCAACTCCTTCTCCCAAGGAGCCACGGATAGCGGAGAGGATGGCTTGGTCTTGTTGTACCCACAGCCGGTTGGCCGGATTGATGACCGGGCCATGAACGGTTTCGAGAACCATCGGGGGACACGAGAGCGTGCCATCCACATAGCCCATCAGACAGTGGCTACGGAGGAGAGGCCGTAGTTGGGCACGCCAGAAGAGAAAATTCTCCGGAGTTAGGAGGATGGTGACGAGATGGCCGAGGTGAACCGGAGCATTTTGCGCGCCAGGGAGAGGCGACGGAGCGGCAGCGATGATGGCAGCCGCGGGGGAGGCGTAGGGCGGGCAGACAGCCGCACGGGTCTCTGCAGAGGCCGAGGGTTCTTGGACGGCGAGGCCCGAGGAGACGACGGTGAAGGCTGTCGTGGAGGAGCCGGAAGCGACGGCGAGGGCGCCCATGGTAGACTGGAGGGCGGGCGACGTGGCGAAGGAGAAGAGGGAGCCCACGCTCAGCGTGCCAACAGGCCGAGGCAGATCGGCGGCGGCGTGCTGAGAGAGCAGGGCGGCGAGGGTGGCCGGGATTGAGCCGGCGGGGGTGGAAGGGTTGGCGGCGGCGGAAGACATTGGAGATTGGATCGGTGGTGAGGCTGATACCATGTAAAGCAAATAGGTTTAGGGTTTTGGGGGAACTGGCTCAACCCATAGGGTGGCCTATCACGTATATTTATATGGACAAATACATGTACAATTACAACTCATACACGGAAGCTATATAAAGTCTAACAGAAACTATATTTTTATTTGGTCACAACATATGAAGTTTACTTGCAGCGTCTGTTTGTTTTTCTTTTGTTTTATTTTGTTTTCCTTGCTGCAATAATATATTTTGACCCTATCATTCTTTGTGTCGGAGAGAGACACGCTCCGCTTTTTCGTTTGAATACTTGTTATGCTCGTATTCTTAGTTTTTCTTCTAGCTGCTGCAAAATTCCTATTTAGCTCATGTTTTTCTTGCATCTCTTATTTAGAGCTTATAGTTTTAGTAGAGTTGTGTTAGTAATCTCTTGTTTCATTGCTGCATCTGTTGGAGAGTTTTTGTTCATTATGAAATTCTTGGTGTTGGAAAGGAGTAGTACAATTTTTGTGCTTATAACGGTGCAATTAGAAGCTTGTTCAGACCGTGGCTAGACTTTTTCATGTCATGCTGATGTTATTTTAATTTTAAAGCCTAGTGGTTATCTTTGTAGCATGATTTGTCTCAAATAGCTGAGAGTGTTTAATCTGCCTTAGAAAGAATCATGAGTTGTTCTTGTCATTTTGAGCATAAATTCGTGGTGTTCTTCTTTGAATATTTTATTTGGTTAACTTGGCGCATGATCACGCCATGTTTATGACTACGAACCAGTCACTTAGAGCCTCTATGATCATTTAGTCTTGAAACTTGTAGTATCACTTATGCTTTGATTAATGATGTTTTTGTCGCTATGCATGATTATGGCCATTATTGCTCTCTTGATTTGTCGCTCCCAGTCTTTTGCTAGCCTCCACATGTACTGAGTATGAGCTCTACTCGTGCATCCAACTCCCAAAAACTAAAGTTTGCCAAATGTGTCCACCATACCTACCTACATGTGGTATTTAACTGCCACTCTAAAGTAAATTTCTCATGTGTTACCTTTAAAACCTTCAAAATTATTCCTGTTTTGTGCTCCTATTTTAGCTCATGAGGATGCAAATAGAGAATCTTTATCTCAATTTTTATTGGACTTTCACACCCTGTACTAGTGGCTTCATCCGCTTATCCAATTGATAGAAGAGCTAGCAGCGGGATGCCCAGCCCCAAAGTAATACAACAAATTATCTTCACTATTTCCCCCCTGATTTATCACTCAAAGCATAATTGTGTAAACAAAAGAGAAAGAGGGGTGACCTTCTACCAAGATGCGCCATTCTATGGGAGCCGCTCTTGTGAAGTCTAGTTGGCTTGTGACGTACTGTATTTTCTGTTTACTATTCGTTGACATAAGCATACACCTCTCTAAAAAATGTTTTCAATACCTCTGTTTAACAAAATAAAAGCTCTAGCACATGAGTGATCCCAGCTTCCCTCTGTGAAGGGCCTTTCTTCTACTTCTATGTTGAGTCTCGATCTTCTAACTTTATGCATAGTTGATAGAGCATGGTTGCCATTCTGAGTTTAATGTGCATTTGTCCCGGAAACATTATTAATTGATTCATGATGTGTTATTGTTTGTTCTCAAATTATTTGTTCTAGTCTTCCTCGTGATATTTGAAGGTGTCCTGGCATTTATGTTTGGCCCCACTCTTAAGGACAAGCGAAATATCACTTTGCCATGTTATCTCTATGCTTGAAACACACGTAAAGCTTTCGAGTGCATTATTATTCATGATCTTTTATTTGTGTCACTTCTCATGATGCAAGGTGATTGCTATGCTTTATTGTTAGAATTTTATATATCATGCTTGTGTTAAAGTTCTATGATCTCATCTATTCTTATGCTTTTACAATTTAGATGATCAAGTTTATGTTGGTAGCATGTCACCTCAGAAATTATGTGTTTTTATCGTTTACCTACTCAAGGACGAGTAGGAACTAAGCTTGGGGATGTTGATACGTTATAAACGTATCTATAATTTCTGATGTTCCATGTTGTTTTCATGCCATATGCTACATGTTTTCCTTACACTTTATGTCATTTTTATCGATTTCCCGGACTAACCTATTGACAAGATGCCACAGAGCCAGTTCCCTGTTTTCTGCTATTTTAAGTTTCAGAAAAGTTGTTCTGGAAATATTCTTGGAATTGGAAAATTCGAAACCCGCAAGTTCTAGAATTCCCGAAGGTTCCACGGAGTCCCGAAGAGGCCTGGAGTAGGCCCCTCGGGCATCCACCGCCATCGCCCTTTCGCCTATTTATCCCCCCCGATACATCTACCCTAAAAAGATACCACTTCGTCCCGAGAAACACCTGAGGCCGCCGTCATCGTCAACCCGAGATCGGGAGTGTTCTCGAGCTCTACCCGATACCCTGTCGGGAGGGAAATTTATCGTCGGAGGGTTCTACACCACCATGCCCGCCTCCATAGTGATGCGTGAGTAGTTCATCCCTGTACTACGGGGCTATAGCAGTATCTAGATGGTTGTACTCTCCACCTTATGCCTCATGTTTAGATCTCGTGAGCTGCCTTACATGATCGAGCTCATCTATTTGTAATGCTACATGTTGTGTTTGCTGGGATCTGATGATTATTGAATGTTGTGTATGTTGATTATCAATCTATCATGTTATCTTCTTGTGTATGTTATTTATGATCTTGCATGCGCTCCATTGTTAGTAGATGCTCTGGCCAAGTATATGCTAGTGACTCGAAGAGGGAGTATTTATGCTTGATAGTGGGTTCATGCCTCCTTTGCATCTGTGCTCGAGTGAACGAAACGTGACAGATGGAGGATGTGATGTTTCCATTAGAGAGAAAAAAATGATGTTTACTTTGTTTATATTTTCTATATTACACACTTTTCTTACTGCGACTATCCATTGCTTTCAACTTAATACCCAATGTTTGTTCGGATGATATTCGAAGGGTGGATTATCAGTCATAGATGCAGTTGGATGATGATCTATGTATCTTGTTGTAATGCCCTCATGAATCTCATAGTAATATTTATGTCATGCATGTTCTTTATCTGTCAACTGCCCAACCGTAATTGGTTCACCACACATGTTAGCTATCTTTTATGGACAAACACCTCTAGTGAACTGTGGACCCCGGTCCATTTTCTCATACTGATAATACACACATTGTTTCCACCGCTTTCACATTGCTTCCACCGATTTCACACTGATGCTACTATTTTCACACTGTCTTCATATTGTTTTCCGCACCATACATTTAACCTCTTTGTTATCAGAAAAAACGGTGAGATTTACAACCTCACTTCTTCATTGGGGTAAAGTGATTTGATTGTGTTGTGTAGGTTCCACGTTGCTGCTGAACAGGTAGTGCGCCCTGCCATCTCACCTGCATCAACCTTAAGAGATTGCTTGTCCTCCTACTGGTTGATTCAACCTTGGTTTCTTTTCTAAGGAAAAACTTGCCGCTGCACTCTTTGCAACCGTTCTCTTTGGGTTTACCAACGAGAGTGTCAACTACATTTCATCACGCTCGCGGCAGAGAGAACGCGAAATGTACACTAGAGCGGCCTGCCTGAATCCCACGCTCTAAACCTCCCGAGAGAGCAGCCCGCCTGAGTCCCATGCTCTGATCCTCCATCTGTAAGAACTATGTCAGTCGAACTATTTGTCTGTCCTGAATTTGTTACCATCAAACTACCTATCGATTGAACTATGTTCCAATTCCTAGCTGTAAGAATTACCTATCTATCAGAATTATGTTTTTCAAAAGATGTGGATAGAAACCTTCTCATGGGAAACATATTGGTTATTTGTGCATTGAACATGGTCTAGTATTTTCAAAAAATGCAGCTCCCAAGTTTTGCAACATATTTGTGGTAGGTCCTTCACAAAAACCCATTTTTAACACTCGAAAAATAGAAAAAGGTTTTTTTTATTCAATGAAAATGAAAACTTCCTCTGTCAACATTGTCCAAGCTTCCAAGATACATGTTTGTGTGGAATATGGGCACATTAAAAGAAATTATGCCATGGATTTGGCCATAACACCTGTCATTTGGACCGAAACCCTAGAATGTTTGGAGGAGATAACTCATTTATGTGAACAAATTTTCAATACAACCCTCGTCTTCCAAGTTTATTATCTTTGGTTGATACTAGGAAATATATAATGACACCACGCGAAGGTCTTGCATCATTTAGGGGTTTTTTTTTTTGAATTTTTTGGAATTTTCTGAGCCAGTTGCAGGGAAAATTCAAGACGCCGGGCATGACTGTTCGTATCTAGGGGTTGAATATTGAGAAACTCTTGGTGTATCCATATTGAAATAGGTAGTTGTGTAGCTAAAAATGATTTTTGCAAAAAAATCGTGAGCAAACAACGAGGCACCTATAGTTCAAATTTGACCTTTTTTCCAACTGAATCGGCAAATACTTGTGTTTTTCAAAATATGTGGATAGAAACCTTCTCATGGGAAACAAATTGGTTATTTTGTGCATATAACATGGTCTAGTATTTTCAAAAAAATGCAACTCCCAAGTTTTGCAACATATTTTTTGGTAGGTCCTTAAAAAAACTATTTTTGACACTCCAAAAATGGAAAATGGTTTTTTATTCAATGAAAAGGAAAACTTCCTCCTTCAACATTTTCATATGGGCACATTAAAACAAACTATGCCATGAATTTTCCCATAACAGCCGTCATTTGGACCGAAATCCTAGAATGTTCGGAGGAGATAGCTCATTTATGTGAACAGATTTTCAACACAACCCTCTTATTCCAAGTTTATTATTTTTGGTTGATACTAGGACATATATAATGACACCACGCGAAGGTCTTGCATCATTTTGGTTTTTTTTTTGAAATTTCTGGAATTTTGCGAGCCGATTTTACGGAAAAGTCAAGGCGTCGGGCATGACCGTTCGTAGCTAGGGGTTGAATATTGATAAACTCTTGGTGTATCTATGTTGAAATAGGTATTTGTGTACCTAAAAATGATTTTTTTCCAAAAATCATGAGCAAACTACAAGGCGCCTGTAGTTCAAATTTGACCCGTTTCCAACTGAATCGGCAGAAACTTATGTTTTTTAAAAGATGTGGATGGAAACCTTCTCATGGGTAGCAAATTGGTTATTTGTGCATATACCATGGTCTAGTATTTTTTTTTAACGCAACTCCCAAGTTTTGCGACATATTTGTGGTAGGTCCTTCACAAAAAAGCCCATTTTTGACATTCGGAGAATGGAAAATGGATTTTTTTCTTCAATGAAAAGGAAAACTTCCTGCATCAATATTGTTCGTGCTTCCAAGATGCATGTTTGTGTCGAATATGGGAACATTAAAACAAACTATGCCATGGATTTGGCCATAACACCCGTCATTTGGACCGAAAACCCTAGAATGCTCGGAGGAGATAGCTCATTTACGTGAACACATTTTTAACACAACCCTCTTATTGCAATTTTATTATTTTTGGTTGATACTAGGACATATATAATGACACCACGAGAAGGTCTTGCATCATTTTTTTTCTGGAATTTTCTAAGCCGTTTTCAGGGAAAGATCAAGACGACGGGCATGACCGTTCGTAGCTAGGGGTTGATTATTGATAAAATCTTGGTGTATCTATGCTGAAATACTTATTTGTGTACCTAAAAATGATTTTTTTTTGCCAAAAAGCATGAGCAAACTACGAGGCATCTGTAGTTCAAATTTGACCCGTTTCCAACTAAATCGGCAAAACATGTGTTTTTCAAAATATGTGGATAGAAACCTTCTCATGGGAAACAAATTGGTTCTTTGAGCATATAACATGGTCTAGTATTTTCAAAAAATGTAGCTCCCAAGTTTTTGCAACATATTTGTGGTAGGTCCTGCCCAAAAAAACCCATTTTTGACACTCAGAAAATAGAAAATAGTTTATTATTCAATGAAAAGGAAAAATTTCTCCGTAAACATTGTCCGTACTTCCAAGATGCATGTTTGTGTGGAATATGGGCACATGTAAACAAACTATGCCATGGATTTGGCCATAACACCCGTCATTTGGACCGAAACCCTAGAATATTCGGAGGAGATAGCTCATTTACGTGAGCATATTTTCAACACAACCCTCGTATTCCAAGTTTATTATTTTTGGTTGATACTAGGACATATATAATGACACCACGCGAAGGTCTTGCATCATTTTGGGTTTTTTTAAATTTTCTGGACTCTTCTCAGCCGGTTTCAAGGAAAGATCAAGACGGCGGGCACGACCGTTCATAGCTAGCTGTTGAATATAGAGAAACTCTTGGTGTATCTATGCTGAAATAGTTAGTTGTGTACCTAAAAATGATTTTTTTTTCCAAAAATCATGAGCAAACTACGAGGCACCTATAGTTCAAATTTGACTTGTTTCCAACTGAATGGGAAGAAACTTGTGTTTTTCAAAATATGTGGATAGAAACCTTCTCATGGGAAACAAATTGGTTATTTGTGCATATAACATGGTCTAGTATTTTAAAAAAAATGCAGCTCCCAAGTTTTGCAACATATTTGTGGTAGGTCCTGCACAAAAAAAACCATTTTGACACTCAGAAAATAGAAAATGGGTTTTTATTCAATGAAAAGGAAAATTTTCTCCATCAACATTGTCTGTGCTTCCAAGATGCATGTTTGTGTGGAATATGGGCACATTTAAATAAACCATGCCATGGATTTGGCCATAACACCCCTCATTTGGACTGAAACCCTAAAATGTTTAGAGGAGATAGCTCATTTACGTGAACAGATTTTCAACACAACCATCGTATTCCAAGTTAATATTTTTGGTTGATACTAGTACATATATAATGACACCGCCCGAAGATCTTGCATCATTTTGGGCATGACCGTTCGTAGCTCACTACCAAATTCCGTGCGATCAGGGATGTTTTGAGCGCAATGTTTTGATAACGTCGTGTGTTTCCGTCGCGGATGGCTGAAAAGTGCAATTTTCTCTCGACAATGTTGTCGATATCGACGTTTTTTACATTTTGCGTCACGGATTTTTGTTCCCGGCCTAGTTGGAGGCGAGTTTCGTTCCACGAGAACGTCACAGATTAGTCGAATGTATCCCTTTTCATTTCCGTCATTTATTTGTCCATATTGTGAAATCAAATTGTCGGCCGGTATATGTTTTTGCATCGGCACTAGTCTAATGTAACCCTTTTAATTTCTGTCACTTAGATCCATCGAAACTTCTTTCATCTATTTCTCCATATTTTGAACTCGAATTATCTATCTTAAGAAAAATAAACATAGACTGCATATTAATAGAAACCACCCAATACAAACAACGAGATTATCGATCTAAACAGAACATTAGAAGCATGGCGCAGCAGTCAACACGCACAGAAATATATATATATTTGGCACCATGGGTGCAGAAAACTTATTTTGCATCCACAATTTTTTTTATGTTGTCAAGTCAAAAATTTATGTTAGGTATGTAATTATTAACGTTCATGTTTGATCCATAAGAGAATAGTCGGCATAAATATGAAATAATATGAGATATACCAACATAAAAGTCATAAAAACTATATAAAATGTGTATTTTTTATTTTTTGTACCGTCACGTAAATAAAAGATTATGTCATGTATATATTTTTTAGTTCTATTCGAAATAAGGAATAAGATAAAATTTACGTGACGTCAAAATCATGTACGATTCAAAAGATACAGGGTGGGTGTAGAATAACTATTCTGTACCATGGGTGTCAAATAGCGCGACCCTATATATATATATATCATAGATGAATCAAATATACCTCTTTATTATTTTTAATATACTTCATTATTCAATATTAGATACCCCAAATTGAATTATATGAAAAATTCATTTCAATCTCTATATTTTATATTATTTGCATATATACTGCTTTTATGTACGTAAAAAAGGTATATTGAAAAAACTGAGTATGCTGATGATATTTTTTCCTCAAAACTTGTATTAAGGTATCTTAAAATAATTAAATAGGTATATAAAAAACAATTAAGAGGTATTAAGGTATAAAAAACAATTAAGAGGCATATAAAAAACAATTAAGAGAGTATGCACACCCAGGCGTATATAATAGGAGAATGTGTATATATATATAGTTTGGAAGAACTACAAGAGAAATTTAGCTAGGACTAAAAGAACATCAGTAGGGGGCCGACAGCTACTCTGATGGCACTGGATACTCCCTTCCCTGGGCCCTCACAGCTACGAGGAGAGCGATCAGAGTTTTCTGCTCTGCCAGGGCTAAATCGATCTTCAGTTTCCCAACCTTGGAGGTCAGTTCGAGGTTGCTGGCCATCATCGACAGATCATCCAGCAACTTCCGCAACGCTGCGTGGGAAGCTTCGCCTTGCTCCACCTGCTCCTTCCTGGCATCGGCTGCCTTCTTGAGATTGTCATGGGCGGGCTTCAAGGCCTTCTCAAGCTCAGCTTCTAGGATGGTTACCCTCTCGCCAGAGCGTCAAAGATGACCTGATGACCCACAAGTATAGGGGGTGTATCGTAGTACTTTTGATAAATAAGAGTGTCGAACCCAACGAGGAGCAGAAGGTGCTGACAAGCAGGTTGGATAGAGGATTCACTGTAAACACTAGCAAACGGTTTTTTTAGAGGTTTTGGATATAGGAGATAAATAAAGTGCGAGTAAATAAAGTGTATTAAATAATATTTCGACGGTGTATCTCGACGGTGCTTTTTCCATCAGATTTCTGGTCCCGGTGTTTATTCTCCAAAAATTATGAAACATGCAAAATAAGATAAAATAACATAAGGGATGCATCATAACATGAAATATATCGATGAATAATAGAAAATAACAACATAAAACAGTGATGCAAAATGGACGTATCATGACCCTCTCCTCGGCTTCAACTGCCCTTTAGATAGTTGCATGACACGAAGTTAATGTTAATCTAAAAGGAAAAACGGTCTAAGAATAATGAAATCACGAGGAAGTAAGAAACGAATCTAAGAAAGATGAAATCACGAGGAATTCTGAAACGGATCTTAGAAAGATGAAATCACGAGGAATTCAGAAACGGGTCAGAAGTACGTGAACGGAAATGGAACCTACATGAGGGCAGCAGACTACTTCGCCGGTGGAGCCATGGCCGCCTGGAGGAACACTTGAGCAGCTACTACGTCAAAGGATTTCGCTTGAGGGGAGCCCGTGAGGCAGATAGAGGATGAACTGAAGAGTGCATCTATTTATACACCGGGAGGGGGAGTGGAAAGGAGGAGCCGCATGCACGACGAAGCAATAACTGGCCGCTGGAACTAAAGCGACATGTTTCACGTTCACAATATCCTGACGAAGTCACCAACGCACGCGTGGCGTGCTGCCAGGGTTACGGCGTTGAGTGGAAGAGCAGTTGTTTCCAGACTTGGGCCATGATGGCACTTTCTTGGGCCCTCTCCTGTCATGCCATTTTTATTGGGCCTTATAGAAAACCGTAGCCCATAATTATACTAGTTGGAACCCAAAATAAAAAGGAAGAAATATTGAAACTTCAACGAACACATAAAACGTCGAAATTTTGATTATTTTGACACGTTTTCGACATCTTCCACACTACAGATCGACACGTCGGATACTACACATCATCCCAGAATGCATCGTCAAGTTCGTCGTCATCGGAGTCCTGCATAAGGTTCTCCCAGAATGCATCGTCCATCTACTCATCTGACGATGAGACGACGATGGTGGAGGAGCTAGCATCCCCCCGGTATGTATGAGCTCGCATCTTCGTGTCCCTCTCAGCGTCGAGCCGCAACTGCGCGTCTACCAGATCTGGCGGATCACATCGGAACCTCTCCATCGTGGCCTCGTTGTCCCGGCAGATGCGCAGCTGCACGAACGCACGACGGTTCTCCTTCTCCTCCTTGCGGGTCACAATCCTTAGACCCGGGGCAAGGAACTCGGCAACTTCCCTGCTCTCGACGTCCCGGAAGTTGAGCTTGGCGTGCGGGCGGCCGAACCGCCACACTGCCACGTCGAACGTGCGGGCGGCGAGCTCGGGCGTGTCGAAGGTGTCCATCCAACACCACACGCCGTTGGGTGTGATCTCCTCGGACTAGCGTCCGGACGGCCGCAGCTGCACACCTCGGAAGACGGTGCTGCTTCTCACGGGCGGCGCCATCGGATGGATCGGCGTCGAGAGTGAGGTGGGAGGTTGGGGCGCTGTGGTGGCTGCGGCATGCAGTAATCAACGCCGAGAGTGAGGGGGAGGTCGGTGGGCTGTGGCAGCGGCATAGAAGGTAGGTTGTGTGGTCCGTGCTCGGTAGTATTTATGCGATAGCGACGAGGTCGAGAAGTTCAGCGACCATCGGCTTGCCAGGCTTTTGTTGAGTTCTTCAATGATGAGTTGCACGATCTACCGGCACGAGAGATTTGATCTAAACTCGAGGTTTTAGCAGCTATTAGCGATTTGATCTTTAATCGGGTTTTAGCACGAGGGATCTACCAGTGATAATATACCTTAGAAGTTCACGAAACAAACTAAACCTTGCAAGTCCAGGAAAGAAACTAAACCTTAACAAGTCCAGGAAACAAACGAATTACACTCCAGCCAGACAAAATAAGAAGTTCATATGCCTAGCTCAACAGCAGCCTAGTCTCTTCACCCCCAAGGCCCATCCTTTGCTCCGGTTCTATATCACCCCCATCTCAATGACCGCCTCCAACATGGGGTCATCGGTCTCCCTCACAATGATCAAAACAGGTTGCCGATTATGAAAATTATTGCATTGGACGAAAACCATCCACACCAGCTTGTCGAGGATAATGCGGCCGTCAGTTTTCTTATTGTAAGTAATGGTGGTGACATGCTCTTCTGCTCTAAGTCGTAGGCCAACCCTGCCATGATTCCCCAGGCCAGCGTGTTCCCCTATCAACTTTGGTGGTTTCTAAGCATGAAAGATAACATACCATATTAGCAGACCTTCTCATGGTTCTTGAAAATTTACTTGCAAAAAGAGGAGGGCGTCTTATAGATACATACCATAATATAGTGTTGCAAGATTGTGACCGTGAAACGAGTCACAAAAGGAAGCCCAACATAGGGTCCAAGGGGTAGAAGCCAGGCCAAGCGGTTCTTCTTGTGATTGTCGAGATTGTCTCTTTGGGCATATACGATGTTGGCATCATCATGCCTCTCATCAGCAGAATTGTCAGAATCCTTATCATGGACATCATCATCAGAATTGCTAGAATCCTCAGCATGCATCTCATCATCAGAACTGCCATCTTCGCTGCAAATTGAGTCATCTTCGCTTGAAACTGAGTCATCTTTGCTTGAAATGCAAAGTGATTCATCTTTGGATTCGCCAATAATAGCAACGTAGATAGTGGGACTTGGTATCATAGAAAACACCAGTATGTCTCCCACGGAGATGTTCTTTTCCTTGATGAACCAATCCCACTGTGTCCCGTGCAAATGGGTCTTGCTCTATTCGTTTGACACACGAAAGGTGTACTTCCTGCCATGGGAACGAAACAGCACACGCTCTCCTACTAACTTGTTGAATGATATCTGAGCAGTGCACGGTACAACCTGTGCATCAGAAATAAAAAGAAACGTGGAAATTAGATACTGTAATAAAAACACAAAACGTAATACAATTGTATGAAGAATAATTGTTTTCTTACCACTGACTTGAGGTGACACTCTTGTACAGAAACACCGAACTTGGATGCAGAAGGATAAACATTTGGTCAATTATTCTTGCATACAGGACATAGAATACCCTGTTAATCAAGCAAAAAAGAAGCACAAATTACAAAATGTGCATATAAACAGATTGGTTCTAAAAAGGAACAATTCTTTAGTGAAAACATTTATGTAAAACTGAGGCCGAACTACGAACAACTGGTAATGTCTCATAATAAAAGCACAACCATGTTTATCCAAGAAGTAATTCTACACTACCAAGAGCAATGCACAATGAATGTGTTTGTACATTGCACAAGATAGTATGGAACACTCATTGCAATGATACGGTGACATATTTTAATCATCGATTTAAATGGATCATGCACATTGAAAACAAAATATATAGTCACAGCTCTGTACTCATTGGCCTCAAGGAACATGAAGACACAGCAAGCGGAGCCAACTTTGCTACACCAGGTGGGCCAGCAAAAGCAAAGACATGACACATCTATTTGTGTCTGGTTCTTACTTTTGCTGGCCATGTGGTGGAGAGAGTGAGGTATCAGCCAAATACACATGTGTCAAAGTCATCATCATTGACCAAATCAGCTCATAAATTGTGCATCTGTACCTAATAATAAAGGCGTTAAGCCTTCCATAGTTTGGTTTGTTTTGGTAGGTCACTGAAACTGCCCCTAAAGTTAGACACAAATTACCCACTTGCCACCGGTAATCTCTACTGTATAATTTTGCCTCCGGTGGCGATGATTCGTAGGTACGTCACAGCAATGAAACATCCATCGGAAAAAGTATGTATTGGATTCAGAATCGGTTGATTAGCAAACCAGCCATGCACATATTCGATTAAAACCCATGTTGACCGATCATGTGGGCCTCGGTCCGAGGAACCAAACGGGCCGCCTGCCGCATCACGCACGTCGTGTGCTAGCAAAAAAAAAAAAGCAACACGAAGTGCATGTAAAAGAACGAAGTGGTCCAGATGAATACGCGTGCGTTCGTTTTCTAATCCGGGTCGGAAACTCGGAATGGCAACGGTAGCACAATCTACACATTTTCTAAACGGAATAAAAGATGGTCTCTATTCCGGGGTCACACGAAACAGGCTTTCGCCCCGCTATATTAATATAGCAACCGACCAGAACATAGAGCACGCTGGGGCAAACAGCACAGAGAACGCCCAAAAGAAAACAACAACGAAAACGAAAAGAAAAAAACGCCGACAGCGGCGGAACGACGAAAACGAAGGTGACTCGCCACCGGTGCGCCCTCCTGAAAGGTACCACCACAATCCTAGCGCTCCGAAACGTCACATACCAAGCAGCACCTCCAAGAAGGTGAGCGACGATGACGACGCTACTGCCCGTCCGGTCCCAGGGTTAACCTGAAGCCCGTTCTAGGGTTTCCCCCGGTATGTCAAGGGGGTGGGGAAAGGGGCAAGCCCGACGCCCTTCATGAAGGAAGGCCACACCCGTAGGCGTCGCCGCGTCGGTGTCGAGACGACGGAGATTTCTCCCGCCCCCAACCAGCCACGTCCCCGGATGTTCCGTCGCGCTCCACCAATCAAGCCATCCACCTGCACACGCCACCACGGTCTTGCAATCACCGCCGTCGTCTCTCCGAGATGTACGTCGCGAGGCCGGAGGACTAAGACAAGGTATTCTAGCGAGGGGGTAGTAGTAGAGTAGTGCGCGGGAGGGATCGACCTCCACCGCCACCTGCGGTAGCCGTCCGGATGCAGCAGTAGGGACATACCAGACCCGTCTGGCCTGGCCGGGCCCGTCATGGACCCGTAAAGTCCCCGCCACCGCACTGCAGCAGGCACACCACCATCGCCACCACCCCCCGGCCTGAGCACCTTCATCACCGTCGACCAGGAGGGTTGTTGCCACGACGGAAGCGCCGGCCTCCCGCCGGATCCAGACAGCCGTCACCGCTGCCCAAGCCCCCTGCCGCCAAAAGAGCAGCACCGCCACCACGCACACCACCCGGACCCGCCGGACCACCACCGGTCGAAGCTGCACCGCGCCGCCTCGTCATGCGCACGAGACGAGGGTTCAAACACCGATGGGTCACCGACACCACGGGACGCCAGATCCGAGCCCGCCTAGCCCGGATCCCAACCGGTCGCCGGAGGAGGAGAGAGTGCATCGTAGCGGCGACGAGCGTGGCCGCTATGGCGCCTCGGCACCGTCCGCCAGCCACCCTGCAACCAGTAGGGCCCGCCTGGCCCCTGGAGGTGGCCCAGACCAGGGCCCGGCGGCCCAGATCTGGCCTACACTGCAGCCCAAGCCTCCGTTCGCGAGGGAGAAGAGCAGTCCCGGCCATCGACGCCGGCCGCCGCCTGCGGAACCGTCCGACCCGCGGAGAAGGGCACGGGGAGCCCTGCCCGCCTGCGGCACCGGGGACCAGGCCCGTCCGACCCCGCCGCCGAAGCGCCGCCCTCCGCCCGCACGCGACCACCGGCGCCGTCATCCCGCCCCCGGAGCCCGTCGGCTAGCCACCCGCCGCCACCAGTTCGACGAGGAAACGCGGGGAGAGGCCCTCCCGCGAGAGGGGATAGCACCCCGCCGCCACCTTCACGGGGGCGCCCTCGGCGCGTTTCGCCGGCGCCCCTCCGGCAGCGACGAGGTAGGAGGAGAGAGGCAGGGGACCGCCGGCGGCGGATGCTAGGGTTTCCCCCGAGCCGCCAGGGAGGGGCGACGCGGGGGGAGATTTTTTCGCCCCACTTCCGTTGCCCCGCGGCTTGGCCAGTCCCTATTCCGGGGTCAGACTGGCCGGGCAGCACAAAGTGCCCACCTTTTTTATTAGGGGAACAAGAGGTGCACAAGAAGTACAACCGCATAAAGAATTTAATAAAATTGTTTTTTCATATCGATCATATAGAGCTGTTGTTGAATATATAAAAAGGGTTCAGGTGTGGATGGTTGGTTGGTAGAGAAAAAACACACGTACGAGGAGTAATAAAGCGAACGGACCTAAGATCGGAACGACTTCTAATTTTTTTTTTTTTTTTTTGAACAAGGGATGGGGCCGAAGGCCCCAAAGCTTCATTATAGTCAGCTGTGACAGATTACAAGGAGGACCTTACAAGAACAAGAAATAGCAAACGAGTCCTCACAACTAACCCTAAGGACCTTTGACCGACAGCAAAAACGCCATCGAGTCCCTAGCTGTCGCCGACGATGAACCACCCCGCAGCCATGGCCGACAAGCACTCCACCGGGGACAAACCACTTGGTAGAGCACCGCCGTAGTACGCCATGCTGAGAAGCGTAGAGATCCTCACGCCTTGAGGACGAAAACCACCCGGAGCAACCAGTTCCGGGCTGCGGAGGGACCCCTTTGGTCAAGGATAGCGGCGGCGCTTCTCGCCGTCGCTTGGAATCAACCGCGCATGAAGCTTGAAGAGGCGCGCTGCAGCTCCCACCCCGAGACTTGATCTCCTTCTTCCTCCCGTCGTTACTGCCTCCGTGGTAGTTGACGACCGAGTAGAAAAGATCGAAGAAGCCCCCACACGCACAGTCGAGCGTGTTATTTGAAGGCTCGTCGTTGGCCAAACTCCTCCTGCATAGCTTCCACCATGGACGCTTACGAAGGGAGAGCCACACCGTAGCACAGCCGCCGCTCGCTGACAGCCACACCCGACGACCTGAGGGGAAGACGGCTTTATGACCGGAGATGCTTCGCCCAATCTGCAGCAGCTGCCAAATCCCCCATCGGAGGCAGGCAACCGAGCAGAGCCAGACGAAGGCACACCGGATCCAGCCGATGAGATCCGGCGATCTACTCCACAACGAAGACCAAAACAACCAAACAAAGAGGAAAACTACCCTACTGTACAGACTACGAAAACCAGCGCCTCGCCTCCACCATCTCCGGACAGCAGCGCCGCCGGGGAAGGCTTCGGTCCAGCCTGGTGCAGCACTAGCGACTCTCAAGCGGTGGGGTGGAGGGAGATGGAGAGGGGGGAGGGACCCACGAGCGCCGTCTAGTTCTAGACTTTTTCTAAAGCGTCGTACCCCCGAACGACTTCTAATTCTATGTGTGGTATATCGCGTAAATATGGGCTGGACAAAACTCCTCCTGGTCTCGAACGTGTCATGCGTGAGAAAAAAGAAATAGCGGTCGATCCTAGCTAACCAGCTTCGGCCTGTTACTTATACGGTAAAGAACAAACAGTAGTCGGATCCCAACCAGCGATCGGTCTGCTGCTACATGCTGAGAAAAGCAAAATCAGCATCCACCGGATTTTAAATCATCATCACCACCGAATACAAATGTATATCTTACACAGTACAACACGTATCCATCTTGAAAACCAAGATACCCCCCCCCCCCCCCCCCCCCCCCGCTAGACTGAGATATGCCACTAATTAGAACGAAAACTCAAGACCGACAAGACAAACCCACCGATAGAAAACATGAATGAAAAACAAGTTAATTTTTGCGATAATTGTTTATTTTTTATTCACCGGTCGCAACGCAAGGGTCAGGGCTAGCAGATTACCCGTTAGAATTCGCTTATTTTTGTTCAATATATCGGCACAGGTGAGCACTATTGAATATTTTCTTCTGCTTAGGACCTATTTAGTCAAGTGTATTTGTACTCACTCTCTTCATCATTTTTCCGTTTACGCCAATTTTTTATTGTTATTGTATACAAATGATGTTGCATGGCCGAGGGGACGTGGCCAATGGGAATTGGCAGAACTTTTTGAACTAAACCTAATTGTCCTCATGTGAGCGATGGTTTTGTTCAAACCAATATGACATAAGGCCCACCAATGCGGAACTACGCACATAGGATGTGTAATGTCGGAATTTCATCATGTTCGTTTTTAGCATTATATATACCAATTCAAATAAATAAATTGTGCACATAGGATGTATTTTTATTGCCTGCGTTTGAGATTTCAGCATTATATATACTAGAAAATTATTTGACCAGCACACGATATGTACGTTGTCGAGGTTCTAGATGGGAAGTGTTTGCTCAGTTAGTCCCTTCACTTGTTTTGTTTCATACATGGGTTTCTCGTGTCTTGTATTTATTTACTGATACGTTTTTTCTTAAAGAAATATTGGAATCGACATGAGAACAAGGACACGCTTTATATATTGACAAACAAATGCCTAGATCCGACATGTTTATCATTTGTTGACCCGTTGCAACGCACGGGTATTTTGCTATAGTAATAACAAGCCTCATAAACACATAGGTGATCATGCACTAAAGGGTATCCCTAGGATTCATTGTAATATGCAGTCAGAAGAAACACATATGGAACAATGCAAAAAAAAGTGTAATACAAGCCTCATAAACACATTGCCAACACTTGCAAAAAGAACGAACACAATACCAGGAAGAAATACAAGTCGTGGCCTTGTATCACTGCCACATATTGTATCTGATCTTTTTGCATTTATCATGGCAAAGAAAAGTGGAACAATGGAAACAAATGTAATACGAGCCTCATATATCATTGCCATGCAAACCAAGGAAAAATGAGTGCTTATAATAGCATGTACGAATACAAATACTCAAACTGTATACACTACAAGGTATTATAGACACTCTGTTTGCCTTTACCATGGCCTAGTTTAAATCATCGGCATATAACAAGCAGGACATTCAAGGCAAAGAAAAGTGGAACAATGGAAACATATGTAATACGAGCCTCATATATCATTGCCATGGAAACCAAGGGAAAAAAGTGTGCTTATAATAGCATGTACGAATACAAATACTCAAATTGTATACACTACAAGGTATTATAGACACTTTCTTTGCCTTTACCATGGCCTAGTTTAATCATCGGCATATAACAAGGAGGACATTCAAGGCAAAGAAAAGTGGAACAATGGAAACAAATGTAATACGAGACTCATATACCATTGCCATGCAAACCAAGGCAAAAGGAGTGCTTACACTAGCATGTACGAATACAGATACTCAAATTGTATACACTACAAGGTATTGTAGACACTCTCTTTGCCTTTACCATGGACTAGTTTAATCATCGGCACATAACAAGGAGGACATTCAAGGCAAAGAACAGTGGAACAATGGAAACAAATGTAATACGAGCCTCATATATCATTGTCATGCAAAAAAGGCAAAAAAAAGTGCTTACAATAGCATGTACGAATACAAATACTGAAATTGTAACTACAAGGTATTATAGACACTATGTTTGCCTTTACCATGGCCTAATTTAAATCATCAGCATATAACTAGGAGGACATTCATCATGTTGATAAGTTAGGATACACAAAAGAAAAACAGGTGGAACAATGGAAAATGCATAGAAAAAATGAACCTGACCTCAGAATTTCTAAGTACAACAAGTAGAGTCTCTCCTAGCACCTGGCCTCAGTAAATCATTAGCCAAAGTGTTAATCATTGGCCAAAATTGAACTAACCTTGCAAAAGTACCAAATCTAAGCCGTGAATCAAAAAAAAAACCCAAATCTAAGCCGAATCTAACTGAAGCACCCAAATCGTGTACGGAATTAAACCATAACCTATCAAAATCATGGTGTCAATAGATGAACTAAGTTTGTCGGATATCCCAAACTTAAGCCATAGAACAAAAAACGAACCAGAGACGCAACATAAACGGTAAAAACATGTAGATCTACTGTGCATATCGTGCTACGCAGAAAAATCAAGCTCAATCTATATCTACGATACATACAAGGGATAAGAGGGTTAGATATAATCTTACCTCCAATGCCAAAGCCCTCGAAGAGGACGGGACGATGCACACGGTGATCACATAAAAAGTCGACGAAGATCCTGCATGCCTATGGAGGAAGAGGAGGCATGGCCTTCGTCTCCCGCCGAAGATGGTCGCTGCAGTGCTGTCGATGTCCCGGCGGAAGAAAACCCACCGACGGAGTGATACGTCTCCAACGTATCTATAATTTCCGATGCTCCATGATCATATTTTGCCAATTGGTACTTGTTTTCTCCCTTATTTATAGCATTTTTATACGTTTTCCGGGACTAACCTATTAACAAGATGCCAAGTGACAGTTCCCTGTTTTTTGCTATTTTTGGTTTCAGAAAAGTTGTTCTGCCAACATTCTCGGAATTGGACCCCGCAAGGCCCGAATTTCCTATTTTCCCCGAAAGCATCCAGAACACCGAAGAGGAGTCGAAGAGGGGCAACAGGGGGGCCACACCATAGGGTGGCGCGGGTTCGCCCTGGCCGTGCCACCTATAGGTATGGGGTCCCTGGAGTTCCACCGCCTTTTCCCTTTCGCCTATTTAAGCCACTCGGATGGAAAACCCTAAACACCTGATAAAAAATCCCCGAAAAGTTCCGCAGCCGCCCTCACCGTCAACCCTAGATCAGGGGGTTTCTGAAGCTGTTTCCGGCACCCTGCCGGAGAGGAGATCATCACTAGAGGCTTCTACATCACCATGCCTGCCTCCAGAGTGATGCGTGAGTAGTTTATCCTTGGACTACGGGTTCGTAGCTGTAGCTTGATGGTTGTCTTCTCCTCATATGCCTCCATGTTTAGATCTCGTGAGCTGCCTATCATGATCGAGATTGATCTTATGTAATTCTATATGTTGTGTTTGCTGGGATCCGATGAATATTGAACTTATGCCAAGTTGATTATAGTCTTTATTTTCATATGCTATTTGTGATCTTGCATGATTTCCGTTGCTAGTGGTTACTCTAGCCAAGTAGTTGCTAGTGACTCCAAGAGGGAGTATTTATGCTCGATAGTGGGTTCATGCCTCCTTTTCGCCTTGCTCGAGTGACAGAAATGTGAAGGGGGAGGATGTGCTGTTGCCATTAGGGAGAAAACCGCGATGAGAGTGCCCGCATGCATAATCATTGCTTACATTACGCACTTTTTTTAATGCAATTATCGGTTGCTTGCAACTTAATACCAAAGGGGGTTCGGATGATAACCTGAGGGTGGATTATTAGTCATAGATGCAGATGGATGTCGGTCTATGTATATTGTTGTAATGCCCGCACTAAATATCATAGTAATCTGCATGTCATATTGTGCACTACCGTGCAACCTCTATTTGTTAATTGCCCAGCTGTAATTGGTTAACCCAGTATGTTATCTTTTATGGAGAGACACCACTAGTGAAACTATGAACCCCGATCCATTTTCCACACTGTTAAACAAACCACAACAATTTCCTGCTTTCTTTACTTACTGCAAGCATACACTGTTTTCCACACTATACGTCTAATGTTTGTTTTCAGCAAGACCGGTGAGATTGACAACCTCACTGTACCGTTGGGGAAAAGTATTTTGGTTGTGTTGTGTGTAGGTTCCACGTTGTTGCTGACAGCAGTGAAGCGCCAGCACCACCGTCAGTGGCATTAGTACTGATGATGCTGCTGCCCACCTTAATAATTTTATTGAACTATGTGAGCTGCAAAAATATAAAGATGTGGATGCAGATATTATTAAACTGAAATTATTTCCTTTCTCTTTGAGAGGAAGAGCTAAAGAATGGTTGCTATCTTTGCCTAGAAATAGTATTGATTCATGGACTAAGTGTAAAGATGCTTTCATTGGAAAATATTATCCTCCTGCTAAGATTATATCCCTGATAAGTGACATAATTAATTTTAAACAATTTGATAATGAACATGTTGCTAAAGCTTGGGAAAGAATGAAAACTATGGTGAAGAATTGTCCCACTCATGGACTGACTACTTGGATGATTATACAAACCTTTTATGCAGGACTGAATTTCTCCTCAAGGAACCTATTGGATTCAGCTGCTGGAGGTACCTTTATGTCCATCACTTTGGGAAATGCAACAAAGCTTCTTGATGATAAATTATTTAGAGCGTCACACTGAGAGAGCTCCACAAGGTAAGGAGGTAAATTCTGTTGAGGAAACCTCCTCTTTGAGTGAAAGGCTTGATGCTATTATGTCTATGCTTGTTAATGGTAAAGCTCAAGTTGATACTAATAATGTTCCTTTAGCCTCTTTGGTTGCTCAAGAAGAGCATGTTGATGTAAACTTTATTATAAATATTAATTTTAACAACAATGCTTATAGAAATAATTTTGGTAGAAACAGTTACAAGCCTTATCCTCCTAATAATGGTTATGGTAATTCTTATGGAAACTCCTACAATAATAATAAAATCTCTACCTCTGATCTCGAAAACATGCGTAGAGAATTTATTAGCACACAAACAGCTTTTAATAAATCTGTTGAGGAAAAGCTTGGTAAAATAGATGTCCTATCCTCTAAAGTAGATAGCCTTGCTATTGATGTTGATTTTCTAAAACTAAAGGTTTTTCCGCAAGATGTTAAAAAACAGTAAAACTCTGAATGCCATTCAAGTTCGAATTGATGATAATGTTAGGTTGATGGCTGAATTACGTGCTAGGTGGGAAAGAGAAGATGAATTGGCTAAAAAGAATAATATTGCTAGAGTTTGCACTATCACAACCACTAGTAAAACTGAAGCTCCTAGTGCTAGTAAACCTCCTACTATCAATGGTAAAGTTGGTGTTAATAAAGTCCATACTCCTTTGGTGAAACATGCTAAATTGCCTCAAACTGCTGAAATTGCTTCTGATAAAAGTGTTGAATATTTTAGAGATATGGGAGATAATGGTTCCATTACTTTTGCTGATAATAATATTAATTTTTATGATTGCAATATCTCTTAAGTTATTATGTTTCTACAAAATCTTGCTAGAAGTCCCATTGCTAGTGCCATGAATATGGCCTTTACTAAACATATTACCAATGCTCTCATGAAAGTTAGGGAAGAAAAGTTGAAACTTGAGACATCTATCCCTAGGAAATTAGAAGATGGTTAGGAGCCTATCATTAAGATAATAGTAAATGACTTGTATTGCAATTATTTGTGTGATCTTGGTGCTAGTATCTCTGTTATGCCTCAAAAGCTTTATAATATGCTTGATTTACCACCGTTGGAACACTGTTATTTGGATGTTCATCTTGCTGATAATGCTAAGAAGAAACCTCTTGGTAGAATTGATGATGTTATTATTATGGTTAGTAATAACCTTGCCCCTGTTGATATTGTTGTTATGAACATTTAATGCACTGCTTCTTGTCCTATTGTTTTGGGAAGACCTTTTCTTAGAACTGTTGGTGCTATTATTGAGATGAAAGAGGGGAGTATTAAATATCAACTTCCCCTCAAGAAAGGTTTGGAACACTTTCCTAGAAAAAAGATGAAGCTACCTCTTGACTCCATTATTAGAGAAGAATATTATGTTGATGCTTCTTCACTTGAAAATACTCGAGTTTCCCTTTTATGCCTAGCTGAAAGGCATTAAAGAAAAGCGCTACCGGGAGACAGCCCGTTTTATTTCGCTGTTTTCAACCCGTTTTCTTTCGTTTTCTTTGGTGTGCTTTGCACTTGGGTGTTTACTATTTCCTTAGAAATCCCGCTGTATCTTTTCTTTTGAGTTTTTGTTGAGCCAAGTAAAGCCTCTAGTGGAAAGTTGAGCCTATATTACGGATTTCTGCGCAGGAAACAGATTTATGCTGTCCATTGTTAATTCCATTAAAATGACAGAAAATTCAGAATGACCTGAGATTTTTTTGTTCTTAATCCTGAGTTATATACGGAAATTTTCTTAGAAGACCACTTCTTGATTTGAGCAACAGAAGATTTTTGAAAAAATCAGTCTTTACCTATTGTTCTGTTTTGAGAGATTTCTGCCATTTATCGCATTTGCATCTTAATCTCTGTCTTTTGGTGTTCTTTTGAGAAAAAGAGTTTTGAAAGAAGTTGTGAAGTAGCTAATGTGTTTTTCAGTGTTATAATTGTGTTGAAACTTAACCATGTGAATTTATTATTTCAATTGCACTAACGTTGCTAATGAAGATTGTGAGAATTTTGATGTGAAGGAAGTTTTCAAGGGTTAAGAGAAGAGGATGATATGATGTGATCAAGAAGATTGAAAAGCCAAAGCTTGGGGATTCCTCGGTGGTACATCCAAACAAATTCCAAGAATACTCAAGCTTCTAAGCTTGGGGATGCCTTGGGCATTCCCTTCTTCATCAACAAATTATCAGGTCACTTGTAGTGAAACTATATTTTTATTCGGTCGCATCTTATGTGCTTTACTTGGAGCGTCTTTTATTTTTGTTTTCAGTTTGTTTTTTCTTTTGCTTTCAGTTTGTTTTTACTTTTCAATAAGCTTGGTTGGACCCCAGCATTCTTTTATTGGAGAGTGACACGCTCCGTTTTTTCTTGAGAATACGTTCTATTCTTAATCTCTGTCTAGCTGCTGCATTTATTTAGCTCCTGTTTTGCATGCATCTCTTATTATATTTGTTAGTTTTGGTAGTGTTATGTGAGTACTCTCATGTTTTCTTGCTGTATCATAAAGATTATTTTTGTTAATGCATGTTTTGTATGGTGCTTGTTGGGAGAAAGAAAACTACTGCTTGAAGTAGAATATATAACAGTACTAGTAGAAGCTTGTATAGACCGTGGCTAGAACTTTTTCATGCCATGCTAAATGTTATTTTAGTTTTAAAGCCTTGTGGTTATTGAGTAGCATGATTAGCCTCAAATAGCTGAGAGTGTTTAATATGTATTGAAAGATTCATGAGTTGTTCTTGTCATAGTAAAGCATCAATATATGGTATTCTCTTTCGAATGTTTTATTTGGTTGATTTGGCGCATTCTCACACCATGTTTATGACTATAAACCAGTCATGAATAGCCTCCATGACCACTTATTTTTTGAACTTGTGATACTGCTTATGTTTTAAATAATGATGCTTATGTCGCTATGCATGATTATGGCTCTTATGCTCTCTTGATTTGTCGCTCCCAATCTTTTGCTAGCCTCCACCTGCACTGAGTATGAGCTCTACTCATGCATCCAAACTCCCTTAAACCAAAGTTTTTCCCATTGTGTCCACCATGCCTACCTACATGTGGTATTTAACTGTCATTCCAAAGTAAATTGCTCATGTGTTTCCTTTAAAACATTCAAAATTACTCCTGCTTTATGTTCCTGTTTTTGCTCATGAGGACGTGAATAGAGAATCTTTATCTCACTTGTTGATTGGATTTCACACCCTGGACTAGTGGCTTCATCCTCTCATCCAAATGATAGAAGAGCTGGCAGCGGGGTCCCCAGCCCCAAATTAATGTAAACAAATTCTCTTCACTATTTTTGCCCCTGATTTATCAGTCAAAGCATAATTGTGTAAACAAAAGAGAAAGAGGGATGACCTTCTACACCAGTTGCATCCTTCACCATGGGAGCCGCTCTTGTGAATCCAGTTGGCTTATGATGTACTCTATTTTCTGTTTACCATTCGTTGACAATATCATACATCTCCCAAAATATAGACAGTAAGTGTCAAACTTTTAATACCTCTGTTTAATAAAATAAAAGCTCTAGCACATGAGTGATCCCTGTTTCCCTCCACGAAGGGACTTTCTTTTACTTTTATGTTGAGTCTCCATCTTCTAACTTTATGCACAGTTGAGAGAGAATTTTTGCCATTATGATTTTTATGTGCATTTGTCCCATAAGCATCAATAAAAACTTCATGATGTGATATTATTTTTTCTAGTCTTCCTCATGAACTTTGAAGGTGTCCTGGCATTTATGTTTTGCCCCACTCTTAAGGACTATCGAAATATCACTTTGCCATGCTTTCTCTATACCTGAAACAAACGTCTACCTTTCTTTGCATTATTATTCATGATCCTTTATTTGAGTTACTCTTCGTGATGCAAAGTAATTGCTATGCTTTTATTAACTTTTTATTTATCATGTCAGTGTTTAAAGTTTTATGATCTCAGCGTGCATATGATTTTACATTAGATTTATCAAATTTATGTTAGTAGCATGTAACCTCAGAAATTATTGTTTTATCGTTTACCTACTTGAGGACGAGTAGGAACTAAGCTTGGGGATGCTTGATACGTCTCCAACGTATCTATAATTTCAGATGCTCCATGATCATATTTTGCCAATTTCTACTTGTTTTCTCCCTTATTTATAGCATTTTTATACGTTTTCCGGGACTAACCTATTAACAAGATGCCAAGTGCCAGTTCCCTGTTTTCTGCTGTTTTTGGTTTCAGAAAAGTTGTTCTGCAAACATTCTCGGAATTGGACCCCACAAAGCTCGAATTTCCTATTTTCCCCGAAAGCATCCGGAACACCGAAGAGGAGTCGAAGAGGGGAAACAGGTGGGCCACACCATAGGGTGGCGCGGGTTCCCACTGGCCGTGCCACCTATAGGTATGGGGCCCCTGGAGCTCCACCGCCTTTGCCCTTTCGCCTATTTAAGCCACTCGGATGGAAAAGCCAAAACACCTGATAAAAAATCCCCGAAAAGTTCCGCAGCCGCCGTCACCGTCAACCCTAGATCAGGGGGGTTCTGAAGCTGTTTCCGGCACCCTGCCGGAGAGGAGATCATCACCGGAGGCTTCTACATCACCATGCCTGCCTCCGGAGTGATGCGTGAGTAGTTCATCCCTGGACTACGGGTTCGTAGCTGTAGCTAGATGGTTGTCTTCTTCTCATATGTCTCCATGTTTAGATCTCGTGAGCTGCCTATCATGATCAAGATTGATCTTATGTAATTGTATATGCTGTGTTTGCTAGGATCCGATGAATATTGAACTTATGCCAAGTTGATTATAGTCTTTATTTGCATATGCTATTTGTGATCTTGCATGCTTTCCGTAGTGGTTACTCTGGCCAAGTAGTTGCTAGTGACTCCAAGAGGGAGTATTTATGCTCGATAGTGGGTTCATGCCTCCTTTTCGCCTTGCTCGAGTGACAGAAACATGAAGGGGGAGGATGTGTTGTTGCCATTAGGGAGAAAACTGCGGTGAGAGTGCCCGCATGCATAATCATTGCTTACATTACGCACTTTGTTTAATGCAATTATCGGTTGCTTGCAACTTAATACCTAAGGGGGCTCGGATGATAACCTGAGGGTGGACTATTAGTCATAGATACAGATGGATGTCGGTCTATGTATCTTGTTGTAATGCCCGCACTAAATATCATAGTAATCTTCATGTCATATTGTGCACTATGGTGCAACCTCTATTTGTCAATTGCCCAGCTGTAATTTGTTCACCCAGCATGCTATCTTTTATGGAAAGACACAACTAGTGAAACTATGAACCCCGGTCCATTTTCCACACTGTTAAACAAACCATAACAATTCCTGCTTTCTTTACTTACTGCAAGCATACACTGTTTTCCACACTATACGTCTAATCTTTGTTTTCAGCAAGACCGGTGAGATTGACAAACTCACTGTACCGTTGGGGCAAAGTATTTTGGTTGTGTTGTGTGTAGGTTCCACGTTGTTGCTGACAGCGGTGAAGCGCCAGCAACACCGTCAGAGGCATCAACCTTCCGAAGGTCCTATTTCTCCTACTAGATTGATAACCCTGGTTCTTAACTAAGGGAAAACTCCTACCGTTGTGCTCATCATACCCTCCTCTTGGGGTTCCCAACAAAGTGCATCGCGGAGCAAGGGGAAGCTCAGGAAGGCGGTGAGAGTGATATGACAATAAGAGAGAGAGAGGGGGGAGATGAGTGCAATTAAAGGGCGCGCCTTCCCGAAGGGGTTGACGCTGCGTCTCCCGCGCCATAAAGGGTCGGCCTGGTGCCACTTGCCAAAAACATTTCACAAAAGAGAAGAAAAATAATTCAAAATGGAAAGAAAAACAATTAATACAGAATAATAATAACTTAACCGCAAAGTACTCCATCCGTGTTATCTGACAGAATAAAAACAATTTTCCCGAATTTTTTGAAAGACAAAATGCAGATTCAATTTTTTTGAAAACCAAGCTTATCTGAATTGTGTTGATTATTTAGTGATATCGTGCCTTTTTTTAATTAATGATTATCTACTTTCTTGGATGTGTTAGGGTGGACACTAGGAAGTCCCAAGACAATGGCATGACCCAACTCTTCACAGGATTCCCTCCCATTTCTCTGTTCCGGGAGTTTTGGGCCAATAGTGCATGTAAATTCGAGAGAGAAACACAGAGAGAGAGAGACAAAACGGGCTCTAAGTAGTCCTGAAACCCGCCAGAGAGAATCCGAAACCGGTGAATCCCTGACATATAGAGTGAGGGAATCTTAGGCCAGCATGTGTTATGGTGGCATTCAAACGCTCCGGAGCCCCTCTCAGGAGATAACCTAGCCCCGTTGGGGAAAAAGGCGGAACCGTCGTTCTGGCCCCTCTACGTGAGCCGGAAGGGGGTAGAAAAGTGGAACCAATTGCTTGGTTGTGTTAGTTTAGGCCCAATGAACACCCAAGACAATGGTAGGGACCACCTCTTGTCCAAATTCCCCGTTCCGTCATATCCGGTAGTTTCGGGTTCTAAGTAGTCCTAGAACCCACCAGAGAGAATCCGACACTAGTGAAGCCTAAACACAGAGAGCGAGGGAATCATGGGCATCCAAGACACATCCCACACTCTAACACACTTGGTATGGCGTACAATGGGATACGATGGCATTCAGACGATCCGGAGCCCCTTCTCTAGAGAAACCATAGCCGAGATGGGGAAAAAGACGGAACTGCCGTTCTGGCTCCTCTACATGAGCTGAAACGGGGTAGCAAAGTGGAACCAATTGCTTGGTTATGTTAGGTTAGGACCAAGGAACACCCAAGACAATGGTAGTGCCCACCTCTTCGAATGTTTCCCCAGTCCCGTCAGATCCGGGAGCTTCGGGCTCTAATTAAGTAGTCGTGGAACCCGCAAGAGAGAATTTGACGCCGGTGAAAACCTAACACTTGGAGCGAGGGAATATTGGGCATCCAAGACCCATGACACACTCTAACACACATGGTATGGCATACCATGGGATTTGGTGGCATTCAGACGATCTGGAGCCCCCTCCAGAGAAATAATAGCCCCGATTGGGAAAAGACGGAACTGTCGTTCTGGCCCCTCTACGTGAGCCGGAAGTGGGTAGCAAAGTGAAACCAATTTCTTGGCAAGATTCCCCTAGTTCCGTCAAATCCGGGAGTTTCGGGCTCTAAGTAGTCCTGGAACCCGCTAGAGAGAATCCGACGCCGGTGAAGCCCTAACACAGAGAGCAAGGGACTCTTGGGCATCCAAGACCCATGACACACTCTAACACACATGGTATGGTATACCATGGGATTTGGTGGCATTCAGACGATCTGGAGCCCCTATTCGGAGAAACTATAGCCCCATTGGGGGGAAAGGCGCAACTAGTCGTTCTGGCCCCTCTACATGTGCCGGAAGGGGTAGCAAAGTGGAACCAATTGTAGGGCTCACCTCTTGGCAAGATTCCCCAATTTCCGACAGATCCAGGAGTTTCAGGCTCTCATTAAGTAGTCCTGGAACCTGCGAGAGAGAATCCGACGCTGGTGAAACCCTAACACAATGAGCGAGGGAATCTTGGTCATCCAAAACCCATTCCACACTCTAGCACATATGTTATGGCATACCATGGGATTTGGTGGCATTCAGGCGATCCGGAGCCCCCCTCCGGTGAAACCATAGCCCTGCTAGGGAAAAAGACGGAACTGTCATTTCTGGCCTCTCTACGTGAGCAGAAAGGGGGTAGCAAAGTGTAACCAATTGCATGGTTGTGTTAGGTTAGGACCAAGGAACACCCAAGAAAATAGTAGAGCCCACCTCTTGTCAAGATTCCCCCGGTTCCGTCAGATCCGGGAGTTTTGGGCTCTCATTAAGTAGTCCTAGAACCCGATAGAGAGAATCCGACGCCGGTGAAACCCTAACACAGAGAGCGAGGGAATCTTGGGAATCCAAGAAGCATGCCACAATCTAACACACAGGGCATGGCATACCATTGGATTTGGTGGCATTCAGACGATCCGAAGTCCTCCCCCCTCTGGAGATACCATTGCCCTGATGGGGAAAAAGACAGAACTACTGTTCTGGGCCCTCTACGTGAGCCGGAAGGGGGTAGCAAAGTGGAACCAATTTCTTGGTTGTGTTAGGTTATGCCCAAGGAACACCCAATAGAATATTAGGGCCCGCCTCTTAGCAAGATTCCCCCAGTTTCGTCACACCCGGGAGTTTTGGGCTCTTATTAAGTAGTCCTGGAACCCGCGAGAGAGAATCCGATGACGGTGAAACCATAACACAGAGAGGGAGGGAATATTGGGCATCTGATACATCATAAACATATCCTTAATTTCTGATGTTCCATGTTGTTTTCTTATTGTTTCCCACATGTTTTCCTTACACTTTATGTCATTTTTATCGATTTTCCGGGACTAACCTATTAACAAGATGCCAAGTGCCAGTTCCGTATTTTCTACCTTTTCTTATTTCAAAAAATTTGTTCTAGAAATATTCTCGGAATTGGACCCCACAAATCCCGAAGTTCCTATTTTCCTCGGAAGCATCCATAAGTCCGAAAATGAGTCGAAGACGGGCACCAGGGTGGGCTCAACATAGCTAGGCGCGGCCCCACCCTAGGCTGCGCCTGGGGTGGTGAGGCCCCCTGGTGGCCTACCGATGTCGCCATTTCGCCTATATAACCCCCCTGATGTAAAAACCCTAGGAGAATCGGCGAAATTCCACGAAACCTTCCGCAGCCTCCGTCATCGTCAACCCAAGTTTCGAGGGACACATCTCTCTTTTGGCACCCTGCCGGGACGGGGAAGTGCCCCCGGAAGCCATCTCCATCGACTCCACCGCCCCCCATGGCTGTTGATGTCTCCTATGATGAGGAGGGAGTAGTTATCCCCCGAGGCTAAGGGCTCTACGGTACCTATGTGGTTCATCTCTCTCTTCCGTGGTGTGATCTATATCTGATCGTGAGCTTTGTAATCTAGTTGAATAAGCAGATGTTACTCTTCATCTTGTGCTACTCAAGTGTTTTATTAATATGAACTTTGGAGTCACCTTGTTCCGCGGTGTGAAGGTGACAGTGTGCACATCGTGTGTGTCTCCTCTATGAATTGTGGTGTTTGTCTAGTACCTTCTAGGGCGCTCAAGTTGACAGTGTGGGGCTAAATAGACATGGGAATGCTTACTTTAAGGAATGTTTTTTGCAGCCCTACACAATGATTAGTGTTCATTATCCAATCGGAGAGGGTTGAGAGTAGGATAGTGAAGAGAGATATTTAGTTATTCAATTATGTGATCATTGTTGAGAGTGTCCACTAGTGAAAGTAGGATCCCTAGGCCTTGTTTCCAAGCATTGAAACACCGTTTTTCGCCTGTTCTGCTACATGTTTGCTTGCTGCCATATTTATTTCAGATTGCTATTATTACTTATAACCATCCATATTACTCGCATTTCACCATCTCTTCGCCGAACTAGTGCACCTATATACCTGACAAGTATATTGGGTGTGTTGGGGACACAAGAGACTTCTTGTATCTTAATTGCAGGGTTGCTTGAGAGGAATATCTTTGACCTCTACCTCCCTAAGTTCGATAAACCTTGGGAGATTCACTTAAGGGAAACTTGCTGTTGTTCTACAAACCTCTGCACTTGCAGGCCCAACACTGTCTACAAGAATAGAAGCGTGTGTAGACATCAAGCTCTTTTCTGGCGCCATTGGCGGGGAGAAAGAAATCTTCTGGAACGGGGAGTCTCTCACTCTCAACCTCTTTATTTTGTTTATTGTCTTGTTTTTATTTTTTGTCTTGTTTTGCTTCTTTATATAAAAAAACAAAAAAAATAGTTTACTTTATAGCTATTATTTATTTGCTTGCTTTTATTTTGCTAGAATGAGTATTCCTGAAGTTGAGGTTCGTTCTTTTAGGCAACAGGGGGAGAGAGTTTAAAAGATGCTTGGTATAGAATAAACGATGCTCATAATAGGTGTACAAAAAAATATTCTACCTTGATACTCCTGAGGAATTTTTATGTTGGTATTACTGGCTGGTATACGTATGTGTTAGATACTCTTACGGGTGGAAATTTTCTAGGAACTCCTGCCTTGGAAGCCTGCAATTTGATTGAAAGTCTGGTAGGAGCGCCCCCCACTATAACTGGTAAAACTGAGAGCACTTTGGTGGATGTTATTAGTAAACTAAACTCTTTGGAAATGAACTTACCAAGTTTCCTTGATAATGCTAGCAAAGTTAATGAATCAATAATAACTATTGATCAAAGAATCACTGCTCTAGAAGTTGGCAACACTCATGATGATCAAAATTCTAGGATTGGTAAACTAGAGGAGGCTATGGGAACTTTAAGCTCAACTTTTTCATCTCTTAAATTCAAAAAGTAGAAAGCCTTTGTGGGAAAAGAGCAAAGATTCATCTATGTTCCCAAGATAACTAAACCCAAATCTCAATATGTGATGAAAATTGCTAAAACGATTAATGAAACTAAGAGTGACCTTCATGTTGAGTCTTCAGAAACACCTAGAGTGCCTATTTATGCAAATAATGATTTATAGGAAGTTATAGATGTTGATGCTTCTTCACTTGAAAATACTTGAGTTGCTTTCTATGCCTAGCTGAAAGGCGTTAAAGAAAAGCGCTACCGGGAGACAACCCGTTTTATTTCTCCGTTTTCAACCTGTTTTCTGTCGTTTCTTTCCATGTGCTTTGCACATGGGTGTTTTCTATTTCCTTAGAAACCCCGATGTATCTTTTATTTTTTGTCTTTGTTGAGCAAAGTAAAGCCTCTAGTGGTAACTTGAGACTATATTTCGGATTTCTACGCAGGAAACACATTTCTTTTGTCCACTGTTAAATCCGTATAAAATCAAAGGAAATTCAAAATGACCTGAGTGTTTTTGTGTGTAATCCTGGGCCATATACGCAACTTTTCTTAGTTGAACACTTTTTTATTTGAGCAACAGAAGATTTTCGAAAAAAAATCAGCTTTACCTGTTGTCCTGTTTTGACATATTTCTGCCAATAATTGCATTTGCATCTTAATCTCTTTCTTTTGGTGCTTCTTTTTTGAGAAAAAGAGTTTTAAAAGAAGTTGTGAAAGTAGCTAATGTGTTTATGAGTTTTAGGCTTGTATTGAAACTGAACCATGTGAATTTATTATTTCAATTGCACAAACGTTGCTAATGAAGATTGCGAGAAGTTTGGTGTGAAGGAAGTTTTCAAGGGTCAAGAGAAGAGGATGATATGATGTGATCAAGAAGAGTGAAGAGCCTAAGCTTGGGGATGCCACAGAGGTACATCCCAGCAAATTGCAAGAAGACTCAACTTTCTAAGCTTGGGGATGCCCAAGGCATCCCCTTCTTCATCGACAAATTATCAGGCCACTTCTAGTGAAACTATATTTTTATTCGGTCACATCTTATGTGCTTTACTTGGAGCGTCTTTTATTTTTTCTTTCAGTTTGTTTTTTTGCTTTTTCTTTCAGTTTTTTTTTACTTTTCAATAAGCTTGGTTGGACCCCAGCATTCTTTTATTGGAGAGTGACACGCTCCGCTTTTTCTTGAGAATACGTTGTATTCTTAATCTCTGTCTAGCTGCTGCATTTATTTAGCTCCTATTTTGCATGCATCTCTTATTAGAGTTGTTAGTTTTAGTAGTGTTATGTGAGTACTCTCATGTTTTCTTGCTGTATCATAAAGAGTATTTTTGTTAATGCATGTTTTGTATGGTGCTTGTTGGGAGAAAGAAAACTGCATTTTCATTGCTTAGAACACTCTAGTTTTCATTCTTATTGTTCTGTGAGTGTTCACTTTTTGCTAGTACTGCGTTTAGCCTTTGTTTTCATGCATCTCTTATTTAGAGCTGTTAGCTTTAGTAGTGTTATGTGACTACTCTCATGTTTTTTTTCTGTATCATGTAGAGTATTTTTGTTAAAACATATCTTGTATGGTGCTTGTTGGGAAAAGAAACTGCTGCTTGAAGTAGAATTTTTAATGGTGCAAGTAGAAGCTTGTATAGACTGTGGCTAGAAATTTTTCATATCATGCTAGATGTTATTTTAGTTTTAAAGCCTTTTGGTTATTGAGTAGCATGATTAGACTCAAATAGCTGAGAGTGTTTAATGTGCCATTGAAAAAATCATGAAATGTTCTTGTCACATTGAAGCATAAATTTGCAGCATTCTCTTTTCAATATTTTATTTGGTTGACTTGGCGCATGATCACACCATGTTTATGACTATGAACCAGTCACTAATAGCCTCTATGATCTTTATTTTTAGAATTTGTGGTACCACTTATGCTTTTATTAATGATGTTTATATCGCTATGCATGATTATGGCTCTTATGCTCTCTTGATTTGTCGCTCCCAGTCTTTTGCTAGCCTCCACCTGTACTGAGTATGGAATTCTACTCGTGCATCCAACTCCCTAAAACCAATTTTTCCCATTGTGTCCACAATACCTACCTACATGTTGTATTTAACTGCCACTCCAAGTAAATTTCTCATGTGTTACCTTTAAAACCTTCAAAATTACTCCTGCTTTGTGTTCCTATTTTTGCTCATGAGGATATAAATAGAGAATATTTATCTCACTTGTTGATCGGATTTCACACCGTGGACTAGTGTATTCATCCTCTTATCCAATTGATAGAAGAGTTGGCAGCGGGGTGCCCAGCCCCAAATTAATACACACAAAATCTATTCACTATTTTTGCCCCTGATTTATCAGTCAAATCATAATTGTGTAAACAAAAGAGAAAGAGGGATGACCTTCTACACTAGTTGCTTCCTTCATATGGGAGCCGCTCTTGTGAAATCTATTTGGCTTGTGACATATTGTATTTTGTGTTTACCATTCATTGCCATTAGCATACATCTCCCAAAATATAGACACTCCTCCATGGTATGTGATTGTTGGCAGGCACCCGAGGATTCGGTTAGCCATGGTTTGTGTAAGATGGATGGGAGGAGTGTCAAACTTTTAATACCTCTGTTTAATAAAATTAAAACTGTAGCACATGAGTAATCCCTTCTTCCCTCTGCGAAGGGCCTTTCTTTTACTTTTATGTTGAGTCTCCATCTTCTAAATTTATGCACAGTTGAGAGAGCATTTTTACCATTCAGAGTTTTATGTGCATTTGTCCCAGAAACATTATTAATTGATTCATGATGTTTTATTGCTTGTTCTCTAATTATTTGTTCTAATCTTCCTCATGAACTTTGAAGGTATCCTGACATTTATGTTTTGCCCTACTCTTAAGGACTAGCGAAATACCACTTTGTGATGCTTTCTATATACTTGAAACAAACATATATCTTTCTTCGCATTGTTATTCATGATCTTTTATTTGTGTTACTTATCATGATGCAAGGTGATTGCTATGCTTTATTATTAAAGTTCTATTTATCATGTTTGTGTTAAAGTTCTATGATCTCAGCTTACATATGCTTTTACATTATGATGATCAAGTTTATGTTGGTAGCATGTCACCAAAGAAATTATGTGTTTCTATCATTTACCTACTCGAGGACGAGTAGGAACTAAGCTTGGGGATGTTGATACGTCATAAACGTATCCTTAATTTCTGATGTTCCATGTTGTTTTCTTATTGTTTCCCACATGTTCTCCTTACACTTTATGTCATTTTTATCGATTTTCCGGGACTAACCTATTAACAAGATGTCAAGTGCCAGTTCCATGTTTTCTGTTGTTTTTTATTTTAGAAAAGTTGTTCTAGAAATATTCTCGGAATTGGACCCCACAAATCCCGAAGTTCCTATTTTCCCCAGAAACATCCAGAAGTCCGAAGATGAGTCGAAGATGGGCACCAGGGTGGGCTCACCATAGCCAGGCACGGCCCCACCCTAGGCCGCGCCTGGGGGCGGTGAGGGCCCCCTGGTGTCCCACCGACGTCGCCTATATAATCCCCCTGATGCAAAAATCCTAGGAGAATCGGCGAAATTCCACGAAACCTGCCGCAACCGCCGTCATCGTCAACCCAAGTTTCAGGGGACAGATCTCTGTTCTGGCACCTTGTCGGGATGGGGAAGTGCCCCCGGAAGCCATCTCCATCGACTCCACTGCCATCACCATCGTCGTTGATGTCTCCTATGATGAGCAGGGAGTAGTTCTCCCCCGAGGCTGAGGGCTCTATGGTAGCTATGTGGTTCATCTCTCTCTCCCATGGTGTGATCTATATGTGATCGTGAGCTTTGTAATCTAGTTGAATAAGTAGATGTCACTCTTCATCTTGTGCTAATAAAGTGTTTTATTAATGTGAACTTTGGAGTCACCTTGTCCCGCGCTGTGAAAGTGACAGTGTGCAGATTGTGTGTGTCTCCTCTATGAATTGTGGTGTTTGTCTAGTACCTTCTAGGGTGCTCCAGTTGACAGTGTGGGGCTAACTAGACATGGGAATGCTTACTTTAAGGAATGTTTTTGCATCCCTACGCAATTATTAGTGTTCGTTATCCAACCGAAGAGGGTTAAGAGTAGCATAGTGAAGAGAAGATATTTAGTTATTCAATTATGTGATCATTGTTGAGAGTGTCCACCAGTGAAAGTAGGATCCCTAGGCCTTGTTTCCAAGCATTGAAACACCGTTTTCCGTCTATTCTGCTACATGTTTGCTTGCTGCCATATTTATTTCAGATTGCTATTATTACTTATAACCATCCATATTAATCACATTTCACTACGTCTTTGCCGAACTAGTGCACCTATATACCTGACAAGTATATTGGGTGTGTTGGGGACACAAGATATTTCTTGTATCTTAATTGCAGGGTTGCTTGAGAGGGATATATTTGAACTCTACCTCCCTGAGTTTGATAAACCTCGGGTGATCCACTTAAGGGAAACTTGCTGCTGTTCTACAAACCTCTGCACTTGGAGGCCCAACACTGTCTACAAGAATAGAAGCGTGTATATACATCAGCATCCAAGACCCATGAAACACTCTATAACACATGGTATGTCATACCATGGGATTTGGTTCCATTCATACAATTCGAAGCCCCCTCTCCGGATAAACCACAGCCCCGCTGGGGGAAAAGACGGAACTGCCATTCTGGCCCATCTACGTGAGCAGGATGAGGGTAGCAAACTAGAATTAACTACTTGGTTGTGTTACATTAGGCCCAAGGAACACCCAATAAAATGGTAGGGCCCACCTCTTGGCGAGATTCCCCTAGTTCCGTCAGATCCGGGAGTTTCGGGCTCTAATTAAGTAGTCATGGAACCCGTAGATAGAATCGGATGCCGGTGAAGCCCTAACACAAAGAGTGAGGGAATCTTGGTCATCCAAGACCGATGAAAGACTCTAACACACATGGTATGGCATACAATGGGATTTTGTGGCAATTAGACGATCCGGAGCCCCTCTCTGGAGAAAGCATAGCCCCGTTGGGGAAAAAGACCAAACTGCCGTTCTGGCCCCTCTACGTGAGCCAGAAGGGGGTAGCAAAGTGGAACCAATTTCTTAGTTGTGTTAGGTTAGGCCCAAGGAACACCCAATACAATGTTAGGGTCAGCCTCTTGGAAATATTCCCCCAGTTCTGTCAGACCTGGGAGTTTCGGGCTCTAAATAGTCCTGGAACACACGAGAGAGAATCCGACGCTGGTGAAGCCCTACCACGGAGAGTGAGGTAATCTCGGGCATCCAATACCATGACACACTCTAACACACATGGTATTTCATACCATGGGAATTTTTGGCATTCATACGATCCGGAGCCCCCTTTAGAGAAATCATAGCCCCGATGGGGAAAAAGGTGGAACTACCGTTCTGGGCCCTCTACCTCTACGTGAGCCGGAAGGGGGTAGCAAATTGGAACCAATTGTTTGGTTGTATTAGGTTAGGCCCAAGGAACACCAAAGAAAATGGTAGGGTCCACCTCGTGGAAAGATTCCCCTAGTTCCGTCAAATCTGGGAGTTTCGGGCTCTAAGTATTCCTAGAACCCGCTAGAGAGAATCCGACACCGGTGAAGCCCTAACACAGAGAGTGAGTGACTCTTGGGCATCCAAGACCCATGACACACTATAACACACATGGTATGGCATACCATGGGATTTTATGGCATTCAGACGATCTGGAGCCCCCCTCCGGAGAAACCATAGCCCCGCTGAGGAAAAAGACGGAACTATCATTCTGGCCCCTCTACGTGAGCCGAAAGGGGGTAGAAAAGTGTAACCAGTTGCTTGGTTGTGTTAGGTTAGGAACAAGGAACACTAAAGACAATGGTAGGGCCCACGTCTTGTCAATATTCCCCCATTTCCGTCAGACCCGGGAGTTTCGGTCTCTCATTAAGTAGTCCTGAAAACCGTAGAGAGAATCTGACGCTGGTGAAACCCTAACACAGAGAGCGAGGGAATCTTAGTCATCCAAGACCCATGCCACACTCTAACACACATGGTATTTCATACCATGGGATTTGGTGGCATTTAGACGATCTGGAGCCCCCTCTTTGGAGAAACCGTAGCCCCGATGGGGAAAAAGACGGAACCGCCGTTCTGGCTCCTCTACGTGAGCCGGAAGGGGGTAGAAAAGTGGAAACAATTTCTTGGTTGTGTTATATTAGGCCCTAGGAACACCCCAATATAATGGTAGGGGTCACCTCTTTGCACGCTTCCCCCAGTTCTGTCACACCCGGGAGTTTCGGGCTCTAAGTAGTCCTCGAACACACTTGAGAGAATCCGACGCCGGTGTAGCCCTACCATAGAGAGCGAGGTAATCCAGGTCATACAATACCATGACACACTATAATACACATTTTATGTCATACCATGGGATTTGGTGGCATTCATACGATCCAGAGCCCCCTCCGGAGAAATTATAGCCCCGCTGGGAAAAAAGGCGGAACTGCCGTTCTGGCCCCTCTACGTGAGCCGAAAGGGGGTAGAAAAGTGGAAACAATTGTTTGCTTGTGTTAGGTTAAGCACAAGTAACACCAAAGAAAAATTTAGGGTCCACCTCTAGGCAAGATTCCCCTAGTTCCGTCAAATCCGAGAGTTTCGGGCTCTAAGTAGTCCCGGAACCCGCTAGAGAGGATCCGACACCGGTGAAGCCCTAACAGAGAGAGCGATGGACTCTTGGGCATCCAAGACCCATAACACACTTTAACACACATTTTATGGAATATCATGGGATTTGGTTGCATTCATACGATCCAGAGCTCCCCTCCGGAGAAACCATAGCCCTGTTGGGGGAAAAGGCGGAACAGTCGTTCTAGCCTCTCTACGTGAGCCTGAAGGGGTAGCAAAGTGGAATCAAATTCTTGGATGTGTTATGTTAGGCCAAAGGAACACCCAATACAATGTTAGGGCTTACCTCTTGAAAGATTCCCCAGTTCCGTCAGATCCGGGAGTTTTGGGCTCTAAGTAGTCCTGGAACCCGCGAGAGAGAATCCAACGCCGGTGAAACCCTGACAGAGAGAGAGGGGGAATATTGGTCATTAAAGACCCATGACACACTATAGCACCCATGGTATGGCATACAATGGGACTGGGTGGCATTCAGACGACCCGGAGCCCCCTCTCCGGATAAACCGTAGCCCCGCTGGGAAAAAAGACAGAACTGCCGTCCTGGTCCATCCACGTGAGCCGGAAGGGGGTAGAAATGTGGAACTAACTGCTTGGTTGTGTTAGTTTAGGCCCAAGGAACACCCATGAAAATTGTAGGGCCGACCTCTTGGCAAGATTCCACTAGTTCCGTCAGATCCAGAAGTTTCGGGCTCTAATTAAGTAGTCGTGAAACCCGAAGAGAGAATCTGACGCCGGTGAATCCCTAACATAGAGAGCGAGGGAATCTTGGTCATCCAAGACCCATGCTGATGGAGGGATGATAACCCGGTAGGCCAACGCCAAGGTGTAACTCGGCCCAAAGGACGCTGCGCAAAGACCCGACCAAGGATAAAGGAGCTTCTAGAAGGCCCAAGATCGTAGGCCTGGTAACCCGAATTGTGGGTTACGGTAAGGAAAGTTAGGGTTTTGTGTGCGGTGTCCGGGTAGGATTCAGGGTGCCCCTTGGAAGGCAAGCCAGGGGGTCCCAGTGCTTTATAAGCCAGCCCCTAGGTCTAGTTCAGGGAGATCCAAGAGTTCGAGCAATATCGATAGGTATCGAGTATCCAGTGTAACACGAGAGTTGAGATTAATATATCGAGATCGGAGACTCGGCGACTTGCTTGCCGGCTACCAGATCGCATATCATCATGTTTTCCTCTGAGCTAAACCCTCTCCCAAACACCAGTGTCGTCTTGCCCCAAGATAAGTTACCCCCGGTAACGTCTGCCGTGATTATCCCACGACAGTTGGCGCCCACCGTGGGGCCTGCGTCCAAAGGTGTTTACATCACGGGAGAACCTCGGAAGAACATGGAGAATCTTGTCATCGGCGAGATCTACACCGACCGCGAAGGAAAGAAGATGGTGGACGATTCCGGCTGGGGGCCAGAGTCGGATCACCTCGAATCCGGATCTATCGTGACAATCGGCCGGATCAGCGTCTTCATCGGCATGGTACGTACTTACGATTCAAGAGGACAATATCATGTGCATACTACAGGAACTTCTGACAGGGATAAAAAGATACTGGAACGAGCGATAAACTCGGTTTCCTCGGCTGTTCCGGGATACCTGAGATGGTCAGAACAGGATGTAGCATGGAGCAGAAGAGATCACCCGGAAAGGATAGAACACCCGGGAGTGTTGGCGCTGGTAGTCGCACCACAAGTTAATGGTTATGACTTGAAAAAGGTCCTAATGGACGGTGGAAGTAGCATCAATATCTTATACTGGGAAACCTTTTTACGCATGGGTCTCAAGGAGTCTCAGCTATAGAAAAGCTCAACAATTTTTCATGGGATAGTGCCGGGTCACTCAGCGTGCCCCGAGGGAAAAATCGCATTGGAGGTAGCTTTTGGAGAGTCAAAGGACAATTATCGAGTTGAGTGGCTCACTTTCGAGGTGGTCAAGTTGCGCAGTCCTTATCACGCGCTGTTCGGAAGGCCGGCTTATGCTAAATTCATGGCTAGGCCGTGTTATGTGTATCTACAGCTAAAAATCCCGGGTCCTAAGCAGACCATCACCATACATGGAAGCCGGGATATAGCGGCTGAGTGCGATGAAGGAGATTCAGTAATGGCTGAGCATGCTTGCAGAAAGGAGGAACTCAAGTATTACCGGTCTCAAGTAGACCCAAATGACAGAACAGCATTGAAAAGGCCGAATACCGAAGATGAGAGAGCAAAATTCAAAGCAGCGCAGGACACCAAGATGATAGCTTTTGTTGAAGGTGATCCCTCTAAGCAGTTTGCTATAGGGTCTAACTTGGACAGCAAGCAGGAGAAGGCACTTGTGGAATTTATCCGTTCAAATGCGGATGTGTTCGCCTAGACGCCTAGCGACATGCCGGGTATCCCCACAGAATTGGCAGATCACAGTTTGCACGTAGATCCCAAGTCCAGGCCTGTGAAGCAGGGCTTGAGGAAGATGAATGAGGAAAGAAGGAAAGCAATAGGAGAAGAAATTGCTTGTTTGCTAACAGCCGGCTTTATCATGGAAGTATTTCACCCCGACTGGTTAGCGAATCCGGTTCTCGTAATGAAAAAGACCAATGAGTGGAGGATGTGCATTGATTACATGACTCTTAACAAGCATTGCCCAAAGGATCCGTTCGCGCTACCGAGGATAGATCAGATCATAGACGCAGTGGCTGGAAGTGACCTATTATGCTTTCTGGACGCATATTCCGGATATCATCAGATCAAGCTCAAGAGGGGGGATTGGGAGAAAACATCATTTATAACCCCTTTTGGGGCCTTCTGTTACAAAACCATGACATTTGGGTTGAAAAACGCTGGCACAACTTATCAACGGTGTATTCAGAAGTGCTTCGAGGACCAAATTGGACGCAACGTCCACGCTTATGTGGATGATGTGGTTATCAAGACCAGGAAGGCGGAGACATTTATCGATGATCTAAAGGAAACGTTCAAGAACTTGAGGAGGTATCAGATGAAACTTAATCCGACAAAGTGCGTGTTCGGAGTTCCAGCTGGGAAATTACTCGGCTTTATCGTTTCTGAGAGAGGAATTGAGGCAAACCCGGATAAAATCAAAGCTATCCAAAGTCTAAAAAAGCCGGAAAATTTGAAGCATGTTCAAAAGCTCACGGGCTGTGTAGCAGCCTTGAGCCGATTTATATCCAGACTCGGAGAAAAGCAATACCCTTGTACCGGCTCTTGAAGAAGTCCGATAAATTCGTGTGGGATCAGGAGGCGGATGAGGCGTTCGAGGCACTAAAGAAGCAGTTATCTGAAGCACCAGTCCTAGCGGCCCCGGGTCCTAAGGAGCCCATGTTGATATTTGTAGCAGCTGGACCCCGAGCCGTTAGCGCGGTAGTTGTTGTGGAACGTAAAGAGGATGGAAAAGGTTACCCGGTTCAGAGACCGGTCTATTACGTCAGCGAGGTATTATCAGAGGCAAAGCAGCGCTATCCGCATTGGCAAAAGCTGGTTTTCGGGGTCTTTATGGCCAGCCGGAAACTGAAGCCGTATTTCTAGGAACACCCCATAACAGTGGTTAGTTTGATACCGATGTCGGATATCATCAGAAAATCGGATGCAACAGGAAGAATAGCCAAATGGGCGATAGAGATGGGGGATTATCACATCAACTACGAGCCCAGGTCAGCAATCAAATCTCAGGCTCTGGTCGATTTTGTTAACGATTGGACGCACACAGGCATGCCCACCATGGCTCCAAACTCCGAGTCTTGGATCATGCACTTCGATGGATCCAAGCAATACGAGGGATCAGGAGCTGGAGTGGTGCTAACATCACCCAAAGGAGACAAATTGAGTTACGTGCTACAGATTCACTTTGATTGTTCCAACAATGTGGCCGAGTATGAGGCCCTATTGCATGGCTTAAAGGTAGCCAAGGAGATGAACATTAAGAGGATACGATGCTTCGGAGATTCAGACCTTGTGGTACAGCAGGTCTCAGGAACATGGGATAGAAAAGATGCAACTATGGCAGCGTACCGCAGGGAAGTTGATAGAGTTGCCGGATGTTTTTCCGGGTATGAGGTGGAGCACATAGACAGAAGAAAAAATGAGGCAGCAGATGCACTCGCCAGACTCGACTCGCACAGAGAGCCGGTCCCACCCAATGTTTTCCTGGATGAACTATGGCGACCATCAGTTAAAACCGAGTCTGAGGAAGAACTGACAAAACAAGACCCGGATTTGGAGCTCGTGGCCACAGTGCGCGCTGTTCCCGAGTGGACAGAGCCGTTCTTGGCCTACCTATCACGGGGCGAGTTACCACAGCAGGAGGTATTAGCAAGACAAGTTTTGAGGCGATCAAAAGGTTATTCTATCATCAATGGGGAGTTATACAAGAGAAGTGCAGCAGGAGTGTTTTTGCGCTGTGTAGCACCAGAAGAAGGCCGACAGATTCTCAAGGAAATTCACGAAGGCGATTGTGGGCATCATGCATCCACAAGATCCCTTGTGGCCAAAGCTTATCGACACGGATTCTTCTGGCTCACGGCCCTAGCAGATGCGGAGCGTTTGGTGGCAAGGTGTGACGGATGTCAAAGGTACGCTCGCCAAACCCACGTACCGGCTATGGAATTACGGACTATCCCGCTAACTTGGCCGTTCGCTGTTTGGGGTATGGATATGGTTGGCCCCTTTCACATGTCACCTTGCAAGAAGACACATCTTCTGGTGGCTATTGATAAGTTTACCAAGTGGGTTGAGGTTATGCCAGTTACCAATTGTGAAGCAGTTACAGCAGTAAAGTTCCTGAAAAGAATTATCTATCGGTTCGGGTATCCCCACAGCATAATTACCGACAATGGAACCAACATGTCCCTTGGTGAGATGGAAAAGTTCTATGGCAACAATGGAATCCGGCTTGACGTAGCATCAGTGGCTCATCCACAGGCCAATGGACAAGTGGAGAGGGCAAATCAGGAGTTGCTTCGTGGACTAAAGCCACGACTGCGAGTCCCGTGCATCAGAGCTGCTGGTGCATGGGTTGAAGAATTACCTTCCGTGGTTTGGGGTATCAACACTACACCTAATAGATCTACTCAGATGACACCATTCTTCATGGTTTATGGTGCGGAAGCGGTGTTGCCGAGTGATATTATTCACGATTCACCTCAAGTATCAGCTTACGTCGAGGCGGAGAACGAGAAGACCCGGCAGGACGCCGTAGATATGTTAGAAGAACAAAGGGAACAAGCACTGGAAAGATCAGCCATATATCAGCAAGATTTACGGAGGTATCATGGCCGGCGCGTGAAAACCCGGGTCTTTCAGGAAGGAGACCTGGTTCTACGCCTGGTACAGTCAAACGAAGGAAAACACAAGTTATCTCCTCCATGGGAAGGACCATTTATCATAAGTCGGAATCTGCACAACGGATCATATTACTTGATAGACGCAAGGGAAGAGTCGGCTACAGTTAACGACACCGCTCATACCACTTCATCTATGCAAGAAAGAGACATACCATGGAACGTGGCTAAGCTACGTCCTTACTATACTTAGTATAGACTATATTGGCAAGTGGAATTGCACGATGTAACAGGCAGCAGGTTTCAGACGCACTCTTTTCCTATCTAGGGTACCCTCGGGGACTGGATGGGTTTTTAATGAGGCGGCTTGCTGACCTAACTTTCTCATATCAAATAAAGAGGTGGTTATCCGTATGTTCTTCACTCCTAGTACGTTGCATATATTTAGGTCTTGGGGGCTGATTGCTCGAATAGCACAGTTACAAACTCAATGACCCGGCCTTGATGCCTATGAGTTATAAGGGCCGATTACTCGCAAACGAGTACGGCTGCAATCTTATAACCGGACAAAGGAGCCAAATTTTCTTGACTTTTCTTACTTAAGCTCGATGTGACTCGCACTAAAGTGGCATGATTTGCTCGCTTACGATTACAATCAGCCATGAAGCCCAATGGGACTTGCCTGACCCTGTTTTCGTATAGACGTAACAACATGATATCCACGCGAAAGCCGGCTTATAGTACAAGATAGTCAAAAGGGTCATCCAAACCACAAGTTACGCAGAGTACAAGGCTAACAGCCGGAAACTCAACGTTTATCAAGCATAACTTCAATACCTATGTGAAACGGCCCTGGGTTTGGGCTTAGCAACAAACAACTTGTTCTCTTGGAAAGACCACACATCCCAGACCCGGAATTTCGGGTCTTGGGGACTGAGGATTTTGAAAAAGAAAAAGTTGCTCAGTTGCTAAAACTCAAAAAACCCAAACATCCGAGTCTTGGGGACTTGGGGACTTAGAGAAAAGTCCGCTCGTCAAAACCCATGAAACTCGGAAACCAAGTCTCACAAAAGGAACCATAAAGAAAGTCGGATATCAAGAACAAGTGGGCTCAAAAGTAGATAAATTTAAAATCATCCAAACGTTCAGAAGAGGCACAAGGTGTATCAAGAACTTAAAGTGCATTACAAATTTCGGTACTAGTATCAAAGGTGCACAGGCGCATCATCAAAAAATAATTGTTTAAACGGCCCATTGGCCGATTGACGCATACGAAACGGCATCAGGTAGCAGGTATCACTCGACATTCTGGGCTGCGGCGTCCATCTTCTCCTTGTCCTTGCTATTACCCTTGGTAGCAGCAGCACCCGGATCAGCAGCAGTGCCGGCTCGCGCAGGAGGAGGGACGACTGGTGTGGAGGTAGCAGTCGCAGAATCGGCTTCAGCCTTCTTCTTTGCGGCTTCCTCCCTCAACTTGGCAGCTTCCTCCTTCCATCGGGCTAGCATATCGTACGGCTTGGGAAGATCCGACTTAACCGCTTCACCATCAGCATCATATGCAGGGACAATGGAACCGACATCCAAGCCGTCAGCAATCACGCTGGCCGGGTAACGGACTTCCTTCTGGATGGCCTTGAAATCCTTCGCGGAAAACTTGGACCCATCACGGTTGAATTCCGGAAACCCGCCCATAAGCTTGGCGGGCTCGAGCTTAGGGAAACAAGCTTTAGCCAGCGCAAGCCCCCGGGTTACTCCAACCCGGCAGGACGAGCGCTTCCAATGCCAAATCCACTCGGGAATAGTGGAGCAGGCGTTCAGCATTCTCTTCAGTTCGACATGCCCAACACCCGGCCACCGTAATTCTTGAAGGATCCATTTGGTTCCGGCACATAGCTGCCGGATAACGCTCTTGATGGTTTTCAGCCTGGCAATATACTCTTCGTCCGGCATTACTTCATCCGGACCTGCAGAAAGAAATGAGAAAACGAGTAAGGAAACCCGGCTATTTATCAGAAGAATAACTCGGATTATGAATATTATGCTAAGAATCATACCGAGCAAAGCGCGATACGTATCAGCAATCTGAACAGAAAGGTTCGTTAGATTATCTTCTGCTGCATGAGCCCTCCTCCTATAATTCCTTGTGATCTTCCCACTCCTCCTGGCCTCAGCTTCGGCCGCCTCATGCAGAGCCACCTCCTTCTCAATGAGCTTGGTAGCCTTTGCCAATTTCTTCTCAGATTGGGTCACGAAGGACTGCACGGACGCAAGGAAGGATTAGCCGGATAAAAAGCAAGCTATCAGTCGGTTATACCGTAAAGTTCCAAGCAAATTATCAATCAATTCACTCGGAACTTGGGGACTAGATAAGGACACAAGCAATATTATTCGGGTTTACCTCGTGTTTGGATATTAAAGCTTCCAAGATATTTTCTTCATCAGCCCTCAAGGTGTGCAGGGCATCGAGCATCTGGGCAAATGTCATGTCTTCGGGTCGGACACCAGAAGAGCCGGCGGCTTGGTCGCTTGGCCGACGAACTTTCTCCGACTTTGGGGTCGAGACCCGGACCGTCTGGGTATCCGGGTTTGGAGAATCCGTCCTCGTGTCCAGGACCTCAATCTCCTCGTCCACTGCTTCGGATGACTTTGGAGACCCGGCGGCCTGGTGAACTGGGTCGCCCAAGGGGCCTTGTTCCTGATTGTTTTCAGCCTCACCGCCAGTCGCGGCATCCACATTATCAGTCGGCCCCTCCGTCCCCCGGTTATCTGTTTCCATGTTCTCCGGGTCACTAATTGTGACTTGGGCGCTAAGGAAAAAAGAGAGAAGCAGTTAGCAATAGTAGTTGCAAGTTATCAGGTATGTAAGGGTATCATGTAGCGAAGATTTACCCGGCATTCACAGTGAAATCTGGTGGAAGCTCGCTGCTGGAAGCGGACGAAACTGTTACAGAAGCCGACAGTGGGACTCGGAGCTGCCCGGCCAGAGGATGGTTGGGAGAAGGGTGGCGCCGAGGAGAACTGGAAGGACGAGGAGGAGGAGTACCGACCCGGCGGTTTGGTGAGGTGGAGATACCCGGGTTTAGGGGATCGTCGCCCAGTGAACTCCGGGTCACCCTGCACTTGGTCGGGAGAGAGTCCTGCAAGTGCGATGAGTGTGACAACTGTTGGTTAAGTTTACGCATGTTATCGAAGGAGTAAGGTTCAGAGGACATAGAAGAGAAGGGAACCTTGGATACCACCCCTCTGGCCTTCCTCTTGGCCCCAACTGTTACTTCTTGATCAGATTTGGTGGCCTCCGGGTCATCCTCATCCTTCTCGTCTTCGTCCTCCAGCCCTGCAAGACGAGTATGTATCGATGAAAAAAGTTAAATGAGTGAGGAAAATTATGCAAGTGAAGATGACACAAGATCCGGATAAATACCCTCATCATTGTCAGCCGGCTCGTCTTCTTCTTCCGGGTCTCCGGTAGTAGGAGAGGTCTCGATGCTCCAGAAAGGGTCGTCAGCCTGAGATAAAAGCATGGACGCAAGAATTAGTGGCTGAGTCAAGTTGAGCGTGAGAATAGGCCTACGAGCATTGGGTCTCACCGATGGAGCCGGATTCTCCCAGGTGAACGGCGGTAACCTGGCGATATTCTTGATCACCTCCAACTTCTCCGTCAAGAATCCCTTGATGGTCTTGTTGGTGTCGCCGACTGCGTAGTTCTTGGTGGAGTATCGGAGCGCGTCCGTGGCGTGCCCCGAGTAATCGCACATCAGCTTAGTGCGAATAGAGTTGGGCTGGATTCGGAAATCCACCCATGTCTTGACCAGATTGAGCCCAAGGAGACCTTGGGCGGATAAGACAGATACTTTCGAGAGAAGGGGCTGGATTGCCTCCCTGTCCGAGTCAGGGGCGAAAGCGTTGAATTTCTTGGAAATGTCGAGGAGGCCCTCCGAGTAACCCGGCAGTTTCTTCTCGCCGGGTGGGGAGGTGTCGTGGCAGTAAAAGAAGGATAATTGCCAGTGTTTAACGTGGGAATTCAGATTAAGGGTTGGCATTGGTGAGTTCTTACGGCGCTGGATGGATACCCCGCCGCAAGCGAGAAGTGCTCCGTCACCGCTTTCGCGGCACGGCTTGCATTGGAAGAGTTCAATAAAGAGTGCCAAACTTGGCGAGGTGCACAAGTATGACTCGGACAGAACAATGAAATGGGTTATATTCAACATGGAGTTAGGCCCTATGTCGAATAGCCGGAGGCCGTAATGGCTCAGGACTTCACGAAAGAAAGGGTGACCCGGGGGACGGAATCCCCGAGTCACGTGTTCAACGAAGCAAATTACCTCGTCGTCGGCAGGCGTGGGTCGGGTTTCGTCACCCGGCACCCTCCAATGGATATCTTTTTGAGAAGGGAGAATCCCTAGCTCGGCCAGCTCTTATAGCTTGGCCTTCGTGACCGTGGAGCGCGCCCAGTTGGCGGATATGGAGTTGGAGGTCTTGGCCTTGGCTGGCTGCTTCCCTTGCTTCTTGGGAGCCATGGGATCAACCTACAAAACACAAGGCAAAAAGGTACGAGAAGTAAGACTCGGAAACCATGAGCTATCCAAGTATTTGCGAGTGGTACCAAGAAAGCGTGGAAGTTAAGAATTATCCGGGTATCACTCTACAAAGCAAGGTTACAAGTTATCCGGGTATCAAGCATTATTATAAAAACTATGGGGTACTTACGTATTGGAAGGTGTTTGAGGAAGACGGATGATTGCCCATGTATCTACTGCAAGCAAAAGAACCGGAAGAAGAGGATTTTCTGGGTGTCAATGACAGGCGCGGAAAATTTTGGCGAAATGGATCTAGATTGGAAAAGTTGCGGACAATTCTACGGAGAAATTGATGATTGGTGATGATAGGAGAATGGTGTGTGACCATCAATCAAGCTATTGGAGGAATTAGCAAGCATCTAAGCGACCTAATCCGACGCGACAAGAAAAATGGCCCGCGGGTTGACCTAGATCCAATCTAGAGTAAATTGAAAAATTGCGAGGTTGAATTGATGGATACAAGGAACTCACTGAAGGAGATTGGAGTAGCATGTGGTGGCGGCAAATAGTGCATTCTGGATGTCCCTTCGCAACTCCCGGCGGGCCGGACGAGGGTGTGGCGGCGGAGCTTGGCGCGGAGCGGTTCGAAGATGAATGTAGCCGGTGGCGGTTGTGTTCCGGCGGTGAGCTTGAGGTTCCCGTGGTGGTGTTGCGCAAGCACGAGAGATGGGGAAAGAGGAGGAGATGGAATGAACCGTTGGGGGTTAGGCTATCTCCTGGGCACCTATTTATATGGTGCGGGCGGATAAACCTAGTCCAACGGACGGGAACCGGAAATTTCGGAATAACGGATATCTGTCTGGATTTGATAAGATATGATTTAAGTGCTGGGCGAAATATCCGGACAGAGATAAGGAGAAGATCTTCTCCGCAATATCAGGATCAGTTATCGAGTAAAGTAAGCCGGATCTTTGACATTCTTATCAGAGCGTTGACCCGGAAAGAGAAAAGAAGGACCTGGAGAAAGCCGGGTTACTATATGGCCACCTTGGAGTTAGGCCTAGCTGTTTATCAAAGCACCTTAACCCGGCCTCTTTGGATTTGTACGTATGATATTTTTACAGGGAATAGCAAGCGCTTCAAGGAGGATCCCGTGAAGCCCAGGCTATTCTGGGGACTACTGATGGAGGGATGATAACCCGGTAGGCCAACGCCAAGGTGTAACTCGGCCCAAAGGACGCTGCGCAAAGACCCGGCCAAGGATAAAGGAGCTTCTAGAAGGCCCAAGATCGTAGGCCTGGTAACCCGGATTGTTGGTTACGGTAAGGAAAGTTAGGGTTTTGTGTGCGGTGTCCGGGTAGGATTTAGGGTGCCCCTTGGAGGGCAAGCCAGGGGGTCCCGGTGCTTTATAAGCCGGCCCCTAGGTCTAGTTCAGGGAGATTCAAGAGTTCGAGCAATATCGCTAGGTATCGAGTATCCAGTGTAACACGAGAGTTGAGATTAATATATCGAGATCGGAGACTCGGCGACTTGCTTGCCGGCTACCAGATCGCATATCATCATGTTTTCCTCTGAGCTAAACCCTCTCCCAAACACCAGTGTCGTCTTGCCCCAAGATAAGTTACCCCCGGTAACGTCTGCCGTGATTATCCCACGACACATGCCGCACTCTAACACACATGGTATGGCATAAAATGGGATTTGGTGGCATTCCAACGATCCGGAGCCCCCTCTCTGGAAAAACCAGAGCCCCGTTGGGGAAAAATGAAACTGTCATTCTGGCCCCTCTATGTGAGCCGAAAGGGGGTAAAAAATTGGAACCAATTTATTGGTTGTTTTCGGTTTGGCCCAAGGAACACCCAAGACAATGGTAGGTCTCGCCTATTGGTAAGATTCCCACAGTTCCGTTAGATCTGGGAGTTTCAGGCTCTAAGTAGTCGTGGAACACGCTAGAGAGAATCCGACTCCGGTGAAGCCCTAACACAGAGAGCGAGGTAATCTCGGGAATACAAGACTATGAAACACTCTAAAACACATGGTATGTCATACCATGGGATTTTTTGGCATTCAGACGATCCGGAGCCTCCTCCGGAGAAACCATAGCCCCGACTGGGAAAGAGACGGAATTGCTGTTCTAGCCCCTCTACGTGAGCCGAAAGGGGGTAGCAAACTGGAACCAATTTCTTTTTTGTTTTATTTTGGGTCCAAGGAACACCCAAGAAAATGGTAGGGCCCACCTCTTGGAAAGATTCCCTAGATTTGTCAGATTCGGGAGTTTCGGGCTCTCATTAAGTAGTCTTGGAACCCGCGAGAGAGAATCTGACGCCGGTGAAACCCTAAAACAGAGAAGGATAGAATCTTGGGCATCCAAGACCAATTACACACTCTAACACATATGGTATGGTATACCATGGATTTGTTTGGCATTCAGATGATCCGGAGCCCCCCTCCGGAGAAACCATAGCCCCGTTGAGGAAAAAGACGGAACTGTCGTTTTGGCCCCTCTACGTGAGCCAGAAAGGGGTATCAAAGTGGAAACAATTTCTTTTCTGTGTTAGGTTAGGCCCAAGGAACACCAAATACAATGGTAGGGATCACCTCTTGGCAAGATTCCCCCAGTTCCGTCAGATCCGTGAGTTTCGGGCTCTAAGCAGTCCTGGAATCCGCGAGAGAGAATCTGACGCTAGTGAAGCCCTAGCATAGAGAGTGAGGTAATATTGGGAATACAAGACCCATGCCACACTCTAACATACATGGTATGGAATGAAATGGGATTTGGTGGCATTCAGACGATCCAGAGCCCCATATCCGCAGAAACCATAGCCCTGCCGAGGAAAAAGACGGAACTGCCGTTCTGGCCCCTCTAAGTGAGCCAAAATGGGGTAGCAAAGTGGGAACAGTTGCTTATTTGTGTTTGGTTAGGACCAAGGAACATCCAAGACAATGGTAGTGCCCACCTCTTCGAAAGATTCCCCTAGTCCCGTCAGATCCGGGAGTTTCGGGCTCTAATTAAGTAGTCGTGGAACCCATTAGAGAGAATCCGACGCTGGTGAAAACCTAACACACAGAGCGAGGGAATCTTGGGCATACAATACACATGACACACTAAAACACACATGGTATGTCATACCATGGGATTTGGTGGCATTCAGATGATCTAGAGCCCCCCTCCGGAGAAACCATAGCCTCGATTGGGAAAAGAAGGAACTGCCGTTCTAGCCCATGTACGTGAGCCGTAAGGGGGTAGCAAAGTGGAACCAATTTGTTGGTTGTGTTAGGTTTGTCCCAGGGAACACCCAAGACAATGGTAGGGCCCACCTCTTGTCAATATTTCCCCAGTTCCGTCAAATCCGGGAGTTTCGGGCTCTCATTAAGTAGTCCTGGAGCCCGCCAGAGAGAATCCAACGTGAGTGACATCCTAACACAGATAGCGAGGGAATCTTGGGCGTACAAGATCCATTACACACTCTAAAACACATGTTATGTCATACCATGGGATTTGGTGGCATTCATATGATCCGGAGCCCCCCTTGGAGAAACCATAGCCCCGATGGGGAAAATGATGGAACAACCGTTCTAGCACCTCTACGTGAGACGGAAGGTGGTAGCAAAGTGGAATAAATTTATTGGTTGTGTTAGGTTAGTCCCAAGGAACACCCAAGACAATGGTAGGGTCCCACCTCTTGTAAATATCCCCCCAGTTCTGTCAGACCCGGGAGTTTCGGGCTCTCATTAAGTAGTCGTGGAACCCACGAGAGAGAATCTGACGCCGGTGAAACCCTAACACAGAGAGTGAGGGAATATTGGGCATAAAAGACCCATTCCACAATATAACACATATGTTTTTTCATACCATGGGATTTGGTGGCATCCAGATGATCCGGAGCCCCCCTCTCTGGAGAAACCATTGCCCCGCTGGGGAAAAAGACCGAACTGTCGTTCTGGCCCCTCTACGTGAGACGGAAGAGGGTAGCAAAGTGGAACCAATATCTTGGTTGTGTTAGTTGAGTAGCAAGGAACACCCAAGAAAATGGTAGGGCCCACCTCTTGGCAAGATTCCCCCAGTTCTGTCAGATCCGGGAGTTTCGGGCTCTAAGTAGTCCTGGAACATGCCAGAGAAAATCGAACGCCGGTGAAGCCCTAACACAGAGAGATATGGAATCTTGGGCATACAAGACCCATGACACACTATAACACACATGGTATGTCATACCATGGGATTTGGTGGCATTTAGACGATCCGGGGCCCCCCTCGGGAGAAACCATAGCCCCACCGGTGAAAAAGGCGGAGCTGCCGTTATGGCCCCTCTACGTGAACCGGAAGGGGATAGCAAAGTGAAAAAAATGCTTTGTTGTGTTAGTTTATTCCCAAGGAACACCAAATAAAATGTTAGGGACCACCTCTTGGCAAGATCCCCTAGTTCCGTTAAATCCGGGAGTTTCGGGTTCTAAGTACATCTGGAACCCGCTAAAGAGAATCCGACGCCGGTGAAGCCCTAACACAGAGAGAGAAGGATTCTTGGTAATCCAAGACACATGACACACTCTAACACACATGGTATAGAATACCATGGGATTTGGTGGCATTCAGAAAATCCAGAGCCCCCTCCGGGGAAACCATAGCCCCGTTGGAGGAAACGGCGCAACTATCGTTCTGGCCCCCCTATGTGAGCCGGAAGAGGGAAGAAAAGTGGAACCAATTGCTTGGATGTGTTAGGTTAGGCCCAAGAAACACCCAAGACAATGGTAGGGCTCACCTCTTGGCAAGATTCCCCCAGTTCCGTCAGATCCGGGAGTTTCGGGCTCTAAGTAGTCTTGGAACCCGCGAGAGAGAATCTGATGCCGGTGAAGCCCTAACACAGAGAGCGAGGGTATCTTGGGCATCCAAGACCCATGCCACACTCTAACACACATCTTATGTCATACCATGTGTTGTGGTGGCATTCAGTCGATACAGAGCCCCCTCTCCGGAGAAACCATAGCCCCACTGGGGAAAAAGACAAAACCGCCATTTTGGCCCCTCTACGTGAGCCGAAAAGGGAAAGTGGAACCAATTGTTTAGTTATGTTAGGTTCGGCTCAAGGAACACCTAGGACAATGGTAGGGTAATTTATTTATTAGTAATAGTTTATGTTAGTAATTTATTGATGTCTTCCCATTATCCTCAAATAACACATTTCAATAATGGTTATGTTTTTAGGCCATCCATCATGTATCCAACGGCCAGCAATGTTCTCCAGCCAATGTACCAAAATCTGGCGCGCGCAGAAAATTTCGTGCCGCCCACCCAAATTATCGGCCAAAAACTTTGCCGCCTATGCCACCCTAAATTTCAAACCTCTGCCTATTATCTGCCCCTTCGCCAAAATTTACCTTCCTCTTCTTTTCCGAAATCCCCCTTTCCTCCTAAACCCCATCTACTCCGCCCGGCCTTCCACCTCGCCCTGTAGCTCGCCTCCTGGGCTTCCACCTGGCCGTCCCCTGTCTTCCACCTCACCGTGCAGCTTGCCTTCCCGTGCTTCCACCTTGCAGTCCCCGGTCTTCCACCCTGCCGGTCAGCTCGCCTTCCCGGGCTTCCACCTCACCGTCCAGGACGCCATCCAGATTTGCCACCTCGCCGTCCAGATTTGATACCTCGCCGTCCAGGTCACCATCAAGATCTGCCACCTCGCCGGCATGGTAGCCGTCTAGTTCCATTGGTCAGAGTTTGCTTATTTTCGAGCTTATATAAATCTTAAGATCACTTCTCCTGCGATCCTATCATACTTAGGTCCACAAATTAGATTACTGATATGGTCAAACATCGCATTACATCACTAGGATTTTATAACTCTATTTTGTCACATCCCAATGAAAGATAAGGCTATTTGTAAAGAACATGTATCAGCTATTTATTTTCATTTATTCGCATAAATCATCAATTCTAGACTTATAGTGTAAGTTGTTTATTTCCATTTATACCATGTACACAATCTAGATAAGGCATGCCTTGCATGATAGCTCAACAATAAAGGTACTTATGTTGTGTGGAACTGCTGACTTAATTACTGTTCTGTCATGTATTTTATGCTACTATCCTAGTTGATTTGGTACATATGAACCGTGCAGCTTAGGAACATTAAAGTCAAGAGTACGTCTGGTAGGACAAAGATGGCTCCTGGAGGACATGGATGAAGTCGCAAGCGCGCCAAGCCCCATCACGAGTATGCAGTCGCCCATGTCCATCCGTATGCAGATGACGAACTCAAGCGACCAGTTGTCCAAGACGAGGAGGAAGCTCCCCAAGGCCAGCCGGAAGCTGCGCAAGGCGAGCAGGCACTTGCCCATGGCCAGCTGGAAGCTACCCAACAGAAGGAGGAGGCTGACCATCGTGAGGAGGTAGACGCCCAATGCGAGGAGACACCTCGCAATGGTGAGCTGCCAGGTGTGCAAGGCGAGCTGCCACCATTTCTAGGCGAGGGTCAAGGTTCCCAAGTCGAGGAGTGTTGCTGGCAGAGTTAAATCCTTTCTATGCGTTGTTGGGATCCCCAAGTGGAAGGTGTGATGAGCAGAGCGGTAGGAGTTTTCCCCTTAGTTAAGAACCAGGGTTATCAATCCAGTAGGAGAAACAGAATCTTCAGAAGGTTGATGCCACTGACGGTTGTGCTGGCGCTTCACCGGTGTCAGCAAGAACGTGGAACCTGCACACAACACAACCAAAATAGTTTTCCACAACGGTACAGTGACATTGTCAATCTCACCGGTCTTGCTGAAAACAAAGATTAGACGAATAGTGTGGAAAATAGTGTATGCTTGCAGTAAGTAAAGAAAGCAGGAAATTGTTGTGGTTTGTTTAACAGTGTGGAAAAATGGACCGGGGTTCATAGTTACACTAGTGGTGTCTCTCCATAAGAGATAGCATGCTGGGTGAACAAATTACAGCTGGGCAATTGACAAATAAAGGTTGCACCGTAGTGCACAATATAACATGAATATTACTATGGTATTTAGTGCGGGCATTACAACAAGATACATAGACCGACATCCATCTGCATCTATGACTAATAATCCACCCTCAGGTTATCATCCGAACCCCCTTAGGTATTAAGTTGCAAGCAATAGATAATTGCATTAAACAAAGTGTGTAATGTAAGCAATGATTATGCACGCGGGCACTCTCACCGCTGTTTTCTCCCTAATGGCAACAACACATCCTCCCCTTCACGTTTCTGTCACTCGAGCAAGGCAACAAGGAGGCGTGAACCCACTATCGAGCATAAATACTCCCTCTTGGAGTCACTAGCAACTACTTGGCCAAAATAACCACTAGCAACGGAGAGCATGCAAGATCACAAATAACATATGCAATAAAGACTATAATCAACATGGTATAAGGTCAATATTCATCGGATCCCAGCAAACACAGCATCTAGAATTATAAGATCAATCTCGATCATGATAGGAAGCTACAACTACGAACCTGTAGTCCAAGGATGAACTACTAACGCATCACTCCGGAGGCAGGCATGGTGATGTACAAGCCTCCCTTGATGATCTCCTCTCCAGCAGGGTGCCGGAAACAGCTTCAGAACCCCCCTGATCTGGGGTTGACGGTGACGGCGGCTGCGGAACTTTTTCGGGGATTTTGATCAGGTGCCTAGGGTTTTCCATCTGGGGGGGGTTAAATAGGCGAAAGGGCAAAAGGCGGTGGAGGCCGGGGGGCCACACCCATAGCTGGCGCGGCTAGGGGTGCCGCGTCACCCTATGGTGTGGCCCCCTGGTGCCCCTCTTCGACTCCTCTTCGGTCTTATGGATGCTTCCAGGGAAAATAGGACTTCCGGGCTTCGAACTATCCAATTCCAAGAATATTTCTAGAACAACTTTTCTAAAACTAAAAACAGCAGAAACAAGGGAACTGACTCTTTGGCATCTTGTCAATAGGTTAGTCCGGAAAATCGATAAAAATGACATAAATATGGGAGAGAACATGTAGCAATTGGCATAATATTATCATGGAGCATCAGAAATTAGGGATACGTTTATGACGTATCAAGCATCCACAAGCTTAGTTCCTACTCGTCCTCGAGTAGGTAAACGATAAAACAATAATTTCTGAGGTGACATGCTACTAACATAAACTTGATCAATCTAATGTAAAAGAATATGCACGCTAAGATCATAAAACTTTAAACTCAGGCATGATAATTAAAACTTTAATAATAAAACATAGCAATTACTTTACATCACGAAGAGTAACTCAAATAAAGGATCACGAATAATAATGCAAAGAAATGTAAACATTTGTTTCAGGTATAGAGAAAGCATGGCAAAGTGATATTTCGATAGTCCTTAAGAGTGGGGCAAAACATAAATGACAGGACACCTTCAAAGTTCATGAGGAAGACTAGAACAAATAATATCACATCATTAAGTAATTATTGATGCTTATGGGACAAATGCACATATAACTCAGAATGGCAAAAATGCTCTCTCAACTGTGCATAAAATTAGAGGATGGAGACTCAACATAAAAGTAAAAGAAAGGCCCTTCGTAGAGGGAAGCAGGGATCACTCATGTGCTAGAGCTTTTATTTTATTAAATAAATGTATTAAAAGTTTGACATTTGTGGAGGAATGTCTATATTTTAGGAGATGTATGGTAATGTCAACGAATGGTAAAAAGAAAATACAGTACGTCACAAGCCAACTGGATTCACAAGAGCGGCTCCCATGGTGAAGGACGCAACTGGTGTAGAAGGTCACCCATATTTCTCTTTTGTTTACACAATTATGCTTTGACTGATAGATAAGGGGCAAAAATAGTGAAGAGAATTTGTTTGTATTAATTTGGGGCTAGGCACCCCGCTGCCAGATCTTCTATCATTTGGATAAGCGGATGAAGCCACTAGTCCAGGATGTGAAATCCAATCAACAAGTGAGATAAAGACTCTCTATTTATGTCCGCATGAGCAAAAATAGGAACATAAAGCAGGAGTAATTTTGAAGGTTTTAAAGGTAACACATGAGCAATTTACTTTGGAATGGCAGTTAAATACCACATGTAGGTAGGTATGATGTACACAATGGGAAAAACTTTGGTTTAAGGGAGTTTGGATGCACGAGTATAGCTCATACTCACTACAGGTGGATGCTAGCAAAAGACTGGGAGCGGCAAATCAAGAGAGCATAAGAGCCATAATCATGCATAGCGACATAAGTATCACTAATTAAAGCATAAGCAGTATGACAAGTTCAAAACTAAGTGGTCATGGAGGCTATTCGTGACTTTTTTGTAGTCGTAAACATGGTGTGAGCATGCCCCAAGTCAACCAAATAAAACATTCGAAAGAGAATACCATATATTGATGCTTTACTATGACAAGAACAACTCATGAATCTTTCAATACATATTAAACACTCTCAGCTATATGAGGCTAATCATGATACTCAATAAACACAAGGCTTTAAAACTAAAATAACATTTAGCATGGCATAAAAAATTTCTAGCCACAGTCTATACGAGCTTCTACTAGTACTGTTATAAATTCTACTTCAAGCAGCAGTTTTCTTTCTCCCAACAAGCACCATACAAAACATGCTTTAACAAAAATACTCTTTATGATACAGCAAGAAAACATGAGAGTAATCAAATAATACTACTAAAACTAACAGCTCTAATAAGAGATACATGCAAAACAGGAGCTGAATAAATGCAGCAGGCAAACAGAGACTAAGAATACAACGTATTCTCAAGAAATAGCGGAGCGTGTCACTCTCCAATAAAAGAATGCTGGGGTCCAAACAAGATTATTATGAAAGTAAAAACAAACTGAAAGTAAAAGCAAAAGCAAACTGAAAACAAAAAATAAAATACGCTCCAAGCAAAGTACATAAGAAGCGACCGAATAAAAATACAGTTTCACTAGAAGTGACCTGATAATTTGTTGATGAAGAAGGGGATGCCTTGGGCATCTCCAAGCTTAGACGCTTGAGTCTTCTTTGAATTTTCTTGTATGTACCACCGGGGCATACCCAAGCTTAGGATTTTCACTCTTCTTGATCACATCATATCATCCTCTTCTCTTGACCCTTGAAAACTTCCTTCAGATCAAAATTCTCACAATCTTCATTAGCAACGTTAGTAATTGACATAATAAATTCACATGGTTCAGTTTCAACACAAGTATAACACTCAAAAACACATTAGCTACTGTCACAACTTCTTTCAAAACTCTTTTTCTCAAAAGAACACCAAAAGAAAGAGATTAAGATGCAAATGCGATAAATGGCAGAAATCTGTCAAAACATAATAGCAAGTAAATATTGATTTTTTCAAAAATATTACGTTTCTCAAATAAAAAAGTGGTCTTGTAAGAAATTTTGCATATATAACTCAGGATTAAGCACAAAAAAGCTTAGGTAATTTTGAATTTTTTGTGATTTTTAACGGAATTAACAGTGGACAGCAGAAATATGTTTCCTGCGCAGAAATCCAAAATATAGGCTCAACTTTCCACTAGAGGCTTTACTTGGATAAAAAAAAACTCAAAAGAAAAGATAAAGTGGGGTTTCCAAGGAAATAGAAAACATCCAAGTGCAAAGCAAACCAAAGAAAACAAAGGAAAACTGAATGAAAACAGCGAAATAAAACAGTTGTCTCCCGGTAGCGCTTTTCTTTAACGCCTTTCAGCTAGGCATAGAAAGTCAACTCAAGTATTTTCAAGTGAAGATTTACTCTAAACCAATATTTGCAGCAATAGGCACTTTAGATGTTTTTGAAGATTCATTAACTTTGCTAGCATTATCAAGGAGGACTGATAAGTTCATTTCCAAAGAATTTAGTTTATCAATAACATCCTCCAAAGTGATCTCAGTTTTAATAGTTGTAATGGAGGTGCTCCTACTAAAATTTCAATCAAATTGCAGGCTTCCAAAGCAGGAGTTCCTAGAAAATTTCCACCCGCAAGAGTATCTAACACATGCCTATACCAGCCAGAAATACCAACATAAAAATATCTCAGGGGTATCAAGGTAGAATTTTTTTTGTGCACCTCTTATGAGCATCATTTATTCTATACCAAGCATCTTTTAAACTTTCTCCCCCTTGTTGCCTAAAGGAACGAACCTCTACTTCAGGAATACTCATTTTAGCAGAATAAAAGCAAGCAAATAAATAATAGCTATGAAGTAAACTAATTTTTTTGTCTTTTCAATATAGAGAAGCAAAACAAGACAAAAATAAAAACAAGACAATAAACAAAATAAAGAGGTTGATAGTGAGAGACTCCCCTTGCCAGAAGACTTCCTTCTCCCCGGCAACGGTGCCAGAAAAATCCTTGTTGCTGGCAGAGTGAAGTCCTTTCTATGCGTTGTTGGGAACCCCAAGAGGAAGGTGTGATGAGCACAACGGTAGGAGTTTTCCCCTTAGTAAAGAACCAGGGTTATCAATCCAGTAGGAGAAAGAGAATCTTCTGAAGGTTGATGCCACTGACGGTGGTGCTGGCGCTTCACCGGTGTCAGCAACAACGTGGAACATGCACACAAAACAACCAAAATACTTTGCCCCAACGGTACAGTGAGGTTGTCAATCTCACCGGTCTTGCTGAAAACAAAGATTAGACGTATAGTGTGGAAAACAGTGTATGCTTGCAGTAAGTAAAGAAAGCAGGAAATTGTTGTGGTTTGTTTAACAGTGTGGAAAAATGGACCGGAGTTCATAGTTTCACTAGTGGTGTCTCTCCATAAAAGATAGCATGTTGGGTGAACAAATTACAGCTGGGCAATTGACAAATAAAGGTTGCACCGTAGTGCACAATATAACATGAAGATTACTATGGTATTTAGTGCGGGCATTACAACAAGATACATAGACCGACATCCATCTGCATCTATGACTAATAATCCACCCTCAGGTTATCATCCGAATCCCCTTATGTATTAAGTTGCAAGCAACAGAAAATTGCATTAAACAAAGTGTGTAATGTAAGCAATGATTATGCACGCGGGCACTCTCACCGCTGTTTTCTCCCTAATGGAAATAGCACATCCTCCCCGTTCACGTTTCTGTCACTCGAGCAAGGCAACAAGTAGGCATGAACTCACTATCGAGCATAAATACTCCCTCTTGGAGTCACTAGAAATTACTTGGCCAGAATAACCACTAGCAACGGAGAGTATGCAAGATCACAAATAACATATGCAATAAAGACTATAATCAACTTGGCATAAGGTCAATATTCATCGGATCCCAGCAAACACAACATATAGAATTACATAAGATCAATCTCGATCATGATAGGCAGCTCACGAGATCTAAACATGGAGGCATATGAGGAGAAGACAACCATCTAGCTACAGCTACGAACCCGTAGTCCAAGGATGAACTACTCACGCATCACTCCGGAGGCAGGCGTGGTGATGTAGAAGCCTCTGGTGATGATCTCCTCTCAGGCAGGGTGCCGGAAACAGCTTCAGAACCCCCTGATCTAGGGTTGACGATGACGGCGGCTACGGAAATTTTTCGGGGATTTTGATCAGGTGCCTAGGGTTTTCCATCCGGGGGGCTTAAATAGGCGAAAGGGAAAAGGCGGTGGAGGCCGGGGGGCCCCACACTCATAGCTGGCGCAGCGAGGGGGCCGTGCCACCCTATGGTGTGGCCTCCCTGCTGCCCCTCTTCGACTCCTCTTCGGTCTTCTGGATGCTTCCGGGGAAAATAGGACTTCCGGGCTTCGAACTTTCCAATTCCGAGAATATTTCTAGAACAACTTTTCTGAAACTAAAAATAACAGAAAACAGGGAACTAGCTCTGTGGCATCTTGTCAATAGGTTAGTCTGGAAAATCTACAAAAATGACATAAATAAGGGAGAAAACATGTAGCAATTGGCATAATATGATCAAGGAGCATCAGAAATTTGGGATACGTTTATGACGTATCAAGGAGCAAGGTGCTTGCAACGAAGAGCAAGACGACATATTATAGAGATTGCATGCTCTACGAGGGGCCATGTGCGGAGGGAAATCCAAAATGCAGAATACTAACTCTAACAATGCCACAATTTCTGTAGATTACCCATGTGAAGAGATTATTTCGAGTGGTGCGGCTGGGAGGAGAAGAAACATGTCCAAAGGAAACAGGATCATAATTATTATTCCTCCGGGAAAGACATGGCCAGTGGACCCAAAGGTTGCTTCCATGTATGCTACTACGTGTTCAATAGCTGTGAAGCACACTATCCCTATCTTCCCACATTGGAAAGAGTACAAAGGAAGGGAAGATACATTTTTATCCTGCAACGGCCACGTGTCTGTAAGTTTTGTAACCTAACCTTCTAGTTCATTCCATTGTTGTTCATATAACTGAAAAATGCTCTTTCTTTTGTTTCAGTCAAAGTTTCATCTGAACCCCAGAGACCCCGTTATTCGTCAATCTCTTCTGATGCATCTCAAGGACTGTACAAGAAAAAGATGCCATATTTTGAAGCAAGAATTTTTTAACAGCATTGCAGACAAGAGTAGAGTTGCACGAACGCCTCCTGATGCAGTTGGACACATGAGCGAAGTAGAATGGTGTAGGTTAGTTGATAACTGGTCCTCAGCCAGGAAACATGTACTGTCTTTGTTCACTCTATCTTGCCACTGTTTCTATTCCATAACCTCGACTGTGTCTAATAAGTTCATACTATGTTTATGTAGATGGCTTGTATGAAAGCCAAGCAAAGCAGACATGTCGTCCAGTTCCATAGTGCCACAGGTTCTCGTAGCTACGAGGTTTGTTGCGACATGGGGGAAGATGCCTTTGAATTGTTCAAAGCTACGCACAAAAGCAAGACACGTGGATTCTCTTCGCCCGTGAAAAGAGAAATTGTAAGTCTCTCAGAATTTTGTTTATCTCTGGGATCCACAATTACCTCAATAGATTCTTATAGATACGTACTGATGCTTCACTTTGTGAATTATGATGCAAACTCCTGTAGTCAGCTATGTCACCTATGCTTGTCATCTCATAGTTAATGCACATGCATGCTGCTTGCTTGTCATCTGCTAGTTCATATATCCTTGTGAGCTGTTATTTTTATCTATGTTTTGTACATGCTTGTCGTCTGCTATTTTCAGCCATGTTTACTTACATGCCTGTCATGTGATGCTCCTTACAAGCTTTTCATGCGTGCTTAATTGCTTGTCATCTACTATTTGCATCTTTGTTATGTACAAGCTTGTTGCATGCTATTTTTCATACATGTTTCGTACATTCTTGTCATGATATCAATGTTCCTTACAAGCTAGTTCAGCTCCTATTTCATCTAAATCTTTTACATGCTTTATAGGAATAAATGGAAGTGAAGATGCTAGAACCTACTTCAGTAGATGGAGCTGTCAAGGAGCCTCTTTCTGCCGCCGAAGCTGTCGCTACCGTGCTGACCAAGGGCCATCTAAAGTCTTTGTTCCTGAATACCATAGGTGGGGTCACAATCAGTGCAAGAGCAACAAAGTGTCAGGTTCACCTTCAACTTGATTATGAAAGAAAAGAGAGGCAGGAAATGCAGTCTGTAGTTGAAGAGTTGAAGCAGGCCAAGGAACAAGCTGATGCAGATAGGATGAAGCATCGACAAGAATTGCTGCGTATGACGGAGGAACACAAAGGTATGAAGAAGAGTCAAGCAATGTACAAAACCCTTATTGGTGGCATGTTGGCTCAAGTTCATGTGAGATATGGAACTGAGTAGCCCTTTGTGAAACTGCTTCTTGTATGTTGAACTGTATTAGACTGTCTTTGCTGGTGAGCTAGGTTGTGAACTTATTCGAAATTTATGTATTTGTTGTGTTTGCTTTGCTGTGAAAACTAGTATAGTATTTTCCATGCTTACAAATACGAGGATACGTGGTACTATATGGTACGTCCATGAGGCAGCACCTTATTGGATGGAAATCACGACGAAAAAAACACGTCACGGATACGTTTCGACGTGGAGATGCCGTGTTGGTCCACGTGTTGGCTCATGATTCACGACGTCTTATGACAAACTAAAACGTTGCACCGTCAGACAATGTTATAAATTCGTCGAGAATAAGCGTATACGTGGAACATTATGAGAGGGCCACGTGGCACCCTATAGTGCTTGAACAAGCGACGAGAAAATAAACGGCGCACGTATTATGACGTCATAAACGGAGGTAACGGTATTTCCAATCACGGCGTTTTAAAAATGTCAAGACGATGATGATGTCAGGAACGATAGAAGTGACGTCAGTGGCGCCCATAACGGGTAACAGAAAATACGATGCCACGTGTACACACGCTGCGATGAAAAAAACGTCGCTCCTTGTTAGGCCTTGTGCTGGGCCGGCCAGTAGCTCGTGGAGGTTTAGTGTTAACTTAATCGTCACAGAATCATCCGTGACAGTCGATCAGGCACGTTCTCACTCTGTCGCGTAAACCGTCACGGATTGCCCTTAGCGACGGTTTGGAGCTCATCCGCAACGTTATTGAAACTTCCCCGACAGCGCGGAATTCGATAGTGGCTAGGGGTTGAATATTGAGAAACTCTTGGTGTATCTATGCTGAATTAGTTAGTTGTGTACCTAAAAATGATTTTTTTGCAAAAAAAGCATGTGAAAACTACGAGGAAACTGTAGTTCAAATTTGACCCGTTTCCAACTGAATCGGCAGAAAATTGTGTTTTTCAAAATATGTGGATAGATACCTTCTCATCGGAAACAAATTAGTTATTTGTGCATTAAACATGGTCTATTATTTTCAAAAAATGCAGCTCCCAAGTTTTGCAACATATTTGTGGTAGGTCCTTCACAAAAAACCCATTTTTGACACTCAGAAAATGGTTTTTTATTCAATGAAAAGGAAAACTTTCTCTGTCAACATTTTCTGTGCTTCTAAGATGCATGTTTGTGTGGAATATGGGCACATTTAAACAAACTATGCCATGGATTTGGCCATAACACCCGTCATTTGGACCGAAACCCTAGAATGTTCAGAGGAGATAACTCATTTAGGTGAACACAGTTTCAACACAACCATCCTATTCCATTTTAATTATTTTTGGTTGATACTATGACAGATATAATGACACCACACGAAGGTCTTGCATCATTTTGGTTTTTTTTTAAAAAAAAATTGGATTTTTTAGCCCGTTTCAGGGAAAAGTGAAGACGACGGGCATGACTGTTCGTAGCTAGGTATTGAATATTGATAAACTCTTGATTTATCTATGTTTAAATAGGCAGTTGTGTAACTAAAAATGATTTTATTTTCCAAAAATCATGAGCAAACTACGAGGCAGTTGTAGTTCAAATTTCACCCGTTTCCAACTGAATCGGCAAAAACTTGTATTTTTCAAAATATGTGGACAGAAACCTTCTCATGGGAAAATTGGTTATTTATGCATATAACATGGTATAGTATTTTAAAAAAATGCAGCTCCCAAGTTTTGCAACATATTTGTGGTAGGTCGTTCAAAAAAAACATTTTTGGCACTTGAAAATGGAAAATAGTTTTGTATTCAATGAAAAGGAAAACTTCGTCTGTCAACATTGTCCGTGCTTCAAAGATGCATGTTTCTGTGGAATATGGGCACATTTAAACAAACTATGCCATGGATTTGGCCATAACATTCGTCATTTGGACCGAAACACTAGAATGATCGGAGGAGATAGCTCATTTATGTGATCAAATTTTCAACACAACCCTCGTATTCCAAGTTTATTATTTTTTGTTGATACAAGGACATATATAATGACACCACGCGAAGGTCTTGCATCATTTTTTTTTTGAATTTTCTGGAATTTTCTAAGCCGGTTTCAGGGAAAAGTCAAGACGGCGGGCATGACCGTTCGTAGCTAGGTGTTGAATAATGAGAAAATTTTCGTGTATCTACATTTAGATAGGTATTTTTGTACCTAAAAATGATTTTTTCCATAAATCATGAGCAAACTACGAGGCACATGTAGTTCAAATTTCACCCGTTTCCAGTTGAATCGACAGAAACTTGTGTTTTTCAAAAGATGTGGATAGAAATCCTATCATGGGAAAAATTGTTTATTTGTGCATATAACATGGTCTAGTATTTTCAAAAAAATGCAGATCCTAAGTTTTGCAACAAATTTGTGGTAGGTCCTTCACAAAAAAAACCATTTTTAACACTCGGAAAATGCAAAACGGTTTTTTTATTCAATGAAAAGGAATACTTCCTACGTCAACATTGTCTATGCTTCCAAGATGCATGTTTGTGTGGAATATGGGCACATTAAAACAAACTATGAGTAGTTCGTTTAGTTTTTGAGGACATGGGACAAGTTATGATGTTAGTAGTGAAGTTATGTTGAAGTAATATCTCATGGGTCGGTATTTAAGTTGTGGTGCTATTCTTATATTTGTGTCATGTGAACGTCGACTACATGATACTTCACCTTTATGGGCCTAGGAGTATCCATTGTGTATTTTGCTACTAATTGTGGGGTTTCTGGAGTGACAGAAACCTAAACCCCCGTTAGGAAACCAATGCACGAGGGAGCATAGAATCCCGAAGTTTTAAGGTTGTGTTAGTTTTATCTTAATTACTTTCTTGTATTTGCGGAAGATTACGAGGGGTATAATAACAAGTATGTATTAGTCCTAGTTGGGCGGTGCATTAGCATAGGTTCACCCACACAACACTTCACGAACCAATGGATATTAATCAACCGTAACGAAGCGAAAGCACTTGACGAAATTCCCATGTGTCCTCGAGAACGTTTGGTAGTCATAAGTAACACAAGCGGCTTGTCCTTTGATCTCAAAAGGATTGGGCCACTCGCTACAATATTATTTACTGCACTTTATTTAATTGCACCTTATTTATCTGCTATATCAAAAACCTCCAAAAACCCGTTTGCTAGTGTTTACAGTGAATCCTCTATCCAACCTGCTTGTCAACACCTTCTGCTCATTGTTGGGTTCGACACTCTTATTTATCAAAAATACTAAGATAACCCCCTATACTTGTGGGTCATCAATACTATTTTCTGGCGCCGTTACCGGGGAATGAAGCGCTATTGGTAAGTGGAATTAGTAAGAGAAACTTTTACTGTGAGTGTTGTTTTTATTTTTGTATGATGTTTTATTTCATTACGGAGAATACTTTTGGTTCTCTGTTTAGGGGTACTTCTACTGTTGCTACTAGGGTAGTTGGTAACTCGTCATCTTTTGAATTAGATCCTTATAAAATACCTATGAAAATTGTTGGACGTGTTATGGATAACTGCTATTACGATGATGGAACTATCCATCTCGGTGATCATTTGCTCTTTATACATGAATTATGCGAGTTATTTAGGTGTGCAGGTATTACAATGCATCAAGTTAAAAGGAAATTATTTTCTTTATCGTGAAAGGAAGAGCCGCTGAATGGTTCAAATTACTGAAGAATGGTGAATCTATTGGATGGGAGGAAATTGTTCCTCTCATTTATTTCTAAATTTTATCCTCCTAGTGAGATTCATAAAGACCGGAATCAAATCTATAATTTCTAGCCTCATGATGGAGAGAGTATTTCCCAAGCGTGGGTGAGAACGAAGTTATTAATGCTTAAATGTCCCGTTCATGAACTCCCGAGAAATATTGTTATCAATAATTTTTGTACAAGGCTTTCTCTTCATGATAAGAATTTATTGGATGCTTCTTGTTCTGGATCATTCACACGTATGAAGGAAGAAGCTAAATGGGATCTTCATGACCGTATTCAAGAAAACACTAAAGGATGGGAGAACGACAAAAGGTAGACAGTCCGGTATAAATTATGTTTATGAATGCATTGAATCTTTTATGGGAACCAATGATTTCTATGATGTTAGTGCTGTTTGTGGTCCTGATTCTCGAATATTTGCAAAATTTCTTAAAGCTTTTGCTTCCTATCTTGATATTTCTAAAAATAATTATCACAAGTACCATGAACCTTATAAAGATATTGTTCCTGCTAGTAATATAGAAGTGCATGTTATTAATCCTGCTGTTCCTAAGCCATATTTTGAAAAAATGCCTTTCCCTGCTAAGGTGAAAGAACACTCTATCGTGGCTAGTGTGGTTAGTAAGAGTAATAATAAATCTATTGAACCTGATGAACAAATAACTATTGAATCTGTTGTAGCAATAGTGAAAGATCTTGTTTGTGGAAATGTAGAGGATTAACACATTCTCTTCTGTGAAGATGCTTCTAATATTGTTTCCCATCCTCATAGGCCCAAGAAAACTAGTGTTCCTGTGCTTTCTGTTAAGATTGGTGATCATTGGTATTATGGTTTGTGTGATATTGGTGCTAGTTCTAGTGCTATACCTTATGAGCTTTATAGAGAAATTATGCATGAAATTGGTTCTTGTGAGCTTGAAGATATTGATGTGGTTATTCAGCTTGCTAATAGAAAAATTGTTTTTCCAATTGGCATTGTTAGAGATGTGGAAGTTTTATGTGGTAAAACTAAATATCCCACTGATTTTCTAGTACTTGGTAAGGCTCCTAGTAAGACTTGTCCTATTATTTTTGGTAGACCTTTCTTGAATACTTGTTGTGCTATTATAGATTTTAAAAGGGAGAAGATTTTGACTAAATTTGATGGAAAATATTATGAGTTCAATTTCTCCAAATTTGCTAAAGCACCTTATGAATCTAAATTGCCGGGTGAGAACTTTAAAGTTGAACAACCTGCTTCTATTGCTCTTGCTCCTAAGAATGCTTTGCAGCAATATATGCAGGACCATGAGAGTGAGGTCTTTATGGAAGAGAGAAATGAGATTGACGATATTCTTCTTCGTCAACTGGTGATACTGAAACATAATTTACCTGTGGAAGACTTGGGTACCACATTACCACCCAAGGAGGATCCTGTTTTTGATTTAAAAACCTCTGCCTGATGATCTTAAATATGCTTATCTTGATGATAAGAAAATATATCCTGTTATTATTAGTGCTAAACTTTCAGGTGAAGAAGAGGAAAGATTATTGGGAATTCTGAAGAAACACCGTGGAGCTATTGGATATACTCTGGATGATTTGAAGGGAATATCTCCTACTATATGTTAGCATGCTATTAATATTGAACCTGATGCAAAGCCAGTAGTTGAACATAAACGCCGTATAATTCCTAAGATGGAGGAAGTGGTAAGAAATGAGGTATTAAAACTTCTTGATGCTGGTATTATTTTTCCTATTGCTAATAGTAGATGGGTGAGCCCTGTGCATTGTGTCCCTAAGAAGGGAGGAATGACTGTTGTGCCTAATGAAAACAATGAGCTTATTCCACAAAGAGTAGTAGTTGGTTATAGAATGTGTATTGATTTTAAAAAGGTTAATAAAGTTACTAAGAAAGACCATTATCCTTTACCCTTTATTGATCAAATGCTAGAGAGGTTGTCTAAGAAAACTCATTTTTTCTTTCTTGATGGTTATTCTAGGTTTTCTCAAATTGCCGTTAGGAAGCAAGATCAAGAAAAAACAACCTTTACTTGTTCTTATGGTACTTGTGCTTATAGACGTATGCCTTTTGGTTTGTGTAATGTGATGCGTGTGAACACACGTTCGTTGGGAGACCCCAAGAGGAAGGTATGAAGAGTGCAGCAGCTGGTTTCCCTCATAAAGAAACCAAGGTTGAATAGACCAGTAGGAGTAAGGAGTAACTTCAGAAGGTTGAAGCAACTGAGATGGCAAGGCACACTACCGATTCAACAGCAACGTGGAACTTACACAACACAATCAAATCACTTTGCCCCAATGAAGCAGTGAGGTGGTCAAACTCACCGGTTTTGCTGAACACAAAGAGGTTAAACGTATGGTGTGGAAAACAATAGGAAAACAGTATGAAAGCAGTATGAAAGCAGTAGGTGTTTTATCAGTATGAAGAAAAAGGACCGGGGTCCACAGTTCGCTAGTGGTGTCTCTCCGTGAAAGATAAATAACATGTGTGGTGAACAAATTACAGCTAGGCAATTGACAGAAATGAAGGATGCACCGTAGTGCATATGCTAGACATAAAGATTAGTATGTGATTCATGCGGGCATTACAACAAAATACATAGACCGTCATCCAACTGCATCTATGTCTAATAATCCACCCTCCAAATATCATCCGAACAAATGTTGGGTATTAAGTTCCAAGCAACAGATTATCGCTGTAAGCAAAGTGTGTAATGTAAATAATGTAAATAATTAAACACCGTTGTTTTCTCCCTAATGGCAACAACACATCCTCCATCCTTCACGTTTCTTTCACTCGAGCACAGATGCAAAGGAGGCATGAACCCACTATCGAGCATAAATACTCCCTCTTGGAGTTACTAGCATCTACTTGGCTAGATCATCTACTAATAACGGGAGAGCATGCAAGATCATAAATAACATAAGCATGAAGATAACATGATAGATTGATAATCAGAAGATATAACGTTCAACATTCATCAAATCCCAGCAAACACGACATGTAGGATTACATGAAGATGATCTTGATCATGTTAGGCAGCTCACAAGATCTAAACATGAGGTATAAAGTGGAGAGAACAACAATCTAGCTACTTCTATGGACCCGTAGTCCAGGGATGGACTACTCATGCATCACTTCGGAGGAGGGCATGGTGGTGTAGACCCCTCCGGTGATGAATTCCCCTCCCGGCAGGGTGCGAGGAGAGCTTGAGAACCCTCCCGATCTCGGGATGACGATGACGGCGGGCTCGGGTGTTTATAGGAGCTGGGAACCCCGCTGCCAGCTCTTCTATCAATTGGATAAGCGGATGAAGCCACTAGTCCAGGGTGTGAAAGTCCAATCAACAAGTGAGATAAAGATTCTCTATTTACGTCCTCATGAGTGAAAATAGGAACACAAAATAGGAGTAATTTTGAAAGTTTTAAAGATAACACATGAGCAATTTACTTTGGAGTGGCGGTTAAATACCACATGTAGGTAGGTATGGTGGACACAATGGGAAAACTTTTGTTTTGGGGAGTTGGATGCACGAATAGAGCGCATACTTAGTATAGGTGGAGGCTAGCAAAATATTGGGAGCACCAAATCAAGAGAGCGTAAGAGCCATAATCATGCATAGCGACATAAACATCATTAATCAAAGCATAAGTGGTACCACAAGTTAAAAAACTAATTGATCATGGAGGCTATTCATGACTGGTTCATAGTCATAAACATGGTGCGAGCATGCGCCAAGTCAACCAAATAAAACATTCAAAGGAGAACACCACAAATGTATGCTTCAATATGACAAGAACAACTCATGATTCTTTCAATGGCACATTAAACACTCTCAACTATTTGAGGATAATCATGCTACTAAATAACCACAAGGCTTTAGAACTAAAATAACATCTAGCATGTGATGACCCACAAGTATAATGGGTATATCGTAGTACTTTCGATAAATAAGAGTGTCAAACCCAACGAGGAGCAGAAGGTGTTGACAAGCAGGTTGGATAGGGGATTCACTCTAAACACTAGCAAACAGGTTTTTGGAGGTTTTTGATATAGTAGATAAATAAAGTACGAGTAAGTAAAGTGCAGTAAATAATATTGCAGCGAGTGTACAATCCTTTTGAGAGCAAAGGACAAGCCGGTTGTATTACTTCTGACTACCAAACGTTCACGAGGACACATGTGAATTTCGTCAAGTGCTTTCGCTTCGTTACGGTTGATTAATATCCATTGGTTCATGAAGTGTTGTGTGGGTGAACCTATGCTACTGCACCGCCCAACTAGGACTAATACATACTTGTGATTATACCCCTCGTAAGCATCCGCAAATACAAGAAAATAATTAAGATAAAGTAACCACATCCTTAAAACTCCGAGATTCTACGCTCCCTAGTGCATTGGTTTCCTAACGGGGGTTTAGGTTTTTGCCACTCCGGCAACCCCAAAATTTGTAGCCAAATACACAATGTATCCTCCTAGGCCCATAAAGGTGAAGTATCATGTAGTCGACGTTCACATGACACAACTAGCAGAATAGCACCACAACTTAAATACCGAACCACGAGATATCACTTCAATATAACTTCACTACTAACATCATGACTTCCCCCATTGTAACATCCCAAGTATGAAAAATAGCCATTAGAATGTTTTGCTCTCTGTTATTTTATGTTTTGCATCATGACATCATGTTCATTGCATTTGTGTTGCTTGTTTTCCATTTGTTTTCCTCTGTTTTCTTTTGTTTTCCTTTGTTTTCTATTTGAATTTCAACTCAAATTTCAAACCTTTTGTTTCATACTTGTGATGTTACAATTTTCCAAAATGATATTTCAAATCAAAACAATCAATTGTTTCCATTAAAAGTTGTGATTCCAAAACTATTGTTTTGTTTCTATCAAAAACTCATCTAATACCAAATCATTTTCAAATTCAATTAATTTCCAAAACAGCAACCCCTTTTGAAAATTATGAAAATGACAAAACACTTCAATCATTTGTTTACATTAAACTAAGGTTCAAACTATTTAAATTATTGCTTCCAATATTTCACTTAATATTCCAAAGTCATTCAAATTGCATTCAAAATTCAATTGCATTTTTCCAAACAGCACCCATTTGAAATTAATGAAGCAAAACACTCCAATCAATTGTTTCAAATAATCCTTAGGGTTCACACTATTTAACTGGGTCTTTTTAATAACTCATTTAATAGCAAATTTCATTCATTTTCAAACAAATGGCAAATATCAAATAAATTCAAATCTATTGGAAAAATAAAAGTCACACAATGTTGTTGTAACCCTAAATAATCTATAACCAAATTTCCCTAATTTTCCTAACCCTAAACCCTAGCCTTTTCTTCCTTTTCTAATCAGCAAAAAAAATAAAACAGAAACAAAAGATAAAAAGGAGCAAAGGGAGAGAGGGGCAGCCAGGCCCAGCCCAACTTCTCTCCCCCTTGTCCCAATACCCCTTCGACCCACCCCACCTTTCTTCTTCCTCTGTACGGAGGAGCATCCAACCTGTCCACGTAGGTACAGAGCAGAGCACCAACGGCTGGAGCTCCACATCCCCCTCCATAAGACCTAGCCGTGCCCTAGCCCCTCTGCCCTAATTTCTTCCTCTCCTCTCTCTTCCCCCGCCTCCATTCTCTTCCCCATTCTTTCTTCTCTCTTCCTCCTCTCTCTCTGAACCTCTCTGTAACTGAACCTGTAGCTCCTCACCAAAATCTCTCCCTTCCCCTCCGGTGATCGCCGCCGGGAGACCTCCTCCTCGATGTTTGGGGCCGGGAATGGAAACTCCTCGGCCCCCTCTTCCTCTCCACCCCCACGGCGAGGGCCGAGGAGCCCCGGAGCGCCGCCGCCGTCGCCTCCTTGTCGCCGACCACTCCCTGCTCCGCCCGACCGCCTCTTCCTGTCCGATCCCCCTCGGTGAGCTCCCCTCGACCGCCTCTCTCCCCTTCCTCCTTCCCTCTCGCACAACACCGCACCCCACAGCACACGGCGCGGCCACAACAGCAGGCCGGCGATCATCGTCGTCCATCCGTGCATCGATCTGTTACGTGCACTTTCAGTTAGTTCGGTTAACTATTAACTGTACCTCAAAACTCCCCCGATCCCCTTCCTATCACCAAAGTACAGCACCACCGCAGTGGTAACTGAACCAGCGCGCGCAGCGGGATGGCTTGGGTTCGAGTCCCCCCTCCCGCAATAAAACCCAACTTTTTATTTCTATTTGTTTTGGTACAGAAACTTCACAGAAATCACAATCAGGTCCCTGCTTGTAATCTTCTAGGTCCCTGAAATTAATTCTAAGTCCCTAGTTAATAAAAAATGGCAGAATTACACCTTAAACTTGTAAATTGCCTAAATAATTCATTTTAACTCCACCCAACTTTTTAAATATGTTTTCAATACCAAATTAAATTCTCTACCCAAATATAAATTTTTTTTACTGTTTTGAATATTTTAAATTGGTGAAATATTTGAAATCTTGTTTAATTCACTTAATTTTGCAAAAATCATAACTTGGGCATAAAAATTCCAAATTCCACAAACTAAATATGTTTTCCAATCAACTTTTCATGTACTTTCCAAATACCAATTTTGTTTGCTGTTTTGAACATTTTAAATTGCTGAAAACATCTGTTTCTTATTTGTTGCATTTAAAATTGCCAAATTAATAACTTGCTCTTCTTAAATCCATTTTCAACAAATGAAATATGTTTTCCATGCAAAATTAAACCACCTTTCCAAATATAAATTTTGTTTCATGTTTTGAATAATTAAAATCGGTTAAATAATTTAAACCTTGTTTAAATCATTTAAAATTGTTAAATTCATAACTTGGTCAAATTAATTTCCTTTGGGACATATAAAATATGTTTTCCAACCATAAAGGTATAAGCTTTTCAAATATGAATCTCACTTAATGTTTTGCACAAATAAAAATTCAAATAAGTTCATGTTTGAATTAAATTCAATTAAATCTTGTTTAACTTGTTTAATTCATAAGTAATTCATCTTAATTCCTTTTTCAATAATTGAAACATGTAATCCACCTAAATTTTGGTGTTATTTCCAAATATGAACTTTGTTATCTATTTTGAACAATTAAAATTGGTGAAAACAACAAATGCTTGTGTGACACCTTTAAGAAACCAAAATTTCATAACTTAATAAATAAAATTCCAAACTTGGTAAACCTTATTTCCAATTGATTCTATTGTTGTTATTTTGCTGTTTTCCTCATCCATGAATCATGCTAATTCACTTACACCTGATGATTAGTTGTAAAACAATTATTTCAACCATAATTCATGGGCTTTCCATATGCAATCCAATTGCATATGGGTCCATTTAAACATGTTATCTTGTCAACTAGTTTATTTTGTTGCATCAATTAAATGGTCATGCATCATCCCATGTTTGTGCACTATGCCATGTTATTGATTGTTTGTTCTCTGTGTTGTTTGTTTGCTTCTTCTCGGATACACGACGACGTTGAGACCGACGATACTTACGACACCCCTTCTAAGGATCTAGCTCAGTACCAGGCTGCTGAGTTTGCAGGCAAGTATTCACTCACATGAACCATTGTGTTCCTTTCAACATTGGTTACCGATACTTTCTGTTGTCTATTTCTGCTAGCCATATGAATAGTTGCTTCTGTTACGAACCTATCACATGTTATCCTTAACCCTGATATAGCCTCACCTCCACACCTATAACCCCATTGCTTGTTGCCCGTGTCTTACTAGCATGCTTAGGGTTGTTTTGCTCGAGTCTGTTACCCGTTACATTCTTTTACCATATCTCTTTTATGTTCTGGGGCTCGATGTTAGACAACAACCTGTTAATCTTGAGGTAATAATAATTTGCTGATAAGGCACCGGCAGGAGGCCCGGCGTGGTTTTGAGGCCTGCTAGTGTCGACCCTAATTAGGAAAAGGGTCTTGTCTACTGATCCATGATGAGCGCACTAACCGCATGTGGGAAGCGTGTATGGGCGCCCCCCTCAATTTGATTCGATTCGCATCTCGTCCAAATCGCCACACTTAGTTCGGGCTTTCCATTTGATGCACGCATATGCAGGTACGAACCCAAGGCCAGGGTGGAACTTTTGTAGTCGGCATTTAGGGCGGCGTGGTCTTCTAGTGCTATGAGGGTCCCCCTTTTCTTCGTGGGGGATCGATTAGCCGCGCACGCACAGCACGTGGTTCTTTGGGCTTGATGCGAAGAAGAGTTGAGTTGTGTTGAGTGCCCCGCTTTGTGGGGAAGGCCTTCCCATCTGGCGGGTTATTCTTACGTGTACGACCAAATTGGTGCACCCCTGCAGGGATAAATCTTCTCGAGAAGCCGTGTTTTCCGCGGTTATGGACTACTTGGTGAAAGTACTGGCTAACAAGTACTCAGAACAATTTACACCTAACTAATGATAACCTGACTAGTAATAGGCCTATTGACACAACAATCTGAACCATCACTAATCCAACTGTGTGAGTTATCCTCGGATTGCTTCTTTGGATAAGGGGCGAGATCCAGGATGGGTTTGTTTGGAGTTAGTTGTTAGTTGGTTACGATACGCTATCTTATCTTCTTTCTATTTAGCCGGAAGTGGTAGTACCTCTGTAGTTGGTTAGAGCAACCAGTTGCAGCATCTTTTATATCCCCTTCCTTCCGTTGAACCCAAAGCATCTGTGCTTGGTGTTGACGAGTTACACTTTGGTGAATTGTGAGTATTGCTTGCCAGTACGTTTATGTACTGACCCCTTTGGGGATGTGGTTTCCGCAGACTACGTTTCCGAGGATCCCCATGGTGGCTACTACGTGGAGTATGACGAGACTGTTGACGAGTAGATAGCGGGCCCGGGCAGGATCCGAGACTTCGTGGATGGGCTCCGTCTTTTCGTTTCCGGCCTCTTAGGCCTATTTGGTTCTTGTCTGTACTCAGACATGTTGAATGCTTCCGCTGTGATGTAATGATGAATTGTTGGGACATGTGTCCTCTGGATGATTGTGTTTGCTATCTCTGCTCTAATGAGAGCTATTTGCAACTTATTTCAATCTTTTGTGTCGTAGAGATCTGTTGTGATATCAATTGTTCCAATGCCGTTGACGTACCATGTGTGTGTGTTTTGAAGTACGCCAATGGAAGTATCTGGATTTCTATGGGATGGTTTGCACAGACGATGAATAGTAAGAGAATGCTTGTCACACGTTTACGTGTTGGCCTGCTCATATTGAGATGCGGGTGCCGGTATGCCCCGTAAGCCATTTATCTACTGCTTAACGGACTGTGAGTATCCCCTAGAAGTCCGGGTGCGACACCCATGTCCTCAAGAACTAAACGAACTACTCACAAGACATCATATGGATCATAATCAGAGGTGATATGATGGATGAAAACAATTTGTTCATAAAGTGCTAACACCGATAAATCCCACAAGCATCAACTACTAACAAGTAATCAACACAGGGAGAGAGATCTAATGTAAAACAATGATAGATGCCCCTAATTGTTACAACGGGATGACGGTGGATGATGAGGGTGATGGTTCTAGTGGTGATGATGATGACGATGACGATCTTGATGATGCCCGGAGTGATGATGGTGACGATGGCGATGATTTCCCCTCTCCGGAGAGGAATTTCCCCGGCAGATTTCTCCCTACCAGAGAGAATTTCTCTCTCGGGTGTTTTCCGCCCCGAGGCGGCGGCGGAATTATTCTTCGATTATCCTCTGGGGCTTAGGGTTCCCTCGGGGTCAAGTACACCAAAAATATCCACCAGAGGTGGGCCAGGGTGGCCACACCACATGGCGGCGCGGCCAAGGGGGGCGCGCCACCCCATGGTGTGGGCCCCTGGTGGCCCCCCTCCGGCTCTCCCTCTTCTGGACTTCTAAGATACCTCCGGTGTCCCCCATCTTCTTCTGATCTTCTGAAATAGGGTGTCTCGACGGTGCTTTTTCCATCGGATTTCTGGTCCCGGTGTTTATTCTCCAAAAATTATGAAACATGCAAAATAAGAGAAAATAACATAAGGGATGCATCACAACATAAAATATATCGATGAATAACAGAAAATAACAATATAAAATGGTGATGAAAAATGGAAGTATCAACTCCCCCCAAGCTTAGAACTCGCTTGTCCCCAAGCGAAACTGAACTCAGTAAACATGACCACATGTTTATGGAGTGAGGTGTCGATAAAATCAAATACGGACAAGAGGCATCACATCTACAAAGAACAAGTCATTTTAGACAGCAACTCCTCTCATATAATCAAACTTGAAACAAGTAAAGTAACAATAAAGGTGCAACAAGTAAATCACAATTGGTAAAGGCAAACTTCGTTCTTGGTCAGAGAACAATTAACAGTGTACTTATCTTTTGATCAGAGTCTTTTATACTAGAGCTATATTGCAGAGTTTATCATACTCAATTATAATGGTCTCTTTGCAAACATTGGTAACTTTCAAAGTGGTATTCAAGCAGATAAAAGCATTTGCAGAAACAAAGAAGAATAAGGAACATGATTGAGTAAATCAACACGTAGCTGGATGAATCACAACAACTCAATGCTTGCTTAAACAGATGAAGTAGGTTTACTGACTCAACATAAATGTAAAAGATAGGCCCTTCTTAGAGGGAAGCATTGATCACTCATGTGCTAGAGCTTTTATTTTGTAAAACAGAGGTGTAAAAGTTTGACACTCCTCCCATCCTTTCTTACACAAACCATGGCTAACCGAATGCTCGGGTGCCTTCCAACAATAACAAAACGTGAAGGAGTGTCTAAATTTTGAGAGGTGTATGTTTATGTCAACGAATGGAAAACAGAAAATACAGTACGTCACAAGCCAACTAGAATTCACAACAGCGGCACCCATAGAAGGACGCAAGTGGTATAGAAGGTCATCCCTCTTTCTCTTTTGTTTACACAATTATGATTTGACTGATAAATCAGGGGCAAAAAGAGTGAAGAGAATTTGTATTATTATTTGGGGCTGGGAACCCCGCTGCCAGCTCTTCTAGCATTTGGATAAGCGGATGAAGCCACTAGTCTAGGGTGTGAAATCCAATCAACAAGTGAGATAAAGATCGTCTATTTGCGTCCTCATGAGCTAAAACAGGAGCACAAAACAAGTGTAATTTTGAAGGTTTAAAGGTAGCACACAAGCAATTTACTTGGAGTGGCGTTGAAATATCTCATATAGGTAGGTATGGTGGAAACAAATGGCAAGGTTTTGGGGCTCAAGGTTTGGATGCACGAGAAGCATTCCCTCTCAGTACAGGTTTTTGGCTAGCAAGGTTGGGTAGAAAGCATAAGAATTGAAGCAAAACAAACAAAAACATATATGATAAAGCCAATCATGCAATCTTCCTTGAAGGTGCAAACAAAATTATTTGAGAATACTAAGCTCATGAGCTAACAAAGAAGAAAGATCATGGAATAATATATCTACATGCAACTCCTTGTTTTCTACTTAAGTCTCAACGAATTGTTTCTACTGACCAATGCTAAGTTTTCCAAAACCAACTAGATTATCTAGAAACTCCAGAATTGATACCAATACTAATAACAAGATCAATCACATAACAAAAATTGCAACTAAAATAAAGTGAAACATGTAGATGATGAAACTTCTCATTAATATTTCATTACGGCAACTCAAACCAAGGGATACAACGATAACCAACTAAGGAGCATCACTTCCATACTACAAACCATACTATATGATATTTCCTCTACTCACGATACGACTCTACTAAAAGGTAAAAGGGTGAAAGATAAAGGTGATACCGTGGCACTCCCCCAAGTTTGGAACAAGCCTAGGGGATGCTAATACCAATGACGAATAAATTCTTCGATGGTGGTGGTGAATCCTTATCATCCTCAGTCTTCCAAGGTAAAGGCTCTCCATCTACAAATGATGTCCTGGTCTCCAACATCCTGAAACTAGCAACAGAGCTTACACGTTTAAACTTGTTCTCATACTCACAATTCTGGTTCTGCACATCATCGAGTTGTGCTTGCAAATCGTTGGTGGTCTTGGTGAGTGAGAAAATCTCCTCCCAAAGCTTCAAATTTCTCCTACTTGTATTCAACGATCTGTTATGTCTTTATCATGTGGATGATCTCAACTTCACGCTCTGCCATCTTCTTGTACCTAAAAACTTCTTACTCCAGCTCTTCCATCATAGCTTCCAGATTGCCTTCTCTTTTAGGGCCCCGAACATCTTCAATCTGCACCTCCCCATCCTTGAGCAGCAATTCCATTGGATGCATCTTCAACTCTTTCATGTACGGGTTGACGATGTTCTCATAGAAAATGTCTTTGGGAGATCCAGGAGAGGACATTGTGGCTCTTGATCTGAAGATGTAACCGGGAAGAAACAGCTTGAAAGAGAAACACGACGAGAAAGAAATATACGAACCTTGGGGGATCCGGAGAGTTATATAGCACAAATATTCGTAACGAAAGGAAAGTCCAGGTCGAAAACGAGTCGGAGAGGGGCTCCAAGGCGCCCACACAATAGGGTGGCGCGGCCAAGGGTGGGCCCGCGCCCCCTCATAGTAGGGTGCCTCCGGGCACCTTCTCCAACTCCTCTTCGTCTCGGTATTTTTTATATTTTCCAAAAATCAATAAAATATAACTGAAAAGGTATTTCGCGAAATTTTTCTTAGCGGAACTGTTACGTACTCAAAAACAGACTATGCAGATTTTGGAATCTTCCCTCTAATGAACTTCTCCAGAGTCATTACTGAATAACATCCACATCTTCATCATAGGAATCCCCAGAAATATAATGTTTGAGCCTTTGTCCATTTACCACTTTTGTAGTGTTATCTTTGAGGGAAGCAATTTTGATTGCACCCGAACGATACACTTCTTCAATAACATAAGGTCCTTCCCATCGGAAGAGTAATTTTCCTGCAAAAAATCTGAGACGAGACCGATACAATAGAACTTTCTCACCAACATGGAACTCTCTTTTAAGGATTCTTTTATCATGCCATTGTTTAACTTTCTCTTTAAAGAGCTTGTCATTTTCATAAGCTTCACATCTCCATTCATCTAAATGATTCAAATCAAGCATTCTTTTCTTACCAGCAAGTTTAAATATTTATTTAATTCTTCCACTGCCCAATAAGCTTTGTGTTCTAATTCTAAAGGCAAGTGACAAGCTTTTCCATAAACCATTTTATAGGGAGACATACCCATATGATTTTTATAAGAATTTATATAAGCCCATAAAGCATCATTCAACTTATCTAACCAATTCTTCCTTGATTTATTAACAGTCTTTTGCAAGATAGATTTAATTTCTCTATTTGATAATTCTACTTGGCCACTGGTTTGAGGATGATAAGCTGAGGCAATTCTATGATTAACATCATATTTAGCAAGGGTACTTCTAAAACCACCATGAATAAAATGAGAACCTCCATTAGTCATAAGATATCTAGGCACACCAAACCTAGGGAAAATAACATATTTAAACATTTTTATAGAGGTCTCACCATCAGCACTTTTAGTAGGTATAGCTTCTACCCACTTAGTAACATAATTAACAACAACATGAATATGAGTATAACCATTCGAAGGAGGAAAATGTCACGACCCCGGACCAAGGGATATACATACTGTTATGTGATCCTAGACATGGACCCACAAGGGCTTCAGGGTTACCAGCCCCGGCCGCAACAAACAACGGCAGGCAGACCGGATTCATCGGCACGTAGGCAGGATCACCACGGTACTGCTACTCCTTGTGTCCATGCTAGTCATAACCATCTATGCATAACCAAGCGTCCACGAGTCGAATGAAGCTGAAGGAAACGGGACCAAACCTATACAGAGAGGCTATGTGTCCAGAAAGTGCAACAACAATCAAGGGTTTCTGGGTTACCTAGCCCCATGCCGAATCACGTCGGCAGGCGGGCTCGGACATGGCTCAGCGGCTCCACAACCCCTCGACTGTGACAACTATGGAGGCATAGTCAAAACTGTATAACGATGAGCTCGAAACCAACAACCGATCAAAGCAGCACTCTAGACATGAAGCTTTATTAAACAGGTGTTACTAGAGTATAGCTTACAACCAGAGGCCACATGACCCAACATTACATCAGACAACGGAAGGCAAATTATGTTTCTAATCAACAAGAACCAAAAAGACCTAAGAGGCTGCAACATAAGGCGACGTCCTAGCCCATAGATTCCAGGCTGCTACCTGGGAACCTCGAACTACTCGTCGATGTCCACATTGAAACACCACCGAAGTGAGATCTTCTCCTGAACCAAAATTAAGCAAACCTGAGTACGGGAGGTACTCAACAAGACTTAGTTAACCTATTATATATCTGCTTCTTCAAAAAGGGTTTTATGAAGGTTAAGCCATCTTTGTTTTCCAAGTTGAGGAAGGAATAGCACGTCTCATGGAGTATTTTGAAAACAGATGAGAAAGCTACTCAACTACTAATATCATCATCTTTTAATCCACCAAATCGTATCAGCACCTCGTGCTTCAAAGATCACCACCTCAAGTTGTTCTGGTAACTCATGCTACAAGGTAACCCCTATCGGCATCTCCGAGGAGGCATCCTTCATTCGTTATCAACAAGTTTTAGTCATTCCGTTCAAGTTATCTATGATCACAGAATCTGGCACCAAGTCGTCCTTAACCGCGGACACGGCTTTTCGAAAAGATTTAACCCTGCAGGAGTGTACAACTTTAACCACACGTACCAACCAACTCTTAATGCCACATGATTAGCACTAGTCCAGGAAGGGCCGGCAGAGGGATGTTGACCATGATCTTTGCCTTGATTCGCCTATTCCATGAGTCGCTCCGAGTAGAGATGGACCGCCAATAGGGAGTGGCCATCTCCTGTTGGGTCTCTATCATTGTGCGTAATGCTCGACGGTTACCTACCCGCAGAGCGCCGATACATCCCCACATCTTAGTTTTAAAAGTGTTTTAATATCCCCGCAAATCCAAATGGAAAGCCGAACTAGGAGACTCATGGAACAAACTAGGCAAGTTGAGACTGCGGTGAATCCAAGCCCCGTGTGGATGCACGCTCAGTCTTGGCTCGAAAACGAGAACTCGCTCCTAGGGGAAATGAATGAGACAACCACCATAGACCCTCTGTGGTCTCGTCATCCACACCTTTAGGTCATGTTAACCAAGTTATCTTAACTTTCCACAACATCCTATCATACTAGATTCTTTCGTAACTCTGATTCATCAACTGGATGGAGCAGAGATAACAAGCATGTATGACTAAGCACAACATATTTAAGGCTTTGGCGATGAACACAATCAAACCTATGGCTGCTAGGAGTAGTAGATCGGGATAATTAGGCTATGCATAATATAGGACAACTCTAACTACTGACACAAGATATATTGGAATCGAATGCATTGTACGAGAGTCAAAAGTCTTTCGAAACCATATATGGGCAGATAAGAGGTTATGCTTGCCTTGCTTCAAGAAAACCAGAGTAAGTCTTCAGGAGTAATTGCTTGACTTGTCGGTTAGGATCAAGTATTCGCCATTGGAGTTGCTAGCCTTCTCTTCGGAGTCGCATTCTACCGAGGGGGAAACAACACCGAAAAGGAGAACAACAATCAAACATGGCGTCGATGCAATGCACAATATGTATGCATGAGCAAGTTAATGCATTGAAGTAAAGCTCTAAACATGTTCGATGGTTTGCTAGGGTTTGTATGACAGTTAAGCATTTTTACTGAATTTATCCTGAAATAGACCCCGGAGGGGCACTTCGGAGAATTCTGAAAGTGAGTACGATTTTAAGTGCTCAAATGGGTTTGAAAACATCATAGACAGGTTGCATTTGTCATTTTGAACAATTTGGTACCTAACTTTTAATTTTCCATTTTTAAATGAATGAAACAACATTAAATTATGGTTATTTTTGAACTATGTCAAACATGTGTGAAAATGATATAATTGGGTAGAGTTTATTTTTCTGATCAAAACCATGCTTTCATTTTATTTTCAGATTAACATTTTAATAGTTATTCAATTATGAATTTGTATTCTTTTTCTGAAATTCCTGGAATTGTTAAAAAGGGAGTTATGACATCACTGTGACGTCATCCTTGCATCACTCGGAGGATCTCTCCTCTGTTGATCATGCAATCGGTCGGTTCCGCGCGAAAATCCCAAATTAAACTATACCACAGGCTAGAGGAGCTAAAGGGGAGTCCACGGGTGGCGTCGATTGGACCGAATGGTCACCGGAGCTACTCCGGCGACCACCATCTGCGGCAACAAATACGGAGTGCGAGAGTAAAGGAGGCGAGCACCGTGGTGGTCGGGAGGTTACCACGAACGTGATTGAGTGGACGGAGGCGCGAGGTATCGCCGGAATCATCGCCGGTGTCGAGGATTCCACGGCGGTCGTGGCAAGGGGCAGTGGTGAAATTCTGGTGGCCTAGACCTCCTCCTCTTCCATGCGTGCTCGAGGAGGTAGTGGCCGTCCAGGTGGTGCTCGTCGTGGCCCTGAATCGTCCGGATATGGGCCGAGTTGGCAGCGCTAGGCAGCGGCCGGAAGTTAGGGTTTCAGGTTCGGGAGGAGATGCAGAGAGGGAGGGAGTACAGCGGCCGAGGAGGAGGGAGGTGAGAGTGATGGGGACGCCTCTGGGCTCCTATCCACACAAGGAGAGAGGCAGGGAGGAGGTGGCGTCGACGGCGGCGGTGAGGACACGCAGCTGCTTATGTCCCGAGGTAGAAGACAAGGAACATTTCCATAACCCCCTGGTTTTCCCAGAAATTGCAAAGAAGCCCCTGCAATTTTTAAAACAGAACCTAAACAGAAGTTTTAAGGGCCCTTTTGCAAATATAAATTTTGGTAAAAATACATTCTGGAAACCTCACAAAATTTCCAACCTCACCATATTTTTGTTTTCCAAATTTGAGAATATTTTTAAAACAAATTTGTGCTGCTCACCTTAAGTGATTTTTGGGCATTTTTTTTATTAAATACTCAAATTCAATTCTTGTTCAAATTTTCATGCATGCTATGTCATGAACACTACACCGCAACTATTTGTTAGCAAAAATTGATATGTTACAGAAAAGGACCCATGAAGTCAAATCCCCAACAATCAAAAGGTTCAATAACAAGAGAATAACTCATAGGCATTTCATTACGTCTAGAAATATTTCCTACTCTTTGACATTCATCACAAGATAAAATAAATTTACCTGCATCTTTAAAGAGGGTAGGCCAATAGAAACCTGATTGTAGAACCTTTTTTGCGGTTCTATCTCCAGCGTGATGTCCTCCATAAGCACTACCATGGCACTTCTTCAGTATTTCATGTTGTTCATGATCTCGAATACATCTTCTCATAATACCATCTACTCCTTCTTTATATAAATGTGGGTCATCCCAAAAATAATGCCTCAAATCATAGAAGAATTTTCTTATTTGTTGAGCTGTAAATGTTGGAGTAAAATACTTTGAAACAATAAAGGTAGCATAATTAGCATACCATGGACTATCCTGGGATTTTACCTTTATTGCAGCCAACTGTTCATTTGGAAAACTATCATTAACAGGAATAGGATCAAAAGCAATGTTCTCAAATCTAGACAAGTTATCAGCAACAGGATTTTCAGCACCCTTCCTATCCACAATATGCAAATCAAACTCTTGTAAAAGCAACACCCATCTAATAAGCCTAGGCTTAACATCTTTCTTTTCCATAAGGTATCTAATAGCAGCATGATCAGTATGAATAGTAACATTTGAGTCACCAATATAAGGCCTAAACTTATCACATGCAAAAAGTACAGCTAAGAACTCTTTTTCAGTAGTAGCATAATTCTTTTGAGCAGCATCAAGAGTCTTACTAGCATAATGAATAACATTCAACTTCTTCTATATGCGATGTCCAAGAACAGCACCAATAGCATAATCACTAGCATCACACATATTTAAAAAGGTAAATTCCAGTCACGTGGTTGAACAATAGGAGGAGTGGTTAAAGCCTTCTTTAAAGTTTCAAAAGCTTCCTTACAATCATCATCAAAAACAAATGGTACATATTTTTGAAGAAGATTAGTAAGAGGCTTTGATATTTTGGAGAAATCTTTAATAAACCTCCTATAAAAACCAGCATGACCAAGAACACTACGAATACCTTTAACATCCCTAGGACAGGGCATTTTCTCTATGGCTTCCACTTTAGCTCTGTCAACTTCAATACCTCTTTCACGGATTTTATGTCCAAGAACAATTCCTTCATTAACCATAAAGTGGCATTTCTCCTAATTAAGAACAAGATTAGTTTCCTCACATCTCTGCAAAACTTTATCAAGGTTTTGGAAATAATTATCAAAAGAAGTTCCATAGATGGAGAAATTGTCCATGAATACTTCCACGATTTCTTCACAAAAACTATGAAAATTAGCAGACATGCATCTTTGAAAAGTAGCAGGAGCATTACACAAACAAAAAGTCATATGTCTATAAGCATAAGTACCATAAGGAAAGTAAAGGTTGTTTTCTCTTGATCTTGCTTCCGAACAGCAATTTGAGAAAACCCAGAATAACCATCAAGAAAGCAAAAATGACTTTTCTTAGACAACCTCTCTAACATTTGATCAATAAAGGGAAAAGGATAATGATCTTTCTTGGTAACTTTATTAACCTTTCTAAAATCAATACACATTCTATAACCAACTACTACTCTTTGTGGAATGAGCTCATTGTTTTCATTAGGCACAACAGTCATTCCTCCCTTCTTAGGGACACAGTGCACAGGGCTCACCCATCCTGTGCCCCCGATTCATTAGTCTTGCTCGTTCTTCCCCACGCTCTAAACTTTTGCTCACTTTTCCCCATTCTCTTAGCTGAAACTCTCGCAAAAGTTGATAAATGGCGTTTGTCGTCCAGTCAATGCATTGACCGTCAACTTCTGAGTTTGTGCTGACAAGTGGGGCCAGGTTCTCCTTTGACCGTTGCGTGCCTAGTGGGACCGCAAGGAGACACGTAAGCGAGCTTGTCTGAAGCTGAAACAGATCAACACCGCCGCATCGCGCAGCCTCGCCCCCTCTGCCGCCGTCCCATCCCCTCCGTCGCTGTTGTGCCGCGTTCGCCGCCCCCGCATCCCCTTCGCCGCGTTATCCGGCTCATCTACCCCACCTCACAATCAAACCCACCTCACCATCTATGAAGCCATGTTGATCCAGGACCCCCAGAATGCCCTCAACCGTGGAGAGGATTGGGTCGAATCAACGACAGATACTTCATGGATTAGACCGGGGTAAGCAACATTTCCCCTTGAATTGGCGTTCTAGCTTGTAACTAAGGTCGTATTTGACATTTTTTTTAGCTTGAATCGTTCCAATTTCTCTCCTATGTCCTGTGCCTAAATGCAACCGTATGTTTGAACTAAATAGGATTGATCATGCTGGCTTTCCGGCTGGCGGTTAGAATGGAAACTAGTGTGCTGCATGGTACTAAACCTCATTTTCTTCATTCGTTTTTCTATCCGGTTGTGATAGAAACAAACATTTGCTTCGGAGATTTTCTCACTAACCTCCGTTCAGCCTATGCATGGAGAGATGCCAATGTTGTTGAATTGAGTTACTTCAGTAGTACCGAGCAAAGATTTCTCCCACTAACTTGCGACGAGCATCTCAGATTTTTTTTACTCTGAATGCTGGCAGCCATTTTGGTAAACTTCATATCGACGTGTGATGGCTAGGTTGAGACTCCAAGTGCAAAGTGTATAGCTAGTGGCAAGCCTTCTTCCCCACGAGGGTGACTCGAGGGTTTATATCGAACTCTTGGGGAGCCAGTATTTCAGCAGTTGTCTTCCAAGCTTCCTCCAGGATCCTGCAAACAAGTAGAGAATTTTGTGCCCTCAACCTCACCAAGTGGTTGTCAAGCACAAGGTGTGAGACTTCTAAATTGCAATGCAAAACTGAAAGTAAATGTGCAATAATTAAATCTACTACTAAATGCAAATGAGAAAATAAATATGCAATGGATTGTTTTTGTATTTTTGTGATGCATGTGGTGATGGAGATAATGTAAATTCGAATTGGAGATGCAAGTAAAGTAAAGTGCAAGTAAAGTAAATTGCAGCAAAGTAACTAGACTGTTTTCTTATATTTAAAATAGGACCGGGGTTCATGGTTTCACACTTGCATTCTCTCAAATAAAGTGGTAGACGGTGGACATAAAGAATTACATGTGAGATTACAATAACATGTTTAACATTGAGTACTTTCACATAGGCATCACGTCCTAGCATAGAGATCTCTACGGTCATATTGATACCTCTTATACTCCACCAAGATGCGAAATAAATCATAACACCTCGATAATTAAGGAAAAACCAGAGTATAGCTTTAAGCAATGTGACATGAAGTTGAAGTAAGAACTTGCTCGATCTAGTCATGGAGATTGATTAGTGTCACTTCAAATCCCCGGTAACAAGGTAATCCTTTTTATCCCTAGTGAGGTAACTAAGAAAGGTTTAACAAAACGTAAGTGGATCGCTGAACTTCTGTCACTTTCACAGCACTAGCCACCCCCTGTTACTCCAACTAATGCACCCATCACCCCACACACGCTCTCAAGAACTAGATTGATCAAATCTAGCAAATAAGAACGGGGTACATAAGATACATCTACTCAAATAACTCAAGAGAAACAATTGCAATCTCAGATTCAATAACTCATAGAAAAGATCCACCACATAGGAATTACAACGGTGCCCGTAATCATGTGAGGCAGCTCAGACGGATCTAATTAGTAAAGCACATAGAGAGAGAGATACAAGTGCTACTTCCACAAACCCATAGCCCTGGGGTGGACTACTCCCTATTAATGGAGATGTCGATGGAGATGACGTTGGAGGGGTAGGAGATCACACCGGTGGCGCCCCGCCGGAGTTTTCCCCCTCCAATCTGGAACTTCTGGTCTCTGTTCGGTGTTTCGGTGTTTCGGCGGCGCTCCCCTCCGTAAGGGTAAGGGGGACCCTTTTTATAGTCGGTTTTAGGCAAGACGGAGTCGTTAAGTCGAAGATGGAAGGAATTGGGGCCACAGGGGCCAAAAGGGGGCCTCTCACGCGGCCAAGGAATCTGGCCGCGTGGAGGGTCCTCTTTTGGGCCTCCTTGCCCAATTCTCGTGGATCCTTCGCCCGCAAGTCTTCTCCTTCCAAGAAAATGACCCCCGCAGATTTTCAGGTGATTTCGCGGAAGTTTGCCCCCTGAAACGTCAAAAATATAGAAAACGGGGTTTCTGACAGGCAGGGTTAATTCCATAAAAGTTGGGGGACTTTGTAATTTAACCCCAAAATACTATAAAACATTGAATTATACCCTTATATGATGCAATATGTAATAGAAAACCATGTGAAAATATGCAAAATTCATCTATGCATTTTACATGCATCAACATCCCCAAGCTTAACCCATGCTCGTCCTCGAGTATGAAGGTGATAAAACTAAGATGGATTTTGCATATTGAACCAATCATGGGATATCAAGGAGGATTATTCATGCTACATATAATCAAATGATTAATACTAGAAATGAGTAGCAATATACAATTCATGTTGTAAGAAATATCAAATATGCAAGCAAAGATGCTTCATGAAAGTTCACAAAGTGTATAATGAAATAAAAGCACTATGGACCAAATGCATACACAAAATGAAATATAAAATCCTATATTGGTCAAAGAATAGCATAATGGAGAATAGAAAATATGGTGGACACTTTGGAGAAAATTGAGTAGAGGTAAAACATGATCAAGTCTTATTTATCCTCTAAATTATTCAACTAAAATTACTAATTGAAATGTGGTATCCATTGATCTAGGACTCTCATTTCCCCTTTATCACTAGCATCTTAAAATTGTGAGTATTGAAGTAATGAGAATGACAAGGTGGTTGAAAGCCTCATGCCCCGTGAGTGTGAAAACCTACTCCATGATTACTCAACTTAAGATTCCTAATAAGCTTTGTACAATCATAATAAGTATTAATGACATTATAGAGAACCGCAAAGAGGTACCTCTTACCCCATGACATGGAAACAAGCCCATGTTACAATGACAAGATGAACAAACGGAGTAGACTCATCATCCTTTTTATTTTCATTCACTATTATGCATAGCTTCTTATTTTATTATAGGATGTGTTGTAGAGTCACTCAAGCTGTAAGTAAATTTCCACCATGATAAAGCATGGCTTGGGTTAGCGGCCCAATGTGTTTCTCTAGTCATATAGATACTTACTCATCAAAACTTACTATTCCTCTATTTCATTTCGGCATGGCAGGAGTCCAAAAACAAAAGTACATGATATCAACCAAATGTAAATTTTTTGTGCAATGTTGAAAGCTTTCCGGTGATACACGTTTATAGCTAGCTCCCAACCACACACTTTTCAAACGCAAAACTTGTGGCTCCCATTATTGGGTCATGTTTATTAGATGCATAAAAAGTAAAGTGTGCCTTCAAAAGTTCGTGAGAGTCCTATCCCAAGTTGAACCCATGACAATTAATAAAGTGAATATCTTAATTTATAACATAAATAACACAATAACACGGTGAACATACTCGGAATAGCAATGAAGCTAATGGGAAGATATGGTGGACTCATTGGAAATACTTGGCTAAGGAGTGTTGGAAACAAGTTTTTACTTGTTGGAATTTTTAAATTTTTGGGCTAGCAAGAGGGAGATAGTTGACCAGCTACTATGCATGCATATGTCCATAGAACTACTCATTTAATGAAAAACTAAATAAACCAGCAATTAACATAAAGGACATGAATAAGAGATAGCTCAAGACAACATTATTGCAAATTTCTACACATAAAAAGCCTATAAATCATGCAAACATATGTAGCTCTTCAAATCAACCATGGCATCCCTATTCCAAGTCATAATAATAGCATCCAATACATTCCGACCCCAAACTCCAGTAGCTCAATCTCATATAAAATGATGGTGGTGGTCTTATCAAAACAAAAATAAAAACAAAAACTAGACGCTTCAAGTCTCTACGATAAATGCTTTGCTTAGAATAACAGAAACTAGACGTGTGCTAACCAAAAGAGTGTAGCTCCAGTGGGGTGTTCATAACATCCCCAAGCTTATGGCTTTCACCATTCTTGGATGTCTTGAGGCCCAGATCCTCTATTCCCTGTGAAAAAACTTCACAAAACATGTTTCTCCCATATTTTTTTTCTGTGGGGTGAGATTAGCAAGGACAAACAAATCACATGTTTGCTGTGAAAAATTCCAAATCAAATGCTCCAGTAGATATACAATAAGGTTCATTATGTTGTATGTTCACTCTCTTTCTTGAAAGAATCATGTAAATTCGATAACCAAACCCAAAGAGTGCATAAAACAAAAGAAGGCAGAATCTGTCCAGAAAAGTAGCAACAGCAAAACGAACGTTTTTCCCTAAGATAGGCTCTTCAAAAAATTAAGCCAATTTTTTTGCTTACAGAGGACGAAAATTTGCAGAACATACTAAAAACTTAGCTCAATCCGACATACCAATAAAAAACGTAAAATCATACGGTGAGAAGACTCGTGCTGAAACAGAAATTTCATGCACTAGGATAGCAACTTATAAGTCCAAATGGGTTTGACTTGACTCTTTATTGAAAACTCCAGAATTAAAACAAAAAAACTAATATATTGAGACAGCAAGAGGACACTAGGAAAATCTAAACAAAAACAACCGGGTTGCCTCCCGTAAAGCGCTTTCTTTATAGCCATATAGCTAGGCTTTACTTACTTGATAATCAAGAGGGATAAAGCTCATGAGGGAGCTTGTTCTTCAGCGTGCCCCTCTTCCTTGGGAAGTGCTCCATGCTTTTCTTGTGAGGAAACTGAAACTTGACATTCCCTTCCTTGGAGTCTATGATTGCACCTGTAGTACGAAGAAAAGGTCTACCCAAAATAATAGGACTAGGGGATTTATCCCCCATATACATAATAATGAAATCAACGGGTACGAAATTCATGTGCAATTCAATCATAACATATTTTACTTGTATACAGCATGTTTAGTAGAGTTATCAGCAAGGACAAATTCACTTGAGCACTTTTCTAAATTTTCTAGTTCTAGCAATTCATATAATTCTTTAGAGAGTACCGATACACTAGCACCTAGATCTAACATAGCATGGTGAATTTCTTTTCCAATTGAAACTAGCACCTTGGGGATCCATGAATCCCCAAGCTTAGGAGGTATCATGGCCTCATTCTTGTACCTACCGATTTTTTCTTGCAAGACATGATTAGCAATATAAGATCCAAAGCCAGGTTGATTAACATTTATAGAGGGGTCACTAGCAAATTTTTGTAGAGTAGCAATAAGTTCTTGCAAGCTACTTTTTTCTAAATCGAGCAATGGATCCTTAATTTCAGTAAGCATCATAATTTCCTCTACTTTAATCTCTAATTTAGCTAGAATGCTTGATTCATGAGGACTAATTTTATCTTTGCTAGCAAGATAAGACATATATGGAAGTAAATATTCAGGGTACTTCACTATTTCATTCAATGTTTCTTCTAAGCTAGTAGGGACATGCTCACTTGTATTCTCAGCAATATGACCAATATTTTCAATAATAGGAGCAGCAATAGTAATATAATTCATTCCTACACTAGGTTGTGCTTGTGGCTTTCCTGCTGACATGCTTAATAGAGTTGCTTGATTATCAGCTAATTTTGACAATGCTTTATCTAAATTCAAAGATTGAAGTTGCAATCCTGTAATATCACTACTAATGGATGCAATAGACTTATTTAACTCATGTATCAAAGCATTGTGACTAGCAACTTGTTCCATAAGCAATTTATTAGATTCAGAAATTTCACTAGAAGGCTTCCACTTATTTTCATTAGCATTAGGATATGGAACAAAAGGTTTATTTGGCACATAAGGAGGTTTACTATAATAATTGTAAGCATTACCAAAACCATTGCTACCATAATTCCTAACAAAATTAACATCCACACTTTCAGAATTACTACCAACTAGCTCCTGCAAAGGCACATTCTCCATATTTTGTTTATTAATAAAGGCAAGAATAGTGTCCATTTTAGAAGACAAATCATTGGGTCTTCAATTGAGTTTATTTTCTTAGTGGGATTGGGTGCTCTTTAAGTATTCTATTGACTATACTTTTGCAATATGCTTTCTAATATGCTCTTAGCCTCTCCTACAGTTTTACTCATAAAGGCACCTCCAGCAGCAGAATCAAGTATATTTCTAGACATGTAGTTTAGACCATTATAAAAAGAGTGTAGTATGGTCCATTCATTTACTCCATGTGATGGGCATGTTCTAAGCATTAATTTAATTCTATCCCATGCCATGGATACATGTTCATTATCATTTTGCCTAAATGAGAGGATATTATTCCTATTTTGCAAAATTTTAACGGGAGGATAATATTTCTTAATGAAAGCTTATTTTAAATCATCCCAAGACTTTATACTAGATGTAGGTAGTGAAAGTAACCATTCTTTATCCTTTCCTCTAAGTGAAAAAGGAAATAATTTCAGTTTTAAAACACTACTTTCCACATTTTTAAATTTTTGCATATCACATATTTCCATGAAATCATGAAGATGCATAGAGGCATCCTCCATAGCACTACCACCAAATTGCTCTCTAGTAATTAAATTCAATAAACTAGGACTTACTTCATAGCTTTCAGCTTGTATTTCAGGTGTAGTAATTGGCCTAGCAATGAATTGGTCATTGGGTGTATTTGTGTAGTCACTTAATTTAGTTCTATCACCCATTTTAACAGTTTTTATGTAGTTTTTTATTTTTTATGCAAAACAAAAGTAAAGTAACTAAGCAAATTCGAAATACTAAAATAAACTAGATAACTAAATGCAAAACTAAAATCTAAACTAAAATAAAATATGCAAGACAAAACAAAAACAAAACAAAAACAAAAACAAGACAAGAAACAAAACAATCTACTTGAAAGAAGGTGGAGATAGAAAGGACGGTACTCACGTAGGTGCAACCTCCCCAAGCTTAGGTGTTTGCACACCTTGTTGGTGATGAAGACTTCTTGTGAGCTCCCTTGGACAACTCCTTCACCTATGGCTCCCCGGCAACGGCGCCAGAAAAACGCTTGATGGCTTGGTTGAGACTCCAAGTGCAGAGTGTGTAGCTAGTGGAAAGACTTCTTCCCCATGAGGGTGACTCGAGGGTTTATATCGAACTCTTGGGGAGCCAGTATTTCAGCAGTTGTCTTCTAAGCTTCCTCCAGGATCCTGCAAACAAGTAGAGAATTTTGTGCCCTCAACCTCACCAAGTGGTTGTCAAGCACAAGGTGTGAGACTTCTAAATTGCAATGCAAAACTGAAAGTAAATGTGCAATAATTAAATCTACTACTAAATGCAAATGAGAAAATAAATATGCAATGGCTTGTTTTTGTATTTTTGTGATGCAAGTGGTGATGGAGATAATGTAAATTCGAATTGGAGATGCAAGTAAAGTAAAGTGCAAGTAAAGTAAATTGCAGCAAAGTAACTAGAGTGTTTTCTTATATTTAAAATTGGACCGGGGTTCATGGTTTCACACTTGCATTCTCTCAAATAAAGTGGTAGACGGTGGACATAAAGAATTACATGTGAGATTACAATAACATGTTTAACATTGAGTACTTTCATACGGGCATCACGTCCTAGCATAGAGATCTCTACGGTCATATTGATCCCTCTTATACTCCACCAAGATGCGAAATAAATCATAACACCTCGATAATTAAGGAAAAACCAGAGTATAGCTTTAAGCAATGTGACATGAAGTTGAAGTAAGAACTTGCTAGATCTAGTCATGGAGATTGATTAGTGTCACTTCAAATCCCCGGTAACAAGGTGCTCCTTTCTATCCCTAGTGAGGTAACTAAGAAAGGTTTAACAAAACCTAAGTGGATCGCTGAACTTCTATCACTTCCACAGCACTAGCCACCCCCTGTTACTCCAACTAATGCACCCATCACCCCACACACGCTCTCAAGAACTAGATTGATCAAATCTAGCAAATAAGAACGGGGTACATAAGATACATCTACTCAAATAACTCAAGAGAAACAATTGCAATCTCAGATTCAATAACTCAGAGAAAAGATCCACCACATAGGAATTAAAACGGCGCCCGTAATCATGTGAGGCAGCTCATACGGATCTAATTAGTGAAGCACATAGAGAGAGAGATACAAGTGCTACTTCCACAAACCCATAGCCCTGGGGTGGACTACTCCCTCTTCATGAAGATGTCGATGGAGATGACGTTGGAGGGGTAGGAGATCACACCGGCGGCGCCCCGCCGGAGTTTTCCCCCTCCGATCTGGAACTTCTGGTCTTTGCTTCTGTGTTTCGGTGTTTCAGCGGCGCTCCCCTCCGTAAGGGTAAGGGGAACCCTTTTTATAGTCGGTTTTAGGTCAAGACGGAGTTGGTAAGTCGAAGATGGAAGGAATTGGGGCCATAGGGGCCAAAAGAGGGCCTCTCACGCGGCCAAGCAATCTGGCCGCGTGGAGGGTCCTCTTTTGGGCCTCCTTGCCCAATTCTCATGGATCCTTCGCCCGCAAGTCTTCTCCTTCCAAGAAAATGACCCCCGCAGATTTTCAGGTGATTTCGCGGAAGTTTGCCCCCTGAAACGTAAAAAATATAGAAAACGGGGTTTCTGACAGGCAGGGTTAATTCCATAAAAGTTGGGGGACTTTGTAATTTAACCCCAAAATACTATAAAACATTGAAATATAACCTTATATGATTTAATATGTAATAGAAAACCATGTGAAAATATGCAAAATTCATCTATGCATTTTACATGCATCAACGTGCTTCAGCCACGCGCAGAACCAATCAAGGGGAAGGGTGTTCAGCAATCATATGTCTCTGCTAATAGCCAGCACCCCAGTACTCCTTGTAGGTCGAGACCAAATAAAGCGAGTGGTTCGTGGAGCCACAACATGTCTGCTATTGAATCTGTTGCCGGTAGTGCTCCTGCTTCTCTTGTACCTGTTGTGGTTGTTGTAGAAGAAGATGCCGAAGCTGACGAGGAAGTGCCTCGAAATGATGATGAAGACAAGATTATGTACCCTGAACTGGTAGATAGAGCCAGTCAGCAAGCAGTGGATGATGAATATCCGGAGGAGCCCATGAGCCGAGCTAGTTTTGATGACACTGACGATGAAGAGGATGCGGAGAACAATGACAGCTTAATTTTGGATGAATACGATGGTGACGACGTGCCAACAATTGAGCGGAACAAGGAGAATCCTGAGCTTACAGAAGGCACCATATTCCAATTGTTGGTGGACTGTCGGAATGCAGTAACTACATATTGAATTCTTACTGAAAATTCGTATAAGATTAAAAGGAGTGAGCCAAGAAGGTTCACAGTTTATTGTCCATATGATAGGTGTATCTGGAGGTTGCATGCATCCCGCATGCTAAAGAGCAAACTGATTCATGTACTCCAAGTTGATTGATTATTTTATTTCAGATCATTAAGTAATGTTTCTTATCCATTATTATTTTTACCCTTTCTTTTGTTTCAGATAAAGAAAAAACCCACACAAGCACACATGTCCACCTGGAGGGAGAGGTAGGAAGGAAAAATCCAAACTAGCAAAAACTCAATGGGTGGCAGATGCAATATTGGATTGGCTGAGAGAAAAACCTGGTCTTCTTCCAACAACACTCCAAGGGGAGCTTTTTGAGAAGTATAAGATTGTAATTCCATACATGAGGAGTTTCAAAGATAAAGAAATGGCTCTGACAGGATTAATGGTCAATGGAATGAAAGTTTTCAGTTGCTTTACACCTTCGAGGCTGAAGTGGATATGGCTAGTCCAGGTAGTGTTGTAGAAATTGACAAGCATACAGTTCCATTCAAAATTAAAGGGAAGACATTTGAGAAGGAGTGCTTCAGAAGGGATTTTTTATGTTTCAAGGCTTGTTGGCAGGGGTTTCTTGATGGATGCAGGCCTTATTTGGTTGTATATGCTTCCCATTTTACTGGAAGATCGAGAGGATAACTAGTAGCAGCTTCTGCAGTTGATGGACACAACTGGCTATTCCTAGTTGCATTTGATGTTTTGGAGGCAGAGTCCGAGGAAAGTTGGGTCTGGTTTCTGCAGCAGTTGCGCAATATTATAGGCACACCCCCCAGGTTTAGCTATACATACAAATGCTTGCAAAGGTCTAGAGAGTGCAGTAGAAATTGTATTCCCTAGAGTGGAGCATAGGGAATGTATGCGACACCTAGCGGAAAATTTTAAAAATAAGTTCATAGGAAAAAAATTATGAGAACTTATGGCCAGCATCATACACATGCATCAAAAGGAAACATGGGCACCATTTGAGAGTGGTGTATGCTCAGAAACATCCGGAGGTGAAAGAGTATATGGATGCACATCATGGAAAGGTGTGCTCAAGACGCAAATTCAACACCATATGCAAAGTAGACTATGTGACCAGTAATCTTGCAGAATGCTTCAATGCAAAGTTCAAGTCAGTGAAGGGTTATTTGGTTTGGCAAGCATTTGACAAGATGAGGTAGATATCATGATAAAGATGGCTCTTCGCAAAAGAATTGCTGAAACACAATATGTTGGCCATGTTATACTCCCATCACTGATTAAGGCATTGCATCACAAGGCAGGAGGAGTGAAGATGAGATGCATTCGATCATCGACATACGAGGCTGAGGTACCGTACACTGACAGTAAAAATAGGGAATGGAGGTATCTAGTGAACCTAGCCACTAGGGAATGTAGTTGTAGGCAATGGCAGATTCGTGGGAAGCCATGCATACATGTTCTACATCTGATGACTATGATTGGGGGTGAAGATGGTGAAGTTGATCGGTATTGCTCTGAGTATTTCTTTGTTGCAAGATTTAAGGCTTCTTATTCTCACAATGTGCCTGCACTCGTGGGAAAATACCAATGGAACATAGTAGATCCAGGGTTTAAACTCCACTCTCCTTTACTGACTAGACCACCAGGAAGACCAAGAAAAAACAGGTACAGAGCAGGTGAAGAGGGTCGTGTACCAAAAAAGAGGGCGTGCAAAAAATGTGGAATTCTGGGGCACATTGCTAGGCTTTGTGCCAATCCAGTGGATCCATCATTTGGAGAAGAGGACCGATGGACAGCAAAAAATGTAGAGGAGAATGCATCAACAATGGAGATTGAAGATGGAGGGGACCATGCAGCAGCAATTGAGTCTGAAGATGCACTCATCGTTGAAGGAGCACCTTGGTATGTGTGTGCATTCCCTTTTTTATGAATTTTGTTCTCTTTTCTCCATATGTCTTATAATTTTATTTCTCAACACTAGGATAAATGGAGGCAGAGGGAAGAAAAGGTGTAGAGAGGAAGCTATAAGAGAAGAAGAAGATAGAGCCCAAGAAAATGAAGTTCAGTCATCATCGGATGGCTTAGAATTTGAATCCATGGCTCTTGATGGTTTTCAAGCTATAAGAGAAGAAGAGGACAGAGTAATTGTACCACTTGTTCCTTTAAGGATTACTGAACACACAGATGACCGTCAACTTGTCGTCGAGTGCTCGCCGAGTGGAATTACTCCGTCAACACCTCCACGGCCACAACCCCAAGGGAAGATAAAAACTAACAAGATGATTCCAAAGAGCACTCCAGCTAGGGAAACCCGGAGCAAGAAGGTGAAGCCATCTGCTTACACAAGGAGCAGGTCAAAGATTTGAATTTGAACTATGAATTTGAATTTGAACTATTAATTTCAATTTGATGGATTTGTAGTAAGGTGTTTGTGTTGTCAACTTTAGATCTTGTGATAACTTATAAGTCTAAATAATATTTTTTGTGCTTTGGTATCATATTGAGGCAGAATGCATATTTGAAACAAAGGTTGAATTTGAAGCAATATTTGAATTTGGAACAAAATTATAATTTGAGCCAAAGTTGAAGTTGTACAAAAATTTCAAGTATGTTGCTCTTTAGTACTTGGTTGAGCTAAAGTTGTACTTTCACCAACATTTGAACCCTAGTATTTGAAGGTGATCAATCCGAAGGAGAAACATGCTACAAGTGAGCTTTGAATCTTGGGTAAACAGCCCATTTGTAATCAAGTTTTTTTTCGACTTTCTCTAAATGAGCCAATATTTTTTAGGTGACACTTATTCCATCTAAATAGTGTCCAGTCGAAGTCTCACTATTTATTGAATTGTTTTCCATATTATTTATTTATTTATTGAAAAAATCCTTTTAATTGAAAACCACCTAAACACACGTTTGAGATATGAAAATGTAAAAGTAAGTTCAGAACCGTCTTATTCACTCTAAGAGGAAGCATTGGTGATTTTTTCGATTTAGTTTTCAAAACCAAAACCCTCCTTCACTCTCCGTCGAACTCTGAACAGGTCTATACACGGTTGCTCATTTGTGAGAAGCCTTTTTCATGAAAATGTCTTGACACCAAGTTTATATTTTTTTTTCCTCATAACCATGTCACATATGACGGCTATGTGAGCTTACCGTGCATTTTTTTATTTTTTTTATTAGTTATGGTCATTTGAACCTGATTTTAATGGCTCGCTTGTGAAAATGATTTTTCTTCAAAATGTTCCTATATCATGCTTATATTTTTTTCTAGTAAATATATCTTATAAGCTGACAAACTACGCTTCGTTTCCATTTTTTATTTTTTTTAATTAGTTATGGTCATTTGGATTTCTGTCATACCCTACTAACCCCAAAACCCCCCAAAACCCCGATAACCTCGTAACCCCAAAACCCTAGCGCTGAACGTCAGCCATCCGATCATACCCTACCGCCAATGCCAGCCGTAAGATCTGACCTTCTAGAAGGAATTCTGGGACAGGCCCGCGTGCCGTCTCGGCGCCGTTGGATGGCGTCGACGGTTGAGATCAGAGTTCAGTCTTCTAGAAGGTCGAGCGATCCGCGGGAGGCTGGTTCTAATTCCTGATTGGTCACGCCATTGTATTCCACTGACACATCAACATAGTCACACGGTAGCCCGTGCCCTCCTCCACCCATCAACACAGTCACACAGCAACCCGTGCTGGCCTCCCCTTTGGATCTTGGTGACAGAGTAGTTATTCTTCCTCTCCGGCGAAATGTCGACCTCCACTTCATCCTCCCGCCCCTCGTGGCCTACGTATTGTCCAGTGCCGATGCAGCGGTGGACTTCAAAGGAGGAGAAAAATGGCAACTTTGGGCGCAAGTTCGTCAGATGCGAGAGCAGGTAGATCTTCGTTCCTCTCGCATCCTTTAGCTCTGAATTTTTCGTTTCCAGATCTGGGTTCTATTCTTGCATCCACGAAGTTGGGATTATGCTTCATTATTTCATTTTCAGATCGTGAAAAAATGCAATCATTTTGTGTGGATGGATGAGTATGTGGGGAGGCTTCAAAGGGAGGGCTTCATTGATTTATAGGGGGTTCCAACCCTCAAGCTCAATCTGCCTCCATCCGTGAAGAACATGGGGAATGCAGACTTGAAGGGTGCTCCGACAGTGGGGGATGCAGATCTGAGGGTGAATTGAAGAAGATGAACAAGAACTTGAAGTAGATGATTCAAGTGATGCAGGAAGCAAATATGATAGCTTTAGGCTTTTATTTTTGCATTGTTGTTGTAGGATTTGTTTACGTGCTGGTCAACCCTCGTTAGAGATGTTGTGTACTGTTAACTGTATATTAAGTCCATGTCATGAAACCTTAATGCGATGTATTTCAATGCGCATCTCTCGAGATCATCTAAGTTTGTTTGTTACTGTACCTAGTTTTTTAGTTGACCAGATGACAGTTAGGATTTCAATGCGCATCTCTCGAGGCCGTCATCGCCGAGATAGTATGGCAGGGTGTGCATGTGGTTTTCCTTGGGGAAGATGCTCTCGAAGTTGGTGTACATGTTGTAGGTCGTGAATGCGATGAACTTGCATCCACACCAGAACACGCGGCCGAGCAGGTAGTTTGCATCAAACCTGTTTGTGAAGTAGGCGACAAGGCCTACCACTGGGGCAGTGGTGTGGGCGCGTTGTTCCTCCAGACGAAACATGACCGGCGACCCCGCTAGGAGGTGGTTAAACCCTGCACGGAGGAAGAGACGGTCCTACTCCGTATTGTTCCTCCATCGTGAGAATGACCAGACGCGCAGCGCGATCTCAACGACTCTGCCGGGGGGTAGCGGACCTCCAGCACGGTTGGTGGGAAGCGGAAGGTGGGTGCATTGAACTGCATCTTCACGTACGTCGAGTCGTCGGTTGTGCTTTGGCTCTGGTTGGATAGAAGAGAATTGGGAGGAGGTTACGAGACGCGGTTTAAGTAGCCAAGGGAGAGGCGTCACGGTTGCACTTTTTTTCACACTGCATCGAGGCGTCACGGTTGCACTTTTTTTCACACTGCATCGAGGCGTCGCCATTTTTTCACACTACATCAAGGCGTCGCGGTTGTACTGTGGAGAGGAGGGGTGGAGAAACCGCCGGTTTTTCATCACTCAGTCCGGCCGTGCCCCGATGCGTAGCTCGAGGCGTGAAATGACGCGACAAATTAATCGAGCGTGCGACTGAATCAAGTTGCGTGAGTGGCTAGGTGGCGACCGAATCACACCTGCGTGCGTGGCTAGGTGGCTTGGTGGCTACGTGCAAGGTAACGCTGCCACTGAATCGCAGCCGTGCTTGGCTAGGTGGCGGCTGAATCGCAGCTATTTAATCACGTAAACTAGTCAACACTGCACGCATCAATGCCATCGTCGGGCGCAGGAATAGTAGGCTGAAACGACGGCATGCATAAAAGGTTGACCGCGCGCGTGGGTATGCTAGCAGGATGAATTTAATTATCAACAAAGTCGGCCCGTTCTACGATGTACGAAGAATACAACGGCCCAACGGACAATGCCACTGATTCGCAGCCGCACTTGTCCCACTTGTCAGGTCCAACGAGCGACACAGTCCCATATGTCCCCACTAGTCAGAGTTAACGGAAGACACATCAACGTCAGGTGTGAGAATTCGTGAGAGTTTCACGTAAGGAGATGGGGGAAAAGTGAGTAAAACTTTCAACAGTGGGGAAAGTGAGCAGAACTAAGGAATCGGAGGCACACTATCGAGTAATAATCCCAAAATAATACCAGCATTAAGAAGTTTTAATACCTCATTTCTTACCGCTTCCTTCATCTTAGGAATTAAATGGAGTTGATATTCAATAACAGGCTTTGCATCAGGTTCAATATTAATAGCATGCTGACATATAGTAGGAGAAATTCCCTTCAAATCATCAAGAGTATATCAAATAGCTCGATGGTGTTTCTTCAAAATTCCCAATAATCTTTCCTCTTCTTCACCTGAAAGTTTAGCACTAATAATAACAGGATATATTTTGTTATCATGAAGATGAGCATATTTAAGATCATGAGGCAGAGGTTTTAAATCAAAGACAGGATACTCCTTGGGCGGTAATGTTGTACCCAAGTCTTCCACAGGTAAATTGTGTTTCAGTATCACTGGTTTGACGAAGAAGAATATCGTCGATCTCATTTCTCTCTTCCATAAAGACATCACTCTCGTGGTCCTCCATATATTGATGCAAAGCATTGTTAGGAGCAAGAGCAATAGAATCTAGTTGTTCAACTTTAAAATTCTCATCAGGCAATTTAGATTCATAAGGTGATCTAGCAAATTTGGAGAAATTGAACTCATAAGATTTTCCATCATATTTAGTCAGAATCTTCTCTATTTTACAATCTATAATAGCACAAAAAGTGTTCAAGAAATGTCTACCAAAAATAATAGGACAAGTATTACTAGCAGCCTTACCAAGTACTAGAAAATCAGTGGGATATTTAGTTTTACCACACAAAACTTCCACATCTCTAACAATACCAATCGGAAAAATAGTTTCTCTATTAGCAAGATGAATAACCACATCAATATCTTCAAGCTCACAAGAACCAATTTCATGCATAATTTCTCTATAAAGCTCATAAGGTATAGCACTATAACTAGCACCAATATCACACAAACCATAATAGCAATGATCACCAATTTTAACATAAAGCACATGAACACTAGTTTTATTAGGTCTATGAGGATGGGAAACAATATCAGAAGCATCCTCACAAAATACAATGTGTTCATCCTCCACATTTCCACAAACAAGATCTTTCAATATTGCTACAGCAGGTTCAACAGTAATTTGTTCATCGGGTTCAATAGATTTCTTATTACTCTTACTAACCACACAAGCCACCATAGAGTGCTCTTTCACCTTAGCAGGGAAAGGCATTTTTTCAACATATGGCTCAGGAACAACAGTATTAAGAACATGCACTTCTATATTACTAGCAGGGATAATATATTTATAAGGTGCATGGTACTTGTGATAATTCTTTTTAGGAATATCAAGATAGGAGGCAAAATCTTTAAGACAATTTGCAAAAATTTGAGAATCAAGACCACAAACAGCACTAACATTGTAGAAATCATTGGTTCACATAAAAGATTTAATGCATCCATAATCATAATTTATACCTGACTTTCTACCTTTGTCGTTCTCTCATCCTTCAGTGTTTTCTTGAATACGGTCAAGAAGATCCCATTTAGCTTCTTCCTTCATACGTGTGAATGATCCAGAACAAGAAGCATCCAATAAATCCTTATCATGAAGAAAAAGCCTTGCATAAAAATTATTGATAACAATATTTCTCGGGAGTTCATGAACGAGACATTTAAGCATTAATAACTTCATTCTACCCCCACGCTTGGGCAATAGTCTCTCCATCATGAGGCTAGAAATTATAGATTTGTTTCCGGTCTTTATGAATCTCACTAGGAGGATAGAATTTAGAAAAAAAGAGGGGAACAATTTCCTCCCATCCAATAGATTCACCATTCTTCAGAAATTTGAACCATTCAACGGCTCTTCCTTTCAGGGATAAAGAAACTAATTTCCTTTTAACTTGATCCATTGTAATACATGCACACCTGAATAACTCGAATAATTCATGTATAAATAGCAAATGATCACCGGGATGGACAGTTCAATCACCGTAATAGCACTTATCCATAACACATCCAACAATTTTCATAGGTATTTTATAAGGATCTAATTCAGCAGATGACGGGTTACCTACTAACCTAGTAGCAACGGTAGAAGTACCCCTAAACAGAGAACCAAAAGTATTATCGACAATGAAATAAAACAGCAGACAGAATTAAAAACAACACTCACAGTAAAAGTTTCTCTTACCAATTCCACATACCAATAGCGCTTCACTCCCCGGCAACGGCGCCAGAAAATACTCTTGATGACCCAAAAGTATAGGGTGTGTATCTTAGTACTGTCGATAAATAAGAGTGTCGAACCCAAAGAGGAGCAGAAGGTGTTTACAAGCAGGTTGGATAGGGGATTCACTGTAAACACTAGCTAACGGGGTTTTGGAGGTTTTTGATGTAGCAGATAAATAAAGTACGAGTAAATAAAGTGCAGTAAATAATATTGCAATGAGTGGCCCAATCCTTTTGAGAGCAAAGGACAAGCCGATTGTATTACTTATGACTACCAAACGTTCTCGAAGACACATGAGAATTTCGTCAAGTGCTTTCGCTTCGTTACGGTTGATGAATATCCATTAGTTCATGAAGTGTTGTGTGGGTGAACCTATGCTAATGCACCGCCCAACTAGGACTAATACATACTTGTGATTATACACCTCGTAAGCAGCCGCAAATACAAGAAAGTAATTAAGATAAACTAACCACAACCTTAAAACTCTGTGATTCTACGCTCCCTCTTGCATTGGTTTCCTAACGGGGTTTAGGTTTCTGTCACTCCGGCAACCCCAAAATTAGTAGAAAAATACACAATGCATCCTCCTAGGAACATAAAGGTGAAGTATCATGTAGTCGACATTCACATGACACCACTAGAAGAATAGCACCACAACTTAAATACCGAACCACGAGATATTACTTCAATATAACTTCAGTACTAACATCATGACTTCTCCCAAGTCCTCAAGAACTAAACGAACTACTCACAAGACATCATATAGATCATAATCAGAGGTGATATAATGGATGATAACAATCTGGTCATAAAGTGCTAACACCAATAAATCCCACAAGCATCAACTACTAACAAGTAATCCAACCCGGGAGAGAGATCTAATGTAAAACAACGATAGAGACCCCTAATTGTTACAGCGGGATGACGGTGGATGATGAGGGTGATGGTGCTGGTGGTGATGATGATGACAATCTTGATGATGCCCAGAGTGATGACGGTAATGATGGCGATGATTTCCCCTCTCCGGAGAGGAATTTCCCCGGCAGATTTCTCCCTGCCAGAGAGCTTTTCTCTCTCGGGTGTTTGCCACCCCGAGGAGGCGGCGGAATAATTCTTCGATGATGCTCTGGGGCTTAGGGTTCCCTCGGGGTCAAGTACGCCAAAAATATCCACCAGAGGTGGGCCAGGGTGGCCACACCACGCGGCGGCATAGCCAGGGGGCGCCACCCCATGGTGTGGGCCCCTGGTGGCCCCCTCCGGCTCTCCTCGTGGCTGGCTCCCTCTTCTGGACTTCTAAGACACCTCCGGTGTCCCCCCCTCTTCTTCTAATCTTTTGAATAGGGTATCTCGACGGTGTTTTTCCATCAGATTTCTGGTACCGGTGTTTATTCTCCAAAAATTATGAAACATGCAAAATAAGATAAAATAACATAAGGTATGCATCATAACATGAAATATATCAATGAATAACAGAAAATAACAATATAAAATGGTGATGCAAAATGGACGTATCGTCATGATATGAAAAAGTCTAGCCACAGTCTATACAAGCTTCTACTTGCATCGTTAAAAATTCTACCTCAAGTAGGAGTTTCTTTTCCCAACAAACACCATACAAAACATGCTTTAACAAAAACTCTCTAAATGCTACAGAAAGCAAACATGAGAGTACTCACATAAAACTATTAAAACTAACAGCTCTGAATAAGAGATGCAATGAAAACAAGAGCTAAACAGGAAAATTTGCAGGAACTAGAAGAAAAACTAAGAATACTAGCATAGCAAGTATTCAAACGAAAAAGCAGAGCGTGTCTCTCTCCCAAACAAAGAATGCTAGGGTCCAACTATATTATTGCAGCAAGGAAAACAAAATTAAAAAAAAAAGTAAAACAAAATAAAACAAAACAAAAACAAACAGACGCTCCAAGTAGACTTCATATGATGTGACCGAATAAAAATATAGTTTCACGAGAAGTGACCTGATAGATTGTTGATGAAGAAGGGGATGCCCCCTTGGGCATCCCCAATATTATATGCTAGAGTCTTCTAAAAATATGCTTGGATGAACCAAGGGTACATCCCCAAGCTTTGACCTTGCACTCTTCTTGATCACATATATCACCTCTTCTCTTGACCCTTGAAAACTTTCTTCACACCACACTCAAACAGTAATTCGCATTAGACCGTTAGTGCAACAATTAAAAATCCATTGGTTCTGTATAGCACAACTTCTATTGATACTTTTAAACATTGTATACATCCATCGATGTTTCGTGAAGCAAAGAAATCCGTTTGACATCGGAAAAGAGCAAATGCAAGAAAAATGGCAGAATCTGTCAAAACCAGAACTGACAGGGGGATGCTAACCCGGTAGGCCAAGCTCCAAGGAATAACCCGGCTCAAGGGATGATGTGCAGGATCCGGCTAAGGATAGGGAAACTTGTGAAGGCCCAAACTTGTAGGCCCAATGACCCGGATTGTGGGTTACTGTAAAGGCAAGTTAGGGTTAGTGCGCCGTGTCCGGGTAGGATTCAGGATACGCCTTGTAGAACAAGCCAGGGGGTACGGGTGCTTTATAAACCGACCCCCGGATGTAGTTTAGACAGAGATCTAAGAACCCTAGCAATATCGGGTGATATCGAGTATCCAGTGTAAACCCTAATCGAATTATCGTATCGAGAATAGAGATCCGGCGACTTCGATCGCCGGCTATCAGATCAAGTTGTACCATGTCTTCCCTTGAGCTAAACCCTCTCCCAAACGCCTGTGTCGACTTGCCCCAAGATCAGTTACCCCTGGTAACATCTGCCGTGATTATCCCACGACAGTTGGCGCCCACCGTGGGGCCTGCGTCCAAAGGTGTCTACATCACGGGAGAAGCTCGGAAGGGCATGGAGAATCTTGTCATCGGCGAGATCTACATCGACCACGAAGGAGAAAAGGTGGTGGACGATTCCGGCTGGGGGCCGGAGTCGGATCACCTCGAAACCGTATCCGTCGTGACAATCGGCCGGATCAGCGTCTTCATCGGTATGGTATGTGCTTCCAATTCGGTCCCTGACAACGTTGGATCTGATTCTATGCCAGGAAAAGCCACGTCTATCCGATCAGATGATGAAGAATCAACGGGAATGACATATCCGGCAGAAGAACCCATCGCGGAGTGGGAACAGCCGGAGGAGCCGTCATGGACCCCACGCGACCGGGCCCAAGGAGAAGATGACACCGGGTCTATCCTGGATCTACTGGAAAACCGGTATGAGGAGAACGGTGAGGAGGAACAGCCTGAATTTACACCGGATATCGTGCGCCGAGTTGCAGTCTATGCAGCCCCCGCGGCCAACCAAGGAAACACAGCCGCGGCATCAGTCGGGGTGGCTCAGGCAGTGGCCCAGCAACAGGGCGCGGTTAACGGAGACCCGGTCTTGACCCGGGTCGATGGAGAGTCAGCATCGGTCACCAGTCGCGCAGCAGATGAGGAGCAACACGCCAACATGTTCGGGTTTCAAGCAAACCGGACACCAGGGGCGGGTCCCTCGAATCCGCGTCACCCGGCCCTGTTCGATAATAATTTGATTTTGGATCCTACAGTCCTCGCCACCGTTATCACCCCAGAAAACGCGGTAGAGCGTGTTAGAGATCTGGATGTGGCTCGTCGTGCATTGGAACAGCAAAGAAGGCAAGTGGAAGCAGATAGACAGGGGATGGCCACCCGACGGCGCGAGCTAGATGCGTTGGAAACCCGGCTTCGAGAGGAAACGTCCAGGATACATCAAAGACACCACACCAGGTTGCCAGCAACGGGCGGGGTTATTAATCCGGCTAATTTATTCGTCACGCCTCAGGACCAACCGATACCAGTGGTGAACCAGGGAACCGCACCCCAACAGATGACAGCAGCGACACATCCGGCGAATGAACGGACCGGGTTACCCCCACCGCAAACTAGAGTCACAACCGGCAACGATCTACTGCCGCCGCCACCATCACGATTCCGCACGCCAGCCGGCCACTACAACAATCCTATGGACAACATATATGCGGCGACACTCACATTAAATCAAATACCTGTGGGAGAGTCGCCCCATGCAGAGAAGACTCGGCAAGCCATCGAGCTGTTGCACACTGCGGTGGCACAGCAAGCCAATTACCCGGATCACAGAAGCGGTATGCACGGGACGCCATACGTCAGCCAGCAGCAAGGGAATATACAAACAAGTTCAGCGCGGCGGAGGGAAGAGCAGCAGCAAATGCCGCCTCCTCCCCGCGCTCAGGCAGCATCAGCAGCACAGGCCGTCGTGGACAGTTCTAGGGCTCGGAGGGTGTGACGCCCCGAGATCGGGCACTATGCAGATTTCAGCATTCCCGCCAAAATCCACATAATAACCGATTCCAGGTTGCCACTTGTGATAACATTACAATAGTTCACGAATATTCCACAATTACAACAGAAACAGATAGATACAAGACGAGCCAGGGTTACAACTGATACATTACAAAGATCCAAATAACAGCGGAAGAAACAAACGTCCGGCTACGGACAAGATACAAATTGGACTAAGAGTCCTGAAGATAACCGAGAGCGTCCAATCCCTGCCCAGGCCAAGCCGGAGGGATTCCCAAGCTAACGTCGTCAGACTTCAAACCTGTTGACTGCAAGTTGGAATTTGCAGCCACGAAAGAGATTCGTGGGTCAGTACGGTTAAGTACTGGCAAGTGGATAAAAACCCATACTCACAACATACCGGCGTAGCCAGTCATCACAAGATACAAATACTTTAGGATCAACGGAAAGGAAGGGGGTTATTACAAATAAGCGACAGCAGGCTGCACTAACCAACTACAGAGATTCTATTACTTCCAACTATCAGAAAGGAGATAAGATCGAGGATAGTAACCAACTGAAAGTAACTCCAAACAAACCCATCCTGGATCTCGCCCCTTATCCAAAGAAGCAATCCGAGGATAACTCACACAGTTGGATTAATGAATAATGGATCAGGTTGTTGTGTCAATAAGACTATTACTAGTCAAGTTATTATCTTTAGGTGTAAGTTGTCTGAGTACTTGTTAGCCAGTACTTTCACCAAGTCGTCACATAATCGCGGACAACACGGCTTCTCGAGAAGATTTATCCCTGCAGGGTGTGCTCCAGTACCCGTACACACTCAAGCCACCAACTAAAACTCAGGTTGGCTTGACACGACCCAAAACATCTCTACAACCCATCCTAGGAGCCACGGAGCTATAAGGTCCCAGCCACGCAGCCGAATACTCAGCGCAGGTGTGCAAAACTCCCGCAGGACACAACACCCCGGCACTACAGGCCTCGCCCTATATGCATCATCATCATCATCAGTAACCATGGGTGATCAACCCATTATGCAAGGAGCAAATGGAACACCCGAACTAAGTGTGGCTCTTCGGACAAGCTGCAGATCAGGTCTAAGTCGAGGGGGGTCCCATACTACCACCCGGATGCGGTGAGCACGCTCATCATGGATCAGTAGACAAGACCCTTTTCCTATTAGGGTCGACACTAGCAGGCCTCAAAACCACTTAGGGCCTCCTGCCGGTGCCTTATCAGCATATTATTAATAACAGGTTGATTGATTAACATCGAGCCCCCAGAACACAATGAAGTAATAACAGAAAGTAACGGGTAACAGACTCGAGCAAAGCAACCTAAGCATGCTAGTAAGACACTGGCTCAACCAAAGAGGTGATAGGAGTGGAGGTGAGGCAATATCAAGGTTAAGGAATTCATGTGATGGGTTCGTAACAGAAACAACTACCACTAAGGCTAGCAGAAAAGAATCAACGGAAAGAATCGGTAACAAGTGATGAAAGGCAGCCATATGGCAGCAAGTGAGTATACTTGCCTGAGATCCCGCAAGGTAGCAGAACTTGTCGTTGCTCACATCATCTCAACGTCCTATCCGGGAAGAAGCAACGAACCTCGAACAAACAACGGGATGCAACAATTACTACTACGGCAAAAGATCCAGCATGATCAAGATATGGATGCATGACAATTTAATTGATGCATAGAAATAAACTAGTTGACAAGATAAACAGATTTAAATGAACCCATAGGCAAATTTGAGTTGCATATGAACAGCCCATGAATTTTGGTTAGATTATTTGTTTTCCAACTAATCAACAGATGAAGGTGGATTAGCATGATGCATGGATGAGGAAAACAACAAAATAACAACAATAGAATCAATTGAAAATAAGGTTTAACAAGTTTGGAAATTATTGGTTAAGATTGGAAATTTTGGTTACTTAAACATGTCACACAAGCAATTGTTGTTTTCATCAAGTTTAATTGTTCAAAACAGATAGCAAAGTTTATATTTGAAAAGAACATCAAATTTTAGTTGGATTACATGTTTCAAATATTGAAATTGGAATTAGGATAATTTAATTATGAATTAAACAATTTTAAACAAGTTTTAAAGGGATTTAAAACAAGTTTGAATTTAATTGAATTTTTTATTTGTTCAAAACATAAATTCAAACTCACATTTGAAAAGTTCACACTTTGCTGGTTTGAAAACATATTTTGCATGTTCAAAAATATTTTGTATTGAGCAAGTTATGATTTTATCAAATTTAAATGAATTAAACAAGTATTAAATTATTTAGGCAACTTAAATTATTCAAACCAGCAAACAAAATTTATATTTGAATAGGTTATTTAAAATGGTATGGAAAACATATTTTATTTGCATTTATTGGATTAATAAATAATTAGTTATGGATTTTAGAATTTTGCATTTGAATTATTTGGATTCAAATTTAAATGGCATTTTGAAATTTCAAAACAGGAAACAAAAGTTACCAAAAGGTAGACAATGTAATTTGGATCAGTGCACATATTTTACTTTTAATTTTTGGAGTTATAAAACAATTTTTATTGGCATTTTGGTTCTAGGGCCCAATCTGCAATTTTAAGGACCTTGATTAAAATAAACGTGCAGGAAAAAGTTTTTGCTACCGCGGGTTAACCTACCCGCAGCCCCTGCCCGTGGGCCACTGGCCAGCGTGGCGTCCACGCGGCGCGCGCGTGGGCTGGCGTGGACACGGCTGCCACCGACGGGTGGGGCCAGCAGAAGGGCTGAAACCTGGAAAAGAAATGCACCAAGGGGGGGTCGAACCCGCGCCCCACCGCTCGCTTGCGCGGCTCGCTACCGCTGGGGTGGAATCGTTATGTTTGTTAGTAAACGCTAAGCAGACGGGTTGAGGTGTAGGATCCGGATGCTGACGAAACTGACGGACGAAAACTGTGCTGCAATCTACAGGCAGCGAGCGAGCGACGGCAGCGCTCCGGCGGCCACGGCGTGCGGCAGCGAGGTGCAGGGGGGGTGCGGCCATCAACACAGGGCAAGAGGGGAGTGGGCCTAGGCCAGGAGGGGAGAGGAGGGAAAAGGAGCAGAGGGCTCACCTCCGATGCAGAGCTCGTTCGAGACAGTCGACGGCGGCGGGAAAATCACGGACGGCGGCGGCGCTACCAGCCCCCTCGAGCTCAACGGGAAGGTTGGGGAGGGACAGTGCGCGACGGCGTTTCCATTTTCCTCCTCGGAGGCTCCTCGAGGTGACCGGAGATGAGGGTGGAGGTGGTGGTTCTCGGTGGTGGTGATCGATGGTTCAGAAACGGAGGGTGTTCAGAGAGAGGAGGGAGGAGGACTTGGCGGCGCTGCGGATGGCCTAGGGTTCTAGGGCTAGCAGAGGGCAGAGGGGCGGTAGGTACTTAAGGAGGAAGGCAACCTTGTACGGCATGGCATCCAGAGGGGGAGGAGGTGATCCTGCGGTTCTGTGGTGGTTCGTACAACAGAGGAAGACGACAGACAGATTTGGTGGGCCAGCCAGAGAGGAAAGGAAAGGCTTGGGGGGAAGAAAGAAAAGGGTTGGGCTTGGGAAGAAAAAGGGAAAAGGTGGGCTTTAGGGATAAAGAGGAGAAGGGGTGGGCTGCCCTCTCCTTTGTTATTTTTTTTGTTTCTTAGTAGTCGATTGATTTGATTTTCTTTTCTTTGTAAGGAATGAAAGAGGGAAAAAGAATGGAATTTGGGGGTTTAGTTCATTAGATATTTTTATGATTTTCAAAACAGCAAGATGGAAGCAAGGTTAGCATTATTCTCAAACTTGGAATTATTAGTTGGGATTTTAAAGTGGTTAGTTGAATTTCCAAATAAGGTTTGTTTTGGGGATTTTTGGAAATAAATAAATTCCATTTAATAAGTTCAAACCATTATGTAAACATTATTGAAATTTTGTTTTGCAAGAATTTAATTTTTAAACCTCACTTTGGATCATATCACTATGATTTTATTTGAAACTTAATTTTACCATTAGGGTTTTAAACAAAGGGGGAAAAATTTTGTTTAACAGGCAATTGGACTAAAACAACTTCAAAATATTGAAAAACAAGTGAATTGGTTTTTGTTTGCAATTTTGGTTAATGTGGGAAAGTTTAATTTGGTTTGAATTTTGGAGTGGTTTGGAAAACATGAGGAAATTGCTTATGGGATGCAGATGATGCAAGCAAAAAGAAAACAAACAGGTAACACCCTAGGTGTTACAGACGACACCACTAACAAGGGATTGCGCCCTCGCAATCCACCTGCTAACCCGGGAGGGGAAAGAAGTTCGACTATCGATTCTTCGTGCTTCCGGTTGATCTCCTCGACACCACTAACAAGGGTTTCTCGACACCACTAACAAGAGATTCTTGCTCGGAGTGTTGACGATGTTCTTCCACCAGGAATCTTCCGATGATCGAACCTATTAGGTTAAAGGCTCAGAAAACGTCCACCCACGTAGGATCCTAACACTTTGAAAGATTGAGTACGAGAGTAGACTCCAAAACAAATAAGATGGGAGGGGAAATAGAATAGAGATAAGGAGAAAACAAGAATCCTATTGAGATGTTTTTCCAAAATAGTTTAGCAGAAATAGTTTTTGACACTCTAGAAACAACGACCGTTAGCGAGGTTAACCTACAGGCTTTGCGGACCCGTTGCTTCGATAACCATTCGTATCGAAACAATCTCGGGAATCGGAACCAAGGCTCTGATACCATTTGTGACGCCCCGAGATCGGGCACTATGCAGATTTCAGCATTCCCGCCAAAATCCACATAATAACCGATTCCAGGTTGCCACTTGTGATAACATTACAATAGTTCACGAATATTCCACAATTACAACAGAAACAGATAGATACAAGACGAGCCAGGGTTACAACTGATACATTACAAAGATCCAAATAACAGCGGAAGAAACAAACGTCCGGCTACGGACAAGATACAAATTGGACTAAGAGTCCTGAAGATAACCGAGAGCGTCCAATCCCTGCCCAGGCCAAGCCGGAGGGATTCCCAAGCTAACGTCGTCAGACTTCAAACCTGTTGACTGCAAGTTGGAATTTGCAGCCACGAAAGAGATTCGTGGGTCAGTACGGTTAAGTACTGGCAAGTGGATAAAAACCCATACTCACAACATACCGGCGTAGCCAGTCATCACAAGATACAAATACTTTAGGATCAACGGAAAGGAAGGGGGTTATTACAAATAAGCGACAGCAGGCTGCACTAACCAACTACAGAGATTCTATTACTTCCAACTATCAGAAAGGAGATAAGATCGAGGATAGTAACCAACTGAAAGTAACTCCAAACAAACCCATCCTGGATCTCGCCCCTTATCCAAAGAAGCAATCCGAGGATAACTCACACAGTTGGATTAATGAATAATGGATCAGGTTGTTGTGTCAATAAGACTATTACTAGTCAAGTTATTATCTTTAGGTGTAAGTTGTCTGAGTACTTGTTAGCCAGTACTTTCACCAAGTCGTCACATAACCGCGGACAACACGGCTTCTCGAGAAGATTTATCCCTGCAGGGTGTGCTCCAGTACCCGTACACACTCAAGCCACCAACTAAAACTCAGGTTGGCTTGACACGACCCAAACCATCTCTACAACCCATCCTAGGAGCCACGGAGCTATAAGGTCCCAGCCACGCAGCCGAATACTCAGCGCAGGTGTGCAAAACTCCCGCAGGACACAACACCCCGGCACTACAGGCCTCGCCCTATATGCATCATCATCATCATCAGTAACCATGGGTGATCAACCCATTATGCAAGGAGCAAATGGAACACCCGAACTAAGTGTGGCTCTTCGGACAAGCTGCAGATCAGGTCTAAGTCGAGGGGGGTCCCATACTACCACCCGGATGCGGTGAGCATGCTCATCATGGATCAGTAGACAAGACCCTTTTCCTATTAGGGTCGACACTAGCAGGCCTCAAAACCACTTAGGGCCTCCTGCCGGTGCCTTATCAGCATATTATTAATAACAGGTTGATTGATTAACATCGAGCCCCCAGAACACAATGAAGTAATAACAGAAAGTAACGGGTAACAGACTCGAGCAAAGCAACCTAAGCATGCTAGTAAGACACTGGCTCAACCAAAGAGGTGATAGGAGTGGAGGTGAGGCAATATCAAGGTTAAGGAATTCATGTGATGGGTTCATAACAGAAACAACTACCACTAAGGCTAGCAGAAAAGAATCAACGGAAAGAATCGGTAACAAGTGATGAAAGGCAGCCATATGGCAGCAAGTGAGTATACTTGCCTGAGATCCCGCAAGGTAGCAGAACTTGTCGTTGCTCACATCATCTCAACGTCCTATCCGGGAAGAAGCAACGAACCTCGAACAAACAACGGGATGCAACAATTACTACTACGGCAAAAGATCCAGCATGATCAAGATATGGATGCATGACAATTTAATTGATGCATAGAAATAAACTAGTTGACAAGATAAACAGATTTAAATGAACCCATAGGCAAATTTGAGTTGCATATGAACAGCCCATGAATTTTGGTTAGATTATTTGTTTTCCAACTAATCAACAGATGAAGGTGGATTAGCATGATGCATGGATGAGGAAAACAACAAAATAACAACAATAGAATCAATTGAAAATAAGGTTTAACAAGTTTGGAAATTATTGGTTAAGATTGGAAATTTTGGTTACTTAAACATGTCACACAAGCAATTGTTGTTTTCATCAAGTTTAATTGTTCAAAACAGATAGCAAAGTTTATATTTGAAAAGAACATCAAATTTTAGTTGGATTACATGTTTCAAATATTGAAATTGGAATTAGGATAATTTAATTATGAATTAAACAATTTTAAACAAGTTTGAAAGGGATTTAAAACAAGTTTGAATTTAATTGAATTTTTTATTTGTTCAAAACATAAATTCAAACTCACATTTGAAAAGTTCACACTTTGCTGGTTTGAAAACATATTTTGCATGTTCAAAAATATTTTATATTGAGCAAGTTATGATTTTATCAAATTTAAATGAATTAAACAAGTATTAAATTATTTAGGCAACTTAAATTATTCAAACCAGCAAACAAAATTTATATTTGAATAGGTTATTTAAAATGGTATGGAAAACATATTTTATTTGCATTTATTGGATTAATAAATAATTAGTTATGGATTTTAGAATTTTGCATTTGAATTATTTGGATTCAAATTTAAATGGCATTTTGAAATTTCAAAACAGGAAACAAAAGTTACCAAAAGGTAGACAATGTAATTTGGATCAGTGCACATATTTTACTTTTAATTTTTGGAGTTATAAAACAATTTTTATTGGCATTTTGGTTCTAGGGCCCAATCTGCAATTTTAAGGACCTTGATTAAAATAAACGTGCAGGAAAAAGTTTTTGCTACCGCGGGTTAACCTACCCGCAGCCCCTGCCCGTGGGCCACTGGCCAGCGTGGCGTCCACGCGGCGCGCGCGTGGGCTGGCGTGGCCACGGCTGCCACCGACGGGTGGGGCCAGCAGAAGGGCTGAAACCTGGAAAAGAAATGCACCAAGGGGGGGTCGAACCCGCGCCCCACCGCTCGCTTGCGCGGCTCGCTACCGCTGGGGTGGAATCGTTATGTTTGTTAGTAAACGCTAAGCAGACGGGTTGAGGTGTAGGATCCGGATGCTGACGAAACTGACGGACGAAAACTGTGCTGCAATCTACAGGCAGCGAGCGAGCGACGGCAGCGCTCCGGCGGCCACGGCGTGCGGCAGCGAGGTGCAGGGGGGGTGCGGCCATCAACACAGGGCAAGAGGGGAGTGGGCCTAGGCCAGGAGGGGAGAGGAGGGAAAAGGAGCAGAGGGCTCACCTCCGATGCAGATCTCGTTCGAGACAGTCGACGGCGGCGGGAAAATCACGGACGGCGGCGGCGCTACCAGCCCCCTCGAGCTCAACGGGAAGGTTGGGGAGGGACAGTGCGCGACGGCGTTTCCATTTTCCTCCTCGGAGGCTCCTCGAGGTGACCGGAGATGAGGGTGGAGGTGGTGGTTCTCGGTGGTGGTGATCGATGGTTCAGAAACGGAGGGTGTTCAGAGAGAGGAGGGAGGAGGACTTGGCGGCGCTGCGGATGGCCTAGGGTTCTAGGGCTAGCAGAGGGCAGAGGGGCGGTAGGTACTTAAGGAGGAAGGCAACCTTGTACGGCATGGCATCCAGAGGGGGAGGAGGTGATCCTGCGGTTCTGTGGTGGTTCGTACAACAGAGGAAGACGACAGACAGATTTGGTGGGCCAGCCAGAGAGGAAAGGAAAGGCTTGGGGGGAAGAAAGAAAAGGGTTGGGCTTGGGAAGAAAAAGGGAAAAGGTGGGCTTTAGGGATAAAGAGGAGAAGGGGTGGGCTGCCCTCTCCTTTGTTATTTTTTTTGTTTCTTAGTAGTCGATTGATTTGATTTTCTTTTCTTTGTAAGGAATGAAAGAGGGAAAAAGAATGGAATTTGGGGGTTTAGTTCATTAGATATTTTTATGATTTTCAAAACAGCAAGATGGAAGCAAGGTTAGCATTATTCTCAAACTTGGAATTATTAGTTGGGATTTTAAAGTGGTTAGTTGAATTTCCAAATAAGGTTTGTTTTGGGGATTTTTGGAAATAAATAAATTCCATTTAATAAGTTCAAACCATTATGTAAACATTATTGAAATTTTGTTTTGCAAGAATTTAATTTTTAAACCTCACTTTGGATCATATCACTATGATTTTATTTGAAACTTAATTTTACCATTAGGGTTTTAAACAAAGGGGGAAAAATTTTGTTTAACAGGCAATTGGACTAAAACAACTTCAAAATATTGAAAAACAAGTGAATTGGTTTTTCTTTGCAATTTTGGTTAATGTGGGAAAGTTTAATTTGGTTTGAATTTTGGAGTGGTTTGGAAAACATGAGGAAATTGCTTATGGGATGCAGATGATGCAAGCAAAAAGAAAACAAACAGGTAACACCCTAGGTGTTACAGACGACACCACTAACAAGGGATTGCGCCCTCGCAATCCACCTGCTAACCCGGGAGGGGAAAGAAGTTCGACTATCGATTCTTCGTGCTTCCGGTTGATCTCCTCGACACCACTAACAAGGGTTTCTCGACACCACTAACAAGAGATTCTTGCTCGGAGTGTTGACGATGTTCTTCCACCAGGAATCTTCCGATGATCGAACCTATTAGGTTAAAGGCTCAGAAAACGTCCACCCACGTAGGATCCTAACACTTTGAAAGATTGAGTACGAGAGTAGACTCCAAAACAAATAAGATGGGAGGGGAAATAGAATAGAGATAAGGAGAAAACAAGAATCCTATTGAGATGTTTTTCCAAAATAGTTTAGCAGAAATAGTTTTTGACACTCTAGAAACAACGACCGTTAGCGAGGTTAACCTACAGGCTTTGCGGACCCGTTGCTTCGATAACCATTCGTATCGAAACAATCTCGGGAATCGGAACCAAGGCTCTGATACCATTTGTGACGCCCCGAGATCGGGCACTATGCAGATTTCAGCATTCCCGCCAAAATCCACATAATAACCGATTCCAGGTTGCCACTTGTGATAACATTACAATAGTTCACGAATATTCCACAATTACAACAGAAACAGATAGATACAAGACGAGCCAGGGTTACAACTGATACATTACAAAGATCCAAATAACAGCGGAAGAAACAAACGTCCGGCTACGGACAAGATACAAATTGGACTAAGAGTCCTGAAGATAACCGAGAGCGTCCAATCCCTGCCCAGGCCAAGCCGGAGGGATTCCCAAGCTAACGTCGTCAGACTTCAAACCTGTTGACTGCAAGTTGGAATTTGCAGCCACGAAAGAGATTCGTGGGTCAGTACGGTTAAGTACTGGCAAGTGGATAAAAACCCATACTCACAACATACCGGCGTAGCCAGTCATCACAAGATACAAATACTTTAGGATCAACGGAAAGGAAGGGGGTTATTACAAATAAGCGACAGCAGGCTGCACTAACCAACTACAGAGATTCTATTACTTCCAACTATCAGAAAGGAGATAAGATCGAGGATAGTAACCAACTGAAAGTAACTCCAAACAAACCCATCCTGGATCTCGCCCCTTATCCAAAGAAGCAATCCGAGGATAACTCACACAGTTGGATTAATGAATAATGGATCAGGTTGTTGTGTCAATAAGACTATTACTAGTCAAGTTATTATCTTTAGGTGTAAGTTGTCTGAGTACTTGTTAGCCAGTACTTTCACCAAGTCGTCACATAACCGCGGACAACACGGCTTCTCGAGAAGATTTATCCCTGCAGGGTGTGCTCCAGTACCCGTACACACTCAAGCCACCAACTAAAACTCAGGTTGGCTTGACACGACCCAAACCATCTCTACAACCCATCCTAGGAGCCACGGAGCTATAAGGTCCCAGCCACGCAGCCGAATACTCAGCGCAGGTGTGCAAAACTCCCGCAGGACACAACACCCCGGCACTACAGGCCTCGCCCTATATGCATCATCATCATCATCAGTAACCATGGGTGATCAACCCATTATGCAAGGAGCAAATGGAACACCCGAACTAAGTGTGGCTCTTCGGACAAGCTGCAGATCAGGTCTAAGTCGAGGGGGGTCCCATACTACCACCCGGATGCGGTGAGCACGCTCATCATGGATCAGTAGACAAGACCCTTTTCCTATTAGGGTCGACACTAGCAGGCCTCAAAACCACTTAGGGCCTCCTGCCGGTGCCTTATCAGCATATTATTAATAACAGGTTGATTGATTAACATCGAGCCCCCAGAACACAATGAAGTAATAACAGAAAGTAACGGGTAACAGACTCGAGCAAAGCAACCTAAGCATGCTAGTAAGACACTGGCTCAACCAAAGAGGTGATAGGAGTGGAGGTGAGGCAATATCAAGGTTAAGGAATTCATGTGATGGGTTCATAACAGAAACAACTACCACTAAGGCTAGCAGAAAAGAATCAACGGAAAGAATCGGTAACAAGTGATGAAAGGCAGCCATATGGCAGCAAGTGAGTATACTTGCCTGAGATCCCGCAAGGTAGCAGAACTTGTCGTTGCTCACATCATCTCAACGTCCTATCCGGGAAGAAGCAACGAACCTCGAACAAACAACGGGATGCAACAATTACTACTACGGCAAAAGATCCAGCATGATCAAGATATGGATGCATGACAATTTAATTGATGCATAGAAATAAACTAGTTGACAAGATAAACAGATTTAAATGAACCCATAGGCAAATTTGAGTTGCATATGAACAGCCCATGAATTTTGGTTAGATTATTTGTTTTCCAACTAATCAACAGATGAAGGTGGATTAGCATGATGCATGGATGAGGAAAACAACAAAATAACAACAATAGAATCAATTGAAAATAAGGTTTAACAAGTTTGGAAATTATTGGTTAAGATTGGAAATTTTGGTTACTTAAACATGTCACACAAGCAATTGTTGTTTTCATCAAGTTTAATTGTTCAAAACAGATAGCAAAGTTTATATTTGAAAAGAACATCAAATTTTAGTTGGATTACATGTTTCAAATATTGAAATTGGAATTAGGATAATTTAATTATGAATTAAACAATTTTAAACAAGTTTGAAAGGGATTTAAAACAAGTTTGAATTTAATTGAATTTTTTATTTGTTCAAAACATAAATTCAAACTCACATTTGAAAAGTTCACACTTTGCTGGTTTGAAAACATATTTTGCATGTTCAAAAATATTTTATATTGAGCAAGTTATGATTTTATCAAATTTAAATGAATTAAACAAGTATTAAATTATTTAGGCAACTTAAATTATTCAAACCAGCAAACAAAATTTATATTTGAATAGGTTATTTAAAATGGTATGGAAAACATATTTTATTTGCATTTATTGGATTAATAAATAATTAGTTATGGATTTTAGAATTTTGCATTTGAATTATTTGGATTCAAATTTAAATGGCATTTTGAAATTTCAAAACAGGAAACAAAAGTTACCAAAAGGTAGACAATGTAATTTGGATCAGTGCACATATTTTACTTTTAATTTTTGGAGTTATAAAACAATTTTTATTGGCATTTTGGTTCTAGGGCCCAATCTGCAATTTTAAGGACCTTGATTAAAATAAACGTGCAGGAAAAAGTTTTTGCTACCGCGGGTTAACCTACCCGCAGCCCCTGCCCGTGGGCCACTGGCCAGCGTGGCGTCCACGCGGCGCGCGCGTGGGCTGGCGTGGCCACGGCTGCCACCGACGGGTGGGGCCAGCAGAAGGGCTGAAACCTGGAAAAGAAATGCACCAAGGGGGGGTCGAACCCGCGCCCCACCGCTCGCTTGTGCGGCTCGCTACCGCTGGGGTGGAATCGTTATGTTTGTTAGTAAACGCTAAGCAGACGGGTTGAGGTGTAGGATCCGGATGCTGACGAAACTGACAGACGAAAACTGTGCTGCAATCTACAGGCAGCGAGCGAGCGACGGCAGCGCTCCGGCGGCCACGGCGTGCGGCAGCGAGGTGCAGGGGGGTGCGGCCATCAACACAGGGCAAGAGGGGAGTGGGCCTAGGCCAGGAGGGGAGAGGAGGGAAAAGGAGCAGAGGGCTCACCTCCGATGCAGAGCTCGTTCGAGACAGTCGACGGCGGCGGGAAAATCACGGACGGCGGCGGCGCTACCAGCCCCCTCGAGCTCAACGGGAAGGTTGGGGAGGGACAGTGCGCGACGGCGTTTCCATTTTCCTCCTCGGAGGCTCCTCGAGGTGACCGGAGATGAGGGTGGAGGTGGTGGTTCTCGGTGGTGGTGATCGATGGTTCAGAAACGGAGGGTGTTCAGAGAGAGGAGGGAGGAGGACTTGGCGGCGCTGCGGATGGCCTAGGGTTCTAGGGCTAGCAGAGGGCAGAGGGGCGGTAGGTACTTAAGGAGGAAGGCAACCTTGTACGGCATGGCATCCAGAGGGGGAGGAGGTGATCCTGCCGTTCTGTGGTGGTTCGTACAACAGAGGAAGACGACAGACAGATTTGGTGGGCCAGCCAGAGAGGAAAGGAAAGGCTTGGGGGGAAGAAAGAAAAGGGTTGGGCTTGGGAAGAAAAAGGGAAAAGGTGGGCTTTAGGGAGAAAGAGGAGAAGGGGTGGGCTGCCCTCTCCTTTGTTATTTTTTTTGTTTCTTAGTAGTTGATTGATTTGATTTTCTTTTCTTTGTAAGGAATGAAAGAGGGAAAAAGAATGGAATTTGGGGGTTTAGTTCATTAGATATTTTTATGATTTTCAAAACAGCAAGATGGAAGCAAGGTTAGCATTATTCTCAAACTTGGAATTATTAGTTGGGATTTTAAAGTGGTTAGTTGAATTTCCAAATAAGGTTTGTTTTGGGGATTTTTGGAAATAAATAAATTCCATTTAATAAGTTCAAACCATTATGTAAACATTATTGAAATTTTGTTTTGCAAGAATTTAATTTTTAAACCTCACTTTGGATCATATCACTATGATTTTATTTGAAACTTAATTTTACCATTAGGGTTTTAAACAAAGGGGGAAAAATTTTGTTTAACAGGCAATTGGACTAAAACAACTTCAAAATATTGAAAAACAAGTGAATTGGTTTTTGTTTGCAATTTTGGTTAATGTGGGAAAGTTTAATTTGGTTTGAATTTTGGAGTGGTTTGGAAAACATGAGGAAATTGCTTATGGGATGCAGATGATGCAAGCAAAAAGAAAACAAACAGGTAACACCCTAGGTGTTACAGAGGGCCGCGGCCGGGTCTGCAGCGCATGGACCTCCCGCAGCACCGCGCCCAGACGCGCCCCCCGCGGCATCACACGTTTCTAGAGCAAGGCCGGCTTCAACCATTCTTGCGGGACCCAAGTGTCTCTCGGACAATATTAGAGCTGAACCTTACCCGGAAAAGTTCAAAGAGCCAGGGAAAGTAGTGAATTATGAGCCAACCATGGATCCCGAAACATGGCTAAGGAGTTACGAGATGGCAATGTCAATCCGCAACGCGTCCGAGAACCTCCAAGCCAAGTTCATGTATCTGATGATGTCGGAAGGAGCAGCAAAATTGTGGTTCACCAATCTACCAGAGGGATCGATCAAGTCTTGGGAGGAATTGAAGACCGCGTTTATCAAACACTTTCACGGGACCTGCAGGAAATTATTCACTATTGATGATCTAGAACGATGCGTCCAGAAGAAGGGAGAATCGGCGCGCAGTTGGGTGCGCCGGGTTATGGAGATACTTCACTCATCCACGGATATCCAGCCCAAGGATGCGCTACAGGCCATGGCAAAAACATGCAAGTATATACCTTTAGTGCAAAAGTTAACTCGCATGAAGTCCAGTCGAAATGCGTCGGAAGTCACAATGGGAGAATTGATGGATGCGTGCAACAAACACGCTGCGACAGATACTACAGAAGAAGAAGCTGATGACAAGAAGACAAAAGCAAACACAAGCGGTTATGGAAGAACCGGCAACGGAACAGCGTCAGGTAACAATGGAAATAGCCAGAACAAGCGCCCTTTCGAAGGAGGCTCCGAGTTAGTCGCCAACACAGAAGCCGGGTCTTCGAGGCCAAGAGCAGAAGGAAATTTCAACGGAGGTAACCACAATGGAGGAAACTATCAAGGTCCACCAAGGCCGGGTAACAATTGGGACATATTCAGGATGGCATGTCCGAAGCACAGCAGGAATGGCAGGCCAGCTAACCACTCCCTAGAACAGTGCGCCGATTTACAAAGATGGAAAAATGAGGAAGTGCACAGAGCTATGCGAGGTGCAGGGCGGGGAGGACGACCGGGTCCAGGGGCAAACCCGGGCAACGGCCCACCCCCATCTGGTAACCCGGCGGCTGGAAATCAAGGTAATAACCAAGGGGGGGGCAGGAGGCTTCCAGGCTAACCCCAAACAGTTGGGTCAATATCATGTGCATACCACAGGAGGCTCTAACAAGGACAAAAAGATACTGAAGCAAGCAGTCAACTCAGTTTCATTAGCCGTCCCGAGATACTTGAGATGGTCAGAACAGGAGGTAACATGGAGCAGAAGGGATCACCCGGAAAGAGTGGAACACCCAGGAGTCTTGGCACTAGTAGTCGCACCGCAAGTTAATGGGTACGAACTGAAGAAGGTTTTAATGGATGGTGGAAGCAGCATCAATATACTGTATTGGGAAACCTTCCTACGCATGGGTCTCAAGGAATCTCAACTGCAAAAAAGCTCAACAGTTTTTCATGGGATAGTGCCGGGTCATTCAGCATGCCCCGAGGGAAAAATCGCGTTGGAGGTAGCTTTCGGAGAATCAAAGGATAACTATCGAATTGAGTGGCTCACCTTTGAGGCAGTGAAATTACGCAGCCCCTATCACGCGCTATTTGGAAGGCCGGCTTATGCCAAATTCATGGCTAGGCCGTGTTACGTATATCTACAGTTAAAAATCCCGGGTCCCAAGAAGACCATTACCATACATGGAAATCGAGACATAGCAGCTGAATGTGACGAAGGAGATGCAGCAATGGCCGAGCAGGCCTGTAGAAAAGAAGAACTCAAGCATTACCGGTCTCAAGCAGACCCGGAGGATATAGCCACATCAAAAAGGCCGAGTACTGAAGGCGAAAGAACAAAATCCAAGGCAACGCAAGATGCTAAAATGGTGGCCTTAATCGAGGATGATTCCCCCAAGCGGCCCGCTGTAAAGGAAGAAGCTACACGGCCGCTTACAACCAGCCAAGTCATTGGAACACCCTACCCGGGTTGGCTAGCAAACCCGGTACTCATCAGGAAAAGGTCCAACATATGGAGAATGTGCATTGGTCAAGCCAGACCGGGACCAGTGCTTATGAGGAACTAAACAATGTAACGGGCAGCAGGTTTCAGACGCGCTCTTTTCCTACCCAGGGTACCTAAGGGGACTGGAAGGTTTTTAATGAGGCGGCCTGCTGATCCAAAATTTCTAGTATCAATAAAGAGATGGTTATCAAGTCCTATATCATTACATCCTGATTACAAGTAAGTAGTATCCCTGCGACATCGATAACTCAGTATCATCAAAAGCATCGATTGCATGTAGGTCTTGGGGGTTGGTTGCTCAGGTAACCAACCACTAACCCGAATGACCCGGCATAGATAGCTATAAGTTATAAGGGCCGATTACTCGCAAATGAGCACGGCTGCAATCTTATGACTGGGCAAAGAAGCCAACTTTTCTTGACTTTTCTTACTTAAGCTCGATGTGACTCGCACTAAAGTGGCATGATTCGTTCGCTTACGATTACAATCAGCCATGAAGCCCAATGGGACTTGCCTGACACTGTTCTCGTATGGATGTAACAACATGGTATCCACGCGAAAGCCGGCTTACAGTACAAGATAGTTAAAAGGGTCATCTAAACCACAAGTTTATGCAGAGTACAAGGCTAAAAGCCGGAAACTCAACAATTATCAAGCATAACTTCAGTACTTACATGGAATGGCTTTAGGTTTGCGACTCGGTAAAAAATAATTTGTTCTCTGAGAAAGGCCACACCCCCATTACTCGAACTTTGGGTCATGGGGGCTGGGGGACTTCGAAACAGAAACAAACTACTTGGCTATCGTAGTTCGAAAAACCTCACCATCCGAGTCTTGGGGACTTAAAGAAAAAGCCCACGTATTAAAACTCCTGGTACTCGGAAAACCGAGTCTTACAAAGGGAGCTAAAAAGAAAGCTGGGTATCAAGAACAAGTTCAAAAGAACAGACAAAATAGCACGATTATCAAAAGGCAGGGAAAGCCGCAAAAATATGTCACCGAATAGAAGTACATTACAAGTTATGGCATTGGTATCAGAAGTGCACAAGCGCACCATTGGCAGGATAAATAGTTCAAAAGAAAAGGCCCCACGTGATTAAGGTATTATGACATCATCACCCTACTCGGCCTCCTGAGTGCGATCTTCCGGGTCTTGCTCCTGGGCCTGCTGCTTAGCTTTCCTGGCAGAGCCACCCGGACTCACCGCGCCAGGGCGGATAGGTGGAAGGACGGACGGTGTAGAGGCGGATGGCCCTGATTTTAACTCGGCCTCCCTCTTCGCGGTTGCCTCCTTCTTTTTGGCCGAGTGATCAGCCCACTTCTCCAAGAGGTCCAAGGGCGGGGGTGCTTCCTCTGTGATAACTTTGCCATCGGCGTCATACGCAGCCATTAGCGTATTCAGGTCCAAGCTATCGGCTAAAGAGGTAGCAGAGGGGCGCACTGCTGACTGAATGGCCTTGAAGTCCTTAGGCGTAAATTTGGCACCATCCGCCTTAAACTCGGGAAACCCGGATATTATCTTCGCCGGGTCAAGCTTCGGAAAGTAGGCTTTGGCCAAGGTCAATGCCCGGGTTATTCCAATTCGGCAGGACGAATGCTTCCAAAGTTCAATCCAGCCAGGCACAGTGGAGCAGGCTTGGACGAGATTCTCTTCACCCGGATAGGCTTCTGTGGGCCAATGTATGGCGTCCAATATAAATTTTGTGCCGGCAAAGAAAGTCCGGAGCACAGTCTTCAGGGTCTTAGCCTTGGCAATAGTATCTTCCTCTGGAGGTGCAAGGTTGGCACCTGCAGTTGAAACAGAGGCAAGAAGGTATCAGTAACCCAGAGTGGTGCATAACAAGAAGCATGAAATTAGTCGGCAGACAAAAACTTACTGAGTAAGATCTGGTAAGTGTCGGTGATTTGATCCGATAAATTCTTCAAGTCGGTCCGAGCGGTGAGGCACTTCTTCTTATATTTGGAAACATCCTTCTTCAAAGTTTCCATGTCATCCTCAAGGATTTCCCGTCGTTTTATCTCGGCAAGAAGACGTTGTTCGGTCTTCAGTAAAGTTTCATCAGACCGAGTTATCTGTGCCTGTAAGTAGAAAGGAAGGCAAGCATTAGTTGGATGTTATGATAAGATAAATTTGGCGTGAAGTACCAAGCATAACTTTTGCAAGTCATACTCGGAACTTGGGGACTAGATATGCAATATGAGATGACAAGCGCTTTTACCTGGTGCTCTGCAGCCATGCGCTCTAAAATATCGCCCTCTGAAGCCTTCATGGTGAGGATCGTGTTCATCAATTGATCAAAAGTATCTTTACCCGTATCAGAAGACCCGGGGCCTTGGGAATTCCGAGAAGAGGTTTTCTTCTTAGAGGGAGGCGGAACCCGGGTCATTTGTGCATTGGAATCCGACACTCCTTCGGCACCCAAGGTTGTGGCTTTCTTCTTCTTGCTCGCATGGGAAGCAATTGGATACTCGGTTTCTTGGGCATCCGGTTTAATCGGCGATGATTGTTTTTCACCGCCAGACACGGCAGTAGTCTTATCGGCCGGGCTCCCCTGACCCGGGCCCTCGTCTTCCATGCCCTCTTGGTCGCTAACGACGACCGTGGCCCTGTAAATGTTATCAAGAAGCAGTTAAATACGCGGTCAGGAAAGGGTGATGAAGTGTGGAAGAGCATCTGGAAGGGGATCTTACCCGGTGTTCACCGCGAAGTCACAAGGAAACCCGTCATCAGACTCGGGAGAGGCTGAAAATTGTCAGGTTAGATGTCATATAAAAATAGTTCAAGGGGAATGTGCCGGTCGAGAAAAAATAGAATAATTACCAGCCCGCCGAGTGGGAGTCGAAGAAATACCCGGGTTGATGACGTCGTCACCCGGGTTATTTCGAGTTGACCTACGCTTGATCATGGGCGACTCCTTCAAGAATGGCCAGTGGAATAATGTCAAAATAACTCAGGTATATCATTAAGGTGACGTGAATTGAATGCGAGGAGGGGATATGAAACCTTGGAAGTGGCCTCTTGAGCTTTTCTTTTGGATCCGGCTTTGGTTGCCGGTTCCGGTTCGTCCTCGTCGCTGGCAGATTCTACTTTGCCATCCGAGTTTTCTTCCTCATCATCCTCTTGTTCTGAAATATCATCAAAGTTATGGTTGAAAATGAAGGGGTTATGACAAGTTCAAAGGAACCAAATAAAATTCAAAGAGTACCTTCATCCGAGTGAACGGCCTCTTGCTCCTCTGGACTTTCGGAGCTAGGGGAGGCGTTGATTTTCCAAAAGTCGTCATCAGCCTGAAAGGTGTTAATACACAGGTTACCAACTGTATCAAGTGGAAAGAATGAAAGTAAGGGCGTCAGAGTCGGACTTTTACCTCAGGGGCGGGGTTTTCAAGCGTGAAGGGCTCTAACCCGGATATGTTCCGGATTACCTCGAGCTTTTCCGTCAAAAAACCTTTGATGGTTTTATGGGTGTCGCCAGGTGCGAAGATGTTATCGGAGTATCGGAGCGGATCGGAAGGTTCTCCTGAATACTCGCACATCAACTTTGTGCGGATGGAATTGGGCTGAATCCTAAAATCGACCCAGGTCTTTACTAGATTGAGCCCGATGAGGCCCTGGGCTGTAAGAGTAGCAATTTTGGCTAGCAAGGGCTGAATTGCCTCCCTATCCGAGTTAGGGGCGAAGGCACTAAACTTATCAGAAATATCAAGAAGACCCTCCGAGTAACCCGGCAGTTTCTTTTGGCCGGGTGGGGAAGTGTCCTGGCAGTAGAAGTACGAGAGCTGCCAATGCTTGACATGGGAATTGAGGGTGAGGGGTGGCATTAGAGAGTTTTTGCGGCGTTGGATCGAAACCCCGCCGCAAGTGAGAAGCGCCCCATCACCGCTTTCGCGGCATGGCTTGCATTGAAAAAGCTCAATAAAAAGAGCTAGACTTGGCGGAGTGCACAAGTAGGATTCGGAAAGGAAAATAAAATGGGAAATATTTAGCACAGAGTTGGGTCCGATATCAAAGACACGAAGGCCGTAGTGGCTAAGTATGTCACGGAAAAAGGGGTGACCCGGTGGTCGAAAACCCCGGGTCACATGATCCACGAAACAGATTACCTCATCTTTGGTAGGGGTGGGCCGGGTCTCCTTACCCGGTACCCTCCATTGGATATTTTCCTGAGGAGGAAGAATTCCCAGTTCCACCAGCTCCTCCAACTTGGCCTTTGTGACCATAGACCGCGCCCAGTTGGCGGAAATGGTGTTGATGGCCTTGGCCTTGGCTGGGGTCTTCCCCTGTTTCTTGGGAGCCATATGGCTGACCTGCAGAGTACGAGGTAAGAAGAAAATTAAGACATGAAAGTTGCGAGCCGGCTAAGTATAGGCCGGACAACATTGAGGTATGAAAAGTTACGGGAGATCCGGGTGTTAGCATGCAGAGCAAAGTTTGAAAGTTTCCGGGTATCAGGCATTGTGGTGAAATTTATGGGATCTAAATGATGAAGGAGCCTTTTGAATACAATGGACGGCGGCTTAAGTTCCAGACGTGAATAAAAGTAACTGAAAAGGAATGGTCTAGTCGGGTGATTGATGCGAAGGCGGAAAATTTGGGTGGTTCGAGCCTAGATTGGAAGTTTTATTTTTGGATTTGTGGCAAGAATAATGATTGTGGGTAGTAGGGGAGCGGATTGGAGCATGCTCTTTTTCCTTTGTGCGAGCTAGAAGAGTTTATGGGTATTCTAATTCGGCCTAGTCAAGAAATCCGAGGCGGGCCGATCTGGATCTAATCTGAGGAAAAAATCAAAGGTTGCGAGGGCAAATTGATAGGTGCGAAAGATTTACCGGAGGAGATCTGAGGGAAGCCTTGCGGAGGCAGATGGCACAGGCTTGGTGTCCCTTCGCGGTTCTTGGTGGGCCGGATGAGGATTCGCCGGCGGATCTTGGCGGCGGCGCGGGGCGAATGGTGGCGGAACGTAATCTCCGGGCGATGGGTTCCGGTGACGAGCGCGGGATTTCCGTGGTGGCGCTCAGGGAGAAGGAGAGCTCAGAGGGAGAAAGGAATGGAATGGAAGAAATGAGCCGTTAGGGTTCGGGTCACTCCTAAGGGGCTTTTTTATAGTGCAAATGGATAAGCTCGGTTTGGTGAGTGGAAGCCGAGAATTGTGGGGGTAAACGGCTATTTATTTAAAGTTTCTGCGAGATGTGCGCCAAGTATTGAGCAAAGCATCCGGATAAAAGGAAGAAGGGGATTCGTCCCGTGATGACGGGATTGGTTATCGAGCATAGGATCTTGGTATTATTATTATGGTTTGGACCCAGAAGTTTGAACCAAGGTGTTTGGAAGGAAAGCTGGGGTTATTACATGGCCGCCAAGGAGCAAGGCCTAGCTGAATATCAAAACATCTTAACCCGATCTTGATATACCCGTATGATCGATATCTTTGCAGGGAATAGCAAGCGCTTCAAGGAGATCCGTGAAGCCCAGGCTATTCTGGGGACTACTGACAGGGGGATGCTAACCCGGTAGGCCAAGCTCCAAGGAATAACCCGGCTCAAGGGATGATGTGCAGGATCCGGCTAAGGATAGGGAAACTTGTGAAGGCCCAAACTTGTAGGCCCAATGACCCGGATTGTGGGTTACTGTAAAGGCAAGTTAGGGTTAGTGCGCCGTGTCCGGGTAGGATTCAGGATACGCCTTGTAGAACAAGCCAGGGGGTACGGGTGCTTTATAAACCGACCCCCGGATGTAGTTTAGACAGAGATCTAAGAACCCTAGCAATATCGCGTGATATCGAGTATCCAGTGTAAACCCTAATCGAATTATCGTATCGAGAATAGAGATCCGGCGACTTCGATCGCCGGCTATCAGATCAAGTTGTACCATGTCTTCCCTTGAGCTAAACCCTCTCCCAAACGCCCGTGTCGACTTGCCCCAAGATCAGTTACCCCTGGTAACATCTGCCGTGATTATCCCACGACAAGAACAGTCTATAAAGACGAATCTTGTGGAGGCACTTATGTTGCTCAGATCAAAAAAATTAAAGAACTAAAAAGTTGTGGAATTAGCCTAGGAATAAGCACAAGAAATTTCAGGTCATTCTGATTTTTGTATGATTTATACAATTATTTACGGTGGACGGCATAAATCTGTTTCCTACGCAGAAATCCGAAAACCAACTCCAACTCTTGTCAGAAACCTTACTTGGCACTACTAAAACATGAAAAGAAATATACAAAGGAGTTGCTACAGAAGTATATAACCCCTTTACTCAAAGAAAACAGAGAAACACCAAGCAAAAATAAAATCATGGGTTATCTCCCAAGAAGTGCTTTTCTTTAACGCCTTTTAGCTAGGCCTAGAAAAGTGGAATCAAGTATTTTCAAGTGAAGAACCATCCAAATTGTAACTTGTTCGAATAATGGAATCAAAAGGAAACTTCATTCTATTTCTAGGAAATTGTTCCATACCTTTCTTGAGTGGGAACTGAAATTTAATATTCCCTTCGTTCATATCAATAGCAGAGCCAACAGTTCTAAGAAAAGGTCTTCCCAAAACAATTGGACAAGAAGCATTGCATTCAATATTCAAGACAACAAAATCAACGGGGACAATAGTATAATTAAACATGATAAGAACATCATCAACTCTCCCGCAAAGGTTTCTTTCTAACATTATCAATAAGACGAATATCCAAATAACAAGGTTCCAATTGTGGTAAATCAAGAATATCATAAAGTTTCTTGGGCATAACAGAGATACTAGCAACAAGATCACATAATGCATTGAAATCAAAATCATTCACTTTCATTTTAATAATAGGTTCCCAACCATCATCTAGCTTCCTAGGGATATATCCTTCACATCTTAATTCATCCTCTCTAGTTTGCATGAGAGCATTTGTAACATGTTTTGTGAAAGCCATATTCATAGCACTAGAATTAGGAAAACTAGAAAGATTTTTTAAGAACTTAATCACTTCAGTTATGTTGCAATCATAAAAGTCAAGATCATTTTTATAAAAGATAATGGGACCATTGTCTCCCATGTTTCTAAAAATTTCAGCACTTTTATCAAGAACATTTTTAGCAGTTTCAGGCAGTTTTGCATTTTTAATAGCGAAAGTGGGAGTGTTTCCAACACCAAATACTTGACCATTGATAGTACAAGGTTTTCTAGCATGAGAATCTTCAGTTTTACTAGTGGTGATAATGGTGCAAACATTATCTCTATTATTCTTTCTAGCTATTTCATCTTCTCTTTCCCATCTAGCATGCAATTCAGCTAGCATCCTAACATTGTCATCAATTCGAATTTGAATGGCATTTAAAGTTTTGCTTTATTTAACATCATGAGGCATAACCTTTAGTTTCAGAAAATCAACATCAAGAGCAAGGCTATCAACTTTAGAAACAAGAACATCAATTTTGCCAAACATTTCCTCAACAGATTTATTACAAGCAGTTTGTGTACTAATAAAATTCTTGAGCATGTTTTCAAGATCAGAGGGTACACTTTTATTGTCGTTGTAGGAATTACCATAGGAATTGACATAACCATTATTATTATTGGGAGGATATGGCATATAATTGTTGCTTCGAAAATTATTCCTATAAGCATTGCTGTTGAAATTATTATTTTTAATGAAGTTCACATCAACATGCTCTTCTTGAGCAACCAAAGAGGCTAAAGGAACATTGTTTGGATCAATAGGAGCATGGCCATTCACAAGAATAAACATAATAGCATCAAGTCTATCATTCAAAGAGGAGGTTTCTTCAACATAATTTACCTTCTTACCTGTTGTAGCTCTCTCAGTGTGCCATTCATAATAATTTACTATCATATCATCAAGAAGCTTAGTTGTTGCCCCCAAAGTCATGGACATAAAGGTTCCTCCAGCAGCTGATTCTAGAAGGTTTCTTGAAGAAAAATTCAGACCTGCATAAAAGGTTTGGATGATCATCCAAGTAGTCAGTCCGTGAGTGGGACAATTCTTTACTCAAGATTTCATTATTTCTCAAGCTTTAGAAACATGCTCATTATCAAGTTGCTTAAAATTCATAATGCTACTTCTTAAAGATATAATATTAGTAGGAGGATAATATTTTCCAATGAAAGCATCTTTACACTTAGTCCAAGAATAAATACTATTTCTAGGCAAAGATAGCAACCATTCTTTAGCTCTTCCTCTCAAAGATAAAGGAAACAATTTCGGTTTAATAATATCTCCATCTACATCTTTATATTTTTGCAGCTCACATGGTTCAACATAAATTATTAAGATGGGCAGCAACATCATCAGTACTAACACCAGAAAATTGCTCTCTCATAACAAGGTTTAACAATGAAGGTTTTATCTCATAAAAATCAGCAGTAGGAGCAGGTGGAGCAATAGTTGTACTAATGAAATCATTATTGTTGGTGTTAGTGAAGTCACACAACTTAGTGTTCTCATGAGTAGTCATTTTAACAAGATTAAAACAGGAATAAAACTACAGCTAGAATAGGAACTTTTTTTGTGTGTTTTTTTATAAAGAGAAGCAAACAAGACAAAATAAAATAAACTAAGAAAAACAAAAACAAAGAAAAGAGATGGAAGTGAGAGATTCCCCTTGTAGAAATTCTCTTCCTCCTAGGCAACGACGCCAGAAAAGTTGCTTGATGCGTGTGAACACACGTTCGTTGGGACACCCCAAGAGGAAGGTATGAAGAGTGCGGCAGCAAGTTCCCCTCAGAAAGAAACCAAGGTTGAATCGACCAGTAGGAGGAAGGTGTAACTTCAGAAGGTTGAGACAACTGAGATGGCAGGGCGCACTACCGGTTCAGCGGCAATGTGGAACCTACACAGCACAATCAAATCACTTTGCCCCCAACGAAGCGGTGAGGTTGTCAATCTCACTGGTTTTGCTGAACACAAAGAGGTTAAACGTATGGTGTGGAAAACAGTAGGAACAGTATGAAAGCAGTAGGTGTTTTATCAGTATGAGAAAAAAGGACCGGGGTCCACAGTTCGCTAGTGGTGTCTCTCCATGAAAGCTAAATAACATGTGTGGTGAACAAATTACATCTGGGCGATTGACAGAAATGAGGGTTGCACCGTAGTGCATATGCAAGACATAAATATTACTATGTGATTCATGCGGGCATTACAAAAAAAATACATAGACCGTCATCCAACTGCATCTATGTATAATAATCCACCCTCCGAATATCATCCGAACAAACGTTGGGTATTAAGTTGCAAGCAACAGATTAGCGCCGTAAGCAAAGTGTGTAATGTAAAAAAATGTAAACTAAGTAAACACCGTTGTTTTCTCCCTAATGGAAACAACACATCCTCCATATGTCACGTTTCTGTCACTCGAGCACAGATGCAGAGGAGGCATGAACCCACTATCGAGCATAAATACTCCCTCTTGGAGTTACTAGCATCTACTTGGCCAGGGCATCTACTAATAACGGAGAGCATGCAAGATCATAAATAACATATGCATGAAGATAACATGATAGATTGATAATCAGAAGACATAACATTCATCTGATCCCAGCAAACACAACATGCAGCATTACATAAAGATGATCTTGATCATGTTGGGCAGCTCACAAAATCTAAACATGAGGTAGAAAGTGGAGAGAACAACCATCTAGCTACTGCTATGGACCCGTAGTCTAGGGATGAACTTGAAGGGGTCGTTGCATAGAAAACAAAAAATTCCTACGCGAGAGATACCCAAAAGTCCAAGATCTAATCTAGGAGACAAAGTGCAACGGGCATAGAGAGAGTCTTAAGAATAACATACCATCGAAGACACAAAGCGTTACGAGATCAAATCTCGTTGTTGGCGTAGTCGTACTCACACCGATCCTGAGAGCGTGAAGATGTGCACCGCAATCCGGCGGTGCATCCGTGATCGGTCACACGTACGGTTGATGACGACCTCTGTTCCCTCGATCCAGCGTGGAGGCTTAAGTAGAGGATCCCTCGGAACTCCAGCAGCACGACGGTGTGGTGGTGGTGAAGAATCCCATGGTCAGGGCTTCGCCAAGCCGTAGACCATGGAATGGAGCAGCGGGTGGAGAGGAAGTGAAGATGAAACCAAGTGTGTGCGGAGAGGGAGGTCCAACCCCTCTTTATATAGGAGGGGGAGGCAACCACGAATTTTCGGTGCCTCCACCTCTCCCCTCATCATGTGGGTGGAGTCTCCACTCAACCCACTCATTCTCTCCTCAATTCCCACTCAAAATTCCAAGGGTTTTCTTTAATAAATAAATAAAACAATTTCATTTATTTATTTCAATATTTGTTAATCCTGTTAACAAATATTAACACTTGCCCCCTTGAACTATTTGTTAATCAAACATTAACATGTACCACCTTGAACTATTTCAATATTCCCTTCAATTTTCCCCGAAACAATTCCGGTGCTGCCCAAAACATTCTTCGATATTCCGTATCCTCTCAAATGCGTCATCGAACCTTAAGTGTGTCACCCTATGGTTCGCGAATAAGATAGACATGATCGAGACTCCTCCCCGATCAATAATCAACAGCGGGATCTGGAGATCTGTGATGATTCCTATATATTCAACGATGACTCTCGTGATCGTGTGAACCATCAACGTCGTAACTATTCCCTTTGTCTCAAACATACCTTGTTCAATCTTGTTACCTGAGAAGTACTCTTTTCTCATTTCCGTGATATAACATCCTTGTGATCATATCACGTGCTTGCAAGCGGTGTCGATGTGATATCACCGAGAGGGCCCAGAGTATATCTCTCCGTCATTTTGGATGGAAAAATCCCACTCTTGATCCATGATCCTCAAGTAATACTTTCCTAATACCTAACGACACCTTTATAGTCACCCTGTTACGGCGTCACGTTTGATGACATTAAAGCACCCTTCCAGTATTAGCCATGATCTCATGGTCTCAGGAATAAGTTACTTTGTATGCAAGATATAACAAGTTAAACTAAATGACTTGATCGTATTGTTATACTTAGTTTGGGTTTATGTTCATCACATCGTTCTCCTAATGACATGACCCCGTTATTAACAACATCCAATGTTCATGATCAGGCTAGTTAAAAGAGAGGCTTTACTAGGAACCATTGTTTGTTTATTAAACACACATGTATCAACGTTTCTGGTTAATACAATTCTAGAATGAGAATTAAACATTTATCATAAACAAGGAATAAGATAATAACCACTTTATTATTGCCTCTCAGGCATATTCTCTTCAGTCTCCCACGTGCACTAGAGTCAATAATCTAGTCTGTAAGCACTTAACACATATGGCGTTCTAGTGTTATTACCATGCTTCGCATGTGGTAAACATCATCAAAAAGATCTGAACTATTCAGGTCCTATTGTATTTGCATGTTCTTTGCGTCTACACGCATCAGTCATTCTCTAATGAGATGGCTTTGTATATATTTGTTCAACCGGTCAAACCTTAATTCCTCAGCTTAAACCAATGTTACTAACATTGTGAAAATGTAGCTTCATAGTGTCATCAATCTTGGAAATTCACCAAGTTCAATAAAGAACTCCTTGACACAAAATACTCATATTTATTTGTTGTCAACACAACGATATACTTAGCCTTTATTGTAGTATCCGTCACAATACTTTAATTTTGAAACACTTTCAAATCCAGCATGGAACTTTCTTCCAGCCTATTATGCTACCGTTCATCACATATTTTAATTGAGATAAAATTATTTGAATAGATGACAAGACTATTAGTGTAACATATTACAACAAATAGTTTGTCATTACTACATAGGAAAACATATCCTTAGCATTTCTAAAATGGCATAAGGATCTCTTCCACTGTTGTCTAATCATCATATGAATTATCCTGCTATAAAATTTTATATCACATGACTCATCTGGTTGTGTACATAGCATGGAACACATGACTTACAAATCTTTACTTCAATGATGCTCATCATGTGTCAAAACACTTGAATCTTGCTCAATTATTTTCCATGTGACAAGAACTTCTTCTTGTCATTTTGATATTGACTTAATTCAATATTTCATCTATGTAATTTGGCTCAACCATATTAGGCGCTTTAATCCATCTCTTATGGATATCGATGCCCAATATCTTCTAAGCCTTTCATCAATATAAAAATCTTAACCGTGTTATTTAAAACACATATTTTCCAATCAACCATATGTAATCTACATAAAGCATTGGAAATATGTCATAGCGCTCCCACTTAATTTCCTGTAACTTTACAAGCATATTTATCGTTCATGATGGAATCAAACTTTTTTGATAACTTCATTAAGGTAAAGATTCCTACTTCTTTATGCTCACTTCAACCATTGAAGTTTGCATACCTTTCCAACAACCTTTTGAATTCTAAAAAACTCGCAAAATGTGTCAAGTACACATCCTCGATCAAACTTCCTCGAGAGGAGAGTTGGTTTTGTTATTCAACTGCCATATCATAATATGTAACTTTTTGTAGAACTATCCGCAAAGACTAAAGCATCACTACGGAAGATCAAAATCTTGTAGTAGTCAACTTTTTGAACTTCGTCGAAAACAACTTTTCGATAAGTACAACTTTCAAAGGATGTAAAAATCCATGTCTTTTCCACTTATATAGACCCTTTTGCTATCGTTAGGCATCATGCCTATCGAAAGGACTACCAAGTCACATACTTGATATTCATACAAGGATACTATGGCGGATATAATGACTCAGAGTCAATTTTACGAAGTCAGGGCCCATCATTTGCTTCCTTTATAAGGTCCAGGTCCTTTTGTTGTCAAAACAACACTTTACTCTTAAACCACAAGTTGGTTTAAGTACAAAGTTTTAGGACTTTTGTGGTTCAGTTCGCAAACTCATTCGAAGTATCTACAACACATGTAGTGTCTTCTACTTTGTCAAAATAGGAAACCCAGAACAACTTACAGTGTTGTGCTACTCTTGACATGGTAACAAAGATTCTCTAATCTCGTTGAGTTTGTACTGTCCTCCCACTCACTTGTTTCGCAAGAACTACCCTCTCGAGAAATCAACCCTTTTTGACAAACAACTTTTGTCTTTTGGTTCGGTGATAGGAGAAATACCCAATGTTTTATTTGGGATAACCTTATAAACATATATTTATTCTATTTTGGTTGTAAACAGTTTACACATGCTATGCATACCAAAACTTAAGAAAATGACAATTTGGGTCACTACCAAAACCATATCTTATATGTTGTCAATTTCAACGGATCATGATGGTCCTCTTTTCAGTGAAAAAGCGGTTGTCACTAATGTATAAACTACAAAATATAACGGCATTTTTATTAATCTTACCATGTACAACAAGGTTTGATTTTTTCTCTTGAATACTCCAAACTAATGTGGGGTATTCCAGAAGTATAAGTTGTAGAACAATTCTGCAACTCCTCAAATGTTTTGCTAAACTTGTAACTCAAAACTTTATACTTTATGATCCAATCATAAATACTTGATTATCTTGTTACAATGATTTTTACTTGATACTAACAATAATATGAACCAATTCAAAATTGTCAAACTCCATTCTCTTTAAATAGATATACTCATATATCTACTCAAATCATCAATCGAATTTTATGAAGGAATAATTAATCCACCACACATGACTAAACATAATGGACTATATACATCAACATGTACAATCTCCATTAAATTAGTCCTCCATTCTACTTTGGCCTATGAACGGAATTCTAGTCATCTTTTGGAAGTGGTCTCACAAGCGTCAATTTATTCAAAACAAATGACTCCGGAAGTCCATCAATATGGAGTTCCTTCATGTTTTCCTTTCCTATATGAACTAAAATGGTGGTGTCACAATTTAAGTGAAACTCTTTTACGTCTTGTAACGTTTAGCATTTAGTCTTATACTTGTTTACTTTACCAACATAATTTATATTAACATATCCATCAATTATGGAATAGGGTCATAGTTTGAACAATCTCATTTGTTCACACAAAAGACCAGAACAAAATAACAACTTATTAAGTTCCTAAAATAAATCTTGAATGTTTGGTTCGATATGACAATGAACACAATAACACTTTATTTCTGTTCTTGTCATAATCGATTCCACATCTATTACTAGTTTATTTTAAGCCCTTGTATTTCTTGCATTGCCTTGCTTTGTATGAAAACTCATACCAACCAATGTGGTATCAAAATACCCAAAAATACTTTGTTAACTAGTAATACATCTATAACTTGTATATCAGGCATATACTCCTGAGCTGGACTTTTCCAGTTATCTTTCTTTTCTGCCATATATCTTTTTGTAATTCTATTTTCAATATTCTCTTTCCTTTACAGAAGAATCATTCAACATCAAACAATGCTAGTCGTGCTAGCTCATTTTACTTGGCGTGTTAGTCCTATACTATCACCCATTGAGTCATACTTTGAGTTTGATTGTTTTACTAATATCACCATATTAATAGTATTCTTCTAGATTCCACTCTTAGCAATCTCCAAGTAAGGTAAACTACTTTACCCATACTTTTAATCCATCCCATCATAACAATTTTATGATTAAGATACTATAGCTCGAAGGAAAGAATTTAGAGGATAATTTTAGCGCCCAACTTCTTGGAATATTCAAACGCCTAGCGTCTTCAATGATTGCATATATTCAAATAATATAAGCATACATTGTCACGCTAAATTATACTCAGTCATGTTGCCACAAATAAGTTTCTAGATATCAATATATCTTTCACTTGATTGTTTCTAAAAATAATTATTTTCAGTTCCTAAATCACCTTGATCAACAAAACATTCTTTTGAAGATAAAATAATATGGAAACAACCGTGACTCTGGATTCTAAGTAGGAATTATTTGCTCTCTAGATCATCAATCATTAATCATATGGATCTAGGTAGGAAATACCAAAAATCTACAATAGGACTCAATTTTAAATTTCTACAATACTGATTTTACCAGATCATAACAGATATATCTCAATTAACAATCTAAGTGTAAGGTAGTTATGTGGATGCCAATCAATACTACAATTTGTGCAAATTCACTTTGATTGGTTGTTCATGATAAATAAGTTCAAGTTAATTCAAAATTATGCCATGAACTCCCACTCAAAAACAACATCCCTCTTAGTCGTCTTTAGTAATTACACGAACCAAATTCACTACACCAAAACCGATAATCAAGTGAGATGATGTAGCTTCAAAGGCGAACATCGACATGTTCATCATATCATCCATATGACTAATGCTTTACCTTTCGGTGACGTGTTCCGAGACCATGTCTGTACATGCTAGGCTCTCCAAGTAGAACCGTAGTATTGCGTGTGTTTCAAGTCCATGTCTGTACATGCTAGGCTTGAACACACCCGTTGTATGCGAACATTGAGTCTATCACACCCGATCATCACGTGGTGTCTCGAAACGACAAACTTTCTTAACGGTGCATAATTAAGGAAGAACACATTATTATCTTGATATTAAGTGAGAGGGATCATCTTATAATGCTGCCATCGCTATCTAAGCAAAATAAGATGCATAAAAAGTATTAACATCACATGTAAGGATAACGTGATATGATAATGTCCTTCTTGCACTTGATCTCCATCATATGCATCATGGTATGATCTCCATCATTCCACCAGTGTGGTACCAAGTTCCATGGCACCCCAATCTTGATTGTCCATCAATAATAAGACAACCATATGGATACCTTCCGGTATATCAATAATTTACGAAAGAGATCATCTCATAATCAAATTTCTAACATTGACCATATCACATCACATGCCCAGCAAAAACTAGTTAGACGCCTCTAATTTATTTTTGCATATTTCACGTGGCTTGGGTCTTTCGAGGATAGAACCGTTCATACCTACGAACATCAACCACAACATTGATAAACACATTTTTAACAGTCCTTCGTAGATTAGATCTTAACTATAGTTGGAGAAACGGACACCCCCTCAGCCACAAGTGAGACAATTCTCGCGTACATAGTACACGTAAACTTAGTCTAGGGCAGCTTCATCCAACTATGTCACTAAGATCATAAAATACTCAAGGAGGCAATAACATGATTATCAATGCCCGCATAAACCTATGTGTTCTACCCGTACAAAACAACTACGCATAGATCCGGCTCTGATACCACTGAAGGGGTCGTTGCATAGAAAACAAAAAAATTTCCTACGCGAGAGATACCCGAAAGTCCAATATCTAATATAGGAGACAAAGTGCAATGGGCATAGAGAGAGTCTTAAGAAGACCATATCCTCGAAGAGTCTTAGAGAGAGTCTTAAGGAGACAAAGTGCAATGGGGGCGGGTGAGTAAAGGAAACTTATGGCGACTCCCCCTCTAGGCGGCGCTCATGGCGACTCCGCTGAGATCTAGGGTTTTAGCCATTCTTCTCTGACAATCGTCACTCCGGCGTAGTCGGCCTCCTCCCATACGACATCTGCCACTCCGGCAGTGTCGTCCACCCCCTTCTTTTCAATGACCAAGGCAAAATCTCTTTTTGATCGCTCTTGTTGGCGGTGGAGGGCGATCTTATCCATCGAGGTGGATCTCAGGTTCAATCCCATTTACGTGGGTTTTGTTCTGTTAGATCCGAAGGACAAACGGATCCAACTTATTGATCAAGCGGGCTTTCTGCTTGATCAACGTTTTCTCAAGGTACGTGAAAGCATTCATCCTGGATCTGAGATCCAATTTGCTTGTCATCGTGCCAGGGTTTAGGATCATCTTGTTCCACGAACGGGGTCTCTCCTGGATCATAACAATGCCATCGTTCCTATTCTGGACGTGGATTCTTTGGTGCCGCTTTTGGATCGAACTCCCATTGATCCTGCGGTGGGTTTAGTACATGCAGCCAAAGTTTTAGACCTGGATTTCTCTAGAGGTCTAGCTCTTGCTAAGGAAGTCCGCATTCTCTTCGGATCGGACGTTCACGCTACTAATAATTACGGTGCTTTCAAAATGGTGGTATCTTTTGGCCGTGCTGCTTTCAAAATTGATGTTAATACTGTTGCTTTGGCTCTTGAGGCGGCGATTGGAGGGTATTGTGGATCTTTGAATGTTACCTATCTTCATGATCGGGTTTTCTCTTTTGATGTCGCTTCTAAGGAGGTTGGATTTCATATTATGAAGATTAAATGGTTTTCTTGCTTCCACTTCAAGTGCTTCTTTCATCTTTGGAGTTTCGGTGGTCCAAATTGGATGGCTGAATGGAAAAAGTGGAACCACGATCAGATTAATGAGTGGACGGTTGTCACGAGGAAAAAGAAGGTAAAACCTAAACGGTACAAGCCTTTAATAAAACCTTCTGCTACTCGTGCACCAACTGCTCCCACCACGATTCCTAACAAAACTGGTTCTGATATTGATCGTGAACTGCCTGCTATTAAGTTTGGATCTTTTAATGCTGATTCTATTGTTACTAAGTCTGTTACGAATCCTATCCTTGTAACCCCTACCGTGGCCTCTATGCCTGTTGATGATGGCTTCGCAAAATTAATTGATAAAATGGCGGCCCAGGTTTGGCCTTGCTCTAACTGCCTCTCAGCTAAACATGCAACGAAAGAGTGTACGGGCCGGATTCGGTGCTGGTCTTGTTCACGTTCGGGCCATATCCGCAGAAACTGCCCGGGAATTAATGGAACTCTGCGCTGGGTAGTTAAATCGCCGACTATTGGAACCGAGGAGTCCCCTGCCTCAGCTCTATCCCCTGCCCCCGCCACTGTTACTGGAAAACCCTCGTCGGATTCGCCGCTCGAATCGCAACCTCCTGCAATGGCGAACTTCCCCTGTGATCCGACCAGGTTCGTCCCGGCAGGGATGCATGTTGAGGAGGTATGGGCGGCAGAGCAGCGGCCTGCTCGCCTCTTCATCACCTCCTCTGCGGCTCCACCTCGCCGCCATGAATCCTGGGCCATTGCTCAGTTGGTTCCGCGGCCACCGGTAGAAGAGCTCGACGATATCCTGCAGCAAATCGTCGATTACATCTTTCAGGAATTACATCTGCAAGTTGTCTCCTTCTCGGAGAGCGCTGTGGGAGTTGGCATGTTCCGCATGGCGGATCAAGTTGCCAGAGATTGTTTGGTACACTCTCCTCCTTTTATATTTCCTGATGGTAGGATGCTATCCTTCGTTAGGCATGATGAAGGAGATCATGTTAGAGCAACAACTTATACAAGGACTGGGTGGATTATGATTCTGAATCTGCACATGGACTATCGCACCGATGAGTTTCTTCGGGAGTTTGTGTCCAAGTTTGGCAAGCTCCGGACCTGGTGGAGGGAGGACGCTTCTCCTGTTCGCACCTTGCTCAAGTTTACTTATGGGAGCGGTGCTGATATTCCCCGCTCGCTTGTGATTAGGGAGGTTCAGCGTTACGGTGGTCACGTTGTTTCCTGGACCTGCCCTGTTTTTATTTTGGACAGTGATGCTGTTGATGCTTTGCCGGGGGATGAAGACCTTCTCCCTCCTGGGGACAATCCACACCCAGCTTTTGGTGCTCCAGAGGCCCCAATTCCAGATGCTTGGGTTCCACCGGCTCAGCCTGAACCACAGCAAGATGGTTGGGGAGAGTGGAACAATGAGGAGCAGGGAGAGAATGCTGCGCCGGAGGAGCCTGTTGATCAGGCACCGGAACCTGAGCAGGTGCAGTCTTCTGTATCTGTTCAATTTTCTGGCGCTTCCATTGATTCCATGAATGTTGCACGAGTTGAGGGCCCGGAACATTTTGTGGAGATGCAGCAACAGGTGGAACATAACCAACTGGCTATGGTTCCTTTTGTTCCACCACCCCCTGAAATTGGTGCAGATCAGAACAATGAAGTGCAGATTCTTCAAGTCCTGTTGCCTGATCCTGTGGTGGAGTGGTCCAGATATTTTCTGGAGCACAAAGCTCGGGTTATTTTTGACAGAAGATTTGAATTTATGTCGTCTCTGCTGCCTTTTGAGTTGCCAGTTTCCTCTGCTGCTCCTGTTCCTATGCTGCTGGATTCATGCCCTGCTACTGAACCGATGACTCCCGAGCCGGTTACCAGGAAGAGGACCAGGAAGGTGTCTACTCCACTTGTCCTTGAGGAGCGTAGAGTGACGCGTAGCCTTGCCAAGAATGCTGGGTTCAGGGTTTTGCCTGCATCAGACAAGCCAGAACCTAGGAAAAAGGCCAAGTCTGCTCGTCCTCAAGACTCTACAGGGGGAGTACCTCCTTTCACTCCTGTTGCTGTTCTGCAGAGGGCGGGAAACATACTCAGATAGAAGATTCGGAATTAACGGTGGAGAAGCTTGAAGCTGCTCCAAAGAAGCCCACCACTCCATCAAGTTCTGATGATTAGTGGGCCTTCTTTATTTCTTTTGGGCCTGATTGGTCCCTGGAGTTGTTGCTGGGTCTTTCTGTTACATTTTGTTATGTTACATGGCATATGTACTACATTATGGGTTTTATCTTTTGGATATCTACTGTGCTGGTATCTTATGATTATCAGCAATTTCCTTTACTATATATTTTTTCCATGGATAATAAGGCCCATCTAGTCTTGGATTGGATTGTTTTTGATTGGAATGTGAGAGGACTCAATGATAAAGCTAAAAGAGACGCAGTTTATAATAAAATTGAGGAAAGTCAGGCTTCTATCATTTTCTTACAAGAGACAAAATGCCAAGATTTTGATCATTCCTTTATTAGGTCGTTCTGCCCTAAAAGATTTGATCAATTTGTCTTCTCTCCCTCTGTTGGAGCTTCTGGAGGATTAATTGTGCTATGGAACAGTTCCATCTTCAGTGGAGAGTTGTTAGAAGTTCATCGCTCTGCCATTCACATTAAATTCACTTCTATTCACAATTCTATTTCTTGGAATTTGGTGAATGTTTATGGTCCTTGCAAGGGGGTGGAAAGAGAAGATTTTGTTAATTGGTTATATAATCTTTCCATCCCGATTCATCAGAACTGGATGATTCTTGGTGATTTTAATTTCATTAGATCACCGTATAATCGAAATAAACCGGGGGCTGATCTAAATGATATGTTTATATTTAATGATGTTATCAGCCATCTGGGCTTATTGGAGCTGCCAGTTAAGGGCAGGAATTTCACTTGGTCAAATATGCAAAGTGATCCACTTTTGGTTCAATTGGATTGGTTCTTTACTTCATGCCAGTGGACACTAGATTTCCCTAATACTATGGTGTTACCCATGTCTAAAATAACCTCTGACCATTTGCCTTGTATGGTTAAAATTGGAACCAACATCCCAAAGGCAAAGATTTTTCGGTTTGAAAATCATTGGGTTAAGCAACCTGGTTTCATGGACCTTGTGACTAAGATTTGGAATACTCCTGTTCTGGCCAAATCAATCACCTCCAAAATCACTGCTAAATTAAAGAATCTCAGATATGCTTTGAAGGATTGGGGAAGGAATTTATCACAGTTAAAGATTCTTATTGATATGGGTAGTAAGGTGATTTTGTTTTTGGATCAATTGGAGGATATGCGGCAGTTGAGTGTTCCTGAATTTAATTTCAGACTTATAGTTAAGAAGCATATCAAGAATTTGCTTGCTTTACAATCTGATTACTGGAAGCAACGTTGTACTATTCGTTGGGCTAGGCTTTCTGGGGAGAATACTAAATACTTTCATGCCAGAGCCACTGAGAGATTTAGGAGAAATTCTATTCCATCCATCTCGGATACTCTTGGGAATTTGTTGGTGGATCATATGGATAAAGCTGCTGCTTTCTGGTCTTATTTTAAGAACAGAATGGGTGTTTCCTGCCCACCCATGTCTGATTTTGATTTGTCTGTTTTTCTGCCTGTGGTAGATGGCCTTGAGATCCTGGCTAACCCTTTCACTGTTGAAGAGATTGAGGGTGTTGTAAAACACCTAAAACCTGACCGTGCGCCTAGACCAGATGGTTTTACAGGGCTTTTTATTAAACATTGCTGGAGTATAATAAAAGAGGACTTTGTCAAGCTTTGCAATGATTTTCACAGTGCTAAGATCTCTTTGGAGAACATTAATGGATCTTTCATCACTCTGATTCCAAAGATTAATTCTCCTGAGACGGTGAATGATTTCAGACCTATTTCGCTGACCAATACATGTTTGAAATTTATCACCAAAATTCTGGCTAATCGTTTTCAAGACAAATTTTTTGGATGCATCCATGCTAATCAATATGGTTTCATCAAATCAAGAACTATTCAAGATTGTTTGGCTTGGTGTTTTGAATACATTCACCAATGTAAGCAATCTAAGCAGAGAGCGGTGATCTTCAAGATTGATTTTGAGAAAGCTTTTGATACCATTGAGCACTCTGCTATTCTGCAAATTTTGAGATTTAAGGGTTTCCCTCCCTTAGTAATCAAATGGGTTAAGGAAATCCTAGCTTCTGGATCTTCATCGGTTCTCTTGAATGGGGTCCCAGGTAAACCTTTTGTTTGTAGAAGAGGTGTCAGGCAGGGGGGTCCTTTGTCCCCAATACTTTATGTGTTGGGTGGGGATCTGTTGCAAAGTATTGTAAACCTGGCACTAAGAGAAGGAAGACTCAGATTGCCAATTCCAATTGGTGGAGACTTTCCAATTGTGCAATATGCAGATGACACTTTAGTCATTCTTCCTGCTGAACCGGCTCAGTTATTGGTTTTTAAGGACCTGCTTAATCTTTATGCTCGTCTCACTGGGCTAAAGGTGAATTATAAGAAATCGTCGATGATACCGATTAATTTATCCCAGCAGGAAACGGTTAACTTGGCTTCTGTCCTAGATTGCACTGTGGCTTCTATGCCCTTTACATATTTAGGCTTGCCTATGGGAACCACAAAGCCAACTATCAAGGATTTTGCTCCATTAATTGATAGAATTGAGAGGAGACTTTCGGCTACTGTCTCTTTCCTTTCTTATGGGGATAGTTTGGTTCTTGTGAATTCGGTTCTTTCCTCCTTGCCTTCTTATTACATGTGCACTCTTGTAATTCCTAAAGGTGTCATTGATATAATTGATAAAGCAAGGAGGAGATGTTTATGGAGGAAGGACAAGAATAAACAAAGAGTGAACTCTTTAGCTGCCTGGGATATGATATGTAGACCCAAAAACAAAGGAGGATTAGGGATCATCAATATCCAGATTCAAAACAGAGCTCTGTTACTGAAGTTCCTGGCAAAATTCTATAATTCTGTGGATATCCCTTGGGTCCATTTAGTAAAGAATGCTTATTATTTCCAAACAGTACCGCATGTTGTCACCTCTTGTGGTTCTTTCTGGTGGAGAGGTGTTATGCAATTGGCAGAAACTTGGTGATCCTTGTCCTCTTGTGTTTTGGGTAATGGTTTTACTGGGATTTTCTGGAAGGATTCGTGGATGGGACAACCTTTGGCTATAAAATTCCCGAGATTATTTTCCTTCGCCAAGGATCCTCTGTCCTCTATAAGAGACATTCTTTTAATGACAGACCTCTCAGATGCCTTTATTTTGCCGTTTTCAATTGAAGCTTTCCAGGAGTTTAATGATCTGAGTGTCATTATAAATAATGTTCAGTTGACTGACAGTGAGGATAGTTGGAGATGCAATCTCAATAAAGGGGTATACACCTCCAGAAAATTCTATCAGCTGCAATTTGGTCATTTAAATCCTGATGGGCCTGCAAAGTGGATATGGAAATCCAAATGTATGTCAAAACATAAATTCTTTGCTTGGCTGATTCTCAAGGATAGGATTAATACAAAGGATATGATCAAAAGAAGAAACTGGAAGATAGAAGGTACAGATCATTGTGTTCTTTGTTGTACACAGTGCAATGAGGACTGGATACATCTGTTCTTTCAATGTGTTTTTAGCTCTCGAATTTGGAATTATTTGCAAATCAGTTGGAGTGATAACACACTTGTGCAAAATCTTGCTGCTGCCAAAAAGTCTTTCAAGGGGCCATGTTTCACTGAGATTGTGATTCTTGCTTGCTGGAATATTTGGAAGCAGAGGAATGGAGTAATTTTTAAATCAGAAAGACTTTCCTTTATGGGATGGAAAGTGGGCTTCATGTTTGATCTCCTTATGCTTAAGCATAGGTTGAGTGCTGCTGTGGCTGCTGACTTAGCTTTATGGATTAATTCCTTAATTTAGCCTGGGATAGACTGTCTTAGTCTAATTCCATGTATATTTGTACATATTTGTAACTGTAACGCTTGTGGTTGGTAATAAAGGGCTGTGGGGGACTCCCCTGCAGTAGAAATGTTTCAAAAAGTGCAATGGGCGGCGTTTTCGGATTCCCGGCGGCTCGCTTGCGGGCGCTGCGGCGGAGATTGACGGCGGCGTCACGGGTTCGGGCGGCGGTGGCGCGATTCCGGTAGGCTCGACGGCGGCGCGGCTCTGCTGGGTGTGGGCTCGAGCTCGGGCTCGCAGGCGCAGGACTGAAGTGGAGGAAGAAGAAAGGTCAGGAATGGCAGTTGGACCTAGGGTTACCCCTTGGGCGCCTATTTATAGGTGTGGGGGGGATGCCCTAGGTTTGGGCGGCAACTGCCGGATTTTCGGAAAAAGGTTATTCGGCCCGGATATTTCGGGATAAGTATCTGTCACATCCCAATTTTGCAATACCTGATAACACAGTTGTTTTGCTAATTGCTTGACAATTAAACTTTGATTGTGTTTGTTTAAGTGCAACTAAACAAACTATTTATAAACTTGCAAACTTAAAAAGATAGCAAAGCAGTAATCTAAAAATATTCAACATATTGTTCCAATGACCTTGGCAATATTTTCTAAAGTAAATATTGATCAAAGAGTTTTCCAAAAACTATCTTATGAATCTCATACTTGTTGAATATTATTACAAGACCTAAATTAAGAAAGAGGAAACACTTAATAAATTTCCCTAAAATATTATCAGAAAAAGAGGAATTCTTAGATGCTTCACCAAAATATTATCAAATGTTTTTCCAACCTTGCAAGCTTAAAAACAAAGGTAGTGGAGAGCATTGACTTGCTATCCCTAGTCACATAATTATTTTGGCAAAGCATTGTTAAAGAAAAGCCAAGTGCCTTATTAAATTGAAATTCCAATATTTCCAGAAACAGAAAACTAAAACAAGTTACTATTGGAAACTTTTTTCAAATGATCTGAAATTAATACCATTGCTTCCTTATATCAAATAAGGAACACACACAAGAGGAGACCAAAAATTGAATCAATTAAAGTCCTGAAAACATGTTTTTTCTCCACAGCAACATTTGGAATTTTGAACAAGTTTGTTCTACAAACTTTTTCAAAATGCCATGAAATAAATACCACATGCTCTATATCATAAATAAGGATTAAAACCAAAAGGGAACAAGTTTTTGAATAATTTAAGTTGCCAAAACCCCCTGTTTTCTAGACAGCACCTTTTTGAAATTTGAACAAGTTTGTTCTATGAAGTAACTCAAAATGACTTGAATCTTCAACCACATAAGGAACACACCAAATAAGGAATCTGTGACAAAAATTATCATTTTTGGAAGCTCCTAAGTAGGTTAATAAATTCAATGTCCATTTATGTAAGAATTCAAATTTGAACAACTTTGAATTATCAAGTTTATCCAATTGAGCCAATTTTCACATATGTTGTACATCTATACTAATAAGAATTTTGGGCAAAAGGATTTCAATTTATAACTTTGTTTGCTTGGTGAAAACAACCCTTTTCAGAGAGGACAGGGACTTCTTTGTAAATAGCCAGGGGCCTAAATGTAAGCTGAGTCACACCATCTTCTTCCTCTAGCTCTCTGTAGCAGTAGTGCACCTACGCCATTGCTTCGATTAGAAGGAACCCTTGAGGGATAAGAGGCCCCCCCATGTGCTCTGTCTCCCACATGCTCCCTCTCTCCCCCCTCAAGCTCACTCTCTCTCTCTGCTCAAAATTGCACCAAACCGAAACCCTAGCTATGGAGGTCGCCGGCGATTCGGCAGTTGCAGAGCTCGCCGCCAGCCACCGAGTGGCTCATCGCCTCCGCCTAGTCTTGCTGAGCGCCCCTGCAGAAAGAATCGTGGCAGGAGCACGCGTGGAGGCCGCGCCATCCTTGTTTCCTCTCCGAGTCCGGCGGGCTCCGGCGAGCCATTCCCGCCGACTCACTCCTCCTCCGCCCTCTCCGAGCTTCCCATCGCGTCTAGGGTAAGCGTGCGAGTCTCCCGGTCTACTTTCCCCTCTCCCTCTCCCCCTATTTCTTTTATATAGTCCTCTAACTAATGAGTGCCTAGTATTTTTGCTTGGGATTTTTAGTGCTAAATGAAAATGTGTATGCTTCTGTTTGTAAGTGGTGGTAATCATGTGTAGCTTGCTATGAAAAAATCCATCTTTGGAGTGTTGTTTGATTCCATTAGTAATGCCCTTTTTATTACTACTAGTATGTAGGAGTTGCCCTGCAAATTGATGCATTGTTTTGCTAAATGGGATATTTTTGTTATACAAAGTATAGATGTTTTTCACTACTGTTTTTATGACATGGACCCTCTGGTTGTATTTCAATTACTTGATTGAAATGCATCCATTGATTCTTCATGTTTGAGTAGTACTAGTTTCCTTAGCAGTTTTTGTATTGAATTATTTTTCCTGCCAACTTGTGTTTGGTAGATATGTGTGTATCCTTGCATGAGGACATGTTTTCATTTCCCATTATGATAACATGGTTCCTTGTTTGCATTTTAATACTTTACTTATTATGCATGCTTGCATAGCAAACTCAAACTTTTAGTAGAAACATGTCTATAGGATTCCTCCTTTTTATTCATTGTTTCTATTGTTCTCACTATGAGAAGTTGTGTGTTTTGTGATGAGTATATTGACTTGTTGCACTTGGGTAGGCCCACTGATTTGTAAAAGTAACTTTTGCAAATCATGTGTCTTATTTATTCTTGATGAGAATTTAGGCTTAGTAGATTAGCTACCTTGTTCTTTTTGTGGTGTGGTTGATAGACCCATTGCCATGCTTATTATCGTGCATGTTTTATATACTCTTAGTAGTCTCACCCTTGTGAAACTAAGTTTATTTTGGGTTTATTAATATCTTGGTATGAGAGTGGCACACCCACTGAATCCATTATATTGAGGTTGTGAGATATGTTCCTCCAACCATAAGTTGTCTTATTAAATGGCATTTCTGCCAAGTGTGCTTGTTTGATTGTTTGCCTCCATTAATAATTGTGTGATTGGTAATTACTAGTTTCCTTGCTGTATGTATTGTTTGGTATTATTGCTTGCCTTGATTGGTTCTGAATGTGTGTCCTTCATTCCTTTTACGGTGTTAGAAAACGAAGAGGAAGGAAGTGTTGGGAAGCTCTGTTTCAAGTTCCAGTCACTCCAAAACCAGGGACACAAGGAGATACCAGGCAAGCCATCCTGATGCTTGCTGATACAATACTTATCATTATCTATCATGCATGTTTTACCTCTGAAGTTTTACAAAAACTTGATTATCAAAACTATTTTTGATGTGGATTTTACTACTATACTATATTATAGGTTACTATTATGCCAGTAGTTAAACTTGGTAATACCAAGCCCATAAGCCACCATATGGTATTTATTACCATCAAATATACTAGTCCCTAAGTGGACACCCTAAAATTGTGATTCTACAAAACAAAGGCTTTACGGAAAAATCCGGAGAAAAGGCGGATCCTTGTTCTCCGGAGGAATGTGGAAGTGGTCATTTTTTAGAAAGTGGTGTTTTCAAAAATGACACATAACCTAGTCTTCGCTGGACAACCTTTACCGTACTGCCACTTTACCCCAATATGGGTAGGGGCTTGATTAAAAACTTGTTATGGTTAGTATGTGAGCTATCTCAAGTGCTATAGGGGAATGGATCCTCCGAACCGAAATGTCGCTAGGAGTGGGGAATACGGGACATCTAAAGTGTGGGATTAATTTTCCCTCCGGATGCAGCAGTTGGGTCTCCTGTTTGGGCGGTGTGGGACACGGCTTGCCAGGGAGGGTAACCCCAATTGAAGAGATAGTCATGTACTAGCTTGCACATAGTGGATAGTCAAGATCAGTTATCTGATGTTCTCATAGGTTGGGAACAGTCCATGGTTGTTTCATGGCGGATTCTGGATCTAGTGGAAATGTGTACACCTCTGCAGAGTAAAACTATTTCGAGATAGCCGCGTCCTCGGATATGGACGGTTGAATGGCCATGTAGCTAGCATTGTGTCAATGTTTTCAAAAGAGGAAGTTTTTGAAAAGGAATTTTGAAGGGAAGTGTTGAACTTGTGAAGATCAGAAAGGAATGCAAACGTATACCGTGGAGGTATCGTCGATGATGAAAAGCCAAATGTTGTTATACAAAACAAAATGTTTTGCAAAGAAAACCTTTTCTACTCTAAGCAAGAATTCTGGAAACTGATTCCAAGAAGTTTTGCAAAGAGAAAATATTCTTTAACAAAGCTTTACAAAACCTCTTGTACATGTGATATCTACAAGAGAAATAAAACTATATTATTTTTCTTCTGAAGTATCTTCTTCAACAAAGATACAGATAAACTTGACTACAACTGTGGTGTCATCATATATGAACACCATTGATAGTGAACCCTATTTATAGCCTACCTATTCCACCATATAAGCATACTTGCATGTTGGTAAGTGATATGATGGATGTCTTGCTAAGTACATTCAAATGTACTCATTATGGTTTCGCCCCTGGTATCTACTTGCCAGACTTTGAGAAGGAGCCTCCGAAGGAGATCTATGAAGAGAAGTACGGAGCCGACGGCTTTGCGAACTAGGATCGTCTCCGGGTCAGCAGCCTGTAGGTTAAGGCGTGACTTGGGCTCAACTACGTTGTGTTTCTTTAATTGTCTTCCGCTGTGTTTGTTAAGTTGCCTGCCCTTGTGGCAGTTGTGTTAGACTTGATCATGTGATCATTTTTGTCATACCTTTATGTTGTTCGTGTAATGGATGATGTATTTCTGTGTGCCAACTGTGTATGTTGTTCACGAATGATATTTCTGGGATCGTGAATGTATGCATACGGAGGGTTTCAGACTGCCGGTCTGGGGTCCTTACAGTATCAAAGCGCCCATTGCGACATATCCGGAAAGAGATTAGATTGGATTGCGGGCGTGATATTCGGACTGATTGGCAACGGCACGAATCCGGGTCTTGTCGCGCTTTCCTCGGAGTGTTGACCCAGGAAAATGATGTTTGACTCGGAAAAACCGGGTTATTATATGGACCGCCTACAGAGCAAGGCCTAGCTATAATCAAAGCATTCTGACCCGGTATTTTAGAGACTTGTATGTTTATTGTTTTGCAGGGAATAGCGTGCGCTTCATGGTTGATCCTACGAAGCCCAAGCTATTCTGAGGACTACTGATGGAGGGATGATAACCCGGTAGGCTAATGCCAAGGTAAAACCCGGCCCAAAGGGAATCACGCAAGACCCGGCTCAAGGAAGAGGAGTTTCTAGAAGGCCCAAGAAGGGCGTAGGCCTTGTAACCCGGCCTTTGGGGTTACTATTAGGAAACTTAGGGTTGTGTACGGTTTCCGGGTAGGATTCCGAGTGTGCCTTGTATAGGAATTCAGGGAGCCGGGTAAGATATAAGCCGGCTCCTAGGGTTAGGAAAAGGGAGCTTCACCAGATATTCGAGTATCCCTGTAATACGAGAGTTGATAGTTGTAACCCTAGATCGGAGACTCGGCGACATTATTGCCAGAGCTACCAGCTCGATTGATAGCATGATTTCCCCTGAGCTAAACCCTCTCCCAAACACCAGAGTCGAATTGCCCCAAGATAAGTTACCCCTGGTAACGTTTGCCGTGATTATCCCACGACAGTTGGCGCCCACCGTGGGGCCTACGTCCAAGGGTGTTTACATCACAGGAGAAGGTCGGGAAAGCATGAAGAACCTCGTCGTCGGCGAGATCTACACCAACCCTGAAGGAGAGAAGATGGTAGACGACTTTGGTTGGGGACCAGAGTCGGATCTGCTAGGAACCGGATCTATCGTCACGATCGGCCGGGTCAACGTCTTCGTCGGCATGGTACGTACATCCAATTCTATTCCTGATGATATTGAATATGATACTGTGTCAGGAGATGCGACCCGCGTTCAGTCAGACGGAGAAGAATCGGTCGGGACAGCCGATCCGGTAGAAGAGCCCACCACGAAGAGGGAGGAGCCGGTATGGACCCCGAGTGGCCGGGTCATGAGAGAAGATGACACCGAGTCTATCCTGCACCTGCTGGAAGATCGATACGAGGAGGATAGCTGCGATAAGGAAGAATACGAGTCTTCGCCAGGCTTCGCGCTCCAGGTCGCGGTCTACACAGCCCCTGCAACCAATCTCAATCAGGGAGATGTGACGACGGCCGCGGTCGGAGCGGCGCGAGCGCTGGCCCAGCAGCAAGTTCCGGCTGATGGAAACCCGGTTATAGCCCAGGTTGACGGAGAGTCGGCTTCAGTCACCAGCCGTGCCGGGGAAAGCGAGCGGCAGAGAAACATGTTTGGGTTTATGGCGAACAGAACTCTAGGAGCGGGACCTTCGAATCCGCGAAACCCGGCTTTGTTCAACAACAACCTGATCTTAGATCCCACGGTGCTAGCAACGGTGATAACCCCAGAAAACGCGGCGGAGCGCGCCCGAGATCTGGATGTAGCTCGCCGTGCATTGGATCAGCAAACGAGAGATGTTGAAGCTGAGAAACAAGGGATAGCCGCGCACCAGCGTGAGCAGGAAGAATTGGAGAACCGGCTGCATGTCCAGTCGACTAGGATTTACAATCAGAGGCACCAGACGAGATTACCGGCTACAGGTGGAAACCTGCAACCAGCCGCACTGTTCATTACCCCTCAGGATCAACCAATTCCGGCTGTGAATCAGGAAACCGGACATCAAGCTGCAACCCTGGGAGGACAGCCAGCAAACGTGCAAGCCGGGTTACCCACGTTGCAAACAGGAATCGCCACTGGCAATGCAGCAGCACCACCACCACCACCACGATTTCATACTCCACCAGGTCACTTCAACAACCCCATGGATAACGTGTATGCAGCAACGTTGGAACTTGATTGCATCCCCGTAGGAGAGTCACCCCATGCAGCGGAGACCCGGCGGGCAATAGATTTGCTGCGCATGGCAATAGTTCAGCAGGCCAATTACCCGGATAATAGGAGTGGAATGCACGGAACACCATATGTAAGCCGGCAGAACGGAAATACCGGCAATATCCAGTCGAGTTAGGCGCGGCGGAGGGCAGAGCAGCAGCAAATGTCGCCTCCTCCCCGTAGGCCAGCAACGCCTACAGCATCAGCGGCACAAGTTATTGTGGACAGTTCTCGAGCCAGGCGAGCAGCAGCCGGGTCTGTGGTACGGGGACCCGTAGCGGTTGCACCTCCCGTCGTACCCGCTGCGGCATCACACATTTCCCGAGTGAGGCCAGTACCAACAAACCTCACCGGGCCTAAGTGTTTGTCGGACACCATCAGGGCTGAGCCTTACCCGGATAATTTCAAGGAACCGGGTAAGGTGGTTAACTATGAGCCGACCATGGATCCAGAAACCTGGTTGAGCAGTTACGAGATGGCCATGTCAATCCGCAACGCATCTGAGAATCTTCAAGCCAAATTTATGTACCTAATGATGTCAGAGGGAGCAGCAAAGTTATGGTTCAATAACCTACCCGAGAAATCCGTCAATTCATGGGGTGAGCTGAAAACTGCCTTTATCAAGCACTTTCATGGAACGTGCAGGAAGTTGTTTACGATTGATGATCTAGAGCGATGTGTCCAGAAGAAGGGAGAGTCGGCACGCAGTTGGGTGCGCCGGGTTATGGAAATTCTCCACTCGTCCACTGATATCCAGCCAAAGGATGCATTACAAGTTATGGCAAAAACATGCAAGTACATACCCTTAGTGCAAAAACTGACACGCATGAAGTCTAGCCGGCACGCTTCAGAGGTTACAATGGGAGAGTTGATGGACGCATGCAACAAGCACGCCACCACAGATACCACAGAGGAGGATGTCGATGATAAGAAAGCAAAAGCCAACGCGAGTAATAGTGGAAGACCCGGCAATGGAGCTGCACCGGGTAATAATGGAGGGAATAACGGAAACAACCAGCACAAGCGCCCATATGAAGGAAACTCCGAGTTTGTCGCCAATACAGAAGCCGGTTTTGCGAGACCCAGAGCTGAGGGAAATTTCAACGGAGGAAACTTCAATGGAGGAAATTATCAAGGACCACCAAGGCTGGCTAATCATATAGAGGCCTTCAGGATGCCCTGTCCGCGTCATAGCAGGAACGGCAGGCCGGCTAATCATTCATTGGAGCAGTGCGTAGATTAACAGAGATGGAAGAACGAGGAAATACAAAAGGCCATGCGAGGCGCAGGCCGGGGAGCAGGACCGGGTCCGGGCGGAAACCCGGGCAATGGCCCAACCCCGGCTGGCAACACAGGAGGTGGTAATCCGGGTAACAATCAAGGAGGCGCTGGAGGTTTCCAAGCCAACCCAAAGCAGCTAGGGCAGTACCACGTCCACACTACGGGGACTTCCAATAAAGATAGAAAGATACTCAAAAGAGCAGTAAATTCGGTTTCTTCAGCTGTTCCGAGATACTTGAGATGGTCAGATCAAGAGGTCACATGGAGCAGGAGGGATCACCCGGAAACAATAGAACATCCGGGTGTGCTGGCTTTGGTAGTTGCACCACAGGTCAATGGTTACGAGCTGAAAAAGGTTCTGATGGATGGTGGGAGTAGCATCAATATCTTATATTGGGAAACTTTCCTACGCATGGGGCTCAAGGAGTCTCAGTTGCAGAAAAGTTCTACAGTTTTTCATGGGATCGTGCCGGGTCACTCGACGTGCCCAGAAGGGAAGATAACACTAGAGGTTGCTTTTGGAGAATCGAAGGACAATTTCCGAGTGGAGTGGCTCACGTTCGAGGTGGTAAAACTGCGCAGTCCTTATCGCGCGCTGTTCGGAAGGCCGGCTTACGCTAAGTTCATGGCCAGGCCGTGTTACGTATACCTACAGCTAAAGATCCCGGGTCCCAAGCAAACCATTACCATACATGGCAACCGGGTTATAGCAGCTGAGTGTGACGAAGGAGACGCGGCAATGGCAGAACAGGCGTGCAGGAAGGAAGAGCTTAAGTATTACCGGTCTCAGGTAGACCCGAAAGATAGAACAGCATTGAAAAGACCGAATACGGAAGATGAGAGAGAAAAATTCAAAGCAGCACAGGACACAAAGATGGTGGCTTTTGTCGAAGGCAATCCCTCCAAGCAATTTGCTATAGGATCTAACCTAGACAGTAAGCAGGAAGAAGCACTCATTGAGTTTATTCGTGGTAATCAAGATGTTTTCGCTTGGACGCCTAGCGATATGCCGGGTATCCCGACCGAGTTAGCTGAGCACAGTTTGCATGTTGATCCCAAGTCTCGGCCTGTGAAGCAGGGCCTGAGAAAAATGAACGAGGAAAGAAGAAAGGCTATAGGAGCGGAGATAGCTCGGCTCCTTGCAGCCGGCTTTATCATGGAAGTCTTTCACCCGGATTGGCTGGCAAATCCGGTTCTGGTGATGAAAAAGAGCAACGAGTGGAGGAAGTGCATAGACTACACGAGTCTCAACAAACATTGCCCAAAGGATCCGTTTTCCCTTCCAAGGATAGATCAGATTATAGACGCAGTGGCTGGAAGTGACCTATTGTGTTTCCTGGATGCCTATTCCTGGTATCACCAGATCAAGCTCAAGAAGGAAGATTGGGAGAAAACATCGTTCATAACCCCCTTTAGAGCTTTCTGTTACAAAATCATGACTTTTGGGCTAAACAACGTTGGCGCAACATACCAACGGTGCATTCAGAAGTGTTTTGAGGATCAGATTGGACGCAACGTTCATGCTTATGTTGATGATGTGGTGATTAAAACCAGGAAGGCAGAAACATTCATTTATGACCTAAAGGAAACGTTCAGAAATTCGAGAAGATATCAGATGAAGCTTAACCCCACAAAGTGTGTGTTTGGAGTTCCAGCAGGAAAATTACTCGGTTTCATTGTTTCCGAGAGAGCAATTGAGGCAAACCCGGACAAAACTAAAGCTATTCAGAATCTGAAAAGCCGGAAGGCCTGAAGCATGTTCAAAAGCTTACAAGATGTGTAGCAGCATTAAGCCGGTTTATATCCAGGCTTGGAGAGAAGGCAATACCTTTATACCGACTCTTGAGGAAAACGGACAAATTTGTTTGGGACCAAGAGGCAGACGAGGCGTTCGAAGCTCTGAAAAAGCAATTATCTGAGGCACCGATTCTGGCGGCACCGGGTCCTAAAGAGCCCATGTTGTTATACGTTGCGGCCGGGCCCCGGGCGGTTAGCGCCGTGGTTGTTGTCGAGCGCAAAGAGGATGGAAAGGATCACCCGGTACAAAGGCCGGTTTATTATGTGAGTGAAGTACTATCGGAAGCGAAGCAGCGTTACCCACATTGGCAAAAACTAGTTTTCGGGGTCTTCATGGCCAGCCGGAAATTGAAACCATATTTTCAGGAACACCCCATAATAGTGGTTAGCTCTATACCAATGGCAGATATTATCAGAAATTCAGATGCGACAGGTAGAATAGCCAAGTGGGCCATTGAGACGGGAGATTATCACATCAACTACGAGCCCATGTCTGCAATCAAATATCAAGCTTTAGCTGATTTTATCAATGATTGGACTCACACAAGCATGCCCACAATGATGCCAAGTTCTGAGTCTTGGGTGATGAACTTTGATGGTTCTAAGCAGTATGAGGGGTCAGGAGCTGGGGTGGTACTCACATCACCCAAAGAAGACAAATTGAGCTACGTGTTGCAGATTCACTTCGATTGCTCCAACAATGTGGCCGAGTATGAGGCATTATTACATGGATTGAGAATAGCAAAGGAGATGAACATTAGGCGAATACGGTGCTATTGAGACTCGGATCTTGTGGTCCAGCAGGTCTCAGGAACCTGGGATAGAAAAGATGCAACAATGGCAGCATATCGCAGAGAGGTGGACAGGGTTGCCGGGTCTTTTTCTGGGTATGAGGTGGAACATATTGACAGGCGAAAGAATGAGGCAGCAGATGCGCTCGCAAGACTCGGCTCGCGCAGAGAGCCGGTTCCACCTAATGTTTTCCTGGACGAGTTATGGCGGCCATCTGTTAAAACCGAGTCTGAGGAAGAGGTGGCTAACCAAGACCCGGATTTGGAGCTCGTGGCCACAGTACGTGTTGTTCCCGAGTGGACAGAGTCGTTTTTGTCCTACCTATCACGAGGCGTGTTGCCACCACAGGAAGTTTTAGCAAGGCAAATTCTGAGACGAGCAAAGGGCTATTCTATTATCAATGGAGAGTTGTATAAAATAAGTGCAGCAGGAGTCTTTTTGCGCTGTGTGGCACCAGAAGAAGGCCGACAGATTTTGAAAGAGATCCATGAAGGTGATTGCGGGCATCATGCCTCCACAAGATCCCTTGTGACCAAAGCATATCGACACGGTTTCTTCTGGCTCACGGCCTTAGCAGACGCGGAGCGCTTGGTGGCAAGGTGTGATGGATGTCAAAGGTACGCTCGCCAAACCCATGTGCCGGCTATGGAGTTGCAAACAATCCCGCTGACCTGGCCGTTTGCTGTTTGGGGTATGGATATGGTGGGCCCCTTCCACATGTCACCTTGCAAAAAGACTCATCTTTTGGTAGCTATTGATAAGTTTACTAAGTGGGTTGAAGTTATGCCAGTTACCAATTGCGAAGCAATCACAGCAGTCAAGTTCCTGAAAAGGATTATCTACTGGTTTGGATACCCTCACAGCATAATAACAGACAATGGAACCAACATGTCCTTAGGGGAGATGGAGAAATTTTGCGGGAACAATGGTATCCGGCTTGACATAGCCTCGGTAGCCCATCCACAAGCTAATGGATAGGTGGAGAGGGAAAACCAGGAGTTACTTCGTGGGTTAAAACCACGGCTGCGAGTCCCGTGCATCAGAGCTGCTGGAGCATGGGTCGAGGAGTTACCATCAGTAGTTTGGGGAATTAACACTACACCTAACAGATCTACTCAGATGACCCCGTTTTTCATGGTTTATGGTGCAGAGGCAGTGTTGCCGAGTGAAATTATTCATGACTCGCCCCGAGTGTCGGCTTATGTCGAGGTGCAGAATGAGAAGACCCGTCAGGATGCTGTGGATATGCTAGAAGAACACAGGGAGCAAGCCTTGGAGAGATCAGCCATATATCAGCAAGATTTGAGGAGATACCATAGTCGGCGAGTCAAAACCCGGGTCTTCCAGGAAGGGGACGTGGTATTGCGCTTGGTACAATCAAAGGAAGGAAAGCACAAGTTATCTCCACCATGGGAAGGACCGTTCATCATAAGCCGGAACCTGCACAACGGATCATATTACTTAGTAGATGCAAGGGAAGAGTCGGATACTGTCAATGACACCGTCCACACCACTTCATCTATGTAAGAAAGGGAAAGACCATGGAACGTGGCTCAGCTACGTCCCTACTACACCTAGCATAGGCTAGGTTTACAAGTGAATTACACGATGTAACAGGCAGCAGGTTTCAGACGCACTCTTTTCCTATCCAGGGTACCTAAGGGGACTGGAGGGTTTTTAATGAGGCGGCTTGCTGACCTAACTTTTCTCATATCAATAAAGAGATGGTTAAACTATGATATTGCTTCTTTCTTATTTATTTTTGTTAAGTTTTTATTTTTTGTTCTTTACTTTCTATTTTTTACTTTATCAGGTAAGTATTATTTGTTTGCTTATAGTACATTAGTTTTGTATTTTTCCTAAAATTGTGTATATAGGTCTTCGGGGCTGATTGCTTGAATAGCACAGTTACAAACTCAAAGACCCGGCCACGATGCCATTAAGTTATAAAGACCGATTACTTGCAATAAGTACGGTTACAATCTTATAACCGGACAATAGAGCCAAATTTTCCTGATTTCTCTTGTTTAAGCTTGATGTGACTCGCAAAAATGTGGCATGCTTTGCTAACGTGTAATCACAATCAGTCATGATGCCCAATGGGACTTGCCTGACCCTGTTTTTATAAAGTTATAGCAGCATTGAATATCCACGCGAAAGCCGGCTTACAACAAAGAGGATCAAAAGGGTCATCTAAACCACAAGTTATGCAGAGTACAAAGTTAACAGCCAGAAACTCACAATATAAGCATAACTTCAAACCTACGTGAGCAACTCTATGTTTTGGGCCTTAGTAAAAACAATTTGCTTTTTTGAAAACTACAAATCCCTAGACTCGGAAATTCGGGCCTTGGGGACTTGGGAATTTGAGAAAAGCAACAAATTGTTTAGCTATTAAGCTTAAAAACCCAAAAATCCGAGTCTTGGGGACTTAAGAAATAAAAGTCCACTTGGTCAAAAATCCCGAGACCTGGAAACCGAGTCTTGTCGTGGGATAATCACGGCAGACGTTACCGGGGGTAACTTGTCTTGGGGCAAATCGACTCTGGTGTTTGGGAGAGGGTTTAGCTCAAAGGAAACCATGGTGATATGCGATCTGGTAGCCGGCAATCAAGTCGCCGAGTCTCCGATCCGAATATATTATCTCAACTCTCGTGTTACAATGGATACTCGATACCTCGCAATTTGGCGATTGTGTTCTTACTCACGATACAACTTGTCTAACCCTAACCTAGAGGCCGGCTTATATTACATCCGGACCCCCTGACTTACTCTCCAAGGCGTACTCTGAATCCTACCCGGACACTGCTTACAAACCCTAAACTTCCTTACCGGAACCCACAATCCGGATTACGGGGCCTATGTTCCTGGGCCTTCTAGAAGCTCCTTTATCCTAAGCCGGGTCTTGTGCAGCGTCCTTTGGGCCGAGTTACTCCTTGGCGTTAGCCTACCGGGTTATCATCCCTCCATCAAGTCTCACAGAAGGAAAAAGAGCGAAAATCAGAAAAGCAGCAAAAAGTTCAAGACTAGGAATAAACATATCAAGGTGAGGGGCCAGAAGGGCCACCATAGCTATTAAAGTTTAAACGTATTACAAACCAGGGAAATAGTATTGAAAAGTGCACAGGCGCACTATTAAAAGAATAATTGTATCAGGCATATTACATAATGCCTATTGGCCGAATAAAGCGTTTGGGGCAAGAAACAAATAAAACCTCACTCGGCATCCATGCCCGAGTCATCAGCAGTTTTCTTGGTAGCCGGGTCTTCAACATGCTCCTCGATGGTTTTCCCTGCCTCCATGTCCGGGTTAGACGCAGTGTCCGGCTTATCATCCCTACATCCGGACCCCCTGACTTACTCTCCAAGGCGTACTCTGAATCCTACCCGGACACTGCTTACAAACCCTAAACTTCCTTACCGGAACCCACAATCCGGGTTACGGGGCCTATGTTCCTGGGCCTTCTAGAAGCTCCTTTATCCTAAGTCGGGTCTTGTGCAGCGTCCTTTGGGCCGAGTTACTCCTTGGCGTTAGCATACCGGGTTACATCCCTCCATCAGTAGTCCCCAGAATAGCTTGGGCTTCACGGGATCCTCCTTGAAGCGTACGCTATTCCCTGCAAAAATAATAAACATACAAATTCATAGAGGCCGGGTTAAGTTGCTTTAATAAACAGCTAGGGCTAACTCCATTGGTGGTCCATATAATAACCCGGCTTTCTCTAAGTCCATCTTTAATTTTCCGGGTCAATGTTCCAAGGAGGATGCAGAAGACCCGGCTCACTTTGCTCATTAATTGATCCGAATATCGCGGGAAGGATTCATTTCCTATCCATTCCGGATATCCCGTCCAGCACTTAACGCGCATCCCAGAAAATCAGGACGGGTATCTCTTATCCCAAAGATTTCGGGTCCCGCCTGTTGGCCTAGGTTTACTCACCCGTACCTATAAATAGGTACACGGGGGGGTGACCTAACCCCAACGGCTCACTCCCTCCTTCTTCTTCCTCCTCACCTGCGCTTCCACACCCGAGCTCTCAGAGCGCCACCACGGAGACCTCGCGCACGTCGCCGAAGCAGTGCCGCCGCCAGCTGTGTTCCTCCATGGTCCGCCCCGCGCCGCCGTCAATCTCCGCCGCCGCGCCTCCGAGCTGCCCGCCGGGAGTCGCACGCGGGCACCACGACTGCGCCATCTGTCGCCGTCGCATCCTCCTCCAATCCGCGCAGGTAAGGTTCCTATTCCCCTTGATTCAATGAGAAATTTCTTCGGTTGACTAGATTGGATCTTGGTCCGCCGCGGGCCATTTCTCGCCCCGCGCCGGATTAGGTCGCATAGCTCCTCCCTAGTCCATCCAATTGCCTAATAGATGACCACACATCACTCCCCTATTGCTCATAATCACTAATTTCTCCACGAAATTGATAGCAAAATTTCCAATCTAGATGTAGTTCATCGAAATTTCCGCGGCTGCTCATAGATACCCGGAAAATCCTCCTTTTCCGGTTGTTTTACTTGCGCTAGATACATAAGCAATCAGCCTTTTTTCGTAAATACTTGCCGACACGTAGACATCCCATAATTTCTGTACCACTCTTCGATACCCGGATAATCTGTAGTCTTTATACTATTTATCAATACTCGGCAAATCCATAACTTCCGAGTCTGATGCTTTATATCCTTTTGTCTTGTACTTTTGCAGACTGAATCAATGGCTCCCAAGACCAAAGGGAAGCAGACGGCTAAGCCGAGAACGACCCAATCCATATCCGCCAATTGGGCACGATCCTCCGTGACCCAGGCCAAGCTGGAGGAGCTGGCCGAGTTGGGCGTTCTCCCCCCACAGGAGGAGATCCACTGGAGGGTGCCGGGTGATGAGACCCGGCCTTCCCCTAACCCAGACGAGGTAATATGCTTCGTCGAACATGTGATCCGGGGGTTTCGCCCCCCGGGTCACTCTTTCTTTCGTGAAGTCCTCCGCCATTATGGCCTCCGTGTGTTCGACATAGGGCCTAACTCTATGTTGAACATAACCCACTTTATAGTTCTCTGCGAATCTTATTTGTGCATTCCGCCAAATTTGGCTCTGTTTATAGAACTTTTCCAGTGCAAACCGTGTCGCGAAAGCGGTGACGGGGCGCTCTTGGCTTGCGGCGGGGTTTCTATCCAGCGCCGCAAGAATTCACCCATGCCGACTCTCACCCTCAATTCACATGTTAAGCACTGGCAGCTTTCTTTTTTCTACTGCCGAGACACCTCCCCACCCGGCGAGAGGAAACTGCCGGGTTACTCGGAGGGTCTCTTAGATATCTCCGAAACTTTCAATGCCTTTGCCCCTGAGTCGGACAGGGAAGCCATCCAGCCCCACCTGACCAAAATAGCCGTCCTTTTCTCCCACGGTCTCACTGGGCTCAACCTAGTTAAGACTTGGGTAGATTTCCGCATCCAGCCCAATTCTATTCGCCCAAAACTGATGTGCGAATATTCGGGGCACGTTACGGACGCGCTCCGTTACTCCTCGAAGAACTATCCGGCGGGTGATACCAATAAAACCATCAAGAGCTTCCTGACCGAGAAGCTGGAGGTGATAAAGAGCATAGCCGGGTTAGCGCCGTTTACCCGGGATAACCCGGCTCCAGCGGTAAAACCCGACACTTATACACTTTCTCATACTTTGACTTGATACAAACACTAACTCCCATTTTCATGCTTTTATCTCAGGCCGATAACGTTTTCTGGAGTATCGAGACCCCTCCCAACTCAGGTAACCCGGAGGAAGAAGAGGAAGAACCGGCCGATACACACGAAGGTATCACCCGGATTCCAATCACCCCAAACTCTATCACTTTGCTTTCTTTTTCCAACTATATGCACACGCCTTTCAGGGATGGATGACAAGGGTGACAATGACGACCAGAGGGACTCGGAAGAAACCGAGAGCGACAAAAGCGAAATTGAGCCGGAAGTCGAAGCCGGGACCAAGAGGAAAACCCGCGGGGTCGTCTTCAAGGTTCCATACCGCTCCCTTGCTTCTAAACCATACTCCTTTGCTAACATGTGCGAGCTAAACCGAGAATTATCCGACTGGCCGTACTTGAAGGATCCACCCGCGACCAAGCGCAGAGTGAATCGGAACTTTCCGGGTGAATCCACACTTAACCCGGGTATTCCGTCATCCCCGGCTCGTCGTGCTGGTATTTTTCAACCTCTTCCCGAATATCAAGGTTTTCCTTTTCCGAGTCACCCCTTAGCAGGGCAATTCCATGTCTTACTTTCTCAATGTTTATCATCTTCGTCCGGGTCTAGCAGCGAGTTCCCCTCGGACTTCATGGTGAACCCTGGGTACGGTTCTTCTCCTGATGTTCTAATACCTTTCCATAATTTTCTCTAATTACATGCTAACTGCTTATTTATACCATCCACAGAGCCACGGTGACTATCAGTGACCAAGAAAACATGGAAACCGAAGACCCGGGTAAGGAGAAACCGATTGATAAGACGACTGCCGCGGCTAGCGGCAAGGAAGAGCAGCAAGCGCCACCGAAAGACCCGGCTGATCAAGAAGCCGAGTATCCCATAGCCTCGCATGCACGCGAGGAGGAAGAGGCCACAATCCTGGGCACGGGGGGAGGCGAGCCGAACTCCGATATTCATACGACTCGGATGCCTTCCCCTGCCAAGGAGAAGACTCCAACTCCGGGTTACCAAGATCCCGGGCCTTCCAACTCGGACAATCACTCCTTCGACCAAATGATGAGTGCCCTCCTTGCCATGAAGGCCACAGAGAACACTATGTTAGAGCGCATGGCCGCTGAACACCGGGTAATACTAATTGATATCTCATGTTATCCATCTATTCCCCAAGTTCCGAGTCTAACTTGTCTAAGTTATACTCGGTACTCCTTTTAATGCTCGGCTGATCATGATATCCGACTAACGCTTAACTTTCCTTTCCTTTCAGACGCAAACGGCCCGGTCCGAGGAAATTTTGGCCAAGACCAATCAACTCCTGGATACCGAGGTAAGGCTAAGGGAAGCACTTGAAGCTGAGGTGAAGGCCTTGGAGAAAGATGTCACAAAGTACAAGAAGAAATACACCACTGCTCAAACTGCGCTGAAGAAGCTATCAGCTCAAGTTGCCGACACTTATCGTGTCCTCCTTGGTGAGATTTTGTTACTTACTGGTTCGTGTCTTCGTTTTTTTTTCTTGATTCATGATACCCGGGATGCTGTTGACGTAACCTTTATTGTTTGCATTGCAGTTGCTAACCTTGCGCCCCCATAAGAGGATGATATTCAGAAGGTAAAGAGCTTGAAGAATGTGCTCCAGAGGTTCTGCGCCGGCACTAAATGGATCCTGGACACCATCCAGTGGCCAACTGATGGATATCCGGGTATGGAAACCTTGATCCATGCGTGCTCCACTGTTCCCGCATGGATTGAGCTCTGGAAACGCTCGGCATGCCGGGTTGGGATGACCCGGGGGCTCATGCTGGCTAAGGCTTACTTTCCAAAGCTTGACCCGGCAAAGTTGGTGGCCGGGTTTCCAGAATACAAGGCTGATGGTTCTAGATTCGGCGGCAAGGATTTCAAAGCTGTGTAGTCCGAAGTGCGTCACTCGGCGACTACACTTGCCGATTCTCTGGATTTAAGCAACTTCGTAACTTAATACGACGCCAAAGGTAAATCTGTGAAGGAGGATATGCCTGTACCCTTTGATATCTTGGAAAAGTGGGATGCTGACTCGGCCAGGAAGAGGGAGGAAGCCGCGAAGAGGGAAGCCGAGTTGAAGTCAGCGCCCTCCTCCTCTACGCCGGCTGGCCGCCCGCCTGTTCGCCCTGATACTGCCAATCCGGGTGACAATACCAGGAAAGACACCGAGGAGCAAACGCAAGACCAAGACCCGGAATGCAAGGGTAAGGCTGTAGACTCAACCCAGGAAGCCGAATAAACTCTTGACTGATGTCGTTTCAATACCTCATTCGGCCAATGATCTTGTAAAATAATTATTCTTTTGATAGCGCGCTTGTGCGCTTTATGACACTGTTATCGTGGCTTGTAATGCACTTTGATACCTTAATAGCTTTCGTGGCCCTTCTGGCCTTTGGATGAATTTAATATCTATCTGCCTTTGAGCTTATTTACTCTTGATATTCCGACTTTCTTTATGGTTCCTTTTGTGAGACTCGGTTTCCGGGTCTCGTGGGTTTTGACAGGTGGACTTTTCTCCAAGTCCCCAAGACTCGGATTTTTGGGTTCTTGAGCTTAATAGCTAAATAATTTGTTTCTTTTTTCAAATTCCCCAGTCCACAAGGCCCAAACTTCCGAGTCTAGGGTGTTAGGTCTTTCAAAGAGAACAAATCTTTTTTGCTAAGCCCAAAACCTAGAGCCGTTTCACATAGGTTTTGAAGTTATGCTTAATAAACTGTGAGTTTCCGGTTATTAACCCTGTACTCTGCATAACTTGTGGTTTAGATGACCCTTTTGACTCTCTTGTGCTGTAAGCCGGCTTTCGCTTGGATAATCATGTTGCTACATCTATACGAAGACAGGGTCAGGCAATTCCCATTGGGCATCATGACTGATTGTGATCATATGCGAGCAAATCATGCCACTTTAGTGCGAGTCACATCGAGCTTAAGTAAGAAAACTCAAGAAAGTTTGGCTCCTTTGTCCGGTTATAAGCTTGCAGCCGTACTCGTTTGCGAGTAATCGGCCCTTATAACTTATAGGCATCATGGCCGGGTCTTTGAGTTTGTAACTGTGCTATTCAAGCAATCAGCCCCCAAGACCTAAATATATGGAAACTGCTAAAGAAACTAATGTACTAAAAACAGTAAATAATACTTACCTGGAAGAAGGATAAAAAACATAACAGAAATAAAAAGTTGATAAAAACACATGAAAAGGAAATAATATGTTGTTTAACCATCTCTTTATTGATATGAGAAAAGTTAGGTCAGCAAGCCGCCTCATTAAAAGCCCTCCAGTCCCCTTAGGTACCCTGGATAGGAAAAGAGTGCGTCTGAAACCTGCTGCCTGTTACATCGTGTAATTCCACTTGTGAATCTAGCCTATACTAAGTATAGTAGGGACGTAGCTGAGCCACGTTCCATGGTCTTTCTTTCTCTTGCATAGATGAAGTGGTGTGAGTGGTATCGTTAACCGTAGCCGACTCTTCCCTTGCATCTATCAAGTAATATGATCCATTGTGCAGATTCCGGCTTATGATGAATGGTCCTTCCCATGGCGGTGATAACTTGTGTTTTCCTTCTTTTGATTGTACCAGGCGCAGAACCAGGTCTCCTTCCTGGAAGACCCGGGTTTTCACGCGCCGGCTATGATATCTCCGCAAATCCTGCTGATATATGGCTGATCTCTCCAGAGCTTGTTCCCTTTCTTCTTCTAACATATCCACGGCGTCTTGCCGGGTCTTCTCGTTCTCCACCTCGACATAAGCCGATACTCGAGGCGAATCATGAATAATATCACTCGGCAACACCGCCTCTACACCCTAAACCATAAAAAACGGTGTCATCTGGGTAGATCTGTTAGGTGTGGTGTTGATACCCCAAACCACTGAAGGTAACTCCTCAACCCATGCACCAGCAGCTCTGATACACGGGACTCGCAACCGTGGCTTTAATCCACGAAGCAATTCCTGATTTGCTCTCTCCACTTGTCCATTAGCCTGTGGGTGGGTCACGGAGGCTATGTCCAAACGGATGCCATTGTGTCCACAAACTTCTCCATCTCACCAAGGGACATGTTGGTTCCATTGTCGGTAATTATGCTGTGGGGGTATCCGAACCGATAGATAATCCTTTTCAGGAACTTGACTGCTGTAATTGCTTCACAATTGGTAACTGGCATGACCTCAACCCACTTGGTAAACTTATCAACAGCCACTAATAGATGTGTCTTTTTGCAAGGTGACATGTGGAAGGGGCCAACCATATCCATACCCCAAACCGCAAACGGCCAAGTTAACGGGATAGTCCGCAATTCCATAGCCGGCACATGGGTTGGGCGAGCGTACCTTTGGCATCCTTCACACCTTGCCACCAAGCGCTCTGCGTCTGCTAGGGCCGTGAGCTAGAAGAAACCATGTCAATAAGCTTTGGCCATGAGGGATCTCGTGGATGCATGATGCCCACAATCACCTTCATGGATCTCCTTGAGGATCTGTCGGCCTTCTTCTGGTGCTACACAGCGCAAAAACACTCCTGCTGCACTTCTTTTGTATAACTCCCCATTGATGATAGAATATCCTTTTGCTCGCCTCAGAATTTGTCTTGCTAACACCTCCTGCTGTGGTAACTCGCCCCGTGATAGGTAGGCCAGGAACGGCTCTGTCCACTCGGGAACGGCACGCACTGTGGCCACGAGCTCCAAATCCGGGTCTTGATTTGCTAGTTCTTCCTCAGACTCGGTTTTAACTGACGGTCGCCATAGCTCATCCAGGAAAACATTAGGTGGAACCGGCTCTCTGCGCGAGCCGAGTCTGGCGAGTGTGTCTGATGCCTCGTTTTTTCTTCTGTCTATGTGCTCCACCTCATACCCGAAAAAGCATCCGGCAACCCTGTCCAGCTCTCTGCGGTATGCTGCCACAGTTGCGTCTTTTCTATCCCAAGTTCCTGAGACCTGCTGTACCACAAGGTCCGAATCTCCAAAGCATCGTATCCTCTTAATGTTCATCTCCTTGGCTACCTTTAAGCCATGCAATAGGGCCTCATACTCGGCCACGTTATTGGAACAATCAAAGTGAATCTGCAACACGTAACTTAACTTGTCTCCTTTGGGTGATGTTAGCACCACTCCAGCTCCTGATCCCTCATATTGCTTGGAACCATCAAAGTGCATTATCCAAGACTCGGAGTTTGGAGCCATGGTGGGCATGCATGTGTGAGTCCAATCGTTAATGAAATCGACTAGAGCTTGAGATTTGATTGCTGACCTGGGCTCATAGTTGATGTGGTAATCTCCCATCTCGATCGCCCACTTTGCTATTCTACCTGTTGCATCCGAGTTTCTGATGATATCCGACATTGGTATAGAACTAACCACTGTTATGAGATGTTCCTGAAAGTACGGCTTCAGTTTCCGGCTGGCCATGAAGACCCCGAAAACCAACTTCTGCCAATGCGGGTAGCGCTGCTTTGCTTCTGATAACACCTCACTGACGTAATAAACCGGCCTCTGGACCGGGTGATCTTTTTCATCCTCCTTGCGCTCGACGACAACCACTACGCTAACCGCCCGGGGCCCTGCTGCAACGTATAGTAACATAGGCTCTTTAGGACCCGGAGCTGCTAGGACTGGTGCCTCAGATACTTGCTTTTTTAGTGCCTCGAACGCCTCGTCCGCCTCTTGGTCCCATACGAATTTATCAGATTTCTTCAAGAGCCGGTACAAGGGTATTGCCTTCTCTCTGAGTCTGGATATAAACCGGCTAAGCGCTGCTATGCACCCTGTGAGCTTCTGAACATGCTTCAAATTTTCCGGCTTTTTCAGACTCTGGATAGCTTTGATTTTATCCGGATTTGCCTCAATTCCTCTCTCAGAAACAATAAAGCCGAGTAATTTCCCGGCTGGGACTCCAAAGACACACTTTGTCGGGTTAAGTTTCATCTGGTACCTTCTCAGGTTCTTGAACGTTTCCTTTAGATCATCAATAAATGTCTCTGCTTTCCTGGTCTTGATCACCACGTCATCCACGTATGCATGAACATTGCGTCCGATTTGGTCCTCAAAGTACTTCTGAATACACCGTTGATAGGTTGCGCCGGCGTTCTTCAATCCAAATGTCATGGTCTTGTAACAAAAGGCCCCGAAAGGGGTTATGAACGATGGTTTCTCCCAATCTTCCTTCTTGAGCTTGATCTGATGATACCCGGAATATGCATCCAGGAAACATAATAGGTCACTTCCAGCCACTGCGTCTATGATCTGATCTATCCTTGGTAGTGCAAACGGATCCTTCGGGCAATGCTTGTTGAGACTCGTATAATCAATGCACATTCTCCACTCATTGGTCTTCTTCATTACGAGAACCGGGTTTGCTAACCAGTCCGGGTGAAATACTTCCATGATAAAGCCGGCTGTAAGCAGCCGTGCAATTTCTTCTCCTACAGCTTTCATTCTTTATTCATTCATTTTTCTCAGGCCCTGCTTCACAGGCCTGGACTTGGGATCAACGTGCAAACTGTGCTCTGCCAGCTCTGTAGGGATACCCGGCATATCGCTGGGCGTCCAGGCAAACACATCTTGATTCGAACGAATGAACTCCACAAGTGCTTTCTCCTGCTCACTGTCCAAGTTAGATCCTATAGCAAATTGCTTAGAGGGATCACCTTCGACAAAAGCCACCATCTTGGTGTCCTGCGCTGCCTTGAACTTCGCTCTCTCGTCTTTAGTATTCGGCCTTTTTAACGCTGTTCTGTCATCCGGGTCTACTTGAGACCGGTAATACTTGAGTTCCTCTTTTCTGCAGGCTTGTTCAGCCATTGCCGCATCTCCTTCATCGCACTCAGCCGCTATATCCCGGCTCCCATGTATGGTGATGGTCTGCTTGGGGCCCGAGATTTTTAGCTGTAGATACACCTAACACGTCCTGGCCATGAACTTAGCGTAAGTCGGCCTTCCGAATAGCGCGTGATAAGGGCTGCGCAACTTGACCACCTCGAAAGTGAGCCACTCAACCCGGAAATTTTCCTTCGATTCTCCAAAAGCTACCTCCAATGTGATCTTTCCCTCGGGGCACGCTGAGTGACCCGGTACTATCCCGTGAAAAACTGTTGAACTCTTCTGTAGCTGGGACTCCTTGAGACCCATGCGTAGGAAGGTTTCCCAATATAAGATGTTGATGCTACTACCGCCGTCCATTAAGACCTTTTTCAACTCATAACCGTTAACCTGCGGCGCAACCACCAATGCTAAGACTCCCGGGTGTTCTATCCTTTCCGGGTGATCCCTTCTGCTCCATGTTACGTCATGCTCCGACCATCTCAGGTATCTCGGAACGGCTGAGGCAACTGAGTTTACCGCCTTTTTCAGTATCTTTTTATCCTTGTTGGAAATTCCTGTAGTATGCACGTGATATTGTCCTAACTGCTTGGAGTTGGCCTGGAAACCTCCAGCTCCCCCCTGGTTATTACCCGGATTTCCGCCTGCCGGGTTGCCGGCTGGGGGTGGGCCGTTGCCCGGGTTTCCACCCGGACCCGGTCCTCCTCCCCGACCTGCACCTCGCATGGCCTTGTTTATTTCCTCGTTCTTCCATCTCTGTAGGTCCGCACATTGCTCCAATGAGTGGTTAGCCGGCCTACCGTTCCTGCTGTGCTTTGGGCACGCCATTCTGAAGATATCCCAATTGTTACCCGGCCTTGGCGGTCCTTGATAATTTCCTCCGTTCTGGTTTCCTCCATTGAAGTTTCCTTCTGCCCTAGGTCTCGAAGACCCGGCCTTTGTGCTAGCGACAAACTCGGAGTTTCCCTCAAACGGGCGCTTGTTCTGGTTGTTTCCATTATTACCTCCATTGTTACCCGGCGTTGATCCATTGCTGGCTCTTCCATTGTTACTTGTGTTCGCTTTTGCTTTCTTGTCATCGACGTCCTCTTCTGTGGTATCCGTTGCAGCGTGTTTGTTGCATGCGTCCATTAGCTCTCCCATCGTAACCTCTGAAGCGTTCCGACTGGATTTCATGCGAGTCAACTTTTGCACTAAAGGTATGTACTTGCATGTCTTTGCCATAGCTTGTAACGCATCCTTGGGCTGGATATCTGTAGATGAGTGAAGTATCTCCATAACTCGGCGCACCCAGCTGCGCGCCGATTCTCCCTTCTTCTGGACGCACCGCTCTAAGTCATCAATAGTAAACAGTTTTCTACACGTCCCATGAAAGTGCTTGATAAACGCAGTTTTCAAATCCTCCCATGACTTGATAGATCCTTCCGGTAGGTTATTGAACCATAACTTTGCCGCTCCTTCTGACATCATCAAATACATGAACTTGGCTTGGAGATTTTCGGATGCGTTGCGGATTGACATAGCCATCTCATAACTGCTCAACCATGTTTCTGGATCCATAGTCGGCTCATAATTTACTACTTTACCCGGTTCTTTGAATTTATCCAGGTAAGGCTCAGCCCTGATGTTATCCGACAGACACTTAGGCCCAGCGAGATTAGTCGGAACTGGCCTTACTCGGGATATGTGTGATCCTGCGGGGGGTGCGGCTGGGCGCGGCGCTGCTTCTGGTCCGTGCACCGTAGACCCGGCGGCGGCTCTCCTGGCTCTGGAACTGTCCACGATAGCTTGCGCGGCTGATGCCGCTGTTACTGCTTGAACGCGGGGAGGAGGCGGCATTTGCCGTTGCTCTGCCCTCCGTCGCGCTGAGCTTGTCTGAATATTGCCGGTATTGGCTCGTTGCTGGCTGATATACGGTGTCCCATGCATTCCACTTCTGTTATCCGGGTAATTAACTTGCTGTGCCACCGCAGTGCGTAATAGATCTATCGCCCGCCGGGTCTCCTCTGCGTGGGGTGACTCTCTCACGGGGATTTGATTCAATGTGAGTGTTGCTACGTACACATTATCCATGGGGTTGTTGTAATGACCTGCTGGCGTGCGAAATCGTGATGGTGGTGGTGGTGGTAATGTATTGCCGGTAGTAACTCCAGTCTGTAATATGGGTAACCCGGCCTGCGTGTTTACCGGCTGTGTTCCTCCAGTTGTGGGTTGATGTACAGTTCCTTGATTCGCCGCTAGAATCGGCTGATCCTAAGGTGTGATGAATAGTGTGGCCGGGTTTATGACTCCACCCGTTGCCGGTAATCTGGTCTGGTGCCTTTGACGCACCCTGGTTGTCTCTTCTCGGAGCCGGTTCTCCAATGCATCTAGACCGCGCTGGCGCGCAGCTATCCCTTGTTTTTCTGCTTCCACTTGCCCTCTCTGTTGTTCCAATGCACGACGGGCTACATCCAGATCCCTAACACGTTCCGCCGCGTTTTCCGGGGTTATGACTGTGGCTGGAACGGTGGGATCCAGGATCAGGTTGTTGTTGAACAGGGCCGGGTGTTGCGGATTTGAAGGACCCGCCCCTGGTGTCCGGTTTGCCAGATATCCGAACATGTTTGCCTGCAACTCGCTATCCGCCGCATGGCTGGTAACTGATGCCGATTCTCCGTCGACCCGGGTTAAGACCGGGTTTCCGTCAACCGGATTTTGCTGCTGGGCCAATGCTTGTGCTGTTCCGACAGCGGCCGCGGTCACGTTCCCCTGATTAAGATTGGTTGCGGGGGCCGTGTAAACCGCGACCTGACGCACAATGCTTGGCGCAGATTCGTATTCTTCTTCTTCATCGCTGTCTTCCTCGTACCGGTCCTCCAGCAGGTGCAGGATAGACTCGGTGTCATCTTCTCTCATAACCCGGCCACGCGGGGTCCATGCCGGCTCCTCCGGTTGTTCCCTCTTTGTGGTGGGCTCTTCTGCCGGATTTATCGTCCCGACCGATTCCTCCCCATCAGACTGAACGCAGGTGGGCTCCCCTGACACAGAATCAAATCCAAAATCGTCAGGGACTGAACCGGACGTACGTACCATGCCAATGAAGACGTTGATCCGGCCGATTGTCACGACAGATCTGGATTCGAGCAGATCCGACTCTGGCCCCCAGCCAAAATCGTCCACCATCTCCTCTCCTTCGGGTTTGGTGTAGATCTCGCCGATGACGAGGTTCTTCATGTTCTCCCGAGCTTATCCCGTGATGTAAACACCCTTGGACGTAGGCCCCATGGTGGGTGCCAACTGTCGTGGGATAATCACGGCAGACGTTACCGGGGGTAACTTGTCTTGGGGCAAATCGACTCTGGTGTTTGGGAGAGGGTTTAGCTCAAAGGAAACCATGGTGATATGCGATCTGTAGCCGGCAATCAAGTCACCGAGTCTCCGATCCGAATATATTATCTCAACTCTCGTGTTACAATGGATACTCGATACCTCGCAATTTGGCGATTGTGTTCTTACTCACGATACAAGTTGTCTAACCCTAACCTAGAGGCCGGCTTATATTACATCCGGACCCCCTGACTTACTCTCCAAGGCGTACTCTGAATCCTACCCAGATACTGCTTACAAACCCTAAACTTCCTTACCGGAACCCACAATCCGGGTTACGGGGCCTATGTTCCTGGGCCTTCTAGAAGCTCCTTTATCCTAAGCCGGGTCTTGTGCAGCGTCCTTTGGGCCGAGTTACTCATTGGCGTTAGCCTACCGGGTTATCATCCCTCCATCAAGTCTCACAGAAGGAAAAAGAGCGAAAATCAGAAAAGCAGCAAAAAGTTCAAGACTGGGAATAAACATATCAAGGTGAGGGGCCAGAAGGGCCACCATAGCTATTAAAGTTTAAACGTATTACAAACCAGGGAAATAGTATCGAAAAGTGCACAGGCGCACTATTAAAAGAATAATTGTATCAGGCATATTACATAATGCCTATTGGCCGAATAAAGCGTTTGGGGCAAGAAACAAATAAAACCTCACTCGGCATCCATGGCCGAGTCATCAGCAGTTTTCTTGGTAGCCAGGTCTTCAACATGCTCCTCGATGGTTTTCCCTGCCTCCATGTCCGGGTTAGACGCAGTGTCGGCGCGAGCTGGAGGAGGAACAGCCAGAGTAGATGTAGATGGCGCATTTTCGGCCTCGGCCTTCCTCTTGGCAGCTTCCTCCTTCCACCGTGCCAGCATGTCGAAAGGCTTGGGGAGTTCAGATTGAACCGGCTTGTCATCAGCATCGTAGGGCGGAGTAATCTTGCTCACGTCCAGACTGTCGGCTATCAAGCCTGCCGAGTGATGCACTTGAGTATGAATGGACTTGTAATCCTTGCCAGTGAACTTGGAGCCGTCGTTGTTGAACTCGGGAAACCCGCCCACGAGCTTTGCCGGCTCAGGACTAGGAAAATAGGCCTTGGCCAGAGCAAGCCCGCGGGTTACCCCAACCCGGCACGCTGAACGCTTCCAGTGCTCGATCCAGGCGGGGATAGTTGAGCACGCCTCAAGCATCTTGTCCGCGCCGCCAGGAGTCCCAGGCCATTTCAAAGCCTCCAAGGTACATTTGGTCCCCACTGAGAATTGCCGGATCACGGCCTTCATCGTCTTTAGTTTTTCAATATCATCGTCATCCATAGCCTGCTCACCCGGAGTTACAGGATACCAGAAAAATAAAGCAATAAGATCCGGGTTATAAACCTTACAGGAAGATCCGGGTTATAATCAGTAAGTTAGAAGTTTTTTACCAAGTAAAGAGCGGTAAGAATCAGCAATCTGAGCTGAAATTTTCTTCAGCATGCCCTCAGCATTCTGGGATCGCTTCTTGTACTTTTTCACATCCTTGGCAAGGTCCTCCACCTCGGCTTCCAGCGCTTCCCGCGGCTTGATCTCGGCATGGAGGAGCTCATTGGTTTTCGCCAAAATCTCCTCAGACCGAGTCACCTGTGCCTGCGGAAGTAGACAAGGAAAAGTTAGTCGGATGTAAGATAAAACTGGGTATGACAAAATATACAGTTGTGAAAGTACCGAGTAAACTTTACATAGTTAACCCGAAACTTGGGGACTAGATGAATATACAAGCAACATTGATTAAAGTTACCTGGTGCTCAGCTGCTAGGGATTCAAGGATATCCCTTTCAGTGGTTTTCAAAGAGAGGAGCTCAGTTAGCTTCCCTTCAAAGTCAAGATCATCAAGTTTTGGCCTGGAGGAGCTGGGGTCCTGGTTACCCGGAGGCGGTGTCCTTTCCTGCTTGGGGGAGTGGACCCAGGTTGCCTGGGAGTTAGGAGTGGGGTCACCCATCCGTGATCCCAGGAACTCGATGTCCTCGTCACCAGGCAGCGGAAACTCGGCTTCCTGCTCCACCGGGTCTCTCAGCAAGTTTTCTTGTTCATCTTCTGCACCGCCAGCCGCGGGCTGCACAACAACTTCTGGCTCTTCCATAGCCGGGTTATCCACATCCATGTCCTCAGGGTCACTAATTGTGACTTTGGCCCTGGGAAAGAGAAAGAAACAATCAGTACATGATGAATGAAAGATATGGAAAAAATTAGTGTATCAAATAGCAAGAAAGGTAGGTTACCCGGTGTTCACGAAGAAATCTGGCGGGAGATCGTTGCTAGACCCGGAAGAGGCTGATAAAGAGTCGGAAAGTGAGACCCTAAGTTGGCCGGCTAATGGATGGTTTGGAGATGGAAATTTCCGAGGAACATAAGATGAATGAGTTTGGGGAATACCGGCTCGGCGGGCGGGGGATGAAGGGATGCCCGGGTGAAGAGGATCGTCACCCGGAGAGTTCCGGGTTACCCTACGTTTGACTGGGGCAGGTTCCTTCAAGTTTGATGAATCGAGTAAGCGTTGGTTAAGTTCGCACATGTTAGCGTACGAGTATGGTTTGGAGGCAATAGAGGAATAAGGCACCTTGAAGACAACTCCCCGGGTCCTCCTCTTTGCTCCAACTTCCACCTTCGGCTCAGCCTTGCTTTCGTCCGACTGTGTGTCCTCCTTATCCTCTAGCTCTGGCAAACAAGATGCATTGTTGGAAACGGGGAAAAGGTTTTTCTAAATAAGTTAATGAAGAAAGTACATGAAAAAGATTCGGATTTTACCTTCATCGGAATCAACCGGCTACTCGTTTTCTTCCGAGTTTTCGGAAGGGGGAGGAGTAACTATCTTCCAGAATGTGTCATCTTCCTGAGAGAGAAACACCATGACAAGGGTTAGTAAATGTACATAAGGAATATTAGTCGAACGAAGGGATAATATCCGGGTCTTACTGGAGGAGCCGGGTTATCTCACGTGAAGGGGTTAAGCTCGGCTATATTCTTGATAGCATCAAGTTTCTCAGCTAAGAAGGTCTTCATGAGCTTGTTGATCTCACCAGCCGGGTAATTTTTCTCCGAGTATCGGAGGGAGTCGGTAAGATGTCCGGAGTAGTGGCACATGAGTTTCGTCCGGGTGCTGTTAGGCTGAATCCGGCAACTTACCCAAGTTTTAATCAGATTAAGCCCAAGGAGACCGTGGGCCGAGAGAACAACAAGTTTATGGAGGAGAGGCTGGATAGACTGCCTCTCGGCCTCAGAGGCAAAAGAGTTGAGATTATCGGAAAGATGGAGGATATCATCGGTGAAACCCGGCAATGGCTTTTCGTCGGCTAAGGAGGTATCTTGACAGTAAAAATAAGTTTTCTGCCAGTGTTTGACGTGCGAAGAGAGGCTCAAAGTCGGCATAAGAGAGTTTTTCCGCCTCTGGATCGAGACTCCCCTGCAGACTAGGAGGGCCCCGTCGCCGCTCTCTCGGCATGGCTTGCATTGAAAGAGCTCAAGAAACAAAGCTAAATTTGGAGGAATGCACAGATACGATTCACATAAAACTATGAAGTGGGTGATATTAAGCATGGAGTTGGGGCCGACGTCGAATACCCGGAGCTTGTAGTGGTCCAGGAGTTCACGGAAGAAAGGGTGACCCGGGGGGTGGAAACCCCGGATCACATGTTCGACAAAGACCACCACCTCGTCAAGACCCGGAGAAGGCCGAGTCTCCTCGCTGGGTATCCTCCAGTGGATCTCCTCCCGGGTGGGCAAAACACCCGACTCCGAAAGCTCGTCAAGCTTAGCCTTTGTCACGGTCGATCTCGCCCAGTTGGCGGAGATCGATTGACTCGGCTTTTGCTTGTTGGCCGGGTGTTTTCCCTTCAGCTTAGCTCTAGCCTTAGGAGCCATGTGTGAAGATCTAAAAAAGAGGCAAATGCAGAGTATGAGTATCGGGAGATCCGGAAACTACAGCTATCCGAGTCAATGAGAAGTGCTTGCAAAAATTTGGCGGATCGGATCTAGTCAAGAACACCTAGAGGAAAAGTACGCGATTGCTAATAGAGAAAGTGTATTGAAAGGCATGCACGCGGGTATAACTAAATGTGAATCGTGGAAAGCGTGAGATTGCAAAAATGTGATGAGCTAATGAGAAATAGTGAGGAACTAGAGGGTAAAACTAGATCCAATCTGTCCGTGCGAGATCGAGATTTAAGATCCAAGGAATTGAGGGAGTTCACCGGAGGGATTGAAGGAGACGTGCGACGGCGGCGGCAGGCTCGACGGCGGCGGCGTTTTCGGATTCCCGGTGGCTCGCTTGCGGGCGCTGCGGTGGAGATTGACGGCGGCGTCATGGGTTCGGGCGGCGGCGGCGCGATTCCGGTAGGCTCGACGGCGGCGCGGCTCCGCTGGGTGTGGGCTCGAGCTCGGGCTCGCAGGCGCAGGAATGAAGTGGAGGAAGAAGAAAGGTCAGGAATGGGAGTTGGATCTAGGGTTACCCCTTGGGCGCCTATTTATAGGTGCGGGGGGAGGGGGAATGCCCTAGGTTTGGGCGGCAAGTGCCGGATTTTCGGAAAAAGGTTATTCGGCCCGGATATTTCGGGATAAGTATCAAAGCGCCCGTTGCGAGATATCCGGAAAGAGATTAGATTAGATTGCCGGCGTGATATTCGGACTGATTGGCAACGGCACGAATCCGGGTCTTGTCGCGCTTTCCTCGGAGTGTTGACCCAGGAAAATGATGTTTGACTCGGAAAAACCGGGTTATTATATGGACCGCCTACAGAGCAAGGCCTAGCTATAATCAAAGCATTCTGACCCGGTATTTTAGGGACTTGTATGTTTATTGTTTTGCAGGGAATAGCGTGCGCTTCATGGTTGATCCTACGAAGCCCAAGCTATTCTTGGGACTACTGATGGAGGGATGATAACCCGGTAGGCTAATGCCAAGGTAAAACCCGGCCCAAAGGGAATCGTGCAAGACCCGGCTCAAGGAAGAGGAGTTTCTAGAAGGCCCAAGAAGGGCGTAGGCCCTTGTAACCCGGCCTTTGGGGTTACTATTAGGAAACTTAGGGTTGTGTACGGTTTCCGGGTAGGATTCCGAGTGTGCCTTGTATAGGAAGCCAGGGAGCCGGGTAAGATATAAGCCGGCTCCTAGGGTTAGGAAAAGGGAGCTTCACCAGATATTCGAGTATCCCTGTAATACGAGAGTTGATAGTTCTAACCCTAGATCGGAGACTCGGCGACATTATTGCCAGAGCTACCAGCTCGATTGATAGCACGATTTCCCCTGAGCTAAACCCTCTCCCAAACACCAGAGTCGAATTGCCCCAACATAAGTTAACCCTGGTAACGTCTGTCGTGATTATCCCACGACAAAGATAGACATGATCGAGACTCCTCCCCGATCAATAATCAACAGCGGGATCTGGAGATCCATGATGACTCCTATATATTCAACAATGACTCCCGTGATCGTGTGAACCATCAACGTCGTAACTATTCCCTTTGTCTCACGATATTTTACTTGTTCGAGATTCGATCATTGGTATCAACCATACCTTGTTCAATCTCGTTACCTGACAAGTACTCTTTTCTTGTTTCCGTGATATAACATCCTTGTGATCATATCACGTGCTTGCAAGCGGTGTCGATGTGATATCACCGAGAGGGCCTAGAGTATATCTCTCCGTCATTTTGGATGGAAAAATTCCACTCTTGATCCATGAGCCTCAACTAATACTTTCCAAATACCTAACGGCACCTTTATAGTCACCCTATTACGGCGTCACGTTTGATGACATCAAAGCACCGTTCCGGTATTAGTGATTGACATGATCTCATGGTCTAAGGAATAAGTTACTTCGTATGCAAGATATAAAAATTTAAACTAAATGACTTGATCGTATTGTTATACTTAGTTTGGGTTTATGTTCATCACATCATTCTCCTAATGACATGACCCCGTTATTAACAACATCCAATGTTCATGATCAGGAAACCTTGATCTTCTATTAATCAACGAGCTAGTTAAAAGAGAGGCTTTTCTAGGAACCATTGTTTGTTTATTAAACACACACGTATCAACGTTTCCGGTTAATACAATTCTAGCATGAGAAATAAACATTTATCGTAAACAAGGAATAAGATAATAACCACTTTATTATTGCCTCTCGAGCATATTCCCTTTAGAACTACTCACGCATCACTTCGGAGGAGGGCATGGTGGTGTAGACCCCTCCGGTGATGAATTCCCCTCCTGGTAGGGTGCCGGGGAGAGCTCTAGAACCCTCCCGGTATCGGGATGATGATGACAGCGGCCTCAGGTGTTTCTCGGGAAAAGTGGGATATATTTAGGGTTTACGTCTTGGGGGTATAAATAGGCGAAAGAGCAAAGGCGGTGGAGGCCGGGGGGGCCTACACCATCCCATGGTGCGGCCAAGGGCGCACCGCCCTATTGTGTGGGCCCCCTGAGGCCCCCCTCCGGGTCTATTCGGGACTACGTGGAACCTTTAGGAATTCTAAGACTTCCGGGCTTTGAATTTTCCAATTCCGAGAATATTTCTAGAACAACTTTTCTGAAACTAAAAACAGCAGAAAACAAGGAACTAGCTCTGTGGCATCTTGTCAATAGGTTAGTCTGGAAAATCGATAAAAATGACATAAAGTTTATAGCAAACATGTGGGAAACAATAAGAAAAGAACATGGAACATCAGAAATTAAGGATATGTTTATGACGTATCATAATGATCCGACTACTTTTCAAAGATGCATGTCTGCTATTTTTCATGGTTTTTGTGAAGAAATTGTGGAAGTATTCATGGACGATTTCTCCATCTATGGAACTTCTTTTGATAATTGTTTGCACAACCTTTATAAAGTTTTGCAGAGATCTGAGAAAACTAATCTTGTTCTTAATTGGGAGAAATGCCACTTTATGGTTAATAAAGGAATTGTTCTTGGGCGTAAAATTTCTGAAAGAGGTATTGAAGTTGACAGAGCTAAAGTGGAAGCCATAGAGAAAATTCCCTGTCCTAGGGATGTTAAAGATGTGAGGAAACTAATCTTGTTCTCAATTGGGAGAAATTCCACTTTATGGTTAATGAAGGAATTGTTCTTGGGCATAAAATTTCTGAAAGAGGTATTGAAGTTCACAGAGCTAAAGTGGAAGCCATGGAGAAAATGCCCTGTCCTAGGGATGTTAAAGGTATTCGTAGTGTTCTTGGTCATGCTGGTTTTTATAGGAGGTTTATTAAAGATTTCTCTAAAATATCAAAACCTCTTACTAATCTTCTTCAAAAAGATGTACCATTTTTTTTGATGATGATTGTAAGGAAGTTGTTGAAACTTTAAAGAAGGCTTGAACTACTGCTCCTATTGTTCAACCACCTGATTGGAAATTGCCTTTTGAAATTATGTGTGATGCTAGTGATTATGCTGTAGGTGTTGTTCTTGGACAGCGCATAGGTAAGAAGTTGAATGTTATTCATTATGCTAGTAAGAATCTTGATGCTGCTCAAAAGAATTATGCTACTACTGAAAAGGAGTTCTTAGTTGTAGTTTTTGCATGTGATAAGTTTAGGCCTTATATTGTTAATTCAAAGGTTACTATTCATACTGATCATGCTACTATTAGATACGTTATGGAAAAGAAAGATGCTAAGCCTAGGCTTATTAGATGGGTGTTGCTTTTACAAGAGATTGATTTGCATATTGTGGATAGGAAGGGTGCTGAAAATCCTGTTGCTGATAATTTGTCTAGGTTGGAAAACATTACTTTTGATCCTATTCCTGTTAATGATAGTTTTCCAAATGAACAGTTGGCTGCAATAAAGGTAAAATCCCAAGAAAGCCCATGGTATGCTGATTATGCTAACTTTATTGTTTCAAAGTATTTTCCTCCAACATTTACAGCTCAACAAAGAAGAAAATTCTTTTATGATTTGAGGCATTATTTTTGGAATGACCCACATTACTCCTATAAAGGATGGAGGTGTAGTATGTCTTCGCAAATCGTCCACGACGCGCGCTTCGGTTGCGCGCAGCCTCCTGCTGCCTCCACGTGTAGGCCCCGGATTGGTGGACCGCGACTCTACTGCCCAATGCCCACGCGAGTCGTGAAATCCCCGCATCCGTCTCTCCTCCCCACCCTCCTCCTCCTCTCCTCCCCAGTCTCCGCCTCCTCAATCCCCCAATCTGCGCCCGCCCCTCCCGGCCAATCCACCTTCCCCACAGTCGTGTCTCTGTCCGCAGGTGCAGGGTGAGTGGCGGCGGTGCCGTGTCTCTGTCCGCAGGTGCAGGGTGAGTGACGGCGGTGCCAGGGATGCTAGGCGGGATGCTGCTCCACCGCGGTTCTCCGGAGGCCGCAGCCGGCCGTCGCCTTGGCGGGAGGAGGAGAGCGGAGTAGAGGATGTGCCGGTGGGGGAGGTGGCCCGCAGCCCGCAGGCCCTTCCAGCGCGGGAGCCTCGTCGTGCCAAGGGTAGGGAAGGGCGGGGTCGAGTGCGGTGGAGGGTGTTCATGTCTAGCTCTCTCTCCCTTCCTTCTCGCCGTCTTTTGTGGTTCCTCTTGGCGGAAATTTAGTTTCCCCCATCGATTTGAGCGGTAGTATGGATTTTCGTGGGATTAGGTTAGGATCGAATTGCCTTGTACGGCTAGGTGCACGGCTGTGCTATGGATTGGAGCGGGTTGTGTGCTCTGTGCAGTTAGATCCAGGGAAGGCCAAAATTTAATGTACAACATACGCATACGAAGGTAGCCTTTGGTGTGCTACCCTTCATGGACTTTGATACAGTAGCTAGGATCTCTGAATTGTAAAGGGCGCAATTTTAAATTCAACAATTCCATGCAGTTTCAAGCTAACTAGGATATATGCTACCAAAAGTAGTTCTCCTGCCCTTATGGTTACCGGAGATGGTCAAGCTTCCTTTGTGGAACTGTGAAGCAATTACCGTTCTAGGTTTCACTTGTTACAGTAATGGAGCCGCTGCTACCTTTTGAAGGTTTAGTTTGTTGCCCTGCCCCCCAAATAATTAGTATCATGCCTTAGGGTGAGCATGGATTGTATGAATTTAGTTTTCAGGATCGTCTTCTGAATAATTTACCCTGTTGCTCAAGTTAGCTGTTGGTTATGAGACAAGTTCTGCTTCAGTTTAGTTATGCATATCTGTGCTATATGAGACTGTTCTTTGTTTTTTCTACCAAATAACAGAACTTGATGCAGACTTTCCTTAGAATATGTTAGCCTGTAACCTTTTCTTATCTTTGAAGAATAATAAATCCAAATTATACTCATGGCAGTAATTTTTTTTCCAGCTTGTTCTTTAAGCAGGAGCTGGAACTCTCCCTGGTTGGCCTACAGAATGCTGGAAAGACATCTTTAACCAATTCAATTGCTGTACGTATCAACTTACATGACTTGAGTTATGTCATTTTTCTCTCTCTATTGATATTCATTTATGGCTGCTATGCTTCTCGGACAAGTGGCTACAGCGAGGACATGATTCCAACTGTAAGTAGATATAGTAGATATGACTGTCTTTTATTATGTATATACTGAAGCAATGTCGTGGTTTTCCATGTGATCTAAATTAGATATGTTCATCTGCTGAAACCAGGTGGGGTTAACATGAGGAAAGTCACACAAGGAAATGTCACAATTAAACTTTGGGATCTTGGAGGCAACGGAGATTCCGAACCATGTGGGAGCGGTACTGCCATGGAGCTACTGCTATTCTGTAACTTCTCATTCTTCCTAGAGACATATTGTTGATATTACCAACTTTGTTCTAAAATACATGCCTTAGCGTACAGTGTTTGTAGTCAAACTTCTCGATCTTCAACAACTAATTAACACAAAACAATTTTGATTTATTAGTTAAATATTGTACCACTAAATTTTTCATGATAAATAGTTTCAAAACATGCATCTTTTATAATTCTATGGTAACATATGCATACAGATAATAATGGTAAAAGTCATATCTTGGAAATTGTGACCAATTTAAAACTTCATATATTCTGCAATGGAGGGAGTATTTGAGTACTCAACTGTGTGATAACAAATTAGTGTGGAACATGTACTCCCTCTGTCCAGAATTAAATGTCACAACGTTTGACAAAAGTGGATGTATCTAGACATAATTTAGTGTTAGATACATCCACTTTTGTCAAACTTTGTGACACTTAATTCCGGACGGAGGGAGTAATAAGTAGCATCCACATGGAAGTGCATTTTTTTGTTATATATTTTCAAAAAATAAACATTTGGTGATATGAGATGATCATGTATGCTGGGAGAAGGCAGCAAAGTAGATGTATGTATAAGAGTACCTGTAGTGATGTGTGTCGCTAAGAGAAACATGGTAACATGCTAATATTCAGTCGCTTTCCAAATATAGGTGGTGGATGCAACTAAAGATTTTAGACAGGTTGTGTAGAACTGATCGTCCTTTTGAACTGGATGATGCAGGACGTAACCAAGTGATTAATCGGATGCTTATGAGTGACATAAAATTCTGAACGAAAATCCTTGTTCGCGAACTTCTCCCTCTTTCAAAAATGCAAAAAAATTGTTCTGGCAAGTGGGGGAATATTTGCTTGCCGGAACAAACATTAATGCGATAGGGCAGGTCCATTGATTTGGGCTACACAAGATACGAACTTGTTCTCTTTATTCCATCAGATTATTAAAGTGGGATGTCATCCCTAGGATCTTCTCAGTAGGCCTGAATTCATGGTACTGTTCTGGTTCTTTTTCATGACGTTGACTTGAATATAATTGCATATTAGGTGTCATTGTCTGGTCACATGTATGATGTATCATCTTTCTTAGCAGGTGTCTTTGTTGGTAGCATGTATCATTGATCTACTTGCCTCCTTTAAATCTCCATATGTGTTAATACATTTCAATTATTTTGGATTACCTTCGATATTTTGTTTGCCTTGCTGTTTATAGTCTTAGTTTGCAAAGTACAAAACATTTTGCAATATAAACTTGGTATCTGCGTTTCTTGATGTATTTACCTAGAACAACGCTACTGATGAAGTAATAGCTGATTATATAGTTTACAAGTTTACTATAAAATGGAGTAGGCGCTGAAGTTGATTTAGTATCTGTTACAAGTTGTTCGGCTGCATATTTGATGATTATGTATTCAGTAGTCGTGAGAAGATGATTTATTTTTAGAGAAAATATTCTAGCTGTTGACTCTCATACATTCTTAGGCTAATTTGTTTCTCAGCATGCTCCCAGTTTAGTGACTAACTTTTAGCCTTTTTTACACTCCTAATAAATTATTCTTGGTTCTAGGCTGAAACACGCCTCTGCATGGTACACGGAGGGGAGTGGTGTGGGCTACACCCGACGCCCTTCAAGAAGGACAGCGGCGCCCTCAGGCGTCGTCGCGTCGGTGCCGGCAAATGCCGGCAAGGTTTTCTCCTGACCCCAACACACCACCGGCTCGGACATATCACCCGATCCGCCGCGCTCGCCACCCACCAACATGTGCCACCACCGTCTTGGGAACATCATCGCCGTCTCACTATGGCAAGCAATGCGAGGCCGACCGGACTAAGAGGAGACATCGACAGATAAGGATCGGCAGTTTCGCAACCATGTGGGAGGGATCAACAAGCCTGGCCGGGCCCGTGAAGCTCCCGCCGCCGCTCTGTAGCACACATGGCGTCGATTCAACCAACCTCATCACGACTCTCTCCTCAATTCAACCGGAGGCAACGACGGCAAAGAGCAGCCCTAGAGCCGCCAAGCCATCAATCCGGATGTGCGCCTATCCACTTCTGGTCACAGCAGAGCCGTTCGATCTGCTCGTGCGTGAGACAAAACCAGCTCGCAGTGAAACCTAGCCAATAGTCGCTCCGTCTCTCCTCCCCGATACCCGCCCGCCGTCTCTCCTCGCCCCGCACTGGCGTCGCCGCCGCCGCGCCGCGGGCCTGGTGCTGCTGCTCCTCCTCCTCTAGCTCCTTACCCGAGGCCTGACGGAGCCCGGCAGCGGCAGCAGTAGCAGTAGGTCGGGCTCCCCGACGTGCGGCGCATCTGGAGGAGCTGGTCAGTCGCGCTCGGTCTCCGGCTCCAGCCAGGTTTGTGCACAGCAGCGGCCGTTCGATTTCATGGCGTGGAAGTGGGCATAGGAGGTGAAAATATCTCACCGACGCATCCTCTTCCACCATGATGGCTTCTCTTCGGAAGGTGAAAACCTAGATCGAGGCATCGTCTTCCGCCCTCTCCTCTTCTCCCTTCCACCAAAACTCGCCGCCACGCGCCTCCTGGGTTAGCCGGCTCCTCCGCCATCCTCGTGCGCACCCCTCCTTGCAGCGGGGCCGAGGACCGCCCCCCGGACGGTGACGGCAGCCACGGGCGTGCTGGAGAAGCAGGGCTGCGAGCGAGGCCGCGCCACCTCGTGCCTCACATCGGGAGGCCGCTCCTCATTCGCGCCGGAGAAGAATGGCTGGGAGGGAGCACGGGCTGGAGGGCGCCGCTGTATATAGCGCCAGGAGGCCATGGTCGCCGCCGTTCATGGAGATGGTCGCAGTGGCGGCGGTGCCTGCGCCGCCTCATCTCCTCTCCCGGGCTCCCCCGCCTCATACACATAGCCGCTCTGGTCTTGCCGCTGCCAAGCGACGCCGGCGAGCAAGACACCAAGGAGAAGGAGGCAGTTTGGGAGCTGCGGCCCCTGCCCAATTCGGCAATCTCCCATCCTCCCCGATGAAATTGCTGTCCTGCCCCCACCACAAGGGGAACGAGCTCTGCATCTCCTCCAGCGAAGGCGACATTCCGCGCATCTCCAGTTTCTCTCCCGCAACAAGGTGAATCCATCTCCCTCTTTTTTCTTTTCTTTTCCTTACATCACGCCGGCAGCCAACACCCTTAGCCAGCCTGGTTCAGCACCTCTCTATACCTGAGCTGCAGTGCAACCTCGTGCAGCTCCTCCTTGTCAACCTATTTTGATCACCTATTCGATATAATGGCAGTGCCAAATTTATTCCAGTGGTGTTTGATTTGTTGATACCCACATATGTGTACATACCTTTAATATGTAAAGGTAATTTCCTTTGCCTTTTTACCTGGTAATGTTGTTCCTAAAAAAGATCCAGGTTGCATCAGACCATCGGTGCATAGTTAGGCGGGTGATCTTCTCCTTCATATACTGTTTCTCAAACATGTATGCCCTCTGCAGCTCCTCCCTCAAGTGTCTGTGCATAACAGTGCAGGTTATTGCTGGTGGCCATGGAGTGTAAATAGAATGGGACAAGATGCGCCGTCGAGCAAGACCTCCCTCCTTTTAGGGTATCCCAGGCCATTGAAGGTCCGCTAGGTGATCTTTTACCCCTTTTGTTTTCTGTATCCACATGTTATACCTGCATACCATTGGTTGTTATGCTAAACTATGCCTGTGTTCTGTCTTTTCTTTTAGCATGTACTAGAAAATAATCTCGCCAGTTGTTGTTTGCTGCTGTCAGGTTATGCTTAAAAATTTGGATCATGTAGTTGATGATATTGAATGAATTCCAACATCTCCATCCTCGTGTGCGGGGGGCTGCAATCAATGCCATTGGTCAGCTGCATACAGATTTGGGCCCAGACTTGCAGGTTCAGTACCACCAGATTTGTATAGCAGAACTTTTGGGTCACTTCGTGTTTATCTGGGTTTCTGATAGCTGTGGCTGCTGTTGCCACCGGCTAGGAGGAGCATATTGGGTGTTATAAGACCCAAACCGTACTAATGAGATGGTGATTCTAGAGGATTCTTCTAACTGGCTCCTAAAGGCACGATGCCTCCTTCTAATTTGTTTATCTTTGTGTTTGTGTGTGCGGCCTGTGCTCTTGCATGGTTTGAGAGTTTAGTGAGTGTGTGATGTGAACACCGGATTATATGTTGCAGATCTTGAGGACTGTCCCGGTTGGCAGTTCTGAAGCTTCACCGAGGTCTGTATTGTTTCAAGCTCTGCTATGTAGACTTTTTGGTAGTTGCTACTAAATTGTCAGACCATCTCCGGTGTTTAGATAATAATGATAGCGCTGAAAATATATTCTAAGATGCTACATAATTCAGTGAATTTGTCCGTATATATTTGGTTATTTTTTTTGGCGATTTCCTTTTTGATTTAACTAAGTTATTCATCTCCGGGTTGATTTTATCACAGATGAGGGGTTGGTGAGATCGGTGTTATGTTTGCTGCAGGATGAGTGATATTACTATTACCGGAGGCAAAGATATTTTCTGAATTTCTCGAGGTCTATTTGTAGATGGGAATCATTGGTCCTCTGTCATGTGCAATAGACGAGTCATCGGTGTACAAAAGGCGAGTCATCAGAATCCATGGACAATATGAATTTACAGTATTTTAGTTACATATGAGGTTCCTCATTTTCAATTTCTGGCATGATATTTGCAGGCTAACAGTTACTCAAAATGCCTGCTTTTGGTGCTTTTTTCCTTCATATTTTAGATTTATTTGATGTCCCTGTGCTATACGATGTGCAGATGCGGAATTGGACTTTCACAACCATAAGAGAATCAATTTATAACGTCACAGCCAAAGCAAAGTACCTTTTGTTTGTCAGAGGTATGATGTTCATAGCAATGCACATCTACTTTATTAATGTACACCAGACCATAACTTACGATCTAATTGCTGTCATGCATTAGTTCTTTGACAAGTGCGTCAATGCGACCTTCAATGATAACATGGCTATAATATTGTCTATACCAACAAGTACTGTCTATTCTATGACATTTTTTCCTCTGTACCCATTTTCTTGCCATTTTGAAACTGAAAGTAGGACCGGAGCAATTTGCTTGCCATTTTGAAGTTGAATTTATTCTTGTGCATATCATCATCAGACAACATCGTTGTTGAGTAATTCTTGTGCATCATCAGAAAACGTTTCTTGTGCATATTTTACAAGATTTGGTTACAGTTGTCCCACTCCCACCCCAATGGCAGATTGAGTACATCTGTTTTACAGTTCATTTGCTGATTACCTGAATTTTTGTATTTACAGTTTCACATAATTCATGGGGGTACATCACATATTTTCTCTTCATGCCTGCAATTTCATGTTGTTTTCCTACTATGTTTCTATGCTTGCCTGATCCTATGCGAATTATGGTTATGATGATCATCTATATGGGTAAATACTGAAACTAATAACTGGCTAATCAAACAAAGCCTATATGGGTAGTTCTGCAGCTACTTTTATTGGCTACTGCAATTCTTAACTGCATGCCATCTGGTTTAACAAACAATAAATAGCAACTGATTTTAGGTATAGCTTACATTTCTCTTATGCAAACAAACTGAGACATAATTCCGGTATTTGCTCCTAAATGAATTGATGCGATCATTGTTTATCAACTGAGTGCTTAGATGTTTGCCTAACTTGCAGGTCAGCAAAAGCAATTTCCTTCTACATTTAACTCTTGTCAATTTGCAAGTTTAGAATTCTTTCCGTGCTTCTTCCATACCTCATCATTAAACTCCATGCTGTGCTCGGGAACAGGTACATTTTAACCTTCAAGCAACTTTGATAATTCAAAGCAAAATTCTGTATTAGCAACTACAGGGAAATACTTTGACAATTCAAAGAAGAATTCCGCGTTTGTAACTAAAGGGCAAGACTTTGATAATTCAAAGAATTTTGCATTTGTAACTACAGAGCAACACTTTGATGGTAATTCAGCTAATACGACCCATTTTTCTTATTTTTCCGTGAGCAGGTGGTCTCAAATTGTAAGACAGATGCCTGGGAGGACCGACAACGAGATCAAGACCCTCTGGGACTCGTCCCTCGAGAAGAAGCCGCGATAGAAAGGCATTGACCCCAACACCAACAAGCCCCTCGCCGAGGTTGATCGCAGCGGAGCAGCTCTCACCATCAGCACCGAGAGGACCTTCGGTTGTAGTGACGTCAACCTGCCGAGCGCTGGCGGTCTAGGTAACTTCAGCCACCTCATCAGCGAGACAACCCAGTCGTCAATGATGCTACCAGTATACAAGAAGAAGCCGTTCATGAGGTCCGACGATGTATTTCCCTTTCCAGCAGCAATTAGGCTACACCAACGAGTGTGGCAACAGTGAGGGTGGCTGAAGTTCAACCAGAATGTATTTCCCTTTCCAGCAGCAACAAGTCTATAACAACATAACAAGGGATGTATTCTCTCTGGTTCAGCTAGAATGATTTCAGCTGCAGCATGATTTCCAACATGATGCCAACAGTCTCGCCATCAGTTCTCTCGATGTCGATGATCCTGAATTTCCCACCGGACAATCACCATTGGCCATCCCTTTCTACTGGAATGGTATTAATCCTAGCAGCAGCGACAGTACCGGGAGCACTGGAAGCAACAACATTGGGTTCGAGCCATGGAGCGCTAACTCCATCCTGGAAAGTAGCAGTGTATTCCCCTGGACAGATATCGGAGTCAAGACAACAAAAGGATACCAGAGGAGCTCACTTAGTGGAGGAACTCAAGTGGCCTGACTTGCTTCATGGAACCTCTGCAGCGATGTTGAATCAGAGCCCATCGTTATACGATGATGTGATCAGGGCAGAGAGCCAATTTAACATGGAAGGCATATGCCTCTTGGTTCCAGAATCAGCAGCCATAGCTGCAAGCATCATACGTGTACGAGAAGGGCTTCCAAATATTTCTCTTATCTTTTGAGAATATCTAGGTACTATTGTTCTGCGATGAATGGAACTGCGCAGATCATCCGAAGCTGAGACGTGTGCCCACTGATTCGTGAGGAGGGCATGCTAAGGTGCTTTCACCGATACATATGCAGGTTGATACAGAGATCAACCTTCACAGCTTTCTTCTCTTAAGGAATAATAGTGGCATCAAAATTGCGTAGAAAATGTTATTTCTCTTCTATACACAGCAGCTCAACTTTTAGATACTTGAGTTTTGATTCACCCTCTGCTTATCAAATATCAAATATCAAATATAAAAATAGATAGGCATGGAGATATGTGAATTAATTTATAATTCTTTTCTTATGGAAAAAATTCCAGTAAAAATCCTGTTATTTGCGCCAGTGGCGCAACGGGTCATCTAGTTTATATAAAGAAGAGATGGTATTATGAGACGATGTGTTCCAGATCATGAACAACATGAAATATTGAAGAAGTGCCATGGTAGTGCCTAGGGAGGACATCATGCTGGAGATAGAACCGCACGGAAGGTTCTACAATCAGGTTTCTATTGGTCTACTCTCTTTAAAGATGCACGCAAATTTATTTTATCTTGTGATGAATGTCAAAGAGTAGGTAATATTTCTAGACGTAATGAAATGCCTATGAGTTATTCTCTTGTTATTGAACCTTTTGATTGTTGGGGATTTGACTTTATGGGTCCCTTTCCTCCTTCGACTGGTTACACTCATATTCTTGTTGATGTTGATTATGTTACCAAATGGGTAGAAGCTATACCTACTAAAAGTGCTGATGGTGAGACCTCTTTAAAAATGCTTAAAGATGTTATTTTCCCTAGGTTTGGTGTGCCTAGATATCTTATGACTGATGGAGGTTCTCATTTTATTCATGGTGGTTTTAGAAAGACCCTTGCTAAATATGATTTTGATCATAGATATGCCTCAACTTATCATCCTCAAACCAGTGGGCAAGTAGAATTATCAAATAGAGAAATTAAATCTATCTTGCAAAAGACTGTTAAAATCTAGGAAGAATTGGTCAGATAAGTTGAATTATGCTTTATGGGCTTATAGAACTGCTTATAAAAATCCTATGGCTATGTTTCCCTATAAAATGGTTTATGGAAAAGCTTTTCACTTGCCTTTAGAATTAGAACACAAAGCTTATTGGGCAGTGAAAGAACTTAATAACGATTTTAAACTTGCTGGTAAGAAAAGAATGCTTGATCTGAATCATTTAGATGAATGGAGATGTAAAGCTTATGAAAATGCCAAGCTCTTTAATGAGAAAATTGAACAATGGCATGATAAAAGAATCCTTAAAAGAGAGTTTCATGTTGTTGAGAAAGTTCTATTGTATCGGTCTCGTCTCAAAAAATTTGCAGGAAAGTTACTCTCCAGATGGGAAGGACCTTATATTATTGAAGAAGTATATCGTTCGGGTGCAATCAAAATTTCTTCCCTCAAAGATAACACTACGCAAGTGGTAAATGGGAAAATACTCAAACATTATATTTCTAGGGATTCCTATGATGAAGATGTTGATGTTATTCAAGTAATGACTCGGGAGAAGTTCATTAGAGGGAAGATTCTAGAATCTGCAGAGTCTGTTTTGGAATAGGTAACAGTTCTGTTAAGAAAAAGCTTGTGGAATATGAAAAATACAACACCATGTGGGGGCGTGGGCCCACCCCTGGGCGCGCCACCCTATGGTGTGGGCGCCCCAGAGCCCCTCTCCGACTCGTTTTCGACCTGGACTTTCCTTTCGTTACGCACATTTTTTCCATATAACCCCCCGGTTCCCCCGAGGTCCGTATATCATTTTCTCGTCGTGTTTCTGTTTCGAGCTGTTTCTGCCGGGTTACATCTTCATATCTAGAGCCACAATGTCCTCTCGTGGATCTCCCAAAGATAGTTTCTTTGCGAACATCGTCAACCCGTACATGAACGAGTTGAAGATGCATCCCAAGGAATTGCTTCTCAAGGATGGGGAGGTGTAGATTGAAGATGTTCGGGGCCCTAAAGGAGAAGGCAGTCTAGAAGCTAGGATGGAAGAGCAGGAGAAAGAAGTCTTTAGGTACAAGAAGATGGCGCAGCGTGAGGTTGATATCATCCACAGGATAAAGACAGAACATATCGCTGAGTACAATAAGGAGACTTTGAAGCTTTGGGAGGAGGTTTTCTCACTCACCAAGACCACCAACAATTTGCAAGCACAACTCTATGATGTGTAGAATCAGAATTGTGAGTATGAGAACAGGTTTAAGCGTATAAGCTCTACTGCTAGTTTCAGGATGATGGAGACCAGGACATCATTTGCGGATGGAGAGCCTTTACCTTGGGAGTCTGATGATGAGAAGGATTCACCACCACAACCGAAGAATTGATTCGTCATTGGTATTGGCATTCCCTTGGCTTGTTCCAAGCTTGGGGAAGTGTCGCGGTATCACCTTTATCTTTCATTATTTTTACCTTTTAGGAGAGTCATGACGTGAGTAGACAAAATATCATATAGGATGGTTTGCAGTATGGAAGTGTCACTCCTTAGTTGCTTATCATTGTATCCCTTGGTTTGAGTTGTCGTAATGAAATATTAATGATAAGTTTCATCATCTACTGGTTCTACTTTATTTTAGTTTGCAATTTTTGTTATGTGATTGATCTTGTTGTTAGTATTGGAATCAATTTTGGAGCTTCAAGATTATCTAGTTGGTTTTGGCAAACTTAGCATTGGTTAGTAGCAACAATACGTTGAGACTTAAGTAGAAAAGAGGGAGTTGCATGTAGATATATTATTCCATGATCTTTCGTTCTTCTTAGCTCATAAGCTTAGTATTATCAAATAAGTTTGTTTGCACCTTCAAGCAAGATTGCATGATTGGCTTTATCATATATGTTTTTTGTTTGTTTTACTTCAATTCTTATACTTGCTAGCCAACCTTGCTAGCCAAAAACCTATACTGAGAGGGAATGCTTCTCGTGCATCCAAACATTGAGCCCAAAACCTTGCCATTTGTGTCCATGATACCTACCTATATGTGGTATTTCACCACCACTCCATGTAAATTCCTTGTGTGCTACCATTAAACTTTCAAAATTACACCTGTTTTGTGCTCCTGTTTTAGCTCATGAGGACGCAAATAGAGAATCTTTATCTCACTTGTTGATTGGATTTCACACCCTCGACTAGTGGCTTCATCCGCTTATCGAAATGCTAGAAGAGCTGGCAGCGGGCTTCCTAGCCCCAAATAATAACATAAATTCTCTTCACTATTTTTTCCCCTGATTTATCAGTCAAAGCATAATTGTGTAAACAAAAGAGAAAGAGGGATGACCTTCTATACCAGTGGAGTCCTTCCATGGTAGCCGCTCTTGTGAAGTCTATTTGGCTTCTGACATATTGTATTTTTTTTTGCCATTCGTTGACATAAACATACACCTCTCAAAATTTAGACACTCCTCCACGGTATGTGATTGTTGGCAGGCACCCGAGGATTCGGTTAGCCATGGTTTGTGTAAGAAAGGTTGGGAGGAATGTCAACCATTTCATACCTATGTTTTACAAAATAAAAGATCTCGCACATGAGTGATCAATGCTTCCCTCTACGAAGGGCCTATCTTTTACATTTATGTTGACTCAATAGACCTATTTCTTTCTGTCTTAAGCGAGCATTTGAGTTGTTGTGATTCATCCAGGTACATGTTGATTTACTCAATAATGTTCTTAATTCTTCCTTGTATCTGCAAATACTTTTATCTGTCTGAATACCACTTTGAAAGTTACCAATGTTTGCAAAGAGACCGTTATAATTGAGCATGATAAACTATGCAATATAGATCTAGTATAAAGACTCTGATCGAAAGATAAGTACAGTGTTAATTGTTCTCTGACCAAGAACGAAGTTTTCCTTCACAAATTTTGATTTACTTTTTGCACCTTTATTGTTCCTCTACTTTTTCAAGTTTGATTATATCAGAGGAAGTTTCCATCTAAAATGACTTGTTCTCTATTAGACGTGATGCCTCTTCTCCGTATTTTATTTATCGACACCTCACTCCATAAACCTGTGGTCATGTTTACTGAGTTCAATTTCGCTTGGGGACAAGCGAGGTCTAAGTTGGGGGGAGTTGATATGTCCATTTTTCATCACCGTTTTATATTATTATTTTCTGTTATTCATCAATACATTTCATGTTATGATGCATCACTTATGTTATTTTATCTTATTTTGCATGTTTCATAATTTTTGGAGAATAAACACCGGGACCAGAAATCTGATGGAAAAAAGCATCGTCAGGATACCCTATTTCAGAAGATCAGAAGAAGAGGGGGGACATCGAAGATGTCTTAGAAGTCCAGATGAGGGAGCCATCCATGAGGAGAGCCAGATGTGGGGCCACCAGGGGCCCACACTATGAGGTGGCGCTCGCCCCCTTGGCTGCGCCGCCAGGTGGTGTGGCCACCCTGGCCCACCTCTAGTCGACCTCTTTCGCGTACTTGACCCCTAGGGAACCCTAAGCCCCAGAGTATCATCTAAGAATTATTCCGCCGCCGCCTCGGGGCCGAAAACACCCGAGAGAGAAAAGCTCTCTAGAGGGAGAAATCTGCCGAGGAAATTCCTCTCCAAAGAGGGGAAATCATCGCCATCGTCACCGTCATCGCTCCGGGCAACATCAAGATCGTCGTCGTCATCATCATCACCACCAGCACCATCACCCTCATCATCCACCATCATCCGCTGTAACAATTAGGGGTCTCTATCGTTGTTTTACATTTGATCTCTCTCCCGTTGTAGATTACTTGTTAGTAGTTGATGCTTGTGAGATTTATCGGTGTTAGCACTTTATGACAAGATTTTTATCATCCATTATATCACCTTTTATTATGATCCATATGATGTCTTGTGAGTAGTTCGTTTATTTCTTGAGGACATGGGAGAAGTCATGATGTTAGTAGTGAAGTTATGTTGAAGTAATATCTCGTGGGTCGGTATTTAAGTTGTGGTGCTATTCTTCTAGTGGTGTCATGTGAACGTCGACTACATGATACTTCACCTTTATGGGCCTAGGAGGATGCATTGTGTATTTGGCTACTAATTGTGGGGTTGCCAGAGTGACAGAAACCTAAACTCCCATTAGGAAACCAATGCACGAGGGAGCGTAGAATCCCGGAGTTTTAAGGTTGTGGTTAGTTTTATCTTAATTACTTTCTTGTATTTGCGGATTCTTACGAGGGGTATACTCACAAGTATGTATTAGTCCTAGTTGGGCGGTGCATTAGCATAGGTTCACCCACACAACACTTTATGAACCAATGGATATTAATCAACTGTAATGAAGCGAAAGCACTTGACGAAATTTCCATGTGTCCTCGAGAACGTTTGGTAGTCATAAGTAACACAACCGGCTTGTCCTTTGCCCCCAAAAGGATTGGGCCACTCGCTGCAATATTATTTACTGCACTTTATTTACTCGCACCTTATTTATCTGCTATATCAAAAACCTCAAAAAACCCGTTTGCTAGTGTTTACAATGAATCCTTTATCCAACCTGCTTGTCAACACCATCTGATCCTCGTTGGGTTCGACACTCTTATTTATCGAAAGTATTATGATACAACCTCTATACTTGTGGGTCATCAGTAGGGCGCACTATCGGTTCAGCAGCAACGTGGAACCTACACAACACAATCAATTCACTTTGCCCCAACAAAGTAGTGAGGTTGTCAATCTCACCGGTTTTGCTGATAACAAAGAGGTTAAATGTATGGTGTTGAAAACAGTATGAGAACAATATGAAAAGAGCAGTAGCAGTGTGAAAACAGTAATTGCAGTGGTTGTACTATCAGTATGAGAAAATAGACCGGGTCCACAGTTCACTAGAGGTGTCTCTCCATAAAACATAGCTAACAAGTGTGGTGAACAAATTACAGCTAGGCAATTGATAGATAATTAAACATGCATGACATGATGATTACGATGTGATTCATGCCGGAATTACAACAAGATACATAGACCATCATCCAACTGCATCTATGACTAATAATCCACCCTCCAAATATCATCCGAACAAACGTTGGGTATTAAGTTGCAAGCAACATATAATCACAGTAAGCAAAGTGTATAATGTAAACAATGTAAACATCGTTGTTTTATCCCTAATGGCCACATCACATCCTCCATCCGTCACGTTTCTGTAACTCGAGCACATATGCAAAGGAGGCATGAACCCACTATCGAGCATAAATACTCTCTCTTGCAGTCACTAGTATCTACTTGGCCAGAGCATCTACTAACAACGGAGAGCATACAAGATCATAAATAACATACACATGATGACAACATGATAGATTGATAATCAAGAGACATATCATTCAATAATCAACGGATCCCAGTAAACACAACATGTAGCATTACAATAAGATGATCTCGATCATGCAGGGCAGCTCACGAGATCTAAACATGAGGCATAAAGAGGAGAGAAAATCATCTAGCTACTGCTATGGACCCGTAGTCCAAGGATGAACTACTCACGCATCACTCCGATGGCGGGCACGGTGGTGTAGAGCCCTCCGGTGATGATTTCCCCTCCCGGTAGGGTGACAGGGAGAACTCCAGAACCCTCCCGATCTCGGGTTGACGATGACGGCGGCCCTTTTCCGTGGAAAAGTGGTATATTTTTAGGGTTCACACATTGGGGGGAATAAATAAGTGAAAGGGCAATGGCGGTGGGCGCCCGAGGGGGCCACGCCACCCCATGGAAAGGCCAGGGGGCGCCGACCTATGGTGTGGCCCCCTTACGGACCTCTTCGGGACTCCGTGGAACCTTCGGGAATTCTAAGACTTCCGGGCTTCCAATTTTCCAATTCCGGGAATATTTCCAGAACAATTTTCTGAAACTAAAAACAGCAGAAAACAGGAACTAGCTCTGTGGCATCTTGTCAATAGGTTAGTCCCAGGAAATCGATAAAAATGACATAAAGTGTAAGGAAAACATGTAGCGTATGGCATGAAAACAACATGGAACATCAGAAATTAAGGATACGTTTATAACGTATAAACACCCCCAAGCTTGGTTCCTACTCGTCCTCGAGTAGGTAAACGATAAAAACACATAATTTCTGAGGTGACATGCTACCAACATAAACTTGATCATCTAAATTGTAAGAGCATAAGCATAGCAGAGATCATAGTACTTTAAACACAAACATGATAGATATAATTTTAACAATGAAACATTGCAATCACTTTGCATCATGAAAAGTAACACAAATAAAAGACCATGAATAATAATGCACTTGAAAGGTATATGTTTGTTTCAAGCATAGAGAAAACATAGCAAAGTGATATTTCACTTGTCCTTAAGAGTGGGACAAAACATAAATGCCAGGACACCTTCAAAGTTTAAGATGAAGACTAGAACAAATAATTTGAGAACAAATAATAACACATCATGAATCAATTAATAATGTTTCTAGGACAAATGTACATTAAACTCAGAATAGCAACTATGCTCTCTCAACTGTGCATAAAGTTAGAAGATGGAGACTCGACATAAAAGTAGAAGAAAGGCTCTTCGCGAGGGAAGCAGAGATCACTCATGTGCTAGAGCTTTTTATTTTGTTAAACAGAGGTACTGAATATTTTTTTTAGAGAGGTGTATGCTTATGTCAACGAATGGTAAACAGAAAATATAGTAAGTCACAAGCCAACTAGACTTCACAAGAGCGACTCCCATAAAAGGACGCATCTGCGTAGAAGGTCATCCCTCTTTCTCTTTTGTTTACACAATTATGCTTTGACTGATAAATCAGGGCAATAATAGTGAAGATAATTTGTTGTATTAAGTTTGGAGCTGGGCACCCCGCTGCCAGCTCTTCTATCAATTGGATAAGCGGATGAAGCCACTAGTCCAGGGTGTGAAAGTCCAATCAACGAGTGAGATAAATATTCTCTATTTACGTCCTCATGAGCTAAAACAGGAGCACAAAACATGAGTAATTTTGAAGGTTTTAAAGGTAACACATGAGCAATTTACTTTGGACTGGCATTTAAATACCACATGTAGGTAGGTATGGTGGACACATTTGGAAAACTTTGGTTTTTGGGAGTTGGATGCACGAGTAGAGCTCATACTTAGTACAGGTGGAGGCTAGCAAAAGACTGGGAGCGACAAATCAAGAGAGCAATAATGGCCATAATCATGCATAGCGACAGAACATCATTAATCAAAGCATAAGGGGTACTAAAAGTTCAAAAGCTAAATGAGCATATAGGCTATAAGTGACTGGTTTGTAGTCATAAACTTGGTGTAAGCATGCGCCAAGTCAACCAAATAAAACATTCAAAGTAGAACACCACAAATTTATGCTTCAATATGACAACAACAACTCATGATTCTTTCAATGGCACATTAAACACTCTCATATATTTGAGACAAGTCATGCTACCAAAATAACCACTAGGATTTAGAATTAAAATAACATCTAGCATGACATAAAAAGTCTATCCACAGTCTATACAAGCTTCTATTTGCACCGTTAAAAGCATGAAATTGTACTACTGCTTTCCAACACCAAGCAATTTATACTAAACAAAACTCTCCAAGAGATACAGAATGAAACAAGAGAGTACTAACACAACTGTACTAAAACTAACATCTCTGAATAAGAGATGCAAGAAAAACAGGAGCTAAAAAGGTAATTTGTAGCAACTAGAAGAAAAATTAAGTATACGAGCATAACGAGTATTCAAACGAAAGAGCGGAGCGTGTCTCTCTCCCACACAAAGAATGCTAGGTTCCAACAATATTATTGCAGCAAGGAAAACAAAATAAAACAAATGAAAAATAAAAACAAACAAACGCTCCAAGTAAATTTCATATGATGTAACCGAATAAAAATATATTTTCACTAGAAGTGACCTGATAAATTGTTGATGAAGAAGGGGATTCCTTGGGCATCCCCAAGGTTAGATGCTTGAGTATTCTTAGAATTTTCTGGGATGAACCACGGGGGAATCCCCAAGCTTTGACCTTGCACTCTTCTTGATCACATTATACCGCCCTCTTCGCTTGACCCTTGAAAACTTCCTTCACACCACACTCAAAGTAATTCGCATTAGAGGGTTAGTGCAACAATAAAAAATCCATGGGTTATGCATAGGCACAAGTGCTATTGATACTCTAAAACATTATCTACAGCCACTGGTTTTTCGTGAAGCAAATAAATTCACTTGACATCATAAAAGAGCAAATAAAACAAAAATGGCAGAATCTGCCAAAACCAGAACAGTCTGTAATGACGAATTTTTTTGGGACACTTAAGCTACTCATATCGAAAAACATAAAGAATGCAAAAGCTTAGGAATTATCTGAGGAATATGCACAAAAAATTTCAGGTAATTTTGATCTTTCTGTAATTTATAAGATTTTTTACGGTGGACAGCAGAAATCTGTTTCATGCGCAGAAATCTAAAACCAACTCGAACTTTCGCTAGAAACTTTACTTGGCACAACTAATACACGAAAATAAAGATACAAAGGTGTTTCTAAAGAAGTATACAACCCCTTGAAACAAAGAAAACAGAGAAAAACAAAGCAAAAATAAAATCAGGGGTTATCTCCCAAGAAGTGCTTTTCTTTAACGCCTTTTAGCTAGGCTCAGAAAAATGGAATCAAGTGTTTTCAAGTGAATAAGCATCCAAATTGTAATTTTTTCGAATAATAGAATCAAAAGGAAACTTCATTCTCTTTCTAGGAAAGTGTTCCATACCTTTCTTGAGTGGGAATTGGTACTTAATATTCCCCTCTTTCATATGAATAACAACACCAACAGTTCTAAGAAAAGGTCTTCCCAAAACAATTGGACAAGAAGCATTGCATTCAATATTCATAACAACAAAAGCAATAGGTACAAGTTTATTATTACCATAATAAGAACATCATAAACTCTCCCCAAAGGTATCTTTCTAACATTATCAATAATACGAATATCCAAATAACAGTGCTCCAAAGGTGGCAAATCAAGCATATCATAAAGTTTTTTAGGAATAACAGAGATACTAGCACCAAGATCACATAAAGAATTACAATCAAAATCATTCACTTTCATTTTAATGATGGGTTCCCAACCATCATCTAACTTCCTAGGGATAGAGGCTTCACACCTTAATTCATCTTCTCTAATTTGCATGAGAGCATTTGTAATATGTTTTGTGAAAGCCATATTCATAGTACTAGCATTAGGACAACTAGCAAGATTTTGTAAGAACCTAATAAATTCAGTTATGTTGCAATCATGAAAGTCAAGATCATTTTTATCAAAGGTAATGGGACCATTGTCTCCCATGTTTCTAAAAATTTCAGCATTTTTATCAGGAACATTTTTAGCAGTTTCAGGCAGTTTTGCACTTTTAATAGCAGAAGTGGGAGTATTCCCAACACCAATTACTTTACCATTGATAGTAGAAGGTTTACTAGCATGAGAAGCTTCATTTTTACTAGTGGTGGTAATGGTGCAAACATTAGCTATATTATTCTTTCTAACTATTTCATCTTCTCTTTCCCATCTAGCATGCAATTCAGCTAACATCCTAACATTGTCATCAATTCAAATTTAAATGGCATTTAAAGTTTTGCTTTATTTAACATCATGAGGCATAACCTTTAGTTTCATAAAATCAACATCAAGAGCAAGGCTATCAACTTTAGAAGCAAGAACATCAATTTTGCCAAACTTTTCCTCAACAGATTTATTAAAAGCAGTTTGTGTAATAATAAAATTCTTGAGCATGTTTTCAAGATCAGAGGGTACACTTTTATTGTTGTTGTAGTAATTACCATAGGAATTTACATAAACATTATTATTATTGGGAGGATATGGCCTATAATTGTTGCTTCCAAACTTATTCCTATAAGCATTGGTGTTGAAATTATTATTTTTAATGAAGTTCACATCAACATGCTCTTCTTGAGCAACCAAAGAGGCTAAAGGAACATTGTTTGGAACAATAGGAGCATGGCCATTCACAAGAATAGACATAATAGCATCAATTCTATCACTCAAAGAGGAGGTTTCTTCAACATAATTTACCTTCTTACCTGTTGTAGCTCTCTCAGTGTGCCATTCAGAATAATTTACCATCATATCATCAATAAGCTTAGTTGTTGCCCCCAAAGTCATGGACATAAAGGTTCCTCCAGCAGCTAAATCTAGAAGGTTTCTTGAAGAAAAATTCAGACCTGCATACAAGGTTTGGATGATCATCCAAGTAGTCAGTCCATGAGTGGGACAATTCTTTACTAAAGATTTCATTCTTTCCCAAGCTTTGGCAACATGCCCATTATCAAGTTGCGTAAAATTCATAATGCTACTTCTTAAAGATACAATCTTAGCAGGAGGATAATATTTTCTAATGAAAGCATTTTTACACTTAGTCTAAGAATCAATACTATTTCTAGGAAAAGATATCAACCATTCGTTAGCTCTTCCTCTCAAAGAGAAAGGAAACAATTTCAATTTAATAATATCTCCATCTACATCTTTATATTTTTGCAGATCACATAGTTCAACAAAATTATTAAGATGGCAGCAGCATCTTCAGTACTAACACCAGAAAACTGCTTTCTCATAACAAGATTTAACAGGGCAGGCTTTATCTCATAAAAATCAGCAGTAGGAGCAGGTGGAGAAATAGGTGTGCTAATGAAATCATTGTTGTTGGTGCTAGTAAAGTCACACAACTTAGTGTTCTCACGGGTACTCATTTTAGCAAGACTAAAAACAGGATAAAAACAACAGCTATAATAAGAACTAATTTTTGTGTGTTTTTGATAAAGAGAAGCAATGAAGAAAAAATAAAATAAACTAAGCAAAACTAAAACAAAGTAAAAAAGATTGGAACTGAGAGCCCCCCCTACAGAAATTATCTTCCTCCCCGGCAACGGCGCCAGAAAACTTGTTGATGACTGACGTTGGTAAACCCCAAGAGAAAGGTTGTGAAGAGTGAAGCTACAAGTTTTCCCTCAGAAAAGAAACCAAGGTTGAATCGACCAGTAGGAGGACAAGCTACTTCTGAAGGTAGGGAGCACTACCGGTTCAGCAGCAACGTGGAACCTACACAACACAATCAATTCACTTTGCCCCAACGAAGCAGTGAGGTTGTCAATCTCACCGGTTTTGCTGATAACAAAGAGTTTAAATGTATGGTGTGGAAAAAAGTATGAGAACAATATGAAAACATCAGTCGCAGTGTGAAAACAGTAATTGCAGTGGTTGTACTATCAGTATGAGAAAATGGACCGGGGTCCACGGTTCACTAGAGGTGTCTCTCCATAAAAGATAGCTAACAAGTGTGGTGAACAAATTACAGCTGGGCAATCGATAGATAATGAAACATTCATGACATGATGATTACTATGTGATTCATGTGGGCATTACAAAAATATACATAGACCGTCATCCAACTGCATCTATGACTAATAATCCACCCTCCGAATATCATCCGAACAAACGTTGGGTATTAAGTTGCAAGCAACAGATAATCGCAGTAAGAAAAGTGTATAATGTAAACAATGTAAGAATCGTTGTTTTCTCCCTAATGGCAACAACACATCCTCCATCCGGCATGTTTCTGTCACTTGAGCACAGATGCAAAGGAGGCATGAACCCACTATCGAGCATAAATACTCCCTCTTGGAGTCACTAGTATCTACTTGGCCAGAGCATCTACTAATAGCGAAGAGCATGCAAGATCATAAATAACATACATATGAAGACAACATGATAGATTGATAATCAAGAAACATAGCATTCAATCATCATAGGATCCCAACAAGCACAACATGTAGCATTACAATAAGATGATCTCGATCATGTAGGGCAGCTCACGAGATCTAAACATGAGGCATAAAGCTGAGAGAACAACCATCTAGCTACTGCTATGGACCCTTAGTCCAAGGATGAACTACTCACGCATCACTCCGGAGGCGGGCGTGGTGGTGTAGAGCCCTCCGGTGATGATTTCCCCTCCTGACAGGGTGACAGGGAGAAGTCCAGAACCCTCCCGATATTGGGTTGACGATGAAGGCGGCCTCGGGTGTTTTCCGTGGAAAAGTGGTATATTTGTAGGGTCACGCATCGGGTGGAATAATAGGCGAAAGGTCGATGACGGTGGGCGCCCGAGGGGCCCACACCACTCCATGGCGCGGCCTGGGGGCGCGCCGCCCTATGTTGTGGCTCCCTTGTGGCCCTCCTACGGGCCTCTTCGGGACTCCGTGGAACCTTCAGGAATTCTAAGACTTCCGGGCTTCCAATTTTCCCATTCCGAGAATATTTCCAGAACAACTTTTTTGAAACTAAAAAGAACATAAGACAGGAACTGGCTCTATGGAATCTTGTCAATAGGTTAGTCCCAGGAAATCAATAAAAATGACATAAAGTGTAAGGAAAACATGTAGCATATGGCATGAAATCAACATGGAACATCAGAAATTAAGGATACGTTTATGACGTAACAGGGACCTAAGAAAGTGGTGGTGCCTGGTGCCTCAAGGGCATGTTGCGGTGTTGGCTTCCCATTCTGTTCCATACATGATGCCATCGATGGAAAAGGTGATCGCTTATGGTGGTATCCCAAATGTGTCTATGACCGGGGTGCGGTCGAGTGGACGCATTCGGGCACAACCCAACATTGATGCTACACAAATTGAGCGGGCCATGTAGCAGGCTAATCTTCTCAATGAGTATGGATCAGGTACAAACCACCTCCTAAGCATTCATTTTTATCTTTATCAAATGATGAAATTGTAGCTAGAGATGGTCGTTTGGGTGTTTTCCCTGGGAGGTCTTATGATGAATCAATAATTATGCAGATACTCTTAAAGATATTTCGTTGGGTAGGACGATAACAATGCTAAAAAATAATCCGAAGAAGTCTATGGACGAGGATGTTGGTCCTTCAAATCTCCTAGTTTCTAGAGTCTCTAATATGTTCGAGGATTTTGCGGACAAGGAAGTTTTGGGATTAGAAGATCAAGTGGATCTGATAGCCCAATCTCCGAAAATTAGGAAGTGTCATAAAGAAAAAGTATATGATATGTCTAGTGTTCGTAGGAGTGCTAGATTTAAATCTCAGAAATAATACTCTTAATGCATGGTTTAAAAGGGGTCACTTAGAATAGCGATGGGTTTCAGGACCCTGCTAAACATTTTTTGTGCAAGGATCTATTCAAGAGCACAAATTGGATTTCATTTCCTTACTGGAGACGGGGAGATCCAATTTTGCTACACCATTTCTAAAGCATGTTCTTGCTAGTTTATATGTCTTGATTTTGTCTCCTCGTGGGAGGTCGGGTGATATGCTTGTTGGTATTAATACTTCCTCTCTCCAAGAAAAGAAAGTTTAACACTGGGGACTATTGTGTTAAGTTCCATTTACGGGTTTTGAATGGGTGTTCATTCGTTTCTATGGGGCTGCCCAAGATTTGAATAAACCTAAATTTCTCGCTGAAATGGTATGGGTGTGTGAAGTTGAATCATTACCTATGTTGATAGGTGGAGACTTTAATATCATCAGAAACATTCATGAAAAGAATAATCGATAACTTCAATGTGAGGTGGCCATTTATTTTCATTGCTATTATTGAGAGTCTAGATCTTTGTGAGATTGATCTCTGAGTAGAAAATATATATGGGCGAATCGTCAAGATACACCAATGTATGAAAAATTGGATTGTATCCTTACAAGGATCGAACCACACTCAATTAGTAGTCTACTCGGGTAGTCAAGCGCATTTAGAAAAATCGCCTCTATTTTCGTTTGAGTTGTTCTGGTTTCGACAAGATGGCTTTTACAAAATGATGGATGCTGAATGGAATAGTGTTTTCAAGGGTGATACTTCTATTGTAAGGTGGAAAAATAAGATTATACATGTACGGAGTTTCCTAAAGATTTTAGCAAAAAAACCTAAGTGTTCATTATAAAAAAATAGAAAGAGTGATTAACGTTTATTATGGATGAATTTGATCTAAAAGCTGAACATGTTCCGCCTGATACAAAGGAGCGGGATGCATTATAAGATACAAATGACCGCTTAAATAAGCTAAGGCGGGACAAAGAAACTAAGTGGCTTCAAAGGGAAAAGGTAAAATCAATTCAGGGGGATGGGAGTAATATTAGGTATTTCCGTCTCATTGCTAATGGAAAGGATATGAAGAAAATTTTCAGGTAGAATAAGATGAAGAAACCATTGCGGGGTAGGAAAAATTTGAAGTCTACATTTCTAAATATTATTAAAAAAATTGTTTGGGCGCGGGTTCCAAGAATTGTTTGCTTGGAGGAAAATGCATCCCATGATATTCCGCAATTAACAACTCGGGAGAATGAAATTCTTACATCTAACTTCACGGAAGAGGTGTATAATGTCATTTTTCAGTTGGAGCATGCTAAGGCTCCTAGACTAGATGAGTTCCCAAGTGAGTTTATCAAAAGTTTTGGGGTGTCATTAAGGATGACTTGATGGCACTATTTGTACAGTTATAAATAAGAGAATTATCTTTGTTTAAGTCAAATTTTGGGTTGGTTACTCTTCTACCCAAGAAGGAAAATGCGGTTCAAATCCTGCATTAAAGACCAGTATTTCTCTTGGATGTAAGTTTCAAAATAGTTACAAAAGTGGCGCCACATCACATCTCGTGTATTGTGGATAAAGTGATTAAGCCTACTCAGATATATTTTATGCCACGTAGACATATCCTGAGAGGGGGGTTGTCTTATATGATACCATTCATGATCTTCATAGGAAGAAGAGATGGATGGAATACTATTTTAAATTGGCTTTGAGAAAGCTTACGATAAAGAGAAATGGCCTCTTTTGCAACAAGTTTTGCGCATGACGTTTCGCACCTCAATGATGTGAATGCACCAGTAATTGGATTCACACAGGGAGTGTCGGAATAAAAAGTAAATAATGACATTGGTCATTATTTTAAAACTACAAAGGGACTAGGACTGAGGTAGGGGATCCGCTGTCTCCTATTCTTTTTTATATTATTACTCATATGTTGGCTAGCCTTATTGCGCGGGGAAAGGAGGATGAACATTTCAGAGCTTATCCCTCATCTAGTTGAGGGGGTATCTCTATTCTGCAATACACTGATGACACTCGATCTCTTTTACATGGAGCATGATTTAGGAAAAGTTGTTAACATGAAACTAATTTTATCCATCTTTAAACAAATGTCCGGTTTAAAGATAAATTTCTACACAATTTAGATTTATTGTTTCGGAAAGGCTTTAGAAGAGGAAAAAAAATATTAAAACTTTTGGGGCGTGAATATGGATCCTTTCCCTCGGTATCATGGGATACCTATTTATCACAAGAGGCTGGAAAAATCGAAATGGCGCCATGCGGAACAGGGTTTCGAAGGAAACCTAGGGTGCTAGAATGGCAAGTTAATCTCGTATGGGGACCAAGTTGTTCTTATTAACTCCACTCTCACAATTCTTCTTATGCTTATGTTATCATTCTTAGAAATATCTAGAGGATTAAGAAAACACCTTCATTTTTATAGATCAAGGTTTTTCTGGCAAAGTGATAAAACTAAACGAAAATACAATTGAAATATAGTTTTCCACCTAAGGATCAAGGGGGTCTGGGGATTGAGGTGTTAGATATTAAGAACATATGCTTACTTAGTAAGTGGCTTTTCACTTAATAAACAAGGTGGGTGGCAGGAGCTGCTGCATAATAAATATTTGTGTGGTGAAATGCTTGCTCGGGTGCAGTCTAAGCCTATGCATTCTCAAGTTTGGGAGGGTCTTCCGAGTGTTAAATGTGAGTTCTTTAGCAATGGATATTTTAAATTTGGAAATGGTAAGGGTACTAGATTGTAGGAAGATGTGTGGTTAGGTGATACACTTCTTACTCAATCGTACTACTCATTAATTATATAAAATACTTACCTAGAAAGATGTTTCGGTTGCTATTTTTGTATTACATGCTTAGAGTTTCGTCAGGCAAATTCGCCATCTTCTATCTGGGCCGACACCGGGACTCACTATGACTCGCAATAAGTGGGATGCTTGGATTCACTCATGTCGACGTCTAATGGATATCCATTTGTCTGTTGAGTCACATAGCTTTGTCTAATTCTGATTTTTTTCGGTTAAATCTGTGTATGCCCACATGATGAATGAGCATACACTTGTTCTTTGAATATATATATATATATATATATATATATATATATATATATATATATATATATATATATATATATATATATATATGGGTGTGGATTTCCTCACACCGGGGGTAGCTGCCTCTGCCTTGCATGCCGTACGATAAGAAATCGAGATTCGTGCCAGGCTAACATCATTATATTAGCTTTTCGCTGAGCATTTGTTAACCTTGATGCGCTTCCGTCGTTGAGTTCACGCCGTTAACAGGGTGCATGCATCTCTCGTAGGTCAGCCCCTTTGGAAATATGTTGATTTGTTTGTTTCCCTGGATAGCATGTTATTTTACTAAATCTTCTTTGTGTGGATGTATTTATGTCTCGTTTCTTGCGCCCGATTCTGACATGCCAACATGGGTCCACAAAAACATTTTTGCCGTGATAAAACACTGGGGGTTCGCGCGGGAACTTCGTGAGCTACTTTACGAGCTGGTGCATGTTGGAAAGAAATGGCGGGAGTCTTGTATCGTCTTCCCTTGCCCAAGGAAGGGGCTTCTTATCGTATGTTTGTGTTAGTTTCATTGGCTCTGTATGGGATTGGAGAAGAAATGGGCTTACCACTGTCAAAAAGTGTAATACCCCGATGTATCTCTATGTTAACGGTCATATTTGTTGGAGGATAGTGCACTTGGTTGATTAAAGACTATGTAGAGGATGTGTCACATCCCAATTTTGGAATACCTGTTAACACAGTTGTTTTGCTAATTGCTTGACAAATAAACTTTGGTTGTGTTTGTTTAAGTGCAACTAAACAAACTAATTATAAAATCTTACATGGCTAAGAAATGGAAAGCAAACTTAAAAAGATAGCAAAGCAGTAAACTAAAAATATTCAACATATTGTTCCAATGACCTTGGCAATATTTTATAAAGTGAATATTGATCAAAGAGTTTTCCAAAACTATCTTATGAATCCCATACTTGTTGAATATTATTCCAAGACCCAAATTAAAAAGATGAAACACTTAATAAATTTCCCTAAAAGATTATCAGAAAAAGAGGCATTCCTAAATGCTTCACCAAAATATTATCAAATGTTTTTCCAACCTTGCAAGCTTAAGAACAAAGGTATTGGAGAGCATTGACTTGCTATCTCTAGTCACATAAATATTTTGGCAAAGCATTGTTAAAAGAAAAGCCTAGTGCCTTATTAAATTGAATTTCCAATATTTCTAGAAACAAGAAACTCAAACAAGTTACTATTGAAAACTTTCTTCAAATGATCTGAAATTCATACCATTGCTTCCTTATATCAAACTAGCAAAAGTGCCCGTGCGTTGCTACGGGTTGAATACGAAGGATTTCACTACTACACAGATGATGATTTAGGCGGTCATTTGCCGAGCTCGATGTTTTTAGTTATGGATCTTGTTATTATATTTACAAAAAAAAATTGGCTATTCCTTTGCCTTTGGCACTATTTTACATACGTGCGTGGTCCCTTGAAATAATGTCCTATTTGTTTGTGGATCATTATTTGGAGGAGATTTGGCAGAAAATAGAATATGTCATTGTGGAAAAAACATTTTTTTAAATTTTATTGGCGGTGTGCAACTGAAATTTTTAAGAGATACTTTAATCATACAGGAATAATTCTTATTCATGGCACTGAAGCGACACTCGTTGATAATCCTGTGTCACCAAGAATATCACCCTGTACGTACCAAAAATTATGAAATAATATCCCATTTGTTTGTGGATTATTATTTGGAGGAGATTTGGCAGCAAATAGAAGGTGTCATTGTGGAAAAAAAATTGAATTTTATTGGCAGTGTGCAACTGAATTTTTCAGAGATATTTTAATCATGCAGGAATAATTCTTCTTTGTGGCGCCGTTGATAATCCTATGTCAGCAAGAATATCACCCTGTATATATGTACCAAAAATTATTGTCTACCAAGGGTAGCTACACCTTGCTGCCATTGTTGGATCACACGGTCTCCGATACGTGCCGATGAAAACCTCTTCACAGCAGTTTACTGTGAGGCGTGTGTTGCTGACGCCGGCCCACACGCTCAGTAGCGGCTCCTATTTGACAGGCGCTCTGCTGCCTACTATCTGGGTACACGCTGCGGCGGCCTATCATCAACACTGGCTGCTAAGCGGACACACGTTCGGTGGCCTATCTTCGATCTTGGCAGCTCCAGCATCAATATGTTGCAATCGTTCGCAACAGGCGGTGCGTCACGGGGCGCGGGAGCAGAAGAGTCAGTCGCATAGCATGGACACGACATGATCGACGGTGAGGTGTATCCACGTTGTTGATAATGCAGGTCACACTTGCAAATTGTGGAAGCTTCTCTGAGCTTCTTGAAAGTGCATGCTGGCGCTGTTGTAGTCGACGAACCCATCAGCCAGAACTCATAGAAATTAGGAGAATATAGAGTAACACTAAGGTATGTTCAGATGAATATAGAGGAATTACGAAAGAATAGAAGTCGGTTCTACCCAACGACCCAAGCTAGCTTATTATAGATAGATGCCATTAAGGATCCTGAATCTAAGAGTAAGGTATTCAGAGGTTTACACACATATGCCTCAACTTTTGCACTCACTGAACTCGGTATTCTAGCATTTAGCTGCAACCACAGATGCAATAAGAAACTTGTAGAGAACTAAGAATATGGAAGGCATCTAGGCGACCTCGTTCTGCTCCAATGCGATCTTTGCATCGCCCTCCTCGTGCGCTGCCATGGAGAGTTGTAGGACAGGATGCTTAGACGGCTAGACCTGGTCCGGATGTAAATGACAACCTGGACGTGGGACTGTAAGATGCGGTCGCCGACTTGCACGCGGGAGGATCGGAGGCAGCAGGCAATGCACCTGCAGTCCTCTTGTTCGCCGGCGCGGACGGCGCCGCGATGCATTTGTCAGTATGCTGCACAGGTTTGGGTCGAGCGTGGTTCTCCTCCGATAGGAGGAGGATGTTCTCCGTGACCTTCAGGTTGCTCGCCGAGCCCGCGGCCCTCAGCCGGTGCATAAAATCGCCACCATGGATGCAAACATGGTTCACGGCCGGCTTGTCTCCAACCTTCTAGGATCCAATTGTCGGAGGACCCCTTGGTGATCCCCTGACGCCATGCCCATTGATGGGGGGATAGTAACCCGGTAGGCCCACTTCAAGATATAATCCGGCCCGAGGTGTGCTGAGCGATATCCGGCTAGGGGTAAAGATATTACCGGAAGGCCCAAAGGCTTGTAAGATTCGTAACCCGGATTGTGTGCTGCGGTAAGGGAAGTTAGGGTTTGTATGTGGAGTTCGAGTAGGACTCAAGATGTGCCTTGAAGGGCAAGTTAGGGGTGTACGGGTGCTTTATAAACCGGCCCCTAGGTTTAGTTTGCCAGAGATTCAAGTCATAGTTGTAACACCTGTTATCGAGTATCCAGCATAATTCATATTGAGATCCGGCGAGTTATTTTCCGGTTCTTAGATTGCTTTCCGCCATGTCTTCCTTCGAGCTAAACCCTCTCCCGAATACCTGTGTCGACTTGCCCCGAGATCAGTTACCCCCGGTAACATCTGCCGTGATTATCCCACGACAGTTGGCGCCCACCGTGGGGCCTGCGTCCAAAGGTGTTTACATCACGGGAGAAGCTCGGAAGAACATGAAGAACTTTGTCGTCGGCGAGATCTACTCCAATGACGAAGGAGAAAGGATAGTGGACAATTCCGGGTGGGAGTTGGAGCCGGATCACCTCGAATCTGGATCCACGGTGTCGATTGGCCAAATCAGCATCTTCATCGGTATGGTACGTACGCTCAATTTAAAAGGACAATATCATGTGCATGTTACAGGGACTTCCAACAGGGACGAGAAGGCGTTAAAACAGACAGTGAATTCAGTTTCGTCGGCCACTCCGGGATACTTGAGATGGGCAGAGCAAGAGGTAACGTGGAGCAGGAGGGATCACCCGGAAGGAATAGAGCGCCCCGGAACCCTGGCATTAGTAGTCTCGCCACAGGTCAATGGTTATGAATTGAGAAAGGTATTGATGGACGGAGGGAGCAGCATCAACATCCTATATTGGGAAACCTTCTTGCGCATGAACCTCAAAGAATCTCAGCTACAGAAAAGTTCGACGGTTTTTCATGGAATCGTGCCGGGTCATTCGGCGCGCCCCGAAGGAAAAATTACATTGGAAGTAGCCTTCGGAGAGTCGGTAGATAACTATCGGGTGGAATGGCTCACGTTTGAGGTGGTCAGGTTGCACAGTCCTTACCACGCGTTGTTCGGAAGGCCGGCTTATGCTAAGTTCATGGCTAGGCCGTGCTATGTATATTTGCAGTTAAAGATTCCAGGCCCCAAGCAGACCATCACTATCCATGGAAACCGGGATATAGCAGCAGAATGCGATGAGGGAGATTCGGTAATGGCTGAACAAGCCTGCAGAAAGGAAGAACTTAAATATTACCGGTCTCGGGTGGATCCGGATGATGGCACAGCATTGAGAAGACCAGATTCTGAGGACGAAAGAGTAAAATTTAAGGCGGCTCAAGACACCAAGAAAGTAGATTTTGTGGAAGGAGACCCCACCAAGCAGTTCACTATAGGGTCCAATTTGGAAAGCGCGCAAGAAAAGGCTCTAGTGGAGTTCATACGCTCAAATGCGGATGTGTTTGCCTGGACACCCAGCGACATGCCGGGTATCCCCACCGAGTTGGCAGAGCACAGTTTGCATGTGGATCCCAGGGCCAGGCCTGTGAAGCAAGGTTTGAGAAAAATGAACGAGGAAAGGAGAAGAGCTATAGGTGAGGAAATCGCACGACTATTAACCGCAGGCTTTATCATGGAAGTATTTCACCCGGACTGGTTAGCGAATCCGGTTCTAGTGATGAAAAAGACAAATGAATGGAGGATGTGCATCGATTTCACGAGCCTCAACAAGCATTGCCCAAAGGATCCATTCGCGCTACCAAGGATAGACCAAATCATAGACGCGGTAGCCGGAAGCGACTTGCTGTGTTTCCTGGACGCATATTCGGGGTACCACCAGATTAAACTCAAAAGGGAGGATTGGGAGAAAACGTCGTTCATAACCCCTTTTGGGGCCTTCTGCTATAAAACCATGACGTTTGGATTAAAAAATGCGGGCGCAACTTACCAGCGGTGTATTCAGAAGTGCTTCGAGGATCAAATTGGGCGCAACGTGCACGCATATGTGGATGATGTGGTTATTAAGACCCGGAAGGCAGAGACATTTATTCACGATTTAAAGGAAACGTTTAAAAACTTGAGAAGGTATCAGATGAAGCTTAACCCAACGAAGTGTGTATTCGGAGTTCCAGCCGGGAAGTTACTCGGCTTTATAGTCTCCGAGAGAGGAATCGAGGCAAACCCGGATAAAATCAAGGCCATCCAGAGTTTGAAGAAACCGGAAAATTTGAAGCACGTTCAAAAGCTCACGGGCTGCGTAGCAGCCTTGAGCCGGTTCATATCCAGGCTTGGAGAAAAGGCAATACCCTTGTACCGGCTTTTGCGGAAATCAGATAAGTTCGTATGGGATCAGGAGGCAGATGAGGCGTTTGAAGCACTAAAGAAGCAGTTATCTGAAGCGCCAGTACTAGCGGCGCCGGGTCCTAAAGAGCCTATGTTATTATACGTGGCAGCCGGTCCCCGAGCCGTCAGCGCAGTAGTTGTCGTGGAACGCAAAGAGGATGGGAAAGGTTACCCGGTCCAGAGGCCGGTTTTTTATGTCAGCGAGGTGTTACCGGAAGCGAAGCAGCGTTACCCACATTGGCAAAAATTGGTGTTTGGGGTCTTTATGGCCAGCCGGAAGTTGAAGCCATATTTCCAAGAACATCCCATAACAGTGGTTAGTTCAATACCAATGTCGGATATCATCAGAAACTCGGATGCAACGGGAAGAATAGCCAAATGGGCAATAGAGATGGGAGATTATCATATCAGCTACGAGCCCAGATCGGCAATCAAGTCACAGGCTTTGGTTGATTTCGTTAACGACTGGACGCACACTGGAATGGCTACCACAGTCCCAAACTCCGAGTCATGGACCATGCACTTCGATGGATCAAAGCAGTACGAGGGGTCAGGAGCTGGAGTGGTGCTGACATCGCCAAAGGGGGATAAACTAAGTTACGTGCTGCAGATTCACTTCGATTGCTCAAACAACGTGGCCGAGTATGAAGCTCTGTTGCATGGCTTGAAGGTAGCCAAGGAGATGAACATTAGAAGGATACGATGCTTTGGAGATTCGGATCTTGTGGTGCAGCAGGTATCAGGAACCTGGGACAGGAAGGACGCCACTATGGCAGCATACCGCAGGGAGGTTGATAGGGTTGCCGGGTGTTTTTCCGGGTATGAAGTGGAGCACATAGACAGAAGAAAAAACGAGGCAACGGACGTGTCGTGGTGGTGTCACGGCAGATGCCATGGGATGGCTAAAGATGTGGGGACGATGGACGCTGGAGGTGTCCGGGGAGGGATCACGCGACGAGTAGCCGCGTGAGGTAAGATCCACACAACACAAACAACACGATGTACCCAGGTTCAGGGCCCTCGTGAGGAGGTAAAACCCCTACTCCTGCCTTTCCCTATGTATTACGGTGTCTCACCGAGTGGCCACAGTACAAATGGTAACGCTACCGAGTAGCCCCTTGCCCCTCTCCGAGTAGAGCTAGGTCAAGGACTTAGGGTTTCTAGGGTTTCTAGTGAGGGACTATGGGAGCCTATGAGCATTCCTCTACCTCTGCCTCTCGCAGGAGGCGGCGGGGCACCTTATATACATGGTGCCCAGCCGGATACGTCCAAATCCTAGACAAGTGTCGACATAGTGTCCACACTGTCCTTTCTCCGAGTACCCGCTGACAGCTTTGGTCGTTGGTCTTGGCTGCTTCTGTAAAGTCGTTGGGCAAAACTAGGGGACAGACTGGTATCACTGTACCTAGTCACAGAGTAGGTCCCCCTTATCCTGCCACCGACTGCTTCCATGCTGTCACTGTCAGACAGACCGTCCCCACATGAACAGTAGTTCGAATGCTGCCAAGTACGGACCCAGGATACGCGGGATCCTGTGTCAGAACGGCTCCTTTGACTTCCTGCCCGAGTAGTTTCCCGCCAAAGGTTCCCGCCAATTGTACTCGGGCCAAACCTTCTACTCGACATGGTAGAAACTGATTGATATCTCCTTCTGATCATCTTGAGGTGAGACCGGGTAGCAGTCGACCGGGTAGCGAGTACCCGGTAGTCGGCTACTCGGCCAAACCTCTCTTCTGTAAGCGGCCTTTACCACCTGTCTTTACCCTATTCGGGGGTAACCCCCCAACAGCAGTCCCCGAAGCTGGTTGAGTCTTGCGAACTTGTTCACTAGGCTCTGCCAGCTTAAAACCAGCCTTTGCATCCCAGCCATCGAACCTCAAGATGCCGAGTAGGTCCTCCGAGTAGCTATCCGGAAAGTATCTTGAGTCTCCTCTTTCCGAGTAGCACTTGCTTTCTACTCTGTATCCGAGTAAAAAGACTTAGCGAAATTTCGCAAACTGAGCCTCTGCAGCGCAGAGCAACATCCAGCTCTTCACGCAGGCACTGCCTACGTGTCAAGCATCCACGACCTTGTCGTTTGGTTGCCCAGGACACGACGCCACGTGTCCAGTTTTCACGCCGTGGGCCCACCGGCCGTCATGTCCCATCACGCGCATTTACTGGCCACGATCTTGTAGTGGGATCCAATGCGGCCGTTACGCGCGCGGTTCTCGCGTGTGTGCGTTTCTAGCCGGCCACAGGACCCACCACACGCCACAATCGATCCCACTCCCGTAGCGGTAACGGTAATCTCGCCGAGGAGGTATAAATACCCCCGCGGTAACTTCCTTTTCCCCTTCCCTGCTTATTTCCTCTTCTTCCTCCCGTTCTTCTCCGCCATCGAGCGCTCCGCCGCCGCACTAGCCTCTGCGCCTCCGCGGACTCGCTCCACCACCAACCCCGTCTGATTTCCGATTCTTCCACTCGCGACCATGGCCAAGTCCTGCTGGGCCGGTTCTTCCATCACCCAAGCCAACCTCGCCTGGCTCGTGAACGAGAGAAGGGTTCCCCCCGGCGTGGAGTGCCGGGCACCCGACGACGAGGTCGTGCCCAAGCCCAGGGACGGAGAGCGCGTGGTGTTCATGTCCCACTTCGAGCGCGGATTCGGGCTGCCAGCATCGGACTTCATGCGTAAGTTCCTGAATCACTTCGGGCTGCAGATGCACCATCTGCCGCCCAATGCAGTCGTTTTCCTCGCATACCACGTCGTGGTGTGCGAGGCCTTCCTCGGCATCAGGCCCACCGTGGAGACGTGGCTCCACTACTTCCATCTCCGCCAACAATCCGTCGGGAAGAAGGACAGCGCGGGCGTTGCCCGCGCCACCGACGTCGGCTGCGCCATGATGGTGCAGCGCAACGGGACGAACCACCCCCGCATCCAGGGGCTGGATTCCTGCCGAATGTGGCAGCAAACGTTCTTCTACGTGAGGAACGTTGCCGCCGCTGATGGAGGCCCCGTCGACGATCGGATCAACCTGCCCCCTTGGAGCAAGCGTGCTCCACTCGGGTCGAATTGGAAGGAGAAGCCCGTCAACGACGAGAACGCCACCGAGATAGAGACGCAACTCGCCTGGCTGAAGACGCATGGCCTCAGGAATGACGACCCAGTAGCGTGCTGGATCAAACGCCGGGTGCTTCCTCTGCAGGAGCGATGCCACCTCATGTGTTACATGGGAGGGCCTCGCGATTGCACCAGGACCACCACCGTCGAGATCGACGATGCTGACGTTCCCAGGCTTGCCAGGAACATCCTGAAGACCAGCCTCAACGAGAAGTGGCGGTACGGGTTCCTCCCGTTCAGCCGTAGGACTCCAATCTTGCGGGTACGTCTCCCTTACTCTGTTTTCATCTCTGCCTTCCGAGTAGATAGCTTCTCCTTTCGCCTCGACTGGCAATCGCCTTGTGCACCGAGTAGGACACTTAGCTAAATCGCCTTAGGCTTAGTGTGCTTTGTGCCTGCACGCCTCGTCGAGTAGGAATTTTTAGAAAAAGGCCTAGGCTTAGTGTGCTTTGTGGGTGCACGCCTACCCGAGTAGAGTTCTATTCTGGTACTCGGCTAACTTGTGATCCTTCTCTGCCTTTCAGACTCTTACTCGCCAGCTCACTGAGAGCAGCGAGGTCTTCGAGGACAACTGGTCCAAGGATCGCGAGGAGGATGATGTACCCCCCTCTGACGACGCGGAGCAGAGCAGCCCCGTTCCCGAGAAGCGCGACGTCCTTAACACTTGGGCGGACGATGGCTCCGACGGTAATAGCATCCTCATCTTGCTTGTTTCCGGGAAGCATCAACTCCTTGTATTGCTATTTCTGATTCACTTCTTCTTTCCTTTGAATTTCTCAGATGAGGCCGCTGCGGAGAAGGACGACCAGGATGAGGACGAGAACGATGGTGATGCGCCCCTTGTCGTCAAGCCTCTGTCGGTTGCCCCTCCCGAAACTCGCAAACGGACAGGCGGCGAAGCACAAGCGCCTCCTGCCAAGAAGAAGAAGAAGCCCGCCGAGGAGGGAGAGACCTCCGAGAAGAAGAAACTCACCAAGCTCACCACGAAGAGAAAGAGGAAACAGCTCTCTTCCACTACCGCGTAAGCCTCCTTCCCGGTCGTCTTTCTTCTCGCGCAGTGCCATTTTCCCCATTTTCTTCCAATTCCTGATTCCCTTCTCCTCTTTCCGCAGAGCTCCCCTGGACGTGAACGCCGCTTGTGCATCCGGCCAAGCCAAGGAAACTCCAATTCCTCTGATCAATGTCGATGACGACGAGGAGGACAACACTGCCCACGCTGCTGCCGCCAAAGCACCGATCACTTCCGCTCAGGGAGCAGGATCAGAAGCGGCAGCTCAGGACGCTGCCGTCCACCTCGAAAGACCACCTTCTCCTCCGGCTAGCAATGCCGAGGAGGTCCGAGACCAGGATTTGCAAGACACTGCCGCCCCCGAGCGGCCTGAAGTAGAACAAGAGCAAACCAGCACAGAGGCTGGTGCACGAGACAATCTTGCTGCCGAGCAGCAAGTAGGAGACAACACCGCTGCGGACGCCACCGTCACGGATGCTTATCCGTTGCCGGGCGGCGCTCCGAGTAGCGCCCAGCTAGTGACTGCACTGGACGATGGGTCCGTAGCGCCACCAACTGCGCAAGACCCTACACCGCCGACATCTTCCTTGTCACCACAGAGTAAGAACACATCCAGCCCTCCTGGGCGAGTAACCAGGCAACGGGCCCTTGATGCTCTGAGGGATTACTGCTCCGAGAAGGGCCCTTCTGAGAAGGTGACTGCCGACAAGGTGGCTGCCGAGGAGGCCAAGGCCAAGGAGGAAGCCGCCGAGAAGGCCAAAGCCGAGAAAGAAACTGCTGAGAGAGCCAAGGCCGAGCAGAAGAAGGCCAGGGCTGAACAGAAGAAAGCCGAGAGGCGAGCTGCCGAGGAAGCAGTCGCCGAGAAGGCAAAAGCCAAGACAGAGGGGAAGAAACCCGAGGATCCCGAGAAGCAGAAGATCGAGAAGGAGCAGACGAAGAAAAGGGCCAGGGAGCAAGGCGCATCCGCAGGCGGAGCACTCGTGATCCGCGACTCCGGCCCGATTCCTGCTGCACTCTCTGCGGGCGCTCGCGCTGCTGGCCAACCCTGCTACCCGGAATATATGATTGAGGTTAGCCACCAACATCGCATCGGCTTCCCTCCCCAAGATAAAGCTGTAGCTGTTCAGAAGGGGAGGAAGGCAGTAGCCAGGAATACTCCTCCCTTCGATCCAGCCCAGAATAAACCCGTCAATATTGCTTCTCGGGGACCCCAAGACAAGCCAATAACCTCCAAGGGTCTTGAGCAGGTACTGGATACTGTCGGCTATATCAGCGCTAAGTGGGACAGCGGGGTTCTCGGAGAGGAGAAGTGGCACGGCTTGACCCTTGGCCCCGTCGACCACTACCGCGTGGAGTGGAACAAGATCGACCTGGGACACCAGCCCATGTCCGTCTCCACCGACACCGCCACCCTCGCAGCCAAGATGTTCTTGCACCGCAAGAACGCCGAAGATATCGAACAGAGCTACGCAGTAAGTCTTTTTGCCTTTTCCGAGTATAACTTTCTTCTCTTCTACTCGCCTTTCTTCTTTCTCACCATCACTCCCAGTCCCCGAGATTTGGGTCGAGTAGGTGGATACTCTCCGAGTAGCCTCCTACTCGGGCCGAATCTTCTCTGCTTTGCCTAACTCATTTTCTTCTCGGTTTTCAGGATAGCGTTCTCAAGCGGACCAACTTGTACCGCATCCTACTCTGGAACCACTCCATCGCCAGGAGACGCATCGCCGCACTGGAGAAAGAGAAGGCAGATGCCGAGGCCGCAAGCAAAAACGCCAATGAGAGCAGCCAGCAGCTGGCTGAAGTGCAGGGTAGGCCTTTTAGCTATGCGGTTTCTGCGTTTTATTTTTACGCCCGCTTCTGCTTTCTTTGGCGCTAACCTTCCCTTCTCTGCAGCTAACCTGAAGGCCCTAGTCGACGAGCACGAGAAGTGCCGCACTTTCGTGGCGAACGCCGAGGCCACCATAAAGAAACTTGAAGGTGAGTTTGCTGTTTACTCGGTGCTGTCTCGAATTTGTTTCTTCTCTGCATATCTGCTGACCTTATCTATCTTTCCGCAGAAGATCACAAATCATTTGCTGAGGCGCACCAGGATTGCATCAAGCCAGCGGAGGTGGAGAAACAGCTGTCTGACCAGGCCGTAGCCCTGGTGAAGGACCACACCACCGAGATGGAATCCCTGCAGCTCCGACTTCAGCAAGCACTCCAGGATGCCGTTACCATCGGCGCAGAGAGAGACAGGGCGATCTCCGAGAAGGCCAAGGCCGAGACCACCTTCCGAGCCAAGGAGAAGGCCCTCGAGTCTGAGTGCGAGACTCTGAAGAAAACCAATGCCGATCTCTTCGCTCAGATGACCACTCTTCGCGGAATCCAAGACAAACACATTGGCAACGAGGAGTCCTGGAAATCCAAGCTGCAGCAGCTGCGCCGCCAATTGATCGGTAAGTTTTCTTCTTCCCTGCATCTTTTCTTCTCGGTCTCTCTCTTCTTGGTTTTTGAAGTTGCCATTTGCTATTTCAGATATCTGGCCTGCTCTTGATTCCACATCTGCGCCTATTCTGGCCACAAACCGAGCACTTCGCCTTTCGAAGGGCGAGGCGGCAGATACCAGTTCCGAGATCGAGGACGTCTTGCTGGTGCTCAAAAGCTTCTTCGATCAGCTAGTCGGTGTTGGAACCGACTTGGTGCACGTGGGCTTTGAGCTCCACAGGTTGTTCTGGCCTCATGACCCCCAGCCAAGAAAGATGCGGGATCTCGCCCACAAGCTGGAGGAAGCGAAGGCCGAGCTGAAGAAGTGGCGAGCCTCTGCAGCCCGTGCCGGTGCAGATGTGATGCTTCTCTGCATGGCGTCTTGGTATGAGAACCTTGACATGCAGCGCATCCGCGGGAAGCGTAATAACTCCAAGTGGGAGAATGATGCCGCTAGCGTGGCCTTGCGCAAGCAGATCGCTTATGAAGTTGCCGAGTGTGCCGAGACGGAGGTCTACATCAACGGCCCCCCCGAGCCGGACACTGATTATGAAGACGAGGAGGGAGCCGATGTGGAGGACGACGAGGACGACGAGGAGGACATGGACGAATACTTCGCATCTCCCAGGAGCAAGGCCGGGAAGGGGAAGAGCGCCGCCGTCTCGGGTAGCGATGAGGAGGAGCATGCCCACATCGACAGCGAGCCACTCAACTTCGGCACCTCCTCGGGTGCTGCTCTTGACGACACGGTGCCACCTCCTAGTCACACCGCTGGCTCCTCTTCGGCTCCAGGCCCCATCTCGGTGGCCACAGCTACATCCGAGCAGACGGCCACCCAGGATGATGTTGAGATGGAGGAGTCCGCCGCCGTGCAGACGGAAACGGACGCCACCAACAACGAAGAAGCTGCCGAGAAAACCACCGCCGAAGAAACTGCTACCAAGACAGTCGTCGAGGAAACAACTGCCCATGCCAGCGCCGAGAACACTGCCTCCTCAACCTGAGGCCACCTGCAACTCTTTTAACTTAACATTTATCAGATCCCCGGGATGCCGGGAGCATATGTATCAAACAATATTTGTTTTCGCTTGCTACCCAGTTTTTATGCCCACTCAGTTTACGTTGACATTAATCAATTTGAACGACAGTGGCTCAATGCCGAGCTGTGTTCCCATGCGAGTCCCCGAGTAGCTTTTCTTATTCACCCTGTCTTTTCATCTCTGCTCTACCTGCGACTTGTCGCTTGTTTGGTATTCGAGTCACAAGAATCAAAGAACAAGGCTGCAAATACTTAGCCGCTAGAAAACAATCATGATAACGCAGCCCACCACTTAACCGAGAAGACGAAAACGAGGAACAAAAAGTAACCGACAATCTACTCGGTTCCTGCACTTTTTCTTCCTTAGTGATTTTCGTGTGCTCATTGACCTTTTGCTTGTTCTCTTGCTTGCCATGAAGCCGGGTTTCGGACAGCAGCAAAGTCGAAGAGTTGGCATATAGGTTTAAACACAGTACTCAATGCACTTTTGAGTTCTGAAGTGAAGCAACCGAATAGACAAAGGAACGAGCCGAGTAAAAACACTTAGAGCAATTTTGGACGAGGGCAGTCCCCGAGAACAATTTTAGATTGCAGAGTAGAATTTCAACTCGGATGAAAGGGTACATACACATCTTTGCTTACGAATGAAAACGACGAAGTAGAGCTATATTCCAGGGACGCTTGGTTTCCTCTCCAGCTTTATCTGCCCTGTTCGCCTGCGATGGGCGCACATCTACAAGATAGTACGCGTCATTGTGCAGCGCTTTGCTGACAATGAAAGGCCCTTCCCATGGAGGAGACAGCTTGTGCATCCCGGCTGTGCGCTGCACAAGCCTAAGGACCATGTCTCCTTCTCGGAAAACCCTTGGGTTTACCTTTCGGCTATGATAGCGCCGCAGGTTTTGCTGGTAGATAGCCGAACGTGACAGAGTCAGCTCTCTTGCTTCTTCAAGCAGGTCAACGTCGTCTTCTCGAGCTTCTCTCGCCTCCACCTCAGTGTAGAGGGCTACTCGGGGGGAGTCATGCTCTAAGTCTATTGGCAACACGGCCTCAGCCCCGTATACCAAGAAGAATGGCGTGTAGCCGGTTGACCGGTTAGGGGTAGTCCTTAGACTCCACAACACCGCTGGCAACTCTTCTAGCCAACACCCAGGTGTTTTCAGCAGTGGCTCAATCAGCCTCGGCTTGATGCCTGCCAGTACCATCCCGTTTGCTCTTTCAACTTGCCCATTGGAGGCAGGGTGCGCGACTGACGCAACGTCTAGTCGGATATGCTTATCTCTGCAAAATCGCACCATTGCCCCCTCTGCAAAGTTGGTGCCGTTGTCGGTGATGATACTGTGCGGGTAGCCATATCTCATGATCACATCTTTCACAAACTTCACAGCTGTGACTCCATCGCACTTCCGAATAGGCTTCACCTCGATCCACTTGGTGAACTTGTCCACCATGACCAAGATATGTGTCATATTGCCCTTAGCCGGCTTGAAAGGACCAACCATATCCAAGCACCAAACAGCAAACGGCCATGTGATAGGAATTGTTTTCAACTCGGATGCTGGCACGTGAATCTTACTTGCGAACATCTGGCAGCCGGCGCACTTCCTCACAATGTCCTCAGCTTGCTGCAATGCAGTGAGCCAGTAGAAGCCATGCCGAAAAGCTTTCTTGACTAAAACCCGAGAAGAGGCGTGATGCCCACACTCTCCTTGATGTATCTCCACCAGGATTTCTTCTCCTTCCTCTGGGCTTACACAGCGTTGCAGCACACCAGTGGTACTTCTCTTATGCAGCACATCTCGGACTAAGGCGTAGCCCTTGGATCTTCTCTGAATCTGCCTCGCAGTCACCTCATCTTCAGGTAAAGTGCCGTCCCTTAGAAAGGATAATATGGGCATTGCCCAACTCGGTGTCTCCCGCACGGGAAACACTGGTTCGTCCATTTCCATTGGGACAGGCTCTGGTGGTTGCACAGGAGGAGTAGGAGCGCTTCTCTGCAGCCCAGATCGATTGGCGAGAACTTCTTCAATGAATGCAACAGCTTCAGGGTTGAGGGCGGCAGTCCCCGAGTAAGGAATGGCAGTCCCCGGGTAAGGAGCGGCAGTCCCCGAGTAGGGAATTGCAGTCCCCGAGTAGGGAGCGGCAGTCCCCGAGTAGAGAGCGGCAGTCCCCGAGTAAGGAATGGCAGTCCCCGGGTTCCCTGCAGCACTCTCCCAGTCAATCTCCATTGGGTCAGATTCCTCACTTGGCAGAGAAGGGACAAAGATGGATTCCGAGTTGGGGGAAGGCTTGATGGATGGCTTCCTCAAATGCTCCAAGGCAATCCCTGCCGGGATGGACTGCCGAGAAGATCCCAACTTGGACAGCTCATCTGCTGCTTCGTTTTCTGCTCGGTGAATGTGCTGGAACTCACAGCCTTCGAAAAACCCAGTCATTGACTGCACCAGGAAGCGATACGACGCCATGTTGGCATCCAAGGCATCCCAGGTACCCGAGACTTGCTGCACCACCAGATCTGAGTCGCCATAACAGATAATGCGCTGCACGCCAACCTCCTTTGCTACTCGCAAACCATGCACAACTGCCTCGTACTCGGCTACATTGTTGGATGCCTTGAAATGGATCTGCAACACATACTTGAGCTGATCCCGCTTGGGTGATGTAAGCACAACGCCAGCACCAAGGCCTTCTTTCACCTTTGAGCCATCAAAGTGCATCTTCCAATAGTTGGAAACTGGAGCAGGAGGTTCATACTGCATCTCGGCCCAGTCGACAAGAAATTCCGCCAGTACCTGAGACTTGATTGCTTCTCTTCTCGTATACGCGGGAGCGTACGCGGCTAGCTCGATCGCCCACTTGGCTACTCTGCCACTCGCCTCCTTGTTACCCATGATGTCCGAGATGGGAGCAGAGCTCACGACAGTGATGGGATGCTCCTGGAAATAATGCTTCAGCTTCCTGGCGCCCAGGTACACACCATAGGTCATTTTCTGGTAATGCGGGTAGTTCTGCTTGGAGCTCGACAACACCTCGCTCAAATAGTACACAGGGCGCTGCACACTCTTGCCTTCTTCTTCTCGCTCCACCACTATCACCACGCTGACTACTCGGTTAGTCGCGGCAATGTATAGCAGCATAGGCTCCTTGGGTAGCGGACTAGCCAAGACAGGAGCGCTAGCCAACATTGCTTTCAGCTCATTGAATGCTACATCCGCTTGCGGAGTCCAGACAAACTTGTCGCTCTTCTTCATCAGCTGGTACAGAGGCAGAGCCTTCTCGCCCATTCGGCCCAGAAAACGGCTCAGTGATGCCAGACAACCCGTGAACTTCTGCACATCCTTCAAAGATCTCGGCAAAGACATGCTTTCAATAGCTTTTATCTTAGACGGATTGGCTTCAATGCCCCGACTAGAAACCAGGAAACCGAGTAGCTTTCCAGCTGGTACACCAAAGGTGCACTTACTCGGATTCAGTTTCATTTTGTACCTGCGTAGGTTAGCAAAGGTTTCCTCCAAGTCGGCAAGCAGAGTATGTGTTTTATTCGTTTTGATGACAATGTCATCTACGTACACCTGCACATTCTTGCCGAGTTGGTCGTGCAAGCATTTCTGCATGCATCTCTGATAGGTTGCACCCGCATTCCTCAGGCCAAAACACATGACACGATAGCAATAAGCCCCGTACGGGGTAATGAAAGCAGTCTTTATTTGATCAGCAGGATTGAGTGCAATCTGGTGGAAACCAGAGTAGGCATCTATGAAAGACAACAGTTCACAGCCGGCAGTGGAATCGATCACCTGGTCGATGCGAGGTAGCGGGAAAGGATCCTTGGGGCATGCCTTGTTCAAGTCGGTGTAGTCGACGCACATGCGCCATGCAGTGGCAGCCTTGGGATCTTCCTTTTTCTTCTCGACCATGACCGGGTTGGCTAACCAGTCCGGGTGCAGCACCTCCATGATGAAGTTACTGATCAGCAGCTTGGTGATTTGATCACCGATGGCCTTCCTTCTCTCGTCCCCGAAACGGCGCAAGGCCTGCTTCACGGGCTTTGCGTCAGGACGCACATGCAAAGAGTGCTCAACCAACTCCCTCGGGACTCCTGGTAGATCTTCATTGGTCCAGGCGAACACGTCCCGATTCTCACGGAGGAAGTGGATGAGCGCGCTTTCCTATTTCTCGGCCAGCCCGGCACCAATGATGGCCACGCGCTCCGGGAACTCGGGGTCAACCTGGACTGTCTTGGTCTCCTTGGCAGCTTGGAAAGCAGTACCATGCTGAGTACTCGGCACGCCTTGTGCGCCAGCTTGTGCGGACTGAGCCATGGCCACCACCTCGTACATCTTTTTCTTCTCGGCAGCAATCACCATCGATTCCGCCAGCTGAGAGCTAGCAGAGGCACACTCCATGGACTTCTTGTAATCTCCCGAGATGGTGATGATGCCATTGGGCCCGGGGATCTTCATCTTCAGGTAAGCTACATGGGTAGAGGCCATGAACTTGCTCAGAGCAGGCCTGCCGAGTAGAGCGTGATAGGGACTCTGATGATCCACCACCTCAAACTGCAGGCGCTCTGTGCGGCAGTTCTCCCGAGTACCGAATAGCACATCAATCCACACTCGGCCAATCGGGTTGCATGAGATCCCGGGTACAATGCCATGGAAAGTGGTCTTGCTGGGCAGCATCATGTTCTCGGCCAGGCCAAGCTTCTCGAGTGTGTCCTTGTACACAATGTTGATGCTGCTGCCGTTGTCGATCAGCACCTTGCTGAACCTCACGTTCTTCTCGGGGCCCAAGAAGGTGGGATCCAGCACCAAGGCATAGGCACCCGGATTGGGCATCACCTTGGGGTGATCCGCCCGAGTCCACCTGATCTCCTGGTCGCACCAGTACATGTAGTGAGGGACAGCCGGAATCACTGCATTGACCTCCATGGCCCGCCTATGCTGTGACTGCTTGTCGACTGCCTCGGAAGTGAAGATCATATAGCTCTCATGGTGCTCTTGGTACTGGTTAGGGCCATTGCCCCCATTGTTGCCGTTGTTGCCATTGTTGTTGCCCTGATAGTTGTTGTTGCCTCTGTTGTTGTTGTTGCGGTTGTAGTTGTTGTTGTTGTTGCGGTACCTCTCGTTGTTGAAGTTCTGGTTGGCTCCTAAAGCCACCTGGTTCACATTCTCTCTTCTCGGATAGACTGGCGGCCGAGCTGCGGGTGCCCGAGTAGGCTGAACAGTGGCATTCGCGGCTGGCAGAGGAGGTGGAGGAGGCAAGCCATCACTCTTGATCACATCCCACCATTCGCATTGCCGAGTAGTGTGGTTCGCAGGCCTTGAGGGGTGATGAGTGTGGAAGCTGCATGGACCATCCTTCATGTCATCGAAGACAAACTTCTTCGGCTGCTCGGAGTTCCCGCTACTCGGCTGCGCAGTGCGGAACGGTTTCTTGTTGCCTTGGCCCTGGTTCTGGTTCTGCCCGTAGGCTCCAGCAGGTTTCTGCCTTTGGCCACCACCGCCTCCAACATTCACTGCATTCACCTCCTCGGGATCATACCGAGTATCTACTCGGCGCTTGTTGCGGAACTCGTTGCGCTTGTTGCTGTTGAAGTTTCTTCTCGGCTCAGAGGAATCCATCAGTGGCTGAGTAGGGTCACCGAGTGCGTACTGATCCGCAATCTTGATGGTCTCGGCCAGGGTGTTGGGCATTTCCCTCTGCAATCTCTGCCACAGCATGCTGCCATGTCGGCAACCCTGCGCAAACCAAGTGATGGCCTGCGCTTCATTCACACCCTCACAGGTGTTCCTCAAGGTGCTCCACCGAGTAAGGTACTCGCGGTCCGTCTCGTCTTCTCGCTGCCGGCAAGCCGACAACTGCTGTGGCCTATTCGGCCTCTTGTAGGTGCTGGTGAAGTTGCTGATGAAGGCATCCGAGAAGTCCAGCCAGCAGTTAATGCTGTTCTTGGGCAGGTTGTTGAGCCAAGTGCGAGCTGGACCCTCTAGCATCTGCGGCACATAGCGCACCGCCCATCTCCTGTTGCCGTTCGCGATATGGACCGCGGTGACGTAGTCGTTGAGCCAATCTTCAGGCTTGGTGCTACCATTGTAGCTCTTGGTGCCTCTCGCGAGCTGGAAGCCCTTCACGGACGGCTCGTTCATGATGCGCGGGCCAAAGCACTCGGGGCCAGGAGGACCCGTGCTCTCAAGCCGCGCCGACAAGCTGATACGGTCCAGCTGGTGCCTTGCATCTCCAGGCGCCAACACGCGCTCACCCACGCGGTCATGGATGTCATAACCAGCCATCTCCATAGCCGAGTAGCCATCATCATACCTATCCACCTGCATAGCAGCAGGCTGCTCCACCGGGCTGGCGACTGGTGCCACCGGGCGCGGCTGCTGCCTCTGCCGAGTAGGCGGAGCTGCGGGTTGCCGAGAAGTACCCGGGCGTGCGGCTTCTCGGACACGGCTTTGAGCTTGATGGGCTTGAGAGCCTGCTCTTGCAGCGTTGTGTTCCTGCCCGGGCTGCTGCGGCACAGCAACCTGTTTCGCGGCAGCAGCCGGGTCATACACCTGCATTTGCCTGTCTCTTCCCGTACGCCCGCTGCGGCTCTTCTCGCGGCTAGGATGCGGAGATGAGGCTTGATCGTTAGATCTTGCCGCGTGCGAGTGAACCACCTGCGAAGCTCCAGCTCCCGGGTTGGCCTTCCGGAACTCCTCGTTCTGCCTGGCGGCCTCCAGTACCAACTCGCCAAGCCTTTCCTGCTGCCTGCGACGCGCCTCTCCCTCTAGGCGCGGCAACTCGGCAGCCACAGCCTCCGCAGCCCGCAGCGTCTTGGCGGGCGTGCTGTACCTTGGCCTTGTGAAGGTGTTCGCGGTGGCGGACTGCGCGGGCTCCTCCGCAACAGTGGCCATCTCGGCGCCCAGGTTGCGCCGGGTAGCGCCTACCCTGCTAGGCCTCCTGGCAACCGGCGTGAAGCCGTGAGCCTTGTTGTACTCGAGCTGGTCTAGACTCAGCTCAAGCCTGATCTTCTCCAACTCCGCCTGCTCGGCGAGCAGCTCCTGGCGTTGCCGCTCGAGCTGCTCCCTTACGGCTAGGAGCTCGACGTCGGTGGGAGTGGGCATGCCGGTTCGCGCTGCAGACGCGGGGATGACCGTAGACGTGGAAGGCGGCAGGTTGCTCTCCTTCTCGTAGGGCCGGTGAGTCCTGCCACCCGCGGGCGGGTCGTCAACCTCCTCGACGACGGCCGCAGCGCCAGTAGCAGCTGCGCCAACGTTGGCCGCCACGCCCGTCACCATCACCTCAGCGCAGCACGCAGAACTGCATGCAGGCCTTCCGCGAGCAGCAACAACCGCGGGAGGATCCTCCGCGTCGTGCACCAGCTCGGGGTAGGCGTCGTTGGCGACGGTGGCGACGTAGACGAGATGCGAGCCGAAGGAGATCACCGAGCCGCCCTCCGGCATGGCCTTGCCGCCAAAACAGCCGGCGTTGTCGGTGACGAAGTCGAAGGAGCCGAATCTGTGGACAAGGCCACAAACTACGCGCTCTGCAGATGAAGATCCCGTCCGAACAGAAACTCCAGCCAGCGCCGCTGGTTGCCCCACGGTGGGCGCCAACTGTCGTGGTGGTGTCACGGCAGATGCCATGGGATGGCTAAAGATGTGGGGACGATGGACGCTGGAGGTGTCCGGGGAGGGATCACGCGACGAGTAGCCGCGTGAGGTAAGATCCACACAACACAAACAACACGATGTACCCAGGTTCAGGGCCCTCGTGAGGAGGTAAAACCCCTACTCCTGCCTTTCCCTATGTATTACGGTGTCTCACCGAGTGGCCACAGTACAAATGGTAACGCTACCGAGTAGCCCCTTGCCCCTCTCCGAGTAGAGCTAGGTCAAGGACTTAGGGTTTCTAGGGTTTCTAGTGAGGGACTATGGGAGCCTATGAGCATTCCTCTACCTCTGCCTCTCGCAGGAGGCGGCGGGGCACCTTATATACATGGTGCCCAGCCGGATACGTCCAAATCCTAGACAAGTGTCGACATAGTGTCCACACTGTCCTTTCTCCGAGTACCCGCTGACAGCTTTGGTCGTTGGTCTTGGCTGCTTCTGTAAAGTCGTTGGGCAAAACTAGGGGACAGACTGGTATCACTGTACCTAGTCACAGAGTAGGTCCCCCTTATCCTGCCACCGACTGCTTCCATGCTGTCACTGTCAGACAGACCGTCCCCACGTGAACAGTAGTTCGAATGCTGCCAAGTACGGACCCAGGATACGCGGGATCCTGTGTCAGAACGGCTCCTTTGACTTCCTGCCCGAGTAGTTTCCCGCCAAAGGTTCCCGCCAATTGTACTCGGGCCAAACCTTCTACTCGACATGGTAGAAACTGATTGATATCTCCTTCTGATCATCTTGAGGTGAGACCGGGTAGCAGTCGACCGGGTAGCGAGTACCCGGTAGTCGGCTACTCGGCCAAACCTCTCTTCTGTAAGCGGCCTTTACCACCTGTCTTTACCCTATTCGGGGGTAACCCCCCAACAGGACGCACTCGCCAGACTCGGCTCGCGCAGGGAGCCGGTTCCACCTAATGTTTTCCTGGACGAGCTATGGCGACCGTCAGTTAAATCCGAGTCTGAAGAAGAACTAGCAAATCGAGACCCGGATGTGGAGCTCGTGGCTACAATACGTGACGTTCCCGAATGGACAGAGCCATATCTGGCCTACTTATCGCGGGGCGAACTACCAGAACAGGAGGTACTAGCAAGACAAATCCTGAGGCGGGCAAAAGGATATGCTATTATCAATGGGGAGTTGTACAAAAGAAGTGCAGCAGGAGTCTTTTTGCGCTGTGTGACACCAAAAGAAGGCCGACAGATCCTTAAGGAGATCCATGAAGGTGATTGTGGGCATCATGCGTCCACAAGGTCCCTTGTGGCCAAGGCCTATCGGCATGGGTTCTTCTGGCTCACAGCTCTAGCAGACGCGGAACGGATAGTGGCAAGGTGCGAGGATGTCAAAGGTACGCTCGCCAAACTCATGTGCCGGCTATGGAGTTACGGACCATCCCATTAACTTGGCCATTCGCTGTTTGGGGTATGGACATGGTTGGCCCCTTCCATATGTCACCTTGCAAGAAGACGCATCTTTTAGTGGCTGTTGATAAGTTTACCAAATGGGTGGAGGTTATGCCGGTCACCAATTGCGAAGCGGCCACAGCAGTCAAGTTCCTGAAAAGAATTATATACCGGTTTGGATACCCCCACAGCATAATTACCGACAATGGAACCAACATGTCCCTTGGAGAGATGGAAAAATTTTGTGGCAGCAATGGAATCAGGCTTGATGTAGCATCAGTGGCACATCCGCAAGCCAACGGGCAAGTGGAGAGGGCGAACCAAGAGCTACTTCGTGGATTGAAACCACGACTGAGGGTTCCTTGTATCAGGGCCGCTGGGGCATGGGTTGAAGAACTTCCTTCCGTGGTCTGGGGTATCAATACTACACCCAACCGATCCACCCAGATGACACCTTTCTTCATGGTCTACGGCGCAGAAGCAGTATTACCAAGCGACATCATTCATGATTCACCAAGAGTGACAGCCTATGTCGAAGTGGAGAACGAGAAGACCCGGCAAGACGCCGTGGATATGTTAGAAGAACAAAGGGAGCAAGCCTTGGAAAGGTCAGCCATATATCAGCAGGACTTGCGAAGATATCATAGCCGGCGGGTGAAAAGCCGGGTCTTCCAGGAGGGAGACTTGGTCCTGCGCTTGGTTCAGACAAACGAGGGAAAGCACAAACTATCGCCACCATGGGAAGGACCTTTCATCGTAAGCCGGAGTCTGCATAATGGGTCATATTACTTGATAGATGCAAGAGAAGAATCGGCCACAATCAACGACACTGCTCACACTACTGCACCTATGCAAGAAAGAGATAGACCATGGAACGTGGCTCAGCTACGTCCGTACTATACTTAGCAGAAAACGATGTAACAGGCAGCAGGTTTCAGACGCACTCTTTTCCTATCCGGGGCACCCTTGGGGACTGGACGGGTTTTTAATGAGGCGGCTTGCTGGCCTAATTTTCTCATATCAAATAAAAAGGAGATTATCAGGAAAAGAGGCAATTGTCATTTATACGGTGTGCATATTCAGGTCTTGAGGGCTGGTTGCTCCTATAAGCACAGCTGCAAACTCAAAAAAGACCCGGCCTTGATGCCAATGAGTTATAGGGGCCGGTCACTCGAAAAAACGAGTGCGGCTACAATCTTATAACCGGACAAAGAAGTCCAAATTTCTCGGCTATTCTTACTTAAGCTCGATGTGACTCGCAACAAAGTGGCATGATTTGTTCGCTTACGATTACTGTCGGTCATGAGACCCAAACGGGACTTGCTTGACCCCGTTTTCGTATTGATGTAACAACATGGTATCCACGCGAAAGCCGGCTTATAGTACAAGGTAGTTGAAAGGGTCATCTAAACCACAAGTTATGCAGAGTATAAGGCTAGCAGCCGGAAACTCAACGATTATCAAGCATAACTTCAAACATCATAAAAAGATGTCCTGAAGTCTTGGGCATTTAGCGACAGGCGATTCGTTTCCTTGAAAAGAAACAATCACGTGTCCTGGACGCGGAAACCCGGACTGGGGGACTTGTGAGCTCTGAAGAAGAAACAGCATTATCCAGCCGATAAAGTTCCAACGAGCCATGCATCCGGGTCTTGGGGGCTTAGGGATCCGGGTGTAAGCCCGTTCCCCAGATGTCAACGAAACCCGGAGGTCGGGTCTCGCCAAGGAAAGCATAAAAAAAAAATAAAGGTACAAGGTATCAAGAATAAAGTAAGTGGATATCAAGAACAAGCGGGTGCAAAGACACATTAATCAAAAGCCCAAAGGGGCGCAAAGTGCATCGGGAGTTTAAACAAAAATATTGCAAAAACCCTAAAGTATCAAAAGAGCACAGGCGCTCCGCTTAAACAAATAATAAAGCTGTTTTAACGACGCTTTGCCGACTGACGCATATGGAATGATAGGCGATATTCATTACTTCAAGCTGCAGGATCCATCTTGGCCTTGCCCTTGTTGCCACTGGTGGTGGCGGCGCCACTTGGATCAGTAGCAGTCCCGGGTTGCGAAGTTGCAGGAGCAGAGTCGGCATCGGCCTTCTTGGCAGCTTCGTCCCTTATCTTGATTGCCTCCTCCCTCCAACGGGCAAGCATATCGTACGGCTGGGGGCGGTTCGCCTTGACAATCTTGTCATTAGCATCATAAGCAGGGAGAATCACATCAATCTCTAAGCTATCAGCGATAACGCTAGCCGGATGACGGACTTCTTTCTGAATAGCCTTGAAGTCCTTTGGCAAAAACTTGGACCCATCCAAGTTGAACTCTGGAAATCCGCTCATAAGTTTGGCCAGCTCTAGCTTGGGAGCGTAGGCTTTAGCCAACGCGAGCCCCCGGGTTACCCCAAATCGGCAGGAGGACCGTTTCCAGTGCCAAATCCACTCAGGGATCGTGGAGCAGAATTCCAGTAATCTCTTCATATTATCTGGCCTGACACCCGGCAGTCGCAACTCATCAAGTATCCAGCTAACTCCGCTGCAAAGTTGGCGAAGAGTATTTTTGATGGTTTTTAGCTTAGCAGCGTCATCTTCTTCGGGGGCAGCATCACTTGGGCCTGCTAAAGAGGCCAAAAGGAGCAAAGATAATAAGTAAGCAAGTACAGTGGTTCATATCAAAGGAATCCGGGTCATAAAAAAGGTTAAAAATCTTACCAGTCGCGGTACGATAAACGTCAGCAATTTGCACGGAAAGTGTTGTCAGTTTATCCTTAGCCTTGTGAGCTCTTTTCCTGTACCTTTTCGTCATTTTTTGGCACCTGCGAGCTTCAGTCTCCGCAGCTTCACGAAGGGCCGTTTCTTTTTCAATACGCTTGGTGGACTTGGCCAGCTTCTTCTCCAACTGTGAAACATAGTCCTATAAGGAAGCATGAAGAGGGATTAGCCAGAAACATTATACAAAGTTCCAAGCAAGTTACTTAGTAATTTACTTGGAACTTGGGGACTATGTGTGGAAACAATTGGTACTACTCGGGATTACCTCGTGCTTGGTTATTAAGGCGTCTAGTATGTTTTCTTCATCACCCTTCAAGGTATGGAGGGCATCTAGCATTTGAGCAAAGGTCATGTCTTCAGGGCGAAGTCGAGAAGGGCCGGAAGACTGGCCTTCCTGTTGAAGGGTTGTCCCGGGTCTGGGGGTCGAAACCCGGACCGTTTGAGTGTCCGGGTTAGGAGAACCCGACTTGGTCTCCAAAATGATATCTTCGTCCACCTCCTCAGAGGGCTGGGGTGATGCAGTTTTTGGTGGAGGTGGGTCCTTAAAAGGGTCTTCTTCATTTCCGTCCTCGGCCTTGTCCTCAACCTCAATGTCCATGTTATTACTCGGCTTCTCCTCTCCCTGCCTTTCTGCTTCAGGAATATCCGGGTCACTCAGCGTAACTGTGGCGCTGAAAGGAAAAAAGGAGACATTGATTAGTGGAATGTATGGAAAAAAGAAAGATAACAAGTGCGAGAGAATGTAAGTAAAGGTAGTTTACCCGGTGTTCACAGCATAGTCCGGGGGAAGCTCGCAGCTGGAGGCGGATGACGTTGGTAAAAGCACTGGCTGCGGTACGCGAAATTGCCCGGCAAGTGGATGACTAGGAGATGGATGACGTTGAGGAGATTGGGAAGGTTGAGCTGGAGGGGTGCTGGCTCGATGAGCGGGTGAGGTGGAGATACCCGGGTTAAGGGGATCATCCCCCGGAGAACTCCGGGTCACCCTACGTTTAGTCGGGAGAGGGTCCTTCAAGAAGGGTGAATGTGATAATCGCACGTTAAGTTCACGCATAGTGGCAAAGGAGTAAGGCGCACAAGACATGGAAGAGAAGGGAACCTTTTCAACTACCCCTCTAGCTTTCCTTTTGTTTCCAACTGGGGGTTCTTGGTCAGACTCGGTGGCTTCCGGGTCATTTTCTTCTTCCTCCTCTTCGTCCTCTGACTCTGAAAGCCGAGTAAGTATCAGATAAGAAAGGACGAGTGGTAAGAAAGGTGGCACAGATGAAAGGCAGGTATAAAGGTTATGAAAGAGTACCCTCGTCGTCATCAATGGACTCGTTTTCCCCTTCGGGGTCTTGGGAGGGAGGAGAGTTCTCGACCTTCCAGAAGGGATCGTCAGCCTGTGAACAAGTAAATGCAAGTAGTGGTTAGAGACTATAGCGGATAAAAGTGCTGAAACAAGAAAAAGGGGGTCAGGTCTTACCGCTGGAGCGGGATTCTCCCGAGTAAACGGGGGTAGCCCGGTAGCGTTCTTTATAACATCTAGCCTCTCCATCAGGAAGCCCTTGATGGTCTTGTTGGTGTTGCCAGCAGGGAAGTTCTTGGTGGAGTAGCGGAGGGAGTCCGTGATGTGACCCGAGTACTCGTGTAGCAACTTCGAACGAATGGAGTTGGGCTGAACCCGGAAATCTATCCAAGTCTTTATTAGATTAAGCCCGAGAAGGCCATGGGCTGAGAGGGCTGCTAATTTGGCCAAAAAGGGCTGAATTGCTTCCCTATCAGGCTCGGGTGCAAAAGCGCTAAAAGACTCGGAGGATTCAAGGAGGCTCTCCGAGTAACCCGGCAATTTCCTCAAACCATCCGGAGAAGTGTCATGGCAATAGAAGAAAGATAGTTGCCAGTTGTTGACGTGGGAGTTCAAGTTAAGAGTAGGCATTAGTGAGTGCTTGCGGCGCTGGATAGATACCCCGCCACAAGTAAGAAGAGCTCCGTCATCGCTCTCGCGGCACAGCTCGCATTGGAATAACTCAATAAAAAGATCCAGGCTTGGTGGAATGCATAAGTAAGATTCGGACAAGACTATGAAATGGGTAATATTCAGCATAGAGTTAGGCCCTTTGTCGAACACCCGGAGGCCGTAGTGGCTTAAGATTTCCCGGAAGAAAGGGTGACCCGGAGGACGAAATCCCCGGGTCACGTGCTCGGTAAAACAGATTACCTCATTCCCGGCAGGAGTAGGACGGGTCTCATCGTCAGGAGCCCTCCAATGTATCTCCTTTTGAGAGGGAAGGATTCCTAATTCGGCCATTCCTTCCAGCTTGGCCTTCGTCGTTGAAGACCGACCCCAGTTGGCAGAAGTGGTTTGAGGGGTCTTGGTCGGAGCCGGGTGCCTTCCCTGTCTTTTCGGAGCCATGGAGTTGACCCGCAAGGGACAAGAGATGTATGGAGTAAGATTCGGAGTATCAGATTGTCCGAGTCTGGAAATATCAAGACAATGCGAAGGCTAAAATAATACCCGGATAACGCGCTACGATGTTAAAAGCGGCAAGTCTTCCGGGTGTCAGATAAGGTTGAATAAATTATTAATTACTTGCATATTGTGATGGGTTGGGTGAGCATGGATGGTTGCCCATACCTTTATTGCGAAGGAAATAGCTGGAAAAAGAGGATTTTCCAGATAATAATGAGACAAGCGGAAAAAACAAGGTGGAACGGATCTCGATCAAAAGGCTTGTGAGCGATCTTATATAAAGTTTGATGGTCGATAAAGGTGCGGGGATGAACTGCGACTACGCATCAGGTGCTTAAAGGAGCTGAGGACTACCGAAGCGGCTTGATTTGACGATACCGGAAAGGTAATTTACGGGTTGATCCAGATCCGATCCAAGTCAAATTGAAGAAATTGCGAGGTTCAGTTGGATGATTGAGAGAGGCTTACCAAAGAGATTGATGTCCGAAATGAGGGTGATGTGAGGTGCGGCTTGAGTATTGTTCCACGGCCCTCAATGAGAGAAACGAAGATGCGACGACAGTGCGTGATGGCGGCGCGGGATAGCTCGAGGTCGAGTGCGGCCGGCAGTGGTCTTATCTGTTGTAGTGTGCGCGAGCTCCGGCGGCGGAAGTTGCGAGGGAGCAAGGAGAAAGGGTATGATGAGGTGAGGTGAAAGGCCTAGGGTTACCTTCGATTGATATTTATAAGGGAGGTGGTGAGCTCACCCCCGTGACTGGAAAATCGGAAGCTACGGGACAGTAATTATCCGTGCGGATTTGGTGGTGCATGCGCCCGGAATGGAATAAAATGTTCCGTTGGCGGAGGAAGTGTAACCTACCCCGAGATATCAGGGACCGGTATCGTGAGTGGAATCTTGGCATTTTAGGGTTCAAATTTGGAAAGGCATGTTAGGCATTCGGGGGGGAATCGAGTTATCGTATGGCCGTCATGGAGCTGTGCCTAGCCATCTATCGAAGCAATTTAACTCGGTCCCCATGAACTTGGGTGTTTCGTATCTTTTTCAGGGAATAGAGGGCGCTTCAAGGATGAATCCGTGAAACCCGCGCTATCCTGGGGACTACTGATGGGGGGATAGTAACCCGGTAGGCCCACTTCAAGATATAATCCGGCCCGAGGTGTGCTGAGCGATATCCGGCTAGGGGTAAAGATATTACCGGAAGGCCCAAAGGCTTGTAAGATTCGTAACCCGGATTGTGGGCTGCGGTAAGGGAAGTTAGGGTTTGTATGTGGAGTTCGAGTAGGACTCAAGATGTGCCTTGAAGGGCAAGTTAGGGGTGTACGGGTGCTTTATAAACCGGCCCCTAGGTTTAGTTTGCCAGAGATTCAAGTCATAGTTGTAACACCTGTTATCGAGTATCCAGCATAATTCATATTGAGATCCGGCGAGTTATTTTCCGGTTCTTAGATTGCTTTCCGCCATGTCTTCCTTCGAGCTAAACCCTCTCCCGAATACCTGTGTCGACTTGCCCCGAGATCAGTTACCCCCGGTAACATCTGCCGTGATTATCCCACAACACCCATACTCGCGTTGCTGCCCTTGGTGATCCTCCGACGTCATGGCCATACTCGCTTTGCTGCTGCGTTGGGCCGGACCAGCCATCGCGGCCATACTCTCCAGGAGTTCGCCGACGACCATAATGTTGCTACTTGTGCCGCCGCCGTTATGTGCAGGTCTCTAAAACCTAGCACCGGGTCTTTCCCCTTATTAGAGTTGTATTAGGGCTTGATTCTGTATGTATACGTGATGGTGTAGTACACCACACGTATACGTACAAACCCATTGTACCTGCCACGATGAGGGGCTGTTCCTCACCCATATAACACGTAACCGGTGCCCCCCTGGGGATTACACCGTTCCACCCCAAACCCTATACGTTCGACATGGTATCACGCCAGCCTCTTCCTTCCATCTAGCGCCAGCGCCGTCGCCGCCCTTCTTCGCCGCCGCCGCCGGCCGTCCCTCCACCAGAACCTCTCGCCTACAACAGATCACGATCGCCACAGCCTTCCGTTTCCATTCCCGTAGCTTTTATTCCAGTTCATACAACCTACAGCACAAACCGCAAACCCTAGCTAGTACAGCGACCTTGTCTTCTGTCGCCAGGAACCCGATCACGACCAGGACCTGCTGTCGCCTCTCGACGGCCCTCAGGACTTCGCTGTCTCGCTTCTTCGACAGCTACGACAACACCAACAGCATCAATGGCCTCCTCTTCGACAAACCCGGCCCCAGTCTCCATCGGATCACCGCCGGCAACTAAGCTAAACCGTGACAATTTCATGTCATGGCAAGCTCAAGCTCTCCCTACGCTGCGTGGCGCACGCGTTATGGGACTGCTACAGGGCACGGATCGGTGCCCCCCCGAGTTCATTGATGCAGAGGATGCGAATCACAAAAAAATTTCAGTTCCGAATTCTGAATATGATGCTTGGGTCACCAAAGATCAACTCGTTGTTAGCTTTTTAGTTAACTCTCTTGCTGATGATGTTCTTCCTCATGTTTATGGACTCACAACAGCTGCTGAAGTATGGTCTGCCATCACTGCATTGTACTCCTCTCAGTCCAAGTCACGGGTCTCAACTCTTCGTGGTGCTCTCACAAACACGAAGAAACTTGACCTCACGGCGCAGCAATACATCACCAAGATGAAGGGGTACGCTGCTGAGCTTGCTGCTGCTGGGAAACCGGTGGATGATGATGAACTAAAAGATTACATCATGAATGGTCTCGATGGTTCCTTTAATAATCTGGTTGCTGCTATTAATGCTGTTCCTTCCACGTCACTTAATGATATGTGCTCTCAGTTGCTCTCATGTGAGAATCGTGATCAGATGCTTCAGAATTCTGGACAGGCTACAGGAGGATCATTCACCTCATCGGTTAATGTGGTGGCGCGTCATCCGAACCCAACCTTTGGGGGAGGCCAGCATCGCCCACCATTGCAGACACCCGCTTATTATCCTCCACCACAACTCCCTTATGTACCCCCACACAATCCCTATATGCCTCCACCACCTACCTACTCCCCACACCCACCACCATATGCCACACCACCATATGCCCCACAATACCCGCAGCCATACCACCCCCCCTACAACCCCTACCCGCAGCCCTATCCTACCTACCCCCCTCCGCCACCTACATATAGACCACCACGGCCACCACAGCCCCCACCTCAGCCACGACCGGACCAGCAGCGTCCCCCTGCCCGTCGTCCTAAAGGAGGTAAAAGAGGTGATCGGGTTGCTTCTCCGTGGCAGGACGGTGTATACTGTCAGATATGTAAGAAGGAAGGGCACTCGGCTGGAGACTGTTGGTGGCGCTATGGTGATGATGATGATGACACACCACCCCCACCAAAGGAGTCCAAAGGTGCATATGGAGTAGACACAAACTGGTACATTGATACGGGAGCCACAAATCATGTCACCGGACAACTCAATAAGCTTCAGGTTCATGAAAATTATCAAGGCCGTGATCAAGTCCACACAGCTGGTGGACAAGGTATGAACATTGCTCACATTGGTCATTCTGTTTTGCACACCCCTGATAGTTCCATATAGCTTCGTAATATTTTACATGTACCTGATGCTTCCAAAAACTTGCTTTCTGCACATCATCTTACTCTTGATAATAATACCTTTATGGAAATTCACCCCTTCTTTTTCTTGCTTAAGGATCAGGCAACGAAGCAAGTCGTGTTTAAAGGTCCCTGTCATGGTGGCTTGTATCCTCTTGTTCCCGTTTCGGAGTCCCCAAAGCATGTCCTCGCCACCATCAAGCCCACCTCCTCCACATGGCATCGTCGTCTAGGTCATCCTTCTTCGTTTATCGTTCAGCAAGTTCTTAGGAAGAATAATCTTTTACATTCCCCAGAAATAAATCCTTACATATGTGATCCATGCCAACAAGCAAAGAGCCACCAGTTACCCTATCCTATATCCACTAGTGTCTCCACAGTTCCTTTGGAGCAAATATTTTCTGATGTATGGGGTCCTGCTCCTCTTTCTGTAGGCAAACATGCATATTATGTAAGTTTCATTGATGATTTTAGCAAGTTTACTTGGATATATTTGCTTAAGAAACGTTCCGAGGTGTTTCAAGTGTTTCTTGATTTTCAGCAATATGTTGAGCGTCAGTTTGGTAGAAAAATCCTTACTATGCAAACTGATTGGGGAGGTGAATATGAAAAACTCAACAGTTTATTTCAACGTGTTGGCATTGTTCATCATGTGTCTTGTCCACATGCTCATCAACAAAATGGTTCAGCTGAGCGTAAACACCGACACATTGTTGAAGTTGGTCTTGCATTACTTGCCAACGCTTCTATGCCTCTTAAATTCTGGGATGATGCTTTCATTACAGCCACATATCTCATCAATATGCTTCCTACAAAAGTTCTAAAACTTGAAACACCTACTGAACGACTCCTGCAAACCAAACCTGACTATAAGTCATTACGTGTTTTTGGTTGTGCCTGTTGGCCCAATCTTCGTCCATATAATAAACACAAACTTTCTTTTCGCTCCAAAAAGTGTGTGTTTCTTGGCTATAGTCCACGTCATAAAGGAGTAAAATGCTTAGATACCGACACTGGTCGTGTTTATATCTCTCGTGATGTTGTCTTTGATGAAAATCAATTTCCCTTTGCCGCGCTAAATCCTAATGCGGGTCGTCGTCTCCGTGAAGAGATTTTGCTACTTCCTCCAGATAATCTCTCTTCCACATCACATGATAGGGGTGTGCACACTAATGACCCTTGTTTGCAAGTTGTACCTCGTGTTGTGTTTCCGCAGGCTACTACTGTTACCCCGGAGACGGACGCGTCACAAAATTCTGCTCAAGAATTGTCAAGCACGGAAGCAAACAGCAGTCAAAATACTGCACTACAGGACAATCAGGCGCAATCATCAGAACTCGGTACCGAGGAAGATTTCCCGCAGGAATCAGCCTTGGATCAGCCGCCAGATTCCCCTGACAGCACCAGTACCGGTGCGCAGGTGGACACTGCCCACATGCATGCAGCTCGGGGTTCGGGAGCTCCGCGTCGACGCCTGTTGCTGTCCCCGCCCTCGGCCCACTCCGCTCCTGACACGTCGCCTATGCATGCCGCCGGGGGACACGATGAGCAGACGGGGTCTGCGGGCACGGATTCCGTGTCCTCGACAGCGGACAGGCCCGCTTCGCCCGAGTCCCCGCCTTGGTCCCCTCCGCTGCTCCACACCGAGACTGCCACGTCGCCCAGTACGGAACCAGACCACGACACCGGTGCAGCTCCCTCGCAGCTCTCCGATGCAGCACAAGCCAATGATGACCTGGGCGCTGATTCACATGGTGATTCTCCAGGATCCTCTGTGCAGCCTGCCGCTGTACTGCACCCTACCATTGGGGTGCAAACACGACTACAAAAAGGTATATCACATCCGAAAAAATTCACCGATGGCACGGTTCGCTATGCTTTTCTCACTTCTACAGGTGAACCAAGAAATACAACAGAGGCACTTCTTGATTCCAATTGGAAAGGGGCAATGCAGGATGAATATAATGCTCTTATTGCCAATAACACTTGGCATCTTGTTCCTCCAGACTCCAAGAAAAATGTTATTGGTTGCAAGTGGGTTTATCGTATCAAGAAAAATGCCAATGGTACAATTGATAGGTATAAAGCAAGACTTGTTGCAAAAGGTTTTAAGCAACGATATGGGATAGATTATGAGGATACCTTCAGTCCTGTTGTCAAAATAGCTACTATCAGAATTGTTCTCTCAGTTTCTGTTTCTCGGGGTTGGAGTTTACGGCAGCTAGATGTGAAGAACGCGTTTCTTCATGGTGTTCTGGAAGAGGAGGTTTACATGAAGCAACCACCTGGTTTTGAGTCTTCTGCTAACCCAAATTTTATTTGTAAACTTGATAAAGCCCTATATGGTCTGAAGCAGGCTCCACGTGCATGGTATTCTCGTCTCAGCAACAAGCTCCAAACACTAGGATTTACTCCTTCCAAGGCAGATACTTCTCTCTTTCTTTATGACAAGGCAGGTATAACTATTTTCATGCTCATTTATGTGGATGATATCATTGTCACAAGCTCATCAGATCAGGCTATTTCAGTTCTTCTTCATCATTTAAGTTCTGAATTTGCCCTTAAAGACCTTGGAGAACTCCATTATTTCTTAGGCATTGAGGTTCATAAACAATCTAATGGGTTATTATTAACTCAAGAGAAGTATGCTTCTGACATTCTAGCTCGGGTTGGCATGAGTACTTGTACAGCGTGTCCAACACCGTTGTCTACTACAGAGTCTCTCAAACTTACAGATGGTTCTCTTCTTGGTCCTGATGATGCCACTCATTACAGAAGCATTGTAGGTGGTCTCCAATATCTGACTCTCACTAGACCTGATATTGCCTTTTCAGTTAATAAGGTTTGTCAGTATCTACATGCTCCTACCACTGTTCATTGGTCAGCAGTTAAAAGGATTCTCAGGTATATTCATGGAACACGTACAGTTGGACTTACCTTTCAAAAATCTGCTTCTACACTCCTTAGTGCCTTTTCAGATGCTGATTGGGCAGGTGATTTAGATGATAGACGATCTACTGGAGGATTTGCAATATTTTTTGGTCCAAATTTGATATCCTGGAGTGCTAGAAAACAGCCTACTGTATCACGTTCCAGCACGGAAGCAGAATATAAAGCTCTTGCTAATGCCACGGCTGAACTCATATGGCTTGAAGCTCTGGTTCGAGAACTTGGTGTATCACTCAAGGAAAAACCATGCTTGTGGTGTGATAATCTTGGTGCAACTTACTTGTCTGCTAATCCAGTTTTTCATGCCAGGACCAAACACATTGAGATTGACTTCTTCTTTGTCAGAGAACGAGTTGCAAATCAGTTACTTGACATCAGGTTCATCTCCAGCAAAGATCAGATTGCAGATGGTTTCACCAAGACGTTATGTGTTCAGAAACTTAATGAGTTTAAGCGTAATCTCAACCTCTCCCAGGTTTCGATTAAGGGAGGGTATTAGAGTTGTATTAGGGCTTGTTTCTGTATGTATACGTGATGGTGTAGTACACCACACGTATACGTACAAACCCATTGTACCTGCCACGATGAGGGGCTGTTCCTCACCCATATAACACGTAACCGGTGCCCCCTGGGGATTACACCGTTCCACCCCAAACCCTATACGTTCGACACCCCTCACCTGGATCTGAGGCTAATATTGAGGCTTATAACGAAAAGAAAATCGATCGTAAGTATTGAGGCCTATATAACGAAAAGAAAATCGATCGCAAGTCGTAACGCATCAGAACTTTGGATGTACTTCGACCTACAGGAAGAGTTATTACTCTACACGCACACGACCTAAGACCCACACCAAGCAATCAATCTTAGAAAAGGAAACCCACGATGTACCAAACCAAGAAGAAAAGGAACGGATCGACGAAAAACGTACGAAGTTTTGGAGGAAGAAACCTTAACCATCACGAGAAGTATAAGCCACATGTAGAAGATAGAATAAATTACCGGTGGCAGGGTGGGTAATTTGTGTATAACTGTAGGGGCAGTTTCAATGACTTACCAAACCAAACCAAGGAAGCCTTAACGCCTTTATTATTAGGTATAGATAAGGAACACACACAAGAGGAGACCAAAAATTGAATCCATTAAAGTCCTGAAAACATGGTTTTTCTCCACAGCAACATTTGGGATTTTGAACAAGTTTGTTCTACAAACTTTTTCGAAATGCCATGAAATAAATACCACATGCTCTATATCATAAATGAGGATGCAAACCAAAAGGGCACAAGTTTTTGAATAATTTAAGTTGCCAAAAAACCCTGTTTTCTTGACAGAACCTTTTTGAAATTTGAACAAGTTTGTTCTATGAAGTAACTCTAAATGACTTGAATTTTCTACCACATAAGGAACACACCAAATAAGGAATGTGTGCCAAAAATTATCGTTTTTGGAAGCTCCTAAGTAGGTTAATAAATTCAATGTCCATTTATGTAAGAATTCAAATTTGAACAACTTTGAATTATCAAGTTTCTCCAATTGAGCCAATTTTCATATATGTTGTACATATCAACTAATTAGAATTTTGGGAAAAAGTATTTAAAATTTTGACTTTGTTTTCCTAGTCAAAACAACCTTTTACAGAGAAGACAGGGACCTATTTGTAAATTGCCAGGGACCTAAATGTAATCCGAGTCACCCACCTTCTTCAACCTCTAGCTCTCTGTAGATACAGAGGACCTACCCCATTGCTTCGATTGGAAGGAATCATTGAGGATAAAGAGGCCCCCCATGTGCTCTTGTCTGCCCTCAAGCTCTCTCTCTCCCCCCCACTCGAGCTAGCTTCCCTCTCTCTCTCTGTACAGGAATCTCAACCCGAAACCCTAGCTAGATGAGCTCGCTGTCGATTAGGCCATTTCCGTGCTCGCCGCCGGTCGCCGCTAGCTCCATTAGCTCCGCCTTGTCGTCGTGGCCCTCGGTGCCAGAAGAATCGAGCCGAAGCGCATCGAGGTGGCCGCGACATCCCCGTTTCTTCTCCGAGCTCGGCGCACTCCGGCGACGGATTCCCGGCGCCACGCCCCTCCTCCGCCCTCGCCGATTGTTCCTATGCGTTCAAGGTGAGGATGCGAGCCTCCCCGACCGTTTTCCCCTCTCCCTCTCGCCCTAAATCGCTACCGTGTCGTGCGAGCTTTCCAGCCGACGCGCGCCGTCGTTGCCGCCGTCCTCCGGTGGCCTCCCTGGAAACGAGCTGCCCCTAGGATGGTTCCCCTCGTCGAGAACAACTCGGAGATGTTTTTATTTCGCATTTTGGTGGCCGGATGCGCCGTGTTCGAGCTCGCCGGAGACCTTTCCCGCCGGCGGTGACGTCGTGGTGACGCAGCGCTCGCGTCAGCGCGCTGACCCCGCGCGGGAGGAGTCAAACTGGCCAGTGGGGCCACGATCTGCGCGCGTGGCAGCCCCCGTGGCGGCCTGGCCCGCGGGTCAGCGGCTACGGCTGGTTTCCCTCGCGGTGCAAAAGATCCAGGCCGGCCCAATAGTAGATCCAGCCCTTGTCTGTTTGTTTTTCCATTTATTTTTTTACAGAAAGTGCATGTTTACTTTTGGCTCTAAAAGGCAACCTAAAAGATGATTTTTACCAAACTAAAATTCACAGTGGTACCTCAACTAATTCTAATCCACCTCCAACTTGTAGATCTACTTTTGGATAAACAGTTTTGAAATGGAAAATGATTTGGCAACAGGTACCAGAAACACCAAAATGAGCACCATTTTTATTTCACAACTCATAATGAAGTGAGAACAATTGCATTGGAAAGCCCTTGAAATTTCCTAACAGCAGCAATTAATCTTGCTTCCAAATTCCTTGTATTTTTGAAATGGAATGCAATTTGGTAAAACACCAGAGAGCATTTTGGTGATTTTTATAAAATTATTAAAAATGAATTTTGATGCAAACTCAACTGGATGGTCTTGTATATTTTTAGGGCTATCCAAATCTAGCTGGGTTTAATTTTTAGAGCATCATAGAAAATTTAGTGGACAGATCTTTAATTTGCATGTTTCTGCCATTTTTGCATTTTAGGTAATTAAATTGTGTGAATATATTTTTGTGTTGCAATATTGTTTTCTAGCATGTACAAGTTGTGTGAACTTGTTTTCTAAGTGTTACTTAGCTATTTTAGCATGTTAGAATGTGTGGACTTGAGTTGAGAAGAAATATGATTTATGGTTATAGCATATGTTTTATCTCTAGTTATTACTTGCATAGAATTTTTTATTGATTAATTTGTGTGCAAGCAATTGGGTTGTTGTGTTGAGATATTAGATACAGCACCATGTTGATACTTATATTTTGTTAGTATCACCTCTGCTAGCTTGCATTTGAGTTGGTAGAAAAGCATGAGTAGTTTTGTCATGACTATGAGAATGTTATGGAAAAATTCCCTCATGTGTGGAATTTTTGACATAAACATTTGTGGTGGTGTAGCCACATATTTTTGTGTTGTGTTCATAGGACCATTAGAATTTTGATTATGTTTTTATGAGTACTTGACCCCTAGAGTTTTCACTTGTGTGAAAACAATAGCATGAGTAGCATTACCTTGCTTATGTTAGCATCCTATTATTTTCTACTAGTATGGTTATTGCACTAGATGCTAGTTTAGTCTTTTGTTAATTTTTAGAAAGTGGACCAGAGGCATTGTGACCTCTTAATGCTTTGTTATGATAGTGGAACACCCACTGGTTTCATTGCATTTTTGGTGGAAACATTATTTCCCCCACACTAGATGTGTTTCTTTTATATAGTTCTATAGCTAATGAGTGCCTAGTATTTTTGCTTTGGGATTCTCAGTGCTAAATGGAAATGTGTATGCTTCTGTTTGTAAGGGGTTATAATCATGTGTGGCTTGCTAGAAAAAAATCCATCTTTGGAATGTTGTTTGATTCCCCTAGTAATGCCCTTTTTATTACTACTAGTATATAGGAGTTGCCCTGCAAATTGATACCTTGTTTTATCAAATGGGATATTTTTGTTATAGCAAGTATAGATAATTTTCACTACTGTTTTTATGACATGGACCCTCTGGTTGTATTTCAATTACTTGATTGAAATGCATCCACTGATTCTTCATGTTTGAGTAGTACTAGTTTCCTTAGCAGTTCTTGTATTGAATTGTTTTCCTGCCAACTTGTGTTTGGTAGATATTTGTGTATCCTTGCATGAGGACATGTTTTCATTTCCCATTATGATAACATGGTTCCTTGTTGGCATTTTAGTACTTTACTTATTATTCTTGCTTGCATAGCAAAACCTTAGTAGAAACATGTCTATAGGATTCCTCCTTTTTAGTCATTATTTCTATTGTTCTCACTAGGAGAAATTGTGTGTTTTGTGTTGAGTCTATTTCCTTGTTACACTTGTGCAGGCTCACTGATTTGTAAAAGTAACTTTTGCAAATCATGTGCCTTATTTATTCTTGATGTGAATTTAGGCTCAGTAGCATAGCTACCTTTTTCTTTTTGTGGTTTGGTTGATAGACCCATTGCCATGATTATTTTTGTGCATGTTTTGTATACCTTTAGTAGTCTCACCCTTGTGAAACTAAGCGTATTTTGGGTTTATTAATATCTTGGTATGAGAGTGGCACACCCACTGAATCCATGATATTGAGGTTGTGAGATATGTTTCCTCCAACCTTAAGTTGTCTGATTAAATGGCATTTCTTCCAAGTAGGTTTGTTTGATTGTTTGCCTCAATTAATAATTGTGTGATTGGTTATTATTAGATTTCCTTGCTGTATGTATTGTCATGTATTGTTGCTTGCCTTGATTGGTTCTGAATGTGTGTCCTTTATTTCTTTTACGACGTTAGAAAAACGAAGAGGAAGGAAGTGTCGTGAAGCTCTGTTTCAAGTTCCAGTCACTCCAAAGCCAGGGACACAAGGATATACCAGGCAAGCCATCCTGATGCTTGCTGATACAATACTTATCATTATCTATCATGCATGTTTTACCTCTGAAGTTTTACAAAAACTTGATTATCAAAACTATTTTTGATGTGGAAATTACTACTATACTATATATAGGTTACTATCATGCCAGTAGTTAAACTTGGTAATACCAAGCCCATAAGCCACCATATGGTATTTATTACCATCAAATATACTAGTCCCTAAGTGGACACCCTAAAATTGTGATTCTACAAAACAAAGGCTTTACGGAAAAACCCGGAGAAAAGGTGGATCCTTGTTCTCCGGAGGAATGTGGAAGTGGTCATTTTTGAGAAAGTGGTGTTTTCAAAAATGACACATAACCTAGTCTTCGCCGGACAACCTTTACCATACTGCCACCCTACCCCAACATGGGCACGGGGCTTAACTGGAAGTTTGTCCTTGTTAGTGTGTGTTCTATCTCAAACGCTATAAGGGACGGAATCCCTTGAACCGATTGTTGTCAAGAGTTGAGACATAAAAAGTGTGGGATTAATTTTCCCTCCGGTCGCATCAGTTGAGGCATCCTGGCTGGCGGGGATTAGCTCGGTGCCGGGGATGACCGGTAAAACTCAACTGAGAGATAGACACATTCTAGCTTGAACATAGTGGATGGTTATGATCAGATACCTGATGTTTACATACTGTTGTTACAGTCCGTGGTTGTTCACGGGAGGTGTACTGGATCTGGTGGATGTGTACACCTCTGCAGAGTATAACTTTTTCGAAGAAGCCGCGTCCTCGGATATGGACAGTTGAATGGCCATGTAGCTAGCATTGTGTCAATGTTTTCAAAAAGGAGTTTTTGAAAAGGAGTTTTGGACAGGAAGTGTTTGAACTTGTGAAGTTCGGAAAGGAATGGAAACTTATACCGTGGAGGTATCGTCGATGATGAAAAGCCAGATGATGTGATACAAAACAAAATGTTTTGCAAAGAAAACCTTTTCTACTCTAAGCAAGAATTCTGGAAACTGATTCCAAGAAGTTTTGCAAAGAGAAAACATTCTTTAACAAAACTTTACAAAACCTCTTGTACATGTGATATCGACAAGAGAAATAAAACTATATTATTTTCTTCTGAAGTATCTTCTTCAACGAAGATACAGATAAACTTGACTGCAACTGTGGTGTCATCATATATGAACACCATTGATAGTGAACCCTATTTATAGCTTACCTATTCCACCATATAAGCATATTTGCATGTTGGTAAGTGACATGATGGATGTCTTGCTGAGTACATTCAAATGTACTCATTATGGTTTCGCCCCTGGTATCTACTTATCAGATTTTGAGAAGGAACCTCCGAAGGAGATCTATGAAGAGAAGTACGGAGTTGACGGCTTTGCGAACTAGGATCGTCTCCGGGTCAGCAGCCTGTAGGTTAAGGCGTGACTTGGGCTCAACTACGTTGTGTTTTATTTGTCTTCCGCTGTGTTTGTTAAGTTGCCGCCCTCGGTGCCAGCTGTGTTAAACTTGATCATGTGATCTTTTTTTGTAATACCTTTATGCATTCGTGTAATGGATGATGTATTTCTGTGTGCCAACTTTGTATGTTGTTCACGACTGATCTTTCTGGGATCGTGAATGTATGCATACGGAGGGTTTCAAACTGCCGGTCTGGGGTCCTTACAGGATGCACATCCATCCTTTATATATTATGTTGAAACGCGTTCTCTTCAGATCCTCACCAAATGATGCATGAAAAAAAGATGTTGGTTTACGAGATACTCACTTAACCTGACGCGTAGGCCCGTGTCCTTTGGAAACAAATCCAAGTGCAAAAGCTTGGGTTCAGGCAAAAGATGCTGGCACAGTGCAGACATCTAGATAACCGTGTTGCCTTTATATATTCTTCCCATCGTACGCGAACGGAGTCTCAACTTCCGTCTGTACCAAAACGCATTCTATTTCTAAACCTCACCCCCAGTTCTGCAGCAACCCCACTCATTAAATATCATATCAAGTTAACACCTATCTTGTAGCAGGGAATCGGACGGTGCTATCTGCATGCGTAGCTACCGGCCGGGAGAGGAGGCAATTTTCGATATATATATATATATATATATATATATATATATATATATGGAAGCTAAACATACCGTTAAAAACTTATGTGGTTCCTTCATAGAAAGGTGTTGCTTACTAAAGTTGGCCAAAAGGAATTGGACATGGCCTAAAAGTCTTGTTTCTGTGATGTAGATGAGTCTACTGAACATCTCTTTTTAAAGTGTCCTTTTGCAAAGATGGTTTGCCTTATTGTTCAATTTATTTTTGATCTGCCTCCACCAACTAATATTACTAATATATGTTTGTGAATTGGTTAAATGGAGCGGAGAAAAATCAAAAACTAGAATTTATATTGGTGTTTCTGCTTTATGTTGGGCCATTTGAAACTCTTGAAATAACTTAGTTTTTAACAAGGTTGGCACTACTAACTCCTTAGACGTTTTCTACCGGATTACGCCTTGGATTTACCTCTTACCTCCGGATCAAAGGATGTCATACCTTCTGGATGCAGACAACTGCCGACGGTCGCTTAGGATATTATCATACGGGCTGCATGGCAGCATAAAGTAAACTTAAGAATCTCTAGATTATTTATGCATGCTTTGTTCATTTAGTTGATTCATGTATCGATCTTATGTATGTATGCATCATTCGATGCACCCCTTTTCGGGAAAAAAGAAAAGACGTGTGAGAGATGGTGGTTAGAGCTCGCCACTTCCCTGCTCCTCCTTACCCACTGGCTATGCTGCCAAGAATCTCCTTAGCGCATCATAGCTAGACTCGCACATCAGCTCTAGGAAGCCCCGTAACATCCGTGGCGCACTGGCGCTGGTGCCCCGTCAATGGAATTCGTCCTGTGAATGCAGATGTGAAAGCCACGGGAGCGTGCATTGAGCTTGGCTCCGGAAGCTCGCGTGTGCTAGTTGCATGGAACGCCGACCGGTTGCTCTTGGTAGAAACTCAAGAATGGATGTTGTTGTAGGTTGCAGTTGATGGATGTGGGTTTATTTCATTACGACATCATCGGCAAAACCAACTGGACGACATTTTCGTTCAAAAAGACCAAACAAGTAGCCCTAAGACGCAAAATTGAAAGACAAACCTAACAATTTGACATTTAGTTCAAGTTTCACTCAACCATGTGTCATTTTGGCGAAGACAAAGCAATACGTGTTTTTATGCTATGTTTGGATGTTTGCATTGTGAGGCTAGACATTGTATTGAGCTGAATGTCCAATACCCAGGATATTGATATTGAAGTTGAATGTCAATATTCTTGTTTGGATGTATTGGATATTCGGAAGTAAACTAGATATTGAGGTTGAATGCCAATTGTTGTTTGGATGCTATAAGTGATGAATTGAATTTCTTCGAGACTTTGCTCATTATACTTTGTGCATGTATGCAAATTGTACATGACAGCCACAACATTATGTTATATGCGAGAACAATCAAATAAATAAGAAAATATATCAAGAATAAATAGTTTCGACAGCAACACATAATTTTAAATTCGATGGATTATCCATCATAAAGGTCCACTTGGAGATAATATCAAGTCTCAAGCATACACATTACATAGTCTCATACGAAATATCACAAGTTCTTACGATATCAATCACAAATGACAAGCTCTGAACAAAGCAAGCAAATGTGACATGAATCAAACCAACAACAATAGCCATTCCTTCCTAAACTCCATCGGAAGCTCTGGAAGTGCATGAAATGAGAGCTCACTATGGACTAGCTTCGCATAAGCTCGCATCGTGTCACATCGAGAGAGATCCGGTATGTCATCAAGTGCAGCAAGTATCACAGAAGGAGGAGTACCTTGGGGCATCTGAAATGGCTCAGTTGACTTCATTGCATCACTGAAAGATGTCTTCACATCTCCAAGCATGCACATCTTTTTCCCACACGTCTTCACTATCCATCAGTAAGACATTCTTTTCCCAATCCCAACCAAATCCACTCGGAGAAAGAATTTTGCTAACAATCTCATAGTGTTTTTCAAAGGTTTTGCACCTCGATACAATTTTCTCCTTGTGAATTCCACTCCACACTTCTCGTGGACATCTTTGATAGCATGACGGTACACATGTGACTTCCATCCATTTTGGTCATGATCACCGTTGTTGTGATGCTCAACAAGCACGTCCAACAAGGCACAGTTCATCTCCGAAGTCCATTGCATGTAGTTACTTCTATACTTCTATCCTTGTGGTTCCTCCATAGACCTAAAAAAATAACAAGAAGCAAGAATATACATGCAAAATGTGTTAGCAACATAAGAAAGAAAAGTAGAACAGAAGCAAAGATCATATAAATATATTGCTTTCTTTGTCACAATGATGCATGTACAAAAAAACCCAAAAGGCACCATCAAGCATCCATCACAAAATATCCACAGTCTACTACTACTACTCCTCTAGCTAGCTAATCCACACATCTGATCACTACTCCTCTTGTTCTGCATGGGCAACAAGGTAATCAGCAAACATGTCAGCCGCAAATTGCTTCCTAAAGTTCTTCCATGTATTAGTTACTCTAACACTTCTAATATAGCCATCACCATCTTCGGGCTCAATTGACCGAGCTGCTATTTCATTATCCACCTCCTCCAACAATTTATCAGCCATCATGTACTGCCTATCCCTTGCATATTTGTGCAACACACAACATGCACTAATGATTTGAATCTGCAAAAATATTAGTTCGTAGTGAGGAATTGTCGGATAGCTATTGCATTCTTTGTTAGTTCATAGTGACATATGTTACCTGGTCCTCTATGTCAAAGAAACTTGCAGTACGCAAAATAGCAAACATTTCCTTCAACAACCCAAAAGTTCTTTCTACACAATTTCTAGCACGAGAGTGACACAAGTTATTGAAAGCTCATGATCCCTCTAATGATTTTGGTGATGATAACAACGCGGGTATCAACTATCTAACAATGTTGTTTTAGACTATGCAGCTGATCTTTCAGGTGATTATTGATATACTCTTGTTAAAAAGATCAAAGAGGAGTTCTACATTCTTGAAATATTGCCACCGGATTTTTCAGTGATCACACCGGAAATTCCGGTGCTTATGGGGCGGAATATCCGGCCCTGGCACCGGAATATTTCGGCCTTTCTAGCATCTTCAAAACGAGCAAGTTTTTCTCCCACTGCCCGCGCACAGAAGCTGGGGGATTTGCCCCAGAAATTTCCGGTGCAAATATCCGGCCCTCTGGTACTTTTTTCGGGGCAAATTTCCGCCCCTCTGGTACTTAGCAGAAAATGGAGTCTTCTCAGATGCCCGCGCACAGAGATGGGGGCGGAAATATTGTCCGGAAATTTCCGGGCCCGGATATTTCAATTATCCGCCCCCCGGATTGTTCAAAAATCCGGCCCCTGGTCCTTAGCAGTTTTCATCTTGGGCTGGTGCCCGCGCGCAGAGATGGGGGCGGAATGTTGGGGCGGAAATTTCCGCCCCCGAATATTTAAATTATCCGCCCCTCGGACTATTCAAATTTCCGGCCAGGCAGACCGGAAATTTCCGGTGCTAACGCCGGAATATTCTGGCCCTGGCAGACTGCAACGGTCAGAAATTGGAGGAGCCTATAAATAGCTGTCTTCTTCCTCTAGATAGGTAGCTCGTCCATTCCTCTCTCTACTCCATTGTTGTAGAGCTCAAAACGCCCCGATCTCCCTCCTCCTCCAACCAAACTCGATGGCCTTCAAGGATCTCATGGAGGAGGACTAGATCTACCTTTCCACCAAGCCAAAACGTGTGTTCCCACACCACAACTCTTGGGATCTTGTAATCTCTTGGTTGCCTTGTCATCCAAGGGAAACTCTAGTGCTTGTAGCTTCCACCTTGTAGCAAGAAGCTTCGATTGTTGAGAGCCTCCATCTCACTTGTGGAGTAGCCTCAACCCCTTATAAAGTTTTGGTCAACGCCTTCAAGTCGACCTCATAGTGGAAACGAGAATCTCCCTCACCGGAGAAGCTCAAGGAGAACAAGGTGTGCACATCCGTGCTATTGAGGAGCGCCTAGGTGGCTCCCCACCTCTCCAACGTAGACGTACTTCTTTCGAGAAGGAACTACGGGAAACATATCCTTGTCTCTGTGTTTTTCACTTGTTGTTATCTTGTGCCGTACCTTTATTTCCGTTGCTACTCGTTGCTTGTCACTTAGGGTGTTCACTTAGTTGCACATCTAGATAACCAAGATTTTACTTTCCCAAAGCCCCCACTAAAAGTGAAAAAGAATTAAAATTTGTAGGTCACCTATTCACCCCCCCCCCTCTAGTTGACCCTAGTGCACTTTCAATTGGTATGAGAGCATCGTCTCTTTTATCGGGCTTAACCGCCTAAGAGTACCATGGTCAACGGAGATGATCCCGAATCTTCTAGGGAGGAGCTCTCCAAAATGGCTGACACTATAGCTAACCTAGAGACAACGGTTTGTACTATCCAAACCCAATTATCCAAGGTTAGCTCTAGTGTAGGCTCGGAGGTTTCCTCCATCAAGAAGATGTTGGAGAACATGATGGGTAAACCTAAGGGGCCATCGAACTCTCCCCATGTCACCAATGAGGATAGTTCGGAAGAGGAGACGATTCCTGACGATTCCCAAATCGAGGAGAACATTGCCAAAGCTAAGGCCAAATCCACACAAAAGGCTAAGGCCAAGGCAAAGGAGAGTTCCGGTGGTTCCAAGTCTCAAACGGCTAATGGTTCCGGGGTCCACGCACAAGTCCCACCTCCTCAAAATTATGACACCATTCACCCAATTGTTTCCATGCCACACATTCTTAATGTTGGACTTCCTACCATGCTTAACACTAATGAATTTTCTTCTTGGAAGTTTGAAATGGAGTCCCACATTTCTGGATCGTGCACCGCATTGTGGAGGAGTGTGATTCATGGATTTCATCCGCATGACCCGAGCAACTGGACTCCAAGGGAGGATGTGGAATCTCAACTCAACAAAACTACTCTCGTTATTATCCAGAAGGCTCTCCCAAGGGAGCATCTCACTCACATTCGTGGTTGCAAGACCGCCAAGGAAGCTTGGGACAAACTTGACACCTTGTTTCAAGGAAATTCTAGCATTCAATCTTCCAAGTATGATGTGGCCATTGACAACTCTGAGAACTTCGTCATGCAAGAGGATGAGTCTCCCAAAGAGCTCTATAGAAGAGTTGTCACTCTGGCCAACCAATTGAGAGACTTTGGCAAGGAAGAGATCTCCGATGAGTGGATCAAGAGGAAATTTGTCAAGGCTATCACACCCTTTGACAAGAATATCTCCACTAGTATTCGGACAAGAGCAGACTACAACATTCTCAACTCCATTGGTGTTCTTAGTGAGTTCATCACAATATCTCTCTCACACAAGAGTGCGGATGATGCTCTAGCTCGCTCTAGAGGGATGGGAAAGTCTCCCAATCTTGCATTAAAGTCAAAGGCAATGGCTCGAGTTGATGAAAGTGAAGAAGAAGATGATGATGAAGAAGACTATGAAGACACCTATACGGGAGATCACAAGTGCATTGCTCTCGCTATGCATGGATATTGGAAGAGATGGGAAGCTCACAAGGCCGGCTCTCCAAGACCTCCACGAAACAAGAACTACAAGAAGAAGGGGGAGTGCCCAAGGACATGTTACAATTGTGGTAGCGCAAACCATTTCGTGAAGGAGTGCCCCTTTGAGCCAAGAGAAGAAAATGAAGGCAAGCTTGTTCGCAAAAACAAGGCCAAGGCTCCACAAAACAAGAACTTCGCTAGAAGAGTGCCAAGGGCCCTCTACGTTCAAGAAGGGGCGGTTTTAGAAACCTATATCTCCGGAGATGAAGGAGAAGATGAAGTTGTAGGGGTGGCCCACGTCGCCGTTGCCACCACATCATCTTCGTCGATTTCTCTATTTGAATCCCCCAATGAGATTGTGGCTACCCGACCTACATGTCTTATGGCAAAAGCCACTTCGGTATGCTCTCCTAACTCTAAGACCATTGCCACTAACCCTCCTTCATTATTGGATTGTGTTGAGAATGTTTGTGGGGAGGATAGTGAGGCCAAAGAGTTAGGCATTTGGTTAGCTAGCCTCAAAGGTGAGACTAAGGAGAAAATAAATGCCCTCTTACGGCAACTTGATGAGGCTAACTCTCTTGTAGATGAAAAGGAGGAAATTATCATGACCTTAGAAAGCCATGGAGGTCACTCTTGCAATGACAAAGAGCTAGAAAAGGCTCTTCAAAATGAGCGTTCCATTCGTGCATCTCTTGAGGAGAAATTGTCTAGTCTTGAAGAAAACTTTGCCATGAGTGTCTCTAAGCTTAGGAATGATAATACACAATCTCTTGCCATAATTAAAACTCTTGAACATGAAGAGTTGAAGCTAGGAATTGTTCACGAGGAATCAGTTGCTAGTCATGAAAAACTAAAAAAGGAGTTCATGTCTCTTAAAGAGATTCATGACAAGCTAACCAAGTCTCGTGACAATCTCCTAGCTCAACAATCAAATAAGCAAGCTATGTCATCCTCATCTACTTGCATGAATACATTGCCTATCATCTTGTGTAGTGCAACTAATCTTGTAGGAAGTGAGAAGAATCTCAATGATGTGACCCCTCAACAAGTCACAAATGGGAAGGAGGGACTTGGGTATGTAGTCAAGTCGAAGAAGAAGTACAAGAAGAAGGTAACCTCTTCCTCACAAGAAGTAAGGTTTGTGAAAGATGGAGAGGTGGCCAAGGAAAAGGAGACCAACACCATTAAGGGTGGTGACACTTCAAGGGGGAGCACCACTCATAATGACTTTGCCGGAAAATACAACCCATCTTATGTTCTTATGAAATCTAGAGATGGTCATGTGTATGCTAAATATGTTGGTACTTCGTATGGTGATGATTATCATTGGAGTATTTGGGTTCCAAAGACCCTTGTCGCTAACAAAAGAGGACCCATTCAACAATGGGTAGCTAAATCAAGACACTAATCTTTTGTAGGGGAGTGCTTCCGGTTCGAGCAAATGGACGGTGGATAGTGGTGCATCCCAACATATGACCGGAAGCAATGACGCAATGAGTGATCTACATCCTCCGTTACCTCATCTCAATTGCGTCACTATTGGTGATAACTCTTAACTAAAGGTATTGGGACGAGGCAAGGTAGCAATCTCAAATGACTTGTCAATTGAGAATGTTCTTCTTGTTGAGTCCCTTGGCTATAATCTCATATCGGTTCTTCAACTTGCTAAAAGTGGTTTTACCTCGTTCTTTAATAAAGAGAATGTGATTGTCACTTGGGAAACGACTCTTAAAGTAGCCTTTGTTGGGCATGTCGAGAACGGCATGTATGTAGTGGACTTCTCTAAAGGAGACACGTGTGCCGCGACATACCTAATGGCTAAAGTTGATGTGGGTTGGCTATGGCATCGCCGGTTAGCCCACACCAATATAAGGACGTTGCATGACCTACAAAGTGGCAATCATGTTCTAGGACTAACAAATGCTAAGTTTACCAAAGATCGTGTGTGTAGCTCTTGCGTTCTTGGAAAACAACATGGAGAAGCTCACCCAACCAAGACCAACATCACCACCTCAAGAATCCTCGAGCTCATTCAGTTGGAACTCTTTGGTCCTCTATCATATGATAGTCTTGGAGGCAAGAAGTATTGCTTGGTGATTGTGGATGACTATTCACGATATTGTTGGGTGTACTTCTTCAAGAGGAAGAGTGAGACTCAAAAGCGGGTTATCGAGTTCATCACTTTGGTGGAGCGCCAACATAATACAAGCATCATGGCTATCCGAAGTGATAATGGCTCCGAGTTCAAGAACTACACCGTGGAGGGATTTCTTAGTGAGGAAGGCATTGCTCATCAATATTCCACTCCCTACACCCCTCAACAAAATGTTGTGGCGGAGAGAAAGAATCGGACTCTTATGGATGCGGCTCGAACCATGATTGCGGAGTTCTCTTCTCCTTATCATTTTTGGGCCGAGGCCGTCTCCACCGCTTGTCACGGTAGCAACCGCTTGTATCTCCGCAAGATCTTGAACAAGACCCCTTATGAGATTCTCACGGGAAAGAAGCCGGATGTTTCACACTTCAAGGTCTTTGGATGCAAGTGCTTCATTCGCAAGAGAGGGAAACGCTTGTCAAAGTTCGAGACTAAATCTTATGAGGGTATCTTTGTTGGCTATGCCACGAACGCTAACGCCTATAGAGTCTATAACAAGTCTACTGGGCAAGTTGAAGAAGATATAGGCGTGGTGTTTGATGAGGATAATGGGTCCCAAGGGGGCCGTATAGATCATGGTATTGTAGGAGATGCAATTCCTCCCATCGTCATAAGAAGAATGGGGATTGGTGAAATAATCCCCATTGAGGGTTACCGGATGACGGAGGGAGAAGGACTTTGCTCCACTCAAGTGGAGCCATTGACTATATCCATTGATAACCAAGCTACCCAACAAGATGCACCAAGCCCTCATGCTTCACCACAAGGCCAAGCTAACGATCAAGATCATTCGATCAATCAAGGCCAAGCTAACAATCAAGGCCAAGCTCATGATGAAGGCCAAGCTCACAATGAAGAACAAGATACACATGGTGATGATACAACTCGACACATAAGGGATCCACCTCCCGTTGATGATCAAGATCAAGGTGGACAAGTCTCCGATGATGAAGGTGATGATCAAGTGCTATCCAAGGAAACTTTGGAGGAGATGCTAGCTTGTAGGGCAAAGAGAAGGCTAGATAATCTTGCTCGTGCCGGTCACACGGAGGACATGATTCTTGGACAAGTTTGTGGAAGGGTCGTCACAAGGAGGCAACTAGTGGATTTTAGCAAAGCTCATGCTTTCGTCTCTCACATTGAGCCAAAGAAGGTCTATGAAGCTCTTGAAAATCAAGATTGGCTTGAAGCAATGCACGATGAACTCAACAACTTCGAGCGCAACAAGGGGTGGAAGTTGGTGCCAAGGCCCAAAGATTGCAAGAACATCATCGGCACTAAGTGGATCTTCAAGAATAAACAAGACAAGGACGGCATCGTCATCCGCAACAAGGCTATATTGGTTGCTCAAGGCTTCTCTCAAGTCGAAGGTGTCGATTTCGGTGAAACATTCGCTCTCGTAGCTCGTCTTGAATCTATTCGCATCTTACTTGCATATGCCTCTCATCACAACTTTAAATTGCAACAAATGGATGTTCAAAGTGCATTTTTGAATGGTCCCATCCACGAGTTGGTCTATGTCAAGCAACCTACGGGTTTCGAGGATCCCAACCACCCCGATCATGTCTACAAACTCGATAAGGCGCTCTATGGACTTAAACAAGCTCCACGTGCGTGGTACGAGCACCTTAAAGAGTTTTTAGTAGATCGTGGGTTCAATGTTGGTTTAATCGATCCCACCCTTTTCACCAAAAGGGTTGGAGGTGACTTGTTCATATGCCAACTCTATGTGGATGATATCATCTTTTGTTCTACTAACATCTCATTCAATGATGAGTTTTGCAAGCGTATGACGGATAAATTCGAGATGTCGATGATGGGAGAGTTAGAGTATTTTCTTGGCTTTGAGATCAAGCAACACCCCGAAGGCACATTCATCAAGCAAGCCAAGTATACTCAAGACATGCTCAAGCACTTCAACATGCATGATGCCAAACCTATGAAGACTCCCATGTCCACGACTATTGACTTGAAACCCGACCCGAATGGTAAAGAGGTAGATCAAAAGGTATACCGCTCCATGATTGGCTCTTTGCTCTACCTTTGTGCATCTAGACCCGATATTATGTATAGCGTAGGTAAATGTGCAAGGTTTCAAGCCTCTCCGAGACAAAGTCGTTTTGAAGCGGTTAAGCGCATCGTTCGATATTTAGTTCATACCCCAAACTTCGGTCTTTGGTATCCCAATGGTTCAAGCTTTCATATCATTGGGTATTCGGATGCGGACTATGCGGGAGAGAAGACAGATAGGAAATCTACATCCGGAGGTTGTCAATTTCTTGGCCGCTCATTGGTATGTTGGTCTTCCAAGAAGCAAAATTGCATTGCTCTCTCTACTACCGAAGCCGAATACATCTCCGCGGCGAGTTGTTGTGCTCAGTTACTTTGGATGCGGCAAACATTGAGAGATTATGGCATCAACTTCGACAAAGTTCCCCTCTTGTGCGACAATGAGAGTGCCATCAAGATCGCATGCAATCCCGTTCTTCACTCCAAGACGAAGCATATTGATATACGCCATCATTTCATTCGGGATCATGTTGAGAAGGGTGATATTGACCTCTCCTATGTGCCGACCAAGGATCAACTTGCGGATATCTTCACGAAGGCCCTTGATGAACCAAGATTTAAAGGGTTTGAGGAATGAACTAAATGTTATCGATGCGTCCAACTTCTCTTGAACCCTTGCATAAGTACCTTCACTATATGTGCTATATAGTTTAGATGTAGGCATGGACATAGGGGGAGCGTAGTTCAACTCATGAACCAACACTCCACCTATCATGCGTAAAACAACCAAAGCGTCATGCATATCTAGTCATTTCGTGACTTATTGTGCTTAAAACGTGAGTTATACTTTTGAGCCCAAGATACATCTTCGCGACTCCTTGGTATCACTCAAACACGGTGGCTTCGGCCACCAACTTTTTCATTTGTATTTGTGTTGTTTGATGTTTTGTTCGTGTTTGAGTATTTGTTGTTTTTGGTTCTGTTTTTGGAGGCTCACGTCTTGTTCCATCTTCCACAAATTCTCGGAAGGCGTGGGAACCCCGGAAATTCCGGCCTAGGGCCCGGAAAATTCCGGCCGCCAGACATTTTCCCCAGAAATTTAGCTCATTTCCAAAGTCCCTGCTCACAGAAGGCACCCCGGAAATTTGAGCGGAAATTTCCGGGGCAAATATCCGGGGCCCGGAATATTCCGTGCCTTAAGCCCCGGAAATTTCCGGGGTTCGAGATTGACTCGAATATTCACCCAAATATCCAGCGTGCCCGCTCGCAGAAGGCACACCGGATATTTGGGGCGGAATATTCCGGCCTAAATCTCCGGCCACCGGAATATTCCGGCCTTAATCCCGGAAATTTCCGGTGTGCTTGGCTGGGGCTATAAGGGCGACGGGAGGGGGCAGTTCCAGACTGCTCTCCCTCGCTTCGCCTCCACTCCGCCTCCAGACGCAGCCGCCGCCTCCGAGACCTCCGGGAGGCCCCTTTGCCTCCCATCCTCGTCCTTTAATTACCCTTTGAGGATCAAGAGACCGCACATCCTTTCCTATCTCATGGATCCCGGTATGTGCTTCGTTTTCTCCGCAATCTAGGGTTATTAGTTGATTTGATCTCTTGTCCTTTGATTTTCATGGTGTTTTTGGGACGTACATCCTCATACTAGTGTCATCTATCCTCTAGGGTTCGTCTCATTGCACACTTTCGTCGTTCTAGATTCATTGCAGACCCCAGATTTACATCTGGTTTCGAAAATTCTGAAGGCCGGAAATTTCCGCCCCAGGACCGGAATTTCCGCCCCCCGGAAATTTCCCTGAGGCCGGAATTTCCGCCCTCCAGAATTTCCGCACCAGAGACCGGAATTTCCGGCCTGCACTGAATCTCGAACAGAGATCTACTATTTCCATTTCCACGAGTCATGAGCCCCCATTTTTGATGATTTTTGTGTGTTTTTCTTTGCATTTTCCCCTACTTTTCTCGCAGATGGTTCAAGCTCTAGGCCTGCCAAGTTGAATAGCTCCCGCAAGCGGCTCCGTCACCTAAGGGAAGATGCTGAGGGAACTCTTGTTGATGAGAATGAGACTCGCCGGCGTGCGAGGGATGCTGAGAGAGAGTATGAGCGTCAACGTGACGCGTCCAGGGCTGCTCGCAAAGCCGGCAAGCAGCAGGGGAAGTCAGCTCTGAACTTGGCCACCATGTCCGTCCCTGAGTTCAAGGCATGGAGGGCCAAGGCCTGGTACACAGAGAGTCCTCAAGACCCCACCATCGATTCCTGCTTCTGGCACGTAGAGCAGGAGACCCTTTTCAAGCAAGTGTACACTGTGATGAGCAAGCAGGTGTGTCCCATGAAGGCTATTAACTTTTCTCATCTGGCTGCCAATCCAGCCTACTTCAACAACTCCGTCCAGCTGGCTGAACTTCTTGGTCTACGTCACCTCATGGAGACCAAATGCTCCTACAATGTCACCTTCATCCAGCAGTTCTTCTCCACACTGGTCTTTGATGAGTCTGAGGATATTGGGATGTCTTGGATGTCTGGCCCTCATTTTCTCACCGCCAACTTTCATGATTTTGCTGCTGAGCTCGGGTATCCCTTTGCTGGTCTTAACACTCCTCAGGGTCATCGCATGCATGTTCACGGGGTGGAGTATGAGAAGAACAGACTGGCTGAGTTGTATGGTACTACTGGTGTGATTGGTTCGGCTAAGGGTCTCTTTCCCATCTATGACATCCTGCTGCGTATGTTCAGGGAGACTATTGCCCCGAGTGCGGGCAATAATGATGCTATTCGTGGTGGCTTGGTCAACCTCATGTACCACGCCTACCTGACTTTCACTGAGGGTGACCTGACTGACACGGAGGCCCACAAAATTGATGTGATGGATTTCATCTTCAATGAGATTCACTTTGCTCTCTTCCACCGCAAAGTGCCCCCGTATGCTCCCTACATCATGAATCTCATCAAGTCTCGTTATCCCTCTGAACTCCGTGAGGACCTGGAGCTGGACTGTGAAGAGCACAAGGATGTCACTCTGTACAAGAAGGCAGCCCACACACAGCAGGATGCACATGATGTTGGTGCCACAGGTCAGGGTCACCATGATCCTCGCATGCGTCCTCCTCCCTCTGGCAAGAAGAAGCGCTCATGGCTTGTTCGCGCAATTGAGAAGGTGATGTGCATGAATGTGTGCATCCACAAGGAGAACTACAATGCCTATGTTGAGCGCCGCAACATCCTGGAGAACCAGCACACCATCATGACTGCCCTCCAGATTCCCAATGTGCCAGCTCCTCCTCCTGACAGGATTCCATACAAGAATTGGAACAACCGCGATGTTGACTGGGATCTCGGAGTGGATGATGATGAGGACATGGAGGATGTTAGCGAGGAGGAAGAAGAAGAAGACGACACCCAGGCCTAGAGTTTGTTCCATGGGACGTAGCATTCTCTTTTCTCTTTTTGGTATCCTGATGCCAAAGGGGGAGAAGATCTAGATGATTGCGGGGATTTGCTAGGGAGGTTTTCGTTCTTTGTTGCCCCTTTTATCGTTTCGTGCGTCTTTTCGAACTTCGTCTTATCGTACTCGTTATTCGTTGGTTTGCTTGTGTGAACTATTATTATTAGGAGGCATGTCTCCTATATATGCTATCTGTGGTATTTTACTTTTCATGCATTGTTAGTTTATTTCCTTGCAAATACCCGTGTTGTCATCACTCACCAAAAAGGGGGAGATTGAAAGCTCATGATCCCTCTAATGATTTTGGTGATGATAACAACGCGGGTATCAACTATCTAACAATGTTGTTTTAGACTGTGCAGCTGATCTTTCAGGTGATTATTGATATACTCTTGTTAAAAAGATCAAAGAGGAGTTCTACATTCTTGAAATATTGCCACCGGATTTTTCAGTGATCACACCGGAAATTCCGGTGCTTATGGGGCGGAATATCCGGCCCTGGCACCGGAATATTCCAGCCTTTCTGGCATCTTCAAAACGAGCAAGTTTTTCTCCCACTGTCCGCGCACAGAAGCTGGGGCGGAAATTTGCCCCGGAAATTTCCGGTGCAAATATCCGGCCCTCTGGTACTTAGCAGAAAATGGAGTCTTCTCAGATGCCCGCGCACAGAGATGGGGGCGGAAATATTGTCCGGAAATTTCCGGGCCCGGATATTTCAATTATTCGTCCCCCGGATTGTTCAAAAATCCGGCCCCTGGTCCTTAGCAGTTTTCATCTTGGGCTGGTGCTCGCGCGCAGAGATGGGGGCGGAATGTTGGGGCGGAAATTTCCGCCCCCGGATATTTCAATTATCCGCCCCCCCCCCCCCCCCGGACTATTCAAATTTCCGGCCAGGCAGACCGGAAATTTCCGGTGCTAACGCCGCAATATTCCGGCCCTGGCAGACTGCAACGGTCAGAAATTGGAGGAGCCTATAAATAGCTGTCTTCTTCCTCTAGATAGGTAGCTCGTCCATTCCTCTCTCTACTCCATTGTTGTAGATATCAAAACGCCCCGATCTCCCTCCTCCTCCAACCAAACTCGATGGCCTTCAAGGATCTCACGGAGGAGGACTAGATCTACCTTTCCACCAAGCCAAAACGTGTGTTCCCACACCACAACTCTTGGGATCTTGTAATCTCTTGGTTGCCTTGTCATCCAAGGGAAACTCTAGTGCTTGTAGCTTCCACCTTGTAGCAAGAAGCTTTGATTGTTGGGAGCCTCCATCTCACTTGTGGAGTAGCCTCAACCCCTTATAAAGTTTTGGTCAACGCCTTCAAGTCGACCTCATAGTGGAAACGAGAATCTCCCTCACCGGAGAAGCTCAAGGAGAACAAGGTGTGCACATCCGTGCTATTGAGGAGCGCCTAGGTGGCTCCCCACCTCTCCAACGTAGACGTACTTCTTTCGAGAAGAAACTACGGGAAACATATCCTTGTCTCCGTGTTTTTCACTTGTTGTTATCTTGTGTCGTACCTTTATTTCCGTTGCTACTCGTTGCTTGTCACTTAGGGTGTTCACTTAGTTGCACATCTAGATAACCAAGCTTTTACTTTCCCAAAGCCCCCACTAAAAGTGAAAAATAATTAAAATTTGTAGATCACCTATTCAACCCCCCCCCCTCTAGTTGACCCTAGTGCACTTTCAGTTATATAACTCCTCCGCTGTTTTGGGTTGTTGTGCACTTGATGCCCACTCTTTCAAGTGATACCAAGTGGATCTGAATGGAGTAAGAAAGCCAGGTCCATTGGTTTAACCAGCATCACCTAAATAATATTTTCCTACGGTCAATCAACCAAGTTGGTTATCAAGGAACCAAGCAAATTAAAACAAATAGCCAAGAGAAAAAGTAGTACCCTCAGGTACAACAAATGCATCTTGACGACTTGTTCTCATTGCATCTCGTAGGACTCTTGAGTCAGAAGTTGAACCCTCCCAACCAGGCAAGACATAAAGAAATTTCATATTCCAATCAACAACACCGAGTCTAACTCTTCCGACATTTTGCAACTATAATGTAACACAAAGTTTATTACACAACATATTCACCAAAGCAATCAATCCAGCACAATCATAGGTACAACAACACATCAAAAAAATAGTCTACAACGTGTTCAATCTAATATTTTAGCCATACAACACATCAAATACACACAGTCGCATCAGATCGGAACGGAAATAGAGAGAGGGGAGGGACAGGGATTGCAAATCGAACATGTTCTAGTTGTCGAGCACGGAATGCAGCGCTGACCCACCGGGTTCCTTGCAGTATCCCCCAACCTGTAGTCCACACACACAGAGAGAGAGATGAGATGGCCTGATAGAGCAGTGCACCGGGGAGGGAGAGAGAGCGGGGCGTGGAGGGAGCAGAGAGGGGCTTGCGCCGCCAGCTGCTGCAGCTCGACGGCAGGGAGCACAGAGGGCGCTCAGAGAGAGAGAGAGAGAGAGAGAGAGAGAGAGAGAGAGAGAGAGAGAGAGAGAGAGAGGAAAGAGAGAGCAGGGTGGGGAAGGGAGGGAGAGAGAGCGGGTCAGGGAGGGAGGATGGTCGGCCTGCCGGTGCAGCTCGACGGGAGGGTGCAAAGAGGGGGCGCTCACCTGTAGCTGCCGGTTGTAGGTCAGCCGCGCCGGAGAGACGAAGGGGAGAAGACAACACACGGTCTTTGTTCTTTGACGAAGGGGAGGGGCACGCGAGCGGGGTTGTCCCGTTTTCCCGAATGACCAATACCTCACGCGAATACCTACTGCAGCCAAACAACCATATTCGTTGTATTCGGTCCTGGTAGTTCTGAATACCCAATACCAAGCCCCAATGCAAACATCCAAACGAGCTGTTAGGGTAAAGGCAAAAGAAAATGTGCGTTTTGTCACCTTTGCTTGAGGTGGTGAGATTACCATTGATTTTGTCCACCTGCTCTCGTAGAGGAGTTTTTTTATCCAAGGGGGAATCTTGTAGTGTAGCGGGGGCTAGGACTAGGAGCCACCCAAAAAAAGAAATGCGTGTGCCATTGTCCAGCTGCTCCGGGGGAAGTTCGAGACAAACGAGAGAGAGAGAGAGAGCACGTGCTCCGGGCGAGTACGTAAGCGGGAGGGAGTGTGCGCAGGAGAGACACGATGGAAACCAGGCGGCTGTTCGCGACGGAGTGGGTTGGAGGTCGGGCGGTGTACAGGCTCCACGCCGTCACGGTAGCCACCGGGATACTCCTGGTGCTCTACTACCGAGCCACACGCGTGCCGGCCGCCGGCGAGGGCAGGGCGGCGTGGCTGGGGATGCTAGCGGCGGAGCTCTGGTACGCAGCCTACTGGGTCATCACGCAGTCCGTGCGTTGGAGCCCACTCCGCCGCCGTCCCTTCAGGGACAGGCTCGCCGCAAGGTCAGTACGACTTCCGTCTGGGCCGGGCTTGCTAATTAACCCAGTTCCGGTATATTATTTCCAAATTTCAGATTGTATGAGTATGCTTCGTACTACTGTATTTGATAGAGACAAAGATTGTTCTAAGGGTCCCAGTCAAACAAAGAAGATTGTTTGAAGGGTAAATTTGACATCTGCCACCGCAGAGATTCCTGGTTTTAAAAACCCGGGTTTTTTTTAAGAGAGTTTTGTATTAAATCATATCAATTTGAATTTTTTTTAAATGCAAAATTAGTCATGTGACAACGATGGAGCTGATGGTGATGCTCGTTTAGCCTGTTTTGTATTCAATGGGATATCTTAAAGTAGAACAGATGCAATTAGCAAATCGGGAGCATGACTCAGATTGGTACATGCATGAGCCGATCGTCACAATAATGAGCGGCAATTTCAAGAAAAGAAAACACAACAAAGAAAGCGATAAGTTCTAAGGAGTGATTTGCATAGATGGGAGTTCTTCTATTCTAATTTTTGTAATGTTGTGCTATATACTTTTAATTATCATCAGGTTTTTTTTGTTGATATGAAAAGTAGACTTAAGTATTATGGGTTCTTCATATACTTTTAATTATCATCAGCTTTATTCCTAATATTTCGTACTGGTGGTAACCAATGAGCCCATAACCCAGCGTACTTTTTTTAATAAAGAACCCATAATACTTAAGTTTACTTTTCACATCAACAAAAAAAATCTTAAGTGCACCGTGAATATACATTTTAGGCTAACTTTAAAGTGGCGAATGCCAAAAGAACAGAACTATCCCCTCTTAACAATTACAATTTAAACAAAAGTTTGATGCTTTTGAGCTTTTAGTCCAGCACAAGGGTTTCTATCGTGTGGTGCAACAGTCAAAATAAATGGTCAGATTGTGATTAATGATTGTCACAGATAGAAGGCAATATTAAGGCCAAAGAGCATAAATTCCAAATGGTCGGACATTGCTAACCTAGAACATAAATAAATAAGCCGAGAGGCATTTTATCTAAGAAAAGAAGGTACTATATAGATGAAAAAAAAAGTAGGGACCAGATCACGGGGTGGTTTCTTGTAAGAATAAGTCCATTTTAACAGCTCGATTCTTGCCTGATTCTGGAACAAATCCTCAACTGATAACCAGGCACTTCAGTCCTACCCGCTGAAAACCAGATCAAAAAGTAGGGGCCTGTTTTGATAGTTGCAGGGTGCTGTCAAGTGTATGGTTCTACCATTTCGGACATATACACCAGCATTCAAATATGTATTTCCCCCTCACTGAGCATACATAACACACTTGCTATGTCATTTTGAGAAGGTATGGAGAAAGGCTACCTACTGTGGATATCTTCGTATGCACCGCAGACCCAGAATCGGAGCCGCCAAGCCTTGTCGTCTCCACTGTCCTATCGGTCATGGCATATAATTACCCAGCCGAAAAAATAAGTGTGTATCTTTCTGATGACGGAGGATCAGTTCTCACTTTCTACGCTCTGTGGGAGGCCTCCTTATTTGCAAAGCATTGGCTACCATTCTGCAAGAGATATAACATTGAGCCAAGGTCACCAGCTGCTTACTTCTCAGAGTCAGATGTGCATCAAGATTTGTGCACCCAAAAAGAATGGTCATTTATCAAGGTAAGACCTGTAATAAAATGTCTATTTGACAGGGAACAACATGGCTCACACAGATAACTAGATTACACATTAATATTCGGGAGAGTGAGCCTCCCATAGTTTTCAACTTTTGGGTTGGCAACTTATACTTTTTTTTTTTCCATATTTTGGGCAGGACATGTATGAAGAAATGACTGAGCGGATAGGTATAGTTGCCATGTCAGGTAAAATTCCTGAAGAAATCAGAGCAAATCATAAAGGATTTCATGAATGGATTAAAAAAATTACCTCGAAGAATCACCAGTCGATTGTTCAGGTACCTTTCCTGCCCTCCAACCCTGAGTAAAGGTTTGCATGATTCTGGGGTAAATAACTTGCATGGTGTTTGGCAGTTTTAAGTTCTAAAAGTTCTTTCTTTTGCTAGCTTCTGATAGATGGAAAAAACGGAAATGCAGTTGATAATGAAGGAAATGTGCTACCAACACTTGTGTACATGTCCCGAGAGAAGCGGCCTCAGCACCACCATAACTTCAAAGCTGGGGCAATGAATGCTCTGGTGCATTCCCTAACCTTTACCCATCATACTAAGTATACAACTTATTGTTGACTTCAGTTTTAATAAGTAAAGGCCTGTTTTCTTCTACTGATCTTAGCAACATACTATTGCACCATATTTGAATTCATAATTTAGTTCTAGTGAACAGTTATGTTAGATAGGAGTTGCCAAACTACACAAATCATGTATCAAGAAAACCGCAGCATAGAGTTGACACCCTTATACTACATTTCGTATCACTGGATCATCAGTTAACAGAGAATTGAGGATATGCAAAAATTTCCACTTTTCCAGCATGTTGCGAAACAAATGCAATGAATGTATGCTTAAAATATGTTGGTTTTGCATATAAACAATAAATATTCATGACTGCTAGACATCAGTATCAACTACCAGGTCTGTCGTTATGGTACTGTCAAAATTATCAACATCACGCCAATTAAATTAAAAGTGTTCCATGAAAGGTTGAAATGCTTTGACCATATTTCTAAAATGTGTCAAATTTTCTATTGAAATGTAGATAAGGGTATCATCAGTGATAAGCAACAGCCCTATCATCATGAATGTGGACTGTGATATGTATTCCAACAATTGCGATGCAATCAGAGATGCACTGTGCTTCTTCCTTGACGAAGAAATGGGTCAGAAGATCGGATTTGTGCAATACCCTCAGAACTATAAGAATTTGACCAAAAATAACATATACGGGAACTCCCACCAAGTCACCAATCAGGTCAGCGGCAAATTGCAGCTTCAGTTCTGTTCTCATGTTCTCCATAATATAAGCAACCATTATCGAGCTTGATCATTATGCATGTTCTGACACTAACACAATTACTCAATCTAAAGGTGCTGATGGGTGGTATGGACAGTGTGGGTGGCCCTATGTATGTTGGCACTGGATGTTTCCACAGAAGAGAGATACTTTGTGGAAGGAGGTTCACCCAAGACTACAAGGAAGACTGGACGAGAGGAATCAAGGACAAAACACAAGAGAGCATAGATGAGATTGAAGAGAAAGCAAAGTCCTTAGCAGCCTGCATGTATGAACATGGAACACAATGGGGAGATGAGATTGGGTTAAAATATGGTTACCCAGCGGAGGATATAATCACCGGATTGGCAATACATTCCAGAGGATGGATGTCAGTCCACAACAATCCTCCAAGGCCAGCATTTCTTGGTGTAGCTCCAACAACACTTGCTCAGACACTGATGCAACACAAACGATGGAGTGATGGTGCCTTCTCGATATTTTTTTCAAAGTACTGCCCGTTCTTGTTTGGGCATGGAAAAATCAAGTTGCGACATCAGATGGGCTATTCAATCTACGGATTATGGGCACCCAATTCACTCCCAACACTATATTATGTTATCATCCCTTCACTAGCTCTCCTCAAAGGCACCTCCTTGTTCCCAGAGGTAATGGTTCATTGTAGGAAAAGCCTCATTTTGTTTCATATGCTTTCTATTAAAACTAATGTGATACTCCTGTGTCATTCAGATTACGAGTCCATGGATCACGCCCTTCATGTATGTCTTTTGTGTGAAGAACATGTACAGCCTATATGAGGCATTATCATGTGGAGACACATTACAGGGATGGTGGAATGAACAAAGAATGTGGATGGTTAGGAGAATAACCTCATATCTCTATGGCTTCGTTGACACTGTCCGGAAGTTACTAGGGCTCTCGAAGATGGCATTTGCAATTGCATCAAAGATAAGTGAAGAAGATGAATCTAAGAGATACGAGCGAGAAATCATGGAATTTGGGTCATCATGTCCAGAATATGTGATCATTGCAACTGTGGCATTACTCAACCTTATTTGTCTGGTAGGAGTGTTCAGTCAAATAATGACAGGTGGTTGGAATACACTCTTGAATGTCTTTTCCCCCCAGATTATTCTCTGTGGAATGCTAGTGATCACCAATATTCCATTCTATGAAGCAATGTTCATGAGGAAGGACAAAGGCAGAATACCATTCTCAGTTACATTAGCTTCTATTGGCTTTGCGATGTTGTCCCTCCTGGTACCAATAGTTTAAGGTCCTACAAGAGGCATCGGTATCTAATAAAGTAATATATTTATGGAATTATGTTTCTCTTGAAATACACTTCATCTGATAAATTTCTAGGCGTACTTCTATGTAGGATTATCTACCATTTTACCTTGAGCTTATCACTTGGTACTGCACAAGAGACATAAATACATAACAAACGTACTTAATCAGGTAACTTCACTAGGGCCTAACTAGGAATAGACAAGCTCAGGTATCCGGCAGGCTCAACTCCAGGTACATCTAGCTCGCCATTACTGGGGCACTTAACTTCAAAATGATAGTGTGCCTATAAGGACTGCCTCAGCATTATTGTCTATGATACAGCTTACTGAATGCAGTCCAAGAAGCAATATGCACCGCAGAGCGCATAAGACTACCCTCCTCTAAGAGACTGTAAGGGAAAAGAGAATTTAAAGCATGTGTCAGCTAAACATCTTAAAGGAGCAATTCAGTTCATATGAATGGTAAAAAATATATTTGGTGTTTTGGTTCTTCTTATCACATGCTCACCTAGTTGTAGGAGTCCTAGTGCATTGACCGGACAAGACGAGCAGCAAATGCCCCATCCAGAGAGTGCTTAGTTGGACTTGAGGAATAGAAACCTTGGTCTGTGATAAATTCTGCAGGAACATATCCATGCACACCCTGCAGGATAAACTCCTGTAGCACATCACAGCAAAATGATTATACAGCATGATTAGGTGTCAGCAAATGTTGTCTAAAATGGAATAATCACTTAGTAACAACAGAATATAAATATAAATGTTTCATTGTGATTCTTTGGATTGTATATTTGTATAACTGATTCGAAGGACAGTGAATAGAACAAACTGGCAAGGCTGCAGATGATACAGACTGTTCAGTGAAGGATAAAACTAGCACTACAGAGAGTTAAATGTGTAAAAAAGAAATTGGAGAGTTAAATGTGCATGAAAACGTATACAGATTGTTAATGCTGAACTAGTAAGGCTAACATATAGTGGGAATGAAAGCTCACTTCCAGTTGCTGGATAAGGACTGAAATGCAGTTCATCTTATTACTTAAAGAAGACCGGAAGTTTGGTGATGATAATACTTGGGGAGAAACAATGTACATGCTTAATACTCCCTCCGTTCAACAATAGATGACTTCCACTTGTTTAGATATGGATGTATCTAGACATGTTTTAGTGTCTAGATACATCCATAAGTAGACAAATGCAAGTCATCTATTGTTGAACGGAGGGAGTAGTACCAAGGCGCCAACAGGGCCTGGAATTGTAAGGAAAGAGATATTTCCTAGATCAATTGAACATTGAGTTTGTATCTTCTGGGGACAAATGCTTATTTCAAAGTTGAATTAGTTACCGGATGCCTCTGAACAAAAGCAGTAATCCGATTCTCGTTTTCCTCATGATCAATGGAACATGTACTGTAGATTAGTACACCACCCGGTTTTACCAACCTGTGAGTAAAGTCATTGAAAGTAATCTTAGATGCTGTCAAGATGAATGCTTTGAGGAAATTTTAAACTTGCAACAGAAAGAATCTCACAATGACGCTGATTCCAGGAGCTCATCTTGCAAACATATCAACTCCTCCATATCTTCATATTGACGATTCCAACGCAAATCTGCCCTCTGGGAGCAGAAAAGGGTGACTTCAATTCATCACAAAATGTGCCAACTTGTAATTCCAGGTTCGGATTGGTACAATGCTCTGTGGCGATGAAATTCTCGAAAAAAAGTGAACTTAATAAAGAGAGCTACCTTGGAAAGGACACCCAGCCCAGAGCATGGAGCATCCAACAATACCTTGTCATATTGGGCAGTGCTTTCCTTCTGCAATATAATTCTACATGTGCGTAAGCCTCACGTGTGGATAAACCAATAGACATAAGTCCATAACAGTCCATATCCCTAACAAATATTTCCACTGGAGGTGCTATTATTGGATGTGCGGGACTTCCTCTTCCTTTTCCAACCTTTTTATGGAAACTATGAAATTTCTTGGAATCTTACAGCATATAGTCGAAGATCGCCATGGACATCAGTGATTATACCATCAAGATTGTGGCATTTTGCTGCCTCCATGAGAATTCTCAAGCGACCTTTGTTTATGTCAAGAGCCCATATCTGCCCTGTATCAGAGTACACCATCATGTCAAAACCTAATAGTATTCCAGACTTAGAAGCTCGCTCCACATCAATGACATACTGTGTTAACAAGATCAGATCTGGTAAAACAGAACTATTTTGAACATGTGAACATTATTTGCTTGTCAGTGTTGAATATATGCCTTCACAAATGCTAGCTTTCAATGGAGATGAAAGGATGAAGAATTCCTTTTAACCAATTAACCGCTAAATAGCCATCAGATGCAACATTTGAAGGACATTTTTTTCAAAACGGGGAAGCCCCAGCCATTTGAAAGACATGGGTATACTACATTGGTTGATTTATCTCTGGCAAATAAAAAAGTTAGCCATGACAGCCACTGGCACGCGTTACATAGGTCAGAATAAGCAATGTCTGCCGACGACCCGGCACCACAATCAGGCTCTTAAGAATAACATGTGAAAGGTGATTCATTTGAGCATTTACTCACATGTTTTTGTTAGAATCATAGCATGTAACAAAGCACATTATAGAAGATGGATGCATGTCCAGAAAGGAAAATATATGACACTAGCACAAGAAGCTCCTACAATTCTCCAGTTGCAACATCAAAAGAAAATTAAACCCATCATTACAATCTCTCACCTTGTCCTGCCAGCCGGGATGCCATGAACAATGTCTTCCCGCCAGGTGCAGCACAACAATCTATGATCGTTTCCCCAGGTTGTGGATCAACCACAGACACAACAAGACCTGCAACAGGCTCTGTAAATATTAGTATGATCTATCAAAAGCTTTCTTCAGCAAAACTTGCCATTGTTACCAAGACTTGGAACCATATAAGGAAAAAGCCAAATATCAAATTAATGTAGTGTAAAGCATAAGATAGCCATCAGCGGTCGTAGTGACATGATCCCATTTATAACAAAAAGGATATGCTTGGTGGTTAACAATAATATCCATAACTTGCCTGCACTCTCATCCTGCACTGCACACATGCCTTCTTTTAGCAATCCAGCTTGTAAGACTGCCTACATGGAAGAAATTAAGATATCAGGATACCAGACAGTATCTCAAGAAGCATTATAAAGAGTGCAGGTTTAATGCAGTCAGGGAAAAAAAACACTAGAGTTTTCTATGGATAAAAGCAAAATGGTGAAACGGTGTACCTGGCCACAAATGCTGCACAGGCTCTTGAATATTAATGAACTTCTATGATACACAGCTAAATTGTCTAACATCAAAGGCATGGTGGGTTATAGTGCTCCATAGTAATAGCATGAAACTAGTATCTAAAGACATGAGAAGTATAGAGTTGTCCTTTCCTTTCTCGCTAATAGTATCCAAATGCAGTATTTCAGGTTTATTTCTTTCTTGGACTGAAATTAAGCCTGGTGCCTTATTGTCCATGTTCAGTTTAGTAGGCTTTGAAACAGTGCCATTTTGTAAGCATCCTAAAAATATATATTTTGAAAGATATTAAGAGGGTATGAATAGATCACATTGATCTTCCAAACACCAGTTGAGCGGTGACCACAGAGCTATTCAGCTTCCTTACCTGCATGCCTTCACGAATGCGGACAAATTCATCCATAATTGACTTTTCATAGTGAACCTACACAAAAGAAAATCGAGTAATGAAACTCTATGCAAATAATCAAATCAGACTATGACCCCAACTTGGATAATTCCTATGTAGCTATAATATGGATTTTATATTCCTCCTTCTGACATTCATGGACATTGCTTATGTCATCTCAGTCCACAATGGCTCTACTGATTGTACTAACAAACACATCCTATATGTTATGTTCAAATAACCAACTTGCTTTATCATGAACAAACATTCATGGATCATGGTTCCCAAGACAGTATACTCAAACCTTACAATGATAGGATGGAACTGAGGTACCTGCAGATCTTCCAATCGGTTAACAAGATCATCCCTTGTATAGCCATTCGCTGTGTTCACCCTATGGTACAAAGATTAATCAACCAGGAGCACATGCATAAGCAGAGCAGGTAATTTGCAGTCCGTAGAAGAGCATTTAAAACCTTAGACTGAAATAAGGGTCACTGTTATTCCAATTCATCAATTTTAGAGCTTCTTCTTTTCCAAGAAAGCGAATCCATCTTCTAACCATCCACTGCAGAGAAGAAAACATATTAAAGTTTACAAAACATATCTGTTACCAATCTTCTACAGTATGCTCTTAAGAATCTCAGATATAGCAAGTACTTTGAATTCCCCATAGGTACATTACCAGTTAACAAGGACATTGGTTGATAGGAACGAGTTTGAGTGGAATGTTATCGACAGTGCAGTAAGTGTATTAGTTATCCGAACCAAGAATTAGGCACATTAAAAACTGAAAAACAGAAATCAACTAAGACTCAGGAAGTAAAGCAAACTTATAACAGGAAAAGAATGAAATTTTAGGAAATAAAGCAAACTTACAACAGGGTGAGAATAAATTATGGAGAGAGCACGAGCTTGGGCACGATCATCACCTTCTATTTTTGGAAGAGGAAGAGAGTCTGTCTCCTAAGTATAAAAGCACACAACGACATTAAAGGCTTACAGCATAATCCTACTGACTAGTCTGAGTAGACCAGTTTTTACCTTCAGTGATAGAAGTTTGCGCAGAATTGCATTCACCATGTTCCCGGCACCCGGCCTTAAAGCTACTTTCGCAAGTCGTACATTCTAAATTTAGTTTTGCAACACATATCAGGTCCATTTTTCAAAACAGAGATAAACAATTAAGTTGTCTGGTAACATAACTCTAGACTTTAGTATAACTGACAACAAAGGTGAAATACTGCATGTCAAGTTGCCAACCTCGAATAACAGAGACATCAAGTTTGAAAATCACCATGTAACAAAAGATCATTATGCAAAGTAGAAATATTAAAACAGGAATATAACCACATAATTCGTTTGTGGTTCGTGTGGAGCATACTGGCTATTATCGTAATAATTTATATCTAACACACTAACATAACTTCTATGTTATATAATGATGAGAAAAATAGGTGGATTATCAGCGAAAAGTCCCTTTGGCTCCTGGGCACCAGGTGATCGCTTTATTTTAAAAAAAATAAATCATATATTCATATATTTTAAAAAAAAAACTGAAACAAAAATCTGGATATAGCCGATGTTGCGTCCTACAAGCGTGCAAAATCACAAAGCGTAACTCTTTGTATTATGGGCTACACAAAAATGACAAAATAATGTATATTTTGGAGATTTGAAAGTGTGCATAGTCAGATCCACACATTTTTCATTTTTGTGTAGCTCAGAATATAATGTATTTCAAATTGAGACTGTGCACGTTTGTTAGATACATTATTGACAACATGCAAGATTTTTTTTCAGATTTTTAAAAACTTGCAAATGTGTTTTTTGAAAAAAAAAATTATAGGGAGCACTGAAGCTCGGGAATCAAAATCTCCACTCCATTATTAGCTCCTTATTACATATCCTTGTTCTTTGGAACTTAACAAGAAGGAAATCGCTTCAATTTAGAGGTAGCAGTTGCCGTATTTAACATTCTGGTCAACCAAAACCCAAACAAAGGGGTAACCTAATTTCAGTACATGTTAAATACTATCAACATACCTCGTCAACGACAGCATAAGCTGGTACGTTAAGTTTGAGAATTTCAAAGAAGCCAATTCGTAATATCTGAAATCATAAGTTTTAACCTTCAAAATATTTTACAAGCAGGAGTTACCTTTTATAAGGGGTATTCAATGAGATTATATGCTATATAAGAAATAAAGGACAAACCTGCAGCAGCAGTGGTTCCATTTTGCTGTACACCTTCTCGTCACTACAGAGTGACATGATAAGAAAATCAATGTACCGTTTCCAACGTACAGTTCCAGCTACTATGACAGTAACCTAACAATCCAAGCATAAGAGAGTCAGAAGTTTTGAAATCTCATACAGGCCGTCTTAGGTGTGTCATACTGTTAGTGTTACTGAGCAATTCCTACGGTATATTCCATCATGGCACTCTATATCACAGGTAGTGATAAAAGAAAATCAAGAAACAAAGCTGACAGCTAGTAAGCTATATGTTCATCAAATACAGATAACATCAATATGCCACTACAACAGAAGAGTTATTTTTCTCACACCATCCCATTTCCCATCACTAACCCAGCATACAAACTGAAAGTCATAGACAGAGTAACCATTTCATCATGTGCGATATGTAAAAGTTACCAGTCTTATATCCCTGTCATCCAAGTGCCGTGTACTGAACCCCAACGTCCTTTCTACATAGCCCATCTCATTCTCCCCAGAATCGTTTGCTTTCTCATTTAAAAGATCAACAAATGCCTTCCCCTTGTCAGCTCTTAGCAACCTCACCGCTGCAACTGCTCCAACGAGGCAAGTGCGCAAACATTACGAATGATTAAAAAGATCCAATAAGTTTGATCATCACTGGAGATTCATACAAGTAAACCAAATAAGATTAGCAAAAAAAAAAAAATCATAACATTAACATTTTACCTGCTCTGTGATGAGAAACCTCGAAATTAATAACCGGAACCTTATTCGCCCCTATGAAAACACGGAAAATTGGTTAAACTGTGCAGCTAAGCTATAGTATTTCAAGTAGTGCTATATACCTGCTCCCTTATTAGAGAATTTGGGATTAAGGTTTGGGACTCCAGTAATCCCTAAATAGAATAGGATATTTCGATCAGTCAATCAGACCAGCACAGAGACAAAGTGAGATAATATTGCATTATACTACTAGACAGGGCCATCTCTAGCTGTTATATTTTATTTGATCTTCTATTGATGCACCGATGCACACGTCTTTTGGATAATTTTCTCAAACGAAAAAAATAAGTAGAGATATGTCGAGTGTAATCATATTACTGATCTGCTGCACATATAAAGTAATCTCAGTATGTGGAGTCACAGATGAATTACAGACAAAAAAGAAATCCTTGTAGCATTTGTTACCTGTTCGGCGAGGTGAAGCCTCGGGTTCATCACGCTTCCAGACCCTACCCCTTCCTTCAGAAAAGGAGAAATTTCACAGCATTCATCAGATAAACAACCTGCTGAGTAACTGACCAACCAAACAGCAAAATTAAGCTGCAACATCGATTCCCCCACTGTACCTGCTCTGCTCGTAGGCGCTCCCGCATCGTACCTCGAAGCCCTACTCCTCCCTTACAAAAAACAAACAGAGAAACAGCCCCGCATTAGCCCCAGCTACGCAAGCAGGCTGCGGGTAACCGAGCAGCCTGCCATCCCATGGAAAAATGCGGAGTGCCTGACGCACCGGAGCTCTTGCGCGCGGCGGAGCTAGCGTCCGCGGGGAGGAGGAGCGGCGAGCCGACCCGCGTGCGGAAGTGCGAGAGGGCGAGCGCGTTTCCCTCCATTCTGCTGGGGGTTTGGAGGGAGCGGGTGGTAGTGGAGGGAGAGGGGAGAAGGGGACGAGGAAGAACGAAGGCGACGGTAGAAGTAGAAGAGGATAATATGAAGATGGGCCTGGGCCGGGCTTGTCTTCCTGGAGGCCCTGGTTAGTTTGGTGAACGTGCTACCTCCGTGTTAGGCCCTTGGATCATAGAATTCATTTTTTGAAATGGGATCATAGAATTCTGAGGATAGTGGAATAAAAAGGAAATGAGAGGGGTATACGGTGTACCCTTGCAGCAAAACGTCCATTTTTAAGGGGTACCACATGATTAAAAATATACCCCCAAAGCAGCACTTGGATCCGCCACTGGCTCAACTCAACCGAAGCAACAGACGACCAGCTTCAAACAGACGACCAGCTACGTAACTCCCTAGGCGCTTAGGCGATCTAGGTTTATCTTTCCCTGGACGCCGGCGGTCGGCGATCTAGGTTCCTACTGCTGTGCGTGGCTACCGGCGTGATTCCGGGTGGTATTCGCAATCCGATCTCGGCTCTACACGGAAGGGATCCATCGGAGATATAACCGTTCCTCCGCCCCTCGGTCGACGGAGGAGGAATCCCTATTTCCGCACCAGAGCTTTGGCGTCTCTTCCTGTACGCGATCTGACCATGGCGAACTCGCAGACTGCTAGCCAGGTTGGGACGCCGATAGATCGGGGACCTGAACGGATTGATGACCTTCTGCTGCGCTTGGGGATCGAGGACGAGGAAACAGATGATCTAATTCTGGAAGATGTCCTGGAGAACCCGATTCTGGAGATGAAGTGGTTGGCGTTAGCGCGGGTACACACCTCCAACTTGTTTAGCCCTCAAACTTTCGAACAACACATGAAAGTGGCATGGAGCCCGGCAAAAGAGGTGATCTTCACGCCACTAGAACCGAACCTGTTTACTATACAGTGCTTCTGCCTTGGCGATTGGTTGAAGGTGAAGGAGGGGGGACCGTGGCACTTTCGCCAAAACGCGGTGATTATCGAAGAGTATGATGGACTTGCACCGGTGGAATCTATTGACTTGAACCATATTGAAGCTTGGATCCAAATCCATAAAATCCCAGTGGCCTATCGTGACCCTAAACTGATCAAGAATCTAATTGAAAAGCGAGTGGGAAAGGTTCTGAAAGTCGAAACCACTGTGGAAGGCGTGGGGAACTTTGTTCGTGTGAGGGTAAGGATCGATGTTCGTAAGGTTTTGGCTAGAATTGTGACTCTCTCCCGTGGTGGCCAAAGAGAAGCTTTCCAAATCAAATATGAGAAGATACCCAAATTTTGTGGTACGTGTGGATGCTTTGGTCATACACATCTTGAGTGTGGTACAGGCGAACACGATGAAACAAAGCTAGGATGGGGTGATTTTCTCAAGGCTGACTGGGAAACTTGGCAAGGTAGAAGGATGTCGGGAAATTGGAGTGGAGCTCGTGCTAGTCGGGGTGGATTTTCATCGGGTGGCCGTGGCAGGGACCCGGGGGTCGTGGCAATTCACAGAGGACAGAGGGAGGCCACTTTGCTTGGCGTCATAACCTCCAACGTCCGCTCGTAGCTACGGATACTACTGACCCAGATTTGAAAGACACCGCAACCAGCCCTCTTAAGCCATCGGATACAGAGATGCTTGAGAAGGAATCGGATGCTACTGCTAGAAAGAGATTGACATATGAAGGTATGATACAGAACGACAATCAAGAGGAAAATCGTTTGGATGCTGCTGCTATGCTGACAGAGGAAGTGGAGAAGAATGTGAGTAATTCTGGTACGGATGCATCAACAAAAACAAAGAGAACAAAGATGGACGGAGCAATCTCCTCATCAATAGGATCGGCGGGCTCCCGTGAGGGGTCCGTCCGGTCGCAATGAAAACCAAATTTTACAACTGCCGAGGGATGAAAAAGACCTCGGCAGTTAGAGCTCTCGAAGGGATGGTAGTGAGAATTAAACCGGATATCTTATTCCTTTCGGAGACTCATTTGAATAGAGCAAAGGCAACCAGTTTGAGGAGAAGACTGAAATTTGATCACATGGAGATTGTTGAGAGTGATGGTAGGGCGGGAGGCCTTCTTATGTTATGGCATGATAATCTGAATGTTACATCGAGGGAGACTCACGAGAATTATATTGATATTAGAATCAACGAAGGCTTGGATGGAGCGTGGAGATGCACGGGGTTTTACGGTGAACCGGCAGCGGATAGAAAGCATCTTTCTTGGGACTATATTCGCCAACTTAATCAAATGCGTAATCTTCCTTGGCTTCTCGGAGGGGACTTCAACGAAATCTTGTATGGCTCGGAAAAGGAAGGCGGTGCGATACGACCCCAAAGGTGCATGCAAGCGTTTAGGGATGCGCTATCAGATTGTCACCTTGAGGATCTCGGTTACATTGGCGACATTTTCACTTGGCGTCGAGGTCGTATCCGCGAGCGTCTTGATCGTGTGGTGGGTAATGTGGACATCTCGGTATTGTTTCCGCACCTGGCCGTCATTAACGAGGAGTTTAACCGATCGGACCACCGACCGGTTGTGGTGGATTCGGAGTACTATGACAATGTCCGAAGACTACCCCCCACGGTGTCTCGGAGATTTGAAGCTCGATGGCTAGCTGAAGAAGATGTGGATGACATTGTTCAGGCAGCGTGGGAGAGGGCTAAATCGTTACCTGGTTCGACTATTGCTTCTTCTACAAAATTAATTCATGAATCTCTTCACTCGTGGGATAAAGAAGTTCTCAAGGGCCCTAGAACAAAACTTCGAGAATTACAAAAGGAACTAAATATGCTACTATCGGGCCCATTGGACGATGAGTCTTTGAGCAAGCAATTGGTTATTCAAACTGAAATTGAAGATCTTCTCGCGAAGGAGGAATTTTATTGGGTCCAAAGGGGCAGGATCAATTGGTTGAATTCGGGTGATCAGAACACTTCTTATTTCCACAATGTTGCATCATCTAGACGGAAGAAGAACTATATTAAACGACTACGTGATCACTCAGACGATTGGCTTGAAGATGAGGGTAATCTCATGAATTTAACAAGTAATTATTTTTCTAATCTATTCTCTTCCGAGGTGCAGGCTGTTAACAATGAGGTGATCGAGAAAGTACACCCTAGGGTGACCGAAATCATGAATGTATCACTTCTGGCAGAATACTCAAGAGAGGAAGTTAAAAAAGCACTATTTAGCATCGGGGACTTAAAGGCCCCCGACCCGGATGGACTCCATGCTGTTTTCTACAAGAAATTTTGGAGTGTCATTGGAGAGGATCTCACCGATGAAGTTCTATTGGCAATTAATCAGAAAAAGATCCCGGACAGCTGGAATGAAACAACCATCGTTCTGATTCCAAAGGTAAAAAACCCTGAATATATCTCACAGTTCAGGCCAATTAGCCTTTGCAACGTGGTTTACAAAGTGATCTCTAAACTTATTGCATCGAGACTTAAAATTGCTCTCCCGGATATTATTTCTCCTATGCAAAGTGCGTTTGTTCCGGGAAGACTCATAACAGATAATTTTCTTGTGGCCTTCGAGAGCTATCATGCTATTAAAAATAGAAGGTCTTCTACTTTTGGTAACTGTGCGGTAAAGCTTGATATGCATAAGGCATACGACAGGGTTGAGTGGAGTTTTCTGAGAAAAATCTTGATACAATTGGGCTTTTCGGAGGAGTGGGTGGAGCTGGTGATGGAGTGTGTGACTTCTGTTCGTTACCGGGTCAGGCTAAATAATTCTCTATCCGACCCCATCATCCCCACCCGAGGTTTGAGACAGGGGGATCCCTTATCCCCCTATTTATTTCTTTTATGTGCTGAGGGTCTAACAAGTTTATTGGTTTTTCAAGAAAACCAGGGAAATCTTCAAGGTGTGAAAGTTTGTAGAGATGCACCGTCTATTTCTCACCTCCTATTTGCAGATGATTCATTGATATTGATGAAAGCTGATAGATCAAATGTTGCAAGTCTTAAAAGTGCTCTAGACGATTATTGTGCAAACTCTGGACAACTGGTTAGTGTTGCAAAATCAAGCATATTCTTTAGCCCCTGCACGCCGGTGGAGGTGAGAGTGGATGTTTGTACTATATTGGATATTATGACGGAGGCTATAACGGATAAATATCTCAGCTTACCCCCCATTGTGGGAGTGGATAGATCGGACTGCTTTAAGCATCTTATTGACAGGGTCTGCAAATTATTAAGTGGTTGGAAAGAGAAGCATCTCTCATTTGGTGGCAAAGAGGTCTTAATAAAGGCGGTAATTCAATCAATTCCAGTTTATGCTATGTCGGTTTTCAAACTTCCTAAACAGATTTGCAAAGGGATAATCTCCGCAATGTCCCAATTCTGGTGGGGAGATGATGATCAGCAGAAACATATTCACTGGTTTGCTTGGTGGAAGATGTGTGTCCCTAAAAAACATGGAGGTATGGGTTTTCGAGACATTGAGTGTTTTAATATGGCTATGTTATCTAAACAGGTGTGGAGATTACTATCTGAACCGGATTCCATCTGTGCTCAAGTCTTGCGGGCTAAGTATTTTCCTACTGGCGATATCCTTAATTGTGAATTGAAAAAAGGTAGCTCCTACACGTGGCAAAGTATATGGCATGGAATTCAATCTTTTAAAAGAGGACATATCTGGAGGGTTGGTAATGGTGAAAAAAATCAATATTTGGGATGATTGTTGGATCCCTAGTAGCCACAACAGAAGGATCATGACAAGGCGGGGAAATATCGTATACACCAAGGTCAATGAGCTTATTGATACTGAAAATAATAAGTGGGATGATGAATTGATTCGCACACTGTTTTGGGAGGGGGATGCTGAAAGAATACTCCGCATTCCCCTTGCTATTGGCATGATGGAGGATTTTGTCTCATGGCATTACAATAGGAACGGTATTTTTTCAGTTAAATCATCTTATCACCGGGAGTGGGAGTGGTGCCACGGCCGTAAACTCCGTAGAACTAATCTTATGGGCTCTTCGGCGACTAGCCCTATTTGGCGTGCTATTTGGTCTCTTAAAGTGCCTGCAAAAATCAAGATTCACGTATGGAGATCTATATTGGGGGCTATTCCGTGCCGGGGAGTCCTTGCTAATCGTCATGTCTCTATTTCAAGCCAATGCCCTATGTGTAATTCCGATTGTGAGAGTATTTCTCATGCTTTTTTTAAGTGTAACAGGACCAAAGATGTTTGGAGGAGTTTGGGGTTCCATCAGTTGATCGAGGCGGCTATTTCTCTCGAGATCTATGGAACTACGGTAATGGAAACTATGCTACTGGACACGACAATAGAGCCACGGATTGGGGCTCGGAGATGCGACATATTTGCGGTTGCTACTTGGTATTTATGGTGGGAAAGAAGAAAAGCAACTCACGGTGAGATGATTCAAGTTCCTGCTCGTTCCGCTCAATCCATTATGGCGCTATCGATGAACTATATGAGAGTGAAGAAAAGGGGCCTTAACCCTATTCCGCGCCACGGTTGGCAAAAACCCCCCGAGGGTATGATCAAGCTGAATGTCGATGCCGCTTTCGACTACTCTACAGGTTCAGGAGGTACGGGTGCGGTGTTACGTGATCACCATGGTACTTTTATTGCAGGGAGTAGACATAGCCTACAATATATCGAAGAGGCACCTACGGCGGAGGCTTTTGGACTCAGGAACGGCCTACTGCTTGCTGGTGAGGTTGGCTGTAACAATCTATTGGTGGAAGCGGACTGCATGGAGGTGATCGAGATCATGCAGAATGAGGGTAACTCTCTCGGGGTTGCGGCGGCAATCTATGAGGAATGCACTTTCTTATGTCGCAATTTCTCCCGTGTTTGCTTTAAGCATTGCCCTAGAGAAGCCAACGCTGTTGCACATGAGTTTGCTAGGGGTAGTGGAGAGTTTCATGAGGTGTGGCATTCTGAGCCCCCTGATTGTTTAATCCCTGTAATCGCAAACGATGTAACTCTGGTTTGAGCAGCAAGTTTCTTACGCACTCTTTTCCTTACCAGGGTACCTACGGGGACTGGAAGGTTTTTAATGAGGCGGCTTGCTTGCTATATATAGTAATTTTCAGTTTCAAAAAAAAAACTCAAGCGAAGCAACAAGCTAAAGATATATATAGTCATACCACCCTCTTAAGGGCATCTCCAGCCGTCCCCCCAGAGCCCTCCCCAGGGGGCTTTTTTCGCGGCGGAAGCGGCGAATAGCGCCGCTTCTTCACCACTCGGCCCCCCCAGAGGCCCAAATAGCGCCATTTCGGCGCTATTTAGCGCCGCGGCACCCAGGCCAAACCCAGCCCGCTGGGTTCGGCCTGGGGGGGCGAAACTGCGCGGTCGCGCGCGTGGGCCAGCTCGGTCAGCGACGCGACGAGAAAGCGCGGGAACAGAACCGCCCCCCGTGATCGTCTTCTCGGCTGCCGCGCGGTCAAAGGCTGCCGTCGTTTATGGCGTGGCGGCCGCCCAGTGCATGCGCCCCGCCCAAAGGCTGCCGGCGTAATGGCGTGGCGGGCGGCAGCGAGGGGACGCGCGCACGCAGTAAATGCCCGGCCGCTCGCCGCGCTATAAACCCCCCCCCCCCCCCCGCCGCGCGCCGCGCCCCACCATTCTTCCACCGGCGAGCTCCTCCCCCTCTTCTTCCTCTCGACGCTCTCCTCCCCTCTTCTCTCCACGAAAAATGGACGGCGGCAAGGACGGGGCTGCGGCCAACGGGTTCCCGCGCTATAACCTGCGCCGGAGCGAGGCGATGGCGCTCTACCGCGCGGGCTACCCATGCCCGCCGGACACGCGCCTCCCTAGCTCCGCCGCGGGGGCGAGCCGTTGGGCGCTCAGCGCCGGCGGTGTCCCCGTGCCTCCCCTCCCCTCTTCTGACCCCGAGTTCCGGCGCGCCATCCGCGAGATGCGCGACGACATGCAGCACCCCGCGAACTACCCACTCACCGGCGTGGACGAGTTCTGGTGGGGGCAGCTCACGGCGCGCCGCGATCGGGAGCTCGACTCCGAGAACGACAACGGGCCGGTGGACGTGCGCTTCAACGCCAACGGGCGGCGCCGCTGGTGGAGCGCCCCCAACAGGACCTTGGAGGAGGTCCTCGACCACATCCACGGCGGCAACCAGCCGCGCCTGGAGATGCCGCCGATGCAGGGCCAGCCGTGGGTGGCACGGCGGACCGGCGCCTCTTCCTCGTCCGCGACGTCCAGCTCCTCCGCCAGACAGTCCTTGTCCACCTCCCCCCCTTTCTGAACGCCGGCGCGCCCGCCCGCAGACGCAGCGGCGGCGCGCTCCGCCTCGGCGAGCCACGCTTCGAACGCGTGGTTCGCCCGAAGACGGAGGACGGCGGCGACGACGACGAAGCCGAGTGGCCCGACCAGAAGGTCGCGGAGCAGCTGTCGCTGGACACGCTGCAGCCACTCGACGTCGACACCGCCACTCGGTGGAGCCTGCGGGACACCACCGAGGCGGAGCTCGAGCTCCAGCGCCGCCTGCTGGCGGAAGCCGAGCAGCGCAAGGCGGCGCGCGAACGTAAGGCCGCCGCCAACGCGGCCCGCCTCCGCGTCCCTCCCCCGCCGCCGCAGAAGGAGAACGAGTACATCATCCTCGACCCCGACTCCGACGACGAGGGCGTGATCCAGCAAGCCCTCGAGGTGAGCAGGTGGGACTGCGGCGGCTGCGACGAAGGACAGGGGCCGAGCAAGCGCCCCGGCGACGACGACGACGGCGGCGATTACAGTCAGGCTATCGCCGCCAGCCTCGGCCTAAAATTTTAGTTTAATTTCTAGTTTAAATTTTTTGTTCTAGCTTAAATTCGCGCCGAATATGTACGCACTTTGCAAATTTCAATAAAAATCGACTAGTTTTCAAATTGCGTTTGTTTTGGCCCGATTCTTGGGCTCGGGGAGCGACTGGGAACGATGCCCCCCCAGGTTCCAAAATAGCGCCGTTTAGCGCCGCGGCGGCCCCAAAACGGCGGCGTTTTGGGCCCTGGGGGGGCGCAACGACTGGAGATGCCCTAAGTGTTACTGTGCTGCCAATTTAAAAAAGATCAATTTTAAATATTAAAAAAATGTGAATGTTCACGGGAAATATGTCCGCAACCTCCAAAAAATTCAGGTCCAAAATAGAACAACACAAATTTAAATCCATATGCGAATAGAGTCAATTTTGTTTTCTACTTTTTATGACAACATTCGTATATTTGTCTTTTGTCTCTCAACTTGTATTACGATTTTGGACCTGAAAGTTTGGAGATTATAGACACATTCCTTATGAACATTCACATTTTTTGGTAGAATTTAAGAAAAAAAATTTACTAAACATTAACATGGTAACACCTAAGAGATGGTAGCACTAGATTTATCCTTGCAACAAGCCGTTTGTTTATTTTGAGCTATGCACATCTATTTGAGGATAATGCGTCGTTTTGAAGTTTGAGCTCCATGAAGCCATTTATTTGAATATTTTAAGAATATCGTTTGTAAGTTTCAAAAATTTATGAAAATTCCTAGATGTAGATAATCATGAACTCTACCAGTGTGCAAAACCAATCAGAATATTCATATATTAGTCTGGAAAAAATGATAAAACTGTGGATCTAGGCGGAGTGAACAACATTTTGAAAATTTAAAATGTTGTCAGATTTATTTATTTTGGGAAGAAAATTAGTTCATTTTGGCTTTTGCACACGAGTGGAGTTTGACATTATCTATATCTAGGATTTCTGTTCTGAATTTTTTGAAACTTTAAAACCAAGATTTAAAAAAAAAATAGAGCTCCACCTAGACCGGGCACTCTTTGGACTTTTCGCATTTGAGAGCACTACTTAGACAATGTAATTCTCCATGCATCTCTTTCAGAGTTTCCGCATTCCAATAAATAGCATGTTTATAAGTATGATTAGTAGTTTCGTGAATAAAATTGATGATGGTCCATGATTTCCATGCAAAAAGTAGTTGCATTTCGTGAATAAAATTGCTTAAATTTGAGATTTCGGGCTGAGACATGCTGAAGCAAGCAAGCTGAAAGCGCATACATAAACCAACCGGATGATTAACTAACTGACTAGATGAACATGAAAGAAAATGGACTCGAGATGGCTGGAGCACAATCTATCTAAAAATTCTAAACCAGCATGCACGCATGCATGCATGTTCACTCCAAGTTGACGATGATGGAATGAGCCATGAGCACTTCCTCGAAGCTGGGATACCGCACCACCTTGACCACGGCGAGCGCCTCCTCCATGCTGCGGATGTTGGCGCTCCTCTCCAGCTCGGCGGTGAAGGGCCCGTCCCACTTACCCGTCCTGTTCGCGCGGTTGATCTCGTAGCACATGGTGTCCCAGTGTTCGATGTAGGGCAGGTGCTCGGGGGCGACGCCGGCCCCGGTGATCCACCCCCTGCGGACAGTCTCGTCGATGGGGTGCAGCCGCTGCGCCTCGGCGATCATCACCTTCAGCGTCGCCAGCGCCCGCTTGAGCGGCTCGAAGTCTGTGGTGGTGGCCAGGTCGTAGGCGGAGAGCACCCGGGCGGCCTGATTCATGGCCTCCCGCCCCAACGGCACGCCCGGCAGGTTCGCGAGGCCGCCGATGAGGTCGTCGTAGCTGTTGCCGAACGGGAGAGGCGTGGACGAGGGGAACAGGTCCTCGTAGCCTGGGAAAGCCTGCCAGTGGCCGCGCCCGTTTCTGAAGCCGCCGATGGAGATATCGTGGATCTCCATGCCCACGGAGGACTTCTCCTCGGCGGGACCAAGCATGTTCAAGATGAGAAGGCGGGCAGGTGGGTCGTCCGCGGCGATAGCAACTGCTCCGGTGAGAACGAGCATGAGGAAGAGGAGGAATGCAGGCGCAGCCATGGTCGATTGGTCCATCATTTGGAAAAGGGAAAGTGAAATATATATGATGGACGGCAAAGGACAAGCACGCCGCGGCCGATCGTATTGCACAACTGCTCCTGCTAGAGGAGAAATGCAACACGAGCAGCGTGAATGCACGACACAAGAACAGTGTGTGACCGATCTGATCGGGTGGCTTTTTTTACTCCCTACTTGCAGCTTTTGCTCCACGAGGATGCAGAAGTACTAGTACCTGATTAATGGACGCGCTAGGGAGCAAACTCTTTGCTCTAAAAACTAATTTTGAGCGGTAACCCAACACGCGCGAAACCGAAAGCGACCTGAAACGGAAAACACCTGCTCCCAAAACTGTCCACGTGGTCCATGTCGTTGCGGTAGCAACTCACTCTCTCGCTAGATCGAGTTCACGATGGCAAGAACGAGGGAGAGAGAGAGGAACAACACACGAGGATTTTTGGTGCAGCGTAACAGCTACTCCCTCCGTTCCATAATCCTAACTTCCATTTGTCCAAATACGGATGCATCTATACACTAGAACATGTCTACATATATTTCCTCTGGTTTTTTGGTACTTAATGATTATAGTGCGAGTGGCCCAACTAAACGGCCCAAAGATCAGCTACTACGTGCAACGACTGAGCCGTGCTAATGATCCTACTAACGAGGAGAAGAACAAGTCTAAGCCTATCTACGCGGAGGTGCGCGATCGGACCCTCGTCAACGTATTCAGACTAAACACGACGCTCTTCCTGCCCGACAGAGAAGCCACGCGATGCCGCGGCAGACTAATTGAAGACTGGGTTCAATGCTGGATTAACCAACATTTCACCCCCTTAATCCTGCACCTTGATGACACCAAGCTTGATCCTCTTGGTCAGGATGTCCACTAATTGCTCATTGGTTCTCACATGGCTGACATCCACTCTCCCATCTTCAATGCATTGTCAAATGTGATGGAACTTGATGTCGATGTGTTTGCTTCTGATGTGATGCATAGGGTTCTTACTGAGAGCGATCGCAGATTGGTTGTCGATGCAGAGTGTGAACTTCTCCGGTGATCGACCAACGAGATCTCCCAGCAGGCTGCTCATCCACTCGCCCTGGCTGGTGCTAGATGTTGCAGCCACATATTATGCCTCGCATGAAGACATGGCTACCACATGCTTCTTCTATGATGCCCAGGTTATCACACTGCCTCCAAGGAAGAAGACAATGCGAGAGGTGCTCTTGTGGTCATTTAAGTCCCTAGCCAAGTCACTGTCCGTGAAGCCGGTGAGCGTCGGTGTGCCAGTTCCCTTCCTGTAGCAACACCCGTGGATCGTGCCACGCACATACCTGAGAATTTGCTTGACAGCACCCCAATGTCGAGTGCTTGGAGACTCCATGAATCTGCATACGATGCCAACTGCATACGCAATGTCAGGCCGCGTGTTAACCAGATACCTCAGGCAGCCGATCACACCTCTGTAATCCGTAACATCCATCTTGGGTGTGTCATCCTATTTTGACAGTTTCAGATGCACCTCCATTGGAGTGTGACAAGCATTGCATCCTACCATGCCTGCACGCTCCAGACACTTCTCTGTGTAGGCCCGTTGAGAGAGTGTGATCACTCCATCTTCTTGCTTGACCTCTATGCCCAAGTAGTACGACAGTGGCCCGAGGTCACTCATCTTGAACAAGTTCTGCATTTCAGTCTTGAATGCCACGATGTCATGCGCACTGGTGCCCATGATGAGCAGATCATCAACGTACACCCCCACGAGAAGGAATTCTTTGCTGCTCCCTCGCCGGTACACAGCATGCTCCAGTGGGCTTCGCACAAAACCCAGCTCGGTGAGGGTGGCATCCAATTTTCTGTACCACGCACGCGGCTCCTGTCGCAGGCCATACAGGGCCTTGCTCAGCTTCATCACTAAACGCGGGCTCTTCTCATCGATGAAGCTAGGTGCCTGATGCACGTACACCTCCTCCGTCAGATCCCGTTCAAGAATGCAGACTTGTCATCCATATGGTGCACTTGCCAGGAGTTGTGAGCAGCCAGAGCGAGCAGAACGCGCACGGTCTCCATGCGTGCGACAGGGGCGAACACTTCATCGAAATCCGCCCCCTGACGCTGCGCATACCCCCTTCACAACAAGCCTTGCTTTATGCTTGGAAATGTTGCCGTCGGCGTCCTTCTTGAGCTTGAAGACCCATTTCAGACCAATCGCCCGTTGCCTGTCTAGAAGCTCGCTCAGAGTCCATGTCTGATTCTTGGTGCATGCCATTTCTTCCTCGATGGCTTTCCTCCAGTTCGGATCATCCAACGCATGTTCAACACTTGCAGGCTCTTCTGCAGCGGCGAGGTGCAGCTCCACTTGTTCGCTGCTGTCGTCGTAAGGCTCATCGCCTAAAGGCGCTCCCTCCATGTTCTATGTGTCGACAACCGACATGGTAGTGTCGTAGACGTTATTGATGCGTCTGTAGCACCGCGACCCCTCTTCTTCATCTGCAGCATCCAGGATGTTGTCATCAGACGGTGGCGTGCATAGCTCTACAGCTGGCACGGGCGTCGCAGGAGGTGTGCACGGAGGAGTGGTAGGCTGCGATGCACCAACACATGGTGTGAACAAGCGAGCAGTGGTGTTGCTGTAGCTGCTCATGCCATCATCCACCACTGTAGCCCTGCTCGCCATGGTGTACACAACCGTGAAGGTCACGGGCGTCGGCTCGCCGAGTGCCGATGTTGGCATCTCCCAGTTCCATGGGCGCCGCTCTTCGAACACGACGTCGCGCGTGATGTACAACTTGTCGCCGATGGGGTCGTACACGCGATGGGCCTTGGAGCCGTCTTCGTATCCCATGAAGACGGTGAGGATCGAATGGTCGAAGAGTTTGGACACACCCGGGCCCGTCTTCTTCATGTGCGCGACACACCCGAAGGTGCGCAGGTGCTCGACGGTGGGTTTCCTCTGGTTCCACGCCTCGTATGGTGTGACACCGTTGAGGTTGCGTGTCGGCGCACAATTCAACACATATACTGCACACTTGACAGCTTCTCCCCAGAATTCTGAGGGCATGGTCATGCCCTTGAGCATGCACCTCGCCATCTCGACCATTGTCTGGTTCCTTCGCTCCACCACACCATTCTGTTGTGGTGAGTAGGGTGCGGTTGTGTAGTGTGTCACTCCCTCCTTATCATAGTATGCGCAAAATTCACAGGAGTTGAACTCGCCACCGCGATCAGAGCGAAAGGATCTAAGGTGACACTGCTGCTTTGCCTCTGCGTGCGCCCGCACTTGTCTGAACTTGGCATAGACCTCGTCGTTCGACTTCAACAATTCGAACCACATGTACATTGAGCAATCATCATCAACAAGCAAGAAGTACTGACCCCCTCCTGCAGTCACGGGCTTGAGCAGACCACAAAGATCGGTGTGGACAAGGTCCAGTGCATGTTCAGAGCGATGCTTGCTCGCATGTGGGAACGTCAGTCGGTGTTGCTTCCCTATCGTGCATCTGTCGCAGATTTCATCGACATGCTCCACTGGTGGCATCCCTCTCACCATGCCCTTGCTTGACATGGCATTCATAGCCCGGAAATGGAGGTGGCCTAGGTGTGCGTGCCAGAGCCAGGTCGGATCGCCCACCTTGGCAAGCAGACAGATAGGCATCCTTAGGTTCAGATTCAGTACATACAGGCGATTTGTTGTCCGTTTCACCCCCACCATAAACCGCATCTTCGTGACAAACACGGTGAGAAAGCCATCCTCCACAACAGACTTCTAGCTATTCTCATCCAATTGGTCAATGGAAACAATATTAGTGCGCAGTTGTGGAATGTGGAAGACATCAGTGAGTAACCTCTGATTTTTGTCATGCCAACGGAAGATAACGTCTCTCTTTCCTTCGATTCTGACAACGCACCCATCACCGAAGCGCACAGTCCCCTTCACAGCGTTATCCATGGTGACGAAGGCACCCCTTGCACCGGTCATATAGCTGCTAGCACCGGTGTCCAAGTGCCAGACGGCGGAACGGCAGGGACGAGAACCACTCGTTCCTCATTGAGATACACAGCATGGGCTTCTGGCGCGGTAGCGATTATTGCATTTTCCTGCCGTGGCTCAATACGCACCTCTGCCGCAATCTCAGCCAAATGCAACATTGGTTCATACGCCATTTCGCTCGCGGTCCCTCTATGCCTTCCGGCACTCTTTTGCCCAATGCTCCGTCTTGCCGCAGTGTCGAGACATCATAGTAGAGTTCATAGACGGGGGTGCCATGAGTCTACGGGTAGAGACGTGAGGGACGTGGTAGTACGACAACCAGGAACACCAAATTTACCCAGGTTCGGTACGGCGCAACTAGGCGACGTTCCTACTCCTGCAATCTCACTAAATCAGGGCTGAAGCCTGAAATATACAAGTACAATGTGAGTAGGGTTTCGCTAACTCGACGAGGATCAACTTCTCGGCGAGTTGGCTTCTAGCTAATTGTTTGTCTCTTTCATCTCTCTCGTCCGTCTTTATATAGATAGCCGGGTTATGGATTACAGAAAGGAAACCTAGAAGACTACGGAAAGTTTCTAACTTGGAAAGGAGGAATCCGTCTTCTACTCCAAGCCGCACCACTTTGGGCCGTGCTCCGGGTTCTTCTAGAATCCGGCTTCTGTGCGTCAGCTTACTGGGCCGCCTAATGGGCCGTAATCCATTACCAATAGGCCACCCTGGTAATCCGGCTCTTTCGAACAATGCCGGATATACCCATAATCAGTATATATCCGACAGTAGCCTCCAAGTAGGATTGAGACTTCATTCTGCCACCTTTCGTCACTTTGCATTCCTTTTCGAGAAATGTTGGCGCTTGTCTCGATTCTTCTTTTTCCCAAAACTTCATAACACATAACTCGGATTTCACCAAAATCCGGCTTTTTCTTCCACGAGCCTTCGTGGAGAATGAATTTCTTGATGTATAACTCAAAACTCGGGTTTACCAGAATCCGGCTTTTCTTCCACGAGCCTTCGTGGAGAAGGAACTTAGTGACGTCAGCGATGAAATCGTGCTGACATCACGGACGTTTGGGTTCAGTCAAAACCCTGCAACGTATCTCCTGACAGATTCTTCCGGGAATCGAGGGGATAGCACTTATCACTTTATCTCTTCGTTTCCCGGAAATCTCGGGCGTGAAACGCGTCAAGGATCCAATGACTAAAATAGCCATTGTAGCCAATCTCAACGCATTCCCGGCTATAAATAGCCGCCTCGGGCCCTCCGGATTTTCCTTCCGCTTCCTCTTCTCCTTCAAGCCCCCAGCGCCATAGCCACAGAGCTCGAGCTCGAACTTGCGAGAGTGAGCAGAGAACGAGTGCTTACTCCTTCTTCGGAAAGAACCATCGGAGGATCCGGATCAATGTCGCGCCGCCCGAAAATGACCAACGGAGGATCGCCCCGCGCCGTGGAAACGAGCTCCGTTGCCCTAGACATGGACATCATCATAAACGACATTGACCAACTGCTGGATTCTCCCGGCCGAGCCACCGAGAGCACGCGAAGAGAAACGCCGGTGATTTGGCCCGTGAGGATCTTCCTCTCGTGGCCGAAAACATACCATCGTCGTCTGCCGTGCCTACTCCACCCCTCGCCACCGAGCCTGCGGAAGAAAACATCGCTCGTGGCGGTGAGGAGCTCGCCGCCTCGGGCGCTGCCGGAGCCGAAGAAGACGCGGAGGAAAATTCCAGGAATTGGAGACACTGCAATGTGGTTCCATCCCTTCTTCCGTCAATGGAGAAGGAAGGATATGTTCTCAAGGACAAATGGCAGTACGAGGAGGACGACTCCGAGCCACTGTCGAAAGCCAGAGAAAGGGTTCTCTTCGCCTCTCACAACAATAGAGGTATGGGTTTCCCACCTTCTGCCTTTTTGCTCCAAGTCTTTGACCACTACAACATCCAACCACATAACCTTCCACCAAACTCTATTCTCTACCTTGCCGGGTTTCAAGCCCTTTTTGAAGGATACTTAGGAATAGAACCTAGGTTGGACTTCTGACAGTATTGTTTCGGAGTTAAGCGAAACCCTTCTGAGGACGCTCTCCCCAGTTGCGGGACCATCTCCTTTACCCTTCGTAGGTTGAGGGAAGACTAGTTCCCCAAAATAAAAACCTCGGAATCCGTCAAATTTTGGACGGGTTCCTTCTTCTACCATGAAGATGTCCCGTTTCCTGGAAAGGAGACGGGAGTTCCACCTTTCGATAATTCCGCTGCTACCCCCCCAAGATAATTGGGATGTAGAAGCGGTCCAGACTCTGCCAGCAGATCTGATAAGGATCAAGCGGCGCATAGCCAAGCTTGTATCCGCCACTCCTCCTCTCACCGGCACAGACACAGTTTTGTGCTGGCTCGGAAGGCGTATTCAGCCATTAGCCTATCGCGGAAAATGGCTAATGTGCGAATACTCGGGCCCGGAGGACGCTATGAGGACGACAGACAAGGGTTTCCTGAAGAATGACTTCAAGAAACGGCTGAATCAACTGGTCACTACTCGAGACCAGTATGAAGAAAGCCGAGAAATGTATCATGCTGGGCATCCAGCTCCAAAGGTAGACTTTTTTTCCTTTAGGAAAATTTCTCGTTTTTCCTCTTTCTCGGATGTTTTGTCTTACCCGGACCTTAGTCCTTTTTGATAGATTACAACTCTTCCTGACTCGGAGCTTGCCTCTTACGCTGAGTTGGACGCTCTGCGTGCCACCTTTCCGATGGGCGGAAGCGTAAGAAGCCTTCCACCACTCAGGAGGTCATTAACCTTGACGGCGTTGCCGTCGCAACATCCAGGTAAAAATTCCCAGGTTTTTCCTATGCTTTTTGTTGCATGTGCTTTTATTTCTTTCTCGAATTTTTATTTCTCGGAATTTCTTTCCTTTCCCTTCCTTTCCAGCCTTGCTCCTACCACCTTAAAGCCGAAAGCCCGGAAGAAGCATAAGGCAGTGGTTAGCAGCCATCTCCCACTGCAGCCCCCGACACTCAGGTTGCCACAGGAGAAGATAACTTGGCTGCAATGGATGAATAATACCCTTTGCAGTCCAGCCAGCCCATTGCGTCTGAGTCGGACGCGAGGGAAAGGGCGGTGCCAGAAACGGGAGGTCCTTCTCGTGCTCCAGAGGAGGAACCTATCCCAACATTTCATAAAGAGTTCAAGGTAAACGAAGAGCCCTTTGATGAACACGGATATATCCATCCCTGGGCTACAAAGCACTTCGCTCCAGCTCTCTTAATCCGTCCTTGGCCGCAAGGCGGGCTTATTGTTAGGAATAACTTCGTATTTTCACCTCGGCAGGTCATCCAGGACGGCATTTGCCATGTCGGGATTCTTTTTGCAGACTATGCAAAAGAGTTCAACGAAAATCTGGCAAACCTGACAAAATGAGCCAGGTAATATCTGTAACCCCCAAGCATTATGCCAAATGTATACATTTTTGACTTAATGTTTTTTTATGACCTTACTTTTTTCTGACTTAAGCGTTGTGTCTCTTTTCCATGTTTCAGCAAACTGCTGAAAACATCAACATGGAAGTTTTCAGCAAACTTACAATCAAGAATAAGGAGGTGAAAACTCTCCTTAACATTCTTGAAGAGAAGGATGAAGAGCTGGCCTTCGTTCGGCAAAAGCTGGATGAATCAGCAGGTAATTTTGGTCTCTGCTGTTGTTTAGGATTTTTTCTAAGTAATATTTCCGAGTTTTAATTCTTCATTTTACTTGCTTTTTAGCTTCTTTGGCGAAAGCCAAACAAATTGCTGAAGATGCCGGCAATACTGAGAACCTCCGCAAGGAAAACATGGAACTTCACAAGATTAATGTGAAGCTCCAGAAGGACCTGGAGGCCAGCCAACTGGCTGTCGGTATTGCCGAGTCCAAGGCCTCTAGTCAGGCCGAGAAGGATCAAACCACCATCAGGGACTTGGAGAATTCCCTGAACCAGCGCCTTGAGGAAGGCACAGAGATGGACATGATTCTCGGTAAGTTTTTAAACTTTTACCGGATTTTCCTTTTCCTCCTCTGTTTGTTCTAACTTTCTTTTGTTGGTTTAAACAGAAGGGAACCCCTTGCTTACCCGGATTGATCGAATCCGGGCTTTCGGGAGAGTCTTCGCCGCGCTGAAGTCCGCGGGGATGTTACTCATCAATAAGTACATTCCCGACAAAGCAGGAAAACTCTCGGAAGTTAGCAAACTTTCGGAGGCGACCGAGGAGGTGGCGAACCGCAAAGAATCATGGTTCCGTTCCGCGGCTCACGGTGGTGCGCGCATGGCCCTTGGGCTCGTGCGTATGCATTATACCACCGCCAAGTCTTGGCGCGTGGCGTCAGGTATCCCTCAAGGATACACGGACGCTCAGCGGGCCAACATCTTTGACTCCGTCAAAGGCCACGCCACCAAAATAGCGTAAATGGTGAACATCTCCACTTTCTACCCTGAGGAGGAAGTTCCGACAACTCCTTAGGAGTCCAGCAGCAAGGAGGAGGACTCGGATCCCGAAGAAGCTGCTTGAATCCTGGGTACAAGGCATGAAAAAATAGAAGCATTACTATTCTTACAATGTAATATTCATTGTAATGTTATCTATCATTTGTATAAATAAGTACTCCGCTTTTGCAGTTTAATTTATAAGTCTTTGCAAGTTTTCCGGGGTTTAATTCCTTTGCCTTCTAAGTTCTCTGGTTTATATGTTTTAACTGTCCTTAGTGTTTGAAATGGCTCAGTAGTACTTAATCTTCACGCCAAGTGACTGGGTTTAACCAATCAGTTGAAACTCGGAAATATGGATTATACTAAGGCATTTTTACTTACTAATTTCAGTGACCCAACACATAAACAATCAGATAATAGTTAGAGAAAAGTAAGGAATTTTGAAATTGTATGAAACTCAGGCACGCAGGCACAATCTGGGTTTCCTTAAGCCTTCTTAGGCTGAAAATCATGCAGTTTTATAACTCCGAGCACGCAGGCATAATTCGGGTTAACATTGAGAATTTTGAAAGATCATTGGGAAATAGATAAGACGGACTTATGATTTGTAAGAAAATAAACAGATAACACATAAATGCATGAATTCCGACAACTTTATTTCATGATCTCAAAGATGTTTACATAGAAATTGAACTAAGTGTAGAAGGGACATAACTGCTGGATGCTCCAGGGTCTCTTTGTTTCTCCTAGTTCGACATCTATCTTTCTCTTTCTTTTGCGATTCGGTCGTTTGGGATCATTTTCCGTGTCTCGAATATCTACAAGATAATAAGATCCATTTTGCATAGCCTTGCTGATGACAAATGGTCTCTCCCAGACTGGGGCTAACTTGTGTTTTTTTCCTGCACCAATCTTAGCACTAAGTCAGCCTTTTTGAAAGAACGGTGTCTGATTTTCCGACAATGGTAGCGTCTCAATTCAATCGTTTTCCTTCCAATCGCCATAAAAGGCGATGGATAGGAGCTATTGGCCCGGAGAAGCTGTATGGATGCATGGTGCGCTTTCGCAAGGCCGCATAAGTTCATGCATTCTAGTCTCACTAGTGGAAACAACCCCTCTCGTCCAGGGGGCCAGGGGCAGCTGTCCCGGTTGCAACCGAATCCGGGACAAATGCCATGCTTTGGTCCCGGTTCGTGCGCCCGGGGCAACAGGAATCGCCTGGGGGCATTTGTACCGGTTCGTGGGGGACATATCGGTCCCGGCTCGTGCCACGGACCGGGACCAATGCCTAGCCACATGCCATGTGGCATGCGCATGAACATTTGTCCCGGTTCAGTCCACGAACCGGGACCAATGCCCCCCTTCCCCTATATATACTGCCCCAGCCCCTCCCCCCTTCCATCTTTTTTTTTGCTTGGAGGTGTGAGAGAGTGTGGTGTTAGTGTGTTTTATTTTACTATGCACACGAGGTGTTCGACGAAATTCCCGAGCCACACATAAGCTCACTGAAAATGGTATCTTCGACCGAGGTTAACAAACTTATCTTTTTCATCTGTAACTGATACATAAAAAAGTAGTATTTGTCGTATTAATATGTTATTGTAATGTATTTTGATAAACTTAATTATACGATGCAGCTGGATGCACGGCAGCGATGGATGTATGGTGACCGACGCACTTCCGAGTATATGGCAGGCCTGAATGCATTTCTTGCTGTAGCTCAGGCGAACAAAGATAATGGCTTCATGTGTTGCCCATGTGTTGATTGTCGGAACGTCAGAGAGCACTCTTCCGAAAGAATCATTCACGGCCATCTACTTCGGAGAGGTTTCATGCCCAGCTATAATTGCTGGACGAAGCATGGAGAAAGAGGGGTTGTGATGGAAGACGATGAAGAAGAAGAAGAAGATCCTTTGTTCCCTGAATACGACGATACTGCAATGGAAGAGAATGGAGAAGAAGGAGGTGATCAAGAACAGGCATCAGAAGAGCCCGATGATGATCTTGGCCGAGTTATTGCTGATGCAAGGGAAGACTGTGAAAACAAATTGGAGAGGTTGAAGCTGGACAACATGTTACAGGATCACAAAAAATTGTTGTACCCAAATTGCGAAGATGGTAGCACAAAGCTCGGTACCACACTGGAGTTGCTGAAATGGAAGGCACAGAACGGTGTGACTGACAAGGCATTTGAGAGTTTACTTCAACTAATGAAGCCAAAACTTTCAAAGGATAACGAATTGCCTGAGAGTACGTACGAAGCAAAGAAAGCTCTCTGTCCTCTAGGATTAGATGTGCAGAAGATACATGCATGCATTAATGATTGCATCCTCTTCCGCGGTGAGAAGTACGAGAATTTGGATGAATGTCCGATATGCACTGCACTTCGGTATAAGATCAGAGCAGATGACCCTGGTGATGTTGACGGCGAGCCCCCGCGTAAGAGGGTTCCTGCTAAGGTGATGTGGTATGCTCCTATAATACCACGGCTGAAACGTCTGTTTAGAAACAAAGAGCATGCTAGGTTGTTGCGATGGCACAAAGAAGACCGTAAGAAAGACGGAAAGTTAAGGCACCCCGCTGATGGATCGCAGTGGAGAAAGATCGAGAGAGACTTCCCAGACTTTGCAGGAGAGGCGAGAAACTTATGGTTTGGTCTAAGTACAGATGGCTTTAATCCTTTTGGGGAGCAGAGCTCCAGTCATAGCACTTGGCATGTAACTCTATGTATGTACAACCTTCCTCCTTGGTTGTGCATGAAGCGCAAGTTCATTATGATGCCAGTTCTCATTCAAGGCCCGAGGCAGCCTGGCAACGACATTGATGTGTATCTAAGGCCATTAGTGGAAGAACTCTTACAATTGTGGGGCAAACCAGGTGTACGTGTGTGGGATGAGAATGAACAAAAGCCATTTGACCTACGGGCGTTGCTTTTCGTAACCATCAATGATTGACCTGCTCTTAGTAACATTTCCGGGCATACAAACAAGGGATACAATGCATGCACACACTGTTTAGATAATACTGACAGTGTTTTTTTTTTGGATAAATGTAAAAAGGTTGTATACCTGGGGCATCGTAGATTTCTTCCGATCAAGCATCCCGTAAGAAAGAAAGGAGGGAAACATTTCAGAGGTGAGGCAGATAACCGGAAGAAGCCTGAGCTGCGTAGTGGTAATGATATATTCGATATGGTCAAGGACCTAGAAGTAATCTTTGGTAAGGCTGCTGGCAGCCAACCAGTTCCGTACGGCCCTGATAAGCGCGCACCCATGTGGAAGAAGAAATCTATATTTTGGGAGCTACCCTATTGGAACGTTTTAGAGGTCCGGTCTTCGATCGACGTGATGCACGTGACAAAGAATCTTTGTGTCAATCTGCTATGCTTCCTGGGCGTGTATGGGAAGTCCAAAGATACGCCAGAAGCACGGGAGGACCAGCAACGTATGAAAGACCCAAGCAACAAGGACACAGATAGGCGCCATTACTTAAGCAGCTACACTCTTACTAAAGCAGAGAAGGAAATATTCTTTGAAGTCCTTTACAGTATCAAGGTTCCGTCTGGCTTCTCGTCGAATATAAAGGGGATAATAAACATGGCAGAGAAAAAATTCCAAAACCTGAAGTCTCATGACTGCCACGTGATTATGACGCAGTTGCTTCCGATTGCATTGAGGGGGCTTCTACCGGAAAATGTTCGAGTACCCATTGTGAAGCTATGTGCATTCATGAACGCAATATCTCAGAAGGTAATCAATCCAGAAAGTCTGACAAGATTACAGAGGGATGTGGTCCAGTGTCTTGTTAGTTTTGAGTTGGTGTTCCCACCATCCTTCTTCAACATTATGACTCATCTCCTGGTTCATCTACGTGAAGAGATTCATATTCTTGGTCCGGTATTTCTACACAATATGTTCCCCTTTGAGAGGTTCATGGGAGTCTTGAAGAAATATGTTCATAACCGTGCTAGGCCAAAAGGAAGCATCTCGAAGGGCTATGGAACAGAGGAGGTCATTGGGTTCTGTGTTGACTTTATTCCTGACCTTAAGACAATTGGTGTTCCTGAATCGCGGCATGAGGGGAGACTGAGGGGAAAAGGAACGCTGGGAAAGAAAACAATGATACCTTGGGACGGGCATTCTTTGACCAAAGCACACTACACAGTTCTACAAAATTCTATGTTCATGGCTACGTATCTCGAGGAACACAAGAATATTGTACGGTCTGCAAACCCGGGGAAGGATGACTCATGGATTAAACGCGAACACATGGAGACTTTCGGAAGTTGGTTGCAAACACATCTTATAAATGACACCACTGTTGAAGATCAGCTGTACATGTTGGCAGGGTCACCATCTTCGACTATTGGGAGTTTTCAAGGGTACGAGATAAATGGGAATACATTTTACACGAGCTCCCAAGATAAGAAGAGCACCAACCAAAACAGTGGTGTCCGCTTTGATACAACAAACGAGAATGGAAAAAATGACACATACTATGGTTACATAGAGGAGATATGGGAACTTGGCTATGGACCTTCTTTTAAGGTCCCTTTGTTCAAGTGCAAATGGGTCAACCTGAATGGAGAAGGGGTAAAGGTAGACCCTCTTTATGGAATGACAATAGTGGATCTCAACAATATTGGTTACAATGACGAACCATTCGTCCTAGCCAATGATGTGGCTCAGGTCTTCTATGTGAAGGACATGTCTTTCAGACCGAAGAAAAGAAAAAATAAGGAAACAAATTCATCATACGATGAGCCGAAGCGTCACATAGTTCTCTCAGGGAAAAGAAACATCGTGGGATAACGAGTGGCTAAGTAGATTGTATGAGGATAGAGAAAGATGGGCTTTGCCTTATGGGTGTCATATATTCTGCGCAGATATTGCAGGCACACTTCGAAGTGATAGCAGGGATACCATCCTGACAGATATCCTTAAAACAGAAATAGAGCTTCGGTACTTCTTTAACAGATATGATAAATTTTTGGAGGAGAAACGTCTAACTGAACAACAAAGATCCCAAATGTTGAAGGCGGAGGGGAGCGCGACGGCGACGGCGGACGAGCAGAGGAGAGGAAAGCGCGATAGCAACGGCGCGGTCTCCCCCGCCCGACCGCTCGTCTCTGCTTTAAGTCTGCTGCTCCCGCTGCGGCTTGCCGCGTACACGGAAGTTACTATGTTTTCAAGCGGGGGTCAGGATAAAGGGAAAATACGTGTGGATGCGCAGAGTAAACCTTCGAAGGAAAACTATGGTTTTTCTGTTGTAGACGAAGATCTCAAATTCACTGTGCCAATAAGGTACAACTCGCTTTGTCGAACTTTATATAAATCACCCGGGATGCCTTGTATGCTCTGGACTAATTCGGAAGATCACGAGAGAAAACAAAAATTGTAACATTTTTATATTCAAATTATATACAAATGGTAAAATAATTAATAGTTTCAATAGTTAGAATAATTATTTGGGATAATTAACAGGGTGCCCTCAGTTGGCACCACGACCTCAGTTTTACCCCTATCGCCGAATCGACCTCAGTTTTGCCCCTAGTTTGTGCCAAGGACTCCTTTCGCTGCTCCCACCGTTATTTTCTGCCCCCGTTAGGATGCTGACCTGTGGGACCCATCATAGAACCGTTGGCGCGGCATATGGGCCCCAGTTATTGCGCGTTGGCGCGGCTTGTGTGCCCCAACTGTTGACGGCTGGCGCTGCATGTGGGCCCCAGCTGTTGACGAGGCCCAATGTCAACATGCAGACTACACATTATCCATTTATATTTATTAATCCCTACATGCAGACTACACATTATCCATTTATTAAACCATCAAATTATTCGTATTAATAATATAAAATATATACTGTGATCAACTGAAATTTGTAGATTATCTTAGAAAACATAATGCATCACATCTCTTATATATAAATTTTGTTTACAATGTGCATATTTTAAAGCGATAATTAGAAATATTTTTTTAAAAAAGCGATAATTAGAAAGGAAAAAACTTCTAAACAGTGGGTACATATTTGGACAAATATAAGGACATAACTTTATATATATATAATTAAACATACTTATAATTCGATAACTGGCCCCACTTTACATATAATCAGTGGGGCCCTAGGGACATTACATCTAATTAAAAAAAAACTAACTGCTCCCGCTCTGCATGCGGGAGCCCTAACTGCTCCCGCGCTGCATGCGGGAGCCCTTGCCGCCCTCCGGCGCCCTACTTCCATTCCTCCGCCATGTACTCCATCTCCTTGTTGACGCGGACGCGGCGGTTCTCCGCCCGCATCCTCTCCTCCTCTCGCTCACGGACCCGCTTGATGCTGGCCCGCATTGCCTTCACGTCCTCCTTCGCCTGCTTCTTCTCCTCGGCCTTCAACTCCTTCTTCTCCAGCCGCTCCAGTTCCTTGAGGCGGCGGATCGTCTTGGGGGAGAGGCCGTTGTGGGCGGTGAGGGAGGGCTTGGGGTTGTGGACGAAGGGCGGCGATGGCGATCTCTCCCGTTTGGGAGATTCGACTTCCTCCGACGTATAATCGGCCTTGTACCAAGGCCGATCTTTTGGGCGGCTGTCCTCGTCGGAGACCGACTCGGGGCTAGATGGTAGAGAGTAGGAAGACATGTTAGGGCTTGAAGCTAGGGAGAGAAGGGCAAAGGGATGGAGAGGGATGAGAAGATGGAGGACGAGTGAAACGGTCTATTTAAAGGCACGATTAGACGTGAATTAATTGGGGTAGATGAAGCAAACAGTTTGAAAACATTGGGTGCAGTGTAGAAGAGTCGATGCATGGTCAAAGCGGTGTAGAACAGCCATAGGCGTAGGCCTAGGACATCTAGTGATACGGAGTACGAGCGCGTGTGCATTAGGCAGTCAAGTGATTCGACGTTGCATGCGTGTATTAAAGAGGTGAAGAGAAGAAAGTCCAAAGTCTCACGCCAAATCCTGCCTCGCTGCATATGCATTGATGCGTATCTTCTGAAAACTAGGCGTGGAGGGCTGCGTCGCTGCAAATGCGACGCGACTCGTGTTTCTGAAACCAGGCGCGGAGGGCTGCTGCAAATGCGACGCGACGTTAACTATTTTCTTCTTCTGCCACGTTGTTTACTCTGAAAAAACGAGGCGTGCATGCACCGGGCTAGTGAACGGGGCCCCACTAGACAGTGTCCGTTGTTACATGTCGTTACATTGAGACAAAACACCCAGTCCATGCACCGCTTCATTTTCGATCGTTTGATCGTAAGGAACGGTGCAGATCGAGTCCATGCATGCAAACTACGGCGACAACGGCCTGCAGACGCTGAGACGAGTGATTCTCTGTGCGGGAACGCGATCCTATGACTTTAGGTCCCCGACAAATGGAGCCCATCACACACCGGACCCACGTGTCATGGGAGAAAGTCAGAGAACGTAAGGTGGGCAAAGTAAGAGGATCAGGTTCCCTCTGTTTTTAAGCTAGGCATGTACAATAGTGTAGACGGGTGCTGTCTGCACTACTCGGCCATGTCATTTCTAGACATTTTTAGAGATATTTGCTTGGTTGTGCTAGGATAGCCCATAGGAACACAGAACAAAAAGGTAGAACCCACCTCTTCCGAAGATTCACGATGTTTGGTCCGATACAGGAGTTTCACCCTAAGCGCTCACGAGAGAGAAGTGGATGCCGGTGAAGCGGGTCACACCCCGGAGAGAATTCTTTGACATCCAAAGCACACAAACACACCTATACTAACATGGTATGGCACCCCCTAGCTTATGTTGGGATCCAGACACTCCGTAGCCCCCCTCCCGGTGAAACCCTAGCCCCGCTGGAGAAATACCTAACTTATACGGAAACACGCGGTAACTACGTCGAAAGGGGGTAGCAATGTGGAACTATTTGCTTGGTTGTGCTAGGATAGCCCATAGGCACACAAAACAAAAAGGTAGAACCCACCTCTTCGGAAGATTCAGGATGTTTGGTCCGATACAGGAGTTTCACCCTATAAGCGCTCACGAGAGAGAAATGGATGCCGGTGAAGCGGGTCACACCCCGGAGAGCAATATTTGACATCCAAAGCACACAACACACCTATACTAACATGGTATGGCACCCCCTAGATTTTGTTGTGATTCAGAGACTCCGTAGCCCCCCTCCCGGTAAACCCCTAGCCCCGCTGGAGAAATACCTGACTTATACGGAAACACGCGGTAACTGCGTCGAAAGGGGGTAGCAATGTGGACTATTTGCTTGGTTGTGCTAGGATAGCCCATAGGAACACAAAACAAAGAGGTAGAACCCACCTCTTCGGAAGATTCAGGATGTTGGTCCAATACAGGAGTTTCACCCTGTAAGCTCTCACGAGAGAGAAGTGGATGCCGGTGAAGCGGGTCACACCCCGGAGAGCAATCTTTGACATCCAAAGCACACAACACACCTATACTATCATGGTATGGAACCCCCTAGCTTGTGTTGGGATCCAGACGCTCCGTAGCCCCCTCCCGGTGAAACCCTAGCCCCGCTGGAGAAATACCGGACTTATACGGAAACACGCGGTAACTGCGTCGAAAGGGGGTAGCAATGTGGAACTATTTGCTTTCTTGTTCTAGGATAGCCCATAGGAACACAAAACAAAGAGGTAGAACTCACCTCTTCGGAAGATTCAGGATGTTTGGTCCGATACAGGAGTTTCACCCTGTAAGCTCTCACGAGAGAGAAATGGATGCCGGTGAAGCGGGTCACACCCCGGAGAGCAATCTTTGACATCCAAAGCACACAACACACCTATACTATCATGGTATGGAACCCCCTAGCTTGTGTTGGGATCCAGACGCTCCATAGCCCCCTCCCGGTGAAACCCTAGCCCCGCTGGAGAAATACCGGACTTATACGGAAACACGCGGTAACTGCGTCGAAAGGGGGTAGCAATGTGGAACTATTTGCATGCTTGTGCTAGGATAGCCCATAGGAACACAAAACAAAAAGGTAGAACCCACCTCTTCGGAAGATTCAGGATGTTTCCACCTCATATTCTTTGAAATCTCTACTCCTGTATTCGAGGAATCTCATTTTAGTGATGGCTTTCGTTCTAATGTTTATAAATCCTATTTATATTTTTCCTAGACTTGTATTAGACCTATATAATGCAATTCCGAAGCCTGAAAATTTATTGGATGAATATTCGTATTATTTATTTTCTTTTGAATAATAATGGTTTTAATCGTAAATCGTAAATAAAACAAGTTTAAAACTTCAAAATGAAAAAATAACTTTGGATCTTTCTTAGTCACACCAAAATGAAGCTTTGGTGAGATTTTGACCTTATTTGAGTTCCAAAGGTTTGAAACTCATCTCATTATCTTGAACTCTCTACTAGACTGTTCAAGATATCACATGTTACACAAGGCTTTTTCGTTCCATTCTTTATAAGATAGGTTTATATTTTTTTCTCGTTACTATATGACATAACACTACTATGTGCGTCGGCAATATATTTTTTCGATTTTTTTGAATTATGTATGCTCATTTCAAGCTTGGTCAACCCTCTGTTTGACCACCCGAAAAGCTTCTAGAAGGAAACACAGAGATTCGACCTGGGCTGTTGGATCGACGCCTTCTAGAAGGAATCGTGCATCGGACGGATGCGCTCGCAGCCACAGCGATCCGCGAGACGCTCGTTCTGCGCTCTAATTGGTTGGTACGTTGGCCACAGGGATCGATGGTTCTACATATGAATTCTTTGCTGTTAAGTATTAAACCATGTTATTTAAATAAAAAATATAATGAAACTTCAGATTTACTACAGCGATGATTTTTATCAGTTTTACATATGATTTTTCTATTAAACCATGTTATTTAAATAATTCAAAACAAATCAAAATGACATGAATCCAACGCACAACGTTGTTATATGTGATATAGTTGCTCCTTAAATTTCTATGGATAATTTTGGCAAGGTCGAATTTTTCATAAAATTATAAACGGGGGTGTTTACCCTAGCTTCGGACCTCATTTGAAGCACATTTCTCACGAGAATTGAGCGATGGTTGCAAATGAGCATAAATAATTCAAAAAAATTCAAAATGACATAAATCCAACGCACAATGTTGTTATATGTGATATAGTTGCTCCTCAAATTTGTTTGGTTAATTTTGGCAAGGTCGAATTTTTCATGAAATTATAAACGGGGGTATTTACCCTAGCCTCGGACCTCATTTGAAGCACATTTCTCACGAGAATTGAGCGATGGTTGCAAATGAGCATAAATAATTCAAAAAAATTCAAAATGACATGAATCCAACGCACAATGTTGTTATATGTGATATAGTTGCTCCTCAAATTTGTTTGGTTAATTTTGGCAAGATCGAATTTTTCATGAAATTATAAACGGGGGTATTTACCCTAACTTCGGACCTCATTTGAAGCACATTTCTCACGAGAATTGAGCGATGGTTGCAAATGAGTATAAATAATTCAAAAAAATTCAAAATGACATGAATCCAACGCACAATGTTGTTATATGTGATATAGTTGCTCCTCAAATTTGTTTGGTTAATTTTGGCAAGGTCGAATTTTTCATGAAATTATAAACGGGGGTATTTACCCTAACTTCGGACCTCATTTGAAGCATATTTCTCACGAGAATTGAGCGATGGTTTCAAATGAGCATAAATAATTCAACGCACAATGAGCATAAAAATATCAAAATGACATGAATCCAACGCACAATGTTGTTATATGTGATATAGTTGCTCCTCAAATTGAATTGGATCGGATAATTTTTACAAGGTCGATTTTTTCATGAAATTCCAAACGGGGGTATTTACCCTAGCTTCAGACCTCATTTGAAGCACATTTCTCATGAGAATAGAGCGATGGTTTCAAATGAGCATAAATTATAAAAATATCAAAATGACATGAATCCAACACACAATGTTGTTATATGTGATATAGTTGCTCCTCAAATTTATTTGGATAATTTTGGCAAGGTCGAATCTTTCATGAAATTTGAAACGGGGGTGTGTACTCTAGCTTCAGACCTCATTTGAAGCACATTTGCCCAAAAATTTGGAATGTCTTAGTTCAACATCATACAACATTATTCAAACATTCTTTTCGCTTTTAATCTACAGTCTGGCTCGAGATTTTGTTCAGAAATACTCAAAATTAATTAAAAAACGCGAAATCGTTGAAATAGGATCAAATTCATAGATTCGACGATAGTTTTACAGAAAGCTAGACAGCATAATTTAACTAAAAACATTGAAAAAACTTAAAAAGAAACTACGGTTGGCCGAGGCTCGCCGCGATCACCCGGCCTGGTCGTCGCCCTCCTCCTAGACGTCGTCCTCTACTCCTCTTCCTCGTCGTTCTCATCGCTGTCGCCGTAGGCCAGCATGTTGGAGGGCCCCGCCTCGTGGTCGTTCTTGGATAAGGGCGATGGGTTCGCCAGCGTAGCGATCGCATGCCGCTCCGCTCTGCCTCGGATCCACAGCCGGTGCAGCTGCGCCTGCTCGGAGGGATGGCGGCGGTCCCGCCTCTCGCTCTGCAGGGCAGCCTTGCGCCGGTCGCTCTCGTACAGCGCGACGACCGCCTGCTGCTCATCCGACGCCGCGGTTGCGGCGAGCTGCCGGTAGACCTGGCGCTCCGCCTGCTCCCTCTGGTAGGTCTCCAGGGATGCACGAACAGCGGCATCCTCGGCCGCTGCCGCCGCCTCCTTGAGCCAGGAGCGGACCGTGTGGAACGCTTCCTCGTTCCGCCATGTTTCGAACGAGTAGACGGCGGCGTGCTGCTCGGGCCAGATAGGCTGCCTCCTCCTGAGCCTCCTCCAGCGCCGCGCCTCCTGCGGCGGCTCCTGCTCGGGCGCAGCCTCCTCCTGCGGCGGCTCCTGCTCGGGCGCCGCCTCCTCCTGCGGCTGCTGCTCGTTCTCCTCGTAGAAGAACTCGTTGTCGCTATCGGCGTCACTGTGGCCCCGCATCGCGGCCGCGGGGCGGCAGTACAACGGCGAGTTGCGGTTTGCACGGAGCCGGCGAGGCATCGTCTCGGGGTGTCTAGGTGGAAATGCAGCGATGAGAGCGAGTGCGGTGAGGGCGAGATTAACGGCTAGAATGGGGAGAGCGGCGAGCGGCGAGGGGCCTTTTGTAGCGCGTGACGTTACTCCGGCAGTCTTTGACCGACGCGGGGCCCGCGGTTTTCCCACGCGTCGCTGAACCCAGCGGGAAGCTTGGGTGTGGACTATTCAAACTGCGCGGTCCCACCTGTAAGCTCCGGACGGTTTCAAAGAACTTGGCAGTCCCACCCGGACCCACTTCGCGAAACGGAGTCTGACTCCTCGGACCCACTTCGCGGAACGGATTCGACTCCAAACTTACCGTTCCAGCCTCTCCATAGTAGTTGCGCACAGACTAGGGGAAAAACTGAGGTCGATTCGGCGCTAGGGGTAAAACTGAGTACAAGTGGTCCGCTGTGGGCAATTCGATAAATGACCCTAATTATTTAGTTAAACGAAAAATGGATTCAAATTAGTTATGCAAATTCTAGCATTTTTCATGTTGGAATTTTTGTCAAATTCGAAAGTATATAGAAGTTGTTAATGTGCAAACTTAACCATTTTCAAATTTCGGCGCTAAAAATTTTTGGGCGCGCAGGGTGCCACCGAAATTCGAAATTAGTTTTTGGTCCCGGCCCGTGGTACCAACCGGGACCAAAGGGGCTCTAGTCCCGGTTGGTGGCACGGGCCGGGACTAGAGGCCCAGGTGTATAAATATCTCGACCCTCTCTCCAGGCCGAGCGAACACCCAGGACAGCGGACATGGCTTGGCGAAGCCCTGCCGGCGGCGGGAACGAGTAGAAAGATCCCGCCGGCGGACCGCCGGCGGGGTTGGTCTAGGGACACGTTAGACTAGGACACAAACATATATTAAAAAAAAGGCCCAGGGGCCTTGCTTACATATATAGGGGGGCGGCGCGGCCACAGGCGGCCGGCCGTACTTACATATAGGGGGCGGCGCGGTCACAGGCGGCCGGCCGTACTTACATATAGGGGGCGGCGCGGTCACAGGCGACCGGCCGTGCTTGCATATAGGGGGCGGCGGCGCGGCCACAGGCGGCCGGCCGTTTTCTTGGGGGGTGGTGGGTAGCTTAGTCTACGGGGGGCGCACCGGCGCCGACCTACTCCTCCTCGTCGGAGGAGATGCACCGGTAGGGGGGTGGCTGCCACAGGTGGGCAGGCGGCTGGGGCGGGCCCGCCGAGGGCTGCGGAGGCATCGGGGGCGCGTACGGCGGTGGCGGGGGCAGCACCTCCTGCGGCGGCGGCGGTGGCGGGGGCAGCTTCTCCTCCTCCGGCGACCATACGCCGCCGGTCCAGGCCCAGGTCATCCCGTACTCCAGGCCGGGGGGCAGCGGCTGTGGCGGCGGCTGGTCCTCGGACGCCTCCAGCTCGGCGTTCATTACCTGCCACCAAGGGGCAGGCGCCGAAGGGGGCGGGGGCGGCGGCATGGCATTGGCGTCGGCGGCAGCGGCAGCCAGGACCGCCTCCCACCGCTTGACCTCGTCCTCGACGAGGGAGCGGCGGGAGGCCTCGTAGGCCTCCTCCATGCTGTCGCGGAGCTCGGGGTCGTCGTCCTCGGGGATGGCGTCGCCGTCGTCCACCAGGAGCCAAAGCTCCGGCTCCCTCCCCGGCGGTGGCGCGGGGTAGTCTTCGGTGCTCACCTCCTCGGCTGTGGGGATGTAGGACCGGCGGCGCTGCTCGTGCTCCTGCTGGAGCCAGGTGGCCCAGTAGGGGGAGCTCCGCGCGTACGCGCGGTCCCTGAGGAGGCGGGCCGGCAGGAGCGCGCGCCGGCGGTCAATCTCCTCGCCCAGGGCCTCTCTGCTGGACGGGGCCGGCGGCACGGGAATGCGCTGCGGGTTCAGGTGCCAGCCGTCCGGAAGGTGGACGTCCGGCCAGAACACGGCGTGCGGCGTTCCCAGTGCCACTCGGCCTCCTCCTTCCGGACGTACCGGCGGAAGCGCTTGCCCTTGGGCGCGCCGCGGGGCGGCGCGCGTGACGCCGGAGGCGGAGCGGGGACGCGCGGCTGCCCGCCGATGCGGATGCCTCCCGGGCCGAAGCCGAAGGCCTCCGCCGGCGGCGGTGGAGTGCCGGAGCGCGCGCCGCTCGAGGACCCGGCCTCGTGGTCGTTCCGGGGGCGCTTGCCGCTCGAGAACCAGCGGGACATGGTGGCTAGGGTTGCTTTGGCTGGGGCGCGGCCGGGGTGGATGGGCTGTACGGGCGGCGGGGCCCTTTATAAAGGACCCGGGGGAGGCTGCCATGCCAACCGGCGGCCGGAACGTGGCGGCGGTTGCAGGCGGCCATGAATGCGGGGCGGGAGCCGAGGCGTGACGGCGGTTGCAGCTGGACACGCGCGCGTGGGGAAGTGGAGGGGGGCGGGAAGACGAGGCGACAGTGGGCCCTTTGACCGTCCCTCTGGTCTTAATTTAAGGGACCGGGCGAGCCAGCCACTAGACCGCTGGCCAGTGGCCCCTTTCGACCCCTGCGAACCGTTGACCGAATATAATAAAAGACGCGGGCCAGTAGGCCCTTTTGACCAAAAATGTGGCCAGTGGGCTTAATTAAAGACGTGGACCTGGACGCGGTTGGGGAAGAGGAGGCCGGTTGAGGATTGCGAGACAGAAGCCCAAAAAACAAAACGAAAAAACCTGCCGCAGCAGGGGAAAATTGGCGGGATATATATTTTTTTCAAAAAAGTATCCATCCCGGTCCCTAAAACGAACCGAGACGAACTCCCTGGCCGTCCCCTGGCCCAGATTCGCCACGTGGGCCATCCTTACCATCCCGGGTCCTGGCACAACCGGGACCAATGGGGGAGGGTCATTTGTCCCGGCTAGCCCATCCCGGTTGCACAACCGGGACAACTGGCCCTTACGACCCGGGACAAATGGCACTGTTTCCACTAGTGTCTGCAGCTTCGCCAAGCTGCTCCTTAAAATTCATGCATATGATTGTACAAGTAAGTCTTTCGTATTACTAAATCAACGATTAATTAGATGCTTTTGAGCTATTTAGATCTACATGAGAGCACACTCGAATATCTCTGAAATGCATTTTGATCTCAGAAGAAAATAATTGTACAAAAATTGAAGTAGTTGATTAACTAGATGTTTTTGAGCTTTTGAGCTACGTGGTAGTTTTAGACGGAGGGAGTAGAATATACATTTGCTGGTCTCAAAATTAAATGACATGCCCAATTCCCTCACCGCCAAACAGGTCAACCACGGAATTTTCAAATGAGTTCCACATATTTAAGCCCGAATGATGAGAGCCAAACAAGCCCTAAATAGCATTGGCTTAAGTACGACTAGTACATGTAAGTGGGTGTTAAATTAGACGGACATCAGATTGTCCATGTCAAGCTAGTGTTAGCATTTCATGAATAAAATTGATTAAAACATACTGAAGCAAGCAAGCTGAAAGTGCATACATATAATCCAACCGGATGATTAACTAACTGACTAGATGAACATGAAAGAAAATGGACACGAGATGGCTGGAGCACAATCTATCTAAAAATTCTAGACCAGCATGCATGTATGCATGTTCACTCCAAGTTGACGATGATGGAATGAGCCATGAGCACTTCCTCGAAGCTGGGATACCGCAGCACCTTGACCACGGCGAGCGCCTCCTCCATGCTGCGGATGTTGGCGCTCCTCTCCAGCTCGGCGGTGAAGGGCCCGTCCCACTTGCCCGTCCGGTTCGCGCGGTTGATCTCGTAGCACATGGTGTCCCAGTGTTCGATGTAGGGCAGGTGCTCGGGGGCGACGCGGGACTCGGTCTCCCATCCCCTGCCGACGGTCTCGTCGATGGGGTGCAGCCGCTGCGCCTCGGAGACCATCACCTTCAGCGTCGCCAGCGCCCGCTTGAGCGGCTCGAAGTTTGTGGTGGTGGCCAGGTCGTAGGCGGACAGCACCCGGGCGGCCTGCATCATGGCGTTCCGCCCCAGCGGCAAATCCGGCAGGTTCGCCAGGCCGCCGATGAGGTCGTCGTAGCTGTTGCCGAACGGAAGGGGCGTGGACGAGGGGAACAGGTCCTCATGGCCTGGGAAGGCCTGCCAGCGGTCGCGCCCGTTGGCGAAGCCGCCGATGGAGATGTCGCGCCCGTTGGCCAGGAAGTGTTAGCGGGCTGGGCTGGGGTAGGAAAGAAAATGATGGGCCATGCCCCTCTCCCTTGAAGTTTTAATTATTTGTTTTTTTTTTTTTTTTTTGCATAGAACCAAATGGAAGAAAAGGAGGCTTTTTAGGTTAATAGAAATTTTATAAAAATTAGTGTTAGCTAGTTAGGTTAGAAGAAAACAAATGCCAAGTTTGGTTTTGCAGAAAATTAATTTTTAATTACTGTTTTGCAATTTAAGTCAATATTTAAAAGAATGCTTCTTATTTGGTTTTTATTAAAAATCAACATGTTTATTAGGGGAACCCCAATGATTAAAATAGAACAATTGGTTTGGTTATAATGCTGATTTTATAAATTGCATTTGGATGCTGTTTGAAAAACACTTGGTTGAATTGGAATATTTGCAAATTAATGGGTTAATGATTGAAAACAACAAGTTTAATAGGGTGAACCCTATTATTAAAATGATTAAAATGATTAGAATAGTTTGTTAGCTTTCATGAGTTGGAATTTGGTGTTGTTTGAACTTGAGTTTTGAGTTTGAAAGCAAATTGGGAATTATTTAATTGAAATGAAAGCACCATTTTATTTGTTGATCAATGTGGAAAACATGACAACAAATGGTTGGTTTTATTTGAGATTTTTATTTCCAAAGTTGTAACAGAACAAGTATGAAAACAAAGCATTTGAAATTGTTTGAGTTTTATTGTGAAAACAAAGAATAACAGATGCAAAACAAAAGGAACAAATGCAACAACATGAAACAATATGATGACATGATGCAATACTTAAATAAACAAGAAATCAATCATTCTAAGGGGAGTTTTCATACTTGGGATGTTACAAAACGCCCCCCCTTGAAGGAATCGCGCCCCGAGATTCCTACTGAGAAAAGAGAAGGTCCGGAAACTTCTTGGGTAGACGTTAGGGAATTAGTAAACCACCGGAACATTTTCAAGTAAAGGGGAGAGATTTTGCACCAAGGGTGTATAGCTGAATGGAACTTGATTCATTTGGAGAATAGATTATCTGGCTAGAATGGTGGAATAGAGTTATTGACATCAATGCAACACCAAGAATGACATTAATGTCAGAATGAGCAACATGAGAGTAACGAGGAATATCTGGCCTCCCATTAGAATTGGATTGTTTTTACTTATGTTGAAAGTCAACATTTGAGATCCCAAGGAGTAAATAGAGATTTGATTGCTTAGTGGAACTAGAATTAGGTAGTTTGTTGTGGAAAAGATCTTTGACACAAAAGAATGTGATGCTCCGGTATTCAAACAACACTTTAGCTGGAAAAGAGTTTAGGAGATGAACGGTGAAAACTTTGATTAAAACAGAACTTGATCCATATGGAGAATAGACTATCTGGAATGTGGTGCTTGAGGTATGAAAACAACAACAACAACAACAACAAGAACCTCTCTGGACAGATAGATTTGATATTTGGGAAGTTGATTTGACGCCGGTAGAAGAATTGAAGTAGAAAACAACAACAAGATCTCAACGGACGAAATGTTCTTTAGAGAAACATGATATTGAAGCAACACCGGGAAAACGAGAACAAGATTCCTGAGGTACTACGGAGAACCCAAAACACGTGAAATCCTAACTTGAAAGTTTAGGTGAGAAGGGAAAAATCAACGTTGCACTTCCTTACCAGAAAAAGGGAGGGAGGGTGGGGAAAGAAGGAAAAGAACAGAATTCCTACTCTCACGTTTCATTTTTCCTATATAGCTACAAAATAGTTTCTAGACTCAACTGCGACAAGTAAAAAGGGATCCTACAGGAAGACAGGCTCTGATACCATTTGTCGCACCCTGATTTCTAGGGGATACTCACCGTACGAACTGGATAGCAGATGCTTGGATTATGGGGCATAACTGCTCCCACGTCCCAGCTTCCTGGTAGGCCTGCGCTTATGCGCGACAACACAAGCCCTGCTATTCCATCGTCGATGTAAACTATCCACTAGAGATCAAAGGCACTTCCGTCGACGTACTTCAAACCATACACACATGGTACGTCAACGGCGTTGAACAACTGATATCACAACAGATCTCTACGACACAAAAGATTGAAATAAGTTGCAAATGGCTCTCATTAGAGCAGAGATAGCAAATACAATCATTCAGAGGGCACCTGCCCCAACAATACATCATTACAATACAGCGGAAGCATTCAACATGTCTGAGTACAGACAAGAACCAAATAGGCCTAAGAGGCCGGAAACAAACAGACGGAGCCCATCCACGAAGTCTCGGATCCTGCCCGGGTCCGCTATCTACTCGTCAGCAGTCTCGTCATACTCCACGTAGTTGCCACCATGTAGATCTTCGGTAACGTAGGTCTGCGGAAACCACAGCCCCAAAGGGGTCAGTACATAAACGTACTGGCAAGCAAGACTCACAGTTCACCAAAGTGTAACCCGTCAACACCAAGCACAGATGCCTTGGGTTCAACGGAAGAGAGGGGATATAAAAGATGCTGCAACTGGCTGCGCTAACCAACTACAGAGATTCTACCACTTCCGGCTAACAGAAAGGAGATAAGATCGAGGATTGTAACCAACTGAAAGATAACTTCAAACAAACCCATCCTGGATCTCGCCCCTTATCCAAAGAAGCGATCCGAGGATAACTCACACAGTTGTAATAAGGGTGAATCAAATTATTGTGTCATCAACCTATTACTAGTCAAATTATTAATCATTGGGTGTAGCATGTTTGATCATTATGTTTAAGTTGTCCTGAGTACTTGTTAGCCAGTACTTTCACCAAGTAATCCATAACCGCGGAAAACACGGCTTCTCGAGAAGATTATCCCTGCAGGGTTGCACCAATTTGGCCATACACGCATGAATAACCCGCCATATGGAAAGGCCCTTCCACCAAGCGGGGCACTCAACACAACCAACCATTCTTCGCATCAAGCCCAAAGAACCTTGGGCGCACGGCTAATCAAGCCCCGAAGAAAAGGGACCCTCATAGCACTCTAAGACCGTGTCCCCCTATATGCCGACTACAAAAGTTCCACCCTGGCCTGGGCTCGCAAAAACATGCATGCGGCAAATGGAAAACACGAACTAAATGAGGCGATTTGGACGAGATGCGAATCAGGTCAAGTTGAGGGGGGCGCCCATACTCGCTTCCCAAATGCGGGTAGTGCGCTCATCATGGATCAGTAGACAAGACCCTTTTCCTATTAGGGTCGACACTAGCAGGCCTCAAAACCACACAGGGCCTCCTGCCGGTGCCTTATCATCAAATTTATTATTAATGGTAACATTAGCATGATTGATTGATTAAACATCGAGCCCCCAGAACATAATGAACTAGTAACAGAAAGTAACGGGTAACAGACTCGAGAAAAACAACCTAAGCATGCTAGTAAGACACTGGCTCAAACAATGGGTTGTAGGAAGGGAGATGAGGCAATATCAGGTTTTAAGGGATTCATGTGATAGGTTCGTAACAGAAACAACTACTACTAAGGCTAGCAGAAAAGAACAACGGAAAGTATCGGTAATCAATGTTGAAAGGAACACAGTGGTTCATGTGAGTGATAACTTGCCTGCAAACCCAGTAGCCTGGTACTGAGCTAAATCCTTAGAAGGGGTGTCGTAAGTATCGTCGGTCTCAACGTCGTCGTATATCCAGGAAGAAGCAAACAACCATTGCAGAAAGATAAACAATCATTATCATGGCATAGGTGCACAAACATGGGATGATGCATGTCACGTTAATAGATGCATCAGAATAAACTACTTGACAATATAACACAGTTTAATTGGACCCATATGCAAGTGGATTGCATATGAAAAGCCCATGCATTATTGTTGAATTAATTGTTTTACAACTAATCAAATTGTGTAAGTGAATTAGCATGATGCATGGATGATGATGATAACAAGATAACAACAAATAATAATAATAGATGCAAAGGAAAAGGAATAAAACAATTTTGGAAATTATTTATTAAGTTTGGAAAATTTGGTTACTTAAACATGACACACCAACAATTATTGTTTTCATCAAGTTAAAGTGTGCAAAACAAATAACAAAATTTATATTTGAAAAGAACATCAAATTTTAGTTGGATTACATGTTTCAAATATTGAAATTGGACTTTGGATTATTTAATTATGAATTAAACAATATTAAACAATTTTTAATTGAATTAAACAAGATTTAGATTGTTTAGGCAATTTTAATTATTCAAAACAGAAAACAAAAATTATATTTGAATAGGTTATTTAAAATGGTATGGAAAACATATTTTATTTGCATTTATTGGATTAATAAATAATTAGTTATTGATTTTATAAACTAGCATTTGAAATATTCCAATTTGAATGTTAAATGTATTTGGAAAATTCAAAACAGTGCACAAATAAGTTATTTGGAAAGGTTATTAAATTTTGAACAGAAAACATATAAAGTTTTTAGTTATTGGATTTACAGAACAAAAGATATTGAATTTTGAAGTTTATAATCAAATCTGTTATTTAAAAGTGATTTTGGAATTTCCCAGGAATTTCGCAGAAACCTTTGTTACTCAGGTGCTCTCTACACGCTGCCACTGCGCAGTGGACCAGTGGGTGACTGTGCGCTTGCGTGGCGCGGGTGTGGGTTGCGCTGGCTGCCGCGGTCAATGACATGCGGGCCCGCGGGGGGGTGGCGCTGAGGAAAAAATTGGGGAGGCCAAATGCCTCCCGCGGGATTCGACCTCACGATCCCGGGCGAGCGCGCGAGGGAACAGGCCAGATGGGCTGCTCGTGTGTTTGTGATACGATGGAAGCCTGACGGAGGATATGCTACGACTTCGCACGTTAACTGAATCTTGCTCTGAACCTGACGGACAGATGCAACGATTGCTTGACTGACGAACAAAGCTCGACGCCGGCGACTGATGCCAGATCGCGCCGTGCGCGTGCTTGCTGGGTCCGTGGTGCGGGCGTGTGGACGGTGTGCAGGTGCGGCGTGGAAGCGAACGGATCGGGGGGGGGAGAGTGAAAGGAGCAGAGGGCTCACCTCGTTCCTGCTGTCGAGGACGTGAGGTCGCTGCAGAGGTGCAGTGAGCCGGCGACAGGAGGCGCGATGCGGTCGGCGACGTCGGCGCCTCAGGCGCTCCCGGCACCAGGCGAGGATACGGGGAGGGAGATGGAGCCACCACGGCTCCATTCCCGGGGCTGGATCGTCTCGAGGATGACCGGAGCGACGGCGACGGCGGTCTGAAGGTGAGCTCGCGCTTGAGGTGGTCTGTGGTGGTGATCGGTCAGGTTCAGGCATCAGAGGAAAAAGCAGAGAGAGGTGGAAGAGGATGCGGCGATGGGAGGGAAACTAGCTAGGGTTTCTAGGGGGTCTAGGGTAGAGGGGGAAGGTGAGCTATATAGGAGGGGGTAGCTCCTGTACGGCAGCTCATCCATGTGGTGGAGGAGGATCAGATGGTTCTGCTGCGATCGTACAGCAGAGGACAGGTAGACGACAGCGACAGGAGGGGGGTATCGGGCCAGGAAGTGTTAGCGGGCTGGGCTGGGGTAGGAAAGAAAATGATGGGCCATGCCCCTCTCCCTTGAAGTTTTAATTATTTGTTCTTATTTATTTTTTTTGCATAGAACCAAATGGAAGAAAAGGAGGCTTTTTAGGTTAATAGAAATTTTATAAAAATTAGTGTTAGCTAGTTAGGTTAGAAGAAAACAAATGCCAAGTTTGGTTTTGCAGAAAATTAATTTTTAATTACTGTTTTGCAATTTAAGTCAATATTTAAAAGAATGCTTCTTATTTGGTTTTTATTAAAAATCAACATGTTTATTAGGGGAACCCCAATGATTAAAATAGAACAATTGGTTTGGTTATAATGCTGATTTTATAAATTGCATTTGGATGCTGTTTGAAAAACACTTGGTTGAATTGGAATATTTGCAAATTAATGGGTTAATGATTGAAAACAACAAGTTTAATAGGGTGAACCCTATTATTAAAATGATTAAAATGATTAGAATAGTTTGTTAGCTTTCATGAGTTGGAATTTGGTGTTGTTTGAACTTGAGTTTTGAGTTTGAAAGCAAATTGGGAATTATTTAATTGAAATGAAAGCACCATTTTATTTGTTGATCAATGTGGAAAACATGACAACAAATGGTTGGTTTTATTTGAGATTTTTATTTCCAAAGTTGTAACAGAACAAGTATGAAAACAAAGCATTTGAAATTGTTTGAGTTTTATTGTGAAAACAAAGAATAACAGATGCAAAACAAAAGGAACAAATGCAACAACATGAAACAATATGATGACATGATGCAATACTTAAATAAACAAGAAATCAATCATTCTAAGGGGAGTTTTCATACTTGGGATGTTACAGTCCGCGGCGGCAGCAACTCCTCCGGTGAGAACGAGCATGAGGAAGAGGAGGAATGCAGGCGCAGCCATCGTCGACTGGTCCATCTCTTGTAAAAAGGAAGCGAAATACAGTACTACTCCTGGAAGGGACAAGCACGCCGCGCGCGGAGTAGTATATATGATGGACGGCAAAGGACAAGCACGCCGCGCGCGGCCGATCGTATTGCACAACTGCTCCTGCTAGGGAGGACAAATGCAACGCGAGCAACGTGAATGCACGACACAAAAACAGTGTGACCGCGATGATCGGGTGGCTTTTTTCACTCCCAACTTCCAGCTTTTGCTTCACGAGGATGGACAAGTACTTCCAGATGTTGCATTTTCTGAAAGACAAATCATTTGTCCTTAGATTGTGCATATTTTTATTATATATGTCTTATTTTGAGTTGACAAAACTGCTAGGTCATGCTGAAATATTTGGGGCCAACACTAGTAAGGCCAATAACAAATGCTGAAATCTCAAAATGGCCCATGTATACAAGTAAGTGGTGGGAGTGGGAAGTTTAGTCCCACATTAGAAGTTGGAGAAGTTACACACCACCTTATAAGGTGGAGTATTATAGGGATTGTATGTGACTGAGAAGAAGAAAGCCTCTCGTGCACTCCTCCGCCGCTCGATCGTCTCGACACGACACGCCGCGATCATGTTTCGTGAATCGAGCCTCGAGCCGAGACAATATTTATCCTTATTTTGCTGTTTTGGAAAACTGAGTTCGTAGTCGTGACGGCCGCATCACAGCTGAGGCGGTTCGGGTCGCTCCCGTATCGTGTGCTGCAACCGACTCGAACGTGCGGCGTGGGCCATCCACGTCGCACACGTTATGGTTTTCCGAACCGGACTATAAAAGACGCGCGCCGTAGGCGCTGTAAACACACTGAAACCAATCTAGATCTGCCACACCTCGTTTCTTGCGCCGCCATCATAGTCTGCTCCATCCCGAGCGCCGGCGTCCACGGGCGAACGGGAGAGCAGGTCTCCAGAACCAGTCGCCTTTGTGATCCTGTACGGGAGAGGGCGAATTAGGTTTTTGGGAAGCGCTTCGTGCGACTGCTTGCTGCTTCCACGACGGCTCGACTGCCTAGCAAGTCAGCCGGTGTTGCGTACCGCCGCCTCAAGTATCGTCTACTCTGACCCGTCATCACCAACGTTGTCATCAACAGCGTTTATATAAACAATTGGTATGGAATCTGTGTCCCGATCTGTCTGTTTAACATGTTTACTGTTTACATGTTTAGGGAGATCATATTGTTGTTATTCATGTTCTCTATTTCATCTAGTATGTTCGAGTTCCACATGTTAATAGCTGCTTTTGTCATGATTTATATTCTGAAATTAATCGTGGAAATTATGCCTAATTATTCAACATGTCCTATATAGCCGACCGGATGGGGAGTAATGTATGTGATTAATTGGGAAGTGACCGCGTTGACCGGTTTCCCTCTCAATTATTTCTCAGATATCGTCATGCGATAAAGATGCGATTATTCTTACGAGAATGCAAAAAAATATGTTTATTACATATCTAACAAGTACTAAATCCTTCCAACAGATTTGCTAAAAGTGCATAATATAGTAGACGGCTACTAAATTACAGCCATAGTTCATTTGATAGAACAAGAATTTCGTGGCTCAACGTTTCATGATTTAGTACAGTGCACATCCGTTAATCTTGACAAGGATTGGGTGAAACCCCTGCCTTCAACAATTTTATCTATTAGGGAGGAGTAGTGTACTGCATTGAGAAAAATACACTAGAGTAAGAAATTCTAGGAAAAAATGTGGGGATAAAATCAGCCAAATACACTAGAACCAAAATGGCTTTTGGATATAGGTGGGGATTTGGGGTTAGGACATGATAATCCCCACCATACACTAATCCCAAACAAGACCATAAGAGGTTATCGACCCGGGTACAAGAATTGATGCAAATCATCACAAGATTACAACAGAGAGAAATGGCATACTGAAATGAAAAAGAAAACAATGTGAAGTTCACAAAACTCTATAATACGAGCACAAAGTTCTAAATATCTCTTAAACCCTTAGGATTATGAAAAGGGCCAACATCTTTGGTAAAAAAAATCTAGTTTAGTGGCATTCCCAATTTTAGTTATACATCATGAGAATCATAAGCTAAAAGTGGAGCGCCTTATTTTTTAAATATTTTGATGTAGGCATTATAAGTTTTCTTAAAGAGCACGTGCATAAAGGTTCTAAATTTGAACCAAATAGATTTAAAAAAATCCACATAGACATGGTTAGCTGGTGAAAAGGATTGAAACCTTTTAACAAATCGTTGTTCTGATTGAACACTGTTTCATGTTATAGTTGTACACTTCTACCTAATGCACATATATTGCTATTTTCAAAATGGGAACGTAGCCTCAGCCTCTGCATCATGGTGATACACACATCCGCTTATATTAAACAAAAAAAGTAACAAAGTGTTAAAACCAACATTATTACAACTCATGGGTCACCCAAAGTGGCCACAAAGATTAGCCAACATTACAACATCTATTGCTATGGAAATTAAAAGGTGATGCATTGCTATAGAAGTTCTTTTGTTGCGTGAGTTGTTTAAAATATCAACGCAGTCTCTCTCACTTTCTTCAACTAAGATGACATCTCCAAGTATACATCAATTGAGTCAACTAATCAAAAGATCATGATATGTTTGTGTACTACATGGAATATGTGATAATTACACTTAGTGTTAGTGTCTTGCCAACTTAGATGTAATGGATCGACACTAACTAAGATATTTATAATTTTCAATACAAAAATATGCTTTTAAGGTATATTTTAATTTGAAATATTGATGCTGACGTGATCACACACTCGTTGGGAGACCCCAAGCGGAAGGTATAATGTAGTCTAGTGGAAATTTTCCCGTAGTTGTGGAAACATGGTTTATCAAACTAGTAGGACTTCATAGTCATGGAGAAGGTTGCTTGTTGTCTGGCGTGTCAACAAGCGTGGAACCTGCACACAAACACAAACTCACTCTTGCCCCAACTTTCCGGAACGTTGTCAATCTTTCGGTCTTGCTGAAAACTAGAGGATTAAACATATAGAGTCTTGAAAAGTAATAAAAGTGAAAAACGGAATAGCAAGGAAACAATTATGAAAGTGCCTAAAATAAGTATGCAAATATGAGAAAATAGGACCAGGGGCCATAGGTTCACTAGTGGTGTCTCTCCAAAGAAAACAAACATGTCAGGTAAAGAAATTATAGCTGGGCAATTGACAAATCATGAATGTATAACAATACTATTATGACGAGATATAGTGCATGCCATCCGGACATTATAGGCATTACGTCAAGACATATGGACCGCTACCCAGCATGCATCTATATCTAAAAGTCCACCTCAAGAAAGCTATCCAGCAAATCTCTCCATTATTAAGTTGTAGCAATGAAGTGATTGCTTTGTGTGCAACAGACAAATACATTAAGAACAAGTATGTAATGTAAGCAGCGGTTCTCGTCCGTAGACAAGAGCACCGTTGTTTTCTCCCTAGTAGAAACAACACATCCCACGTCTGTCACGTTTCTGTCACTCGAGTACAGATGTAAGGGAGGCATGAACCCACTATCTAGCATATAAACCCTCTCTTGGAGGTGGATACAACTACGTGGCCAAGGTAATCATAAACACCAGAGAGCATTGCAACACAAGATTAAAACTCTCTACGAATATAAGTGAAGCATCTCAGATTGACATGAAAATAATAATCATAATATCATGGTTCATCGGATCTCAGCAAACACAACATACACAATTAGATACGATGGTCTTGATCATGTGAGGCAGCTCACGAGACTCTAAAACAGGGGAGAGAACAACCATCTAGCTACTTCTATGGACCCCTAGATTGGACTTTCGAGGTGACGGTGCCTCTCTGTATGTTTCGTGGAAAATAACTTCATCCTCAAACTTTTTAGGGTTAAGAGCAATTTATGGGCGAAGAGGCAGCGTGAGGCGGTGGACAGGGGCCCACCAGACGCGGCCTAGGGTGGGGTCATGCTTGGCAACCCCCTGGGAGGCTTGGCTCCCCTTCGGCTCTTCTTCGATCTCCATCTTCGTTCTGGGTGAAAATCGATCTCCGAAGATTTTCAGCCCTTTCCGAGAATATTTCTTTAAGAACTTATCTGAAATAGAAAAACAGCAGAAAACAACAACTAGCCCGGGCATCTGTTAATAGGTTAGTCAATAAAAACACCCGGAAAACGAAGGAAACCATGTAAAAACGTGTAGAAAACATAAGGGCATTGGATAGAAAACAAGCATGGAGCACCAAAAATTATAGATACATTTGCAACGTATCAGCGTCCCCAAGCTTAACTCCTTCTTGTCCTCGAGTAGGTAAGTGATAACAAAATAATTTTTGAGGTGACATGAAGCCAACACAATCTTGATCAACGTTATGTAAAAGCATTATAAGCTAAGATCAAAGTACTTTAACAAAGACATGATAAATATTATTTGAACTAATGTAAACTGAGCAACTATGTTGCACAAGAAAAGTAACACAAATAAAAGACAATGAATGATAATGCATTGAAAGTGATACGCTTTTTTCAATCATAAAGAAAAACATAACAAATTGGTATCCATCTTGTCCTTCGGGTGGTACAAAAACATAAATGCTAGGAAACCATCAAAGTTTAAATGGTGACTACGTACAAATAATTTGAGAACAAGTAATACCACACTCATGAATCAATCAATAATATATTTTGGGACTATTGATACATCATAAACGTATCCTTAATTTTTGATGTTCCTTGTTGTTTTCATGCCATATGCTACATGTTTTACTTACACTTTATGTCATTTTTATCGATTTCCCGGGACTAACCTATTGACAAGATGCCACAGAGCCAGTTCCTGTTTTCTGATGTTTTTAGTTCCAGAAAAGTTGTTCTAGAAATATTCTCGAAATTGGACGATTCAAAAGCTAGAAGTCTTAGAAGTCCCGGAGGGTCAAGGAAGTCCAAAGGAGACCTGGAGGGGGCCCCCGGATCCCCCACACCATGCCTAGGCGCGGGTGGACCCCTGGCCGCGCCGGGAGGTGGTGTGGGCCCCTCGGGTGCCCACCGACATCGCCCTTTCGCCAATATATTCCCCCGGTGCATAAACCCTAGGGAGATCAGCCTTTTTCCACGAAAAGTTCTGTAGCTCCGCCGCCGACGACGACAAGTTTCGGGGGACAGAAATCTCTGTTTCGGCACCTTACCGGGACGGGGAAGTGCCTCTGGAGCCATCTCCATCGACTTCACCGCCATCTTCATCGCCATTGCTGTCTCCCATGATGAGGAGGGATTAGTTCTCCCCGAGGCTTAGGGCTCTACCGGTAGCTATGTGTTTCATCTCTCTCTCCCATGGTGTGATCTTTATGTGATCATGAGCTTTGTAATCTAGTTGAATAAGTAGATTTTACTCTTCATTTGTTATGCTACTCAAGTGGTTTTGTTATGAGATCTCCGTAGACACTTTGATCACAGTGTAAAGGTGACAGTGTGTGCACCGTGTGGTTTAGCATGATATTTATATCTTGTGTTGGATGACCCTATGAAATTGTGTTGTTTGTCTAGTACTTTCTAGGGCGCTCATAGTGACATCGTGGGGTTAACTAGACATGGGAATGCGACTTTGAGGAGTGCTGTCACAGCCCTACGCACTAAATTGACGTTTGTTATTCGACCGGAGAGTGGTTCGGAGTAGCATAGTTTAGAGATGATATTTATGCATTCAATTATTTTATCATTGTTGAGAGTGTTCAATAGTGAAAGTATGATCCCTAGGCCTTGTTTCTAAGCATTGAAACACTATTTTCCATCAGTTCTGCTATGTGTTTGCTTTCTGCCATTTTTATTTCAGATTGCTATTATCACTTATAATCATCCATATTACTTGTATTTTACTCTCTCTTCGCCGAACTAGTGCACCTATACAACTGACAATTGTATTATGTGTGTTGGGGACACAAGAAACTTCTTGTATCGTAATTGCACGGTTGCTTGAGAGGGATACATTTGACCTCTTCCTCCCCTAGTTCGATAAACCTTGGGTAATCCACTTAAGATAAACTTGTTGCTATTATACAAACATCTACACTTGGAGGACCAACAATGTCTACAAGAATAGAAGCGTGTGTAGACATCAAGCTTTTTTCTGGCGCCATTGTCAGGGAGGTAAGGTAAAAGGTACTCACATCCTCTTTGAGTGCTCGAAGTTATTTCCTTTATATTCTGCAATTATATCTTTTTGTTTCTTGTTTTTATTTTCACTAGTTAGGCTTAATGGAAAACAACAAAAATATGAGAGAGCTTTATAGTATTTATCTTGAGTTAGGACATGAAGTGTTTGAATAGAAAATTAAAAAACCTATGGAGCTTTATTTGCATGCTAGTAGCAATTTTTTAGTATGAATTCTTTGAACACCATTATTGCTAATGCCATGGAAAAATATAAGCTCGGGGAAGCTATTTTTGATGAATATGATATTTTTAGTCCCCTAAGTTTTGAGGAGGAATTTTTTTATGATACTTCGCCTCCAATATATGATGATTACAATGATGAATATGTTATTTTCAGTCCACCTACTATTGAGGAGAAAGTTAATTATGATTATAATATGCCTCCTATATTTGATGATTATGGTGATGAGAATATAATGATAGTTATTTGGTTGAATTTGCTCCCACTACTATTAATGAGAATTACTATTCTTATGTATAGAGTAATAATTCTTTTATGCATGTGGCTCATGATAAGAATGTTTCTTGTGATAGTTATATTGTTAATTTTATTCATGATGGTACTGAAAGTTATTATGAGAGAGGTAAACATAATTTTATGCATCTCAACAATATCAAGTTTCCCCTCTTTATGTTGAAAATTTTGAAGTTGCACTTGTTTTGCTTTCCTATGCTTGCTACTTTGTGCTTTATTGACTTGTTATTATACATGATTCTTTTTCATAGGAAGTGGGTTAGACTTAAACTTGTTTTATATTTGCTTCTTTATTCTCTCTTTTGCTTCAATTCATGTTTCTTATGCGAGCATATTCTCAAATTATCATGCCTAGCTAAAAGGCGTTAAAGAAAAGAACTTCTTGGGAGATAACCCATGGTTTTATTTTTGCTTTGTTTTTCTCTATTTTCTTTGAGTCAAGGGGTTTTATACTTCTTCAGAAACTCCTTTGTATATCTTTATTTTCATGTATTAGTTGTGCCGAGTAAAGTTTATAACTAAAGTTGGAGTTGGTTTTGGATTTATGTGCAGGAAATTTATTTCTACTGTCCATCGTAAAAAATCGTATAATTCACAGAAAGATCGAAATGACCTGAAACTTTTTGTGCTTATTCCTCGGCTAATTCCGAATTTTTTTCATTATTTAAGTTTTTTATTTGAGAAAATTAAGTGCCCCGAAAAAAATCGTCATTACTGACTGTTCTGGTTTTGGCAGATTCTGCCATTTTTCTTGCATTTGGTCTTTTACGATGTCAAGTGGATTTCTTTGCTTCATGAAACATAAGTGGTTGTAGCTAATGTTCAAAAGTATCAATAGAACTTTTTCCCATGCAGAACCCATGAATTTTTTATTGTTACACTAACCCTCTAATGTGAATTACTTTTTGAGTGTGGTGTGAAGGAAGTTTTCAAGGGTCAAGAGAAGAGGGTGATATAATGTGATCAAGAAGAGTGCAAGGTCAAAGTTTGGGGATGCCCCCGTGGTTGATCCCAGCAAATTCTATGAAGACTCAAGTATCTAAGCTTGGGGATGCCCAAGGCATCCCCTTCTTCATCAACAATTTATCAAGTCACTTCTAGTGAAACTATATTTTTATTCAGTCACAACATATGAATTTTACTAAGAGCGTCAGTTATTTTTCCTTTCAGTTTGTTTAGTTTTATTTGTTGTAGTTTATGGTTGAATCCTATCGTACTTGTTTTGGACAGAGACACGCTCCGTTTTCATTGCTTAGAACACTCTAGTTTTCATTCTTATTGTTCTGTGAGTTTTCACTTTTTGCTAGTACTGCGTTTAGCCCTTGTTTTCATGCATCTCTTTTTCAGAGATGTTAGTTTTTAGTAGTGTTATGTAAGTACTCTCTTGTTTGCTTTCTGTATCATTTGGAGAGTTTGTATTAAAAAAATATTGAATGGTGCTTGATGGAAAAAAAAATGTTACATGTGGTAGATGGTATAACGAAAAAGCTTGCATATTCTTGTAGATCACTAAACTATTTCACTTGATATTTGTTGTTGTTTTGATATATTAATATGTTTAATGGTAAACTTGCTGGTTTAGTAAAGTAAAAACAATTAATGGTTGATCTAGAATCTTGAAACAGTGCCACACTCAAATAACCAGTTGATAGGTGTCGAAGAGTCGTATCAACAAATCCCTCGGATGATCCGGTAGGGTTTCGAGTAGAGGAACGATGTACGCGTTGGTGATCTCTACGGCTAACAAGGAGGCAAGATTTACCTAGGTTCGGGGCCCTCGTAGAGGTAAAACCCGTACTCCTGCTTGTCTTATCTGTATTATGACGAGATAGTCAAACTATTACAATGGCGATGCCATGGTGGTGTGTACGGGATGTCCCGTGTATTGTCTAGTCTAGTTGTGGCTTCTATCTTCCTCTTCTCTTGTCTAGATTGGATCCCTATATTGGATATCCTTTTTCTCTCCTACCTCCTGGCTTTATATATGCAGCCAGGAGGGGGTTACATGAGTCCTAGTAGAGTACTTGTAGGAGTTCTTGTCTTGACCCGCAAGTCTTGCGGATGGGCTTCTATTGGGCCTTCTAGAACCGCGGGATATCACCTGTCTTTGGGCCTAGGTCTTGGGCATTGGACTGGGTAGGCTCACCCGATAGGTCCAGGAATCATCCCCACGTCAGTAGCCCCCGAGTGTTTAGTCGACTAAGAATCAGTCGGGTGGGCACTCAGAGTCCGTTCTTGATTTCTTCGATTTGTTATTCAGTCGTCTCGTTTTGAGGGTGTACACCCTGTGCACGATGCGCTTTCCCATACTCGAGTATCGAGTGGTAAATGTGCCTGGTGTTGGCTGTTTTCGCAGAAGGATGTGGCTCAGTCGCTTGGCTCTCCCGAAAGACCAGGGCCAATTAATTGCATCTAGGGCAAAAACGGTTCTGGCCTACACGAATTCGAGACCTCCGACTCGAATCCGGCGAGGTGATCGTTGCGACTGGGCCGTGGAGGTCTTACCGAGTCGAACTTAAACTAAAGGGGTACCTGGCGCGTCCGCTAGGATTTTTCTTCGTGTTGTTGACACAGGAAATTTACCGGTGGACGCAGCTTGAGTGTGATTCCAGGCCCAAAATAGAGATCCTTGGGTCTTACCTTCGTACTCTAAAGAATACGGCATCCGGATGTGCCTAGTCGGCCGAACGATCCAGGATAAAGATGTGTAAATACATCGTCTGGTAGAGTTGCGGGAGCCGCACACTCGCGATTTTACCTTAATCATGTTCTTGCGATTCTTCGGGTGAAGAGATCTTCCTTCTTTATCTTGTGCGAAAGAGATTCCGCGTTATGAAGTTTACGCGAGAGAAATTTTGTCTTGATGTGCCCATACGAAAGAGATTTCGTGTCAGGGTGACTATGCGAAAGAAATTTCGCGTCTTGATGTGCCCATACGAAAGAGATTTCGTGTCAGGGTGCTTATGCGAAAGAAATTTCGCGTCTTGATGTGCCCATACGAAAGAGATTTCGTGTCAGGGTGCTTATGAGAAAGAAATTTCGTGTCTTTGATGTGCCCATATGAAAGAGATTTCGTGTCAGGGTGCTTATGCGAAAGAAGTTTCGCGTCTTTGATGCTCATACAAAAAAAAATCGTGTTAGAATGCCCATACGAAAGTAATTTCGTGTTAGGGTGTCCATGCGAAAGAAATTCCGCGTCTTGATGGTCATACGAAAGAGATTTCGTGTTAGAATGCCCATACGAAAGAGATTTCGTGTTAGGGTGTCCGTGCGAAAGAAATTACGTGTCTCTATGTTCATACGAAAGAGTTTTCGTGTCGTGAGGTACTCAATGACGTCATCACGCACTTGCCTGCACTCGCCTGCTCCCGATGGGACGTGACGAAGTGGGGCAGAGCGCGCGGGGCCCATACGAAAGTAAATTCGTGTTAGGGACTCACGATTTTCCTTTGGACGTGTAACAACTGTTGTCTTTTGTTTCAAGTGATGTGTTTGTACATCGTAGTGCGGAGTCTTGGTTTTTGCGGGAGCCGTATACTCACAATCTTCTCCCCGCTGCGTGGCGACTGCCTTTTTGTTTGAGGATTCCGAAGAGAAATAAGCATGCTGGCTGATAGTGGCGTGATGTCGTGGTGCACTGAGCACTTGTTCTGCCTCCCTATGGGACGTGGCGAGAAGTGTCAGAGACTAGTCGTGTCAGAGTCAGCGCGGTGGAGGTGTACTCGACACGGTGGACGGAGTCGACGCGAAAAGTCGTGTAGGTGACGCGGACGCTCATCCACGGAGTCCACACAAGAAGATGGACCCGAAAAGTCTTCAATCTGTTCTTATTTCGCGAATTGGCCCGCGCTGTCGTATGCGTCTCGTCGAGACGAACAAGTTTGATATTTTACTTTTCTTCATCCGAGTTAATATGCGGTTTGTACGACCACAATAAGGGTCTGGACGAAGAAATCTGGCAGAGCTCCTCAAATACGCGGCCAGCGTGTTAGATGCTTCCGACGCGGTAGTACGTCGAGTGCGCGTGTAGCGCTCGTCGGTGGCACGACCAGCACTCCCGATGGGAGTAGTCCCCGAATCTATGTGTGATTATTTGTAATCGGGCATAGACTCAAAGATCTTCCAACGTTGCTTCTTTGATTTATCGGGTGCATGGCAGTGCTCCCGATGGGAGTAGCCCCCGAGGCTATGCTCGACTCGCAGAGTCGGGCATAGGCTCAACTTGTTCTGAAACTAACCCCTTGTGCTTGTCTTCTGTTGGCTCGCGGAGGAGGACATGCGTCGACTCCCGGAGAAGGGTATGTGTCGACTCCGAGCGGAGGATCTGTGTCAACTGTCGACTCCGAGCGGAGGATATGTGTCGAATGTCGACTCCAAGGATTGCGTCGACTCCGAGCGGAGGATATGTGTCGACTCCGAGCGGAGGATGTGTCGACGTTGTGGTTTCTGCGTTGCAGTTGCAGCCATATAATCGGATGTGGTTAAATAATGTAGCAGTAGTGCTGTGTATAGCAAAATGTACGGAACAAATTGTTGCTCGGGTTAATCTTGGTTGTGAACCAAGAATTTATCGACTCGCAGAGTCAATATGTCCTATTGGTAGGCAATGATTTGACCCTACGCGACACTTTTGCATCGTATGTTGTGCCCTTTCGTTAGCCTGCCATCCATTGTCTATGCTTCTTGCCGACCTGTCAGTTGCTGCTGCAAACCGGGTCGGAGTCAAGGGTCAACGGCAGGCAGTATCAGCTACTCGGGTTGTAGCGTGTAAATGTGGTAGTGTAACACGCAGAATGACGGGTGTCGAGTATACATGTAGTTTACGGGGCGCAACCCCCGAGTGTCAGGTGTAGCTTCACAGCAGATTAGAAATACATAAAAAAACGTAAATATGTCGACTCGTATGAGAGGAACTTATTTTTGTATGACACTGCCGTAGTCGACGAGATGGTGCCGAGTGATATCGTCGGAATCGATGAACCGGACTCGTGTGTCGAGTGCGGCGAGTGCGGCTGTTTCGTGCCTCAGCCCCCGAGTGTCGAGTGCGGATGCGGCGAATTCTCGAGTGCGTATATTTTGCAGCACAGCCCCCGAGCAACGAGTGTGGCTACGGTGAAGGACAGCCTCGAGACGCTTAGTCGAGAGGATTCGATGTAACGGAGTTGTGCGGCGGAGTCGAGATGTTTTCCGGAAGGACCCGACGAGGCGGACCGAGTCGACGCGGCGGAGTCGCGATGCTTCCTGAAGGACTCGACGCAGCGGACCAAGTCGACGCGGCGGAGTCGAGATGTTTGTCCAAAGGACTCGACGCGGCGGACTGAGTCGACACGGCGGAGTCGCGATGTTTGTCCCAAGGACTCGACGAGGCGGACCGAGTCGACGTGGCGGACTAAGTCGACGTGGCAGAGTCACGATGTTCGTCTGAAGGACTCGACGCGACGGATCGAGTCGATGCGGCGGAGTCGCGATGTTTGCTCGAAGGACTCGACGCGGCGTACCGAGTCGACGTGGCGGAGTCGCGATGTTCGTCAGAAGGACTCGACGCGGCGGACCGAGTCGACACGACGGAGTCGCGAGGATTTGTTGTGTGTACACGGAGGAAAATGTTGATGTAGAGCCCCCAAGAACTATTATGGCGAGTCTCCATGTTTTGTTGACGTTTCTCGGTCTTTGTGTCGACTCGCAAATTGCCGAAATAGGATCCGGATCCGCGATTCGAATTCGCGAACTCGCAGAGATCCAAAACGTGTCACAGTGCGCGAGCCCGCTGACGGAGATCTAACCGTTGGAATTGGCTCAAAAAGACGGAGTGGTGTGGGATTATATTATGCAGCTGTTCAACGGTGTGATCTTCGAATTGATGTCCGAGTCGACTGTGAGAATTGTTTTCACAAAGTCGCGTGGAGTTCCGTGAGATTCTAACAGGCTTTGATGTTCGGGTCATCCACGGAGATCTAATCGTCGGAATTCGCCGATTCTTTTTGGAACCGACAGATAATTTGATTTCGCATCTTTCCACTGAAGGAATTTTCCAGATGAGTTTCGAGTCCCCGTTGATGGCCTCCGCAATATGTACGTTGCTGCTGTCCTGTAGCCTGCGCGTGAAGAACGATGTCGATGTGGACGATGAAGGCCATGCGCGATGCCGGCGAGTGCTCGATGAAGTTGAAGGACCCAAAGTAGATCGAATCCGTGGGGGTCAAGGACCCGAAGCTTGATGTATATGAGGCCGGCGAGACCGTATATCCAGCGTGTGTCGTTCCCACAGACGGCGCCAATTGTCGAAGAGTCGTATCAACAAATCCCTCGGATGATCCGGTAGGGTTTCGAGTAGAGGAACGATGTACGCGCTGGTGATCTCGACGGCTAACAAGGAGGCAAGATTTACCCAGGTTCGGGGCCCTCATAGAGGTAAAACCCTTACTCCTGCTTGTCTTATCTGTATTATGACGAGATAGTCGAACTGTTACAATGGCGATGCCATGGTGGTGTGTACGGGGTGTCCCGTGTATTGTCTAGTCTAGGTGTGGCTTGTATCTTCCTCTTCTCTTGTCTAGATTGGATCCCTATATTGGATGTCATTTTTCTCTCCTACCTCCTGGCTTTATATATGCATCCAGGAGGGGGTTACATGAGTCCTAGTAGAGTACGTATAGGAGTTCTTGTCTTGACCCGCAAGTCTTGCGGGTGGGCTTCTGTTGGGCCTTCTGGAACCGCGGGATATCACCTGTCTTTGGGCCTAGGTCTTGGGAGTTGGACCGGGTAGGCTCACCCGATAGGTCCAGGAATCATCCCCACGTCAATAGGATAATTGTATATGACTTCCTTTGCTAATAACAATCATAATGGCTTTTTGTTACGCGCTATGGTCGGGGTAGCCAACAGTGAATTGTCACTGTCACGGACCCTCTTGGAGTGATTTTCATTATGCCTTGTAAGATCATGATTTTAATTGTAATCTTTTAACTTGTGAGTTCTATGTTACGGTTTTCTGGCACTTCCACCATCCATATTTGCTGGCCTCTTCGGTACTGAGCATTGCTCATTCTCGCATTGAGAGTTGGTGCAAACTTCACCAGTGCATCCAAACCCCGTGGAAGAACTTTGTTTTTCTACACATAAGCCAAAATTTATCTTCCTCAAAACAGCCACCATACCTACCTACCATGGCATTTCCATAGCCATTCCGAGATATATTACCATACAACATCCATCATCATTATGTTACTTTTCATGCTTCATTGTTATTTTGCATACTGCTACACTGGCAGGATCATTTAGTTTTATATACATCAGATATTTCAGTTTGAGTTATGAGTACTAAAAGTGTGATGATTCATTGTAAAATATAGTGTTACCCCTACTAGTGAGGTTATATATTAAAAAAATAAAAAAGGAGAAAAGCCTAAAAAATTAAAAATTAAAATAGAAAGAGGCAAAAGAGAGAAAATAAAGAGAGAGGGGGCATCACTACTATCATTTATTCCATACTTCTGCTTGTTTAGCATCATTACTTCAGTTTGGTGAGAGTTTTCATATTATGACTTGCACAACTATGTGGGGAAATTACATTATAGAACTTGGCTTGTATATTCCAATGATGAGTCTCCTCGAAAGAGCTCTAGATCTTCGTGAGCAAGCAAGTTGATGCACCCCCACTAGTTCCATTGGAGAGCTTCCATACACTTATAGCTCTATGTGCATTCGTTGTGTGGCAATCACTACTCCTTGCATAACTTCGATTATAAGACTTTCTCTTGTCTAATGATCACCTTAAGTTGTGTGAGACTTTCTTCCATTGACCATCCAAACCCCCCATAATGTTCTTTTAGCCACAACATCCTGGTGCCGGGAACCAATACAGAACGCTTGCTTGTTTTGAGTGCACAATTATTTGAATGATTTTCCTATGAGCATATTGTTGTCAATTGACTTGAACCTAACAGGAGTTGTTGTAAGAGTTTGATCCCTTGGATGATTATATTGTTGTTCTTGATGCTTAAATCATCTTTAATATAATTTGCATAGTTGATTGTCTTTTAGTATTGATTCATTGAAAAGTTTTACTTCGTTCTTCTTAATGGTTTATACATTATTCTATTTGATATAAACTATAAACCACAACTTTTATTCATTTGATCCTAGTTTACATGCTTTACATTACCATGATGATCAAGTTTATGTTGGTAGCATGTCACCTTAGAAATTATTTGTTTTGTCGTTTACCTACTCGAGGACGAGTAGGAACTAAGATTGGGGATTTTGATACGTCATAAACGTATCCTTAATTTTTTATGTTCCATGTTGTTTTCGTGCCATAGGCTACATGTTTTCCTTACACTTTATGTCATTTTTATCGATTTCCCGGGACTAACCTATTGACAAGATGCCACAGAGCCAGTTCCTGTTTTCTGTTGTTTTTAGTTTCAGAAAAGTTGTTCTTGAAATATTCTCGAAATTGGAAGATTCAAAAGCCATAAGTCTTAGAAGTCCCGGAGGGTCAAGGAAGTCCAAAGGAGACCCGGAGGGGGGCCCCAGAGCCCCCACACCATGCCTGGGCGCGGGTGTACCCCTAGCCGCGTCGGGAGGTGGTGTCGGCCCCTCGGGCGCCTACCGCCATCGCCCTTTCGCCTATATATTCCCCCCGATGCATAAACCCTAGGGAGATCAACCTTTTTCCACGAAAAGTTTCCTAGCTCCGCCGCCGCCGGCGACAAGTTTCGGGGGACAGAAATCTCTGTTCCGGCACCCTGCCGGGACGGGGAAGTGCCCTCGGAGCCATCTCCAACGACTCCACCGCCATCTTCATCGTCATTGTTGTCTCCCATGATGAGGAGGGATTAGTTCTCCCTCGAGGCTGAGGGCTCTACCGGTAGCTATGTGTTTCATGTCTCTCTCCCATGGTGTGATCTTTATGTGATCACGAGCTTTGTAATCTAGTTGAATAAGTAGATGTTACTCTTCATTTGTTATGCTAATCAAGTGGTTTTGTTATGAGATCTCCGTAGACACTTTGATCACGTGTAAAGGTGACAGTGTGTGCACCGTGTGGTTTAGCATGATATTATGAAATTGTGGTGTTTGTCTAGTACCTTCTAGGGCGCTCATAGTGACAGCGTGGGGTTAACTAGACATGGGAATGCGACTTTGAGGAGTATTTTTACAGCCCTACACAATGAATTGGTGTTTGTTATTCAATCGGAAAGTGGTTCGGAGTAGCATAGTGAAGAGATGATATTTATGCATTCAATTATGTTATTATTGTTGAGAGTGTTCAATAGTGAAAGTATGATCCCTAGGCCTTGTTTCTAAGCATTGAAACACCGTTTTCCATCAGTTCTGCTACATGTTTGCTTGCTGCCATTTTTTCAGATTGCTATTATCACTTATAATCATCCATATTACTTGTATTTTACTCTCTCTTCGCCGAACTAGTGCACCTATACAACTGACAATTGTATTAGGTTTGTTGGGGACACAAGAGACTTCTTGTATCGTAATTGCAGGGTTGCTTGATAGGGATACCTTTGACCTCTTCCTCCCTGAGTTCGATAAATCTTGGGTAATCCACTTAAGGGAAACTTGCTGCTATTCTACAAACCTCTGCACTTGGAGGTCTAACGCTGTCTACAAGAATAGAAGCGTGCGTAGACATAAAGTATGCATATTATACTCAGAATGACAACTATTCTATCTTAATGGGTGCATAAAGTAAGGAGATGAAGACTCAGCATAAAATTAAATAAAGGCCCTTCATAAAGGGAAGCAGGGATTACTCATGTGCTAGAGATTTTTATTTAATAAAACAGAGGCAATGAAAAAAAATTGAGAGAGGTGTGTGTCTATGTCAACGAATGGTAATGAAAAACTTATCATAATCCATGACATGAAAAGTGTTTATACTTTTGAGAGTTTCCATTACCATTTTTCTTTTGCTTGCACTCCCCCTCGCCCCCCCCCCCCCCCCCCCACACACACACACATTTCCTTTCACAAACCAGAGGTAGATGTATCCACTGCTGCCCACCAGCATTCATCAAACCATGGGGAAGTGTCTTTTTTATTATTTGAGTTCATATTATTTGGCACCACCTCTCTGCAATTTAGATAGGCACAGATTCTATACCCATAGTATGAAATCAGGGAGAAGAACTTCTATTGACATAAACCATGATGAACTTTTCATGAAAGGAACACAAAATAGGTTAATAATTTTGAAGGTTTAAAGGCAGCACATGAGAAATTTACTTGGAGTGGCAGTGAAATACCACATATAGGTATGTACACATTAGAAAACTTTGGTTTTGGGGAGTTGGATGCATGAGTGGAGCTCATACTCAATACATGTGAAGGCTAGCAAGGGAATGGGAGGGACCAACTAAGAGAGCAATAACGGCCATAACCATGAGTAGCAACAAAACGTTATTAATCAAAGCATCAAGTGATATTACAAGTCAAAAACTAAATGATCATCAAGGCTAGAGGTGACTTTGTTTATAGTCATAATATGGTGTGAGCATGTGCCAAGTCAATCGAGATAAATCATTCTAAGAAGAAATACCGCAATACCATGCTTCAATATAAGGAAACAACACATGATTTAATTTCAATGGCACATTAAGAACTCTCAGCTATTTGCGACTAGTCATGATACATCATATACTACTAAGCACGCAATTAAAATAACATCTAACATGGCATGTCAAAGTCTAAGCCACAGTCAAAATAAGCTTCCTATTGCACCACTATAAGCATGAAACATTTTACTCTTCACCAAAACCAATCAACTTATTTGAAACAACTCTCAAAGCAAATAATCATAAAATACCAGAGAGCTAATCATACATAACTTAAGCAAACCAACAAGCTTTGAACACAATTTGAGTGAAAACAAGAGATAAACATAGTACTAGCAAAAAATGAACACTCACAGAACAATAAGAGTGAAAACTAGAGTGTTCTAGGCAATAAAAACAAAGTGTATTTCTCTCCAAACTAAAAATTGCTAGGATCCAACCATAAACTACAACAAAGAAGACAAAACAAAACTGAAAGCAAAATAAAATGACGCTCCAAGAATAACACATATCATGTAAAGGAATAAAAATATAGTATTTTGAAAGAAACCTCATATTTTTGTTGATGAAAAAGAGGATGCCTTGGGCATCCCCAAGCTTTGACGCTTGTACTTCTTGGATATGTCTTGGGGTTATGATACGTTGCAAACGTATCTACTTTTCCAAGCACTTTTCTTATTGTTTTCCCTCACATTTGCATGATTTGGATCAAACTAATACGGACTAACATTGTTTTCAGCAAAATTGCCTTTTGTGTTTATTTGTCCATAAATTCAACTTCCCCGGAAAATTCCAGAAAAAATACGAAAATGTATTTCTCCCCGGAAAACTCTCGGAGCCAAAGGGCAACTAGAGTGGGGACTCTGGGCCCCTAGGAGGTCGCGGCCCACCCCAGGGTCCCCTTTGTCCATATTACTCCTTCGTCCCCAAAAACTCCATGACCCCGAAGTATTTTCCAGAAAACGATCCGCATCTCCGCCAACACCCGAAACCCTAGTTTGGGAGACAGAAGTTCCTGTTTTGGCATCCTACCGGGGCGGGGATTCGAGGGGGTCGGTGCCATCGTCATCGCCATCACCTCTTAATCACCCCTCCATGATTCTCCCTTCGATGTTGAGTAATTCCATGTTGTAGGCAGAGGGGGTGGTAGGGATTGGATAATGTAATAGATCACGTGATTGTTAGGGCTTGATGCCTAGTATCCACTATTGTCGTTTATTGTCATTGTTGCAACTTGGAGTGCTTAAATCTTGTCACTTAGGGCCCGAGGGCCATGATTTAAGATCTAAACATGTTATGTTTTCATGATATAATTTTTGTTTTGGATCATATCTGCTGGTTGTATACACTTGTTTTTTTATGGAACCCGAGACCCCAAGGTGACATGGTTGGGATATCAAAGTGGATGGACTCTAGTTTGAGCATTACATGTTTCCACCGCATGTTAATGCTTTTCTCTAGTGCTTGGTAGAACATGCACCTTAATTACCATCAGTTCCTTTTTGGCCCCGCGGCAACGGGATGGTAGGACGAAAGATGGTGTGCAAGTTCTTATTGAAACCATGTACGACAATTCTCGGGAAGCATGGCTATGATAGTCTGTGACTTGGATACTCTCTTATATATTTGTGCTGCCCTTTGTTAGCTCTATTACATGGTTAATATCATTCATGAACCACCCTTACATCCATCCCTATGCCTACCGTGTTTTTAGCACTGCTACTTATTCTGTTTTCATTCGTTGTTACTATTGATACTACTATTTTCCTTCTATCGCTATTATTAAACTATTGTAGTTGTTATATTACTACTACAACTAATGGATTGTGTGAAGCAAGATAGTTTTCAGGTGCAATTAAATTGAGAACTCGATTGTTAACTCTTATAAATATTCTTTGGCTCCCCTTGTGTCGAATCAGTAAATTGGGCTATATTTACCCTCGAAGACTGTTGCAATCTTCTACACTTGTGGGTCACCAAGACTATTTCCTGGCGCCGTTGCCGAGGAGCATATCTTTATTTGTAAGCTCACTCGAGAATTATATTGTTCGAAAAATTTTATTGTCCATCATGGTAAAGATTACTGGTCCAAAGGTTCCAATATTACCTTCCACCACAAGCAAAGGTATAACTCTGAACACCGTTGTTGCACTAGATTCGCCTTCTATTTTGAGTAAGCTTGTTACTCCTTCGCATGCTTCATGTTCTATTACTGCTGAGTCTGATATTATTTCTGATGAATATGATGATGCTTCTACTATGCTTGATACCTCTATTCCTCTAGGTTCCTTTGTAGACACCCAAATTGCTAGAGCTAGAGAAATTGAACATGCTGAAATTCTTGATAAATTGTTATCTACTCCCGAACAATCACCTGAACAACCTGATAATAATGGAAGTGACTGTTTAGAGTAAACTTATACACTTTATGATAACTTCTATAAAGAGTGTATGAGTTATGAAACTGCTCCTGATCCTGAGACTTTTAAGAAACTGCTTGAGAAACATTCCATGAAAAACAAGTTTTCGCCTGATCCTAAATTTGCTAAATCTCCCGTGGACATTAGAGATGAGAAGTTTAGCTTTTGTGTTGATCTTTCACTCATTCCTATGGTTGAAACTGAACCCTTTGATGGTATAGAAAATAATGATGTCGTATCCCACTTGACTAAATTGTTTGAGATTGGCATGTTGTTTTCTAATGAAGATTTGATAAAAGGGTATTATGCTATTAAGTTGTTCCCTTTCTCATTAAAAGGGAATGATAAATTGTGGTATGATAATTTGCCTTATGGTTGCATTAAGACTCCTCAATGTTAGACTCGTGTCTTTTGCGAGAAATATTTTCCTGCTCATATGTAACATGCTGCCTTACATAAGATTTTAACTTCAAGTAATTGGCGGATGAGAAACTCCCTAAAGCTTGGGGGAGGTTTTGAGCTACTCTAAAGGGTAGACCTTATCATAAAATACCTAAGAACAAGCTTATTGATATATTTTATAATGGACTAACCACTGAATCTAGGACATACCTGGATAGTTGTGATGGTTGTATTTTCAGGGAACGAACTATGGAAGAAGGTGAAGAATTATTGGGTAATATAGCCAAGAACCATGATGATTGGGATATTCCTGAACCTACTCCATTTCCTATGCCCAAGAAAATAGGAGTTCTTTTCCTTAATCCTGAAGACATGCAAGAAGCTAAGAAATCAATTAAAGAAAAGGGTATTAAATCTGAAGATGTGAAGAATCTACCTCCAATTGAAAATCTATATCAGCCTACCACTCACCCCCCCCCCTATGGTAGAGGTACATTATCTTTACAAATTGAATGCTAGTGATATTCCTTATGATAAACCTCCTAAACAATGCTTAGATGAATTTGATGGTTTCATTGTTAAACAAACTCATTTTAATGCACAGGTGCAAAGTCAATTGAATGATAATTCTATGTGTATCAAAAATTTGCGTGCTACTTTAGGAAGAATTGTTAATGATGTTAAATTTTTTGTTAAAGACTTTGAAATGATCCATACTCAATTAGAGAAACTTACTAAAGTACAAAAAGATTTATTTGCTGACATGTGTGGTCAAATTAAAGAACAAGCTTGTAGTGTTAAAACTAGAGGTGGTGCTTTCACTCAGGATCCTCCCTATCCTGAGAGGCACCCAAAAAGGCTTGAGAAAGACTCCCAAATGCTAGATGAAAATGTTGTAGCTCGCCGAAAAAGAAAAATAAGAAGAAACATAAATGAATTATAGATGCTAATGATATTAGTAATTATGCTAATAAAGAAAATATAAAGATCATAATAGTATATCTATTTATGATGTTGAAACTGAGAGTGGTAATGAACATGACAATAATAAAAATTATGCTTCCAACAAGGAAGAAAGTGAAGTAGAACCTGAGAACCCTCCTAAGAACAAAAAATATGACAAATAAGGTTTTACTGCTAGGAAGCATGGTAAATAAAAAGAGCCTTGGGTGCAAAGACATATGTCTTTTCCTAGTAAGTCTCTCAAAGGTAAAGAAGAAGAACTATAATAAATTTTTTGAGTGGATGAGACCTCTGTCCTTGCAAATTCCTTTGACTGATGCTATTAAGTTAACTCCTTATTCCAAGTATATGAAATATATTGCTACTAATAAGATGAATATTCTTAATGATGAAATTTGCACTATGCTTGCTAATTATTCCTTCAATGGTCAAATTCCTAAGAAGCTTGGAGACCCAGGTATGCCTACCGTTCCTTTCTCTATCAAAAATAATTATGTGAGAACTGCTTTATGAGATCTTGGTGCTGGAGTTAGTATTACGTCTCTCTCTCTCTCTCTCTCTCTCTATCTCTCTTTATAAGAGGCTCTATTTGGATAAATTGATTCCCACAGATATCTCTTTGCAAATGGGTGATAAATCGAATGCTATTCCTATTGGCATTTGTGAGTATGTCCATGTCCAGGTTGCTAATTATTTAATATTAACTAACTTTGTTTTGTTGGAAATGCCTGAGGATGAAAATATGTCTATTATTCTTGGGAGACCTTTTCTTAATACTACGGGGTTGTTATTGATTGTAATAAAGGGAAGATAACTTTCAATGTCAATGATAAAAAGCATAATGCTTATTTTCCAAAGAAGATTGATAAGAAATATGGTCTAAACTCAATTGGAAATATTGAGACCATCAAGATTGGAGAATTCTATTGTCACATTCCAGTGCCACAAAATATTATGAAACAATTATTATTGGGCATGTATCTATCAAAATTGAGGTAACATGATTGTTTCAGTGAAGTGCAAGGTTTTATTTCATCTAAAATTGGTTTGGTGACAAGAATTGATCAACCTTGTTAACAAATTGATTTTGATTGGATAAAATTATACTTTCACCTTGTTATTCTCTGTTTCCACATTGTTATTTTTTTGTTTCCATCTCTCTGTTTCCCTCTTGTTATACTTTGTTTCCGCTGTCTTATTCTTTGTTTCCCTCTTGTTATTCTTTGTTTCCACCTTGTTATTTCATGTTTCCGCTTGTTATTTGCATTGTAGCATGTATTACAACTTTTGTAGTATTAGTTTTGGTTTTGTTATTCATCACTTTGTAAACATTTTTCTACGTTATAATCATTCGTTAAAATTTTGGAATCATCCAAAAATAAAAGTTTCGCAAAAAAATTCAGAAAAAATTCATATTATTTTTTATGTAAAGGGAGGGGCAGTGTTGCGCCTAGGGCAACCCGGCGGGACCCACCAGTCACCCGGGAGGGTGGTGGCTGTGGCCACCTCTTAGGCTGCGTTTAGGAGGATCCTGGGGGCCCAAGGACCCACCGCTGAAGTACCTCCTCCTCCACTCTTTCTCTCTCCCGAGTAACTCCATTACTCCAGGAAAAATTCGAGTTCTTGTTGTTCTTCCTCGGATTTTTTGATCTACTTATTTAGCCACGCATTTGTGCTAAAATTTGATACATCTCTTCTCCGGTATGTAACCTCTCGGTCTATACTCGTAGAATTTTGATTGGTGTTGTATATCTTGAATATTTTGCTGCACTAGGTGGCTGGTTATTTGAGCTAGCATGCTTGTTTTCAGCTGATTTAAATTGTTTTGGTGCATGTATTAGTTCCCTTAAGGTTGCTAGAAGTGGTCTCTTATAATATTTATTCTTGTAGTTAACTTTTATTATACCTGCTAATTTTTTTAGAATAGGAGTATGAGGAAAGCAATGGGCTGGCTTAGTAAAACTTTCAAGAGTACACAAAACGAAGCACCACCCCCGGAGGAAGACATTGCGGATTTAAGCTTGCTGAACTTTGATGCATTAGAGGATGTTCGAGCATCTTCATATCCTTGCGATGATCTTCTACCATCCTTAGGCATTAGCACGTCGTTCTATAAACTCGTTTTTAATGGAGGTTTGCGGGATTTGATGAAACTAGCAGTGGACCAATATAGATGGCTCACTTACATATTTGTGAAAACTTTTAACTTCTATGATAATGGTGCTAGCCCATAAGTAGAATTTTTTCTTTATGATAGAAAGATAAGTATGTCTCTTGAGGATTTTTGCAAGACTATTGGAGTAACAAATCAAGGATACCGTGGGAAGATAACAAACCAATCTGAACTTCAGGATTTATATTCGAGACTCTGCCATCAAGGCAAGAAGAGTAAACAATACAATAAGATCTCTTGTATTCACCACCATGCGGTCGGATATTTTGCATATTATCTCGCTAAAGGTATCCTTGCTAGAGAAAACACTAGTACTGCTTCTAGTCTTGATTTGACATTATGCTCGTTGGTGTAGAGAAGAACTATTCTTTTAGAATTGGTGCACAAATTGCTAGGAGTCTTGATAATAATTCTTCTAAGGGGCGCACTTTTCGAGGGATTATTGCCTCTCGAGTTTTCTTTGCTCAAAATAGTATACCTTTATATCCTAACAACGAATTGCTTTCTTCTGGAAGACTAGATTTTAATACTCTCGCAACACACTCTTTCTTCAAGTCCAAGTGCACCCCTAGAGATTTTAATTATATGGTTTTATTTGAAAAGGAGGAAAAGAAACCTCGCTTTGTTTGTTTGCCTGCACCTTGTTTGTTTGATGATCCCAGGAACATGTGGTCCTTTTCTGAGGACGTATTGGATGGGTACCTTGCTTTGGAGATGTCAGAGGACCCAGCTGCTCAGGAGGAGGAGCCCCCGAGGCCATCATCTTTTGCGTACATGGAGGACCCATCCTCGTTTTATTACGATGGAGGATCCTCATCTCAGCCACCTTCGATGGACAGACTCTCGCTGCAGCAGGTGGTGTGGGATATGCATGTCACCCCGTATTAGTAGTGCGAGTACATGCAGCAGCAGCACGACACGTCGGGATGGAACCCGTGGGACCAACATCATCCATAGGCCAAAAGCCAAAGTTTGGGGGAGTGTGTATAAGGTGACACTTGTTTTATGATTTCTATTCATTATTTTTCTTGGCGTATTACTTGATACTTTGCATATTCTTTTAGACCTGATAGTATTTGTTTCTTATCTTGTTTTCACTTGTTAGTTGTTTTCTTCCTCGTGTTCTCTTTCTTTTCAATTTACTTTGTTTTTCTCTCTCTTTGTGTTCTTTTTTTTTCTATTGAAAAACCTAAAAATATTTGTAACTTGTTGTTTCCTCGTTTTTATCGCTTATTCAAAAAACAGCAAAAACATTGTTCTTGTTCTTTTCATTTGGTTTTCTTCTCTCTTCTTCTTTTCCTTCCTCTTGCTTTCTTGTTTCTCGGGTTTCCCTTGTTCTTTTCTCTTTGTATTTTCTTTCCTCTTTGTTTGTTGTTCTTCAAAACTCAAAAACAACAAAAAGATTTCCTCGTTTCTATCTATTTGACCTTTTGAAAACAACAAAAATATTTTCTTTTCTTCTTGTTCTTATATAGTTGTTTGCAGAGTTCAGCTCATGTCCATGGTGGTTCTTGTACTTTATTATTATTATAATCTAGTTATGCAAGGGGCAAGGAATTAATGACAATATGTGATGAAGTGGAGGAGATCAGAAAGTTGTTTTGAACTCTTTTCTCTTCATTTTTGTACATATTTTTATTCGCATGATCTTATATTAGCTTGTCATGAGCCGTATGTATAGCATTGCTTTTAGTAGTTCATGCTTTCTTATGATTAGTCTCAAATGATTAGGAGTGCTCATGTGTTATTAGCATTTCACATGTGTTGCTTTTCTCATAAGACGGTATGGTTTGTTGGTATTCCCCTCTGAAGAACTCACTTCGATCGAATTGGCACATGTTCACACATGGAAGACTATACAGAAAGTCAATTTAAGCCTCGTCGATCTCTTATTTTCAGAGTTATAATATTACATTCATGCTTTATTCAATGTTTTTTTGTCGCAATTCATGATTATGACCGTTGTTGCTCTCCTAGTTGGTCGCTCCTAGTATTTTACTAGCCCTCACACCGTGTTGATTATGACCTCCACTCGTGCATCCAACTCCGGAAACCAAAGTTTTCCAATGTGTCCACCATACCTACCTATATGTGGTATTTAACCGCCACTCCAAGTAATTTTTTGTTGTTCTACCTTTAAACCTTCAAAATTATAACCTGTCTTGTGTTCCTGTTTTAGCTCAGGAGGAAGTAGTTTAAAGTTTATTATGGTTTTCTCAAGAAAATTTCTTCTTCCCTATTTCACCCGGTGAGTATGGAATATATGCTCATCTAAATTTGCAAGAGAGATGGTGCCAATTAATATAACAAAAAGGCACTTCCCCATGGTTTGAGGAAAGCTGGTGGATACCCGTGAACACGTCTAGCCCTGGTTTGTGAAACAAATGTGGGGGGGTGCCAAACTAATAAAACAACGGGAACCGTTCTCAAAAGTCTAAACAGTTTTCTTGACATGGATTATGATAATGTTTTGATTACCATTCGTTGACATAGACATACACCTCTCTCAAAATTGTTTTCAATGCCTCTTTTTGTAAAATAAAAAGCTCTAGCACATGAGTAATCCCTGCTTCCCTCTGTGAAGGGCCCTTATTTTACTTTTATGTTGAGTCTCTATCTTCTTACTTTATGCACAAATTAGGAGAGCATGATTATCATTCTGAGTATAATGTGCATTGTCCCAAAATATTATTGTCTATTGCATGTTGATAGTATTCTTTCTCCTGAAATTACTATATGTAATCACCACTTGAGCTTCAGAGGTACCATGGCATTTATGTTATTCTAAACAATTAAGGGAAAGCGGGATACCATCTTACTGTGCTTTCTTATGACCTTTGCAACCTAGTTGATGTTATAATTTATATGGTTTACCCTTAGTTATTTGTCCACTTTTCATGAGCTCGAATGATTTCGTAAGCTTTATAATCCTCATAGCAATTATCATGTACTTGTTAAAAACTAATCATGGAGTAGTCTTATGTGCACCACATGAATTGAAAAGTGTTTTTCAAAGCTTTCTTTATTGCGTCTAGTTTGTCAACTAAATTTCTTGAGGACAAGCAATAAGCTAAGCTTAGGGGAGTTGATACGTTGCAAACGTATCTACTTTTCCAACCACTTTTCTTATTGTTTTCTCTCCCATTTGCATAATTTAGATCAAACTAACACGGATTAACGTTGTTTTCAGCAGAATAACCTTTTTTTTTTGCAGAAATTCAACATCCTCAGAAAATTCCAGAACAAATACGGAAATTATTCTGCCCGAAAAACTCCCAGAGCCAAAAGGGAAACCAGAGGGGGGGGACTCTGGGTCCCCAGAAGGGTGGTGTCCGCAGCCCCCCTATGGTCGCGCCCAAAGGCGCCTGGGATCCTGGGCTTATCCCCAGAGTCCCCTTTGTCCATATAACTCCTCTGTCCCCCAAAAATTCCGAGACTCCGAAATATTTTCCAGAAAATGATCCGCAGCTCCGCAAACACATGAAACCCTAGTTCAGGAGACAGAAGTTCTTGTTTTGGCACCCTATCGGGACAGGGATTCGAGGGGGTCGTCGCCATCATCATCTCCATCACCTATCCATCAAACCCTCCATGATTCCCCCTTTGGTGTGTGAATAATTCCATGTTATAAGCAGAGGGGATGGTAAGGATTGGATGATATTCATCATGTAATAGATCACCAGATTGTTAGGGCTTGATGCCTAGTATCCACTATTGTCGTTTATTGTCGTTCTTGCAACTTGGAGTGCTTAATGCTTGTCACTTAGGGCCCGAGGGCCATGATTTAAGATCTGAACATGTTATGTTTTCATGAATATAATTGTTGTTTTGGATCATATCTACTGGGTGTATACACTTGTTATTGTCTGGAACCAGAGACCCCAAGGTGACATGGTTGGGATATCAGAGGGGATAGACTCTAGTTTGAGGATTACATATTTCCACTGTATCTTAATGCTTTGCTCCGGTGCATGGTAGAGCAAGTACCTTAATTGCCATTAGTTCCTTTTTGGCCCGGAAGCAACGGGATGGTAGGACAAGAGATGTCGTGCAAGTTCTTATTGCAACCACGTACGAAAATTCTCGGGAAGCATGCCTATGATAGTTCGTGACTTGGATACTCTCTTATATATTTTGTATGCCCTTTGTTACCTCTATTACATGGTTAATATCATTCATGCAACACCCTTACATCCATCCCTATGCCTACGGTGTTTTAAGCACTGGTACTTATTTCATTTTCGTTCGTTGTTACTATTGCTACTACTGTTTTCCTGCTATCACTATTATTAAACTACTCCTGCTGTTATATTACCGTTGCTACTAATAAATTGTGTGAATAAAGATAATTTTCAGGTGCAATTGAATTGACAACTCGATTGTTAATGCTTATAAATATTCTTTGGCTCCTCTTGTGTCGAATCAATAAATTGGGCTATATTTACCCTCGAAGACTGTTGCATACCCCTACACTTGTGGGTCATCGGGTGACATGGGCATCCCGAAGCTTGATCTTTTTTCCATCCTTCATCTCATCATATCATTCTTCTCTCCCTACACTTGAAAACTTTCTCCACCTAAAACTTTTTACAATTTTCATTAGCAATGTTAGTGCATCAAAATCATAAATCCACTTGGTTCAGCTTCAACACAAATTTAACACTCCATTTAAAAAATTAGAATCTTATTTTAAGGCTCCTCATAGAGAATCTCAAAAGTAACAGATTAAGATGCAAATGCAAATATTGGTAGAAATCAGTCAAAACAGAACAACTAGTAAAGATGATTTTTTTCGAAATCTTCTATTACTCAAATAAAAAAGGTTTGAAACTAATTAAAGTTAGATAACAACCTGGGGCATGTGTCTATTGTTTTTCAAATCAATCCGACGTTTTGAATAAGAGAAATATTTTTTTGGTAGCAGCCCAGAAATCTGCTTCGGGACAGCAGCTTCCCTAAATCGCACTACCTCTCTATTTGAGGTTACTCATGGCACAAAAACGCAATAAAAATGATAAGGAGCGGTTGTTACAGAGGTAACAACTTCCAAGACACAAAAAGAAAAGAAAAAGAAAACAGGAAAAAAAACAAAATTAAAACAAAGTGGGTTGTCTCCCACAAGCGATTTTATTTAACACCTTTTAGCTAGACATGAAGAAAGAATCAAGTATTATCGAGTTTCTTATCATCAAGATCATCAAAAAATTCTTCAATACTGCGGTTGGTTCTTTTAGGAGGGTTCTCTGAAAAATAAAAAGAAAACACTATGTGAATCAAGAATAATGTGTTTGGCTTATCTCACACTAGATTCCTCCTCTAGAGTTTTAGAAACTCCCCCTTCTTTAGATTAATTAATTTTTGGTGGAGGATTGTTTTGGACATACATAAATTTAGGCTTGCTTCCCACTGTAGCCTATACCTTTTTAGTTTTAAGAGAGGACAAGGTAGACCCCAAAGTTTCTATAACCTCTTCAATTTTGTATATTCTAGATGGTTGATTTTCATTGAATTTTGTAGTTTCAAGGATTTTCACACTTTTGGAAATACTATTTATAGCACCATATAGTTTGTCAACATGCTCAACTAATTTCTTGTCTAGCTCATTTTGTTTCCGAATATTAATTATATTCTCCTCAATAGAATCCAACCTATTTAGCACATGTTCCATAGTGATATCAATTTTAATCTCATCAATAAGAGGATTTTTCACTAGGCTTTCAGTAACATTAAGAGCTTCCAAAGTGTGTGCTCCTAAAAAGTTTCCACCCATTAAAGTGTCAAGTATATACCTATACCAATTGGTGACACCCACATAAAAATTTCTAAGAAAAACAGTTGTGGCTAGCTTTATAGTGGATCTATTTTGAGCATCATTAATTATATACAGAGAATTTTTTAAACTTTCCCCACTTATTTGATTGAAGGTGAGGACCTCATCCTTGGGAGACATAACAAAAGAAGTAGAGCTAGACATGCTAACAAAATAAACTAACAACGCAAACAAAAGACTAGAAACTAGAGTACTAAATTTTTTATTTTTGATAAAGAGAAAGCAAGACTAAACAAAAATAAAATAAGCAAGAACAAAATAAAAGAAAGAGAGTGAAAGTGTGAGACTCCCCCTGCAACAAGCTAGGAGTCCCCGGCAACGGCGGCAGCTAAAGTACTTGATGGTGTGTAGTTGACGGGATACTTCTTGCTGATGATGATTTCGAAATCCCTGGCAACGGCGCCAAAAAAAGTACTTGATGCTGACGTGATCACATGCTCGTTGGGAGACCCAGAAGATATGATGTAGTCTAGCAGAAATTTTCCCCCAGTTGTGGAACCAGGGTTTATCAAACCAGTAGGACTTCATAGTCTTAGAGAAGGTTGCTCGTTGTCTGGTGCATCAACAAGCGTGGAAACTACATACAAAGACAAACTCTCTATTGCCCCAACTTTTCGGAAGGTTGTCAATCTTACGGTCTTGCTGAAAACTAGAGGACTAAACGTATATAGTCTTGAAAAGTAATAAAAGTTAAAAAAAACAGAACAAATTACAAGTGGTGTCTCTCCAAAGAAAACAAACATGATGGGTGAACAAATTGCAACTGGGCAATTCACAAATCATGAACGTATAACAATACTATTATGAAGAGATATAGTTCACGGGTTCTAACATGGTAGGCACTATGTTAATGCATATGGACCGCTATCTAGCACGCATCCATATTTAAAAGTCCACCTCAAGAAAGCTATCCAGCAAATCTCTCTGGTATTATGTTGCAGCAACGAAGTGATTGCTTTGTGTGCAACTGACAAATGCATTAAGAACAAGTACGTAATGTAAGCAGTGGTTCTCGTTCGTAGACAAGAGCACAGTTGTTTTCTCCCTAGTAGCAACAGCACATCCTCCATCCGTCATGTTTCTGTCACTCGAGTACAGATGTAAAGGAGGCATGAACCCACTATCTAGCATATAAACCCTCTCTTGGAGATGAAAACAACTATGTGACAAAATTGATCATATACACCGGAGAGTATTGCAAGACAAGATTAAAACTCTCTACAAATATAAGTGAAGCATCTCAGATTGACATAAACAAAATAATCATAATCTCATGATTCATCATATCCCAGCAAACACAACATGCACAATTACATAACGGTGGTCACGATCATGTGCGGCAGCTCACGAGACTCTAAAATGGAGGCATAGGGGAGAGAGCAACCATCTAGCTACTGATATGGACACGTAGTCCTGAGATGAACTAATCACGTATCTTTCCGGAGGCGATCATAGTGATGTAGAGCCCTTCGATCACGAAGAAGAAGACTAAAGAATATTCGATTTTGTGATACACTTTTATGGGGTATGTTCTGTCCTAGTTGTTTTCAACCTGTAAAAGTGGGGAAAAAAGCAAACTGTAAACAGCTTATACGGGTTGGTATTTTGTGGTGTCTTCTCGGGATGCTCTAAGCGAAGGAAAATATTTCGGGGATGAGAGGCGCAAAGTGGCTACTCTCATCCACCCGATTTTGCCGGACCAGCTCAACCGTTTTTTATAGCTATATTTAAGAATCTGGCTATCCCCAACCATTCTTATCCTCCAAACCAAACATAGGACAAATACTAAAAAGTTAGCTATCCCCAACCAACCAGTGGATAGCCAGTAAACCAAACACACCCTTAATAGAATGGGGTGTTCCATGTCAAAAGAAATGCGGTGGGGTGATCTCTTAAAAAAGATCCGTGTGCATTAATATTCAGGGATCTGTATCAAAACTCCCGGTCATTCTCTTTTTTGAAGAAAAAAAATTGATTTTTTTTTAAGAAACACTTAAAGTATCTCTAACAGACTCTTTATCCTCTCGGCCTTTAAATCCGACATAAGTGGCGTGGAAAACGTGTTTTAAGGCATGATTTCGGCTACGATCGAACAGACCCCACAAAGTCGAGGGGTAAAACAAAATATTCTAACTAAAACAGAATAGTCTGCGCAAAGCCCTTAAAACACGAGATTTTGTTTCAGAATTTCATCAAGTTTGTAATATATGAAATGAAATATGAAACAAATATAAAACTAAAAGACAAATATTTATTAATTTTACAATACAACAATAATCCAACTTACAATAATGATTCAAATCAAAGAATTAAACAAATAATCCAATACAAGAATTTTCATTAATAGAAAGAATGGATCAAATCACACAATCTTGAAATAAAATGAATGAAAACAGCAGATTTTTATTGCTCATGAAGCTGCCCCACGTGCTCAATAAGATCATGTTGAACCTGGGTGTGGGTGTTCGAGTCCTTAATCTGCCGGTAGGTATCAAGGAATGCTTGAATGCGGTCAACGTTTCTAGCTAGCTTCACAGGAATACCGTAAGTAAGGTAAAACCTGGTTGTGTAGGGATGCTCATTAACGGTGTAGTTGCAAGCACAAGCATCATTACTAGCAAAATCCTGGCTAAAAACAAGACCGCTGCAACACATTGTTGTGATTGAGGGTACCGGGCTTATCGAATAAGCAATGTCAGATCCACAAATCTTCAGACGCAGTGGCCTCTAGCACAATTGTTTCATCACGGGTCTTGCCACAATACTACTCGTGCCATCCCTTCAGGCAGTTTTTCCAAGTCTAGTGCATGCAGTTAATGCTCCCTACATTCTCGGCCAACCTCGCCTCTCATTCGCCTCCATAAACATCTTTGTGTCTTCTTCATTGGGTGCTCGAAGATAGGTAGGTCCAAATACATGAATCATCACTTTGGCAAACCTACGCACTGACTCTATTGTAGTATTTCGCCAACGTGAAGATACTCATCGACGTAGTCTGTCGGAATGCCATATGCAATCACCCCCATCGCTGCTGTGATATTTTGATAGGCGCTAAATCCAATTAATCATGTGGTGTTCCTCCGATGGGTAAAGAAGCGAAATTTTACTAGAAAGCTTGCAATATATTTGCAAAGAGAGATTGGCGCATTTGGTGCCTTCTATGGAAGAGATAAGGCGGGTACGTAGGTAGGCTCGACGAAATAGTCTTGCATCAAGAGGTCGTTCCCGAGATGGCGGTTGCAAGGGATGCAAAGGCGGTCGACCTTCGATCCTCGTCATCTCTTTCTCTTCCTATCCTGGAATTCCTTCACGTCGAGAACCACCACCAACACTTGTTTCCGGTGGTTCTCAAGAAGGGTCTCTACGTCTGAGTCAACAGATGAGGACAAATCCTCGAGCAAGAATTATTTGCATGGGCTCAAAACCATCTACAAAAACAAAATATGAGCAGAATATGTCTGCAACATCTATCTTAATCCAACTGAGATTCACACACCGATTATTTAGGGACGGCGGCGATCCAGTGGCAGTCGGTGCAGTTGATCTGAGGCGGCGCCGAGTCAATGGCGGCTCACTCCGTCGGGGCGCGGTCAATTCAGGGAGGAGGTGGCGGCTCCTCCATCGGGGTGCGGTTGAGTCGGGGCGGCAGCGACTCGGAGGCGGGTTCGCGTGGGTAGAAATCAGATATTCAAGGCCAGAATCGTTTGCGGTGGGCGGTAGCCGACGATGACGTCTGGATGCAGAATGGGGGAGGGAAACTATTGTGGGTTGAAATGTCCCTCCCACCAAGGGTTTCCACCCAATAGAGGGCACCATCGGGTCGGTCGTCCAATCCTTTATTTCGTAGGTCGGCGGAGTGTGTGTGTGTGGGGGGGGGGGGAGTTTCCATATCCTTACAAAAAAAATTAAGGGCAACATCGTATAAGGCGGCTGTTCGGGCCGCCTTTTCACGTCAAAACGGTAAAATCGTGGTTAATATGCAGTTGGGAGGGATATCTGGGTTGTTCACACGTGTATTAAGATCCGTGTTAGCTCTTTCTTTCCTCTCAACCAACCTTCTTTCTTATCTCTTAAACCCTATAACCTTTGAATTTGAAACTTTGCAATTCACTTAAACATTTGAGATAGAATAGTGTCAAAGGGGCCGGTCAAAACTTTCCAAAAAGAAAATGTGTTTGCTACTCACTAGAGTTAAAACCTACGCTCGCGGATACGTGGTGTGGCTGATACCGATTCCTCTCTGATAACCCATTTGATACGTACTAGCGATATATCGTGAATAAACCATTTAAAACAATTATTGATACATGTATTGGCTTAAAATCAGATACTGCCCGGCGCAGGTATGTGACGATACCCTAGCTGGACTCCTCTCGTGTTTTAACTCCTCCTCTGGAAGCCCTCGAGCACATTCCTAGCCGCATCCGGCTCCAGGATCCCTCTTCAGTAGCTGGTGTTGACCCAACCACCCGTCCTCTCGAGCATTGCAGCAAGCCAGCAGCTCTTCCCTCCCGCCCCCACCCATACACACACCACCCCGGGCCAGCAAGATTACAAATTAGTGGCACCCCAGACACCTATGCAATGATTTGTTTGAGATTAGAAAAAAATCTACATACTTGTGTCATGTTGAACCGCTCCGAACGACACTCGGGTCGATCCATATTTTGCCCTAAACCAGCGCCCGTTCCCTCCCATGTAGTTTCCTGTTCACGTAAAAAAATTGTAAGTAATGGATGGTACAATATTATGACTTAGTATATATTTAGTAAATATAAACACCTGTGTCGTGTTGCGCACATGAGAACCCTCGCCTTCATTATAGGAGTACCGTTCTCCGTACGGGCTAGCCCGTGGAAAAGGATTCTCCTCCTATTGGAAGCATCATCATACGTGAACAAAATATTGCATATGTGTACAACTAAAAAAATAGAGATATGAAAAAATTATATTTGTTTACTGTAAGATAAGACTTGTGTGTCGTCTTGAAGAAGAGACGAGTCCTGCCTGGGAAATGTTGGCGCGGTATTCCTAACCGACATGGTACGACGCGGATGGATCGTGCGTCGCTGGCTAGTGCCCACCTCACTCGGTCTGGATGATGGCGCTTCCGGCATGTCGTAATCTTGCGGGATAATGTCACCATCTCTCGTGCAACCAAATCTTCTAAGACCGCTCATGGCCCTATTGAAAATGCATCTAACTAAGGACTTGGCAGTTGTAGAATTCATATTAGCTAGTCCTAAACCACGTTGCGAATCCCGGGCGATTTCGCGATAGTCGGCAATCTGAACAAAATAAAATTGGTATAACATAAAATGTATATATGGCTAGTTAACATTGTTAGTACATATTTATATAAATGTATATACCGTGGTTTCACGATCGTAAGCTGATGACCGTTGAATCCCTCGAACCAACTGGTCGTCTCGTGTGAGCTCTTCTGTCCTTGGTGGTGGAGCGGCCGTAAGCAGAGTACGCGTGCTATTGTAATACCACCGATTGTATAGTGGGGTTGTATGATGGTCGTACGGCCTGCATAATTTTTGAAAGGTCAATCTTAATTTTAATTAGCACGTTTGTTTGAAGAATAAATAGAAAGACTAAAGTACCTATTTTCTGGAACAAAATTTGACGAAGCTTCATTGTTCCATATCTGTATCCAGGACATATTACGAGTACTCCAGTCACAACAATTTTGGCCTTTATTGTCTTGCCTAAAATCAAATGTAGAGAAATTTTATTATTAAAATGACCAAGCATAATATTGATAAAATAGCATGAGGCCTTTAACTTACGTATGTATTCCCTCGTCCACTCGTCTCGGTGATGGTGGAGGGACAACTTGATAGAGACCAAACTGCCGCATGACACGCTCGGGATTATATGGCTCAACCATCCACATAAATAGTAGCGTGCAGCGTGTCATCCACAAGTGAGTATCAGTCAAGCAATCCGGTGTCACCGGCTGATCACTCCATATAGCTTGTAGATCAGCATTGGTCCACGGGTTCCATGTGACGCTCGTCTCCTCTAGACGGTCGAACTCTTTGTGGTATTCGGGATGCCTTGCTCATTGCAACTTGTACATTGGCGACCATGACTCTGTCTCCAAAGTATGACATAGTCCGGTTCCAAGTTTCTTCAATAAGGGCGGTGATTGGGAGGGCTCGAACACCTTTAAGCACGCCATTGTATACCTCTGACATGTTGCTTGTCATTATGCCGTAGCGAGCCCCAGTGTCGTGAGCCAGTGCCCACTTATGTAAGAGAGGGCAATTCTCACCAATCCACTGGGACAAATTCATTGCCGGCCTACTACCCCTCCGATCTTCTCTTGCAGCAATCTCGATCTGTGCATTGATTGCTGCCCAGATTGCATTCATCTTCGCAGTTGTTTTCCGCATGCACATCCTCTTGAATTGCTTGAACCAATCCTTGTTCTTGAACTTTGAGTAAAAATTTGCGGCCAAATGCCGCATACACCATCTTGTCTCTAGATCGGGCCACCCCCAAACAGGGTCCGTTGACTGCTTGATTGCATCGAGCGCGCTCAATAGGCCCGTGTTTCGATCAGAGATGATGCAAACATCGGCACGATCTTGCACGACTTCCATCTTGACGCAACTCAGGAACCACAACCAGCTATCTCAGTTCTCGCTCTCTACCAAAGCATATGCAATAGGAAGGAGATGGTTATTTGCATACTTTCCAGTGAGAAAAGTTCCATCAATTGATAGTACCGGACGACAATGACGGAATGCTTGTATAGTCTGGGGGAATGCCCAGAATATACGGTCAAGGATAATTGAATTTTCCTCCATTGGGTGTCCACGAGTTTTCATGAATATTTGAGTCCCAGGGTTAACATCTGCTATCTGCCGTAACAGTTTGGGGGCCAGGTCATAGGCCTCCTCATAAGTGCCATACAATTTCTGAAAAATGGCCCATGTGGCTCGTCTAGCCTTACCATGGCTGACGGGGAAGCCAATCAGATCGGCCGCAGTTGTTTGCAGCGTCTTAATACTCATATTTATATCTGCTGTCACCGCCGCTAACATGATTTCTCCCACATATTTAGCAGTCACATTGCGGTGCTCCGCAAGAGTCCCTACTAGCTCGCAGCTATGGGGAACTATTTTTGAGATATGCCAAGGCTGACATACCCCAGGGCTCTGGCGAGCGATCACTCTTCCCTTGCAACCATCAGCCAAAAAGATGCATACGACCTTCAACACAGTTCTGTCGGACTGGTTCACTTTATGTTGACGAGATATGCCCAGTGCATACCTCCTGATTGCCGTGTCAGCAGAGGCCTTGTCTGGAAAAGTATGCCCTTCCTGCATACTGTCCTCTCCCAGGCCCGGAACCGAGTGAAATTCACTGTTCATGGTCATTATCGTCAAAAACTGATGGTCCAGCGGTGTTGCTACCGCCCTCCGAGAAGGACCAGGCCCATCTTCATCTGAGGATAGTGACGACGAAGAATGTCAATCATCGTCATGGTCCAGCGCCTCCGGCAGACCCGCCACAAGTTCGCTGATGTCAACGACAGCTGACCAGTATCCTGGGTGAAGGACACCCTCAGACACATTATGGCCGCCTGTTGCCTCCGATGGGCCGGTGCTGGCAGCTGTGGTGATGGCCAGCTCGACCTCACCAGCGCCGCTACTGCATCCGACACCATCATCGCGAGGAAAAAACTGGACATACACCATCGGCTCTCCATACATGGCGGAATCAGCAGTGGTTGCGAAGCTCATGTACATCCTCCGGTTCCCTTCCGATTTCACCTCCTTCAGTCCCCATCGGGGAACCCCATCATTCCCTTCTACCACGATGAAGGCCTCAACCCTCATCGTGTTTCCATGCTCGTGCTTAAAGAATCTGCGGATGCGTTTTCGGACATCCCCAAAATCTTTATTGACCATATCTTTAACTACTATACTTAACGAGTCACAGTTTGACACCTCGACACCAGATATATCATCGCGTGCGATGTCCCCATAGAACACTTTCAATATTTCTATTGTACCTACCGAATAACCATATTTAGAAGAACAAAATTAATATTGCATTCAATTATTTCATTATCACATTTTTAATATAGCTGACCCGACTAAAATTATAGTGTAGCTTCGTCACATTTTTACAATTTTACTTATTAAATTTTATATTGCATGTGCATTTATTTTATTTCAATATCCATAAATACTCGCATCATAATTATTTCGTACTGTTTTACTTATTTAATTTTATATTGCATGTGCATTTATTTATTTATTATCACATTTTTAACATAGGTGACTTGACTGAGATTATTTTCTAGTTTCGTCACGGCTCCCATGTAATCCATAAATATTTTCGGTTAGTAATGTGAGTATACATATTCTTAATTACTTCCTCCGTCCGGGATTACTGGGCTGCTAGTGGAAAAATATTTGTCCAACAATTAGCCCCCCACAAGGCCCCAAATAATTAATTACTCTAGAGTAGTTATTGCTTAATCTCACTCAGCAGCCGTATTTCTCTCTCTCATCTGTTTCCATTCCGTGGAGTGTGAACATGCTGCCCAATGCATGCGTGGAGTGTGAAAAATTAGCATTAAATTGAAAAATCCGTTTCCATTCGGTGGAGTGGGAACATGCTGCATGCGTGGTGTTTGTCTGCCAGTATTAATTAGCATTTAATTAAAAATTTAGGAAACTGTCTACTAATTGGTTAATCCCTCAAATTTCGCCGACCGGTAGCCTCATGCCTTGGTCGCAATGCCTGACAGTAGAAGCCCAGTAATCGCGGACGGAGAGAGTATTTCCCATGCAATTCATAATTGACCATAATAATTATGACTTAATGTTAGCGCGAACAAAATTAGTACAAATGTATTTACTAAATTTTGTACAAACGTATTTACTAAATTTTGTACAAATGTATTTACTGACCATGCATAATTATAACTGACCATGCAATCCATAACTGACCGTAATAATTATGACTTAATCTCCGCTTCATTATTTTGTACAAATTATTTCATTATCACATTTTTAATGTAGCTGACCCGACTCATATTATTTTCTAGCTGCCTCGCGGCTACCGTGCAAATACGACATCCATAAATATTTCCGGTTATCTAATACGTGTATACACATTTGAAAACAATAACCGACTATAGTAATTATAATTTAAAGATAGCGCGAACAACATCGTACCACGACTAGATAGAGATAGCACTATAACATCTATATCTAAGTCACTCAAATTCCAACAACAATTACAACAACATGGCTACCTACGAGCTATAAAGCAAACTAATTTACATTAATTTCTACATTCTAAATATTGTAATTATAACTGCATGCCAAAACAAGTAAACACACTCTAAATCATGTACCTTGTTGTTGAACCTCTTAGTTCAAAGATCGCGAAAAAATGTTTGAGAGCTTCTGCAGCTGTTGTGAGAGAGAGCGGCAGTCTGATGCGTGCCTCCGAGAGCGAGAGAGCAGCAGCTGCTGTGAGAGAGCTGGTGTGGTGTGAGAGAGAGAATAGAGGCGGCTGCTGTGAGAGAGTTCGTGTGAGTGAGAGAGCTGGTGTGGTGTGAGAGAGGGAATGGAGGCAGTATGCATGCAGTTAGAGTAGAGCAGCTGCATATATATAGGCAAGACTGGACACGGTGAGCTGCATGCGTGCACGGAGAAGTTAAGTGCGGCCTGGAAATCAGCGAATTTTGTTTGCTGCGTGCGAATATGCTCAATTATCGTACTGTACGCGTGCAAGTTTGGGCAATTAACTCCTCACAATCAGCCCCGGGAAAAAATAATGCTGCTGCTACCTCGAATCGTTCACGCGCCAAAGAATCTCACTGTGCACCTCAAAATCAGTGCAGTTTGTTTTTCCGAAAGCACTTTGTCGTTTTTCTTCGTGAAAATGAGCGCGCTGAACGCATAGGAACTGGTGTCGGAGACAGAGGCGGCAGTCTAGGCGTCCTCGTAATCAGCACCCCGTCACGCACTGTCTCCTCTCCGCAGGGTGCCGCCTCGGGAGCAGGCGGCAGGTTCAAATCGTTTGCAAGCTTCCCGTCGCGCGGCAGAGGAGCAAGGCGAGGGCCTGCCGCCTCCGACCGTGGCGGCATGTGTCATTTCCACTCCCAGGTGGTCCTTTCTGCCATTTTACTTTTTGAGGTGGTCTCATCTGTCAAAAATTCCAAATTGTAAGGCTTCATTATAGCATCATGTTACTATTTTAGAGAAATTAACAAATGGGGGTAATACCAAATGTTAATGCAATTTCGGTGATCATGTTGCCACCTCTAGTGCATTACTGCCAACATCAACAGGAAGAGGAGAGGAGAGCCTAGTACAGAAATTGAGAAAAATTGGTAAAAATCGGTGCCATTCCGTTGTTTTGAGCTACCAAATTTACTTAGTTACTCGCCCGTTCATTTTACAAGTCCGTTTTAATTTTGGCAACATATATTTAAAAATGAGTGAATCTAGACTTATTTTATACATATATTCACTCATTTTTACTATTATGTACTAGTATATGGTCAAAATTGAAATGGTAATTAGTGTAGTCTTGTATCCTTGCATGGGCGTATATTTAAAACATCCTATTTCCATACTAGACAAACACGCGCGCTTCGCCGCGCCGCCTTCATAGCGTTGTTAAGAAGTTTGTCTGTTGTGGTACACATTTGTGAAACTTTGACTTATGAAACGGTATCATGTCTATATTTTGGGTGTAGGGTTTTACAGGTAAGGTGGACATGGCAGTTCATGCAGGAGGGTGATGCGCGAGACAGTGCATGTGTGGACCAGTCACTATGACGGGTGCGGTAATCATACAAAATATACAGGTGGGAAAACAATATTTTTCTATTCAATCAGACCTTTGCCCATGAAAAAAGAAATGATTTTTTCAGTACATTCCCAAATAAATTGTGCAGCTAGCAGAATTTGTAGCACAGAGTCATCAGCCATTTTGGGATGTTGAAACCTTACCCTTCAACGGATATAAGAACAGCTAGACTGGCGACAGCAGATGCTGAAACACTGGCATGACCATGAGTGTCCAGATTCATATAAGCCGAGGTTCAAAAGATGATACTTTAGCCGACTTCCCACCACTGGCCGAGAAGTCTGGACAAACTAACCTCTGTGATGACTGTGTGCGCGTTACGTTAGAAACACGTTTCGAGTTACCACAGGCCCATTCCAATGAGAAATTGAGGATATCCCGATACGCCAAAAAGATCCACTTTGCGTGTATTATGCCTGTGTTTTTAATTTCAAAAATGCATATGTTTCGAAGCTAATGGAGTTTGCATACATACTCCATTATCTTCTCGGTGGAAACACCTACATTCGTCATCATGATTTTATTTATCCCGTTGTTCCTCTGAGCATACTGTAAATTGATTGGCGACAGATTCATATTGCACATTTATTTGGGGAATACCTAATGTCTTATTGTCCCCGCCACCATTTTTTAATGTTGTCAAAGCACTTCCAACCCCTGCTTTTGTTGGAGCAACACTTACAATGTATTGGATTATGTGCTATGTTTTTCACCACCTTCTTACCTATTTTTCCTCTCTCATTATGAAATATCGGATGCCTCCGGCTGTCATTCTCCTAAAAATATCTGTTTATACATCTGAAGAGGCAAGTAATTGCACGACCACATCATATTGATTGTAATATCTTGCATAAGAACCTGCATCAGATGTCCCAATTCCGTACTGTTTTGTAGAATTAACATTAAATTAAATATAGATATATATACTCCCTCCATCTCAAATTAATTGTCGCAAAGTGTGACAAAAGTGGATGTATCTAACACTAAATTATGTCTAGATACATCCACTTTTATCAAACTTTGTGACAATTAATTTAAGACAGAGGGAGTACAATTATAATTCTAGGACATGTAACAGTTAAATGCTACAAAGTGAGCACCAGGTTGAAGCACATGCATAATTCTTGATTTGTCACATTTGGAGCAGTTTCTGAGCTTGTTAAACCTTCGATCTTTTCGCAAGCAAAAGCTTTTGAGGCTCCAATAAGAGCCGAACTTGACCCAACTTATGGAAAAAATAATAGTCAGTCTTATATTCCATCAACTTATTGTACCCTTTACGTGTCCCCGGTTCAGCTTTGAGTTCTTCTGACTCGCTGACATGATCACAAAGTATTCTGAGTATTCTAAGCTTCACTATAACATAAAGCTTACAATATTCAAGGCCTAGGAGGGCTTTACCAAAACTTTGGCCTCCTAGAGTCTTCATGTAACCCACTAGTTTAGGGAGCGCCACTTGTCACGCGACACTTGTTGATTCTTTTAATATTTTGCCCGTAATTTCCACGTGTTATATAGATTATTAAGGTGACGGTTAATAAAAAAACATAAGCTAAATTAGTAATAGCAGAATAGCCCAGGTCACCAAGCTTAGGACCTCGGCTGATCTCATATAGTTTAAGTACACTTGAATGAGCTTTCGCAATCAATAGCAAAATCAAAGATGGAAGTTACGTTCATTTGGATAGAACAAACAACCATTAAAGCGCCGCCTGTTGATTCTAGAAATATTTTGTCCATAATTTCTATGCATTGTACACATTAATAAGACGGTTAATATCCAAGGTAGGAATATAAGGTGACGACTACAACAACACACAATCAAGAGAACCTGACTAAACATATAAAGCAATATATGCCCAAGCATAAAGCTTATCGGGGCAGCGATTAAGAAGTTCACATCATAATATTGCAACACATGATGGATGTATCAGTCGCATGGAGGTCGACAAAACATATACATTGATGCAAACAGCAGTGAATACATAGGTTTTGATTAGTTGACCTGTCTAAGGTGAACAGTGAAGACATCATTTCCATGCATGAGCTTGATACAACAAATCCAACAAATACCGTGAACAAACGACAAATACGACTGGTCTCAGTAGAACTAACAAAGAGGCATCCGGACAACGGCGAGCCTAGGAGACGATGGATCCAAAATAACAACTGCCACGGGTACATGGAGGTAGGCACAGCTAGAAACCACGTACATGGAAAATAAGATAGGCATGCATACAGAAAATTCATGATTAGTTGAGAGGTAATTTTGTGTTGTGTGACACAATAGTAAGCACTTGCACGGTCTTCACCATGGTATTTTGAGCCTCTCATATCTACTTCATGATCCCATCCAACAAAGCCTTCAATAAAAATATATCAGAAGAAAATAAAAAATGCACTAAACCATAATTTATGTTGTCTTTTCTTTTTAACAAAAGATCATTACCTAAAAAATATTAGCGCATCAAAACAAAATGCATCGATGTTTGCTTTCTTTACTGGAACCAATTAGAGTATAACAATTGCAAAGAAGTTTTGAGAAGGAAAACTAAGTAGCGATTAACAAATTATAGCAATAGAGAAGCGTAAAATTTGGTTATGATTTTCTTACTGAAAAAAGTAAAGACGCTTCCGAAGAAATCTAGATGTACTAACGAACCGCGTAAAGAAAAAGGGAAGAGTGAGCACAGCCAGTCGCTGGTAAAGATGGCAAGCTTTCTAATTTACCAATGGAAACTTAAGTTGCAGTCACAACACATCTAATGACCTATTGAATTCGTGGTATAGTAGTCCAAAAAGATCAGAAAACATATCTAAAGATGCAATTCCAACGCCTATATTGTAAAAAATAATAAAAGAATCAATACAGGTGAATCTGGTGAACAAAGCTTAGCACAAATTAAAGGAACCACAGCTGGAAGCACTGACCTTACGCCACTCAATCCTCTTTCTATGCTAGTTCAGTTACGGGATCCCAGACAGAAAAAGATCCAATCAGAGAAACTTTGGGTACCTTGCATGGCTTTACAGATCGCTGAAGAGTTGATAAACTATCCCGGTTGTGGAAAATGTCTCCATTCTCGTTCAGTTAATTATTTTCCATGAGAAGATTCATCTTGAAAAAATTATATGCAATGAAGTCGGATGGTAACCTGCGGAGCAACAGCAAACTTCATCCAGAAGAAACAACAACGAATGAAACATTTGCACCTTCGAGGCATCATGTATAACCTGTACTCAGCACTACAAACTCAAGGCCGTTCTTATCTTCAATTATATCTCCTAAATGTTAGGATCCTATCCTAGAAGAGAACACAACAAAGCCATAAGTTAAACAACAGATAAGCTCTATAAGTGCATCGATAAGACAAAATTCAAAGCCACAGAAAACACAAAGAACTTAGCAGGGAGTAATAACTTGATAATATTAAGCCATCTTAAGCAATTTAGAAGCAACCGTCGGCCAGAGCAGCATCTGTGGCAAGAACATGGCATGGTCAAACATCAAATAGAGGCAAGACAACAAAGCATTCATGCATGGCTAAAGGCAAAATTCAGAATTAGAAATGTTGGGTCATCTACAGGAATCACAAAAGTAAGCTTTCCCTATTAAGTTGTATTGTAGTTCCATATGTGAGACCTAATTTCTTATCAACTTTTTACTATTTAGGTGCAGCAAGAAACAAATCATGTAGCCCAGACCAGAGAAACATTGAAATCCTATTCTAAGCACCTTGTAATATCTCCTTTAGAGCACATGTTTAAATAACAGGGAGAAGCCTTAGAGGAAATTTAGAGGTACAAACCGATGCAATCATTCACCCTAAAGCAAATAACCACGAAAGGCGATACTAAAAAAAGGCACCTAACCAGCCGCGGCCCGAACGAAAGCCACCAGCACGCATGAGCAAAGGAGAAGAAAATAGACCTTCGGTCGCACGAGCAGCAAGCCACCGCGGACAGGAGCAGGCAAAGCGCAGACCAGGCCCTACCCGCCGCGCCGCCCATAGGCAGACGGGCCACGCAGGTGGAGTTAGAAGCAGCCGCCGATAAATTCCCACCAGAAGAAACACCTGGACGGGAACACCCACAGAGCATCGCCGGACCGCCGCCGAAGTCGAGGAAGAGCACGGCAGATCCAAGTTAGTCTCTCAATGCCAAGACGGAGCCAACCAGAAGGTAATCCTCACCCGCCGTAAGCGACATCAGCGACACCAAACAAACTACCTATGACGTATCGGCCCCACCAAAAGAAGAACCACACAGCCGGCCTGCGCTGGGCCCTTGACCGCCCCCACATTCCCATCGAGTCTACACGTGTGCACGGCCAGCACGACAGCCCCAGCTCAGGAGGCAGCTGAGTCACACGGGGAAAAAGCTAAATGGGCCACACGCCAGCGACAACAAACAACACAGAGGGCCACACCCAGAGACAAAAAACACTGCAGGATCGCTGAGAGCGCTCACAGCCTATGGAACGTACAGCTGAAGGGAATAAGTAGCTAGCTGAAGGGAATAAGTAGCTACCTACCTGGTTGGTGAACTTGAATAAAGTTTCGGTGTACAACTTTCTTGATCGTTCATTACCTGCACAACACAACAAATCTAACTCGGTTCTTCTTTCAGTCTCAGCAAGTCATGAAAATGGCCACTTATTGCAAGATCTTAACATGAATGCAACAAACTGGAGCCGAACTGTGGAAACAAAATGTTGAAATTTCAGTTCAACCTCTCTTGAGATCTGCGATATGTGACTCAAGAGCTTCACGCTTCTTTGATTCAGAGCTGAGTTCACTCTTAAAGCATGGGCCTCCATTATTGCATCTTTATACCCTTGTTTGAAACAATGGAACCACTGAACAACAGAAGATCAACACAACACAGCAAATAAATACTTGGATATAGGTCATCTTCCTTAGACAATAAGAACTGGTAGATTTGGACACTGGTTGCAACATTTGAGCTTTTGAACCAGTATAAGTTACACATAGTACTCTCCTTGCCCCGCAGACTGTCCTACATATATTTTTGTTTGCTGGACAGTTTGGAACTGGAATATCATCTCAATTACAGTCTAATGCTCTAGTCTGACATAGAGAATCTGACACTGATATTGAAATACTCTAAAATTTCCCCCGCACAACAACACCTTCCCATCATCAATAACACAAGACCTTCTTCAAATAACCAATCGACTAACTACGGTCCGCAGCATGGGCCAAACATGGAATCCACAGCTGGAAGCTACTACCAAACAAAGGCAAAATACGACGACATAATCTCTAGACACGAAATGCTCCCAATTCCGCCAATTCCGTCGGAGATTATCAATCTACTTTTCGATGGCAGCAACGTCCGCTGCTTCACACGGGGCTCCGTGCTAACCCGGCTTAAATCTCCCCGAATCCAGGAAAAACGAACTGGAAAAAGGTAAGATGCAGAAATTCTTACACGAACTCGAGCTTGGATAGCGGAGATTCCTCGGGCTGGCTAGATCCGGAGGTGAGGTTGCTCGGGGAGGTGGAGGCGGAAGCGGAGGCGTTGACGGTGGACCTCAGGGAGGCCGCGCCTTCCTTCCCTCGCTGGTCAGCCGCCGCATCCACCCTTTATTTTCCGGCCACCGCAGCTTCCTTCCCTCGCCGGCCGCCGGAGCTGGCCGGAGGGCTATGGTTTGGCTCTGGCTCCACACCACGATAGAGAGAAGGAACATGGAGAGTGGGGAAAATGGAGAAGGCAGGTCTTTCCTTCCCACTAGTTAGTGTGCGGGTGCAATGCACGTCTCTCATTCTTCTCTTCCTAATCCTGCTCAAGCGTCCCTAATTAAAAACCATAATTATCCTATTGGATTTATTTTAAAATTTATCTAAAAAACAACTGATTTGTGTGTGTCTTAGTTGATTTATTTTGTTTCTTTATCCTCATCCGTTATCCACTCAAGTATTTGTAGTTTGGCTCGAGTACAGAACTTGAGGCATTCAATTTTTTGTTCTTCTTTTGTTAATTGTTCATTTCTCTCTTGCTTTAGTTTTGATTTCTAGAAGCAATTGGACGTATATTACAAGCTCTCATAATTTAAATTAATTAATAATCTCCATTCTGTATTAAAGAGTATGTTCTCGAAAGAAAAAAGGCATGAATGAGATCTATCAAAGAAAAAAATCTTAAGCCAGCAACGATTAGCGCTGGCTTTGTTCTAGCAAGTAGTCTGTTAAATCCTCACAAGCTCTGGCTTCCTCTCAAGTGAAGAAAATGAAATACGATCATTGAGGACACCACCCTTTGTTGAACCAGTTTTTAAAGTGCAGTTGAATTAATTGACATACAAGATATTATGAGTATTGGTCAGAATATGGATCAGTAACACAGCGTTAAAACATGTTTGCTTATGGACAGTTGGTCACACTCCCATGATTGGTCCAGACTGTCTTTAAGCATATTTCAGCAATTACATTCATCTTGTTGAGTTGACACATCACAAAAAAAAACTTTTTAGCATCGGCATACCCAGTGTAAGCACGTGCATAAAAAATTCATGCCAAATTACTACAATATAGTTATATAAAATTAATCCTTGCTAGAATAACTTTCATATTCCTGGACTCCTCTAGCTAATTGATTTTGTCATGGATTCTGTGTATGGGGTTGTCAACCGACACAGACTTCTTCCTATGAAGTCCACGTGGCTTCAACGACTCCTTCTCCCTTGGTTCGTGAGTGATTTTTATACCTGAAGACAAGCTGGGTCAGAGTCAGACTGAATATTTTGCATTAACCAATGAGAAATCTTTAGCAGAAACAGAAGAATGCTAAGGGGAATAAAAACAGTTGCACTACTGTCATCTGTTAACTTCAAAGTTCGTGTTCTCTTTAGCAAGTGAGATGCCGAGTAGTGACAAACAATGAATCTTATAAGCTTGATGTAGCTGGATACTCCTTATAGTGTTCATTTACATGAGAATCTTGTGCTGTGAAGTGTTACCGTAGAAGAATAGGAGTGTTAGCAATACACATCATTGGGAAATAGCACACTATGGCGGTGCTTCGTTAGCATTGCAAACTGGACATTCTTTTTCGAGAGAGCAATTCAGCATCACAAATTAAGCTACAATCATGCTCCATACAACTTGAAAGAAAGGCACCGTGATGCAGAGCAAGTAATTATTTTTACGCACATAGAGTACTTACTACATGAATGTGCCACTCCTGTTCAAGAAAAATAAATCTAAATTTAAGAAACTGCAATTTGAGGAACTGGGACTGAATAAGGACTGTCATATGCTCAGATCTATGATCTCGACCCATCTACCATACTACCAGATCAGCCCCGTGCAAACTCATAAGCAGTGTTCACTTATGAATATTGTACTCTGAGTAAAACCATATTTCAGTAACGTTTGCCTCAACCAGATACCCTTGTTTATGTTGCTTCGTCGACAACAAGCAACCACATGTCTACGTTAGCAACTGCACACAAATCACCCATTAATCTTGGGCAATCACTTACACATCTATTTAAATTTAACATGATTAATCAAGGATCATGCCACTCACCATGCGGCTAGAATCCACCAGCACCATCTATCCAGTTTCCTGCACATGAAGAATTAATCATTGTTCCAAGTCAGAACTTCTGCATTCCTTATACATGAAGCCCTTATTGAAAATTCAGAAAATACACACAATATTCAATTTATTGACAAGGCTATCTACATTCATTGACAGAGCATAACCATAATCCATATTACTACACGTGAATACTATACAACTACCTTATGGGGGCTTACATGCCTAAATCCTCGTATTTTCCTAGCTTTGGAAAAAAAGTCACAATTTATTGAGCTACAAAAACACGGCTACAAACCTTTCCATGGATCTATGTGCAATTGGTGTTGAGAATTACTATGCATAGAAGAAAAAAGGCATGTCAATCATCTCCACAAATCAGAATCTCCCCTGAAAGTACCAGAGCATGCATCATGATCTCAATTTAAACCTGCCTAGGAAAACAAAACCATGATCTAAAATTCACAAGTGTGGGTAGAGAACTGCAGTGAGATACGGATGGGCTTGGGCGCCATCGAGGAATCGGGCACCATTAGGGGGAAATTTCTCCGGTTGTACCTTGATGGCGAGCGGAGGGACGGCGAGGAGGCGACCGAGGCAGCAGGATCGACACGTCCCGGGCACAGCTCTCGCCGCAGTCTTCAGGTCGGCGCCCATGGGCAGACCTCCGGTGGAGCGGACCGTGAGCGCGTGCGGGCGGTTGGTGTCCGGATCCACACGCACCTGCCCTCCCCTCCTAGCTTCCCTTCCGCCGCTCCTCCCGGAGGTTCCTCGGGCGCCACCATAATCCGCCTTTCGATTGCTAAATCCCTAGTGAGGAGGCCATGGATCCGATGGCGCTCCACTGCGAGCTCATCGTGGGCTCGTGGCTCTGCGTCGGTCGTCTAGGAGCACCTGAGGCAGTGGACGGTGGGGGCGCGGGGCAGGCTTTATCACGTGTGGAGGCGGCGGCGCGGGGAGAGTAGGCGGCGGGGCAGAGATAGAAGCGTGGAGAGGATGCGGCAGGTCAGGGAATTTTGCGATGGAAAATTTTCGTCTGCTCGCGTGGTCCGCCAGCTTTAATTGCTAGGTGCACCCGAGACATCAGATTAGATCAACCCAGTCCGTTAGATCTAATTAGTTGGCATATCCTGATGGTAGAGTTTAATCTGTGTACCCCATGTGTGTGTGGCTTTAGGGAAGAAAATGTTGGCTTGTTTAATATACACATGACCTCACGGGTGAAGGCCCACAAATAGTGCCTGACGGCTCACACGCAGGGACGAAATCAACGAAGGCCCCACGAGCAGCCTCACATACGGACGTGGAGCTCTCAGATAGCTGCCTTTCCATGGAACCTATAGCTAAAGGTAATCCGTGTCGCCCGATACTGAGCAGCGTGGCCGAGTTCACGGCGGCCAACACGCCCCAGCCCTGTTTGTCGCTCGGTCGCATGTCTGTCCTGACACGGGCGCCGTCTCGGTCCACCTCAACCAGCCGCGCGGTCGCTGACCGTGCCTGAGCCCGTCACGCCGCTCGTGGCGACGCCGTGCGGCTCCTACCTCCTCGGCGGCTTGATCTCCCCTCAGGAGACGTCACCCGCTCCTTCCGCGCCCACAGTGCCGGCGCCGTCTCCTGCCTCGCTCTCAACGACGACGGCTCTCTCCTCGTCTCCGGCGGACAGAGCGGCGAGTTGGCCGTGTTCCCTCTCATCCGCGTCCTCGACGCCGACTACACCGCCGAAAAGGCGAAAATGGCATCGCCATCCATCTGCGTCGTCTCCGCGCACGTCGCGGCGGTGACCAGCGTCGCGTGCGGGTGCAACGCCGTGTTCGCGTCGGCCTCCTTGGACGGCACGTGCAAGCTCTGGAGCATCGCGGACGGCTCCCAAGTCCCAACCCATCTTCGCAGCCTCACGCCTCGCCCTCAGCAGCTCCCGCTCTGGATTGTTCGATTATGGAACGCTGCATGCTTATTTTCAGAGTAAACAAAAGTCGGGATGATTTGACTGACGCCATTACATCGTTGCGAAACCTCAGGATCCAGAACGCTCACGCACCGCACCGGTCTCTGGAGATACGCACGCAGAAGGCGAGCAGGCCGCGTGCACGTACGCAGCCACGCACCGCGACGGGCACGACGCGCGTCGCGGTCGTCGCAGGCGGCACACAGCTGACGACGCCACGGCCGGGACCGCTCGCTCCCTGACCTGCCCAAATTAACGCGCGCACCGGCACCATCGATCGCGATCGCGTCCACCGCAAATAGGCCGCTGCCACCGGCCCGGCCGAGGCCACGTTCTCCCGTGCTTTTCGGGGAAGCCCCGGAGTAAATAACACGCGCGATCCATCCCCTGCCCACGCCACCGGTGCGGCGCTCATCTCACCGTGAGGGGAAGGGATGGACAGCGCCTTTCGGGGCCGTCGGGCTAGCGTTGCCTTGCTCGATCCATCCCATCACACGCACTAGCTAGCGCCTACTTGCCCCGCGAGACCTTATCTTGTGTTTGCTCCGCCAGAAACGATCGATCGGAAGCTTCAGTGCAAGAATCCTCCACCCTCAAGATGAGTTTGCTCGTTCGTTTTTGTCTTCCTTGCAGTTCCTGAAGAACATTGTTGTGGTGGATAGATCAGTAGCCAGGAGGTAATCTTCAGACTGATGGATCTGTTCTGTTTATTTGTGCAGGGGCTGAGACTGAGACGCTGAGGCGAAGTGGCCGAGGAGGAAGGTGGGCCGATGAAGGGCGATGACAGAAGAGAGAGAGCACAACCCGGCAGTATCAGCGAGCGTCGCTGCCCTGCGAGGGCCGTGTGCTCTCTTCTCTCTCTGTCATGCCCATCCCACGGCACCACCACCCTTCTCCTTCTCCCCATTGCCGTCGTCTTCCCGGAGTATGATACTACGTCTCTTCCTTCTCTCCTTCCTTCCTTTGATCGTCTCGTGAGCAAAGAACGTGCGTGCGAGAGTAAAGGCAGGACAAGAGTGGCGGTGTTGGACAACCTGAAAGCCGCGGGCGACGACGACGCCAGACTTGACGAACGATCTCCGTTGCCATCATTTCTACAGTGGCAAGAACATTCCTTTTGTATCCACTTTTCTTCTACAGCCTCATCCGTTGTCATCTTTTATACACTGGCAATTTATGTGCAATTATTTCATCACCACTCTACTGCATGCCAGTGTTATTTTTTCTAGGGTACTAACTCTACAGAGATTAGTACAGTAAGTACGATTTTTTCTAGTAGGATACTAACTCTACAGACTATCAAGGAAATGAAGCGGAACTTCCACCAGAGACTTTACTCTGCTCACAAAAGAAGGTGTCAGTGCCACTCCGCCTGAGATCTTCATACTTTCATACATATCAACCCTCCGTCAGAAATAATTTGACGGAAGCTGTTACAAACAAACTATTAACGCTGCCAAGCAATGATCGGCTCCCAAGGTTAGTAAAAAAGTGGCACGAGAATATTCTCCTACATAATACATTATTTCTAGCTTACAAGTTACACGAGAGAGAGAGAGAGTGTGTGTGTGCTGGTCAGCTTATGCACATCACGGCTGACTGACAGACGAACAACAATGACATATTACCAATTCTTCGTCAAAATGGAAAAGCCTATCTTAAGCCACGTTTGGGAATGTAGGCCGAAAAAACTGCAGAGAACAGGTCCAAGACAGCAGAGTCAGCACCAGCAATAATATATAGATGTATTTGAAGGTAATGATAAACTGGACGTTACCATCAGATATGTCGAAGGATAACTTGCGCGCAAATATTTCTCTAGGGTCTAACGTTATATTGGATAATAAGATTTTATCCAGGTTTTCCTTCCTGCAAATCAAACAAGAAGTTTATCTTTATTAGCAGGCTTGAGATAATACACCAAAAAGAAGCACCGTGGACAAATAAACACATTTATATTTCAGTTTGACATTTATTAAAGGAGCACAACAAAAAATACTTTCAGTTTGCCATTTATTAAAGGAGCAAAACAAAAAAAAATATACTTTCAGTTTGCCATTTACATCAAAATGCTTATCAGTATTAAAGAGAATCCTGCTGTCAATTATGTAAACAATAATTTAATAGTCAATTCACGGTGGGCTCAGAATAAAGCAAGTGCAGTTCATGTAAACCTCGCGACAATAATAGGCAGGAAGCGTAAACCGTATCTTGCGACCAGATGAGAATTTGTAAGTTAGACACATACCGAGCCCAAGAAGGAACAAATTTCATTCTCCGCCTTGATTCTTGTTCATCTTCCAAGTCATCCTCGTCCTCGTCGTCAGAATCTTTGAATGGTGTCATTTTGTACGACTGGCAAAAGTTTCAAAAACACAAGAGCAGAGAACTCGCAATTAGAGTGGTTGTTGATATAGCATGAAACCAATGTAAAACACTACCAACGGAGACCAAAGTCAAACGGGAAATCAAATCAGCTCAGGTTGACAACCTTCTTTTGCTTTGTCCCAGCCACAACAAAGCTATTTGTGTATTCTAGCAATCTGAACACTTTCTAAGAATTATGGTCTCAAATGAAAAAATGTTTACGGTTACACCCAAAGTCTTAACATATTAACGATAAACTGATGAACATGATTACGGAATAGACGTTATTATCAGTGACTATTCCAGAAAAAAAAATGCCATTAGTTGATATATAAAAGATCAGCATATGTAATCTTAGAAACGTTTAGAATTTGCAATTAGGTAACATATCATTTGTGGAACAATATCAAAGATGGATGAGCAGTACCAACGCATGCAGATTTACAGACGAAAATCTTCTGCATGATGAAGTTAAATAAAGGGCATACCTCCTCGTGACAGTTCGGGATACTTTCCTTAGCATCAGATCCAAAACTTGCAGGCCTCTCATCTGCTGCAACACCTTTCTCATCCTTACTTGCATTGCCCTTGTATCGAAGGGCGGGTTCAGTGGTCCCTTCAAGTTTAACTTGGTTTTTGCCTACATCAACCGAATTCTTCTTTGGCTCCATATTATCCTGCCATGATTAACATATTAAAAACAAATACCCCCTCTCTGTGCATGAATATATCACATATGACCCATGGGGATCAATTTTTACTATCAATTCTAAAGGAAAGCTCCAAATATGACATTTCGGATGTCCTTTTCATATCTAATACTACCACCACACGAATTATAAAAATAGCAAATATTTCTAGATAGAATACTGTTACCAGGAATAAAAGATATATAGCTTATACTCACAGAAGCTTTGTGACGAGCATCTTTCTCATCCTTCGTGCCTCGCCGTCTATCCATAGGCTGTTTCTGTTGCTTTCGAGCTTCATCTATGCATTTTCTTTTTTTCATTGTTTCCTTCTTTTCCCCTTCTTTCCTCTGCCTCTTCTTAGTGGCCACATCAACTTCTCGCTTCTTCTTTTGTTCCTCTTCATCTCGTTTCTTCTTTTCCTCTTCTTCGCGTTTCTTCTTTTGTTCCTCTTCAAGTTTTTGTTTTAATTCCTTCTCGCGCTTCAGTCTTTCACGCTCTACTTTTGCAGCCGCTTTGCGTATTTCTTGCTCCTTCTGTTTCTTCTCTTCAAGACGTTTCGCGGCATCAGCTGCTTTAAGGGCCTTCACCTTAACGTCTTTTTTAACTGCAAGAACGGAGCCCCAGTTGTCGAGGCCATTTATGAGCACCACTAAACATTTTCTATTCAAGTGTAAACATCGCAAATGGATTTAACATATAGTTTGAATAAATAGTGTTACTAAAAAGAATACTTACCGCATGTAGGTTGCGACTTCTGTTTTACCAGAGGTATAAAAGATGTCATATTGGCAACAATATTGCTAGGCTTAGATTGTCTGTCAACATTTGCTTCACTCCTGTGTCTCCCATTTCTGCTATTGAGTTTTTCTGCCGTGCCAAATCTGCCATGAAGAGAACGGGATACTTTCCCTTCTCTATTAACTGAAGTAAGATGACTGCCTTCTCTCTTAACTGAAGTAGGACGACTGCCTTCTCTCTTAACTGAAGTAGGATGACTGCCTTTTGGCTTAATGATATCATGATCATTTCTAATATTTGAATGATGATTGAGCTCACTGCTGAACGATTCTGCACCCAAGTCTATGTTACCTGTATCCATGCATCTTGTTGAAAGAGAAGGAGAATTTCCAGTGTTTTGACATAATCCAGTGATATCCTGGAGTGCTTTTCTGCCAGATGCCGGCTCTGAGCAATCCACATCTACAGATTCAGGTAACCTATATTGGTACTCATCCTCTTCTGGGATGCTGTTGTCTTCATCAATTCGGAAGCATTCAAGTTCAGGAATAGAACCCATATGTTCTGAACCAGATCCTGGTCTGGATGAAAGTTTTCGGAGGCTATATTTTTCAACTGATGGAGTCAATGGAGTTTCATTGATCACTTGTCTGCTGTTAGCATCTGAGGAACATGAGGCTACAGCATCAGAAATAAAAAAGGAATCAAGTTCCAATCCACATCCGAAAGAATCCATAATGCTGCGGCTGTCACTAGCTCTGTATTGTTGCAGATCATCAGAGAAGGAATAGTTTCTAGATTTCCCAGGCAAAGTTTCCCAGACACCACCACTGGCTGCATTAGAATCATAAAGGGCCCCAAATGGCCTTTTTCCGATAGTTGGGCTGTCAAATTTGACAGGAACATCAAAGCTCTCGAATTCTGGCATTGAATCATCACATTCGGATTCAGCATCCAGTTGTCTTGAAATAGCAGCACCAGACAACAAATGTCCCTTTGGATCATAACTTTTATATTTCCTACCAAGTTTAATATTGGAGCCATAACATAAATTCTGATGAAACAATGCATTTGGAGCAGATGCTTGTTCACCATGTTGACCGAAAGCATAACTTGGAAGTACAGGAAACAATTCCGATCCAAAATAATTTTCTGGATTTGATATTGTTATTGGAGATGGCATGCTATCCATCTGAAGAGCCATTCCCTGTTCTGCCACATTTGCACTAGTGACATTCAGACATGGTAAGCAAGTATCTTCCTGCCAACAAAAAGAACAAATAGTAAGTACACTAAGATTCACTAGCACCCATAGAATAGCAAGTACAATAGATTACAGAGTGGCATTTGCAAATATAAATTTCTAATAAAGTCATATGCAATACTAACGAGTGTCATAGAACAACAGATGGGTCATCAAGCCAAACTACACGGATGTTGCCAACTTGCCATGTTGTATATTCAATTTATTTGTTCATTGGTACGAAATCATGATGAAATGTACATGAGTATTCTTACGAGCTATTGCTTAGAGAGGGAAATTTTAAAAATATGGATAGGCTACATGACTGGATTTAAAAAATGACAGACCAAAGCAACCAAACAGGAGGCTCCACCAATCCTGCAGCCAAACTGAGCACTACCACTAGTTTACTACTTCACCACATACTAGTTTGCAAGAAACAAATACGACAGGGCCATCTGGAATAATTATCTATATGATACTGAGAGGAAAAGGAACTGGTAGTCTGGTACACTTTCACAACACATGCCTGCTGTGCGCAGTTTTCCTCATTATAAGCCGCGGTCAGAAACTCAACTTCTAAATTATTTTGCATATGTTCTTGAGAATTGTCAAAGACCCTTCCCTCCACTGTACTTCTGCTGGTGCTTGCACTAGGTGAGTTATCAAGGACAACATTCAATAGGCTAGTAGTATTCCTTCTTCCACGGGAAGAATTCCGATTTCCATAAGAGTCACTTGCAACTGAAATCTTGTAGTTGCTTGCAGCATTCCCCAACTCTGAGTCCAGAGACATGCTCTTGCAGGATCCTGAACTCCTTAAGAAGTAATGACCAGAAGGTTGTGATTTCTCTGAGAAATTTGTCGTGGTTAACATATCACCAGCAATGCCAACTTGGTGGTTTAGAGACAATGAATCTGCGCAAGGAGTCCTGGAAAGGTCAAAGTCTGATCGGCACCTCATTCTTCTTCTCTTAGATGACAACCCGCCATTTTCTTGAACTTCGTCTTGAACTGACCTTTTCTGGCCACAAGTTTGTGATAAAGATTTCCACTTATCTGCTCTACATAAATTAGTATTTTCTTCAATAGCATTCTCGAGAAGAGAGGTGTCTTCTGTTCCTGCAAGATAATAAGCAATGTAAGGACATGGCAGAATAAGTTTTGCTACAAAAGATAATTTTCCATTATATTCTACAAATTGAAGCATGGTACCGTCTTGACGCAGATTTTCGGCCAATGTCATACTGTTCCTTTCAGTTGTATGCATTTCGCTGGTTCTTCTAGCTGAAATATTGCTCTTAACTTCTGGTGCTGCAGACTCAACCTTTTCATTGCTGACAGAAATGTCGCATGCTTTGGTCAAAGCTGAGAATTTTGCCTGGTCGTCGCACACCTTTCCAGAATGGCAGTTGACTGCATCATATGCTGACTTTACATTGAGCGTCTCCTTTTGTGTGCCTGGAGAAGCGTGGCTCAATGGAGTATCCACATCTACCTCATTTAATTCTACAGATGTTCTGGCCAAGAAATGTTGCTCCTGAGATGACTCGTTTTCTTGAGATACAGAGGCATTCAAAACAGGAGAACCATTGGAATGTGTGTCATTACTTTGTGTTTTATAAGGAGAGACGCTTGTGTTATAAGCATCAATCAAAGTTCTAGTCTGAGGTTGATGCTTCTCTGAACATGCAGCGGACCTGAACTGGGAGGATTGTCTGTCCTCATCATTTGTAAGTGAATGCAAGAGGTCGTCACAGCCATCCTCCTCTACCAAACCGCCAGGCGATATTTGTGACGATGCAGGAGCCTCAGAACAAGGATCCGCTAGTTGGGTAGGTGGCTCCAAAGATTCACTGTGCAGAGGATGTGAAACATGAGAATCAGAGCAATGTGGTTCAGAAGACTCGGGACTCTGAGTGATGATCCGATCTGAAAAAACGTCCAGTTTTATGCTTCTTTCAGTATCTTCTAGAGTATGCAGTGTATCCCTTTCAACCAATGATACACTTGTAGGATTGGGTACTTTAGAGGAACTGGTCGGAGATTGGTCCTCCTTTACCGAATGTGTGCGGGGACTGGAACATGCTAAAACACTTTCCTGCAGCTGCTTCATTGGTGCACTGTCAGGGTTCAGATATCCCGGTTCCACCCCATCAAGCAACAATCTGCCCATAAAACGAGGAACTTGCGAGCAGCTGGTAGAAGGTGGGTCTTCATTTAAAGAATGTGCCTCAGCAACACTTTCCAGAGCACATTCCAATTGCTGCATCGTTTGTTCACTTACAGGGTTCATGCAGACTGATTCAACACCATCGAACTGAAGTTTTTTGGGCTCAACCGAAAAATAAGTTTCAGGGAGTGCACTGCACACACTGCCTGTAACTTGCACTTCATTTAAAGAATGTGCCTCAGCATCAGCAAGGTCAAAATTGGCACTTTTCAGAGAACATTCTGGTTGCTGCATCGTCTGTTCACTTGCAGGATTCGTACAGGCTGATTTAACACCATCGAATTGAAGTTTTTTCGGCTCAACCGACAAATAAGTTTCAGGGAGTGCATGACAGACATTGCCTGTAACTTGCACTTCATTTAAAGAATGTGCCTCAGCAAGATCAAAATTGGCACTTTTCAGAGCACATTCTGGTTGCTGCACTATTTGCTCACTTGCAGGATCCATGCAGACTGATTCAACACCATCAAATTGAAGCTTTTTGGGCTCAACCGACAAATAAGTTTCAGGGAGCGCATGGCACACACTGCCTGTAACTTGCAATTCAAGCAAATTTCGAACAGGAGAATCATTAGGGACGTGTACATTATTGTCAGAACTGGCAATCTGGTTGCGAGAGCAATCTAACTGAACTCCTTGATTTCCAAGATCGCTATCTTTGCTGCGCTTGAAGGATTCAGTTGATCTATCCTCACTAGCATGAAAACCATTCTCCTGATCTAGCAAAGAGGTCGTTGTTCCAGCATTGTTTGCACCGTCAGCACATGGTTTGGAGGATAAAGATGCAGTTGTTCTGTTCAAGCCTACAGTTGCATGTTCAGACCTCTGTATCCTGTCTTGCGTAACATCGCGGCTTCCACTCTTAGTACCTTGATGATCCTTCTCATGTGAACGATCTTCAAGGTGCCGCTGTTTTGACCTGTGAACGATTTTCGAGCCTACAGTTGCATGTTCAGACCTCTGTATCCTGTCTTGCATAACATCACGGCTTCCACTCTTAGTACCTTGATGATCCTTCTCATGTGAACGATCTTCAATGCGCTGCTGTTTTGACCTGTGAACGATTTTCGAGCCTACAGTTGCATGTTCAGACCTCTGTATCCTGTCTTGCGTAACATCGCGGCTTCCACTCTTAGTACCTTGATGATCCTTCTCATGTGAACGATCTTCAAGGTGCCGCTGTTTTGACCTGTGAACGATTTTCGAGCCTACAGTTGCATGTTCAGACCTCTGTATCCTGTCTTGCATAACATCACGGCTTCCACTCTTAGTACCTTGATGATCCTTCTCATGTGAACGATCTTCAATGCGCCGCTGTTTTGACCTGTGAACGATTTTCGAGCCTACAGTTGCATGTTCAGACCTCTGTATCCTGTCTTGCATAACATCACGGCTTCCACTCTTAGTACCTTGATGATCCTTCTCATGTGAACGATCTTCAATGCGCCGCTGTTTTGACCTGTGAACGATTTTCGAGCCTACAGTTGCATGTTCAGACCTCTGTATCCTGTCTTGCATAACATCACTGCTAGCACTCTTAGTACCTTGATCCTTCTCACGTGAACGATCTTCAATGTGCCGCTGCCTTGACCTGGAACGCTTTACCACGGAGAACACGTTGACTTCAGAACTAGGCTCAGCCATCTCCTGGTCAACTGAAACCTGCTTCTGCTGAGGAACTTCATGTTGGTTAGCATCTAGAGTGTCACAAATGGTCTCTAGACCAGTATATCCGTTTGGAACACCCACACTTCTGAGCGAAGTGCTAGCAACTGCTGCTGGCAGAAAGACAGTTCTACTGGTTGCTGGTGTAGTAATCTGGCTTCCAGCGAAAAGAAACTCCGGAATAATTGGTTTGCCGTTTAGCTCTGCACGCAAACAAGCATTTCAGTATATACAAATAAGAAGTGACAAAGCCATGTGCGAGAGAGTAAAATCAGACAGCATGGGTGGACAAAAGGCTAAGTGAATGAAGAACCGGAGTGCAATTTCTGACAAATTTCTGAAGCACTAGCGAGCCAGTGTGTCCCTCTCGAGTTCTAAGCCAATAGCACCAAAATTGACGCATTCCTCCACTGAATTTCTCCAATGCAACACATAAGAAAAGCGCATGGACGTCTGATCCTACCCGAAATGTTGGTAAAACAAAACTATGTGCGAGCTCATACGGGCAAATCTATGGGTGTATCGAACTACTCGATCCCCAAATCCAACCCAGCCCAAACCCTCAAGAGCAAAGCCACCCAGGTGCTAACCCACGGGGAGGGGAGGGGAGGGATAGTGAGCGGAGTGGGGGCACGCACCTTGCGGACCGCCGGCGCAAGGGGGGAGGAGCCACGGCGGGGGGCGGTGGCCGTGGAGGTGGAAGCCTCGGGCGAGGGACTGGGCGTGGGAGTCGACCTGCTGCCGCATCTGCGCGGTGACCCAGTCCCGGCTCTCGAAGACCTGCATGAAGAGATTCTCCATGGCCGGCAGGCGGATTGGTCGTCGCGGAGGTGGCCGGAGAGGGGGAGGCTAGGGTTTGGGCATGGAGGTGGAGCGGCTCGTCGGGTGGGGGAGCACGAAATTTTTGAACTGCGGGAAGGGGGAAGAGAGAGATCTGGGCGAATGGGACAGCCGGTGCTCGGATGCGTGGTGAGGTCACCGCCGCGGCCTCGCGTGACCGACGGCCAGGATCGACTCCACCGCAGTGCCTTCTGACCGTTGGTGGGTTTGGATTTGTTCGGATTTTTAATGGTGGGTTAGTGGGTAGCTGCATGGTTTGATTTGCTTGACAGTTTTTGTCACTGAACAGCGGGCCCATTTTCTCAATGGACCCTACCAGTCAGTGAGAACACACTAAACTTGCCCTTTGTACTTGGGATCTTTATTATTAAAGCTCACTTGGTGGTGTCCGTGTTCCATGTATGGTACGTCGTACGCCTTCATGGTCCAGTCCCGGAGAGAATTACCGTGACATGCAAAACAAATCCGCCTCTCCAATCCCGCACAAAAAAATAACCGCCCAAGCAACTAGGGCGAGGAGAGAAAAAAGGTCGTGGGCAGTTGTACACGCACGCAGCCACGCATGACTCCTCGGGTGCCCGTTGTGATCTCGCTTCAATCACAGCGATCATATCGCTCACGCCGAAGAATCTATGCCGGAGGGCCCCTATCGTCGTCTTCCGGTTGTCCTCGGATGGAGGGCCGGGCGCCGTCGTCGATTCTCCCCCTCTGTTGTGTCTCGGCCTGCATCTTCTGCCCCATTGCTGTCCCGCGGCCGTCATGAAGCCTCTTCCGGTTGTCCTCGGATCGAGGTTGCACGTCCTCGAGCCGCTCTCCCGTGTCCTCGCGTCCAAAAATACGAGCCGCGGCGCTCGCGTGCCTGTCCAGTGCAGCACAAAGATGCACAACTCCACGCGTGAGGTCCAGGCTTGAGAAGGCTTTTGTGCGGACTTGAACGATGCAAACTCCGATCGTCCCACCAACCTAGGCGCGCGCCCGTTCGTTTGCTCGTGTCATGGAGGAACTGCGTGGTGAGTACGTGCGTGTGTCTTTCTTCTCTTGTTCTTTCATGGTTTTGATTATTTATGTAGGAGCTACTGGAACATCTAGGGACGTACGTGGGTTCTTCACGCCAAGGTGGAAGCCGATACCCCATGCGCCCAGCTGAGATTTCTCAATATGTCCGACCGCCACAGGGAAACGGCTCGCTTTTGGATCTTCCTCGCTCTGGCGCGTTGTGGATGAACGACGACGTCAAAGAACTTGGTTGGGTGCGGCATTACGTTTTCCACCTCCACGTCGAGGATGTTGTGCGCCTTCTTGGCTCAGTGCGTGCCGGACACTGATGTCCTCCTCCGTGAAGAGCTCTCGGCAAAACCGGACAGGAACATAGAGCGGCCAGTGATGTCCTCGTCCGTCAAGAGCCCACCATAGTTATAATTCGGAATTTCAATCTGCGAAAACTTGGTTTGCTAGAGGAGCTGAAGATAAGAAGGGAGCCCCGCGAGACTTTGGTCATTGGCTCCCAATTTTCTCTTTTCATCCATGGAACTAATTATGATGCATGTTTTTTTGTTTTCATCCACGGAAAGCCAATCCTCCTGGTAATTTCATTTCTTAGGCTCCTGAGAATGAAAAATAAAAGGAGAACCCATCTTTAAAGTTGCTTTTTGTTTTAGAGGAGGAGATAATGAGAAAAATCTATTTTCAGACATCAAGTTTTTGTTACAGGAACTGTTACATTGATTTGGGATATTAATCCTTAGATTGTACTATATAAGGTAGGCCTGCTCATTTTCCATCCATGATATTCTTAATACTGTCATTTGATTGATTTGCTATGCTATGATAGCAGAAAATAACCTTTTGTTCTTAGACTAATGTTTCTCTTTTTGCTGCTTGCCGCTGAAGCTTATACTTTACTGTTTTTCAAGTTCGGTTGGTACAAAGAAATAAAGATCATGGTCAATAAGGCTGTAATCTGATCGTTCATACCTGGCTGGTTTACTTAGGCCTATATCAGGTACTTTTCCTAATGAATTCTTACTTTTCCTCTTTGTTTCATCTGCTGAAAGATATTAAAATATATGCCTAAATATTCATTACCCTATGCAGTATGGGAGTCAATTCCTTTGCATTATCTTATTATGGTATTTTGTGTTGACACTTAATGATATAGGCTGAGAGGAGACCTGTCTTTTTGCATAAGCACGTGGTTATTGTCATTGTGCAACATTAATTTTTTTAGAACTTACATGATTGCACGGAGGTGGAAAAGCTTGGCAAAATGAGCATCATTTCCATGGAAATGGGGGCTTCTGTTGTTTAAATAACTTTAGTAGACTGAAACTTAGTTGTCGATTTAGTTTTGTTTTCTTGGAGAAATGCCCCATTTGACTGGGTTATTCTGTCAGCATAAATATTTCTTGGTTGTTTTGCACATTATACTTGTTCTTTATATGGTCGTTTGTCTTTTTGATTGATAGACCATTACAATCATTCAGCTGGAATGGTGAAATTTGTGGTGAAAGCATGATCTTGGTTTAATTAATAAAATCCTGCTTTGTGTAAGCAATTTAATTTGGTGGAATATAGTATTGTCTAATTATTTCTTAACTTTTGATTGAGCAACACAAAATTATCATACAATGCAACATGACTTGACATAAAAGGAAACCTGATTTTTTTTCAAACACAGGGAAACCTTATTTGGCGTTTTTTATTTCTGTGACTGGAATAGACGTGCAAGTCGCGTGCATTTCTTATGGTATTATGTTTGTTATATCTTAGGATGGGAGACCAACCAATATGTTCCTCAATACGAATACAATGTCCATTTATGTGAGGTGGTCCTTTTACTATTTTATTATGTTATGTGACAACATTTTAGTATTTTACATACATTCCTTAATATCAACGCGTTTTTATGTTTACACATCCAACATATACTACGGCTAAGAAAAGCTTGAGGGGTCGTGGCAACGCACGGGCATTCAGCTAGTTTTGGTAGAAGGGAGTGATCAGTTTGAATAACATAATCGATTCTTCTTCATTTTTTTGGTAAATAATGAATTCTGCTGTCATAGACACCATGTGACTTTAGTCGATTCTGCTTTAACTCCAATCCTCGCAATGTACAACGAGAAACAACATGACTGGATTATGCTGGTCATAGTGGGTAGTAACTAAGAGAAGTGATATCATGATGTATTGGGACATGCGATGTTACGGTAACTAGCTATGTTACCACTACTCTCTCTCCATATTAATTACTCCCTCCGTTCCACAATATAAGATGTTTTAGACTTTTTCCACATTCATATACATACACATGTATCTAGACATATTTTTGTGTATATATACAGCGGCGGAGCCAGCCATGGCTAAAGACCCGGGCCACATTCAGAGGGAAAATGCAAAACAGTGCACTACAGTGTAAAAGTACTACAGAGCCTGCCTGCAATCTTCCTCCACACCCCGGGCCAAGGCCTAGGTTGCCTGGGGCCTGGCTCCGCCCCTGTATGTAGACAACATGTGAAATAGCTAAAATATCTTATATTATGGAACGGAGGGAGTACATGTCATCTCAGATTTTTGTCTACGTGGCGTTGATGTTACTGCTCTCTTAAGGCTAGCCACAATGGGAGTAACTAAGGTAGTAACATCACACATTTCAAGACAATTTTGCTTATGTGGCACATATTTAATGAAGAGAGAAGTGTTTGTGGTAACTAGCTATGTTACTAGTAACATCACACATATCAAGGAAAAATGTGTCTATAACCCTAATAAATGAACTCATGCATGACACCACAAATATGTTACTACCCACTGTGGAGTTAGTAACTTAGACTAGTAACATCATGATGTTACCACTCTTAGTTACTCCCCATTGTGACCAGCCTAACGTAGGAGTAGTAATGCCAATGCACAAATGCACTTTAAATGTTCATCGTTACGTGTGCCTTGGATTGGTTGATCACTGTGTAGACACGTTGGTTGAAACTTAGAACACCAAAGTATACCCAAATATATGGATCTCAAATCACTTGTTTCTGAAACCCAGTTTATTGAACACAAGCTGTGAAAGCCACAGATCCTGATCGATCTGAATCTAGCGCGCGTCAGGTGTGCCATGCACATCTACGCTGACAAAAACCACCGTAATAAGGAAGGAAAAGAAATCAAAGAACAACGTAAAAGAAAGAAAAAAATCGATGCACGCGAACTCCACTTCCGCACTGACGACAGAAGAAACAGCGGAGGGAAAATCAGTCTACGGTTCGATTAGCGGCGCCTGGCCGGGGACGGGTCGGCCTTGATGCCGCTGGCCGGGTCGGGGTCCGCCATCTGGGCGGCAGCCTGGCCGGCGCCGACGAACGAGGACGCGCCCTGCGCGCCGGCATCCTTGACCGCGGTGGCGCCGTTGGCGAACTCCTTGGCGAAGGGGATGGACTCGGCGCTGCTGGCCGAGGTGGCGAGCGGCGCCACGGCGGCGACCAGCAGGAGGACCGCGATGATGGCGAAAGCGCGAGACATGTTTGTGTGGTGGACGGGCTGGTATGGTTAGTCGAGTTGGTTGGCGATGCAGGACGGGAGAGGGGCGGGCGGGCATATGTAGCTCTCGGGAGCGGAGGCGCGCATGGTGGCCGGTGGTCGCGCGCGCGAGGGAGGCGCGTTGCCTCGCTATTTTTGCCTGTGGACCTGGTTCTTCTTGCGCGCTAATGGCTTGACCATTTCTTGCGCCATCTCCATTCAGTTGTGGCCATGCAGAATGTTAGGTGCCATCTAGCCTGATATAGCTACACTATTTTGAGCAATCTTTATAAATATAGATAAACTTCTATTTATGCTGTTGTGCGTACAAATATGTGGTATGTCCGCTAGAATTGCGACACGTGTATATCAAGTAGAAAGCCAGAATAGTAAAAGCAAAATTCACTTTCGTTGCTCATTTGTAGCACAAGTGTCAAACAAGATTTGATCCATCTCCTTATTACCAAAATTAAAACCGATTCTCCATCTCGACACCATGGGCCACTTGTCAAGGTCATGTGGCACCCCACCCTCATTTTGAGCCGTTTTCATAAATTATAAACTTAAAATGGTATTAATGTTTGTTATGAGTATAAAGTCGACGATGACATACTACATGTGCTTGGAACGTGATAGGAGTAGTATACTAGACATCACTACATCAAGCTCACCAACATTATCAACACTATCGTCTACCCCAATTGGACCAACCACAAAAGTTTGAGCAAGTGCCCTACAAGCCGAGGTGAATTTACTCCTTAGAGCAACTCTAGCAAAAACCCTAAAAGGGCCGGAACTGTAAAGTTTCGGCGGCTTTAAGGGTTGGGCTCAATTTTGACGCGCTAGAAGAAACTGAAAACTCGGCCCGACCTGAAAATGGCTTACACCCCCTCCCCCCCCCCCCCTCCCAGCCTGTATTTATTCGGCAGCGCGAGCCGTTTTCGGGTCAAAACCTAGCGCCACCGACGATGGAAAATTGCCTCTGCGAATCCCCACCTCCGGCGAGCAACAACCCTGCGCTGGCGACATATATAGCAAATCCCTATACAATGGCACGTATCCCTAGCTCAGGCGGGTTCGGGAGGCCGCGGCGGCGCCAAGGATGACCCTGAGCGCAAGCGACTCGTCCGGTCCGATGCCGGCTGATACGTCTCCAACGTATCTATAATTTCGGATGTTTCGTGTCGATATTATGTCAATTGCTATATGTTTTCTCCCTTCTTTATAGCATTTTTACATATTTTCTGGGACTAGCCTATTAACAAGATGCCAAGTGTCACTTCCCTGTTTTCTGCTGTTTTTTATTTCAGAAAAGTTGTTCTGGAAATATTCTCGGAATTGGACCCCACAAATCCCGATGTTCCTATTTTTTCCCGGAAGCATCCAGAAGACCGAAGAGGAGTCGAAGACGGGCACCAGGGGGCTCACCATAGCCAGGCGCCTCCCCCCCCCTTGGTCGCGCCTGGGGTGGTGAGGCCACCCTGGTGGCCCACCGACGCCGCCCTTTCGCCTATTTATTCCCGTCCGAAGGAAAACCCTAGGCACCTGATCAAAAATCCACGAAAAGTTCCGCAGCCATCGTCATCGTCAACCCTAGATCAGGGGGTTCTGAATCTGTCTCCCGGTGACGAAGGGATGGATCTTGGACCCTGCAGGTAAGGACACCCCGTCTTAAGCCCAAGGTTAAGGCCCAAGAAGGGAAGCCCTTTGAGTGTTCTGGAAGGCCCGCTTGAAGCCCACCCGCAATGCCTTGCGGGCTAAGTTAGGAAACTTATAACCGACATAGGGTTAGAGTTCGAGTCCTCTCCGGGTAGGGTTTGAGACCTAGCCACCTATATAAGGCCAGGAGAACCACCGGAAGAGGGCCAAGCAATACCGCACCACCAAAGCCTTGAGCTCGAGATTGTACTCTCGACTTGAGCAATCATCATTGTAACCGATCTATTCGATAATACAGATTGACAGAGGTAGGAGTAAGGGTTTTACCTCTACGAGGGCCCCGAACCTGGGTAAATCGTGCCCCCTGTCTAGCTGACGATCGTCACCGGCGCTCATGAGTTCTCCTATTCGAAACCCTATGGGTTCACCTGAGGGATTTGCCGAGTTACAGATTCGACAATTGGCGCCGTCTGTGGGAACGGCGGGCGCTGGATCTCCGGCATCTTTGGCTTCATCGTCCAACTCGCGTTGGAAACCCTCGACTTCGACTCCGACCAACCCTATTCGGATTGGATCTGTCGTGGTCACCCCTCACTCGCCGGAATCACGTCCGGTATTCAGCGATCTGGAAAAAAACGTCACCTTGACGTTTGGAGGCTTGAAGTTCTACACCAACAAGGACGGGATCCTCCACTTCCCTGAAGAATCAGGATCTGAGTCAGAAGCCGTCGACTCGCGCCCACATCTGGAGAAAAGTGGCGAGTCCATCCGCTTCAACACCAGCGACTACCATACCCTCTCGGCAGAGGAACCTTCCCAAGTCCAGAAAGCTTTCCGAGCTACGCCTAGGACGCACGAACCACGACTGGCTCAGGTCTGCATGGAAGGATCGGAACAACCCCCAGAAACAGAACACAGCGCTGCAGAACATGCTGAGATCGGCGTCTCGCGGGACGCTTGGGATCGAGCCAAAGAAGCCTTGCGAACAAGCAAGCCGCCTGTGGCTGGAGCGCCACACGAAGATATGGTCGCCTACCACTATCATCTAGTGAGAGCGGCCACAGCTATCAAAGAAGCTCGGAAAGACCTGGCCCATCGAAAGAGATTGGCGGATGAATCGAGTCAACGCTGGGCCGAGCTATCCCTAACACCTTCGGTCGGAACTCGACCCACAAGGAAGGGATATGCATCGAGAACGACATCCATGGACGCTGAGTCCCTGGGTGGGATCAGCAGGTCACTCAGACCTTCCCTTATGCGGGTTGACGAGGACGGAAACGTCTACCCGCAAACTCCTGCTACCGCAGTCCTGGCCACAGCAACTTACATGCAGATGAACCAGCTAGGGGAGAACGACCCTCGAGCGGAGCAGTACAAACAGGTTCGGAAAGGATTGGGCATGGCGGCCTCAAGGCTCGCCTCCTACGACCGCAGGAAAGCTGCCGAACAGCAAGAGAAGGAAAAGGAAAAAGAGGCATCGCGCAAGCATAGAAGCACTTCGCCTAGGAGAGACAAATCACCCCGCCGCGGTCGAGGAAAAGAAGCTCGGCGACGCGGTGATAGTCGAAGCAGCAGCGAAGGTAGCTCGAGAAATAAAAGCTCACGACGTCATAGCATCCGCCCGCGGAAGCACAGCAAAGAGCCAAGGAAGGAAATTGATCGCGACCAGCCAGGATATAACGCGCGGTCAGATATCGCGCAAAATAAGGTGGACAAGGCAAGAGCTGCAAGGAACCGCGCGCGCTCCTCGTCCAGTTCTTCGGACGACGAGACCTGCGGCGCTCTATGTTTCGCCTGCAGCATCCGCGAGGCACCCCTACCCAGGAGATTCAAGCTCATCACAGAACTAACGAAATACGATGGTTCACTCGAACCTTCGTTGTGGCTAAACGACTACATCACGGCAGTAAAATGCCAACGTGGGAACAAGAACACGGCTATGCAGTACCTCAATCTACACTTGGTTGGCGCGGCACGTAGCTGGCTGGAAGCGAGGCCAGAATCCTGTTACGCATCGTGGGACGACCTGTACTACGACTTCTGCAAGAACTTCCAGGCCACCTACAAGAGACCAGCAACCATTGAAGAACTGTGGGCCTGCAAACAGAAGAGCGGCGAGTCCACCCGCGAGTACATTCAGCGATGGACCACGCTCAGTAACACCGCAGGAAATATCTCAGAGGAAGTAGCGGTTGAGGCCTTCGCGAAAGGCGCCCGACGAACGGCTTTCAGAGAAGAGTTGGGCCGAGCCGCACCCAAAACTATTGGGGAACTGATGATCATAGTCGACAAATGGGCTATGGAGAAGACGCGGTGCGCAACGAGAGAACATCATCGCTCGCGCCCGAGGACGACCGCCATGGTCGAAAGAAAAGGAGGAAATACTACGATCACGACGATCGGGAAGAGATGGTAGCGGCAGAATTCACGCGAAACCGCGATAATGGACGCCGCGGAAGTCGCGATGGAAACCAAAAGCTGAAGACAAAAGTCCCGAGGAGCACCTTAACGCGTACTGCTCGCTACATCTATTTACGGATAAGCGCACGGGCAAAACTAAGGCAACACACCTCCTCAAGGATTGCCGAAAGTTCATCGACATCCACGAGGCCTTTCTCGAAGAAAAGTAGATCAGCAGCTAGTCAAAATTACCCGCCACTTCCAGGAGGAGAACACCAAGGATTCCAGCCGCCACAACCCCTACCTCCACCAGGAAATCCAAACATGGCGCTAGCCGCACTACCTGCGCCACCCGCACCAAACGCCGGAGCTAATGCGTACCCGAACCCGGCTGGACAGTTAGGGATGATACAAAAAGTCTGCCCATCCCGCAGAGCTCAGAAGACAAATACGCGGCAGCTGTGCATGGCTGTGCAAACCCCGCCAACAAGGCCCGAGTACCACGAGTCTATCGACAAGGACACGCTCCTCTAGTAATCCAAGCGCAAATTGGTAATTACGAACTGGCTCGCGTATTTATGGACGGAGGCAGCGGCATCAACATTATCTACGCGGATACGCTCCGCCGGATGAACAGGAACCTGGATGGACTTGCGGAATCAGAAACATCCTTCCACGGGATAGTTCCAGGAAAGACGATCCGTCCACTCGGAACAATCAACCTAGAGGTTGTGTTGGGCAATCGGCGCAATTACAGAAGAGAATCCTCGACTTTGAAGTAGTCGACTGGCCCTCACAGTACCACGCCATTCTTGGTCGAACAGCGTTCGCCAGATTCATGGCAGTACCACATTACGCGTACCTGAAGCTCAAGCTACCCGGGGAATATGGTGTAATCACCATCGATGGAGATTTCCAGAAGTCCAACAAATGCGACATCGAGTTCAACGAGATCGCAAAATCTTTCGGGATGCAAGAAGAACTGGAGGAGATAGCAAAGACCACGAACCACTCCGTGATGCCCCTCACAAAGAAAAACGCGCCAGAATTGGAATTCAGCACCAACAGCGACACTCGAAAACTTCAAGTGGAGCCGACAGACTCTGCGAAGACGGCGATGGTTTCAACTACCCTCTCGCCAGCATAGGAAAGCGCGCTCGTCGAACTCCTCCGTGAGTACTGGGAAATTTTCGCCTGGCAGCCCTCAGATATGCCAGGAACCCAGGGAGTTCGCCGAGCACTCACTCGAAGTCTTCAAAGATGCAAAACCCATCAAGCAGACCACTCGACGGTTCTTAGAACCCAAGCAGAAAGCGCTTGGAGAAGAAGTAAACAGATTGCTAGCAGAAAAATTCATCAGGGAGATCAAGGTATCCACTTGGTTAGCAAACCCAGTGCTGGTCCCAAAGAAGAACACCAACATCCTTCGAGTGTGCATCGACTACACGTCGTTGAATAAGCATTGCCCCAAGGATAACTTTCCCCTCCCGTGAATCGACCAGATCGTGGACTCCACCACGGGTTGTCAACGCCTCTCCTTCCTGGACGCCTACTCGGGATATAATCAGATCCGGATGAAGCGGGAAGACGAGGAAAAGACAACATTCATCACACCCCACGGTGTGTACTGCTACACGACAATGCCCTTCGGGCTCAAAAACGCAGGCGCAACATATCAGCGCTGCATGCAAAAATGCCTCGCCAAACTCATTGGCAAGAACGTGCAAGTGTACGTTGACGAAATCGTCATCAAGACTCGAGTAGAGGATACACTCCTCGAGGACATTAGAGAAACATTTGACGCTCTAAACGCATACATGATTAAGCTCAACCCAACAAAATGCGTCTTCGGCGTCCCAGCAGGACAACTTCTCGGGTACCTGGTATCCGCCAGAGGCATCGAAGCCAACCCAGAGAAGATACAAGCAATCTTGACAATGAAGGAGCCAACTAATCTACGCGGAGTCCAACAGCTCGCAGGGCGACTAGCCGCCTTGAGCAAATTTATCGCACGATTGGGTGAGCAGGTGTTACCCTTCTATAAACTGCTGAAGAAGACGGACAAGTTCGAATGGACACCGGAAGCTAAGCAGACATTCGCAGACCTGAAGCGATCCTTGCAGAGCAGGCGCATTCTGGCAACACAGCAAGAGAGGGAGCCACTATACCTATACCTAGCCGCAACAAACCAGGTCATCAGCACGGCCATCGTGGTCGAACGACCTGAGGAGGGCAAGGCATATGGAGTTCAAAGACCAATCTACTACATCAGCGAGGTGCTATCGCCGTGCAAACAACGATATCCTCACTACCAGAAGCTCGCATATGGAGTTGTTCTCACAGCTCGAAAACTCAAGCACTACTTCCAGGAACATACCATAACAGTGGTTAATGATGCATCACTCGGTACAATCATGAACAACCCAATGGCATCTGGAAGAATAGCGAAGTGGAGCATCGAGCTGGGCGCTTGGGACATCCTCTATGTAGGGCGCAATTCCGTGAAATCCCAGGTACTCGTGGAATTCCTAAGCGAGTGGACAGAACTACAAACACCCGGGCCACTGGAATACACGAGTAACTGGATCATGTACTTTGACGGATCCAAGAGAAACGAAGGAGCAGGAGCTGGGATCGTCCTCATATCACCCAGAGGTGACAAGCTGCAATACGTCCTACGACTGGATTTCCCACCCGACGATCCAGCATCAAACAACGACGCAGAATATGAGGCCATGTTGCATGGGATGAAGATGGCAATTTGATGCATGTAAAATGCATACATGAACTTTGCATTTATTACTTGTTTTTCCTACATATTAGCAACTTATATTCATGTTTTATAATGATTTTGGGGATTTTCTGAACAATCCCCCTTCTTTTGGTTCTAACCCTGTTTTTCCAGAAAACGTACTTTTTAGTGTTTCAGACTTTCCGGGAGCTTCGGGACTCCAAAAAGGGCAAGGCCAAAGAGCACGGTTCAGAATTTTCGAGACGAAGACCATGGGCCAAAGTAGAGGGCCAAAAGGCCAACCAGGTGGAAAAGAGGACCCTCCACGCGGCCAGATTCCTTGGCCGCGTGTGGGGCCCCCTTTTTGCCCCTGTGGCTCCGATGCCGTCGATCTTTCTTCTCCCGAGTGTCTCGTGACCTAAAAACGACTATATAAAGGGTCCCCTGGCCTTTTCGAGGAGGAGGCGGCGCCGAGAGACGAAACCACGAAACAGAGAGACAGAAGGCTGCCGCCGGAGAAGATCGGAGGGGGGAAACGCCGCCGGGATCACCCTCGGAGGGCTCCACCCCCCTCCGGCGTGTTCATCATCAACATCTACAGCAAGATCAGCTCCATCTCTCCACTGTAATCTCTTGGCAAACACGATGTATGATGCAATACTATATTCCCTTGATGTATTGTGTCTCCCCGTCTATGTTTGAGTAGTGAATTGTTCTTGGCAATGGTGAAATAGTTCGTTGATTGGTTGCATACAAGTTTGTTATCTTCTATGATTGTCTTTATGTACAATATATGAGTGCACGCATATGTTGGGGAATGCATGTAAGATGATCACCGGTAGCATAATGGAGTGGTGGTGACTTGGGAGTGACAGTAACCTGAGACCGAGCCACAAAGTTAAGTTATTGGGGGATATATATAGGGGACCTTAGAACGTAAGGCTATGGTGGGACTTTATGTCTTAATCAATCTTGTGCAGTCATTTACTTGGCCACATGATCCATCATAAGGGGTTGTAGATCATTTACTTGACTATACCTATTCATGGATCCTTCCTAGAAGAAACAACTAAGACTAAAACATGTGCTCGCTAATTGTGACAACCACACGAACGAAACACCTATTGCTAGAACACTTGCTCCCTTGAGATACTTGAGATATTTGCTGCTTGCTACTTGTGAAACTTGCTTAGAAACTTGCATTTTAAACTTGCTTCACTAGTTACTAGACAAACCACACTCCACGTCAGTTGCTTTTAATTAGTTAGTTCATTTTAGTCAAAATTATTGCTTTGCATAAACAGCCATATAAGAGGGTTATAGGGATTTACAGAATAGATAGCTTACCTTCAGCTCCTCGTGGGTTCGACACTCAAATACTTATCGAAAGGTACTACAATTAATCTCCTGCACTTGGGAGTCATCATGATTGCGTGCAGAGCCACCCGACTAATGATCTACGGCAATTCCAATCTCATCGTGCAACAGACAATGAAAGAGTGCGACGCTATCGCTGAGAACATGGTAGCTTATCGTGACATGTACAACTTACTCGAAGGAAGTTTCAATGGGTGCGAGCTGAAGCACATTGCAAGATCTAGCAACGAAGAAACAGACAGGTTGGCGAACATGGGTTCCACAAATACACCCATACCGCCAGGGATATATTTCGTGCGGATGACTAGGCGATCGGTGAAAGTCAAGAAAACTGCAGGAACACCCGCTGTATTGGAAACAGAGGTCAGCCCGCAAATTGCTATTATCGAGCTCATCCATAATATTTCGCGACAAGTTTTTCTGGTCGAGCCAATCTGGACGCAGAAATACCTCGACTATTTCTCCACCAAACAGCTCCCAACAGACCCTCGCAAGGCTCGACAGATAATCAGACGCAGCAAGTCCTTTCGGGTGCTCAACGGCGAGCTATACAAACAGAGCATCTCAGGCATACTGCAACGATGCATAGCACCTGAAGATGGCAAATAATTACTGCGAGACATCCACCAAGGAGACTGTGGACATCATGCTAGCTGGAAAGCAATCATGGGAAAAGCCTTCCGAGCAGGATTTTACTGGCTTACAGCAGCCAGAGACGCAAAGGAACTGGTCGACAGGTGCAACGCTTGCCAGCGATTCGCACCAAAACCACACGCACCCGCTACGGAACTGCATATGATACCCATCGCCTGGCCCTTTGCACAATGGGGGCTAGACATGGTCGGACCATTACGCAAGTCCACACCAGGTGGATATACACACTTGCTGGTCGCAGTCGATAAATTTACCAAATGGATCGAGCCATGCCACTAACCTCAGCCAGCGCCCAATGCGCCGTCAAATTCCTCAATTCTATCGTATGCAGATTTCGAATACCACACGACATCATTACTGACAATGGTAGCAACTTCACGGCAAAGGAAACACAGCAGTTCTGCGAAGAAAAGGGCATCACCTTCAAATTCGCTTCAGTTGCCCATCCGCAAACCAACGGCCAAGTCGAAAAATCCAACGGATTAGTTTCGGCTGGCATCAAGAAACGTCTACTCGATCGCCTACACCCGGCAGCGGGACATTGGGCAGAAGAGCTACCCTCCGTGCTATGGAGCCTCCGCACAACTCCAAGTCGATCCACAAACTACACACCATTTTTCATGGTATACGGGGCCGAAGCAGTCCTTCCCGAGGACATCAGGTTCAACGCCCCACAGGTTGTTTCTTACAGCGAAGAAACCTCCAACTAGGCACTAGCGGATGATATGGACGCTGTCGTGGTGGTGTCACGGCAGATGCCATGGGATGGCTAAAGATGTGGGGACGATGGACGCTGGAGGTGTCCGGGGAGGGATCACGCGACGAGTAGCCGCGTGAGGTAAGATCCACACAACACAAACAACACGATGTACCCAGGTTCAGGGCCCTCGTGAGGAGGTAAAACCCCTACTCCTGCCTTTCTCTATGTATTACGATGTCTCTCCGAGTAGCCACAGTACAAATGGTAACGCTACCGAGTAGCCTCTCTCTCCTCTCCGAGTAGAGCTAGGTCAAGAACTTAGGGTTTCTAGGGTTCCCAGTGAGCAACCGTTCGCGTCTATGGGAGCCTGCCTCGCGCAGGAGGCGGCGGGGCACCTTATATACACGGTGCCCAGCCGGATACGTCCAAACCTAGACAAGTGTCGACATAGTGTGCACATCGTCCTTTCTCCGAGTACCCGCTGACAGCTTTGGTTCCTAACCTTGGCTGCTTCTGTAAAGTCGTTGGGCAAAACTAGGGGACAGACTGGTATCACTGTACCTAGGCACAGAGTAGGCCCCCCTTATCCTGCCACGGCCTGCTTCCATGCTGTCACTGTCAGGCAGGCCGTCCCCACGTGAACAGTAGTTCGAATGCTGCCAAGTACGGACCCAGGATACGCGGGATCCTGTGTCAGAACGGCTCCTTTGACTTTCTGGCCCGAGTAGGTTCCCGCCAATGGTTCCCGCCAATTGTACTCGGGCCAAACCTTCTACTCGTCAGGGTAGAACTTGATTGACATCTCCTTCTGGTCATCTTGAGGTGAGACCGAGTAGCAGTCGACCGGGTAGCGAGTGCCTGGTAGTCGGCTACTCGACCAAACCTCTCTTCTGTAAGTGGCCTTTACCGCCTGTCTTTACCCTACTCGGGGGTAACCCCCCGACAGCAGTCCCCGAAGCTGGTTGAGTCTTGCGAACTTGTTCACTAGGCTCTGCCAGCTTGAGTTTCCTCTCTTCCGAGTAGCACCTGCTTTCTACTCTGTAACCGAGTACAAAGACTTAGAGAAATTTCTCAGATTGAGCCTCTGCAGCACAGAGCACAATCCAGCCCTTCGCGCAGTAACTGCACACGTGTCAAGCATCCACGACCCTGTCGTTTGGTTGCCCAGGACACGACCTGCCACGCGTCCAGTTTTCACGCACTGGGCCCACCGGCCGTCATGTCCCATCAAGTGCAGTTATAGGCCGCGATTCGGTGGTGGGATCAACTGTGGCCACTACGCGCGCAACCGGCGCTTGTGTGCGTTTCTAGCCGGCCACAGGATCCGCCACACGGCACAATCGATCCCACTACCAAGACGGTAACGGTAAACTCGCGGGGGAGATATAAATACCCCCGCCGGTAACTTTCCTTTCCCCTTCCTTCGCACTATTCCTTCTCTGTCTCCTGCTCTTCTCCGCCACCGTGCTCTCCGCCGCCGCCGCGGATTCGATTCACCAGCCAACTCCACTTGAAATCTTCCACCTTCCCAACTCGCCACGATGGCCAAGTCAGGCTGGGCTGGCTCCTGCGTCACTGCGGAGGACTGCACCTGGCTCGTCAATACCCGGCGAGTCCCTCCCGGCGTGGAGTGCCGGGCGCCGGACGGCGAAATCGTGCCGTCCCCGCGCGAAGGGGAGCGCGTCGTCTTCCTGGCGCATTTCGAGCGCGGGTTCGGGCTACCCGCCTCCGATTTCCTACGGAAATTCCTCAACCACTTCGGCATCCAGATGCACCATCTGCCGCCGAACGCCGTCGTCTTCCTCGCCTACCACGCCGTGGTCTGCGAGGCCTTCCTCGGCATCCGGCCCACGTGGGAGACGTGGCTCAGGTATTTCCACCTGCGCCAGCAGTCCACCGGGAAGAAGGACTCCGCGGGCGTCGCCCGCGCCACCGACACCGGCTGCGCCATGATGGTGCAGCGTTCCGGGACGAACCACCCCCGCGTCAAGGGGCTGGACTCCGTCAAGCTATGGCAGAAGACGTTCCTTTACGTCAGGAACGTTGCCGCCGAGCCAGGAGCCCCGGTGAACGACAGAATCAACCTGCCCGTTTGGTGCAACCGCGCTCCAATCGGGATGTACTGGAAGGACAAGCCCGTCAACGACGACGACGCCATCGAGATGGAGAATCGACTCGGCTGGCTGAGGGCGGAGGGCCTCAAGAACGACGACCCGGTGGCCTGCTGGATCCAGCGCCGAGTACTGCCCTTGCAGGAGCGGTGCCATCTCATGTGTTACATGGGAGGGCCCCGCGACTGCACCAGGACCACCACCATCGAGATCGACAACATCGACGTCCCCTGGCATGCCAGGAACATCTTGACGACAAGCCTTGGCGACCACTGGCAATACGGGTTCGTCCCGTACAGCCGTACAAAACCGATTGAGCGGGTACGCCTTCCTTACTTTGCTCTCTGCATAAATTTTCCGAGTAGGTAGCTTCTCCTTCTTGCATCAACTAGCAGTTGCCTTTTGTTCCGAGTAGGACATCTAGCCGAATCGCCTTAGGCTTTAGTATGCTTTGTGTTTGCACGCCTTGCCGGGTAGCCTACTCGAGAACGATTCTTAGGCTCCATGTGCTTTATGCCTGCACGCCCTTCCGAGTAATGTCTCTCGGCAAACATGTGTAGGCTTAGTATGCTTTGTGCTTGCACGCCTATCCGAGTAGAGTTCCTTCCTGGTACTCGGCTGGTTTGTGATCCTTCTCTGTTTTTCAGGTTCTCACTCGCCAGATAATTGAGAGCTGCGAGGTCTTTGAGGGCAACTGGTCTTCTGACCGTGAGGAGGATGATGTGCCCTCTTCTGATGCCGTGGAGCAGCCCAACCTCTCTCGCTCCCCCGTCCCTGACAAGCGCGATGCTCTCCGCACCTGGTCCGACGAGGATTTTGATGGTAACTGTACTTTCATTCTGTTTGTCTCCGAGAAGCATCAATCCCTCGTTTGCTGTTTCTGATTCTTTCCTCTTTTCTCTTTGATTCCCAGATGAAGCTGCCGCGGACAAGGACGACGAGGACGAAGACGAGACCGAGGGCGATGCGCCCCTAGTCGTCAAGCCCCTGGCCGTCGCCGCTCCTGAGACCCGCAAACGGGCTGGTAGCGGGGCACCAGCGCCCCCTGCCAAGAAGAGGAAGCCCGCCGAGAAGAAGGCGGTTGCGAAGAGAACCAGACGAGAGCTCAAGTGCACCACCGCGTAAGCCCTCTTCTCGGTCACCTCCCTTCTTGCGCAGTGCTGTTTTCCCAAATTCCTTCTGATTTCTAGTTTCCCTTTCTCTGCAGTCCTCCTATGGACGCGAATGCAGCTCTCGCGTCCGACCAAGCCAAGAAGAAACCAGTACCTCTGGTCAACCTGGACGATGATGATGATGACCACAACGCCAACACTGTTGCTGCCAATCCACAGGCCGCTGATGCACAAGGAGCAGCGTCTGAACCAGCAGCACAGGACACTGCCGTCCACGACGAGAGACCCCCTTCTCCTCCGGCCAGCAATGCCGAGGAGAACCAAGACCAAGTGATGCAAAACAACGCCGCCGCCGAGCGGCCTGAAGCAGAGCAAGAGCAGCCCGCCACAGGGGCTGCTGCACAAGATAGCCTCGCTGCCGCGCAGCGGGCAGAAGACACCACCGCCACGGATGCCACTGCTTATCCATTGAGCAGCGTGCAACCGGGCGTGACACCGAGTAGCGCCCAGCCAGGAGCTGCACAAGGCGATGGATCTACCGCGCAAGGCCCTACCGCGCCAACTGCGCAAGGCCCTACCGCGCCAACTGCGCAAGGCCCTACATCTCCAACTGCGCAAGGCCCTACACCGCCAACCGCGCAAGGCCCTACACCGCCAACCTCCTCCTCGCCGTTGAAGACCAAGGATACATCCAGCCCTCCCGCTGGGCGAGTAACCAGGCAACGAGCCTTGGAAGCTCTGAGGGACGAGGTTGTCAGAAGGGAATCCGAGAAGGAAGCTGCTGAGAAGGCCAAGGCCGAGAAGGAAACTGCTGATAAGGAAGCTGCTGAAAAGGCCAAGGCTGAGCAGAAGAAAACCAAGGCTGAGCAGAAGAAGGCCGAGAAGCAAGATGCCGAGAAGGCAGTCGCCGAGAAGGCGCAGGCCAAGGCTGACGGGAAGAAGACTGCGGATCCCGAGAAGCAGAGGGTTGAGAAGGAGCAAACGAAGAAACGGGCCAGAGACCAGGGTACACCCTCAAGCGGAGCGCTCATGATCCGCGAGTCCGGCCCAATTCCTGCTGCGCTCTCTGCGGACGCTCGCGCTGCTGGCCAGCCTTGCTACCCGGAGTACATGATCGAGGTTAGCCAACAGCACTCAATCGGCTTCCCTCCCAAGGACAAAGCTTTAGCTATCCAGAGGGGAAGGAAAGTTGTAGCCGTGAACTCCCCTCCTCCAGATCCAAGCCAACCCCAGTCTATCAACATTGCTTCTCGCGGAGCCCAAGACAAACCAATAACCTCCAAGGGTCTTGAACAGGTTTTGGACACTGTTGGCCACATCAACGCCAGGTGGGACAGCAGGGTTCTCGGAGAGGAGAAGTGGCACGGCTTGACCCTTGGCTCCATCGACCACTACCGCGTGGATTGGAACAAGGTTGATCTGGGACACAAGCCCATGTCCGTCTCCACCGAGACCGCAACCCTTGCAGCCAAGATGTTCTTGCATCGCAAGAATGCCGAGGACATCGAACAGTCCTACGCAGTAAGTCCTTCTTGCCTTTTCCGAGTTGAATTTTCTTCCCTTCTACTCGCCTTTCTTCTTTCTTACCATCACCCCCAGTCCCCGAGATTTGGGTCGAGTAGACGGATAGTCTCCGAGTAGCCTTCTACTCGGGTCGAATCTTCTCTGCTCTTGTCTAACTTGTTTTCTTCTCGCTTCTCAGGATAGCGTCCTTAAGCGGACCCACTTATACCGCATCCTTCTCTGGAACCACTCCATCGCCAGGAGGCGTATCGCCGTACTGGAGAAGGAGAAAGCAATGGCTGAAGCCGCGAGCAAAGATGCCACCACCAGCACCCAACAGCTGGCTGAAGTGCAAGGTACGCCTTTAGCTACGCGGTTTCTGCGTTTTATGTTTACGCCCGCTTTTGCTTTCTTATGCGCTAACCCTTCCTTCTCTGCAGAAAAACTAAAGGCCTTGGCAGATGAACATGAAAAATGCCGTAGCTTCGTGGAGAACGCCGAGGCCACCATAAAGAGACTTGAAGGTGAATTTGCTGTTTACTCGGTGTGACCTTGAATTTGTTTCTTCTCTGCTTATTTACTAACCTCATCTATCTTTTCGCAGAAGATCATAAGTCATTTGCTGAGGCACACCAAGATTGCGTCAAGCCAGCGGAGGTGGAGAAACAGCTATCCGACCAGGCCATTACTCTGGTGAAGGACCACACCACCGAGATGGAGAAGCTGCAGCTCCAGCTCCAGAAGGCACTCCAAGATGCCGTCAAGATTGGCGCCGAGAGGGACAAGGCAATCGCCGAGAAGGCCAAGGCCGAGACCACTTTCAAGGCCAAGGAAAGGGCCCTCGAGTCTGAATGTGAGACCTTGAAGAAGACCAACGCTGATCTCTTCGCTCAGATGGATAGCTTGCGTCTGATCCAGGAGAAGCACATTGGCAATGAGGAGTCCTGGAAAACCAAGCTGCAGCAGCTGCGCCGCCAACTGATCGGTAAGTTTTCTCTTCATGGCATCTTTTCTTCTCGGTCTTGTTCCTTCTCGGCTTCTTCTTTCTTCTCGGTTTTTGATCTTGCCACTTGCTATTTCAGATATCTGGCCTCGTCTTGATTCTTCCTCTGCGCCTACGGTAGCCAAGGCCCGAGCAGTTCGCCTTTCGCTGGGTGAGCCAATTGACACCAGGGCTGATATCGAGGACAGCTTGCTGGTGCTCAAAGGTTACTTCGAACAGCTGGCCGGCGTCGGAACTGACTTGATGCATGCGGGCTTTGAGCTCCACCGGCTGTTCTGGCCTCATGACCCCCAGCCAAGAAACATGCGGGCTCTCGCCCTCAAGCTGGAGAACGTGAAGGCCGAGCTGAAAAAATGGCGAGCCTCTGGAGCCCGTGCTGGTGCGGACGTGATGCTTCTCTGCATAGCATCTTGGTATGAAAACCTGGATATGCAGCGCATCCGCGGGAAGCGCAATGATTCCAAGTGGGAGACGGATGCCGAGAGCGTGGCCTTGCGCAAGCAGATTGCGTATGAGGTCGCAGAATGCGCCGAGACGGAGGTCTACATCGAGGGCGTCCCTGAACCCGACACCGAGTACGAGGACGAAGAAGATGATGACGAAGACGAAGACCTTGACGGCTTCTTCGAATCTCCCAAGGGCAAGGCCGGAAAGGGAAAAGCCACCGTCGTCGCGAGTAGCGATGAAGACGAAGGGGCGCACATCGACAGCGAGCCACTCGACTTCGGCACCTCCTCAGGTGCTGCTCTCGATGACACGGTGCCCCCTCCTGGCCACGCTTCGTGCTCCTCCTCGGCTCCAGGACCCGTCTCGGTGGCCATGGCCACTTCTGACCAGGCAGCCGCCCAGCAAGATGCCGAGATGACGGAATCCGCCACCGCCCAGACGGGAGCGGATGCCACTCAAGCTATCACCGAAGGAACAACTGCTGCGACCGCCACTGAAGAAACTGCCGCCAAGACCGCCGCCGAGGAAACATCAGCCAAGGCCAGCGCCGAGAACACCGCCTCCTCAACTTGAAGCAACCTGCAATCTTTTTTCACTTGAACTCTTATCAGATCCCCGGGATGCCGGGAGCAGATGTAATAGACTACCTTTATCTTGCTTGCTACTCAGTTTTTATGCCCACTCTGTTTATGTTGACATTAATCAATTTGAACGACACTGGCCTAATGCCGAGTTGTGTTTCCATGCGAGTCCCCGAGTAGCATTTCTTATTCACCCTGTCTTTTCATCTCTGCTCTACCTGCGACTTGTCGCTTTTTTGGTATTCGAGTCACAAGAATCAAGGAGCAGGGCTGCAAATACTTAGCCGCTAGAAACAATCATGGTAACGCAGCCCACCACTCAGCCGAGAAGACGAAAACAGGGAACAAAAAGTAACCGACAATCTACTCGGTTCCTGCACTCTTTCTTCCTTAGTGATTTTCGTGTGCTCATTGACCTTTTGCTTGTTCTCTTGCTTGCCATGAAGCCGGGTTTCGGACAGCAGCAGAGTCGAAGAGTTGGCATATAGGTTTAAACACAGTACTCAATGCACTTATGAGTTCTGAAGTGGAGCAACCGAACAGACAAAGGACCAAGCCGAGTAAGAAAAACACTTAGAGCAATTTTTGGACGAGGGCAGTCCCCGAGAACAATTTCAGATTGCAGAGTAGAATTTCAACTCGGATAAGAGGGTACATACACATCTTTGCTCACGAATGAAAACGACGAAGTAGAGCTACATTCCAGGGACGCTTGGTTTCCTCTCCAGCTTTATCTGCCCTGTTCGCCTGCGATGGGCGCACATCTACAAGATAGTACGCGTCATTGTGCAGCGCTTTGCTGACAATGAAAGGCCCTTCCCATGGAGGAGACAACTTGTGCATCCCGGCTGTGCGTTGCACCAGCCTAAGGACCATGTCTCCTTCTCGGAAAACCCTTGGGTTCACCTTTCGGCTATGATAACGCCGCAGGTTTTGTTGGTAGATAGCCGAACGTGACAGAGTCAGCTCTCTTGCTTCTTCAAGCAGGTCAACGTCGTCTTCTCGAGCTTCTCTCGCCTCCACCTCTGTGTAGAGGGCTACTCGGGGGGAGTCATGCTCTAAGTCTATTGGCAACACGGCCTCAGCCCCGTATACCAAGAAGAATGGCGTGTAGCCGGTTGACCGGTTAGGGGTAGTCCTTAGACTCCACAACACCGCTGGCAACTCTTCTAGCCAACACCCAGGTGTTTTCAGCAATGGCTCAATCAGCCTTGGCTTTATGCCTGCCAGTACCATTCCATTTGCTCTCTCAACTTGCCCATTGGAGGCAGGGTGCGCGACTGACGCAACGTCTAGTCGGATATGCTTATCTCTGCAGAATCGCACCATGGCCCCCTCTGCAAAGTTGGTGCCGTTGTCGGTGATGATACTGTGCGGGTAGCCATATCTCATGATCACATCCTTCACAAACTTCACAGCTGTGACTCCATCGCACTTCCGAATAGGCTTCACCTCGATCCACTTGGTGAACTTGTCCACCATGACCAAGATATGTGTCATGTTGCCTTTAGCCGGCTTGAAAGGACCAACCATATCCAAGCACCAAACAGCAAATGGCCATGTGATAGGAATTGTTTTCAACTCGGAAGCTGGCATATGAATCTTACTTGCGAACATCTGGCAGCCGGCGCACTTCCTCACAATATCTTCGGCTTGCTGCAGTGCAGTGAGCCAGTAGAAGCCATGCCGAAAAGCTTTCTTGACTAAAGCCCGAGAAGAGGCGTGATGCCCACATTCCCCTTGATGTATCTCCACCAGGATTTCTTCTCCTTCTTCTGGGCTCACACAGCGTTGCAGCACGCCGGTGGCACTTCTCTTATGCAGCACATCTCGGACTATGGTGTAGCCCTTGGACCTTCTCTGAATCTGCCTCGCAGTCACCTCATCTTCAGGTAAAGTGCCGTCCCTTAGAAAGGATAATATGGGCATTGCCCAACTCGGTGTCTCCCGCACGGGAAACACTGGTTCGTCCATTTCCATTGGGACAGGCTCTGGTGGTTGCACAGGAGGAGTAGGAGCACTTCTTTGCAGCCCAGACCGATTGGCGAGAACTTCTTCAATGAATGCAACAGCTTCTGGGTTGAGGGTGGCAGTCCCCGAGTAAGGAGTGGCAGTCCCCGAGTAAGGAATGGCAGTCCCCGAGTAGGGAGTGGCAGTCCCCGAGTAGGGAGCGGCAGTCCCCGAGTAAAGAATGGCAGTCCCCGAGTAGGGAATGGCAGTCCCCGAGTAGGGAGTGGCAGTCCCCGAGTAGGGAGCGGCAGTCCCCGAGTAGGGAGTGGCAGTCCCCGAGTAGAGGACGGCAGTCCCCGGGTTCCCTGCAGCACTCTCCCAGTCAATCTCCATTGGGTCAGATTCTTCATTTGGCAGAGAAGGAACAAAGATGGATTCCGAGTTGGGGGAAGGCTTGATGGATGGCTTCCTCAAATGCTCCAAGGCAATCCCTGCCGGGATGGACTGCCGAGAAGATCCCAACTTGGATAGCTCGTCTGCGGCTTCGTTCTCTGCTCGGTGAATATGCTGGAACTCACAGCCTTCGAAAAACCCAGTCATTGACTGCACCAGGAAGCGATACGATGCCATGTTGGCATCCAAAGCATCCCAGGTACCTGAGACTTGCTGCACCACTAGATCTGAGTCACCATAGCATATAATGCGCTGCACACCAACCTCCTTTGCTACTCGCAAACCATGCACCACTGCCTCGTACTCGGCTACATTGTTGGATGCCTTGAAATGAATCTGCAACACATACTTGAGCTGATCCCGCTTGGGTGATGTAAGCACAACGCCAGCACCAAGGCCTTCTTTCACCTTTGAGCCATCAAAGTGCATTTTCCAATAGTTGGAAACTGGAGCAGGAGGTTCATACTGCATCTCGGCCCAGTCCACAAGAAATTCCGCCAGTACCTGAGACTTGATTGCTTCTCTTCTCGTATACGCGGGAGCGTACGCGGCTAGCTCAATCGCCCACTTGGCTACTCTGCCACTCGCCTCCTTGTTACCCATGATGTCCGAGATGGGAGCTGAGCTTACAACCGTGATGGGGTGCTCCTGGAAGTAATGTTTCAGCTTCCTGGCGCCCAGGTACACACCATATGTCATCTTCTGGTAATGTGGATAGTTTTGCTTGGAACTGGACAGCACTTCACTGAGATAATAAACTGGGCGTTGCACACTCTTGCCTTCCTCTTCTCGCTCCACCACTATCACCACGCTGACTACTCGGTTAGTCGCCGCAATGTACAGCAGCATAGGCTCCTTGGGTAGCGGACTAGCCAAGACGGGAGCGCTAGCGAGCATCGCTTTCAGCTCATTGAATGCCACGTCCGCTTGCGGAGTCCAGACAAACTTGTCACTTTTCTTCATCAGCTGGTATAGAGGTAGAGCCTTCTCGCCCATTCGGCCCAGAAAACGGCTCAGAGATGCCAGACAACCGGTGAACTTTTGCACATCCTTCAACGATCTCGGCAAAGACATGCTCTCAATAGCTTTTATCTTAGACGGATTGGCTTCAATGCCCCGACTAGAAACCAGAAAACCGAGTAGCTTTCCAGCTGGTACACCAAAGGTGCACTTACTCGGATTCAGCTTCATTTTGTACCTGCGTAGGTTAGCGAAGGTTTCCTCCAGGTCGGCAAGCAGAGTATGTGTTTTATTCGTTTTGATGACAATGTCATCTACGTACACCTGCACATTCTTGCCGAGCTGGTCGTGCAAGCATTTCTGCATGCATCTCTGATAGGTTGCACCCGCATTCCTCAGGCCAAAACACATGACACGATAGCAATAAGCCCCGTACGGGGTAATGAAAGCAGTCTTTATTTGATCAGCAGGGTTGAGTGCAATCTGGTGGAAACCAGAGTAGGCATCTATGAAAGACAACAGTTCACAGCCGGCAGTGGAATCGATCACCTGATCGATGCGAGGTAGCGGGAAGGGATCCTTGGGGCATGCCTTGTTCAAGTCGGTGTAGTCGACGCACATGCGCCATGCAGTGGCAGCCTTGGGATCTTCCTTTTTCTTCTCGACCATGACCGGGTTGGCTAACCAGTCCGGGTGCAGCACTTCCATGATGAAGTTACTGATCAGCAGCTTGGTGATTTGATCACCGATGGCCTTCCTTCTCTCATCCCCGAAACGGCGCAAGGCCTGCTTCACGGGCTTGGCGTCAGGACGCACATGCAAAGAGTGCTCAACCAACTCCCTCGGGACTCCTGGTAGATCTTCATTGGTCCAGGCGAAAACATCCCGATTCTCACGGAGGAAGTGGATGAGCGCGCTTTCCTATTTCTCCGCCAACCCGGCACCAATGATGGCCACGCGCTCCGGGAACTCGGGGTCAACCTGGACTGTCTTGGTCTCCTTGGCAGCTTGGAAAGCAGTACCATGCTGGGTACTCGGCACACCTTGTGCGCCAGCTTGTGCGGACTGAGCCATGGCCACCACCTCGTACATCTTCTTCTTCTCGGCAGCAATCACCATTGACTCCGCCAGCTGGGAGCTAGCAGAGGCACACTCCATGGACTTCTTGTAATCTCCCGCGATGGTGATGATGCCATTGGGACCGGGGATCTTCATCTTCAGATAAGCCACATGGGTAGAGGCCATGAACTTGCTCAGAGCGGGCCTGCCGAGTAGAGCATGATATGGGCTCTGATGATCCACCACTTCAAACTGCAAGCGCTCTGTGCGGCAGTTTTCCCGAGTGCCGAATAGCACATCAATCCACACTCGGCCAATCGGGTTGCATGAGATCCCGGGCACGATGCCATGGAAGGTGGTCTTGCTGGGCAGCATCATGTTCTCGGCTAGGCCGAGCTTCTCGAGTGTGTCTTTGTACACAATGTTGATGCTGCTGCCGTTGTCGATCAGCACCTTGCTGAACCTCACATTCTTCTCGGGACCCAGGAAAGTAGGATCCAGCACCAGGGCATAAGTACCCGGATTGGGCATCACCTTGGGGTGATCTGCCCGAGTCCACCTGATCTCCTGGTCACACCAATACATGTAGTGAGGGACAGCGGGAATCACTGCGTTGACCTCCATGGCCCGCCTGTGCTGTGACTGCTTGTCGACTGCCTCAGAAGTGAAGATCATATAGCTCTCATGGTGCTCTTGGTACTGGTTGGAGCCATTGCCCCCATTGTTGCCATTGTTGCCATTGTTGCTGCCCTGATAGTTGTTGTTGTTGCCTCTGTTGTTGTTGTTGCGGTTGTAGTTGTTGTTGTTGTTGCGGTATCTCTCGTTGTTGAAGTTCCGGTTGGCTCCTAAAGCCACCTGGTTGACATTCTCTCTTCTCGGATAGACTGGCGGCCGAGCTGCGGGAGCGCGAGTAGGCTGAACAGTAGCATTGGCAGCTGGCAGAGGAGGTGGAGGAGGCAAGCCATCACTCTTGATCACATCACACCACTCGCACTGCCGAGTAGTATGGTTCGCAGGCCTTGAGGGGTGGTGAGTGTGAAAGCTGCATTGACCATCCTTCATGTCATCAAAGACAAACTTCTTCGGCTGCTCGGAGTTCCCGCTACCCGGCTGCGCAGTGCGGAACGGTTTCTTGTTGCCTTGGCCCTGGTTCTGGTTCTGCCCGTAGGCTCCAGCAGGTTTCTGCCTTTGGCCACCACCGCCTCCGACATTCACTGCATTCACCTCTTCAGGGTCATACCGAGTATCTACTCGGCGCTTGTTGCGGAACTCGTTGCGCTTGCTGCTGTTGAAGTTTCTTCTCGGCTCAGAGGAATCCATCAGTGGCTGAGTAGGATCACCGAGTGCGTACTGATCCGCAATCTTGATGGTCTCGGCCAGGGTATTCGGCATCTCCCTCTGCAATCTTTGCCAAAGCATGCTGCCATGTCGGCAACCCTGCGCAAACCAAGTGATGGCCTGTGCCTCATTCACACCCTCACAGGTGTTCCTCAAGGTGCTCCACCGAGTAAGGTACTCGCGGTCCGTCTCGTCTTCTCGCTGCCGGCAAGCCGACAACTGCTGTGGCCTATTCGGCCTCTTGTAGGTGCTGGTGAAGTTGCTGACGAATGCGTCCGAGAAGTCCAGCCAGCAGTTTATGCTGTGCTTGGGCAGGTTGTTGAGCCAAGTGCGAGCTGGACCCTCTAGCATCTGCGGCACATAGCGCACCGCCCATCTCCTGTTGCCACCCGCAATATGGACTGCGGTGACGTAGTCATTGAGCCAATCTTCAGGCTTGGTGCTACCATTGTAGCTCTTGGTGCCTCTTGCGAGCTGGAAGCCCTTCACGGATGGCTCGTTCATGATGCGCGGGCCAAAGCACTCGGGGCCAGGGGGACCCGTGCTCTCAAGCCGCGCCGACAAGCTGAGACGGTCCAGCTGGTGCCTTGCATCTCCAGGCGCCAACACACGCTCACCAACACGGTCATGAATGTCATAACCAGCCATCTCCATGGCCGAGTAGCCATCATCATACCTATCCACCTGCATAGCTGCGGGCTGCTCCGCCGGGTTGGCGACTGGTGCCACTGGGCGCGGCTGCTGCCTCTGCCGAGTAGGCTGAGCTGCAGGTTGCCGAGAAGTACCCGGACGCGCGGCTTCTCGGACACGGCTTTGATCTTGATGGGCTTGAGAGCCTGCTCTTGCAGCGTTGTGTTCCTGCCCGGGCTGCTGCGGTACAGCAACCTGTTTCGCGGCAGCAGCCGGGTCATACACCTGCATTTGCATGTCTCTACCCGAGCGCCCGTTGCGGCTCTTCTCGCGGCTAGGATGCGGAGATGAGGCTTGATCGTTAGATCTTGCCGCATGCGAGTGAACCACCTGCGAAGCTCCAGCTCCCGGGTTGGCCTTCCGGAACTCCTCGTTCTGCCTGGCGGCCTCCAGCACCAGCTCATTGAGCCTCTCCTGCTGCCTGAGACGCGCCTCTCCATCTAGGCGCGGCAACTCGGCAGCCACGGCTTGCGCAGCTCTGAGCGTCTTGGCGGGTGTGCTGTACCTTGGCCTTGTGAAGGTGTTCGCGGTGGCGGACTGCGCGGGCTCCTCTGCAACTGTCGCCATCTCGGCGCCCAGGTTGCGCCGCGTAGCGCCTACTCTGCTAGGCCTCCTGGCAACCGCGTGAAGCCGCGAGCCTTGTTGTACTCGAGCTGGTCCAAACTCAGCTCAAGCCTGATCTTCTCCAACTCTGCCTGCTCGGCGAGCAGCTCCTGGCGTTGCCGCTCGAGCTGCTCCCTCGCGGCTAAGAGCTCGATGTCGGTGGGCGTGGGCATGCCGGTTCGCGCAGCAGACGCGGGGATGACCGTAGACGTAGAAGGCGGCAAGTTGCTTTCCTTCTCGTAAGGCCGGTGGTTCCTGCCACCTGCAGGTGGGTCGTCAACCTCCTCGACGACGGCCGCAGCGCCAGTAGCAGCTGCGCCAGTGTTTGCCGCCAAGCCCGTCACCATCACCTCAGCGCAGCACGCAGAGCTGCATGCGGGCCTCCCGCGAGCAGCAACCACCGCGGGAGGATCCTCCGCGTCGTGCACCAGCTCGGGGTAGGCGCTGTTGGCGACGGTGGCGACGTAGACGAGATGCGAGCCGAAGGAGATCACCGAGCCGCCCTCCGGCATGGCCATGCCGCCGAAACAACCGGCGTTGTCGGTGACGAAGTCGAAGGAGCCGAATCTGTGGACAAGGCCACAAACTACGCGCTCCGCAGATGAAGATCCCGTCCGAACAGAAACTCCAGCCAGCGCCGCTGGTTGCCCCACGGTGGGCGCCAACTGTCGTGGTGGTGTCACGGCAGATGCCATGGGATGGCTAAAGATGTGGGGACGATGGACGCTGGAGGTGTCCGGGGAGGGATCACGCGACGAGTAGCCGCGTGAGGTAAGATCCACACAACACAAACAACACGATGTACCCAGGTTCAGGGCCCTCGTGAGGAGGTAAAACCCCTACTCCTGCCTTTCTCTATGTATTACGATGTCTCTCCGAGTAGCCACAGTACAAATGGTAACGCTACCGAGTAGCCTCTCTCTCCTCTCCGAGTAGAGCTAGGTCAAGAACTTAGGGTTTCTAGGGTTCCCAGTGAGCAACCGTTCGCGTCTATGGGAGCCTGCCTCGCGCAGGAGGCGGCGGGGCACCTTATATACACGGTGCCCAGCCGGATACGTCCAAACCTAGACAAGTGTCGACATAGTGTGCACATCGTCCTTTCTCCGAGTACCCGCTGACAGCTTTGGTTCCTAACCTTGGCTGCTTCTGTAAAGTCGTTGGGCAAAACTAGGGGACAGACTGGTATCACTGTACCTAGGCACAGAGTAGGCCCCCCTTATCCTGCCACGGCCTGCTTCCATGCTGTCACTGTCAGGCAGGCCGTCCCCACGTGAACAGTAGTTCGAATGCTGCCAAGTACGGACCCAGGATACGCGGGATCCTGTGTCAGAACGGCTCCTTTGACTTTCTGGCCCGAGTAGGTTCCCGCCAATGGTTCCCGCCAATTGTACTCGGGCCAAACCTTCTACTCGTCAGGGTAGAACTTGATTGACATCTCCTTCTGGTCATCTTGAGGTGAGACCGAGTAGCAGTCGACCGGGTAGCGAGTACCTGGTAGTCGGCTACTCGACCAAACCTCTCTTCTGTAAGTGGCCTTTACCGCCTGTCTTTACCCTACTCGGGGGTAACCCCCCGACAGACGCACTCGACGAAATGCGCGATATTGCACTCGCAAGATCCGCAGTGTACCAGCAGTCGCTGCGAAAGTATCACAGTCGCTGCATACGCCACAGAGCCTTCGCAGTAGGAGATCTGGTGCTACGGCTCAAGCAGAAGGAAGGACACAAACTCGAGCCACCATGGGAAGGACCCTTCATAATACACGAAGTTATCCCAGGTGGCGCCTATCGACTAAAGAATCCGACGACTCGAGGCATCTATTCCAACCCTTGGAATGTTGCACAACTCCGCAAATTTTATCCCTAGATTCATTTTTACTCATCATAATAAGGTTATATTAGCCATCTTGTAGCTCGAAAGAAAAACACATGACTACTCAGTCATTGCAATAAAATACATGGTTTCTCAACCATAGATACTCGAGTTCTCCATCCTTACATGCTAAAAGAAACATGTATACACCCCACAAACACACGGGGGCTACACCTAACACAGCATCATAGGAAGAATTTTGTATACAAGGTAAACACCTTACAACAGTTTTTACAACTACACAGCGCAACAGGATACATACATCCTACAATCACACATGGCGATGAGCATTCTCAGCCGCCAAAACCCGATCTACCTCAGCCGAGGTCAATCGAATAATTTCCTCTGCCGCAGGTCGAATAGCCCTATAATGAGGAGAAATGTCGACGATTGGACCATCAAGAAGTCTAGCTACGGAGTTGAAATTCACCTCAGGATGCCACAACTGGACGAAAGAGAGGGCCACTACCGAGCCGCAAATCATCTGATTGCGAACACACTCACGAATTTCTCCTACTCGCCCGAACACCCTGAGAAGATGGCTCCAATCCTCAGGACCCCTCTCCAACGGATAGAAAGCAGCGTTCATTGCAATCAAAACCTCGTGAAAGGAACTCACGAGTATCTTCGCCTGGATGACCCGGAACTTCAAGGTAGCAAGCACAAAGCCTCGACTACGATCGGACCAAAAGTTACTCGCATGGGGCTTTGAGCTGCCAGCTTCCTGAAGGATGTGGTTCTCCACCCACTGTTTCTCACTCCTATCATCCGACTGAACAACTGAAAAACAAAGATATATGATCAAAGAAAGATACAGGACAAAGAAGACTAGGGGGCTGAACTACTTACAGAGCAAATCCTTGGCAACAGACGCCAATTCATCCATCACAAACTGCTCGCGTTCAATCGCCAGCTTTTGTTTGGACTTGGCTACATCCGCTACCCCACGCAATGCTTTTAGCTTGCGTTCACCATCCGCAACACGATCACTGAGGCCTGCAAAGGTCCCAACAACGGCAACAAGAGGATTTGTTGGGGTAGCAAGTCCATCTGAAGACTCCGCAGCAACCCCGGCTACCTGGAAGAATACATGGAAATTGAAGGAATAAGATGCCCCATTAGAGATATAACAATCACCTATTCGACAGGTGCTCGGGGGCTACTCCAATCGGGAGGAAACACACAACAAATCAGTCACAGTAAGCATCTCAGAAAGACATCTCGATTAAACGATGAAAATACGGGAATGCATCCCAAGGTTCATTACAATTGAAAGAGCGAAATACAAAGAAAATATACTAAGGAGCTGCAGTTGTGCTGCCGCTCGCGACGGTGCCTCCCCTAGCATGGGCGAACAACTCGGATAACTTCCGAGCAAGGACTCCGGCCGGCTCGCCAAAACGACGAAGCCCTACCTTTTTGCCCGTAGAAGGATCGACGGGAAGGTCCGAGTACGCCTCTTCCAAACCGGTGACTCCATGCGCCAGCGCGAACTGGATGGCGGTCTTCTCCCCAGACTCCGACTACGCAACCGCGTAGGTGCCAAGGAGATTGCTCTCCGAGAAAATCTTCAAAAGATCACCCAGCGCAGGTGGAGACACGACGTCGACTAGAAGGCGACCGTGAAGCTGCGTTAGCACTCGAATGGCATCGCCAATCAGGGTGCAAATCCCTTCGGCGTGCTTCCTGAGCTGGGCGCAGGAATCGGTCAGCGCATCCACCCGTTGGACCCCAGGAAGCTCCAGTGGGACGCCCAGAAGACCTGCAAAGGAAAATATTAAAATCCAAGGGCCTATCAGACAACCAGAAGACAACAATAGACCAAAAACAACTTACCCGCAAAACGTTTGGCCAGAGGACGAAGGAAGTCGACGAGGTCGGAGTCCGCCTTGGTGCCATCCTCCTCCTGATTCTTCAGAGCATCCTGGGCGGCCGCAAGCTTTCTTTCGAGGTCAGCCGACAGCATGCGGGAGGACTCAAGTTCCTGTCGAGTAGCTGCCAACTGAGCCTCTTGAGCAATTGCCCGAGTGGAGGCATCCGCCTTCTCGGCCTTCATAAACTCAACTTGAGCTGCGCAGCAATGATTATGAGAAACGAAGAAATTGGCAGAAATAAAGAGATAAAGATGGGGGAAGGCAATAGACTTACTTCGAAGGAGCTCATTTTCGCTGACGAGTCGATCACGATCCGACCGAAGGGTCCCGCATTCCGCTTCGGCAAGAATGACACGGCGACCAACGGCTGCAAGGGAGTCGATGAGGGACTGCAAAGAACATGAAGATAGTAGAATCAGAAAAGAGAAATTTGAGCCTATACACGATTGAAAACATTCGAGTATAGCCTCGGGGGCTACTCCCATCGGGAGCACTGTCGTGCACCCGATAAAGCAAGAAGAAAGGACGAGGTCTACATCTTTGAGCCTGTAGCCAATCGCATGCGATCAACTACAGCCTTGGGGGCTACTCCCATCGGGAGCACTGCCGTGCACCCGATAAAAAATAGATCCAAACTGACAAAGCACTGAAGAAGCAAGCAGCAAAGTTTACCTGGCCTTGGGCGAAGGAAAGGGGATCCGCTGAGCTACCCGACACCTCCTTCGGAGTCGAGGCCCCAGCAGCAAAACTAGGAATTCTGTATTCCGTAGTCGCCGCAGTGGGGGCTACACTCGGCGAATTCTGCACGGTGTCGGCGGTAGGGGTCCCACCCGCGGTTTCAACCTTTTTCCTCTTTTCGAGAGGAAGGGAAGAGACGAATCTACGAGGGCTGATAGCTTGCAGACTACAATGAAGACAGTATGTCAAAAGACGCGAAAGGAAAATGTTCAACTAAGAACAAGAAGAGAAACTTACTCGTCGTCATCTTCGTCATCCAACATATCCGCATTCCAGGCGGTCTGGATATTTGGAAATGAGGGAGAAGGAGCGCGCGTGCGTAGCGGGGTCACGATGAGGGGTCCCTTCCCGGGCGATTCCTTATCCAAAGAATTATCCTTGGAAGTGGCCTCATCATTCTCCACTCGACGGCGTTTCCGATGAAGAAGATCAATGTCCGACTCCTCCGCGCCATCTAAGGAGTTGTGCTCGAAACTTGACGAGGCGTTAGCAACACTGGTGTCGGCAGGGCCGTCCAAGTTACTCGCCGACAAATCCGAAGCCTCCTCCCCAGACATTGGCGGGTAGCAGGTGGCCACAGCTAGGTTCTACAAAAGAAGACAGAAGAAAAGGGAGATAAATTCTCAGTCGACGAAATTTGAAAACAAGAAAAGAAATGAAGTCAAAGGGCGACACAAACTTACTTCGGGTGGTGGAGGCCTTGACGCCTCGAAAGCTGCGACAGTGCAATCGGGGAAGGTTTCGCCCACCTTCAAGCTAGTAATGGCCGCGATCTTCTTCTCGAACTCGACGTTCGAGAGCTCTTCGCGGCTCACGCGACTGGGATCTTCAGCACCCCGATACTCCCACATCGCGGAAGGCCTGTCCTGCAGGAGCTGAATCCTGCGCTTGAGGAAGATGCTCGCCAGGTGCAGCCCGTTCAGCACAACTCCAGCAGCTTGGTCCCGAAGGGCGGCCACCTTGGCGAGTAGCGGCGTAACAACCTGGTTCTCTTCAGTCGATAGTTTATGCGCCTAGGACTTCCGCCTCTTCAGGACAGCGAATCGGTAGAATTCCTGAATTCCACCCGAGCTGTTGTCGGTGACGTAAAACCACTTCTTTCTCCACCCTTGAGCGGAGTCGATGAAGTACATCCCAAAGTAGCTGGCGTCCGATTTCGCCTGGATTCCGAAACCGCCGGTGCACAGCGGCTCACCAGGCTCGTTCTCTGCTCGCGATTTCTCGCAGAAGACTCAAACCTTGAAGAGGGCCTTCCAGAGGCCCCAATGTGGGCGAATGCCCAAGAAGCACTCGCAGAACACAATGAAGCACGATATGTGCTGCACTGCATTCGGAGGCAGATCGTGGAGCTGTATGCCGTAACCATACAACAACGCCACGAGAAAGGGGTGAAGAGGAAAAAAAGCTCGCGCGATACGTGGTCCGCGAAAACCATGCGTTCGGTCGCACGGGGATTAGGTACCTCCTCCTTCTTGCCGAGGCACACCCTCTTGTCAGCTTCCGGAGGCAGCAACCCCTCCCTCTGCATCCCCCTAACGCTCTTCATCGTGGTATTGGGCGAGCGCCAGTCGCCCGAGCGAAGTGCGGGTGGCGCAGGAACTTCCTCTGGCGCCTTCGATGAAGAAACGGCGGCGCCGCGCTTCTTGCCTCCTGCCATTGGCGTTGGTGCGAGCTCGAGGAGAGAGGAGGTGGAGAGCAAGGAAGACGAAGAACGAAGAAGACGAAGGCTGGGGAATTTTTCACCGTTTCACCCAAGGCCTGCATTTATACACAGAGCCAGTCGATCCTGACCGCTCATTGAGCCACATGGCATCCATCGCGGCCGCCGCGTGCGAAGGCGAAACGAAAGGGCGGCGGATGCTGTTCCGTGCCACGATCCTAACAGTGGATCGTGCGCATTTACTGCGCACAGTTCGCGTAAAAACCGGGAATGACGTCTCGTTTCCGGTCAAAAAGCTGACAAGGTGGGCCAGCACTTCTGCTCTCGCTCTGTCACGTCCCATCGGGAGGATAAAAGTGCGCCATGACGTCATAGCATGCATCATCAAACTGAAGAGTCTTTCGAATGAAAAGTCCAAACACGAAAATAACTTCGTATGGACGAATTATGGCGTGAAATCTCTTTCATAGGAAAAAAGACCCTAAACACGAAAACTCTTTCGTATGGGCGTAAAACTCCAAACACGAAAATTCTTTCGTATGGACAAAAATAGCTTAGTTTTCATATCTAAGAAACCACAAACTCAAAACTACGCGAGTAGGCAGATCCTGCCACTCATTCACACGATGTCTGCACATCATAGACCTGGATTGTTCAGCCAACTAGGTACATACGGATGCCATATTCTTTCGAGTGTGAAGGTAAGACCCAAAAGATCTCTCTTGAGGGCCTGGAATCGCACTCAAGCTGTGTACTCGGGTATAATTCCGTGTCAACAACACGAAGAAAAATCCTAGCGGACGCGCCGGGTACCCCCATAGGTTAAGTTCGACTCGGTAAGACCACTACGGCCCAGTCGCAATGATCACCTCATCGGGTTCGAGTCAAAGGTCTCGAATCTGTGTAGGCCAGAACTGTTTTTGCCCTAGTTGCAATTAATTGGCCCTGATCTTTCGGGAGAGCCAAGCTGATGCGCCACATCCTTCTGCGATAGACAGCCATAAAAACAAGCACTTTCATTACTCGATACTCGGGTATAAAAGCTCATCACACAGGGTACACACCCTCCAAACAGGAAACGACCATAATGGTTATCCGAAATAAAGCGGGATGAAAAATCTGACCGTCTACTCGACTGGAAAAATCCCAATCAAGCAAACGCTCGGGGGCTACTGACAAAGGGATGGATCTTGGACCCTGCGGGTAATGACACCCCGTCTTAAGCCCAAGGTTAAGGCTCAAGAAGGGAAGCCCTTGGAGTGTTCTGGAAGGCCCGCTTGAAGCCCACCCGCAATGCCTTGCGGGCTAAGTTAGGAAACTTATAACCGACATAGGGTTAGAGTTCCAGTCCTCTCCGGGTAGGGTTTGAGACCTGGCCACCTATATAAGGCCAGGAGAACCACCGGAAGAGGGCCAAGCAATACCGCACCAGCAAAGCCTTGAGCTCGAGATTGTACTCTCGACTTGAGCAATCATCATTGTAACCGATCTATTCGATAATACAGATCTATAGAGGCAGGAGTAAGGGTTTTACCTCTACGAGGGCCCCGAACCTGGGTAAATCGTGCCCCCTGTCTAGCCGACGATCGTCACCAGCGCTCATGAGTTCTCCTATTCGAAACCCTATGGGTTCACCTGAGGGATTTGCCGAGTTACAGATTCGACACCCGGCACCCTGCCAGAGAGGAGATCATCACCGGAGGCCTCTTCATCACCATGCCTGCCTCCGGAGTGATGCGTGAGTAGTTCATCCTTGGACTATCGGTCCATAGCAGTAGCAAGATTGTTGTCTTCTCCTCCTATGCCTCAATGTTTAGATATCGTGAGCTCCCTAACATGATCGAGATTGTTCTTATGTAATTCTACGTGTTGTGTTTCCTGGGATCCGATGAATATTGAACTTATGCCAAGTTGATTATAGTGTTTATTGCATATGTTATTTGTGATCTTGCATGCTTTCCGTTGCTAGTGGTTGCTCTGGCTAAGTAGTTTCTAGTGACTCCAAGAGGGAGTATTTATGCTCGATATTTGGGTTCATGCCTCCTTTTCGCCTGTGCTCGAGTGGCAGAAACGTGACGGGGGAGGATGTGATGTTGCCACTAGGGAGAAAACAGCGGTGTGAGTGCCCGCATGCACAATCGTTGTTTACATTACACACATTGCTTAATGCGATTATCTGTTGCTTGCAACTTAATACCTAAGGGGGTCTTAGGGTGGATTATTAGTCATAGATGCAGTTGGATTACGGTCTATGTATATTGTTGTAATGCCCACACTAAATATCATAGTAGTCATCATGTCATGAATATGCACTATGGTGCACCCTCTATTTGTCAATTGTCTTAGCTGTAATTTGTTCACCCAGCATGCTATCTTTTATGGAGAGGCACCACTAGTGAACCTATGAACCCTAGTCCATTTTCCTACACTGTTAAACAAACCACTACAATTCTCTGCTTTCTTTACTTACTGCAAGCATACACCAGTTTCCACACTATACGTCTAATCTTTGTTTTCAGCAAGACCGGCAAGATTGACAACCTCAATGTACCGTTGGGACAAAGTATTTTGATTGTGTTTTGTGCAGGTTCCGCGTTGTTGCTGACACCGGTGAGGCGCCATCACCACCGTCAGTGGCATCAACCTTCCGAAGATCCTCTTTCTCCTACTCGATTGAAACCTTGGTTCTTAACTGAGGAAAATTCTTACCGCTGCACTCATCACACCCTCCTCTTGGGGTTCCCAACACACCATCCATAGCAACAAGAATTTCTGGTGTAGCAAAGAATTTCTGGCGCCGTTGTCGGGGAGGAAGAAGTCTTCTGGCAAGGGGAGTCTCTCACTCTCAACCTCTTTATTTTTTTATTGTCTTGTTTTTATTTTTTGTCTTGTTTTGCTTCTTTATATCAAAAACACAAAAAAATAGTTTACTTTATAGTTTTTATTTATTTGCTTGCTTTTATTTTGCTAAAATGAGTTCCTCTAAGAATACTAAGTTGTGTGACTTCACTAGCACAAACAACAATGATTTTATTTGCTCACCTATTGCTCCACCTGCTCCTACTGCTGCTTTCTACGAAATTAAACTTGCTTTATTAAATCTTGTTATGAAAGAGCAATTTTATGGTGTTAGTACTGATGATGCTGCTGCTCACCTTAATAATTTTTTTGAACTATGTGAGTTGCAAAAATATAAAGATGTGGATGAAGATATTATTAAACTGAAAATTATTTCCTTTCTCTTTGAGAGGAATAGCTAAAGAATGGTTGCTATCTTTGCCTAGAAATAGTATTGATTCATGGACTAAGTGTAAAGATGCTTTCATTGGAAAATATTATCCTCCTGCTAAGATTATATCCCTGAGAAGTGACATAATGAATTTTAAACAATTTGATAATGAACATGTTGCTAAATCTTGGGAAAGAATGAAAACTATGGTAAAGAATTGTCCCACTCATGGACTGACTAGTTGGATGATTATACAAAGCTTTTATGCAGGACTGAATTTCTCCTCAGGGAACCTATTGGATTCAGCTGCTGGAGGTACCTTTATGACCATCACTTTGGGCAATGCAACAAAGCTTCTTGATGATATGATGATAAATTATTCAGAGTGGCACACTGAGAGCGCTCCACAAGGTAAGAAGGTGAATTCTGTTGAGGAAACCTCCTCCTTAAATGAAAGGCTTGATGCTATTATGTCTATGCTTGTTAATGGTAAAGCTCAAGTTGATCCAAATAATGTTCCTTTAGCCTCTTTGGTTGCTCAAGAAGAGCATGTTGATGTGAACTTTATTCGAAATAATAATTTTAACAACAATGCTTATAGAAATAATTTTGGTGGAAACAATTATAAGCCCTACCCTCCTAATAATGGTTATGGTAATTCTTATGGCAATTCCTACAATAATAATAAAATCTCTACCTCTGATCTTGAAAACATGCTTAGAGAATTTATTAGTACAAAAACTGCTTTTAATAAATCTGTTGAGGAAAAGCTTGGTAAAATAGATGTTCTTGCCTCTAAAGTAGATAGCCTAGCTATTGATGTTGATTTTCTAAAACTGAAGGTTTTTACCACATGATGTTAAAGAAAGTAAAAGTTTGAATTCCATCCAAGTTAGAATTGATAATAATGTTAAGTTGATGGCTGAATTACGTGCTAGGTGGGAAAGAGAAGATGAATTGGCTAAAAAGAATAATATTGCTAGAGTTTGCACTATCACCACCACTAGTAAAACTGAAGCTCCAAGTGCTAGTAAACATCCTACTATCAATGGTAAAGTAGTTGGTGTTAACAAAGTCTCCATCCCTTCGGTGAAACGTGCTAAATTGCCTCAAATTGCTGAAATTGCTTCTGATAAAAGTGCTGGAATTTTTAGAGATGTGGGAGATAATGGTCCCATTACTTTTGATGATAATAATTTTGATTTTGATGATTGCAATATCTCTTAAGTTATTATGTTTCTACAAAAGCTTGCTAGAAGTCCCAACGCTAGTGCCATGAATATGGCCTTTACTAAACATATTACCAATGCTCTCATGAAAGTTAGAGAAGAAAAGCTAAAACTTGAAACATCTATTCCTAGAAATTAGATGATGGTTGGGAGCCCATCATTAAGATAAAAGTAAATGATTTTGATTGCAATTATTTGTGTGATCTTGGTGCTAGTATCTCTGTTATGCCTCAAAAGCTTTATGATATGCTCGATCTACCACCATTGGAACACTGTTATTTGGATGTTCATCTTGCTGAAAATGCTAAGAAGAAACCTTTTGGTAGAATTTATGATGTTCTTATTATGGTTAACAATAACCTTGTCCCTGTTGATTTTGTTGTTATGAACATTGAATGCAATGCTTCTTGTCCTATTGTTTTGGGAAGACCTTTTCTTAGAACTGTTGGTGTTGTTATTGATATGAAAGAGTGGAGTATTAAATATCAATTCCCACTCAAGAAAGGTATGGAACATTTTCCTAGAAATAGAATGAAGCTACCTTTTAACTCTATCATTAGAGAAAGTTATGATGTTGATTCTTCCTCACTTGAAAATACTTGAGTTGCTTTCTATGCCTAGCTGAAAGGCGTTAAAGAAAAGCGCTACCGGGAGACAACCCGTTTTATTTCTCCATTTTCCGTCGTTTATTTTTATTTTCTTTGCACCTGGGTGTTGTCTATTTTCTTAGCAACCCCGATGTATCTTTTCTTTTGTATCTTTGTTGAACCAAGTAAAGCCTCTAGTGGAAAGTTGAGACTATATTTCGGATTTCTGCGCAGGAAACAGATTTCTGCTGTCCACTATTAAATTCGTATAAAATCACAGAAAATTCAAAATGACCTGAGTTTTTTTTGCGTAATCCTGAGCTATATACGTAACTTTTCTTAGTTGAACGATTTTTTATTTGAGCAACAGAAGATTTTCAAAAAAAATCATCTTTACCTGTTGTCCTGTTTTGACAGATTTGTGCCAGTAATTGCATTTGCATCTTAATCTCTTTGTTTTGGTGTTCTTTTGAGAAAAAGAGTTTTAAAGAAGTTGTGACAGTAGCTAATGTGTTTATGAGTGTTAGGCTTGTGTTGAAACTGAACCATGTGAATTTGTTATTTCGATTGCACAAACATTGCTAATGAAGATTGTGAGAAGTTTGGTGTGAAGGAAGTTTTCAAGGGTCAAGAGAAAAGGATGATATGATGTGATAAAGAAGAGTGAAGAGACTAAGCTTGGGGATGCCCCGGTGGTACATCCCCGCAAATTCCAAGAAGAGTCAAGCGTCTAAGCTTGGGGATGCCCAAGGCATCCCCTTCTTCATCGACAAATTATCAGGTCACTTCTAGTGAAACTATATTTTTATTCGGTCACATCTTATGTGCTTTACTTGGAGCGTATTTTATTTTTGCTTTCAGTTTGTTTTTATTTTTGCAATAAGGTTGGTTGGACCCCAGCATTCTTTTATTGGAGAGTGACACGCTCCGCTTTTTCATGGGAATACTTTATATTCTTAATCTTTGTCTGGCTGCTGCATTTATTTAGCTCATGTTTTGCATGCATCTCTTATCTAGAGCTGTTAGTTTTAGTAGTGTTATGTGGGTACTCTCATGTTTGCTTGTTGTATCATGTAGAGTATTTTTGTTAAAACATATCTTGTATGGTTCTTGTATGGAAAAAAAACTGCTGCTTGAAGTAGAACTTTTAATGGTGCAAGTAGAAGCTTGTATAGACTGTGGCTAGAACTTTTTCATATCATGTTAGATTTTATTTTAGTTTTAAAGCCTTGTGGTTATTTAGTAGCATGATTAGCCTCAAATAGCGAGAGTGTTTAATGTGCCATTGAAAGAATCATGAGTTGTTCTTGTCATATTGAAGCATAAATTTATGGTATTCTCTTTCGAATGTTTTATTTGGTTGACTTGGCGCATGCTCACTCCATGTTTATGACTATGAACCAGTCACTAATAGCCTCTATGATCATTTAATTTTTAAACTTGTGGTACCACTTATGCTTTGATTAATGATGTTTATGTCGCTATGCATGATTATGGCTCTTATGCTCTCTTGATTTGTCGCTCCCAGTCTTTTGCTAGCCTCCACCTGTACTGAGTATGAAATTATACTCGTGCATCCAACTCCCTAAAACCAAGTTTTACCATTGTGTCCACCATACCTACCTACATGTGGTATTTAACTACCACTCCAAGTAAATTGCTCATGTGTTATCTTTAAAACCTTCAAAATTACTCCTGCTTTGTGTTCCTGTTTTTGCTCATGAGGACGTAAATATAGAATCTTTATCTCACTTGTTGATTGGATTTCACACCCTGGACTAGTGGCTTCATCCGCTTATCCAATTGATAGAAGAGCTGGCAGCAGGGTGCCTAGCCCCAAATTAATACACACAAAATCTCTTCACTATTTTTGCCCCTGATTTACCAGTCAAAGCATAATTGTGTAAACAAAAGAGAAAGAGGGATGACCTTCTACACCATTTGCGTCCTTTATATGGGAGCCGCTCTTGTGAAATCTAGTTGTCTTGTGACGTAATGTATTTTATGTTTACCATTCGTTGACATTAGCATACATCTCCCAAAATATAGACACTCCTCCATGGTATGTGATTGTTGGCAGGCACCCGAGGATTCGGTTAGCCATGGTTTGTGTAAGATGGATGGGAGGAGTGTCAAACTTTTAATACCTCTGTTTAATAAAATAAAATCTCTAGCACATGAGTGACCCTGCTTCCCTCTGCGAAGGGCCTTTCTTTTACTTTTATGTTGAGTCTCCATTTTCTAACTTTATGCACAGTTGAGGGAGCATTTTTGCCATTCTGAGTTTTATGTGCATTTGTCCCAGAAACATTATTAATTGATTCATGATGTGGTATTGCTTGTTCTCTAATTATTTCTTCTAGTCTTCCTCATGAACTTTGAAGGTGTCCTGGCATTTATGTTTTGCCCCACTCTTAAGGACTCGCGAAATACCACTTTGCCATGGTTTCTCTATACTTGAAACAAACGTATATCTTTCTTTGCATTTTTATTCATGATCTTTTATTTGAGTTACTTCTCATGATGCAAAGTGATTGCTATGCTTTATTATTAAAGTTCTATTTATCATGTTTGTGTTAAAAGTTCTATGATCTCAGCTTACATATGCTTTTACATATTATGATAAAGTTTTGTGTGGTAGGTGTCACCTTCGAAATTATTTTGTTTTATCGTTTACCTACTCGAGGACGAGTAGGAACTAATCTTGGGGATGCTTGATACGTCTCCAACGTATCTATAATTTCTGATGTTCCATGTCGATATTATGCCAATTGCTACATGTTTTCTCCCTTCTTTATAGCATTTTACACGTTTTTTGGGACTAACCTATTAACAAGATGCCAAGTGCCAATTCCATGTTTTCTGCTGTTTTTTATTTCAGAAAAGTTGTTCTGGAAATATTCTCGGAATTGGACCCCACAAATCCCGAAGTTCCTATTTTCCCCGGAAGCATCTAGAAGACCGAAGAGGAGTCGAAGACGATCACCAGGGGGCCCTCACCATAGTCAGGCGCGGCCCTCCTTGGCCGCGCCTGGGGCTGGTGAGGCCACCCTGGTGGCCCACCGATGCCGCCCTTTCTCCTATTTATTCCCCTCCGAAGGAAAACCCTAGGCACCTGATAAAAAATCCCCAAAAAGTTCCGCAGCCGCCGTCGTCGTCAACCCTAGATCAGGGGGTTCTGAAGCTGTCTCCCGGCACCCTTCCGGAGAGGAGATCAACACCGGAGGCCTATTCATCGCCATGCCTGCCTCCGGAGTGATGCGTGAGTAGTTCATCCTTGGACTACGGGTCCATAGCAGTAGCTAGATGGTTGTCTTCTCCTCCTATGCCTCAATGTTTAGATCTCGTGAGCTGCCTAACATGATCGAGATTGTTCTTATGTAATTCTATATCTTGTGTTTGCTGGGATCCGATGAATATTGAACTTATGCCAAGTTGATTATAGTCTTTATTGCATATGTTATTTGCATGCTTTCCGTTGCTAGTGGTTGCTCTGGCCAAGTAGTTGCTAGTGACTCCAAGAGGAAGTATTTATGCTCGGTAGTTGGGTTCATGCCTCCTTTTCGCCTGTGCTCGAGTGACAGAAACGTGACGGAGGAGGATGTGATGTTGCCACTAGGGAGAAAACAGCGGTGTGAGTGCCCGCGTGCACAATCATTGCTTACATTACACACATTTCTTAATGCGATTATCTATTGCTTGCAACTTAATACCTAAGGGGGTTCGGATGATAACCTGAGGGTGGATTATTAGTCATAGATGCAGTTGGATACGGTCTATGTATATTGTTGTAATGCCCGCACTAAATATCATAGTAGTCATCATGTTATAAATGTGCACTACGGTGCAACCTCTATTTGTCAATTGCCCAGTTGTAATTTGTTCACCCAGCATGCTATCTTTTATGGAGAGAAACCACTAGTGAACCTATGAACCCCGGTCCATTTTCCTACACTGTTAAACAAACCACTACAATTCCCTGCTTTCTTTACTTACTGCAAGCATACACCATTTTACACACCATACATCTAATCTTTGTTTTCAGCAAGACCGGTGAGATTGACAACCTCACTGTACCGTTGGGACAAAGTATTTTGGTTGTGTTGTGTGCAGGTTCCGCGTTGTTGCTGACACCGGTAAGGTGCCATCACCATCGCCAGTGGCATCAACCTTCTAAAGATCCTCTTTCTCCTACTGGATTGATAACCTTGGTTCTTAACTGAGGTAAATTCTTACCGCTGCACTCATCACACCCTCCTCTTGGGGTTCCCAACACACCATCCATAGCAACAAGATTTTTTTGTGTAGCACCGGCCACAAGCAGGGTGTGTGAAGGTTCCTCCGCGCGGGGATGCGAATCTCGGAGAGGTTCCGGTACAACGCCATGGAGGAGTACGACCGGATGCGCCGTGGGAGCTTCAACAGCGGCGAAAGGAGCTTGATACATCTCCAACGTATCTATAATTTCTGATGTTTCGTGATTGATTTTATGATATTTGCTACATGTTTTCTATACACTTTATGTCATTTTTATGGATTTCCGGGGACTAACCTAGTAACAAGATGCCACAGCGCCAGTTCTTGTTTTCTGCTGTTTTTGGTTTCAGAAAAGTTGTTCTGAAACTATTCTTGGAATTGGACGAAACAAAATCCTAGGGTCCTATTTTTCTGTCACGTACCCGGAGTCCGGGGGAGACCCAGAGGGGGGCAGGGGAGTAGCCATACCGTAGGGTGGCGCCCCCCCATTGGCCGCGCCACCAGGTGGTGTGGGCCCTCTGGCCACCCACCGACACCACCCTTTTGCCTATAAATTGATATTCTTTGGAAAACCCTAGATACCCGAGCCTCCATACACTAAAGGTTCTGTAGCCGCCGTCATCGTCAACCCTAGTTCTGGAGGGTTCTGAAGCTCTCCTCGGCACCCTGTCGGGAGGGAAAATCATCACCGGAGGGCTCTAAATCACCATGCATGCCTCCAGAGTGATGCATGAGTAGTTCATCCTTAGACTACGGGTCCATAGCAGTAGCTAGATGGTTGTCTTCTCCTCTTTATGCCACCATATTTAGATCTTGTGAGTTGCCTAACATGATCAAGACCATCTATCTGTAATGCTACATGTTGTGTTTGTTGGGATCCGATGAATATTGAATGCTATGTCAAGTTGATTATAGATCTATCTTTCATATGTTATTTGTGATCTTGCATGCTCTCCGTTACTAGTAGGTGCTCTGGCCAAGTTGATGCTTGTAACTCCAAGAGGGAGTATTTATGCTCAATAGTGGGTTCATGCCTCCCTTATATATGTGCTCGAGTGATAGAAACGTGACGGATGGGGAATGTGTTGTTGCCATTAGGGAGAAAACAACAATGCTTTGTCTAAGGACAATTCTATTGTTTACATTACGCACTTTACTTAATGCAAAAATCTGTTGTTTGCAACTTAATACCCAAAGTATGCTTGGATTACGTTCTGAGGGTGGATTATTAGTCATAGATGTAGTTGGATTACGGTCTATGTATCATGTTGTAATGCCCAAATAAATCTCATAGTAATCATCGTGCCTTGCATATGCACTACGGTGCGGCCTCTATCTCTGTCAATTGTCCAGCTGTAATTTGTTTACCCAGCATATTATCTATCTGTTTTGGAGAGACACCACTAGTGAACTGTGGACCCCGGTCCATTCTTTTACACTGATAATATAACCTACTACAAGCACGGTTATTTTACTGCAATCATTGTTTTCTTTTCTTTTAATGCAGACAAGCATCATTTTCCACATTATACATCTAATCCTTTGTGTTAGCAAAAATGGTGAGAATGACAACCTCACTGTTTTGTTGGGGCAAAGTATCTTGGTTGTGTTGAGTACAAATTCCACGTTGCTGCTGAGCCTGGTAGTGCGTCCTGCCAATATCAGCTGTCAACAACCTTCAGATGTGATTTCTTTCTCCGACTGGTCGATTAAACCTCGGGTTCTTTCCGAGGGAAACTTGTTGTTGCACTCTTCATACCTTCCTCTTGGGGTCTCCCAACGAACGTGTGTCCACACGCCATCAAGCATTTTTCTGGCACTATTGCCGGGGAGGAAGAGGATTTCTACAAGGGGAGTCTCTCACCTCCAATCTCTTTACTTTATTATTGTTTTGCTTAGTTTATTTATTTTGTCTTGTTTGCTTCTTTATATCAAAAATGCAAAAAAAAAGTTCTTATTCTAGTTGTTTTTTATCCTGTTTTTAATCTTGTTAAAATGACTACTCCTGAGAACACTAAGTTGTGTGACTTTACTACCACAAACAACAATGATTTTATTTATACACCTATTCCTCCTCCTGCACCTACTGTAGTCTTTTATGAAATTACGCATGCCCTGTTAAATCTTGTTATGAGAGAGCAATTTTCTGGTGTTAGTTCTAATGATGTTGCTGCTCACTTTAATAATTTCCTTGAACTGACATGCAAACATATAAGGATGTAGATGGAGATATTATTAAACTGTAATTGTTTCATTTCTCTTTGAGAGGAAGAGATAAAGAATGGTTGCTATCTTTCCCTAAAAATAGTATTGATTCTTGGACTAACTGTAAAGATGCTTTCATTGGAAAATATTATCCTCATGCTAAGATTATATCTTTAAGAAGCAGCATTATGAATTTTAAGCAACTTGATAATGAGCATGTTGCTAAAGGTTGGGAAAGAATGAAATCTTTCGTAAAGAATTGTCCCACTCATGGACTGACTATTTGGATGATCATCCAAAAAAATTATGCAGGTCTGAATTTTTCTTCAAGAAACCTTATGGATTTAGTTGCTGGAGGAACCTTTATGTCCATCACTTTGGGTGCTACAACAAAGCTTCTTGATGATATTATGATAAATTATTCTGAATGGCACGCTAAGAGAGCTCCACCAGGTAAGAAGGTAAATTCTGTTGAAGAAACCTCTTTCTTGAGTGATAAGCTTGATACTATTATGTCTATGCCTGTGAATGGTAAAACTTATGTTGATCCAAATAATGTTCCTTTAGCCTCTTTGGTTGCTCAATAAGAGCATGTTGATGTGAACTTCATTAAAAATAACAATTTCAACAACAATGCTTATAGAAATAGTTTTGGTAGTAACAATTATAGGCCATATCCTTCTAATAATGGTAATGGTTATGCCAATTCTTATGGTAATTCCTACAACAACAATAGAAGTGTACCCTCTAATCTTGAAAACATGTTTAAGAACTTTATTAGTACACAAACTGCTTTTAATAAATCTGTTGAGGAAAAGTTTGGCAAAATTGATGTTCTTGCTTCTAAAGTTGATAGTCTTGCTCTTGATGTTGATCTTCTTAAAATAAAGGTTATGCCTCATGATGTTAAAGAAAGCAAAACGTTGAATGCCATTCAAGTTAGAATTGATGACAATGTTAAGATGTTAGCTGAATTACATGCTAGGTGGGAAAGAGAAGATGAAATTGCTAGAAAGAATAATATAATTAGAGTTTATACTATTACCACCACCAGTAAAACTGAAGTTTCAAATGTTAGTAAACCTCCTACTATTAATAGTAAAGTAATTGGTGTTGGCAATGTCTCCACTTCTTCTGTTAAACGTTTAAAATTGCTTGAAACCACTGAAACTGTTCCTGATAAAAGTGTTGAAAAATTTCAAAATATGGGAGACAATGGTCCCATTACCTTTGATAAAAATAAACTTGATTTTGATGATTGCAATATTTCTGAAGTAATTATATTCCTACAAAGCTTGCTAGAAGTCATAATGCTAGTGCTATGAATATGGCTTTCACAAAACTTATTATAAATGCTCTAATGCAAATTAGAGAAGTAGAGTTAAAACGTGAATCCCCTATCCCTAGGAAGTTAGAAGATGGTTGGGAGCCCATCATTAAAATGAGGGTGAATGATTTTGATTGTAATGCTTTATGTGATCTTGGTGCTAGTATCTGTGTTATGCTGATGCGCGTGATACACATGTTCTTTGGGAGACCCCAAGAGGAAGGTATGAAGATCACAATAGAAAGTTTCCCTCAGAAAGAAACCAAGGTTGAATCGACCAGTAGGAGGAAGGAGTAACTTCAGAAGGTGAAGCAACTAAGATGGCAGGGCGCACTACCGGTTCACAAGCAACGTGGAACCTGCACAACACAATCAAATCACTTTGCCCCAACGAAGCAGCGAGGTTGTCAATCTCACCGGTTTTGTTGAACACAAAGAGGTTAAACGTATGGTGTGGAAAACAGTAGGAAAACAGTAGGAACGGTATGAGAGAAGTAGGTGTTTATTAGTATGAGGAAAAAGGACCAGGGTATACAGTTCACTAGTGGTGTCTCTCCATGAAAGATAAATAACATGTGTGGTGAACAAATTACAGCTGAGCAATTCACATAAATGAAGGTTGCACCATAGTGTATATGCAAGACATAAAGATTACTATGTGATTCATGCGGGCATTACAGCAAGATACATAGACCGTTATCCAACTGCATCTATGACTAAAAATCCACCCTTCGAATATCATCCGAACAAACGTTGGGTATTAAGTTGCAAGCAACAGATAATCGCAGTAAACAAAGTGTGTAATGTAAACAGTAACATCATCCTTAGACAAAGCATTGTTGTTTTCTCCCTAATGGCAACAACACATCCTCCATTCGTCATGTTTCTGTCACTCGAGCACATATGAAAAGGAGGCATGAACCCACTATCGAGCATAAATACTCCCTCTTGGAGTTACTAGCATCTACTTGGCCAGAGCATCTACTAACAACAGAGAGCATGCAAGATCATAAATAACATAAGCATGAAGATAACATGATAGATTGATAATCAGAAGACATAGCATTCAACATTCATCAGATCCCAGCAAACACAACATGTAGCATTACATAAAGATGCTCTTGATCATGATAGGCAGCTCAGAAGATCTAAACATGAGGTACAAAGTGGAGAGAACAACCATCTAGCTACTGCTATGGACCAGTAGTCCAGGGATGAACTACTCACGCATCACTTCGGAGGAGGGCATGGTGGTGTAGACCCCTCAGGTGTTGATTTCCCCCTCCGACAGGGTGCCGCGAAGAGCTCCAGAACCCTCCCGATCTCGGGATGACGGTGAAGGCGGCCTCAGTTGTTTCTTGGGAAAAAGTGGGATCCCTTTATGGTTTATGTCTCGGGGGGATTAAATAGGCGAAAGGGCAGAGGCGGTGGAGGCTCAGGGGCCCCAGACCACCCCATGGCGCGGCCAAGGGGGGCCGCGCCACTCTATGGTGTGGGCCCCCTGAGGCCCCCCTCCGGGTCTCTTCGGGACTCTGTGGAATCTCCGGGATTTCTAAGACTTCCGGGCTTCGAACTTTCCAATTCCGAGAATATTTCCAGAACAACTTTTCTGAAACTAAAAACAGAAGAACACAGGGAACTGGCTATGTGGCATCTTGTCAATAGGTTAGTCCGAAAATTTGATAAAAATGGCATAAAGTGTATAGAAAACATGTGGGAAACAATAAGAAAACAGCATGGAACATCAGAAATTAAGGATACGTTTATGACGTATCAACATATCCAAGATTAGTTCCTACTCGTCCTCGAGTAGGTAAACGACAAAACAAATAATTTTTGAGGTGACATGCTTCCAACATAAACTTGATCATCAATAATGTAAAAGCATAAGTAAGCTGAGATCATAGAACTTTAACACAAGCATGATAAATAAAACTCTAATAATAAAGCATAACAATCACTTTGCATCATGACAAGTAACTCAAATAAAATATCATGAATAACAATGCAAATAAATATATACGTTTGTTTCAAGTATAGAGAGAACATGTCAAAGTGATATTTCGCTAGTCCTTAAGAGTGGGGCAAAACATAAATGCAAGGACACCTTCAAAGTTCATGAGGAAGACTAGAACAAATAATTAGAGAACTAGCAATAACACATCATGAATCAATTAATAATGTTTCTGGGACAAATGCACATAAAACTCAGAATGGCAAAAATTCTCTCTCAACTGTGCATAAAGTTAGAAGATGGAGACTCAACATAAAACTAAAAGAAAGACCCTTCGCGGAGGGAAGCATGGATCACTCATGTGCTAGAGCTTTTATTTTATGAAATAGAGGTATAAAAACTTGACACTCCTCCCAACCATCTTTCACAAACCATGGCTAACCGAATCCTCGGGTGCCTGCCAACAATCACATACCGTGGAGGAGTGTGTATATTTTAAGAGAGGTGTATGTGTAACATCCCAAGTATGAAAATCACCCCTAGAATGTTTTATTTCTTGTTATTTTATGTTTTGCATCATGACATCATCATTGCATTTGTTTTTGCATTTGTTTTCCATCTGTTTGCATTTGTTTTCCTTTGTTTTCTATTTGGATTTTCAAACCAAATTCAAATATTTGTTCATACTTGTGCTGTCACAATTTTTTTCTTTTCAAAAAGAAATATTCAAATAAAACATCCATTTGTTTCCATTAAAATGAAAAGCTCAAACTATTGAATTGTTCTTTTTAGTAATTCACTTAATTCAACTTGCAGTCAAATTCAAATAAAATTCCAAACAGCAACCATTTGAAATTTATGAAACTTACAAAACAAATCAATCCCTTGTTTCAAATAAACTTGAATTTTTAAACAATTATTAAGTTGCTTAAGTTTGAATTAATCACTTAATTCAAATAGTCAATTAAATTCAATTATTTTCCAAACATCATCTAATTTCAAAATTTTGAAAAAAACCAAAGTTTGCACATGTTGCTGTTATAATATCTAACCTATAAAAAATTATCCCTAAAATTTCTAACCTAAGGAACTAGCTTCTCTTCCCTTTTTCAAATCAGCAAAAACAAACAAACAAACAGAACAGCAAAAAAAAATTAAAAGAAACAGAGAGAGAGGGGCAGGCCCGCAAGTGGGCTGCACCCACCAGGCCCAGCCCACTGCCACTTACCTGTCGTCGTCAACATGTACGGCGTTCATCGACAGCATCCACGTCTGCAGAGCGAGGAGCAGACGGCCAGCAGCGGCTCGCCCTCGCCCTTATAAACCTAGCCTCGAGCTCTCCCTGCTAGCCCTAGCCCCTACACCTCTCTCTCCCTAGCTGCCGCCGCCGTTTCCCTCTCTCTCCGCTCGCAATTCCCCTCTGAATCTCACCGTAACCGAGCGCCACCACCACCTACCTCCGATGATCGCCGGCGAAACGTTGCGCCTCCGTGCAGGTTGAGTACGGGGATCAGAACCCCGTACTCCCCTCATCCTCTTCGACACCTCCACGGTTGCTGGGAACGCCTACATCGCCGCCGCCGTCCTCGTTCTGTCGCCGGCAACGCCCTCCCCGAGCCTCTGCTTCCTCTCCACTCGTCGGTGAGCATCACCGTGCCCTCCGCCTTCCTCTCTCTCTGCACGCACGCACACCACCCTACCACACGCACCCCGCACGCGTCCACGGCAGTAGCCACCGCCAGCTGCAGCCGATCATCGCCGGCGAGCGATAGAAGCGCGGCCAAGTTCAGGTTCAGTTAACTGAAAAAAAAGTTCAGTTAACGCGGACTGAACCTTAACCTCCCCGCGTTCCTCTACTGTCAACGAACAGAACAACAGCGCAGTGGTAGCAGCTTGCGTGCGCGAGCCCGAGCCCAGGGTTCGAGCCCTGCCCCCGCGAGATTTAATCCCCACATTTTTTGCTAGCCACGCTGGCAGGCAGGGGCCACCTGCCATAGGCAGTGGTGGCCACGCGTGCCTCCACGCGCTGCCACGGCGGCCAGGGCCCGCTGGCAGTGGCCCAGGTTGGGTCACTGCGCGGTAGAAATAGTTTCTGCCCAGTTTTTCTTTTAAAATTAAGTCCTTTATTTTACAGATTAGTCCCTGTTTTTAAATTGCAAATAACTTTTAAATTCCAAGTCCAAATAATACAAATGAAATATGTTTACTGAACCAAATTTAATTCTCTACCTATTTAAATCATTTGTTTTCTGTTTTGAACATTTCAAATGCATCCAAATTTCAAATTTAAACAAATCATTTTAAATTTGGTTAATTTCATAACTAATTCAAACTTAAATCAAATAACACAAATAAAATATGTTTTCCATGCTATTTAGAACCATCTTTACAAATATAAATTTTGTTTCATGTTTTGAATAATTAAAATTGCTTAAATAATTTAAACCTTGTTTAAATCATTTAAATTTGCTAAATTCATAACTTGCTCAAATTAAATTATTTTTTTAACTTATAAAATATGTTTACAAACTAGAAAAGTATAAACTTTTCAAATATGAATTTGGTTTAATGTTTTGAACAAATAAAAATTCAAATAAATTCATACTTGATTCAAATTCATTTAATTCTTGTTTAAACTTGTTTAATTCATAAGTAATTTATTCTAAATCCTTTTCAACAAGTGAAACATGTATTCCACCTAAAAATTTGTGTACTTTCCAAATATGAACTTTGTTATCTATTTTGGACAATTTAAATTGGTGAAAACAACAAATGCTTGTGTAACACCTTTAAGGAACCAAAATTCCATAACTTAATAAATAAAATTCCAAACTTGGTAAACTTCATTTCCAATTGTTGCTATTGTTGTTATCTTTCTGTTTTCCTCATCCATGCATCATACTAATCCACTTTCACCTGTTGATTAGTTGTAAAACAAATATTCCAACCTTAATTCATGGGCTTTCCATATGCAATCCCAAATTGCATGTGGGTCCATTTAATTATGTTATGTTACCATGTCAACTATCTTATTTTTGATGCATCAATTAAATTGACATGCATCATCCCATGATTGTGCATTATGCCATGTTATTGATTGTTTGTCTCTCTGCGTTGTTATTTTGCTTCTTCTCGAATAGACGACGACGTTGAGACAGACGAGGTTTACGACACTACTTCTGAGGAGTTAGCTCAGTACCAGGCTGCTGAGTTTGCAGGCAAGTATTCACTCACATGAACCATTGTGTTCCTTTCAACATTGGATACCGATACTTTCCGTTGTCTATTCTGCTAGCCCTATGAATCGTTGCTTCTGTTACGAACCTATCACATGTTATCTTTTAACCCTGATATAGCCTCACCTCCACACCTATAACCCCATTGCTTGTTGCCCGTGTCTTACTAGCATGCTTAGGGTTGTTTTGCTCGAGTCTGTTACCCGTTACTTTCTGTTACTATATTTCTATTATGTTCTGGGGCTCGATGTTAAACAACAACCTGTTAATTTTGAGGTAATGCTAAATTGATGATAAGGCACCGGCAGGAGGCCTGGCGTGGTTTTGAGGCCTGCTAGTGTCGACCCTAATTAGGAAAAGGGTCTTGTCTACTGATCCATGATGAGCGCACTAACCGCATGTGGGAAGCGTGTATGGGCGCCCCCCTCAATTTGATTCGATTCGCATCTCGTCCAAATCGCCACACTTAGTTCGGGCTTTCCATTTGATGCACTCATATGCAGGTACGAACCCGAGGCCAGGGTGGAACTTTTGTAGTCGGCATTTAGGGCGGCGTGGTCTTAGAGTGCTATGAGGGTCCCCCTTTTCTTCGTGGGGGCTTGATTAGCCGCGCACGCACAACATGTGGTTCTTTGGGCTTGATGCGAAGAAGAGTTGAGTTGTGTTGAGTGCCCCGCTTGGTGGGAGGCATTCCATCTGGCGGGTTATTCTTACGTGTACTGCCAAATTGGTGCACCCCTGCAGGGATAAATCTTCTCGAGAAGCCGTGTTTTCCGCGGTTATGGTTGACTTGGTGAAAGTACTGGCTAACAAGTACTCAGAACAACTTACACCTAACTAATAATAACTTGACTAGTAATAGTCTTATTGACACAATAACTTGAACCATCATTAATACAAATGTGTGAGTTATCCTCGGATTGCTTCTTTGGATAAGGGGCGAGATCCAGGATGGGTTTGTTTGGAGTTAGTTGGTAGTTGGTTACGATACGCTATCTTATCTCCTTTCTGTTAGCCGGAAGTTGTAGTATGTTCTGTAGTTGGTTAGTGCAGCCAGCTGCTGCCTCTTTTGTATCACCCCTTTTCTTCCGTTGAACCCAAAGCATCTGTGCTTGATGTTGTGGGGTACACTTTGGTGAACTGTGAGTCTTGCTTGCCAGTACGTTTATGTACTGACCCCTTTGGGCTGTGGTTTCCGCATACTACGCTTACGAGGATCCCCGTGATGGCTACTACGTGGAGTTTGACGAGGCTACTGACGAGTAGATAGCGGACCTGGGCAGGATCCAAGACATCGTGGATGGGCTCCGTCTTTTCGTTTCCGGCCTCTTAGGCCTATTTGGATCTTGTCTGTACTCAGACATTTTGGATGCTTCCGCTGTGATGTAATGATGAATTGTTGGGACATGTGTCCTCTGGATGATTGTATTTTCTATCTCTGCTCTAGTGAGAGCTATTTGCAACTTATTTCTATTTATTTGTGTCTTAGAGATCTGTTGTGCTATCATCTTGTTAAACACCGTTGACGTACCATGTGTGTATGGTATGAAGTACGTCAACGGAAGTGTCCTGATTTCTACGGGATGGTTTGCGCAGACGATGGATAGTAGAGAATGGTTGTCACACGTTTACGTGTTGGCCTGCTCATATTGAGATGCGGGTGCCGGTATGCCCCGTAAGCCATTGGTTCTACTATTTAGCGGACTGTGAGTATCCTCTAGAAGTCCGGGTGCGACAAATGGTATCAGAGCCTGTCTGCCTGTAGGATCCCTTTTTACTGGTCGCAGTTGAGTCTAGAAACTATTTTGTAGCTATATAGGAAAAATGAAACGTGAGAGTAGGAATTCTGTTCTTTTTCTTCTTTCCCCACCCACCCTCCCTTTTTTCTGGTAAGGAAGTGCAACGTTGTTTTCCCTTCTCATCTAAACTTTCAAGTTAGGATTTCACGTATCCTGGTTTCTCTAGGATAGTTATATCTACTAGACCATAGGAATGGAGGTGGTTGTGACATGATTTATCATGTTGCCTACTCATGATTGAGAACGGAGGCGTGTAAGCCCCGGAAGCAGATCCTCTATTCCTTAAGCAGTAGATATTGATCCTTTAGAAGCCCGGATGGGTTTTCCGTAGTACCTCAGGAGTGTTTTGGTCTCGTGTTTCCCGATGTTGCTTCGATATCCTGTTCTTCTCAACATCCTTTTCGTCCGTTGAAACCTTGTTGTTGCTTGCCACTTCAGTTCTTCTACCGGCGTCTAATCAAAACTTCCCCGATCATCTGCAGATGGATCTCAGGTTCTACCCGCAGGTGGTTCGTATGACTCGTTGCGAGAGCACTGCCGGTTATCCGGAGATGCTGAGAGACATGGTCACTTATCTGGGGTTCCGTTGGGCACCAGAGTACCAGGTCTACGAGCAGCAGCGAGAGTTTGACCAGACGTACTACCAGGCTATCTTCTACATTCTGTCAGATGATGGCATGAGCGTTGTCCACCGCTACGAGGCAGTAGGTTCCACAGTGGATATGGCTGTGCAGCAGACAGCTTATGTGAGTCTCACTGTCCTTCGTGCTGACTACTGGGGATTTGACGATTCTATCTATCGCCACATCCCCCGTGGTTACATCACTTCGGAGGGAGCTCACTTCACTCTCTACGACAACTTGGATGTTTATGAGCATGATAACTCCAGGCTGCACACCACCGCTCAGTTTGTGAGGCACAGTGACGCAGTTGCCAGCACACTATCTCAGGAGTTGGCTTCAGTCAGAGAGCAGCTCTACCTTGCTTTGACTCGTCTGGCGACGTACACCACAGACTTTGTTGGAGACGAGCGCTTTGCACGTTTCGATCAGCCAGTTGGTCGTCGTCTGCCAGATGCTGGAGGTTACGAGCCGATCAGAGGTCCACTCCTCAACCTTGGTGCTGGTTACACTGGGATTCCCCGCTTTGGAGCACAGAGAGTCGACGCTATGTACTTCACCACACCTAGAGTCGCTCTCAGACCACGTCAGATCTATGTGGATCGTCGTTCTACCTACTTTCGTGGGCGTGCTCCTCACCGTACCTGTCGCCGTACTCCTAGCTGCCGTCCTGCGTGATGAGCATGGGAGTATCGATGTATCCATTCTTAGCTATGTTTAGTTATCCTTTGGCATTCGAACCATTTGTGGTGTGTTGGATATTCTGATGTATTTGAACATGTGATGATGTACCTGTTGGTTATCTATTCATGCGTCGGAATAATCTCTCTTTCGGTTACCAAGTCTATCCTTTTCTGTTGTTGTGCTAAAATGCATTTCCATTCAGGATGCCGCCAACAAGGAACACCCCGCCTGAGCCACCGCCAATCACGGAGCTGTTGACTCAGATGACCCAAGTCATGGCGCAGATGGCCCACTTTCAGACTAACCAACACAACAACCAGAATGCTCCACGGGTCAGCATCAAGGAGTTCCTCAGTCTGGGTCCGAGAGCTTTCGTGGCCACACGCGAGCCTCTGGATGCTGATGACTGGATCCGTGAGATAGCTAAGGCTCTGGAGATTGCTCACGTTGCTGAGGAAGACAAGGTCAAGTATGCATCCTATCTGCTGAAGGGTCAGGCAGCAACTTGGTGGGAAAACTACCAGACCATGAGAGCTGGCTACCCAATCACCTGGGGTTGTTTCAAGGAAGCCTTCCTGAAGCACCACATTCCAGATGGTCTCATGGAAAGTATGCGTGAAGAATTTTGCTCACTCAAGCAGGGCATGTTGGACGTCATTGGCTATCAGAGTGAGTTCAATCGCCTCGCTCGTTACGCTGGTGATGAGGTGTCCACTGAGGCTAAGAAGATGGCAAGGTTCCGCAGAGGTTTTAACCCGGAGCTCAAGTACGCCCTCACCAACATCAAGACCAAAGACTTCGAGGAGCTCGTTAACACCGCGCTCAATGAAGAAAATGGGCGCAAGGCGTTCGAGGAGTCTCGCAAGCACCCGCGTGAGGGTGGTTCCTCCTCCAACATGACCACCCCTCCGCAGAAGCGCCGCATCTGGGTGCCAAATGGTGCTGTCACTCGGGCTCCATATGCCCAAGCTTCTCCAGGCTTCGCTACCCGCCCACCCAACCCTGCTCAGATGCATGATCAGAGGGCTTCGATGGGGCAGCCAAGGCTAGGGCCTCCTCGTGTCGTCACTTGCTACAAGTGCAAGCAGACGGGGCACTACGCTGACAAGTGTACGCAGAGGCAGCTACCTCCACCACCACCTCGTCCCAACACAAACCAGGCAATGGTGCGCGCTCCCCCGCCTAAGGCCTTCAACTCCAACAACAGGTCTGTCGGGAGGACCGCAAGGGTGAATCATGTCAAGATCGACAAAGCTGAGGAAGATCCTGACGTCGTTCTCGGTACATTTCCCATAAACTCTAACCCAGCTAAAGTGTTGTTTGATACTGGAGCATCACATTCTTTCGTGTCAAAGATCTTTGCGACAGCAGTTAAACTCCCCTTTGTTGGTTTGGGTTCCCCGCTAGTAGTAAACTCCCCTGGAGCAACTATGCAAACGTCTAAGATCAGTCACAGAAATCAAATCCTAATTGGAGGCCACATATTCCTTGCTTCCCTCATACTGCTTGGCAATTCTGACATTGATGTCATTCTTGGTATGGATTGGTTGAAGGCCAATAAAGCTACGATTGACTGTGCTCAAAAGTCAATAACTCTGTTCCACCCTTCTGGCCAGATAGTCTATTCTCCAAATGAATCAAGTTCCTTTCAGCTGTGCACCCTCGATGCAAAACCTCTTCCTTCAATTGAAAATGTTCCGGTGGTTTGTGAATTCCCTGACGTCTTTCCAGAAGAGTTTCCAGGGATGCCTCCGGACAGAGCAGTTGAGTTCGTGATCGAGCTTGAACCAGGTACTGCTCCAATCTCTAAGCATCCATACAAGATAGCTCCTCCTGAACTGAAACTATTAAAGGAGCAAATCGATATGTACATGGAAAAAGGTTACATTCAACCTAGTTCCTCGGCTTGGGGTTGCCCAACTCTGTTCGTTGCGAAGAAGGATCACACAAAGAGACTCGTTGTTGACTATCGTCCTCTTAACGAGAAAACCATCAAAAACAAGTATCCAATTCCTCGTATCGATGATCTTTTTGATCAACTTGCTGGAGCCTCAATATTCTCCAAGTTGGACTTGAGAATGGGTTACCATCAAATAAAGATCAGAAAGGAAGATATTCCAAAAAGAGCTTTCACCACTCGGTACGGTCTATATGAATACACCGTCATGTCCTTTGGTCTCACCAATTGTGACGCCCCGAGATCGGGCATTATGCAGATTTCAGCATTCCCGCCAAAATCCACATAATAACCGATTCCAGGTTGCCACTGGTGATAACATTACAACAGTTCACGATTAATCCACAACAACAACAGAAAGGAGATATACAAGAGGACTCAAACGAGTCAGGGATACAACTGATACAATACAAAGATCCAAATAACAGCGGAAGAAACAACATAGCGTCCGGCTACGGACAAGATACAAATTGGACTAAGAGTCCTGAAGATAACCGAGAGCGTCCAATCCCTGCCCAGGCCAAGCCGGAGGGATTCCCAAGCTAACGTCGTCAGACTTCAAACCTGTTGACTGCAATATTGAATATGCAGCCACGAAAGAGATTCGTGGGTCAGTACGGTTAAGTACTGGCAAGTGGATAAACCATACTCACAAGATACCGGCGTAGCCAGTCATCACAAGATACAAATACTTTGGGTTCAACGGAAAGGAAGGGATTATTGCAAATAAGCGGCAGCGGGCTGCACTAACCAACTACAGAGAATCACTACAACATCCGGCTAAAAGAGGGGGATAAGATAGCGTATCGTAACCAACTACAACTAACCACCAAACAAACCCATCCAATGTCACCCCCTACTAAGGAAGCAACCCAAGAATAACTCACACTGTTGGATTAAGGATGGATCAAGTTATTGTGTCCATAAGACTATTACTAGTCAAGTATCATTAGTTAGGTGTAAGTTGTTCTGAGTACTTGTTAGCCAGTACTTTCACCAAGTTAACCATAACCGCGGAAAACACGGCTTCTCGAGAAGATTTAACCCTACAGGGATGCACCAATTTGGCCGTACACGTAAGAATAACCCGCCAGACGGGGGATCAACCCACCAAGCGAGGTACTCAACACAACCCAACTCTTCTTCGCATCAAGCCCAAAGAACCACGTGCTGTGCGTGCGCGGCTAATCGAGCCCCACGAAGAAAAGGGGACCCTCATAGCACTGGAAGACCACGCCGCCCTAAATGCCGACTACAAAAGTTCCACCCTGGCGCCAAGGGTTCGTACCTGCATATGCGTGCATCAAATGGAAAGCCCGAACTAAGTGTGGCGATTTGGACGAGATGCGAATCGAATCAAGTTGAGGGGGGCGCCCATACTCGCTTCCCACATGCGGTTAGTGCGCTCATCATGGATCACTAGACAAGACCCTTTTCCTAATTAGGGTCGACACTAGCAGGCTTCAAAACCACGCCGGGCCTCCTGCCGGTGCCTTATCATCAAATTATTATTACCCAAAACATTAACATGTTGTTGATTGAAATGAAACCCAACTATCAACTAAACAGGTGATACGACGGACAACAGAACTTGAGCGCAAACAACACTAAGCATGCAACTACGACACGAGGGCCAACAGGGTAAACAAACAACAGTTAATAGGAAGTGGAAGGAAGGCTATATCATGGCTGCAAGATAAACATATAATAGGATCGAGACACAAGCATCGTATCAACAGGCTAGAATAAGAACAACGGAAAGAATCGGTAACAAGTGATGAGAGGCAGCCATTTGGCAGCAAGTGAGTATACTTGCCTGAGATCCAGCAAGTAGAGGTACATCCACAGAACTTGTCGTTGCTCACGTCATCTCAACGTCCTATCCGGGAAGAAGCAACGAACCTCGAACAAACACCGGATGCAACAATTACTACTACGGCAAAAGATCCAGCATGATCAAGATATGGATGCATGACAATTTAATGGATGCATAGAAATAAACTAGTTGACATGATAACATGTTTAAATGGACCCATATGCAATTGAGTTGCATATGAAAAGCCCATGAATTATGTTTGAAACAATTGTTTTACAGCTAACCAACAGGTGAAAGTGGTTTAGTATGATGCATGGATGAGGAAAACAACAAAATAACAACAATAGAACCAATTGGAAATAAGGTTTACCCATTTTGAAATTCACTTATTAAGTTTTGGAATTTTGGCTTCTTAAAGGTGTCACACAAGCATTTGTTGTTTTCATCAAGTTTAATTGTTCCCAACAGATAACAAAGTTCATATTTGATTAGAACACAAAATTTTAGGTGGATTACATGTTTCAATTATTGGAAAAGGAATTACAATGATTTAATTATGAATTAAACAAGTTTTAATTGAATTTAATTCAAGTTTGAATATTATTTGAATTTTATTTGTTCAAAACATAAATTCAAATTCATATTTGAAATGGTTATGTTTTTCTGGTTTGAAAACATATTTTTCATGTTCAAAAATAATTTAATTTGAGCAAGTTATGAATTTAGCAAATTTAAATGATTTAAACAAGGTTTAAATGATTTAAGCAATTTAAATTATTCAAATCATGAAACAAAATTTATATTTGGAAAGGTGGTTTAATTTTGCATGGAAAACATATTTTATTTGTGTTATTTGAATTAGTTATGAATTTGGCAATTTAAATTGCATTAAATAAGAAACAGTTGTTTTCAGCAATTTAAATTATTCAAAACAGAAATCAAATGTTATATTTGGAAAGAGCATGAAATTTTGGTTGGAAAACATATTTTATTTATGTTATTTGGATTAAGAATGAATTATTTATGGAATTAACCAAATTTGAAATGAATTGTTTGAATTTGAAATTTGAAGCAATTTGAAATGTGCAAAACAGAAAACAAATGATGTAATCAGATGGAGTATTAAATTTGGGGCAGAAAACATATTTCATTTACATTATTTGAATTTGGAAAATAAAAGTTATGTGCATTTTAAGTTTGGGGACTAATCTGTAATAGCAGGGACCTAAAAGATAGAAAAGTGAATTGCAGAGGGGCCCCTGGGGCGTTTTCACCCAGGGCACCCTAGCCTGGGCCTCTGCGGTGCGGGCCCGTGCCCCTGTGGCGGCCACGTGGGCGTGTGCGGGGTGAGGTGGCAGCAGGGGCCAATGACCTGTGGGTCCGGCCCCTGCGCGCGTGGCAGAGAAAAAGGTGGGGATAAATCCCCTTGGTAGGACTCGAACCCGCGGGCTCGCTTGCGTGCGGAAGGAACGGAACCAATACGCTGCTGCTGCTGCTGTGTTCAGTAAGGGATGCGGGCAAGGTTAAGGTGTACCCGTGCGGTGTGGTTAACTGAACCCATAAGAAACACGCGTTCTCTGACGAACTAACGGCGACGAGGCATCAGAGGACCGCGGCGATCGACGGGTTGGTGATGTGCAGGGGTGGGTGCTGGTGCGTGGCGATGGGAGCAGAGGAGGGGGAACGGGATGGCTCACCGTGGATGGCGTCGTGGAAGGAGGAGCGGCGACGGCGACGCAGGAGCAGAAAACGATGGCGTGCAGGGCTCGGCGGCGGAGGAAAACATCGACGGCGTCGTCGACTCGGGCACCCTCCCGTCTCCGCGCCTTCACCAAACCTGACGAGGACCTTGCCCTGGTTCCATTCCCAACGACGGCGCAGCCTCGAGGTGACTGTGGCAGTGGGGGCGGCAGCGAGCTCTGTCGGCGATTGGGTGGTGGTTGCAGAGAAAAGAGTTTCAGAGAGGGAGGGAGGTGCAGAGGGAAGAATGGAGGCGCCGCGGTGGGGAGAGAGGGGAGAGGGGATCTAGGGTAGGGCAAGCAGGAGGGGTAGGTGGTTTTAAGGGGAGCTCGAGCTCGTACGGCAGGCAATCAGAGGAGGGGGGAGGTGATCCTGCGGTGGTGCTGCGATCGTACAGAGGATGACGTCGAGGGAGGAAGACGACAACCCCTCGAAGGGGTATCGGGCTGGCTAGGGTGGGCTGTGGGTTGTGGGCTGCATCTCACAGCCCCCCTCTCCTTTCATTTTTTTATTTTTATTTTTCCTTATCTTTTTTTTTGTAAAGGATGAAAGGGAGAGAGAGATGGAAAAAAGTGTTGGGGGTTTTTTTCTTTTATGAATTATTTGTGTTACTTTTCAAAACAGAAATTAAAGCAAATGTTAACATTATTTTCACAAGTTTGAAATTTTAATTTGATTTAAAGTTGTTAGTTGAATTTTTCAAATAGGGTTTGAGGGTGTTTATTTTATAACTAAATTTTATTAAATTGCAAAACAATAACTAAAAGTAATTGTGAATATTAGTTCCAAAAGTTTGAAATATTCAGTTGAGTTTTTAAGTTGTTATTTGAATTTCCATTAGTATTCATAAGGAGTTGATTTTTTTTTAAACAATTTTTATTCAATGAACTCAACAATTATGAAAACATTTATTGAATTTTAATTGTTTGCAAAAATTTAGTGTTTGAACCACAATTGGATCATGCCCATTATGATTGATTGGATTTGAATTTTAATTTGCCATTAGGGTGTTTGATAAAAAGGAATTTTTAGTGAGTAAGCAATTTAAATAACTTCAAACTATTGAGAACAATTTGAGATGCTTTGTTGGCAATTTTTGAATTGGAAAATTTGGACATGTGTGAAAGTTTAAATGGTTTTGAATTGTTCAGTTGTGATGCAAACATGGTGCAATGCAATATGATGCATGTGATGCAAGCAAAAAAAGAAAAACAACCAATTCTACTAAGGGGGAACACCCCAGGTATTACAGACGACACCACTAACAAGGGATTGCGCCCTCGCAATCCACCTGCTAACCCGGGAGGGGAAAGAAGTTCAACTATCGATTCTTCATGCTTCCAGTTGATCTCCTCGACACCACTAACAAGGGTTTCTCGACACCACTAACAAGAGATTCTTGCTCGGAGTGACGACGATGTTCTTCCACCAGGAATCTTCCGATGATCGAACCTATTAGGTTAACGGCTCAGAAAACGTCCACCTACGTTGGATCCTAACACCTTGAAAGATAGAGTACGAGAGTAGACTCCAAAACAAATAAGATGGGAGGGGAAATAGAATATTGATAAGGAGAAAACAAGAATCCTATTGAGATGTTTTTCCAAAATAGTTTAGCAGAAATAGTTTTTGACACTCTAGAAACAACGACCGTTAGCGGGGTTATCCTACAGGCTTTGCGGACCCGTTGCTTCGATAACCATTCGTATCGAAACAATATCGGGAATCGGAACCAAGGCTCTGATACCATTTGTGACGCCCCGAGATCGGGCAATATGCAGATTTCAGCATTCCCGCCAAAATCCACATAATAACTGATTCCAGGTTGCCACTTGTGATAACATTACAACAGTTCACGAATATTCCGCAACAACAACAGAAAAGATATATACAAGAAGACTCAAACGAGTCATTGATACAACTGATACAATACAAAGATCCAAATAACAGCGGAAGAAAACAACATAGCGTCCGGCTACGGACAAGATACAAATTGGACTAAGAGTCCTGAAGATAACCGAGAGCGTCCAATCCCTGCCCAGGCCAAGCCGGAGGGATTCCCAAGCTAACGTCGTCAGACTTCAAACCTGTTGACTGCAATATTGAATATGCAGCCACGAAAAAGGATTCGTGGGTCAGTACGGTTAAGTACTGGCAAGTGGATAAACCATACTCACAAGATACCGTCTTAGCCAGTCATCACAAGATACAAATACTTGGGTTCAACGGAAAGGAAGGGATTATTGCAAATAAGCGGCAGCGGGCTACACTAACCAACTACAGAGACTCGCTACAACATCCGGCTGAAAGAAAGGGGATAAGATAGCGTATCGGAACCAACTACAACTACTCACCAAACAATACCCATCCATTGTTACCCCCTACTAAGGAAGCAACCCAAGGATAACTCACACTGTTGGATTAATGATGGTTCAAGTTATTGTGTCAATAAGACTATTACTAGTCAAGTTATCATTATTTAGGTGTAAGTTGTTCTGAGTACATGTTAGCCAGTACTTTCACCAAGTTAACCATAACCGCGGAAAACACGGCTTCTCGAGAAGATTTAACCCTGCAGGGATGCACCAATTTGGCCGTACACGTAAGAATAACCCGCCAGACGGGGGATCAACCCACCAAGCGAGGTACTCAACACAACCCAACTCTTCTTCGCATCAAGCCCAAAGAACCCCGTGCAGTTGAGCGCACGGCTAATCAAGCCCCACGAAGAAAAGGGGACCCTCATAGCACTCTAAGAACGTGTCTCCCTAGATGCCGACTACAAAAGTTCCACCCTGGCGCCAAGGGTTCGCACCTGCAATATGCATGCGGCAAATGGAAAACCCGAACTAAATGAGGCGATTTGGACGAGATGCGAATCGAATCAAATTGAGGGGGGCGCCCATACTCGCTTCCCACATGCGGTTAGTGCGCTCATCATGGATCAGTAGACAAGACCCTTTTCCTAATTAGGGTCGACACTAGCAGGCCTCAAAACCACGCCGGGCCTCCTGCCGGTGCCTTATCATCAAATTACTATTACCCAAAACATTAACATGTTGTTGATTGAATAGAAACCCAGCTATCAACTAAACAGGTGATATGAAAGGAACAACAAGACTTGAGTGCAAACAACACTAAGCATGCAACTACGACACGAGGGCCAACAGGGTAAACAAACAACAGTTAATAGGAAGTGGAAGGAAAAGGCTATATCATGGCTGCAAGGTAAACATATAATAGGATCGAGACACAAGCATCGTATCAACAGGCTAGAATAAGAACAACGGAAAGAATCGGTAACAAGTGATGAGATGCAGCCATTTGGCAGCAAGTGAGTATACTTGCCTGGAATCCAGCAAGTAGAGGTACATCCACAGCACTTGTCGTTGCTCACATCATCTCAACGTCCTATCCGGGAAGAAGCAACGAACCTCGAACAAACACCGGATGCAACAATTACTACTACGGCAAAAGATCCAGCATGATCAAGATATGGATGCATAGAAATAAACTAGTTGACATGATAACATGTTTAAATGGACCCATATGCAATTTGAGTTGCATATGAAAAGCCCATGAATTATGTTTGAAACAATTGTTTTACAGCTAACCAACAGGTGAAAGTGGTTTAGTATGATGCATGGATGAGGAAAACAACAAAATAACAACAATAGAACCAATTGGAAATAAGGTTTACCCATTTTGAAATTCACTTATTAAGTTTTGGAATTTTGGCTTCTTAAAGGTGTCACACAAGCATTTGTTGTTTTCATCAAGTTTAATTGGTCAAAACAGATAACAAAGTTCATATTTGATTAGAACACAAAATTTTAGGTGGATTACATGTTTCAATTATTGGAAAAGGAATTACAATGATTTAATTATGAATTAAACAAGATTAAACAAGTTTTAATTGAATTTAATTCAAGTTTGAATATTATTTGAATTTTATTTGTTCAAAACATAAATTCAAATTCATATTTGAAAAGGTTTTGTTTTTCTGGTTTGAAAACATATTTTTCATGTTCAAAATAATTTAATTTGAGCAAGTTATGAATTTAGCAAATTTAAATGATTTAAACAAGGTTTAAATGATTTAAGCAACTTAAATTATTCAAATCATGAAACAAAATTTATATTTGGAAAGGTGGTTTAATTTTGCATGGAAAACATATTTTATTTGTGTTATTTGAATTAATATTGAATTAGTTATGAATTTGGCAATTTAAATTGCATTAAATAAGAAACAGTTGTTTTCAGCAATTTAAATTATTCAAAACAGAAATCAAATGTTATATTTGGAAAGAGCATGAAATTTTGGTTGGAAAACATATTTTATTTATGTTATTTGGATTAAGTATGAATTATTTATGGAATTAACCAAATTTGAAATGAACTGTTTGAATTTGAAATTTGAAACAATTTGAAATGTGCAAAACAGAAAACAAATGATGTAATCAGATAGAGTATTAAATTTGGGGCAGAAAACATATTTCATTTACATTATTTGAATTTGGAAAATAAAAGTTATGTGCATTTTAAGTTTGGGGACTAATCTGTAATAGCAGGGACCTAAAAGATAGAAAAGTGAATTGCAGAGGGGCCCCTGGGGCGTTTTTCACCCAGGGCACCCTAGCCTGGGCCTCTGCGGTGCGGGCCCGTGCCCCTGTGGCGGCCACGTGGGCGTGTGCGGGGTGAGGTGGCAGCAGGGGCCAATGACCTGTGGGTCCTGCCCCTGCGCGCGTGGCAGAGAAAAAGGTGGGGATAAATACCCTTGGCAGGACTCGAACCCGCGGGCTCGCTTGCGTGCGGAAGGAACGGAACCAATACGCTGCTGCTGTTGTGTTCAGTAAGGGATGCGGGCAAGGTTAAGGTGTACCCGTGCGGTGTTGTTAACTGAACCCATAAGAAGCGCGCGTTCTCTGACGAACTAACGGCGACGAGGCATCAGAGGCCCGCGGCGATCGACGGGTTGGTGATGTGCAGGGGTGGGTGCTGGTGCGTGGCGATGGGAGCAGAAGGAGGGGGAAGGGGAGAGAGGGGAAGGGACAGGGGAGGCGCTCACCAGGTGGGTGTCGAAGAGGCGTTGTCCGATGGCGAGGAAGAGGTGGCGACAGGGCTCGGCGGCGGAGGAAACATTGACGGCGTGGCCGACTCGGGCACCCTCCCGTCTCCGTGCCTTCACCAAACCTGACGAGGACCTCGCCCTGGTTCCATTCCCAACAACGGCGCAGCCTCGAGGTGACTGTGGCAGTGGGGGCGGCAGCGAGCTCTGTCGGCGGTTGGGTGGTGGTTGTAGAGAAAAGAGTTTCAGAGAGGGAGGGAGGTGCAGAGGGAAGAAGGGAGGCGCCGCGGTGGGGAGAGAGGGGAGAGGGGATCTAGGGTAGGGCAAGCAGGAGGGGTAGGTGGTTTTAAGGAGGAGCTGAGCTCGTACGGCAAGCAATCAGAGGAGGGGGGAGGTGATCGTGTGGTGGTGCTGCGATCGTACAGAGGATGACGTCGAGGGAGGAAGACGACAACCCCTCGAAGGGGTATCGGGCTGGCTAGGGTGGGCTGTGGGTTGTGGGCTGCATCTCACAGCTCCCCTCTCCTTTCATTTTTATTTTTATTTTTCCTTATCTTTTTTTTTTGTAAAGGATGAAAGGGAGAGAGAGATGGAAAAAAGTGTTGGGGTTTTCCTTTTATGAATTATTTGTGTCAATTTTCAAAACAGAAATTAGAAGCAAATGTTAACATTATTTTCACAAGTTTGAAATTTTAATTTGGTTTAAAGTTGCTAGTTGAATTTTTCAAATAGGGTTTGAGGGTGTTTATTTTATAACTAAATTTTATTAATTTGCAAAACAATAATTAAAAGTAATTGTGAATATTAGGTCCAAAAGTTTGAAATATTCAGTTGAGTTTTTAAGTTGTTATTTGAATTTCCATTAGTATTCATAAGGAGTTGATTTTTTAAACAATTTTTATTCAATGAACTCAACAATTATGAAAACAGGTATTGAATTATAATTGTTTGCAAAAATTTAGTGTTTGAACCACAATTGGATCATGCCCATTATGATTGAAATGATTTGAAATTTAATTTGCCATTAGGGTGTTTGATAAAAAGGAATTTTTAGTGAGTAAGCAATTTAAATAACTTCAAACTATTGAAAACAATTTGAGATGCTTAGTTGGCAATTTTTGAATTGGAAAATTTGGACATGTGTGAAAGTTTAAAGTGGTTTTGAATTTTGAGTTGTTTTGAAAACAGAATGCAATGCTCATGTGATGCATGTGATGCAAGCAAAAGAAAAACAACCAACTCTACTAAGGGTAACACCCAGGTGTTACACCAATGCACCGGCGACATTCTCTCGACTCATGAATTCTGTTTTCCATGAATACCTCGACAAGTTCGTTGTGGTATATCTTGATGACATCCTTGTCTACTCAAAATCCGAGGAAGAGCATGAAGAACATCTTCGTCTCACTCTCATGCAACTTCGCGAGCATCGTCTATATGCCAAGTTCTCCAAATGTGAGTTCTGGATTCCAGAAGTTGCTTACCTTGGTTATATCATCTCTGCCAAGGGCATAGCCATTGATCCAGAAAAGGTTAAAGCAATTGTTGATTGGAAACCTCCTAAGACGGTAAAGCAAGTACGAAGTTTTCTTGGCTTGGCTAGCTATTGCCGTCGTTTCGTCCAAAACTTCTCCAAGATTGCCAAACCTCTCACTGATCTCACAAAGAAGGACAAGAAGTTCGTTTGGTCTCCACAATGTGATGAGAGTTTCAATCTCCTGAAGACTAAACTCACTTCTACACCAGTTCTGGTTGGCCCAGATACTACCAAACCTTTCCAAATATTCTGCGATGCATCTCTCCAAGGTCTAGGTTCAGTTCTTATGCAAGAACGTCAAGTTGTGGCTTATGCTTCACGCCAGTTGAACGCACATGAGCTCAATTATCCCACACATGACCTTGAACTTGCAGCAGTTGTGTTTGCCCTCAAGAAATGGAGGCAATACTTGTTGGGTAATCGCACTGAAATCTTTTCCGATCATAAGAGTCTGAAATACATCTTCACTCAACCAGATCTAAACCTCAGGCAAAGGAGATGGATTGAAAAGATTAAAGACTTTGATCTTACCATTTCTTACACTCCAGGCAAGGCTAATGTTATGGCCGATGCTCTCAGTCGCAAGTCGTGTTGCAATAATCTCATGATCATGGAAAGCCAACCTCCTCTCCATGAAGAATTCCAGAAGCTCAACCTTGGTCTTGTTCCTCAAGGCTATCTCGCGAACTTGACAGCCAGTCCAACTCTCGAGGACAAGGTTCGTTCTGAACAACTTCGTGATGCTGAAATCAAGAAGATAGTAGAACACATCAAAGAAGGCAAGGAGAAATTCAAGTCCTTCTCAATTGATGACAAGGGAACTGTGTTCTTCGAAGGACGCATTACAGTTCCTCAAGTTCAAAGTCTCAAAGATGTCATTCTCAAGGAGGCTCATGAAACTCCTCTCTCCATACACCCTGGAAGTACAAAGATGTACCAGGATCTCAAGACACTGTATTGGTGGCCTGGCATGAAACGTGAAATTGCTCAATACGTTTCTGAATGCGACGTTTGTCAACGTGTTAAGGCAGTTCATCAGAAAACAGCCGGTCTACTCCAACCTCTAAAAATCCCTGAGTGGAAGTGGGACATGATTGAAATGGACTTCGTCACTGGTTTTCCAAAGTCCAAGAAGGGCAACGATGCAATCTTCATTGTCATTGATCGTCTCACTAAAGTAGCTCACTTCTTTGCTGTCAAAGAAACAATCTCAGCTAGCCAGTTAGCAGAGCTCTACACAGAAAAGATTGTTCCTCTTCATGGTGTTCCATTGGAAATAAGCTCAGACCGTGGAAGTATATTCACTTCTCATTTCTGGAAAAGCTTTCAAGAAGCGTTGGGCACCAAACTTCTGTTCAGCACAGCCTATCACCCTCAGTCTCAAGGGCAAGTCGAAAGAGTCAATCAGATTCTTGAGGATATGCTCAGAGCATGTGGTCTCTCCTTTGGCATGAAATGGGAGGAATGCCTTCCATATGCTGAATTCTCCTACAACAACAGCTTCCAGGCAAGCCTAGGCATGGCACCATTTCAAGCTCTCTATGTCCGCAGATGCAGGAGTCCAATCAATTGGTCTGGAGCTGGTGAACGTTCACTCTTAGGCCCTGACATTGTTAAGGAGGCCGAAGAGAAAGTTCGTATCATTCGTGACAATCTCAAGATTGTTCAGTCTCGTCAGAAAAGCTACTATGACAGCAAGCACAAGGATATGATCTATGCACCTGGTGACAAAGCATATCTCCGTGTAACTCCCCTCAGAGGCACTCATCGTTTTGGTGTGAAAGGAAAACTTGCACCAAGATACATTGGTCCTTTCAACATTCTCTCAAGGCGTGCAGAAAATGCTTATCGTCTTGAACTTCCAGAAAAGCTATCCAAGGTGCATGATGTGTTTCACGTGTCACAGCTCAAGAGGTGTTTCAAAGACCCAGATCGTGTAGTTGATCATGATTCCATTGAACTGCAAGAAGAATTATCTTATGAGGAGCACCCTATTCGTATTCTCGATGAGACCGAGCGTAAGACTCGCAACAAGAGCACCAAGTTCTTGAAAGTGCAGTGGTCCCATCATTCCGATAAAGAGGCAACGTGGGAGACCGAAGAGGATCTTCGCAAGAAGTATCCGGACCTTTTCTCTTCTCACTAGGAATCTCGGGGCGCGATTCCTTCAAGGGGGGGCGTTTTGTAACATCCCAAGTATGAAAATCACCCCTAGAATGTTTTATTTCTTGTTATTTTATGTTTTGCATCATGACATCATCATTGCATTTGTTTTCGCATTTGTTTTCCATCTGTTTGCATTTGTTTTCCTTTGTTTTCTATTTGGATTTTCAAACCAAATTCAAATATTTGTTCATACTTGTGATGTCACATTTTTTTTTTTCAAAAAGAAATATTCAAATAAAACATCCATTTGTTTCCATTAAAATGAAAAGCTCAAACTATTGAATTGTTCTTTTTAGTAATTCACTTAATTCAATTTGCAGTCAAATTCAAATAAAATTCCAAACATCAACCATTTGAAATTTATGAAACTTACAAAACAAATCAATCCCTTGTTTCAAATAAACTTGAATTTTTAAACAATTATTAAGTTGCTTAAGTTTCAATTAATCACTTAATTCAAATAGTCAATTAAATTCAATTATTTTCCAAACAGCATCTAATTTCAAAATTTTGAAAAAAACCAAAGTTTGCACATGTTGCTGTTATAATATCTAACCTATAAAAAATTATCCCTAAAATTTCTAACCTAAGGAACTAGCTTCTCTTCCCTTTTTCAAATCAGCAAAAAAAAAACAAACAAACAGAACAGCAAAAAAAAATTAAAAGAAACAGAGAGAGAGAGGGGCAGGCCCGCAAGTGGGCTGCACCCACCAGGCCCAGCCCACTACCACTTACCTGTCGTCGTCAACCTGTACGGCGTTCATCGACAGCATCCACGTCTGCAGAGCGAGGAGCAGACGGCCAGCAGCGGCTCGCCCTCGCCCTTATAAACCTAGCCTCGAGCTCTCCGTGCTAGCCCTAGCCCCTACACCTCTCTCTCCCTAGCTGCCGCCGCCATTTCCCTCTCTCTCCGCTCGCAATTCCTCTCTGAATCTCACCGTAACCGAGCGCCACCACCACCTACCTCCGATGATCGCCGGCGAAACGTTGCGCCTCCGTGCAGGTTGAGTACGGGGATCAGAACCCCGTACTCCCCTCATCCTCTTCGACACCTCCACGGTTGCTGGGAACGCCTACATCGCCGCCGCCGTCCTCGTTCTGTCGCCGGCAACGCCCTCCCCGAGTCTCTGCTTCCTCTCCACTCGCCGGTGAGCATCACCGTGCCCTCCGCCTTCCTCTCTCTCTGCACGCACGCACACCACCCTACCACACGCACCCCGCACGCGTCCACGGCAGTAGCCACCGCCAGCTGCAGCCGATCATCGCCGGCGAGCGATCGAAGCGCGGCCAAGTTCAGGTTCAGTTAACTAAAAAAAAGTTCAGTTAACGCGGACCGAACCTTAACCTCCCCGCGTTCCTCTACTGTCAACGAACAGAACAACAGCGCAGTGGTAGTAGCTTGCATGCGCGAGCCCGAGCCCAGGGTTCGAGCCCTGCCCCCGCGGGATTTAATCCCCACATTTTTTGCTAGCCACGCTGGCAGGCAGGGGCCACCTGCCATAGGCAGTGGTGGCCACGCGTGCCTTCACGCGCTGCCACGGTGGCCAAGGCCCGCTGGCAGTGGCCCAGGTTGGGTCACTGCGTGGTAGAAATAGTTTCTGCCCAGTTTTTCTTTTAAAATTAAGTCCTTTATTTTACAGATTAGTCCCTGTTTTTAAATTGCAAATAACTTTTAAATTCCAAGTCCAAATAATACAAATGAAATAGGTTTACTGAACCAAATTTAATTCTCTACCTATTTAAATCATTTGTTTTTCGTTTTGAACATTTCAAATGCATCCAAATTTCAAATTTAAACAAATCATTTTAAATTTGGTTAATTTCATAACTAATTCAAACTTAAATCAAATAACACAAATAAAATATGTTTTCCATGCTATTTAGAACCATCTTTACAAATATAAATTTTATTTCATGTTTTGAATAATTAAAATTGCTTAAATAATTTAAACCTTGTTTAAATCATTTAAATTTGCTAAATTCATAACTTGCTCAAATTAAATTATTTTTTTAACTTATAAAATATGTTTACAAACTAGAAAAGTATAAGCTTTTCAAATATGAATTTGGTTTAATGTTTTGAACAAATAAAAATTCAAATAAATTCATACTTGATTCAAATTCATTTAATTCTTGTTTAAACTTGTTTAATTCATAAGTAATTTATTCTAAATCCTTTTCAACAAGTGAAACATGTATTCCACCTAAAATTTTGTGTACTTTCCAAATATGAACTTTGTTATCTATTTTGGACAATTTAAATTGGTGAAAACAACAAATTCTTGTGTAACACCTTTAAGGAACCAAAATTCCATAACTTAATAAATAAAATTCCAAACTTGGTAAACTTCATTTCCAATTGTTGCTATTGTTGTTATCTTTCTGTTTTCCTCATCCATGCATCATACTAATCCACTTTCACCTGTTGATTAGTTGTAAAACAAATATTCCAACCTTAATTCATGGGCTTTCCATATGCAATCCCAAATTGCATGTGGGTCCATTTAATTATGTTATGTTACCATGTCAACTATCTTATTTTTGATGCATCAATTAAATTGACATGCATCATCCCATGATTGTGCATTATGCCATGTTATTGATTGTTTGTCTCTCTGCGTTGTTATTTTGCTTCTTCTCGAATAGACGACGACGTTGAGACAGACGAGGTTTACGACACTACTTCTGAGGAGTTAGCTCAGTACCAGGCTGCTGAGTTTGCAGGCAAGTATTCACTCACATGAACCATTGTGTTCCTTTCAACATTGGATACCGATACTTTCCGTTGTCTATTCTGCTAGCCCTATGAATCGTTGCTTCTGTTACGAACCTATCACATGTTATCTTTTAACCCTGATATAGCCTCACCTCCACACCTATAACCCCATTGCTTGTTGCCCGTGTCTTACTAGCATGCTTAGGGTTGTTTTGCTCGAGTCTGTTACCCGTTACTTTCTGTTACTATATTTCTATTATGTTCTGGGGCTCGATGTTAAACAACAACCTGTTAATTTTGAGGTAATGCTAAATTGATGATAAGGCACCGGCAGGAGGCCCGGCGTGGTTTTGAGGCCTGCTAGTGTCGACCCTAACTAGGAAAAGGGTCTTGTCTACTGATCCATGATGAGCGCACTAACCGCATGTGGGAAGCGTGTATGGGCGCCCCCCTCAATTTGATTCGATTCGCATCTCGTCCAAATCGCCACACTTAGTTCGGGCTTTCCATTTGATGCACTCATATGCAGGTACGAACCCGAGGCCAGGGTGGAACTTTTGTAGTCGGCATTTAGGGCGGCGTGGTCTTAGAGTGCTATGAGGGTCCCCCTTTTCTTCGTGGGGGCTCGATTAGCCGCGCACGCACAGCATGTGGTTCTTTGGGCTTGATGCGAAGAAGAGTTGAGTTGTGTTGAGTGCCCCGCTTGGTGGGAGGCATTCCATCTGGCGGGTTATTCTTACGTGTACAGCCAAATTGGTGCACCCTGCAGGGATAAATCTTCTCGAGAAGCCGTGTTTTCCGCGGTTATGGTTGACTTGGTGAAAGTACTGGCTAACAAGTACTCAGAACAACTTACACCTAACTAATAATAACTTGACTAGTAATAGTCTTATTGACACAATAACTTGAACCATCATTAATCCAAATGTGTGAGTTATCCTCGGATTGCTTCTTTGGATAAGGGGCGAGATCCAGGATGGGTTTGTTTGGAGTTAGTTGGTAGTTGGTTACGATACGCTATCTTATCTCCTTTCTGTTAGCCGGAAGTTGTAGTATGTTCTGTAGTTGGTTAGTGCAGCCAGCTGCCGCCTCTTTTGTATCACCCCTTTTCTTCCGTTGAACCCAAAGCATCTGTGCTTGATGTTGTGGGGTACACTTTGGTGAACTGTGAGTCTTGCTTGCCAGTACGTTTATGTACTGACCCCTTTGGGGCTGTGGTTTCCGCAGACTACGCTTACGAGGATCCCCGTGATGGCTACTACGTGGAGTTTGACGAGGCTGCTGACGAGTAGATAGCGGACCTGGGCAGGATCCGAGACATCGTGGACGGGCTCCGTCTTTTCGTTTCCGGCCTCTTAGGCCTATTTGGATCTTTTCTGTACTCAGACATTTTGGATGCTTCCGCTGTGATGTAATGATGAATTGTTGGGACATGTGTCCTCTGGATGATTGTATTTGCTATGTCAGCTCTAGTGAGAGCTATTTGCAACTTATTTCTATTTATTTGTGTCTTAGAGATTGAAAGTATAGTATGGGCACCTAGAGGGGGGGTGAATAGGTGCTACGGCAAATTTTAATTTTTCTCAAATTTAGGCTTGACAAGAAAGGTAAATTCTCTAGATAGTGCAACTAGTGAGGAATTTACCTATATGACAAGACAAGTAATCAATGCAACAAGTACAAGTAAGTAAAGAGAGGGAGGAACGAGGTAACCGATGGAAGCACACGGAGACACGATGTATTTCCGAGTTCCTCCTTTTTAGGGGAGTACGTCTCGTTGGAGGGGTGTGAGCTCGCCACAAAGGCCTACTCAATGCCACTAAGGCTTCACCCTATTCTCCGATGAACTTCGCCACAAAGGCCTAGTTCACCTTCCACTATAGAACCCCTTTGAGGCGGGGATCAAATCCTTTACAAACACCTTGGGGCACACACCCACAACTTAATTGGGGGCTCCCAACAACTCTTGAATCACCAACTAGAAACAAGATGCCTAGGTTCTCCACAAGAGGAAACCCTAGGCAAGATCCCTCGAGCTAGAGAGGGGGAAATGAAGAACGGGTTGGTGAAGATGTAGATCGGGGCCTTCTCCTTCAATCCTCCAAAGATCTTCAAGATTGGGTGGAGGGATTGGGAGTTATGAGGAATTTGGTGAGTTCTTAAATGCTCATCAATGCTAAGGGGAAGAACTAGGTCTTGAGGAAGAAGAGGAGGGCTATTTATAGTCCCTCCTCACAACTAGTCGTTGTGCAGGAAAAAGGGTACCGGAATATCCGGTTCAAGTTTGGACCGGAATATCCGGTTAGCTTGCTCCACGCTGAACTGCAGTGCTGGACCGGATTATCCGGTTGATTTGAAATAATCCGGTACAAATAATCCGGTAGATGCCAGTACGCAAATCTTCTAGTCCTTAGCCATTTTTCCACTTCCTCAACTGCAACCGGAATATCCGGTATATATGAAATATCCGGTACAAATAATCCGGTTGACTCCAGTAGCTCAAAACTTCCAGTCCTTAGCAGTTTTTCGCAGCAACCGGAATATCCGGTCCGGGATGAATAATCCGGTCCAAATAATCCGGTTGACTCCAGTAGCTCAAAACTTCAGTCCTTAGAAATTTTCGCAGAAACCGGAATATCCGGTCCAGGATGAAATATCCGGTCCGAATAATCCGGTTGATTCCAGTATGCAAGATCCCCAGTCCTTAGCCATTTTTGAGCTCCTTTCTCAGCAACCGGAATATCCGGTCCAGGATGAATAATCCGGTCCGAATAATCCGGTTGAGTTCTGTCCCAAAAACCTCAGGCCAAACTTCACCGACTTTTCAGTGCTCGATGCCGATGTTAAGTATAACACCTGCACACTAAACACCTCGATAAATAATGTACTTAGTATTGTTAACTAACACACAAAACACTTGGGAAAACGAAATGCACTTTCAATCTCCCCCTTTTTGGTGTTAGATGACAATACTAAGATTTGCAATAAACCTAGACAGTAAGCATGCTTGAAACAAGATGAAAATCTCTCCCCCTATCTCTATGCATATCTTTTGTTTGCCTCAAACACAAATGGGTGCAATGATGTATAGGAAGAGATTTTCAACAAGTAGCAAACATGACAAAGAGACAACATCACCGATATGTTGAGTGTAAAGAAGTATATACCTTGTGCGAGAACGATATATCCAAAAATAACCAAGCACAATCAAAGATAATCTCCTCAACATATCCGATAGATAACCAACACACCATAAATAGATAACCATGATAGTATCCAGATAACCAATAGTCACACACATAAGCACACATAGTTTTAAACGACAATAAACGACAAGTTCACAAGCACGACAAATGAAGATAAAATGGACACAAGCGCTCAAAGGAAGGATAAAAGCAAAAGCTTGTGCCCGAACCCATGCAAAACCCGTAGTCTATAATAGCTACTTCTCCCCCTTTGGCATCGAGACACCAAAAAGGAGGGAAATAGCTAACTAACGCCCCAGACACGGTCTAAGCATCCGACTCGTCTCTAGATCCCTGCTCATCATCAGACTCCTCCTCATCAGCAGCAACATCATGAGCTCGTGCAGCAGTCTCCCGAGTAGACCTGAGGGCCGCCTCAATGCTCTCCCAAGGGGTGGAATCCTCAGCAGACCAAGCAGAGTAGGACTGAGCATCAAGAGGAGCAGGAACATCACCAGTGCCACCACTCACGTGATGGAGAATCTGACGCTGCGAGCTGGCCAAATCAGTGTCCCTGCGATATGCCCTGTACTGTTCCTTGTGAATGTCCAGCTTCATGCAGAGCACGTTGCGCTGAAACCAGGATAGCTTCCTGACGTTGCGCAAAGTGGTGAGATCAGACACAGGCACCCTGGGAGCAGACTGAGAGCTAGAAGGGCCACCCATAGAGGAACCACCCTCAAACGGAGCACTCCGAGAAGCAGCCGCAGTCTTCACCTTCCTCTTGACATACAGCTTCCTCACCTTGTGCTCAACCATGGGAAGCTCGGTGTACTCCTTCCGCATCTCATACTTGATAAGCATCATGATGTAGGGGGCATAGGGTATGGTGTAGCCACCAATCATCGCAGCATAGAGCTCGTGAAAGATGATGTCCATCACATCCACAGTATATGAGACAGCCGGGTCCTCTTCCTCCATACACTCCTTAGCCAGAATCAGAAGGTTGCACAGAGGAGTGGTGAGAGCATCGTTGTTACCTCCACTTGGCACCAGGAAAGCTCTGAAGATACGCACCAGCTGATCATAAAGAGGAAGCAGTCCCTCAAGCCCCCCAACAGTGAAACCAGGGGCGTAGAGCTCAGCCATGGATACCTCCCTCCTCGGCCTATCAACCTCATGGACGCGGTGACCAAGAGGAGGGTGCTCGCTGTAAGAGTAGCCAAGACGCCGAGCAAACCTCTCAAAGGATGCCTCACAGGGTGTATCTCCAGACATCCACTTAAGACGGGTCACAATATCACCAGTGGAGTACACGAGGGTGGACATGAACTGCATTACCAGCTGCGTGTTGTAGTTGCACTGGGTCTCCATCAGCTTCACCAAACCGAAGCGCTCAACAATACTGGCAGCATCAGCAAACTCATCCTTGGCCTTGAGAGCGGCATGGTCATAAGGATGCATAGGGCGGCACGGATAGCGGAAGTCACAATAGATGTCAGTGTAAATGTAAGACTGCTCCAGATTCCAGAAACGAGCATCAATGTTGCCAACCCTCGGAGACAGATAAGCATCCTTCTTTCTGAGCTCATTGAACTCCTGAATCGGAATATCGGTCTTATAGTTGAGCCGAGGTTTCCTCTTGTTACGGGTAGAGACAAGCTTCTTGCGCTTTGGAACGCTTCGATCGTGGTCACCATCTGTGAAACAAGATATAGTAGGAAAAGCACAAGATGAGTACACTAGTGTCATACAACGGATACAAACATACATAGAAAAGATAGAGAAGATGACAGGAAACAATCGATATGGAAATCTGGGAAAGATTCATTTGGGGCTGCCCTTAAAAACGTTCTGGACTCAGCCGGATATTCCGGTTCAAAACTGAACCGGATATTCCGGTTACCCGGATATTCCGGTTCAGTCGTGGACCGGATATTCCGGTAAATTTCAGAACAGCACAAAATTAACCTAGATCTCAGATTTCCGCAAGGATTGCTAACAAGTGATCTATTCTATGATTTCTAGCATGTATGGGGAGTCCTCTTCGGAACGAAATCTACCAAGCAAGCTAGCAAAAACACACATCCATGGAAGGTGAGGTTATAGCACCAAGATTCAAGAGATTTGAACTATACCGGGATCCATGGAGAGAAAAGCTTGGGTAGAATCGATCCAAAACGCGAGGAGATCAAGATCCGGGTCAAATCTCCAAGATCTTGCGGAGGAAACGGCCCGGGAGGCCAAGAACCACGGCGGCGGCGATTTGGTGGGGAGGAGCGGACGGGGAATAGGGCAAGAACTGCCCATCCCCGTCGGGCTCCAGGTTATATGGATTTCGCCGAACCGGATATTCCGGTTCAAGTTTGAACCGGATATTCCGGTACAGCCGGATATTCCGGTTCAAAACTGAACCGGAAATTCCGGCTGCCTCCAGATTCGAAATTTCCTCGTTTTCAACGGACGACACTAGTGCTTAGAAAGAAAGGCTTTTTGAAAGAAAAGGCTTAGGATAGAAATACCAAACTGAGACTAGTACTTATCCCTCTCAAGAGCAAGAAGCAACGAATCAAAAGTTGAAACAATTGAGTGGGATTTTCCTAGGAAGAACCACTTAGCCGGGGAAAAACACATGAATTGTAATAAAATGGCAAGTAGACAAACCCAACTAAGATCCAACTCTTCGCAATGAAGAGGTTGGTGGCCGAAGCCACCATGTAAGAGTTCTTGGTATGCAGCCGCGAAGATATATCTTGGGGGCATTGCCAAAACTCAACATTGAAGCTCACAATTCAACATTAGAAAAAGAGATTACAATGAATTTTTTTGCTATGGGCATAATGGGGGGAGGGAGAATCCAATGTGTTAGGATAGCACTCCCCCTATGTCCATGCCTACATCTAAGCTCGAACACGTTTCATCTATAGGGGTGTGCGCAAGATAGTCAAGCCAAACTCCTTGAATCAATCACATTTAGCTCATTCCTCAAGAACATGAATCTTGCATCATCAAGTGGCTTCGTGAAAATATCCGCAAGATTGTCCTTGGTGGGCACATAACCAAGTGCAATGTCTCCTCTCGCCACGTGATCACGGATGAAGTGGTGGCGAATCTCAATGTGCTTCGTCCTTGTGTGTTGCACCGGATTGTATGCAATCTTGATAGCACTTTCATTGTCACATAGAAGAGGTACCTTGTCCAAATGAACTCCATATTCTTTGAGAGTTTGCCTCATCCATAGCAATTGGGTGCATGCACTCGCGGCGGCAACATATTCCGCTTCGGCGGTGGAGAGAGAGATGCAATTTTGTTTCTTCGAGGACCAACTTACAAGGGACCTACCAAGGAATTGGCAAGCCCCCGAAGTTGACTTCCTATCATCTTGATCACCCGCCCAATCGGAATCCGTATATCCATTGAGAGTAAATTGTGCCCCCTTTGGGTACCACAAACCAAATCTTGAGGTATGAACCAAATAACGAAAGATTCTATGAACCGCCATTAGATGGCAATCCTTAGGAGCCGCTTGATACCTTGCACACACACCTACACTCAAAACGATATCGGGCCTAGATGCACAAAGATAGAGCAAAGAACCAATCATAGAACGATAGAGCTTTTGGTCCACATCCTTACTCCCTTTTGGATTGCGTGATAGATGACACTTGACTTGCATAGGAGTGGTTTTGATCTTTGCCTCTTGGAAGTTAAACCTCTTGAGCATGTCTTGAGTATACTTGGCTTGAGAAATGAAGGTACCACGGGCCAATTGCTTGATCTCAAAGCCAAGGAAGAATTTAAGCTCACCCATCATAGACATCTCGAACCTGTCAGTCATAATCTTAGAGAACTCATTATTGAAAGCTTGGTTAGTTGAGCCAAAGATGATATCGTCCACATAGAGTTGGCATATGAAAAGCTCTCCCTTTACTCTCTTGGTGAAGAGAGTGGGGTCAATCTTCCCAACTTCGAAACCACGATCATCTAACAACTCCCTAAGGTGCTCATACCAAGCACGGGGTGCTTGTTTGAGACCATAGAGAGCCTTGTCAAGTTTGTAAACGTGGTTGGGAAAGTTGAGATTCTCGAACCCCGGAGGTTGCTTAACATATACCTCCTCTTTTAGTGGACCATTCAAGAAAGCACTTTTCACATCCATTTGTTGCAACTTGAAATTATGTGAGGAAGCATAAGCAAGGAGGATACGGATGGACTCAAGGCGAGCCACGGGCGCATAGGTTTCATCAAAGTCAATGCCTTCAACTTGGGTGTAACCTTGAGCGACCAATCTTGCCTTGTTCCTAATGACAATGCCATTCTCATCTTGCTTGTTCTTGAATATCCACTTGGTGCCAATAACATTGTGGCAATCCTTGGGTTTCTCAACCAATCTCCAAACCTTGTTGCGCTCAAAGTTATTGAGCTCATCATGCATAGCTTCAACCCAATCGGAGTCCTCAAGAGCTTCATACACTTTCTTAGGCTCCACCATAGAGATATGAGCTTGATGCTCACAAAAATGAGCCAATTGCCTTCTAGTGGATCTTCTAGCTTGAACATCCTCCAAGACCTTGTTGTCTTGGGCATCAATTTGCTTCAAAGCTCTTCTTATCCTTTTGATGCGACGGGCTTCGATCTCCTCATTATTGCGAGGAGGGATCACTTGATCATCTTGATCATTTGGGTCCCCATCTTGACCAACATGGCCTTGATCATCAACATTGTCATCAACAATATCTTCAACACTAGCTTCAACTTGAGAAGAGGATGACGAGGAAGAATGATCTTGGCCTTGATCTTGACTCGCATTAGTGAGAGGAGTGGGTACGACTTGCGGAGTCACTTGATCAATGAGAGGAGGGTCTTGAATATGTTCTCGGTTAGGTGTAGAAGGTGGCTCCTTGGCTTGATCTTCAAATGTAGAGGAGGGCTCCACTTGGGTAGAGCATAGTCCTTCTCGAGTCGCCATAAGGTGTCCCTCGATGGGGCGGAAGAATCCCACGCCCATCCTTCCTATGGCTTCTTGAGGCATTTCAACATCTACATTTGAAACATGAAATTGCGCCACTTGGGAGCCGTCATTTTCCTCGAAAACCACACTACAAGATTCTATGACAATCCGTGAGGCTTTGTCATAGACTCTATAAGTGTGGGATTCGGCACCGTAACCAACAAAGATACCCTCAATAGTTTTGGATTGAAATTTCGACAACCTAATACCCTTGATCAAATAGAAGCACTTACAACCGAATACACGGAAGTAGGATACGTTGGGCTTGTTGCCGGTGAGGATCTCATATGGGGTCTTGCACAAGCCTTTGCGGATGTAGAGGCGGTTGGAGGAGTGGCATGCGGTGGATACGGCCTCGGCCCATAAACATTGGGGAGAAGAGTACTCCGCCAACATGGTCCTTGCCATATCCAAGAGAGTGCGATTCTTCCTTTCGGCAACACCATTTTGTTGAGGAGTGTAAGTGGCGGAGTATTGGTGACGAATGCCTTCTTCACTAAGAAATTCATTCAATGTATAGTTCTTGAACTCCGACCCATTATCACTCCTAATAGCCATGATTTGCACATTGTGTTGACGTTGCACTTCGTTGGAGAAGTCGATGATGGTTTGTTGAGTCTCACTCTTGCACTTGAAGAAATAAACCCAAGTGTATCTTGAATAATCATCGACAATCACCAAGCAATACTTCTTGCCGCCAAGACTTGCCTCGGGCACGGCACCAAAGAGATCAACATGGAGAAGCTCCAAGATCCTCTTTGATGAGATAATAGTCTTGGCTTTGTGCACAATATCATGCATCTTCCCTTCAACACACGACCTACAAACGCGATCCTTTGCAAAGGAAACATTTTCTTTTAGTCCGACAATAAGGCCACTTTTGTGAAGACTTTGCAAAGTTCTCATGTTGACATGGGATAGGCGGCGGTGCCACAACCATCCCAAGTCCGCCTTCCCGAAAAGACACATTGCTTGAGTGTTGGTTGACTTCGAAAAGTCCACCACATACAACTCATTTTCAACATGTCCCACGTGAACGACGTCAAGAGTCTTGCTCCTCAAAAGGACCACAATATCACCATCAAAGAAGACGGAAAGACCCATCTTACTAAGAGAACGGACGGAAAGTAAATTGTAACCAAGGGATTCGACAAGCATGACGTTCACGATAGTGATATCGGGAGCCACCACAACCTTGCCAAATCCGGATACCTTAGACTTGGACGAGTCCCCATAGGTGACGGTTGCTTGGATATCATTTGGTTGCAACTCCGTCACAAGTTCTTTGCTTCCGGTCATATGATTAGTGCATCCACTATCAAGAATCCATTTAGCCCCACCGGAAGCATAGTCCTGCAAGAGATCATTGACTAGAGTTAGGACCCGAGTTGGGTCCCTTCATGTTAGCAACAAGGGTCTTTGGAACCCATATAGTGTAGTCAATAAAACCCTCAATAGGACCAACATATTTAGCTTGCACAACACCATAATAATCAACATATAAGAAATGGTGTGGGTTGTTAGTTCCCGCGGAGGAGCTACGAGTAGTGTTGTCCCTCATGACAATACCACCCGAAGCGCCATGTTTGTTCTTCTTCTTGTTCTTCTTCTTCTTGTTCCTTTTCTTGGCCACATAGCCAAGACCTTGCTTGCCCACTTGTTGCCTTGGAGCACTCACTTGTGGTCTAGAAATGACCGCATTAGTGCTTGAGGCAACCACTTGTGGGGTGGCAAGCACCACCTTTTCAACTTGAGTGCTTTTACCCTTGAGCCTTGCAAGTTCATCCTTCAACCTAGCATTTTCTTCAATAACATTTGCATGATCACAAGAAGAAGTAGAAGTGCTAGGATGGTTAGCTTGAGTAAGTTGAGTTTGAAGTTGTTCATGCAACTCTTTGAGGGATGAGTGTTGGCTTTACAAAGCTTTGTGAGCAATGGTTAGCTTTTCAAACTCCTCGGTTAGTTTACCATGACCAACCCCAAACTCTACTTTATCCTTTTTAGCCTTTTTATATTTAGCAATAGCAAGATCACGTTCCTTAATGATTTTAGAGACAAGTTCATTGTGAGTGGTTTCAATAGTTTCAAGTTCATCCTCTAGAGAAACTCTACCATCATGCTCTTCTTCAAGAGTCATTGAGAGAGATGCAATTTCATCCGCATCCCTTCTCTCAATCTCACCTTTCTTCTCAAGGGCCTCTTGGGCCTCTCCCAATTGCCTCATGAGATGCTCAAAGTACTTCTTGGTCTCCCCTTGCATGTTAGACATAAAACGATCCAAGGAGGCTCTTTCCTCTTCCTCTCTAAGACAAGCAATATGTTCTAGTTCACTAGGGGTCTTAGAGTTGGGAGAAGATGATACCTCCGTGGCCTTAGCCATGAAGCACTTGGCATCGCGTTGAGGAAGATTTTCATTGGGAGATTCAAAGAGGGATGACGAAGATGGAGTGGAAGCAATAGCTAGAGCGGCTACTTCACTTGTTGTTTCTTCTTCTTCATCACTCCCGGAATCATACTCCTCTTGAGTCAAGAGCACAAACTTGGTAGGAGTCTTCTTGTTGAAAGGTTTCTTCTTGAAATGAGGTTTCTTGTATTCAACCTTGGACTTGTCCTTGCGGATGAGCTTGCCACTATGGTTTTCTCTATTCTCATATGGGCATTCCGCGATGAAGTGGTACTTGTCTTGGCAATTGAAGCAAGATCTCACTCTTTGAGCCCCATCATTACCATAACGAGACTTGGTCTTCTCCTCAACAAACTTCTTGCCTTTAGGGGGATTGTTCCAAAACTTTTGCACGGTGAGAGCTATTAGATCTTTTAGAACGGGATCATATTCTTGTTCCTTCAATGGAGGCAATGCTTCTTCACCATCTTCATCATTCTCAACTTCTCTTGTCAACACCTTGGCCTTCAAAGCAACGGAAGCTCCTTGATGCATTCCAATGGCCCTAGCCCGGTTGTCAAGAGCATTCTTGGTTTGCACTTTGTAGGAGCTCAACTCTTGCATGACTTGGGTAGAGGTCATGGTGGAGAAATCATGTCTCCCTTGAATGCTCTTCATATCCGTGCCCTCGAAAGGCATCACGGCAATTATGAACTTCCTCTTGATCCAAGCATCATCAATATGTGTTGCACCCGCATTAGAGAAGGCGGTGGCAAGAGACTTGAGCCTCCGATACATGTCAACGTGATCTTCTCCATCACGCATGAAGAATCCTTCGGCCTCATTGGTCAAGGTGTCATAGCGATTTCTTTGCATGCTTTCATTCCCAACAAACATGACGACAAGGGCATCCCATGTCTCTTTGGCGGTGGAGAAGTGTTGAAGATGTGGCATGTGATTGGGGCCAACGGCTTGATGAAGGATGGACAAAGCGGTGTAATTGAGTTGGCAATCTACAACCTCTCTTCTTGTGAGATTCTTGGGGTCATATGGCTTGTATCCATCACGAGTGATTCTCCAAAGATCTATACAAGAAGAGTTCAAGTGAGTCTCCATGTAGTATTGCCATTCACGAAAAGAATATGCATCAATTTTAGGTGGATCTCCCCTAGGAATTATATGAGGAAAAGGGATGGGAGGATCGGGAGAATATGAGCCTTCTACGGCATTATATCCTTCCTTTCCACTCGCACCCTTCTTAGAGGATTGTTCGGCGGAAGCAGTTTTAGGTAGTTCACCATCAACCCCAATCTTGGCACCCTCCGTTTCCGGAGGGGATGAGTCGACCACCTCCGGTTCCTTGGTTTTGAGGAGTGTTGTCATGAGTAGACGCAACTCCTCAAATTTAGTGTCTATGGATGAGGTCAATGATTCTCTCAAAGCATTGAGATCATTCATGGACACATTTACTTCGGACGGAGCGTCATCCTCATCACCCATACTTAAACTCTTAGGCGGTTAAGCCCGATAGAAGAGCCGAGGCTCTGATACCAATTGAAAGTATAGTATGGGCACCTAGAGGGGGGGTGAATAGGTGCTACGGCAAATTTTAATTTTTCTCAAATTTAGGCTTGACAAGAAAGGTAAATTCTCTAGATAGTGCAACTAGTGAGGAATTTACCTATATGACAAGACAAGTAATCAATGCAACAAGTACAAGTAAGTAAAGAGAGGGAGGAACGAGGTAACCGATGGAAGCACACGGAGACACGATGTATTTCCGAGTTCCTCCTTTTTAGGGGAGTACGTCTCGTTGGAGGGGTGTGAGCTCGCCACAAAGGCCTACTCAATGCCACTAAGGCTTCACCCTATTCTCCGATGAACTTCGCCACAAAGGCCTAGTTCACCTTCCACTATAGAACCCCTTTGAGGCGGGGATCAAATCCTTTACAAACACCTTGGGGCACACACCCACAACTTAATTGGGGGCTCCCAACAACTCTTGAATCACCAACTAGAAACAAGATGCCTAGGTTCTCCACAAGAGGAAACCCTAGGCAAGATCCCTCGAGCTAGAGAGGGGGAAATGAAGAACGGGTTGGTGAAGATGTAGATCGGGGCCTTCTCCTTCAATCCTCCAAAGATCTTCAAGATTGGGTGGAGGGATTGGGAGTTATGAGGAATTTGGTGAGTTCTTAAATGCTCATCAATGCTAAGGGGAAGAACTAGGTCTTGAGGAAGAAGAGGAGGGCTATTTATAGTCCCTCCTCACAACTAGTCGTTGTGCAGGAAAAAGGGTACCGGAATATCCGGTTCAAGTTTGGACCGGAATATCCGGTTAGCTTGCTCCACGCTGAACTGCAGTGCTGGACCGGATTATCCGGTTGATTTGAAATAATCCGGTACAAATAATCCGGTAGATGCCAGTACGCAAATCTTCTAGTCCTTAGCCATTTTTCCACTTCCTCAACTGCAACCGGAATATCCGGTATATATGAAATATCCGGTACAAATAATCCGGTTGACTCCAGTAGCTCAAAACTTCCAGTCCTTAGCAGTTTTTCGCAGCAACCGGAATATCCGGTCCGGGATGAATAATCCGGTCCAAATAATCCGGTTGACTCCAGTAGCTCAAAACTTCAGTCCTTAGAAATTTTCGCAGAAACCGGAATATCCGGTCCAGGATGAAATATCCGGTCCGAATAATCCGGTTGATTCCAGTATGCAAGATCTCCAGTCCTTAGCCATTTTTGAGCTCCTTTCTCAGCAACCGGAATATCCGGTCCAGGATGAATAATCCGGTCCGAATAATCCGGTTGAGTTCTGTCCCAAAAACCTCAGGCCAAACTTCACCGACTTTTCAGTGCTCGATGCCGATGTTAAGTATAACACCTGCACACTAAACACCTCGATAAATAATGTACTTAGTATTGTTAACTAACACACAAAACACTTGGGAAAACGAAATGCACTTTCAGAGATCTGTTGTGCTATCATCTTGTTAAACGCCGTTGACGTACCATGTGTGTATGGTATGAAGTACGTCAACGGAAGTGTCCTGATTTCTATGGGATGGTTTGCGCAGACGATGGATAGTAGAGAATGGTTGTCACACGTTTACGTGTTGGCCTGCTCATATTGAGATGCGGGTGCCGGTATGCCCCGTAAGCCATTGGTTCTACTATTTAGCGGACTGTGAGTATCCTCTAGAAGTCCGGGTGCGACAGTATGCTTATGTCAACGAATGGTAAACAGAAAATACAGTACGTCACAAGCCAACTAGACTTCACAAGAGCGGTTCCCATAGAAGGACGCATCTGGGTAGAAGGTCATCCCTCTTTCACTTTTGTTTACACAATTATGCTTTGACTGATAAATCGGGGGGAAAATAGTGAAGAGAAATTGTTGTTATTAATTTGGGGATGGGCACCCCGCTGCCAGCTCTTCTATCATTGGATAAGCAGATGAAGCCACTAGTCCAGGGTGTGAAAGTCTAGTCAACAAGTGAGATAAAGATTCTCTATTTACGTCCTCATGAGCTAAAACAGGATCACAAAACATGAGTAATTTTGAAAGTTTTAAAGGTAACACATGAGAAATTTACTTTGGAGTGGCGGTTAAATACTACATATAGGTAGGTATGATGGACACGATGGGAAAACTTTGGTTTTAGGGAGTTGGATGCACGAGTAGAGCTCATACTCAGTACAGGTGGAGGTTAGCAAAAGACTGGGAGCGACAAATCAAGAGAGCATAAGAGCCATAATCATGCATAGCGACATAAACATCATTAATCAAAGCATAAGTGGTACCACAAGTTAAAAAACTAAATTATCATAGAGGCTATTCATGACTGGTTCATAGTCATAAACCTGGTGTGAGCATGCGCCAAGTCAACCAAATAAAACATCCAAAGGAGAACACCACAAATTTATGCTTCAATATGACAAGAACAACTCATGATTCTTTCAATGGCTCATCAAACACTCTCAGATATTTGAGTCTAATCATGCTACTCAATAACCACAATGCTTTAAAACTAAAATAACATCTAGCATGATATGAAAAAGTTCTAGCCACGGTCTATACAAGCTTCTACTTGCACCGTTAAAAACTCTACCTCAAGCAACAGTTTCTTTTCCCAACAAGCACCATACAAATCATGCTTTAAGAAAAAATCTTTAATGATACAGCAAGCAAACATGAGAGTACTCACATAACACTACTAAAACTAACAACTCTGAATAAGAGATGCAATGAAAACAAGAGCTAAACAGGAATTTTTGCAGCAACTAGAAGAAAAACTAAGAATACTAGCATAGAAAGTATTCAAACGAAAAAACAGAGCGTGTCTATCTCCCAAACAAATAATGATAGGATCCAACTATATTATTGCAGCATTTAAAACAAAAGAAAACAAAGGAAAACAAACAGACGCTCCAAGTAAACTTCATATGATGTGACCGAATAAAAATATAGTTTCACGAGAAGTAACATGATAGATAGTTGATGAAGAAGGGGATGCCTTGGGAATCCCAAATCTTAGATGCTTTAGTCTTCTAAAAATATGCTTGGATGAACCGCGGGGGAATCCCGAAGATTTGACATTGCACTCTTCTTGATCACATATATCACCTCTTCTCTTGACACTTGAAAACTTCCTTCACACCACACTCAAACAGTAATTCGCATTAGAGGGTTAGTGAAACAAATAAAAATCCATTGGTTTTGTATGGCACAAGTGCTATTGATACTTTTAAACATAAGCTACAGCCACTAATGTTTCGTGAAGCAAAGAAATCCACTTGACATCGCAAAAGAGCAAATGCAAGAAAAATGGCAGAATCTGTCAAAACCAGAACTATGTGTAAAGATGAATTTTTTCGAGGCACTTACCTTGCTCAGATCGAAAAACTTAAGGAACTAAAAAGTTGCGGAATTAGCTGAGGAATAAGCAAAAAAATTTCAGATCATTCTGAGCTTCCAAGATTTTATACGGTTTTTGTACGGTGGACAGCAGAAATCTGAAAACCAACTCCAACTCTCGTCAAAAACCTTACTTGACACTACTAAAACATGAAAAGAAAGATATAAAGGAGTTGCTACGAAAGTATAAAACCCCTTGACTCAAAGAAAACAGAGAAAACAAAGCAAAAATGAAACCATGGGTTATCTCGCAAGAAGTGATTTTCTTTAACGCCTTTTAGCTAGGCCCAAAAAAGTGGAATCAAGTATTTTCAAGTGAAGAAGCATCCAAATTGTAACTTGTTCGAATAACGGAATCAAAAGTCATCTTGATTCTCTTTCTAGGAAAGTGTTCCATACCTTTTTTGAGTGGGAACTGAAATTTAATATTCCCCTCTTTCATATCAATAACAGAACCAACAGTTCTAAGAAAAGATCTTCCCAAAACAGTTGGACAAGAAGCAATGCATTCAATATTCAAAACAACAAAATCAACTGGGACAAGAGTATTATTAACCATGATAAGAACATCATAAACTCTCCCCAAAGGTTTCTTTGTAACATTATCAATAAGATGAATATCCAAATAACAAGGTTCCAATGGTGGTAAATCAAGAATATCATAGAGTTTCTTGGGCATAAAAGAGATACTAGCACCAAGATCACATAGAGAATTGCAATCAAAATCATTCACTTTCATTTTAATAATACGATCCCAACCATCATCTAGCTTCCTAGGGATAGAGGCTTCACATCTTAATTCATCCTCTCTAATTTGCATGAGAGCATTTGTAATATGTTTTGTGAAAGCCATATTCATAGCACTAGCATTAGGAAAACTAGCAAGATTTTGTAAGAACTTAATTACTTCGGTTATGTTGCAATCATAAAAGTAAATATCATTTTTATCAGAGATAATGGGACCATTGTCTCCCATGTTTCTAGAAATTCTAGCACTTTTATCAGGAGCATTTTTAGCAGTTTCAGGAAGTTTTGTTTTTTTTACTAGCAGAAGTCGAAGTGTTTCCAACACCAATTACTTTACCATTGATAGTAGAAGGTTTTGTAGCATGAGAAGATTCAGTTTTACTAGTGGTGGTAATGGTGCAAACATTAGCTATATTATTCTTTTTAGCTATTTCATCTTCTCTTTCTCATCTAGCATGCAATTCAGCTAACATTCTAACATTGTCATCAATTCGAATTTGGATAGCATTTGTAGCAGAAAAAGATTCTCATCTATGGTTTCAGTTTTAGCAATCATTCTACTGATCAAATAAGATTGAGCTTCAGACATGGAAGAAATTGAAGTTTCAGCATGAACAATTTTAGCTTGCAACCTAGATATTTCTCTATTTAAACTCTCAAGTTGATAGCTGATATTTCTTAGCATAGGAGATTGTTCCTCCATGATTTTAGTAAATAATTTATTTTGCTCCTATTGTTTTGGCATAAAGTCTTTAGTGGCTCTTTCAACTTCTGAAATTATTTCATTAGACATTCCAGTTCTATCATTATTACCACTATAAAAGAATAAGGCCTATAATTGTTGCTACCAAAATTATTCCTATAAGCATTGGTGTTGAAATTATTATTTTTAATGAAGTTCACATCAGCATGCTCTTCTTGAGCAACCAAAGAGGCTAAAGGAACATTATTTGGATCAATAGGAGCATGGCCATTCACAAGCATAGCCATAATAGCATCAAGTCTTTCATTCAAACAGGAGGTTTCTTCAACAAAATTTACCTTCTTACCAGTTGTAGCTCTCTTAGTGTGCCACTCGGAATAATTTACCACCATACCATCAAGAAGCTTTGTTGCTAACCCCAAGGTCATGGACATAAAGGTTCCTCCAGCAGCTGAATCAAGAAGATTTCTTGAAGAAATATTCAGACCTGCATAAAAGGTTTGGATGATCATCCAAGTAGCCAGTCCATGAGTGGAACAATTCTTTACTAAAGATTTCATTCTTTACCAAGCTTTAGCAACATGCTCATTATCAAGTTGCTTAAAATTCATAATGCTACTTAGTCCAAGAATCAATACTATTTCTAGGCAAAGATAGCAACCATTCTTTAGCTCTTCCTCTCAAAGAGAAAGGAAGCAATTTTAGTTTAATAATATCTCCATCTACATCTTTATATATTTTTGCATCTCACATAGTTCAACAAAATTATTAAGATGGGCAGCAGTATCATCAGTACTAACACCAGAAAATTGCTCCCTCATAACAAGGTTTAACAGGGCAGGTTTTATCTCATAAAAATCAGCAGTAGGAGCACGTGGAGCAATAGGTGTGCTAATGAAATCATTGTTGTTGGTGCTAGTAAAGTCACACAATTTAGTGTTCTCAGGAGTAGTTATTTTAACAAGACTAAAAACAGGAATAAAACTACAACTAGAATAGGAAAATAAATTGTGTGTTTTTATAAAGAGAAGCAAACAAGAAAAAATAAAATAAACTAAGCAAAAAAAAGTAAAGAGATTGGAAGTGAGAGACTCCCCTTGCAGAAATTCTCTTCCTCCCCGGCAACGACGCTAGAAAAGTTGCTTGATGTGTGTGAACACACGTTCGTTGGGAGACCCCAAGAGGAAGGTATGAAGAGTGCAGCAACAAGTTTCCCTATGAAAGAAACTAAGGTTGAATCGACCAGTAGAAGGAAGGAGTGACTTCAGAAGGTTGATGCAGCTGAGATGGCAGGGCGCACTACCGGTTCAGAAGCAACGTGGAACATGCACAACACAATCAAATCACTTTGCCCCAACGAAGCAGTGAGGTTGTCAATCTCACCGGTTTTGCTGAACACAAAGAGGTTAAACGTATGGTGTGGAAAACAGTAGGAATAGTATGAGAGTAGTATGAAAGCAATAGGTGTTTATCAATATGAGGAAAAAGGACCGGGGTCCATAGTTCACTAGTGGTGTCTCTCCGTGAAAGATAAATAACATGTGTGGTGAACAAATTACAGCTGGTCAATTGACAGAAATGAAGGCTGCACTTTAGTGCATATGCAAGACATAAACATTACTATGTGATTCATGCGGGCATTACAACAAGATACATAGACCGTTATCCAACTTCATCTATGACTAAAAATCCACCCGTCGAATATCATGCGAACAAACATTGGGTATTTAGTTGCAAGCAACAGATAATCACAGTAAGCAAAGTGTGTAATGTAAACAATAACATCATCCTTAGAAAAAGCATTGTTGTTTTCTTCCTAATGGCAACAACACATCCTCCATCCGTCACAATTCTGTCACTCGAGCACAGATGAAAAGGAGGCATGAACCCACTATCGAGCATAAATACTCCCTCTTGGAGTTACTAGCATCTAGTTGGCCAGAGCATCTACTAACAACGGAGAGCATGCAAGATCATAAATAACATAAGCATGAAGATAACATGATAGATTGATAATAAGAAGACATAGCATTCAACATTCATCAGATCCTAGCAAACACAACATGTAGCATTACATAAAGATGATCTTGATCATGATAGACAGCTCACAAGATCTAAACATGAGGTACAAAGTGGAGAGAACAACCATCTAGCTACTGCTATGGACCCGTAGTCCAGGGATGAACTACTCACGCATCACTTCGGAGGAGGGCATGGTGGTGTAGACCCCTTCGGTGATGATTTCCCCCTCCGGCAGGGTGCCGGGGAGGGCTCCAGAACCCTCCCGATCTCGGGATGACGGTGACAGCGACCTTAGCTGTTTTTTGGGAAAAAGTGGGATCCCTTTAGGGTTTATGTCTCGGGGGGATTAAATAGGCGAAAGGGCAGAGGCGGTGGAGGCCCAGGGGCCCCACACCACCCCCTGGCGCGGCCAAGATGGGGCGCCACCCTATGGTCTGCCCCCCTGAGGCCCCCCTCCGGGTCTCTTCGGGACTCCGTGGAACCTCCGGGATTTCTATGACTTCGGGCTTTGAACTTTCCAATTCCGAGAATATTTCCAGAACAACTTTTCTGAAACTAAAAACAGCAGAAAACAGGGAACTGGCTCTGTGGCATCTTGTCAATAGGTTAGTCCGGAAAATCGATAAAAATGACATAAAGTGTACAGCAAACATGTTGGAAACAATAAGAAAACAACATGGAACATCATAAATTAAGGATACATTTATGACGTATCATATGCCTAAGAAACTCTATGATATGCTTGATTTACCACCTTTGGAATACTCTTATTTGGATGTTCGTCTTGCTGATAATGCTAGAAACAAACCTTTGGGGAGAGTTGATGATGTTTTTATTATGGTTAACAATAACCTTGTCCCCATTGATATTATTGTTATGAATATTGAATCTAATGCTTCTTGTCCTATTGTTTTGGGAAGACCTATTCTTAGAATTGTTGGTGCTATTATTGATATGAAAGAGGGGGATATTAAATATCAATTCTCACTCAAGAAAGGTATGGAACACTTTGCTAGGAAGAGAATGAAGCTACCTTTTGATTATATTATTAGAAAAAATTATGTTTTGGATGCTTCTTCACTTGAAAATACTTGATTCTTGTTTTCTAGGCCTAGCTGAAAGGCGTTAAAGAAAAGCACTTTTTGGGAGATAACCCATGTCTTATTTTTGCAATGTTTTTTCTGTTTTCTTTGAGTCAAGGTGTTGTTTATTTATGTAGCAACTCCTCTGTATCTTTGCTTTTTCGAATTGTCGAGCCAAGTAAAGTATCTAGTGAAAGTTGATGCAAGATTTGGATTTCCGCGCAGGAACAAATTTTTGTTGTCCACGGTTTAATTCGTATAAATTTCCGTAAAAATCAAAACTACCTGAATTGTTTTTGCATGATCCTCAGCTATTGTATAAAATTTTTCTAGCTCTGATTTTTCTGATCTGAGTAACGTAAGTGCCTCGAAAAAAAATCATCTTTACATACTGTTATGGTTTTGACATATTCTGCCTTTTTACTTTGTATTCTCTCTTTTACTATTTTGAGTGAATTTCTTTGCTCCACAAAACATCAGCGACTGCAGCTAATGTTTAGAAAGTATTGGTAATGATTGTGTCCATGGAGAACATGTGAGTTTCTGATTATGCACTAACCCTCTAATGAGAATTACTTTGAGTTTGGTGTGAAGGAAGTTTTCAAGGGTCAAGAGAAGATGATGATATAATGTGATCAAGAAGAGTGAAAAAACTAAGCCTGGGGATTCCCCCGTGGATCATCCCAGAAAATTCTAAGAACACTCAACCGTCTAAGCTTGGGGATGCCCCCAAGGCATCCCCTTCTTCATCAGCAACTTATCAGGTCACTTCTAGTGAAATTATATTTTTATTCGGTCACATCATATGCACTTTACCTGGAGCATATGTTTGCTTTTATTTTCTTTTCTTTTCCTTGCTGCAATAAACTTGGTTGGAACCCAGCATTCTTGTGTGGGAGAGAGACACTCTCCGCTTTTTCATACGAATACTCGTATTCCTCATTTATCATACTTGTATTCTTCGTTTTTCTTCTAGCTGTTGCAAATCCTTTTAGCTCTTGTTTTTCATTCATCTCTTATTCAGAGTTGTTAGTTCTTGTAGAGTAGTAGTACTTTCTTGTTTCATCGATAAATTATTTGGAAAGTTTTTGTTTAAATAAATTGATTGGTGCTGGAAAGCAAAAAATATTTCATGCTTATAACAGTGCAAAAGAAGCTTGTTTAGACTGTGGCTAGACTTTATCATGTCATGTTAGATATTATTTTAATTCTATGCTTAGTAGTTATTGATGCAGCATGACTTGTCTCAAATATCTGAGAGTGCTTAATGTGCCATTGAAAGAATCATGAGTTGTTTTTATCATATCGAAGCATAATATTGTGGTATTCTCCTTCGAATGCTTTATTTGGTTGACTTGCATGCTTACACCATGTTATGACTACAAACCAATCACCTCTAGCCTCTGTGATTATTTAGTTTTTGACTTGTAATACCATCTATGCTTTGATTAACGATATTTTTGTTGCTATGCATGATTATGTCCATTATTGCTCTCTTAATTTGTCGCTCCCACTCTCTTGCTAGCCTCCACCTGTACTAAGTATGAGCTCTACTCATGCATCCAACTCTCAAAAACCAAAGTTTGTCAAATGTGTCCACCATACCTACCTATATGTGGTATTTAAAAGCCACACCAAAGTAAATTTCTCATGTGCTACCTTTAAAACCTTCAAAACATGAGGACGTAAGTAAATGATCTTTATTTCACTTGTTACTTGGACTTTACACACCTGGACTAATGGCACATCCGCTTATCCAAACCTGGTGATTGTTTCATATACACTTCCTCTTCGAGAACACCATGTAAGAACGCGTTCTTTACATCTAGTTGCCGTAAACTCCAACCTTTACAGACTGCTATAGAAATAACAAGTCTGGTAGTAGCTACCTTAACAACAGCACTGAAGGTATCCTCATAGTGAATTCCATACCTTTGTTTGCAACCTTTTGCAACCAAACGTGCTTTATACATGTCAATTGTACCATCAGCATGTTTCTTTATGCGATAAACCCACTTGCAGTCAATGATGTTTTTGTTGGAGATAGGAGGCACAAGGTTCCAGGTGTTGTTTGCAAGAAGAGCATTTTATTTGCATGGCATGATTCCAATTTTTGTCAACGAGACCTTCCTGTAGATTCTGAGGTTCTCCTGTAGCTGCGAGAAGAGCAAAGTTTCCTTTGTATGTTACAGTACCATCTTTATATATTCGAGGGTGTCTAATACCTTTTTGTAAACGAGTACGCGCTTCAGCAACAAGAGGTTCTCCAGACTCCACTGGCGCAGAAGATCCGGAAGAAGGAGCGGCCTCCTGCTGGGAGACAACGACAGCCTCGTTGTCCGTATCCTGGAGCATGCGCGTGCGTGCCGCGGAATCTTCTGCCTCGACTTCAGGTCGTCACAGACGCTAGAGAGGAGGGAGACTGCAGGGATGTGGAGCCCGAGGGGGACACCAGCATCTGGGCGCTGTCAGGCGTGCCTTGTCGGCAGGGAATTTGAGGCGGCGAGTATGCGGGGGTCTTCCCTGGCCGTGAAAGGGCGACGTGGCAGACGGCGACAGGCCTGCACATGACTGCACAGCAGGCTCGGGACCGGAGCCAACCTGGGAGCGATCCAATGCAGATTGTGGAGAATCTGTATAGATTTCATCAGAGTTTTGTCCTGATGCACCAGAATTAGAAGATGCTTCATTTGAGGTGATTTCTTGATCAAACTGTTCCGAATTTTCACCACTTGCTGCACTTGAACTTGGAGAAGTTTCAGCTCCTGTAATGTTCAAGGAAGGAGCAGCAGGTACAAATTGCAAAAATAGATCATTAGTATGCACACCCCTATCATGTGACGCTGGTAAAGGATTTTCAGAAGGTAGAAGAAGAATTTCTTCGCGAAGACGACATCCAACATTAGGATGCAAGGCAACAAATAGAAAAACATGCTCATCAAAAACTATATCACGAGAGACATAGACTCGGCCAGTAGAAACATCTAGACACTTAACTCCTTTATGAAGAGGGCTATAGCTAATAAAAACACACTGTTTGGAGCGAAAGGATATTTTAAGTTTGTTTTAAGGACGAATATTGGGCCAACAGGCACAACCAAAAACACGAAGAGGCTCATAATTTGGAGTAACATGGAGGAGTTTTTGTGTAGGTGTATCAAGATTGAGGACCTTTGTGGGAAGCAAATTAATGAGAAAGGTGGTTGTAAGAAAAGCATCATCCCAATATTTCAAAGGAATAGAAGCATTATCAAGTAGAGTAAGACCAACTTCAAGAATGTGACGATGTTTATGTCTAGCTGAGCCGTTTTGTTGTGAGCATGTGGGAAATAAACATGATGAGTGATGCCTACTGTTTGAAAGAAACTGTTCAGTTTCTCATATTCACCACCCCAATCAGTTTGCATGGTGATGATCTTTCGATCAAACTTGCGCTCAACATATTGCTGAAAATTGAGGAATACTTGATACATATCTGAGTGCTTTTTAAGCAAATAAATCTATGTGAATTTACTAAAATCATCAATGAAGCTTACATAGTAGCCATGTTTACTAGCAGAAAGAGGAGCAGAACCCCACACATCAGAAAAATACTTGTTTCAATGGAATAGTGGAAACACGATAAGGTAACTGATTGCCCTGTTGACATGCATCACATACGTAAGAATTTATTTCTGGAGTATATGGAAGTTTATTCTTTCTAAGAATCTGCCGAACTATAAACGAAGATGGATGCCCGAAACGTCGATGCCATGTAGATGAGGAAGGCTTGATGGTGGCGAGTGAATGCTTGGACGACCCCGTGAAGACATGAATGAGAGGATACAGACCACCATGACAAGGACCTCTAAACATGACCTGCTGCGTTTCCTGATCCTTAATCAAGAAAACGAAGGGATGAATTTCAATAAAGGCATCATTGTCAAGAGAAATTTTATGGGTTGAAAGTAAGTTCATAGAGGCACTAGGAACATGTAGGATATTTTAAAGATGAAGAGAACTATGCAGGGTGTGCAAAATAGAATGACTAATATGTGCAATTTCCATACCTTGTCCACTAGCATTGTGGACTTGATCACGCCCTTGATAATTGTCGTGGACTTGTAGCTTGTTAAGTTGATCGACAACATAATTTGTAGCTCTTGTGTCCATGTACCAGTTGGTATATACACCATAGGAACCCTTAGGATCATCTTGTCTGTCATCATCATCATTGTCGTCACCGTAACGCCACCAACACTCATTTGCCAAATGTCCCCCTTTTTGCATATTTGGCAAAAAACACCCTCCTGCCAGGGGGAGGCCACATGGTTGCCTTTACCCCGCCCTCCTTTGGGCTTGCGCCCTGGATCCTGCTTGCCTAGAGGGGGACCACGTGGCTGCTATGGGGGACGAGGCTGGTATGAAGGAGGGGAAGGTCGCTGGGGGTATAGGGTGGTGGCGCATTGGGGTAGTAGGTCGGTAGGGTTGTGCGTAGGGTTGTGGAGGGTAGTATGGTGGAGGTGTGGGCTGTGGTGGATGAGAGGGAGGATATTGGATAGGTCGTGGAGGAGGAGGCGGGTGATAGGATGCTGGTTGAATTGGCCGTGGAGGGTATGGTAATGGAAGTAAGGGTGGCGGAGGAGGCTGATTGTAGGTTGCATATTGTCGAGAGGTCCCCCCTCCCCCCCATAACTAGGGTTTGAACGGAGAGGTGGAGCATTAACAGAGGACGTAAACGTGCCCGTCCCTTGACCCGTAGAAGCAAGCATAGTCTCACAAATACTCATAGGACAACAACTGAGAACACAAATCATTGAGTGTCGTCGAAGGGACGACATTGATAGAAGCAACAAGAGGATTAAAAGTGCCATCCAGTCCATGGAGAATATAATACTTGAGCTCGTCATCATCAACCTTCTTTCCTGCAGCTGCAAGTTCAGAAGCAAAGCCCTTCATCTTGGTGATAAATTGCTGAGCAGGCATATCGAGCTTCTTGGTGTTGGTGACCGCACCCCGAAGCACAGAATCACGAGCCTTGGACTGAGTAGTGTGAATATTGTTGATAACACTCCATATTTCTGTAGCATGTTCTAGCCCATATGTGTGCGAGGACATCCTCGGAGAGAGAATTGACAAGAAAGTTGACCACCTTTTGATCCTTCGTAACCCAGGCATCATAAGCCGGATTGGGGACAGAAGTCTTCTCATTGTTTGCACCTGAGAACTTGGTAGGAGCAAGACCAGTTCCTTCCAAAAGTGGCATAACACGGGCACCCCAAAGAGAGGGGAGAACTTGGGCCTTCCATGACAGAAAGTTGTCACGAGTAAGCTTTATGGCGGGTGGAGCACCAATCACCGAATTTGTGGAGGTGGTAGAAGAAGACATGGGTGGGACGGGAGGGTTTCTAGGGTTTTGGGTGTGGGATTTTCTTAGGGGAACCTAGGGTTTTGGAGGTTTATAGGGAGAGGAGGTGATCGGCGACCGGTTTTTGAGAAGGCCGGCGATCGGAGGTCTTGCCCGCGGCGGATCAAGGGGAAGATCGGCGGTGCGACAGCAGCTAGGACAAAGAGGAGGCTCTAGGTACCATATAGAATTGTTGAAATAGTCATATAGACCAAAAGTCCGAACTGATGGAAAGGGGCTAGGCTTGTATTTATATTTCAACAACCAAAAGCTCTCTCTCTCATGTCTACACTTTACCACGTGGAGGAAAAAGCTTGAATTTGAACATTAATGCAATCAGATAATCATAATCTCTAAATAAAATCAGTGTTATCAAAAAAATACAATTTTTTCATATGATTGCGGTAGGATTTTTAACCTTTATGTGAGATTTTTTTTACCAATCTATCTTTTTCGTAAGGGCCAAGATGTTTATAACCTAAATAAACTATTGAACGATATTTTTATAGAATATTGGTTGTAAAAATTCAGACAACCTTATTGCATCTATATGCATATTCCAATACTTTTTTTCCTAGGACAATAAGACATCCAAATTTGAGAGGTAGAGATCGGCTCCATGGAGTAGATTGCCATGGTCTCCAGACCAGTAAAGTGACATAGCTGACCTGATTTCCACGACACAATCTCACCATCACGACTCTGTAGCTGAGATACATGTTCCTAATAAGAAAATTTTAAGTCTTATGTTTTCGTGCAGTTTCGAGTTTGGTGTAGCATTTTGTGCTTCAATTTTCTTTTGTTTTTCAGTTAGGAGCGAATCAGGAGAGATAATACAACTGACCTTCTAGTGAGGTGCATGTCAATTGTTCTCTGCAAATCTTAGTTGATATATATCTTGGTAAAATAGGTAGGGTTATTTGTTAAAGTGATTAGTTTTATGAGTGACATGATTTTTACCATCTCATGGATTAAGTTTGATTGTCTATTTTAAAGAGTGAATGTAGCTCATACAAACCTAGACTCCCCTGATTATTTGTATGTCGGTTGTGTTAGTATAAAAACAAGCTATGTGTTGTGGTACATTCTGCTGACTTGCACCAAGTTAAATATCGTTAAACAATATTTACCTCACATATATGTTTAGATTTTCAAATATTACAATCGCTAGGATATGCCTTTTTCTGTTGCAACCTCAGGTTATTTGTTATTTTTGGTCAAATGCATCTTCACGCATATTGTCTTCCGCGCTTCACTGTTCAAGGTCAAAGAAGCTATAACATAGCAAAGAATGGAACTAAAGCTATGTAGTTACACATGTGTAAACAATCCAAGATACCTATTAATATTATAGTCAATATAGTAAAACCTGAATATCATATTTAGATTTAGGATTGTAGATAATTTTTAATCCATCAAATAGTATCTAACTTGGATTCTATAAAAAATATTTTCTATGTGAAAAAATTATCACTAATATTTCCTGATTTCTTGATTTTCCAATGGTATACCACATATTCATAGAAACCTTATTTTCATTGAATATATTCATGATTTTTGGTGTTAGCCGCTACTATTATACATGATTGACAGCGTGCTACCTAGAGCAATCATGCAATTTTGTAAAACAATTTATCGTTTTTTATTTTTTTACTTCCGAGTTAGAACATACCGATGCGCTTAAGATGTTTTTTCCCCTTGAAATATCAATTGATGAATGTATGTAAGATCACCGAACTCTTCTTTGTTACATTGCATTATGGATAATTTACACTATATGTGAAAATTGTTGATAGATTGCTTTTAATAGATGTTTTGATGGAACACTATATTCACTCATGTGATAAAATGGGACGGGGGATTGGAGTAAATTAATATTTAGATAACTGGAGCAACATCAGTGGAATCCTAGCACTAAAATAGCCCCTCGAGAGATAAGGGGTCTAGATCAAATTATTCAAATAGATGGCGACAATAAGAATACAATTTTGACTAATATATATAGTTTATTTTCACTACAAAAAGTATGTTTAGAATTCGAACTTCAAAGATAAGATCTCATTTTAAAAATCTTTTAGGATAATAATTCTAAAAAAATGAGGGAACAACTTGATAAATCATTTTATATGCAAATATGGGGCAAATAGTTATATCGAAATTAATACTCAAAATATGTGTGTGCATTCTTATTTATATGTATGAACTAATACATGCTTGCTGATATTAAAACCCTGATACTTATTAAAATGAAGAAATCTTGAAAACAAAATAAATTGACATTAATGATATTATCGCTGAAGTTTGTATATGGTTGCCGCGGTGTACATTCTACAACGAAGGAGATAAATAGAAGGAAAACAATTGTTCAAATAAAAAATAGATATGTTTCTTAAATACGAAAGATGGCGCCCTCGCGTTTGCGAGGGCCACCTTGCTAGTTGTTGAGAACAACATGGTGAGCCCTTTGCGGCGGTTTGGATCAAGGTTGATGACGATCATGAGCAGCAGCATCGTCAGACCTTTCAAGAAGAGTTGGAGGAAGGGGAGATTCGGTTCTGATCTTGGCTAACAAGATGATGACACTTGATATACTCTTGATTCTTTTTTTTTTCTCAAGGAGTTGATATGTTTTTGACGCCTCAAAGAAAGAAGGCGTGTAAACCCTGTAGAATGCATGCTAAACGTGATTGAATATACGATTTGTTTTGTCGTTTCATTTCTGTATCAGCTAATTTAGTGATCTCTGTTGTTTTATATACCTCCATGTTTAATTAAAGATTTACATAGCAATATACGGGCACTTTGCTAATAGCACGTAACAACGGAAAACACAGATATAGAAACATGTAAACCATTGATTGACAACAATATTATCACATATGATACGAGCACGAGCTAGTAGTAAGAAACACGAGAAATGACATGATTCAGAAACAACGAAAAGACACTTGGGTTCATGCGGTGGATCTCGCGCCCGTCCGCTCCACGTACGTCGAACGGGTCGTTCCAGAAGGGCACTTGGGTTCAGTTTTCGTCGTCGTCGTCGTTGTCGCCCGAGAGGCCGGAGATTCCATCGCCGGGGCCAGGGGCGGCCGCCGGTCCTTCGGGCCCCTCCGCCTCCGTGGACTCGGCGGCGGCCGGTGCGTCGGCGGCGGGGGCCTCGGAGGCGGGGGCGTCGGAGGCGGGGGTCTCGGAGGCGGGGGCGTCGGAGGCGGGGGTCTCGGAGGCGGGGGTCTCGGAGGCGGGGGTCTTGGAGGCGGGGGTCTCGGAGGCGGGGGCGTCGGCGCAGGGGGCCTTCTGGGCCTTGGCCAGCGGCGCGACGACCACGGCGACGAAGAGGAGGAGGGCGAGAGCGAAGGCTGCGCGGCGGGCCATGGCTGGCTGCGTGGGCGAGCTTACTTCTTGGTGTTGCTGCGTGTACTGATTTCTCAGGCTTCGGTGTGGCGAGCGGAGGCGTCGGGGTTGGTCTTATGTAGCTGTAGGAGGCGGCTATTTATGGGCGGGGCTGCCGGAACGAGGCGTCGCGCGCGGGTCTCGGTGGGTTGCAATGGCATTGCGGTGGCGCGCTGTGTTAGCCGTGGGTTGGGAAGGGTTCAAAACCTGTCCCGGCCGATAGATCGACCTCCTCCTTTCGTTTTGAGACTGGCCAGCGAGTTTAAACTTGGTATTTTGTTGGTTCACGAGTACGCTTAGGATCCATGCATGAACCAACGCCTTTGACCGTGCATCCCGAAACTAAGAATAGCTCACTGGTCGCGAGATGTGATGTTTGTTCACATTATGCAGAGATAAAAACTAGTGATTGGAGGATTATTGATTGGCACACGAGGTTTTTCGTGTGTTATGCAGACACGAGGATAGACATAGGGCATTGTTTGTAGGCGATCAAACTAGTGGAGGGAATATGAATGTAAACTAATTTGCGAGAACCATAAGAAATTTTCCTAATGATCGTTTGCTCGAGCTTGCTTGATCCTCCCAAGGAAAATAGAGTGTACCTGTTCTCCTTTAGTGATGACATTGTGATACCTATCATCCCAGCAACAAAGAAACCTGCCATATCTAACCACAGATTTACATGCTCCAACTTTTGCCAAAAAAAAAAGAAGATAGAATGACCCCGCAAGTCAAGATAACAGCGGAAAATAAATGATTTTTTACCAACTTTTTAGACCAAACTGTAACACACTTGTAATTTAGATTTGAATTACTTTGTACAATTTGGCTAAAATTCATTTAAATAGAAAAAAAAACTAGCTATAGGAATAAAAAATCAAAATCTTCGGCAATTGGCCATTATGATATTATTTATACTTGCTTCACGATGACCCCTTTTTGCACTTAGAAAATGGAAAAATATTTATTTTCACCAAAAAGTTCGAAACTCCATTTGACACTCTTGTTTCTCATGAAAAGATGCACATATGTACCAAATATGGTCACATTATCTTGAACTATGCCTTGGATACGGTCATGACCTTGGTCATTTGGTTTGAATGTCATGAATGTTTATACATAACTGGATTTCAAAAAAAATTAAGTTGTGAAAATTCAAGTTTGTATTTTTTTCCCTATCAACTAATACACGTAAAGGACTCGATGACAAAGGATTGTATTTTTGGACATTTTATTTGTTTTTCTTTTAAATGAGTTTAAATCGTTGGCACATTTATTCATAGTAAGGACCTGAATCTTTATACAACCTCGGTGGCTATTTCATATTATCCTAGTTGGGTACCTTATATGGATTTTTATATTTTTCAAAAGAAACTATCACACACTTATAGTTCAAACTTGAATTACTTTCTGTAAATCAGCCGAAATTCATTTAATTAGGAGAAAGATTGAGAAGGCTGAAAATATTGGGAGTTGGTCATCCAGTATGGTCTACTTTGTGTAAAAATTGAAATGGTGTCATTTTGCACCATATTCTTTGCACTTGCTTTTCAAAGAACTCCTTTTGGCACTTAGAAAATGGACAAACATTTTTTTCGTCAAAAAAGTTAGAACCTCCTCGTGACACTATTGTTTGGCATGACAAGATGCACCTAGGTGCAAAAAATGGTCACATGATCGTGAACTATGCCATTGAAATGACAACACTCTTGGTCATTTAGTCTGAAAACCATGATTGTTCAAAAGCTAATTTATCATTTAAAAAAAAACTAGCACATTAGGAATCCATGCCAAATTGACTACATTTTCTGGAATTTTCATCAATTTTTCAAATTTGTTTTGAAAATAGGGTCGATTGTAACATCCCAAGTATGAAAAATAGCCATTAGAATGTTTGCTCTCTGTTATTTTATGTTTTGCATCATGGCATCATGTTCATTGCAATTGTTTTGCTTGTTTTCCATTTGTTTTCCTCTGTTTTCATTTGTTTTCCAATTGTTTTCCTTTGTTTTCTATTTGAATTTAAAATCAAATTTCAAACCTTTTGTTTCATCCTTGTGATGTTACAATTTCCAAAATGATATTTCAAAATAAAACAATCAATTGTTTCCATTAAAAGTTGTGATTTCAAAACTGTTGATTTGTTTCTAATCAATAATTCATCTAATAACAAAAACATTTGAAATTCCAAACCAACATCCAAATAATTGTTCATATTTGTTATGTTACATTTTCCAAATAAAAGATTCAAATAAAACATCCAATTGTTTCCATTAAGAATGAAAAGCTCAAACTATTAAATTGTTCTTTTAATAATTCACTTAATCCAAATTTATTCAAATTCAATTGCCTTTTTCCATATAGCAACCATTTGAAAGTAGTGAAACAAAACAACTCCAATCAATTTGTTTCAAAATAACTTGAGGTTCCAAAAACTAATTAAATGTTACTTTTACTAAATCACTTAATCAACAATTCATTCAAATTCCTTTCCAAATTCAAATAAAAACCCAAACAGCAAACCATTTTTGAAATTATGAAACTTACAAAACCAACATTCATTTGGTAGCAAATAAACATGAATTTTTTAAACAATGCTTTTGAATTGCTTAAATTCAATTAATCCCTTAATTCAAATATAAAAGTGAATTCATTTTCTTTTTCCAAACAGCAACATGAATCAAATATTTTGAAAACAAAAGCTGATACAATGTTGATGTTGACCTAATTAACTTACATAAATTTCACCTAATTTTTCTACCCCACAAACCATCTTCCTTTCTTCCTATTTCTATTCAGCAAAAAAAAAACCCGAAACAAATAATAAAAAGAGCAAAGGGAGAGAGAGAGCAGCCAGCAGCCCAGCCCAACATTTTCCTCCCAAGGCCCATACCCCTTCGCCAGCTTCTTCCACCTCTGTACAATTTCATCGAAGGCATCCACGTTGCAGAGCAGGTGCAGCAGACGGCTGCCACTCCTCCTCCCCCTCCTTAAGTCTAGCTCGGTGCCCTAGGGTTCCCCTCAACCCTAGCTCCCTCCTCCTCTTTCTCCCCCGCCTCCATCTTCCCTCTGCTCTCTCTCCCTGCAACCCCCTGTTCTCTGTAACTGAACCTGCACCTCCACCCGAAATCCTCCACCTTCCCCTCCGGCGATCGACGACGTTGAGCCCCCCTCCGGGCGAACGGGGGGGCGGGAATGGAACCTCCCGGCCGCGGCCTTCCTCCTCCACCCCTCGGCTTGGGCCGGGAGACCTCACTGCGCCGCCGCCGTCCTCCTCAAGTCGCCACCGTCGCCCTCTGCTCGCCACTGCTGCCCCGAGCGCTGCTCCGCCTCCCTGCCTCGAGGTGAACCCTCGGTCCCCCTCTTCTCTCCCTCCCCCTTCGCTGCACCCCACACTCGCCAGCACCACGCACCCACGGCGCCCTCCCGCAACCACAGCGAGCCACTCGCTGCAGCAGGCCGGCGACCACCGCATCGATCTGTTCAGCGATCTGAACTTTTGAAGTTCAGATAAAACACCGTTGCTGAACCTTAACCCCCGAGCTTCCCCGTATCTATCACGAATCCAGCAACTACCCTACTGGCAGCACCCCTCTGCGCACAACCCGCGGTCGCGAGTTCGAGTCCTCACCACCCCCCTTTTTCCTGGTTCTTTTTTCCAAATGTTTCAGTAGCCGCTACTGCACCTCATCCTCCTCACGAACCTCTCCTGTCAACAAACCAAAGCTCACCGCAGTGGTTAGCTATTCCTTGCGCGCGAGGAGATGGTGGGTTCGAGTCCCCCTCCCAACCATTAACCCAAAACTTTTTTTCCCATTTGTTTGACACAGCACCTTCCAAGAAATCACCAATAGGTCCCTGCAGTTTCTTTTCTAGCCCTGTAATATTTTTCCTAAGTCCCTAGAGGTGAATTAAAAATGGCAGATTTGCACCTAAACTTGTAAAATGCATAAGTAATTCATCCCAACTCCAAATTCAACATTTTTAATATGTTTTCTGTACCAAATTAAATGTTCTATCCAAATATAAATTTTGTTTACTGTTTTGAATATTTTAAATTGGTGCAATATTTGAATTCTTGTTCAATTCACTTAATTTTGCAAAATTCATAACTTGGGCATAAAAATTCCAAATGCAACAAACTAAATATGTTTTCCAATCAACTTTTCATGTACTTTCCAAATATAAATTTTGTTTGCTGTTTTGAATAATTTAAATTGCTGAAAACAACTATTTCTTGTTTAATGCATTTAAAATTGCCAAAATAATAACTTGCTCATTTTAAATCCAATTTCAACAAATGAAATATGTTTTCCATGCAAAATTATACCACCTTTTCAAATATAAAATTTGTTTCATGTTTTGAATAATTAAAATTGGTTAAATAATTTAAACCTTATTTAATTCATTTAAAATTGCTAAATTCCTAACTTGATCAAATTAATTTCTTTTTGAACATATAAAATACGTTTTCCAACCATAAAAGTATAAACTTTTCAAATATGAATTTGGTTTAATGTTTTGAACAAATAAAAATTCAAATAAGTTCATGTTTGAATTAAATTCATTTAATTCTTGCTTAAACTTGTTTAATTCATAAATAATTTATTTGAAATCCTTTTTCAACGAGTGAAACATGTATTCCACCTAAAATTGTGTGTTCTTATCAAATATGAACTTTGTTATCTGTTTTGAACAATTTAACTTGATGAAAACAACAAATGCTTGTGTGAGACCTTTAAGTAACCAAAATTTCCTAACTTAATAAATGAATTTCTAAACTTGGTAAACCTTATTTCCAATTGCTTCTATTGTTGTTATTTTGTTGTTTTCCTCATCCATGCATCATGCTAATTCACTTACACCTGTTGGTTAGTTGTAAAACAATTGTTTCAACCATAATTCATGGGCTTTTCATATGCAACTCAAAGTGCATATGGGTCCATTTAAATTGTGTTACCATGTCAACTAGTTTATATTGATGCATCCATTAAACTGACATGCATCATCCCATGTTTGTGCACTATGCCATGTTATTGATTGTTTATCTTTCTGCGTTGCTTTGTTTGCTTCTTCTCGGATACACGACGACGTTGAGACCGACGATACTTACGACACCCCTTCTAAGGAGTTAGCTCAGTACCAGGCTACTGGGTTTGCAGGCAAGTATTCACTCACATGAACCATCGTGTTCCTTTCAACATTGGTTAGCGATACTTTCCGTTGTCTATTCTGCTAGCCCTAGTAATAGTTGTTTCTGTTACGAACCTATCACATGAATCCCTTAACCCTGATATTGCCTCACCTCCACTCCTATAACCCCGTTGTTTGAGCCCGTGTCTTACTAGCATGCTTAGGGTTGTTTGGCTCGAGTCTGTTACCCGTTACTTTCTGTTATCTATTTTCATTATGTTCTGGGGGCTCGATGTTAAACAATGAATCATGCTAATGTTGTTGTTAATAATAATTTGGTGATAAGGCACCGGCAGGAGGCCTGTGTGGTTTTGAGACCTGCTAGTGTCGACCCTAATAGGAAAAGGGTCTTGTCTACTGATCCATGATGAGCGCACTAACCGCATGTGGGAAGCGAGTATGGGCGCCCCCCTCAATTTGATTCGATTCGCATCTCGTCCAAATCGCCTCATTTAGTTCGGGTGTTCCATTTGCCGCATGCATGTTTTTGCGAGCCCAGGCCAGGGTGGAAACTTTTGTAGTCGGCATTTAGGGAGACACGTTCTTAGAGTGCTATGAGGGTCCCCTTTTCTTCGGGGGCTCGATTAGCCGTGCGCTCACTGCACAGGGTTCTTTGGGCTTGATGCGGAGCAGAGTTGGGTTGTGTTGAGTACCTCGCTTGGTGGGTTGATCCCCCGTCTGGCAGGTTATTCTTACGTGTACGGCCAAATTGGTGCACCCCTGCAGGGATAAATCTTCTCGAGAAGCCGTGTTTTCCGCGGTTATGGATTACTTGGTGAAAGTACTGGCTAACAAGTACTCAGGACAACTTAAACCTAATGATTAACAACCTTACACCCAATGATTAACAACTTGACTAGTAATAGGCTTATTGACACAACAATCTGAACCATCATTAATTCAACTGTGTGAGTTATCCTCGGATTGCTTCTTTGGATAAGGGGCGAGGTCCAAGATGGGTTTGTTTGGTGGTTAGTTGTAGTTGGTTACGATACGCTATCTTATATCCTTTCTGTTAGCCGGAAGTGTAGTATGTTCTGTAGTTGGTTAGAGCAGCCAGTTGCAGCATCTTTATATTCCCATTTCTTCCGTTGAACCCAAAGCATCTGTGCTTGGTGTTGACGGGTTACACTTTGGTGAACTGTGAGTCTTGCTTGCCAGTACGTTTATGTACTGACCCCTTTGGGGCTTTGGTTTCCGCAGACTACGTTTCCGAGGATCCCCATGGTGGCTACTACGTGGAGTATGACGAGACTGCTGACGAGTAGATAGCGGACCCGGGCAGGATCCGAGACTTCGTGGATGGGCTCCGTCTTTTTGTTTCCGGTCTCTTAGGCCTATTTGGATCTTGTCTGTACTCAGACCTTTTGAATGCTTCCGCTGTGATGTAATGATGTATTGTTGGGACATGTGTCCTCTGGATGATTGTATTTGCTATCTCTGCTCTAATGAGAGCTATTTGCAACTTATTTCCATCTTTTGTGTCGTAGAGATCTGTTGTGATATCACTTGTTTCCATGCCGTTGACGTACCATGTGTGTATGTTTTGAAGTACGTCAATGGAAGTATCTGGATTTCTATGGGATGGTTTGCGTAGACGATGAATAGTACGAGAATGGTTGTCACACGTTTACGTGTTGGTATGCTCATATTGAGATGCGGGTGCCGGTATGCCCCGTAAGCCATTTATCTACTGTTTAACGGAATGTGAGTATCCCCTAGAAGTCCGGGTGCGACAAATGGTATCAGAGCCTGTCTGCCTGTAGGATCCCTTTTTACTGGTCGCCGTTGAGTCTAGAAACTATTTTGTAGCTATATAGGAAAAATGAAACGTGAGAGTAGGAATTCTGTTCTTTTTTCTTCTTTCCCCACCCACCCTCCCTTTTATGGTAAGGAAGTGCAACGTTGTTTTCCCTTCTCATCTAAACTTTCAAGTTAGGATTTCACGAATCCTGGTTTCTCTAGGATGGTTATATCTACTAGACCATAGGAATGGAGGTGGTTGTGACATGATTTATCATGTTGCCTACTCATGATTGAGAACGGAGGCGTGTAAGCCCCGGAAGCAAATCCTATATTCCTTAAGCAGTAGATAATGATCCTTTAGAAGCCCGGATGGGTTTTTCCTTAGTACCTCAGGAGTGTTTTGATCTCGTTTTCCCGATGTTGCTTCGTTATCCTGTTCTTCTCAACAAACTTTTCGTCCGTTGAAATCTTGTTGCTACTTCCCACTTCAGTTATTCTACCGGCGTCTAATCAATAACGCTGTTTCACCCTTCGGACCAGATAGTCTATTCTACGAATGAATCAAATTCTATTCAACTATAAACCCTCGATGCAAAACCTCTCCCTTTACTTGAAAATGTCCGGTGGTTTCCAAATTCCCTGACATCTTTCCAGAAGAGTTGCCAGGAATTCCTATCGTTTTGAACTTCCAGAAGAACTATCCAAGGTGCACGATGTGTTTCACGTGTAAGCTCAAGAGGATCTTCGCAAGAAGTATCCGGACCTTTTCTTTTCTCAGTAGGAATCTCGGGGCGCGATTCCTTCAAGGGGGGGCGTTTTGTAACATCCCAAGTATGAAAAATAGCCATTAGAATGTTTGCTCTCTGTTATTTTATGTTTTGCATCATGGCATCATGTTCATTGCAATTGTTTTGCTTGTTTTCCATTTGTTTTCCGCTGTTTTCATTTGTTTTCCAATTGTTTTCCTTTGTTTTCCTTTGTTTTCTATTTGAATTTCAAATCAAATTTCAAACCTTTTGTTTCATCCTTGTGATGTTACAATTTCCAAAATGATATTTCAAAATAAAACAATCAATTGTTTCCATTAAAAGTTGTGATTTCAAAATTGTTGATTTGTTTCTAATCAATAATTCATCTAATAACAAAAACATTTGAAATTCCAAACCAACATCCAAATAATTGTTCATATTTGTTATGTTACATTTTCCAAATAAAAGATTCAAATAAAACATCCAATTGTTTCCATTAAGAATGAAAAGCTCAAACTATTAAATTGTTCTTTTAATAATTCACTTAATCCAAATTTATTCAAATTCAATTGCCTTTTTCCATATAGCAACCATTTGAAAGTACTGAAACAAAACAACTCCAATCAATTTGTTTCAAAATAACTTGAGGTTCCAAAAACTAATTAAATCTTACTTTTACTAAATCACTTAATCAACAATTCATTCAAATTCCTTTCCAAATTCAAATAAAAACCCAAACAGCAAACCATTTTTGAAATTATGAAACTTACAAAACCAACATTCATTTGGTAGCAAATAAACATGAATTTTTTAAACAATGCTTTTGAATTGCTTAAATTCAATTAATCCCTTAATTCAAATATAAAAGTGAATTCATTTTCTTTTTCCAAACAGCAACATGAATCAAATATTTTGAAAACAAAAGCTGATACAATGTTGATGTTGACCTAATTAACTTACATAAATTTCACCTAATTTTTCTACCCCACAAACCATCTTCCTTTCTTCCTATTTCTATTCAGCAAAAAAAAACCGAAACAAATAATAAAAAGAGCAAAGGGAGAGAGAGAGAGCAGCCAGCAGCCCAGCCCAACATTTTCCTCCCAAGGCCCATACCCCTTCGCCAGCTTCTTCCACCTCTGTACGGATTGCATCGAAGGCATCCACGTTGCAGAGCAGGTGCAGTAGACGGCTGCCACTCCTCCTCCCCCTCCTTAAGTCTAGCTCGGTGCCCTAGGGTTCCCCTCAACCCTAGCTCCCTCCTCCTCTTTCTCCCCCGCCTCCATCTTCCCTCTGCTCTCTCTCCCTGCAACCCCTGTTCTCTGTAACTGAACCTGCACCTCCACCCGAAATCCTCCACCTTCCCCTCCGGCGATCGACGACGTTGAGCCCCCCTCCGGGCGAACGGGGGGCGGGAATGGAACCTCCCGGCCGCGGCCTTCCTCCTCCACCCCTCGGCTCGGGCCGGGAGACCTCACTGCGCCGCCGCCGTCCTCCTCAAGTCGCCACCGTCGCCCTCTGCTCGCCACTGCTGCCCCGAGCGCTGCTCCGCCTCCCTGCCTCGAGGTGAACCCTCGGTCCCCCTCTTCTCTCCCTCCCCCTTCGCTGCACCCCACACTCGCCAGCACCACGCACCCACGGCGCCCTCCCGCAACCACAGCGAGCCACTCGCTGCAGCAGGCCGGCGACCACCGCATCGATCTGTTCAGCGATCTGAACTTTTGAAGTTCAGATAAAACACCGTTGCTGAACCTTAACCCCCGAGCTTCCCCGTATCTATCACGAATCTAGCAGCTACCCTACTGGCAGCACCCCTCGCGAGTTCGAGTCCTCGCCACCCCCTTTTTCCTGGTTCTTTTTTCCAAATGTTTCAGTAGCCGCTACTGCACCTCATCCTCCTCACGAACCTCTCCTGTCAACAAACCAAAGCTCACCGCAGTGGTTAGCTGTTCCTTGCGCGCGAGGAGATGGTGGGTTCGAGTCCCCCTCCCAACCATTAACCCAAAACTTTTTTTCCCATTTGTTTGACACAGCACCTTCCAAGAAATCACCAATAGGTCCCTGCAGTTTCTTTTCTAGCCCTGTAATATTTTTCCTAAGTCCCTAGAGGTGAATTAAAAATGGCAGATTTGCACCTTAACTTGTAAAATGCATAAGTAATTCATCCCAACTCCAAATTCAACATTTTTAATATGTTTTCTGTACCAAATTAAATGTTCTATCCAAATATAAATTTTGTTTACTGTTTTGAATATTTTAAATTGGTGCAATATTTGAATTCTTGTTCAATTCACTTAATTTTGCAAAATTCATAACTTGGGCATAAAAATTCCAAAATGCAACAAACTAAATATGTTTTCCAATCAACTTTTCATGTACTTTCCAAATATAAATTTTGTTTGCTGTTTTGAATAATTTAAATTGCTGAAAACAACTATTTCTTGTTTAATGCATTTAAAATTGCCAAAATAATAACTTGCTCATTTTAAATCCAATTTCAACAAATGAAATATGTTTTCCATGCAAAATTAAACCACCTTTTCAAATATAATTTTTTTTTCATGTTTTGAATAATTAAAATTGGTTAAATAATTTAAACCTTATTTAATTCATTTAAAATTGCTAAATTCCTAATTTGATCAAATTAATTTCTTTTTGAACATATAAAATATGTTTTCCAACCATAAAAGTATATACTTTTCAAATATGAATTTGGTTTAATGTTTTGAACAAATAAAAATTCAAATAAGTTCATGTTTGAATTAAATTCATTTAATTCTTGCTTAAACTTGTTTAATTCATAAATAATTTATTTGAAATCCTTTTTCAACAAGTGAAACATGTATTCCACCTAAAATTGTGTGTTCTTATCAAATATGAACTTTGTTATCTGTTTTGAACAATTTAACTTGATGAAAACAACAAATGCTTGTGTGACACCTTTAAGTAACCAAAATTTCCTAACTTAATAAATGAATTTCTAAACTTGGTAAACCTTATTTCCAATTGCTTCTATTGTTGTTATTTTGCTGTTTTCCTCATCCATGCATCATGCTAATTCACTTACACCTGTTGGTTAGTTGTAAAACAATTGTTTCAACCATAATTCATGGGCTTTTCATATGCAACTCAAAGTGCATATGGGTCCATTTAAATTGTGTTACCATGTCAACTAGTTTATATTGATGCATCCATTAAACTGACATGCATCATCCCATGTTTGTGCACTATGCCATGTTATTGATTGTTTATCTTTCTGCGTTGCTTTGTTTGCTTCTTCTCGGATACACGACGACGTTGAGACCGACGATACTTACGACACCCCTTCTAAGGAGTTAGCTCAGTACCAGGCTACTGGGTCTGCAGGCAAGTATTCACTCACATGAACCATCGTGTTCCTTTCAACATTGGTTACCGATACTTTCCGTTGTCTATTCTGCTAGCCCTAGTAATAGTTGTTTCTGTTACGAACCTATCACATGAATCCCTTAACCCTGATATTACCTCACCTCCACTCCTATAACCCCGTTGTTTGAGCCCGTGTCTTACTAGCATGCTTATGGTTGTTTGGCTCGAGTCTGTTACCCGTTACTTTCTGTTATCTATTTTCATTATGTTCTGGGGGCTCGATGTTAAACAATGAATCATGCTAATGTTATTGTTAATAATAATTTGATGATAAGGCACCGGCAGGAGGCCCTGTGTGGTTTTGAGGCCTGCTAGTGTCGACCTTAATAGGAAAAGGGTCTTGTCTACTGATCCATGATGAGCGCACTAACCGCATGTGGGAAGCGAGTATGGGCGCCCCCCTCAATTTGATTCGATTCGCATCTCGTCCAAATCGCCTCATTTAGTTCGGGTGTTCCATTTGCCGCATGCATGTTTTTGCGAGCCCAGGCCAGGGTGGAAACTTTTGTAGTCGGCATTTAGGGAGACACGTTCTTAGAGTTCTATGAGGGTCCCCTTTTCTTCGGGGGCTCGATTAGCCGTGCGCTCACTGCACGGGGTTCTTTGGGCTTGATGCGGAGCAGAGTTGGGTTGTGTTGAGTACCTCGCTTGGTGGGTTGATCCCCCGTCTGGCGGGTTATTCTTACGTGTACGGCCAAATTGGTGCACCCCTGCAGGGATAAATCTTCTCGAGAAGCCGTGTTTTCCGCGGTTATGGATTACTTGGTGAAAGTACTGGCTAACAAGTACTCAGGACAACTTAAACCTAATGATTAACAACCTTACACCCAATGATTAACAACTTGACTAGTAATAGGCTTATTGACACAACAATCTGAACCATCATTAATTCAACTGTGTGAGTTATCCTCGGATTGCTTCTTTGGATAAGGGGCGAGGTCCAGGATGGGTTTGTTTGGTGGTTAGTTGTAGTTGGTTACGATACGCTATCTTATCTCCTTTCTGTTAGCCGGAAGTGTAGTATGTTCTGTAGTTGGTTAGAGCAGCCAGTTGCAGCATCTTTATATTCCCATTTCTTCCGTTGAACCCAAAGCATCTGTGCTTGGTGTTGACGGGTTACACTTTGGTGAACTGTGAGTCTTGCTTGCCAGTACGTTTTTGTACTGACCCCTTTGGGGCTGTGGTTTCCGCAGACTATGTTTCCGAGGATCCCCATGGTGGCTACTACGTGGAGTATGACGAGACTGCTGACGAGTAGATAGTGGACCCGGGCAGGATCCGAGACTTCGTGGATGGGCTCCGTCTTTTCGTTTCCGGCCTCTTAGGCCTATTTGGATCTTGTCTGTACTCAGACCTTTTGAATGCTTCCGCTGTGATGTAATGATGTATTGTTGGGACATGTGTCCTCTGGATGATTGTATTTGCTATCTCTGCTCTAATGAGAGCTATTTGCAACTTATTTCCATCTTTTGTGTCGTAGAGATCTGTTGTGATATCACTTGTTCCCATGCCGTTGACGTACCATGTGTGTATGTTTTGAAGTACGCCAATGGAAGTATCTGGATTTCTATGGGATAGTTTGCGCAGACGATGAATAGTACGAGAATGGTTGTCACACATTTACGTGTTGGCCTGCTCATATTGAGATGCGGGTGCCGGTATGCCCCGTAAGCCATTTATCTACTGTTTAAGGGACTGTGAGTATCCCCTAGAAGTCCGGGTGCGACATCGATCACCGACACATGTAATCGTAGAAAGGATTCAAATCTTTCAACACCCTCCATGGATATTACATAGAATCAACTTGACTACCTTAAATTATACTTTTGGCAATTTTAAGGAACAAACTATCATACACTTGTAATTTAAACCTAAATACTTTTCAAAATTCGACCAAATTCATTTAAATGGGAAAATTACATAGCATGCTTGAAAATTCAGTTTTTGGAGGGAAGTGACCATAAAACATTGTCTACATTATGTGGAAATCGGAATGGTGACATTAGAACCATATTATTTGCATTTTCTTCACATGGGACAATTAGAAAATAGAAAAAAAAATCCAGGAGAAAGTTGGATACTCCTTTGGGCACTATTTTAACATGGAAAGATACAACTCTATGCCAAAGGTGATCACACTATCATGAATTATGTTATGGAAAATTCAGCGGCGATAAAAAATGACCGGTAAAATGATAAAATGTTTGTCGATTGCCCTCGGTAAAGAAGGTAGCGGCATGCCCCTACCGTCAAACCGCGACTGATTCGGACATGTGTCCCTGATACATCCATTTTGCATCACTATTTTGTATTGTTATTTTCTGTTATTCATCGATATATTTCATGTTATGAAGCATCACTTATATTATTTTATCTTATTTGCATGTTTCATAATTTTTGGAGAAGAAACACCAGGACCAGAAATCTGATGGAAAATGCACCGTTGAGATACCCTATTTTAGAAGATCAGAAGAAGAGGGGGATACCGGAGGAGTCTTAGAAGTCCCGAGGAGGAAGCTAGCCAAAAGAGCACCCGGAGGGGGGCCACCTAGGGCCCACACCACCAGGCGGCGCCTCCCCCTCTTGGCCGCGCCTGGGGGTGGTCTGGCCCCCTGTCCCACTTCTGGGCGCCCCCTTTCGCGTACTTGGCCCCCAGGGAATCCTAAGCCCCGGAGGATCATCGAAGAATTATTCCGCTGCCGCCTCGGGGCGAAAAACAACAGAGAGAGAAAAGCTCTCCGGGAGGGAGAAATCTGCTAGGGAAATTCCTCCCCGGATTGGGGGAATCATTGCCATCGTCACCGTCATCTCTCCGGGCATCATCAAGATCGTCATCGTCATCATCATCACCACCAGCACCATCACCCTCTTCATCCAACTTCATCCCGTTGTAACAATTAGGGGTCTCTATCATTGTTCTTCACTAGATCTCTCTCCCGGTGTGGATTACTTGTTAGTAATTGATGCTTGTGAGATCTATCGGTGTTTGCACTTTATGACCAGATTGTTATTATCCATTATATCACCTCTGATTATGATCCATATGATATCTTGTGAGTAGTTCATTTAGTTCTTGGGGACATGGGAGAATTCATGATGTTAGTAGTGGAATTATGTTGAAGTAATATCTAGTGGTTTGGTATTTAAGTTCTGGTTCTATTCTTCCAGTGGTATCATATGAACATCGACTACATGATACTTCACCTTTATGGGCCTAGGAGGATGCATTGTGTATTTGACTACTAATTTTGGGGTTGCCGGAGACAGGAGTGACAGAAACCTAAACACCCGTTAGGAAACCAATGCGCGAGGGAGTGTAGGATCCCGGAGTTTTAAGGTTGTGGTTAGATTTATCTTAATTACTTTCTTGTATTTGCGTATGCTTACGAGGGGTATAATCGCAAGTATGTATTAGTCCTAGTTGGGCAGTGCATTAGCATAGGTTCACCCACACAACACTTACCGAACAAATAAATACTAATCAACCGTAGTGAAGCGGAAGTGTTGGAACGCGTAGAGATAAACAAAACTTTTTCCTACGCGGTACTTCCAAGATCTAGCCGAGGTAGAAGGCCACGATGATTACCACTAGACGCGCGGTTGCGGATTATCAATGAAGCGCGTCGGAGCAGTGCAGTCCCACGATCCGATCCAGCCGATCCGATCCCACGAACGTCGAAGTGCTGAACGTACAGCACCTCTGCCGGTATCCACACGTACGAGGAGGAGCTCCGACGGCGGACTGCTAGGTCCGGTGCGACGGCTGGACTGAGTTGGGCTAGGGTTCCCAACGCATGGGAGTGGACTAACATGCCCGCTGAGCAACCTGCGCCCCTCTTTATATAGCGAATGGTAGTGGGCTTCACAACACTTGTGGCCCATTCCCTCTGTGAGTCCGACTCACAAAATCAGTCCATTTCCGGTTCGGGTCCAACCCGACCAATACATTTGCTCCCACTCTTAAGTGTGCGACCCTGCAGGCTCATGGCGACTTGGACACGATTGGAGTCCGACTCTCAATCGATCAATCGGTAGCGGCTCCTAGCAGAACGTGCCGACTCCCAAGTCCCATTGAGTCATGACGACATACCTTCCAATGTGACTTTCATCTTAGTCCCTTTTGCCTCACGATATACCTTGTCGAACTATGGGCGATTTATCGTCATCCCTTAAATAGTTTGACTCTCTTCTCGATCCGTGATATCTGATTCATCTGACTAACTCTTAGTCAACAGACACAGTTAACACTTAACTGAGTCGCGCATGGCCATGCTTCCCGAATCATATCACTCGAGAGGGCCCAGAGAATATCTCTCCATTCGGAGGGGCAAAATCCCATCTTGATTATCCACATCACGCAGCTTGTTTCTCATTCGACCCGAACGCTGCCTTTATAACTGTCTTGTCACAAAGCAGCGCTTAACAGAACCTAAGTCGGTGATCCACAACTCGGATTGTGCGACAACCTCAGGTCTAAGGATTACATTGATTGAGACATGCAAATGACGACTTGCTCGTTGCATCTCAATGTGGGTCAGTCCGACTTGCTAAACTCTTTAGCCAAGTCCGTGATCGTTGGAATGGCATCACCATGCCCATGACAAGTGGAACCGTGTCATCAGCCAACACTCACATTAGTCTAGGGTGTGTGTCCAGCACAACCTAAATGACCAAGGACAATCTAGTATGAACAACATGAATACATAGTTCCACAATCGAATCACATATTCAATGACATGTATCAGATGTTCAAAACAAGGACAACTTAATAACTTTATGAATACATTGGGAATTCCATCATACATGATTGCCTCTAGGGCATATTCCCAACAGGAAGCACTTGACAAAATTCCCATGTGTCCTCGAGAACGTTTGGTAATCATAAGTAGAACAACCGGCTTGTCCTTTTCTCTCAAAAGGATTGGGACACTCGCTGCAATTATATTTACTGTTATTTATTTACTCGCACTTTATTTATCTGCTTTATCAAAAACCACCAAAAACTAGTTTGCTAGTGTTACAGTGAATTCTCTATCCAACCTGCTTGTCAACACCTTCTGCTCCTCGTTGGGTTCGACACTCTTATTTATCGAAAGTACTAAGATACACCCCCTATACTTGTGGGTCATCAAGACTATTTTCTGGCGACGTTGTCGGGGAGTGAAGAGCTATTGGTAAGTGGAATTGGTAAGAGAAACTTTTACTGTGAGTGTTGTTTTTATTTCTGTCTGCTGTTTTATTCCATTATGGAGAATTGTTTTGGTTCTCTCTTTAGGGATACTACTACTATCACTGCTAGGGTAGTAGGTGACCCGTTATCTGTTGAATTAGATTCTTATAAAATACCTATGAAAATTGTTGGACGTGTTATGGATAACTGCTATTATGTAGATGGAACTGTCCATCCCGGTGAACATTTGATCTTTATACATGAATTATGCGAGTTATTCGGGTGTGCAGGTATTACAATGGATCAAGTTAAAAGGAAATTATTCTCTTTATCGCTGAAAGGAAGAGCTGTTGAATGGTGAATCTATTGCATGGGAGGAATTTGTTCCTCTCTTTTATTCTAAATTCTATCCTCCTAGTGAGATTCATAAAGACCAGAATCAAATATATAATTTCTGGCCTCATGATGGAGAGAGTATTGCCCAAGCATGGAGAGAATGAAGATATTAATGCTTAAATGTCCCGTTCATGAGCTCCCGAGTAATATTGTTATCAATAATTTTTATGCAAGGATTTCTCTTCATGATAAGGATTTATTGGATGCTTCTTGTTCTGGATCATTCACAAGTATGAAGGAAGAAGCTAAATGAGATCTTCTTGACCGTATTCAAGAAAACACTGAAGGGTGGGAGAATGACAAAGGTAGAAAGTCAGGTATAAATTATGATTATGAATGCATTAAATCTTTATGGGAACTGATGATTTCTACAATGTTAGTGTTGTTTGTGGTATTGATTCTCAAATCTTTGCAAACTGTCTTAAAGCTTTTGCCTCCTATCTTGATATTCCTAAAAAGGAGTATCACAAGTACCATGCACCTTATAAAGATATTGTTCCTGCTAGAAATACAGAAGTGCATGCTGTTAATCCTGCCGTTCCTGAGCCTTATATTGAGAAAATGCCTTTCCCTGCTAAGGTGAAAGAACACTCTATTGTAGCTAGTGTGGTTAATAAGAGCATTAAGAAATCTATTGAACCATATGAACAAATAACTGTTGAACCTGTTGTAGCAATAGTGAAAGAACGTATCTGTGGAAACGTGGAGGATGAACATATTGTCTTTTCTGAGGATACTTCTAATATTGTCTAACATCCAAATAAACCTAAGAAAACTAGTGTTCATGTGCTTTCTGTTAAGATTGGTGATCATTGCTATTATGGTTTGTGTGACATTGGTGCAAGTTCTAGTGTTATTCCTTATGAGCTTTATAAAGAAATTATGCATGAAATTCGTTCTTGTGAGCTTGAGGATATTTATGTGGTTATTCATCTTGCTAACAGAGAAACTGTCTGTTCAATTGGTATTGTTAGAGATGTGGAAGTTTTATGTGGTAAAACTAAATATCCTACTGATTTTCTAGTACTTGGTAAGGATGCTAGTAAAACTTGTCCTATTATTTTTAGTAGACCTTTATTGAACACTTGTGGTGCTATTATAGATTGTAAGAGGGAGAAGATATTGACTATTGATGGAAAATCTTATGAGTTCAATTTCTCCAAATTTGCTAGAGCACCATATGAATCTGAATTGCCTAATGAGAATTTTAGAGTTGAACAGCTTGCCTCTATTGCTCTTGCTCCTAACAATGCTTTGCAGCAATATATGGAGGACCATGAAAGTGAGGTCTTTATGGAAGAGACAAATGAGATTGAATATATTCTTCTTCATCAACCGGTGATACTGAAACATAATTTACATGTGGAAGACTTGGGTACCACATTACCACCCAAGGAGGATCCTATTTTTGGTTAAAAACCTTTGCCTGATGATCTTAAATATGCTTATATTGATGATAAGAAAATATATCATGTTATTATTAGTGCTAAACTTTCAGGTGAAGAAGAGGAAAGATTATTGGGAATACTGAAGAAACACCATGGAGCTATTGGATATACTCTTGATAATTTGAAAGGGATTTCTCCCTCCCTATGTCAGCATGTTATTAATATTGAACCTGATGCAAAGCCAGTAGTTGAATATAAATGTCGTTTAATTCCTAAGATGAAGGAAGTGGTAAGAAATGAGGTATTAAAACTCCTTGATGCTGGTATTGTTTTTCCTATTGCCGATAGTATATGGGTGAGCCCTGTGCAAATTCTCCCTAAGAAGGGAGGAATGACTATTATGCCTAATGAAAATAATGAGCTTATTCCTCAAAGAATAGTGGTTGGTTATAGAATGTGCATTGATTTTAGGAAAGTTAACAAGGTTACTAAGAAAGATCATTATCCTTTGCCTTTTATTGATCAAATGCTAGAGAGGTTGTCTAAGAAAACTCATTTTTTCTTTCTTGATGGTTATTCTGGGTTTTCTCAAATTGCGGTTAGGAAGCAAGATCAAGAGAAAACAACCTTTACTTATCCTTATGGTACTTATGCTTATAGACGTATACCTTTTGGTTTGTGTAATGCTCCTGCTACATTTCAAACAAGCATGTCTGCTATTTTTCATGGTTTTTGTGAAAAGATTGTGGAAGTATTCATGGACGATTTCTCTGTCTATGGAACTTCTTTTGATAATTTCTTGCACAACCTTGATAAAGTTTTGCAGAGATGTGAGGAAACTAATCTCGTTCTTAATTGGAAGAAATGCCACTTTATGGAGAATGAAGGAATTGTTCTTGGACATAAAATTTCTGAAAGAGGTATTGAAGTTGATAGAGCTAAAGTGGAAGCCATAGAGAAAATGCCCTCTCCGAGTGATGTTAAAGGTATTCGTAGTGTTCTTGGTCATGCTGGTTTTTATAGGAGGTTTATTAAAGATTTCTCTAAAATATCAAAGCCTCTTACTAATCTTCTTTAAAAAGATGTCCCTTTTGTTTTTGATGATGATTGTAAGGAAGCTTTTGAAACTTTAAAGAAGGTTTTAACTACTGCTCCTATTGTTCGACCACCTGATTGGAATGTACCTTTTGAAATCATGTGTGATGCTAGTGATTTTGCTGTAGGTGTTGTTCTTGGACAGCGAGTAGATAAGAAATTGAATGTTATTCATTATGCTAGTAAGACTCTTGATGCTGCTCAAAAGAATTATGCTACTACTGAAAAATAGTTCTTAGCTGTAGTTTTTGCATGTGATAAGTTTAGACCTTATATTGTTGACTCAAACGTTACTATTCATATTGATCTTGCTGCTAGTAGATACCTTATGGAAAAGAAAGATCCTAAGCCTAGGCTTATTAGATGGGTGTTGCTTTTACAAGAGTTTGATTTGCATATTGTGGATAGAAAGGGTGCTAAAAATCTGTTGCTAATAACTTTTCTAGATTGGAAAACATTTCTTTTGACCCTATTCCTTTTAATGATAGTTTTCCAAATGAACAGTTGGATACAATAAAGGTAAAATCCCAGGATAGACCTTGGTATGCTGATTATGCTATCTTTATTGTTTCAAAGTATTTTCCTTCAACATTTATAGCTCAACAAAGAAGAAAATTCTTTTATGATTTGAGGCATTATTTTTGGGATGACCCACACTTATATAAAGAAGGAGTAGATGGTATTATGAGAAGATGTGTTCCAGATCATGAACAACATGAAATATTGAAAAGTGCCATGGTAGTGCTTATGGAGGACATCACGCTGGAGATAGAACCGCAGAGAAGGTTCTACGATCAGGTTTCTATTGTCCTACTCTCTTTAAAGATGCACGTAAATTTATTTTATCTTGTGATGAATGTCAAAGAGTTGGTAATATTTCTAGACGTAATGAAATGCCTATGAGTTATTCTCTTCTTATTGAACCTTTTGATTGTTGGGGATTTGACTTTATGGGTCCTTTTCCTCCTTCGAATGGTTACACTCATATTCTTGTTGTTGTTGATTATGTTACTAAGTGGGTAGAAGCTATACCTACGAAAAGTGCTGATGGTGAGACCTCTTTAAAAATGCTTAAGGATGTTATTTTCCCTAGGTTTGGTGTGCCTAGATATCTTATGACCAAGGAAAAAAATAGCATGCTATGAGTAATAGCGGCAACCTCCTCCAGATGCTATGCAATATATAGCATAATAATAGCGTGCTATATCAAAATATCGTTTTTACAAAACTATCAAATATATCTAAAAAATTGAAAGATTTGAACAAAAATAAATGATGTAGTCTAAAAATGTCCGAAAAATATATGTATAACCACATAAAAATTGTTCTCTAGTTGGTTAGATCCTAACATCAACAATACACGGGGGCAATAACATAGTATAAATTACTTATTCAGAATTATAAACCTAGCGATGTCACCTTGACGATTGTTTTTTATCAACACGAAAAACATGAAGCAACTTTTTTCTTATTCCTAAGGTGGCAAAATCGGGCATTTGGCCCGTTAGGCTAGAAAAATAATAGCACGCTATAACGTTACACCGTTTTAGCATGATATAGCATGCTATTTCATGAATAGCGCAATAGCGTGCAAAAGTGTTAAATTTTAGCGTGGACCCTCCATATATGCTATATCGTGCTATTAGCGCCGAAATAGCGTGCTATTTTTTTCCATGCTTATGACTGATGGAGGTTCTCATTTTATTCACGGTGGTTTTAGAAAAACCCTTGATAAATATGATGTTAATCATAGAATTGCCTCAGCTTATCATCCTAAAACCAGTGGGCAAGTAGAGCTATCAAATAGAGAAATTAAATCTATCTTGGAAAAGACTGTTAATAAATCTAGGAAGAATTGGTCTGATAAGTTGAATGGTGCTTTATGGGTTTATAGAACTGCTTATAAAAATCCTATGGGTATGTCTCCTTATAACATGGTTTATGGAGAAGCTTGTCACTTGCCTTTAGAATTAGAACACAAAGCTTATTGGGCAGTGAAAGAACTCAATAAAGATTTTAAACTTGTTGGTAAGAAAAGAATGCTTGATTTGAATCATCTAGATGAATGGAGATGTGAAGCTTATGAAAATGCTAGACTCTTTAAAGAGAAAGTTAAACAATGGCACGATAGGAGAATTCTTAAAAGAGAGTTTCATGTTGGTGAGAAATCTATATTATATCGGTCTCGTCTCGGATTTTTTGGAGGAAAATTACTCTCTAGATGGGAAGGCCCTTATGTTATTGAAGAAGTGTATCGTTCTGGTGCAATCAAAATTGCTTCCCTCAAAGATAACACTACACAAGTGGTAAATGGGCAAAGAATCAAACATTATATTTCTGGGGATTCTTATGGTGAAGATGTTGATGCTATTTAAGTAATGACTCCGAAAAAGTTCATTAGAGGGAAGATTCCAGAATCAGCTGAGTTTGTTTTCGAATAGGTAACAGTTCTGTTAAGAAAAATTTCGCGGATTACTTCACAAGTTATAAATTATTGGTTGTTGGAAAATATGAAAATACCGAGCCGAAGAAGGGTAGGAGATGGTGCCCGAGGGCACCACACCACCTGGGGGCGCGGGCCAACCCCTGGCCCCGCCACCCTATGGTGTTGGCTCCCCGAAGTCCCTCTCCGACTCATTTTTTACCTAGACTTTCCTTTCGTTACGTATGTTTTTGATATTTAATTCCCCGGACCCCCTGATACGTCATAAACGTATCCTTAATTTCTGATGTTCCATGTTGTTTTCATGCCATATGCTACATGTTTTCCTTACACTTTATGTCATTTTTATTGATTTCCCGGGACTAACCTATTGACAAGATGCCACAGAGCCCGTTCCTGTTTTCTGCTATTTTTAGTTTTAGAAAAGTTGTTCTGGAAATATTCTCGTAATTGGACGATTCAAAAGCCAGAAGTCTTTGAAGTCCCGGAGGTTCAAGGAAGTGCTGAAGAGATCCGGAGGGGGGCGGCCACACCATAGGGTGGCGCGGGTCCCCCTTGCCGCGCTACTAGGTGGTGTGGGCCCTCTAGCCACCCCCGTCATCGCCCTTTCGCCTATATATGCCCCCCGCCCCGATGCATAAACCCTAAAGAGATCGGCCTCTTCCACCAAAAACATCCGTAGCTCCGCCGCTGACGACGACAAGTTTTGGGGGACAGAAATCTCTGTTCCGGCACCCTGCCGGACGGGAAAGTGCCCCCGGAGCCATCTCCATCGACTCCACCGCCATCTTCATCGCCGTTGCTGTCTCCTATGATGAGGAGGGATTAGTTCTCCCCCGGGGCTGAGGGCTCTACCGATAGCTATGTGTTTCATCTCTCTCTCCCATGGTGTGATCTTTATGTGATCATGAGCTTTGTAATCTAGTTGAATTAGTAGATGTTACTCTTCATCTGTTATGCTACTCGAGTGGTTTTGTTATGAGATCTCCGTAAACACTTTGATCACGGTGTAAAGGTGACAGTGTGTGCACCGTGTGGTTTAGCATGATATTTATATCTTGTGTTGGATGACCCTATGAAATTGTGGTGTTTGTCTAGTACCTTCCAGGGTGCTCATAGTGATAGCGTGGGGTTAACTAGACATGGGAATGCAACTTTAAGGAGTGCTTTTTGCAGCCCTATGCAATGAATTGGTGTTTGTTATTCAACCGGAGAGTGGTTCGGAGTAGTGTAGTGAAGAGATATATTTATGCATTCAATTATGTTATCATTATTGAGAGTGTCCACTAGTGAAAGTAGGATCACTAGGCCTTGTTTCTAAGCATCGAAACACCGTTTACATTCAGTTCTGCTACATGTTTGCTCGCTGCCATTTTATTTCAGATTGCTATTGTCACTTATAATCATCCATATCACTTGTATTTTACTCTCTCTTCGCCGAACTAGTGCACCTATACAACTGACAATTGTATTAGGTGTGTTGGGGACACAAGAGACTTATTGTATCGTAATTGCAGGGTTTCTTGAGAGGGTTACCTTTGACCTCTATCTCCCTGAGTTCGATAAACCCTGAGTGATCCACTTAAGGGAAACTTGTTGTTGTTCTACAAACCTCTGCACTTGGAGGCCCAACACTGTCTACAAGAATAGAAGTGTGCGTAGACATCACCCCCCGAGGTCTGTGATACGCCCATTTTGCATCACTATTTTATATCATAATTTGTTGTTATTCATCGATATATTTCATGTTATGATGCATCCCTTATGTTATTTTTATCTTATTTTGCATGTTTCATAATTTTTGGAGAATAAACACCGGGACCAGAAATCTGATGGAAAAAACATCGTCGAGATACCATATTTCAGAAGATCACAAGAAGAAGAGGGACACCGGGGGTGTCTTAGAAGTTCAGAGGAGGAGTCCATTCAGAAGGGGAGCCAGAGGGGGGCCACCCGGGCCCACACCATGAGGTGGTGCGCCCCCTCGCCGCGCCACCAGGTGGTGTGGCCACCCTGGCCCACCTTTGGTGGAGGTTTTTCACATACTTGACCCCCAGGGAAACCTAAGCCCCATACCATCGTCGAAGAATTATTCCGCCGCCGCCTCGGGGCGGAAAACGCTGAAGGTCTCGTTGCATAGAAAACAAAAAATTTCCTATGCGAGAGACACCCGAAAGGCCAAGATCTAATTTAGGAGACGAAGTGCAACGGGCAACAAGAGGGTTAAGGAGAACACATACCCTCGAAGACTCAAAGTGGTACGAGATCAAATCTCGTTGTTGGCGTAGTCGTCCTCACACCGATCCCGACAGCGAGAAGATGGGCACCGCAATCCGGCGGTGCATCCGTGATCGGTCACACGTACGGTTGATGACGACCTCCGTTCCCTCGTTCCAGCGGGGCGCGGAAGTAGAGGATCCCTCGAAACTCCAGCAGCACGACGACGTGGTGGTGGTGAAGAATCCCACGGTCAGGGCTTCGCCAAGCCGGAGACCATGAAATGGAGCAGCGAGTGGAGGGAAAGGGAAGTGGCCAAGTGTATGAAGGAGGGAGAGCTCTCACCCTCCTTTTATAGGAGAGGGGGGAGGCACCGCAAGGGGGGTGCGGCCAGCCCATGGGTGTGCCCCCACCTCTTCCCTCATCATGTGAGTGGACACTCCACTCACCTCCACTCACTTTCCCATAATTTCCCACTTGGAAAATCCAAAGGTTTTCTTTTAATAAATAAATAAAACCTTTTTATTTCTTTATTTCAGCATTTGTTAATTCTATTAACAAACATTTGCATATAGCACCTCGAATCATTTGTTAATTCTATTAACAACCATTCGACGAAAAACCCCTTGAACTATTTCAATTTTCCCCGAAACAATTTTGGTGCTGCCCAAAATATTCTTCGATATTCCGTATCCTCTCAAACGCGTCATCGAACCTTAAGTGTGTCACCCTACGGTTCGCGAATAAGATAGACATGATCGAGACTCCTCTACGATCAATAATCAACAGCGGGATCTGGAGATCCGTGATGACTCCTATATATTCAACGATGACTCTCGTGATCGTGTGAACCAACAACGCCGTGAACTATTCCCTTTGTCTCGCGATATTTTACTTGTCCAAGATTCGATCATTGGTATCAACCATACCTTGTTCAATCTCTTTACCGACAAGTACTCTTTTCTCGTTCCCGTGATATAACATCCTTTGTGATCATATCACGTGCTTGCAAGCGGTTTCGATGTGTTATCACCGAGAGGGCCCAGAGTACATCTCTCCGTCATTTGGATGGACAAATTCCACTCTTGATCCATGATCCTCAACTAATACTTTCCGAATACTTAACGACACCTTTATAGTCACCCTGTTACGGTGTGAAGTTTGATGCCATCAAAGCACTCTTCCGGTATCAGCGATTGACATGATCTCATGGTCTAAGGAATAAGTTACTTCGTATGTTTGATATAACAATGTAAACTAAATGACTTGATCGCATTGCTATATTCTCTTTGGGTATATGTTCATCACATCATTCTTCTAATGACATGACCCCGTTATTAATAACATCCAATGTTCATGATCAGGAAACCTTGATCATCTATTAATCAACGAGCTAGTTAAAAGAGAGGCTTTACTAGGAACCATTGTTTGTTTATTAAGCACACATGTATCAACGTTTCCGGTTAATACAATTCTAGCATGAGAAATAAACATTCATCATAAACAAGGAATAGGATAATAACCATTTTATTATTGCCTCTCGGGCATATTCCCTTCAGTCTCCCACTTGCACTAGAGTCAATAATCTAGTCTGTAAGCACTTTAACACATATGGCGTACCAGTGTTATTACCATGCTTCGCATGCGGTAAACATCATCAAAAAGATCTGAACTGTTCAGGTCCTATTGTATTTGCATGTTCTTTGCGTCTACACGCATCACTCATTCTCTAATGAGATGGCTTTGTATATATATGGTCAATTGGTGAAAACTTAATTCCTCAGCTTAAACTGATGTCACTAACATTGTGAAAATGTAGCTTCATAGTGTTAGCATTCTTGGAAACTCACCAAGTTCCGGTGATACCTTAATTCCTCAGCTTAAACTGATGTTACTAACATTGTGAAAATGTAGCTTCATAGTTTCAGCATTCTTGGAAATTCACCAAGTTCAATAAAGAACTCCTTGACACAAAATACGCTTATAATCAGTTGTTAACGCAACTATATACTTTAGCCTTTGTTGTAGTATCTATCACAATATTTTAATTTTGAAACTCTTTCAAATCCAGCATGGAACTTTCTTCCATCCTATTGTGCTACCCTTCATCACATATTTTAATTGAGATAAAATTGCTTGAATAAATGACAAGACTATTAGTGTAACATATTACAACTAATATTTTGTCATTACTACATAGGAAAACATATCCTTAGCATTTCTAAAATGACACAAGGATCTCTCCCACTGTTGTCTAATCATCATATGAATTATCCTGCTATAACATTTTATAGCATAGGACTCATCTTGTTGTGTACATAGCATGGAAACATGACTTAGAAATCTCAATTTCAATGATGCTCATCATGTGTCAAAACACATGAATCCTGCTCAATTATTTTCCATGTGACAAGAACTCCTTCTTATCATTTTTATATTGACTTACTTCAATATTTCATCTATGTAATTTTGCTTCAATCATATCAGGCGCTTCAATCCATCTTTTATAGATATCGAAGCCCAATATCTTCTAAGCCTTTCATCAATATGAAATCGAAAATCTTAACCGTGTTAATTTAAAATACATATTTTCCAGTCAACCATATGTCATCTACATAAAGTATTGGAAATATGTCATAGCGCTCCCACTTAATTTCTTGTAACTCTACAAGCATCTTTATCATTCATGATGGAATCAAACTCTTTTGATAACTTCATTAAACTAAAGATTTCAACTTCGCTATGCTCACTTAAACCATTGAAGTGTGCATACCTTTATAGCAACCTTTTTAATTTTACAAAACTCTCAGACTGTGTCAAGTACACATCCTTGATCAAACTTCCTCGAGAGGAGAGTTGGTTTTGTTATTCAACTGCCATTTCATAATATGTAACTTTTTGCTAGAACTATCTGCAAAGACTAAAGCATCACTACGAAAGATCGAAATCTTGTAGTAGTCAACTCTTTGAACTTCGTCGAAAACAACTTTTCGATAAGTATCCATGTCTTTGTCGCTATATAGACCCTTTTGCTATCGTTAGGCATCATGCCTATTGAAAGGACTACCAAGTCACATAGTTGATATTCATACAAGGATACTATGGCGGATATAATGACTCATAGTCAATTTTACGAAGTCAGGGCCCATCATTTGCTTCCTTTATAAGGTCCATGCCCTTTTGTTGTCAAAACAACACTTTACACTTAAACCACAAGTTGTTCTAAGTACAAAGTTTTTGGACTTTTCTGGTACAGTTCGCAAACTCATTTGAAGTATCTACAACATTTGTAGTGTCTTCTACTTAGTCAAAATAGTAAACCCCGGAACAACTTCCAGTGCTGCGCTACTCTTGACATGATAACAAAGATTCTCTAATCTCGTTGAGTTTGTAATGTGCTCCCGCTCACTTGTTTCGCAAGAACTACTTTCTCGAGAAATCAACCCTTTCTGACAAACAACATTAGTCTTTTGGTTCGGTGATAGGAGAAATACCCAATGTTTTATTTGGGATAACCTTATAAACATATATTTATCCTATTTTGGTTGTAAACATTTTACACATGCTATGCATACCAAAACTTAAGAAAAGTGACAATTCGGGTCACTACCCAAACCATATCTTATATGTTGTCAATTTCAACGGATCATGATGGTGCTCTTTTCAGTGTAAAAGCGGTTGTCCTTAATGTATAAACTACAAAATTATAATGGCAATTTTATTAATATTACCATGTCAAACAGGGTTTGATTTTGTCTTTTGAATACTCCAATCTAATGTGGGGTATTCGAGAAGTATAAGTTGTAGAACAATTCTGCAACTTCTCAGATGTTTTGCTAAACTTGTAACTCAAACTTTATCCTTTATGATCCAATCATAAATACTTGATTATCTTGTCACATTGATTTTAACTTCATATTAACAACCATTTGAACAAATTCAAAATGTCAAACTCCGTTCCCTTTAAATAGATATACTCACATATCTACTTAAGTCATCGACAGAATTTTATGAAGGAAAAATTAATCCACCATACATGACTACACTTGATGGACTATATACATCAATATGTATAATATCCACTAAATTAGTCGTCCATTCTACTTTAGCCTATGAACGGAATTCTAGTCATCTTTTGGAAGAGGTCTCACAAGCGTCAATTTATTCAAAATAAAATGACTCCGGAAGTCCATCAATATGGAATTCCTTCATGTTTTCCTTTCCAATATGAACTAAAATGGTGGTGTCACAATTTAAGTGAAAATCTTTTACGTCTTGCAACGTTTAGCATTCAGTCTTATAGATGTTTACTTTACCAACATGATTTATATTAACATATCCATCAATTATGGAATATGGTCATCGTTTGAACAATCTCATTTGTTCTCACAAAAGACTAGAACAAAATAACAACTTATTAAGTTCTTAAAATAAATCTTGAATGTTTGGTTCGATACGACAATGAACACAATAACACTTTATTTATGTTCTTGTCATAATCGATTCCACATCTATTACTAGTCCCTTTTAGGCTCTTGTATTTCTTGCATTGCGTTGCTTTGTATGACAACTCACACCAACCAATGTGGTATCAAAATACCCAAAAATAGTTTGTTAACTAGTAATACATCTATAACTTGTATATCAAGTATATACTCCTGAGCTGGACTTTTCCAGTCATCTTCTTTTTCTGCCATATATCTTTTTGGAATTCTATTTTCAATATTCCCTTTCCTTTATAGAAGAATCATTCAACATCAAACAATGCTAGTCTTACTAGCTCATTTTCTTTGGCGTGTTAGTCATATACTATCACCCATTGAGTCATACTTTGAGTTTGATTGTTCTACTAATATCACCATATTAATAGCATTCTTCTAGATTCCACTTTTAGCAATTTCCAAGTAAGGTAAACGACTTTACACATACTTTTAATCCATCCCATCATAAAAAATTTATGATTAAGCTACTATAGCTCGAAGGAAGGAATTTAGAGGATAATTTTCAGCGTCCAATTTCTTGGAATATTCAAACGCCTAGCGTCTTCAATCATTGCATATATTCAGATAATATAAGAAAACATTGTCACGCTAAATTTGCATATATTCAGATAATATAAGCAAACATTGTCACGCTAAATTATACTCAGTCATGTTGCTACAAATAAGTTTCTAGATATCAATATATCTTTCACTTGATTGTTTCTGAAAACAATTCTTTCCGGTTCCTAAATCACTTTGATCAACAGAACATTCTTTTGAAGATAAAGTAATACGGAAGCAACCATGACTCTGGATTCTAAGTAGGAATTATTTGTTCTCTAGATTAATCAATCATTAACCATATGGAGCAAGGTAGGAAATACCAAAAATCTACAATAGGACTCAATTTTAAATTTCACTAATACGGTACCAATCTTAAATGGTATTTACCAGATCATAACAGTTATATCTCAATTAACAATCTAAGTGTAAGGTAGTTATGTGGATGCCAATGAATACTACAATTTGTGCAAATTCACTTTGATTTGTTGTTCATGATAAATAAGTTCAAGTTAATTCAAAAATTAAACCATGAACTCCCACTAAAAAACAACATCCCTCTTAGTCATCTTTAGTGATTACACGAACCAAATTCACTACACCAAAACCGATCATCATGTGAGATGATGTAGTTTCAAAGGCGAACATCGACATGTTCATCATATCATCCATATGACTCATGCTTTACCTTTCGGTTACGTGTTCCGAGGCCATGTCTATACATGCTAGGCTCGCCAAGTAGAACCGTAGTATTGCGTGTGTTTCAAGGCCATGTCTGTACATGCTAGGCTTGAAAACACCCGCTGTATGCGAACGTTGAGTCTATCACACCCGATCATCACGTGGTGTCTCGAAACGACGAACTTTCTTAACGGTGCATACTTAAGGAAGAACACATTATTATCTTGATATTAAGTGAGAGGGATCATCTTATAATTCTACCGTCGCTATCTAAGCAAAACAAGATGCATAAAAGGATTAACATCACAAACATCACACGTAAGGATAACGTGATATGATATGGTCCTCCTTGCACTTGATCTCCATCATGTGCATTATGGTATGATCTCAATCATTCCACCGGCGTGGTACCAAGTACCACGGTACCCCAAACTTGATTGTCCATCAATAAGAAGACAACCATATGGATACCTTCCGGTATATCAATAATTTACAAAATAGATCATCTCATAATCAAATTTGTAATATTGACCATATCACATCACATGCCCAGCAAAAATTAGTTAGACGCTTCTAATTTATTTTTGCATATTTTACGTGGCTTAGGGCTTTCGAGGATAGAACCGTTCATACCTACGAACATCAACCACAACGTTGATAAACATATTTTTAGCAACCCTTCGTAGATTAGATCTTAACTATAGTAGGAGAAACGGACACCCCTTAGCCACAAGTGAGACAACTCTCGCGTACATAGTACACGTAAACTTAGTCAGGGGCAGCTTCATCCTACTATGCCACTAAGATCATAAAATACTCAAGGAGGCAATAACATGATCATCAACGCCCACATACACCTATGTGTTCTACCCGTACAAAACATCTACGCATAGATCCGGCTCTGATACCACTGAAGGGTTCGTTGCATAGAAAACAAAAATTTTCCTATGCGAGAGACACCCGAAAGGCCAAGATCTAATCTAGGAGACGAAGTGCAACGGGCAACAAGAGGGTTAAGGAGAACACATACCCTCAAAGACTCAAAGTGGTACGATATCAAATCTCGTTGTTGGCGTAGTCATACTCACACCGATCCCGACAGCGAGAAGATGGGCACCGCAATCCGGCGGTGCATCCGTGATCGGTCACACGTACGGTTGATGACGACCTCCGTTCCCTCGTTCCAGCGGGGCGCGGAAGTAGAGGATCCCTCGGAACTCCAGCAGCACGACGACGTGGTGGTGGTGACGAATCCCACGGTCAGGGCTTCGCCAAGCCGGAGACCATGAAATGGAGCAGCGGGTGGAGGGAAAGGGAAGTGGCCAAGTGTATGAAGGAGGGAGAGCTCTCACCCTCCTTTTATAAGAGAGGGGGGAGGCAGCCCAAGGGGGGTGCGGCCAGCCCATGGGTGTGCCCCCACCTCTTCCCTCGTCATGTGAGTGGACACTCCACTCACCTCCACTCACTTTCCCATAATTTCCCACTTGGAAAATCCAAAGGTTTTCTTTTAATAAATAAATAAAACATTTTTATTTCTTTATTTCAGCATTTGTTAATTCTATTAACAAACTTTTGCATATAGCACCTCGAATCATTTGTTAATTCTATTAACAACCATTCGACGAAAAACCCCTTGAATTGTTTCAATTTTCCCCGAAACAATTTCGGTGCTGCCCAAAATATTCTTCGATATTCCGTATCCTCTCAAACACGTCATCGAACCTTAAGTGTGTCACCCTACGGTTCGCGAATAAGATAGACATGATCGAGACTCCTCTCCGATCAATAATCAACAGCGGGATCTGGAGATCCGTGATGACTCCTATATATTCAACGATGACTCTCGTGATCGTGTGAACCAACAACTAGGGCTGGAATTCGAGTCGAGCCGAGTCGACTCGGCTCGGCTCGCTCAAGCTCGGTCAACTGACGAGTCGAGCTCGGCTCGACTCGTTCAACAAACGAGTTCAAAATCAAAACTCGGCTCGGCTCGGTGAACTCGCGAGTAGCTCGCGAGCTACTCGTTTAACTTATCTAATTTTATAAAACTATAAAAAGTCAACATTATATAATGTATATATAATTATTTTTGATTATTTAGGCCGTGTATAATAAAATCATCACAATAATCAGTGAAAATATGTCACCATCAAACAATTTGTAGTAAACAAACTACAATAATCAGTAAAATATGTTCAAATAAACAAGAATATCATTAAAAACTATTTTGACCGAGTTAAACGAGCTAAACGAGTACTCGGTAAACTCGGCTCGTTTAGCTTGAACTCGTTTACCGCCGAAAACGAAAACTCGACTCGGCTCGTTGGACAACGAGTTCGAGCCGAGCCGAGTCAAGTTGCGAGCTACTCGTTTAACTCGCGAGTTCCGAGTTTTAATTCCAGCCCTACCAACAACGCCGTGAACTATTCCCTTTGTCTCGCGATATTTTACTTGTCCGAGATTCGATCATTGGTATCAACCATACCTTGCTCAATCTCGTTACCGACAAGTACTATTTTCTCGTTCCCGTGATTTAACATCCTTTGTGATCATATCACGTGCTTGCAAGCGGTTTCGATGTGTTATCACCGAGAGGGCCCAGAGTATATCTCTCCGTCATTTGGATGGACAAATTCCACTCTTGATCCATGATCCTCAACTAATACTTTCCGAATACTTAACGACACCTTTATAGTCACCCTGTTACGGTGTGACGTTTGATGCCATCAAAGCACTCTTCCGGTATCAGCGATTGACATGATCTCATGGTCTAAGGAATAAGTTACTTCGTATGTTTGATATAACAATGTAAACTAAATGACTTGATCGCATTGCTATATTCTCTTTGGGTATATGTTCATCACATCATTCTTCTAATGACATGACCCCGTTATTAATAACATCCAATGTTCATGATCAGGAAACCTTGATCATCTATTAATCAACGAGCTAGTTAAAAGAGAGGCTTTACGAGGAACCATTGTTTGTTTATTAAGCACACATGTATCAACGTTTCCGGTTAATACAATTCTAGCATGAGAAATAAACATTCATCATAAAAAAGGAATAAGATAATAACCATTTTATTATTGCCTCTCGGGCATATTCCGTTCAAACGCCCAAGAGAGAAAAGCTCTTTGGCGGGGAGAAATCTGCCGGGGAAATTCCTCTCCGGAGAGGGGAAATCGCCGCCATCATCACCGTCATCACTCCGGGCATCATCAATATCGTCATCATCATCACCACCATCATCAGCACCATCACCCTCATCATCCATCGTCATCTTGTTGTAACAATTAGGGGCCTCTATCGTTGTTTTACGTTAGATCTCTCTCCCGGTGTGGATTACTTGTTAGTAGTTGATGCTTGTGAGATTTATCGGTGTTTGCACTTTATGACCAGAATGTTATCATCCATTATATCACCTCTGATTATGATCCATATGATGTCTTGTGAGTAGTTCGTGTTGTTCTTGAGGACATGGGAGAAGTCAAGTTGTTAGTAGTGAAGTAATGTTGAGTAATATTTGATGGTTTGATATTTAAGTTGTGGTGTTATTCTTCTAGTGGTGTCATGTGAACGTCGACTACATGATACTTCACCATTTGTGGGCCTAGGGGAATGCATCGTGTATTTGGCTACTAATTGTGGGGTTGCCGGAGTGATAGAAACCTAAACCCGCGTTAGGAAACCATTACACGAGGGAGCGTAGGATCCCGGAGTTTAAAGTTGTGGTTAGATTGATTTCTTAATTACTTTCTTGTAGTTGCGGATGCTTGCAAGGGGTATCATCACAAGTATGTATTAGTCTTGGATGGGACGGTACATTAGCATAGGTTCACCCACACAACACTTATCAAAACATAGAGATTATTCAGCGGCATGGAACAAAAGCACTTGACAGAAACCTCCCGTGTGTCCTCGAGAACGTTTGTTAATCATAAGTACACCCACCAGCTTGTCCTTTGCTGAAGAAAGGATTGGGCCACTTACTGCAATTATTATTACTGTATTTTATTTACTCGCACTTTATTTATCTGCAATATCAAAAACCCCTACAGATTTATCTTTCAGTATTTACAGTTATTCCTTCATCGAAACTTCTTGTCAACACCTTCTGCTCCTCGTTGGGTTCGACACTCTTATTTATCGAAAGTACTACGATACAACCCCTATACTTGTGGGTCATCAAGACTATTTTGTGGCGCTATTGCCAGGGAGTGAAGCGCTATTGGGAAGTGGAATTGATAAAGGAAGCTTTTATTGTAAGTGTTGTTTTTATTACTGTCTACTGCTTTATTACACTATGTTTGGATATCCTTTTGAGTCCTTATTTGCGGGCACTGCTGCCTCTGCTAGGGTAGTAAGTGACCCACCGCCTGTAACATCCTAGTGTTTGGGAGGTTATAAGGATCTAAATATAATATGTGCATTTGCAAAGCATGCATCTAAAAGTATAAGAAATTTTGGCGCGAAAGTTTAAACGAATCAAAGTGGCCAAAGTTTCACTTGACATGATGAAATAGGTCTAGTTCATCTAGTCAAGAGTACATTTGGAGTGATCTTTATAACATGTATGTTAAGAAACCAAATCACCTGATAAGATAAACCATAGTTGGTTATGACCAACACTAACTCTCAACAAGCCTAACCACAAGTCTATAAGTGACTTGGGATAATTCACTAGGTATCTAGAACTCAAAGAGGGGTAAGTATATAAATCACATAACTAATGATCACACTTCCAGAAATGAGTAACACACAATTGAACCATCTCAACAACAGAGATGTTATCTCCGATAAAATAACAACTCTTTAAGTAATCAATCCTTCACACATCATCTTTAGAAATTATCTCATAACTACTAAGTGCACCTTCACAATCAAATAACAAACCCACAAGTCTTAACTCAAAACCCACCAGTGGGAAATGATATAATAATTTTATTAACATATTTATAGAATATGTACATACCTCATCAACCATAAAATAAGTATCTAAAAGAAGAAATAAATATTCCTAAACTACTATTAAACCTTGATCATCACATATGATATTTCCAAACCTCTATGTCTGCATTATGTTTACAAAATAAGAATATAAAGTAAAATCATGACACCTTAGAAACCAACTAACAACTATGACATAAGTCATTAAACTCAATAACTTTCACATGCTCATTGTTTCAATCATCTTATACAAGTGAGCATATGAAACCTCAACACATCAATGAACCATTTGATCAACTTATTATCTTAAGTCCTCATTCCACAAATACTCCACATCTATATCCAAATTAACATCTAGTAACTAATATATCGCTGGAAACAACTAACGAATAACAACAAGTTATAACTTCTATTAGAGGAATTGAATTGAAAGCTAAGTAAAACCAATCATGTATGAGACAAGTACATATCTTTTGGGAAATAAAATAAGAAGTATATGGAAGGATAATAAAAGCATGAACTAACTTTTAATCAAGATATTGTTATGTTTTCTAGACAATTCTATCTTGTTTCCAATCTTCTTAAAGCCATTCTACAAGAGAAACACCCACGAGAAAAGGAGCAATTACCACAAGAAGATCTCCAAGAAGATTATTTATAATGTTCTAGAAGTTCTACTCTAATCTGCTATAGGAGTACTTGGAAACTCTTATATCCTGATTTGATCTTATTAACTCCTCATGAAATAGTGTGATATTCCAGTTAGTGTTATAGGGAAGTAGTTTGGTAACAAGTTGTATACCTTGTTAACAAAACACTTCTGTATACTCAAACAATTGAGTGTCATATACAAACAAACAAACAGAAGATTGAATTACATGGTACATCTCAGCCTAATGTATATGAGTACTAATTTGGAGGCAAGATTAGCTACCTTGTTAACAAATACTTATTATATGCATAGGGAAAATGGATGTCATAAACTACATCTACATTCCTTTTGCAATCAATCAAAAGAAAGAATAACGCTAAGGAAACAAGAAACCACATTATAATCATCTAAGTAAAATCTTAGCTTGGAGTAATTGGTTATCTTCACCACAAAAGTGAGAAAGTGAAGGTGGAATCCAAGAGCTGATTTTACTTGCTATTGAACAAGGCAACATCTGAAGACAAGTGGCAACCATAGACAAGAACATCAGGCAACAGAAGACCACAAGAATCAATACTGTGTCAGTAGGGGATCATAAGAGATCCTTCAGTGAAACATTAGGTAATGTTAGATACCTATAATCTCCATTCATTGTCAAGTTCATCAAAGATGAGGAAACATATAATAAATCTCCTAAATGGAAACAAGTATCCTGTACGAAATAATAACAAGCCCTAGCATCCCCATGTGTGTGAATGTGGAGGTTAATGGTAACAAGCTTAATAGCTTGTTTTTCATATCCTTCTCATCCATAAAACAAATGGTTAATAACAAGAATACATCCATACACCAACATGTAAATGATTACATGTTCTGAAAACACCACTGAATAATATCCATACTTATAAACAATGTTGGAAAACAAACATATAGTCTCTGGGTATTAGAAATCAATGTGAGCCTAAGCCACTCATGTTTTCCAAATAATCAGGTACTAAAAATAACAAACATGGCTTACACGCACCCAAGTAAAATGTCAACCAAAATTAGTAAGAGTTTCATTCGTGAGAATAACAAAGTTGCATAAAAGAAAAACAAGTTTCTTCACTATCAAAATCATTTGGTTTGAAAAGGGATAAAAATATCGTATTGAGTGATATCATGAAAGTGCATAGAAACATTACTAAGTAGTTTTACCAAATGATTTTCCAAAACACTAATAACTAAAATTATTCACCATTATTGAAATAACATGATTGTTATGTCATATTCATATGATAGCATGTATGAAAGAAGACTAAAATTCAATTGAAGTTGAAATGGAGTGAAAATAACAAAAAACCCTCAATGGAGCAACCTAAGTATAAAATTTAAATCTTGCTCAAAATTGAAAAAGGAAAACATGGTGAGCTTGGAAATTTGATGAGGAATTCAAAACTGATTTTTATAATTTTTAGGTTTACAAATAATCCTTGGAAACAAGGGTTTCCTTAAGTTTTCATTAACAGAAGAACCCCTCCGCAATTTGTAAAACAGTCCACGGGGTTTTCCCTAAAAGATTATTTCATCTTCTTCCTCGCGCCAGGATGCAGATAACTCGTCGCGCTGTCCAGGCCGATTCGCCACCTCCTGCTTGTCGCCGACTCGCGAGGATAAGAGCAGGGGAAGACGTCCCCATATGCTCCACTCTCGCGCAATTTCCCTCTCTCTCTCATTGCCTCTATACCAAATAAACCGAAACCCTAGCTATTCCGGCCGCGGCTCGTCGCCGACGTTGTGCTCGCTCCCGAGCCTTCCCGAGACCACCTATGAGATCCCCGTAGTCCTCTTAGTCGACTCGAGCTCGCTCAAAGGTGGAGATGACTCCGGCGCGAAGAATCGGACTTTCTTCTGTATCTCCGGCCGCCGTCCTCCGCGGTCAAATCCAGCTGATTCCGGCATCGCAACGCCTCCCCGACACCTCCATCCAGCTCGTGGTGAGCAACTGGTGCTCGGGCACCCTCTCGATTTTCCCTTGCTTCCTATTCCGCCATAGCGCCCACAACCGCCGCCACTCGCCGCCGTTCGTGCTCGCCGGAAACGCTCCGGTTATCGTTTGGAAACGGCGCTGCCACCCCTAGTCTCCGCTTTGCGTACTCTCCTCATTGGGACCAACCAATTGGTCCAATTCGCGACGAATCGCGAGATTGCGATTGAACAGGGAGGATTTTCCTCCTGTGATGATGTCGCCCTGACGTCACCATGACGTCAGGAGACCTTTTCTTTTTCTTTTATTTTTAATTAAAATTGAAACTGATAGGTGGCCCCCACCTGTCAATTTAAATATTGGCAGAAAATAAATAAAACTTATTAATTCAATAACTATTGAAATAATTATCATAAAAATATGGAAATGTTTAGAAAAATATAATCCAAATGATTATAAACTTTTTAAGAATGTTTGATAAAGTTTAAAATTAAACATTTTCTTTAATTAAATTAAATCATTTAAAATTGAGGAAAATAATAAATAATTCATAAAATCAGTAAAATACAAGTTATGTACCAAAATGCTCCAAACGACTAATGCAACTCATTTATGATGTTTTCAAAATCATTTGACCAAGTTTTCATGTGTGCAATATTTTGCCTAGCCATTTAATACGTTTAAAATTAATAAATTAATAACTTATTCAAATATTTTCAGAATACTTCAAATGATATACCAAATTAAAGAGAAAATTATTTTCAACTCAAATATGTAAAACACAAAACATTTTGTTTTAATTATAAACATGTTTCTAAAGGTATAATGGAATTCTATAATATTCTATTATAACCAGAAATAACTACCACATCATTATTTTCCTTACTAATAAAACCCTCATGTTTTCACAACTAATAAACCTATCATCACAAGTCATTAGCAAATATTTTGATGATAGAATTAGTTGTATTAGTTCATAAATTCAACTCTTTGTCATAAATTCTACACCTTTGAACATAAAATAAAATGTGTCTGTTATCTTTTTAATAGTTGTTTTCCATGTGTTGTTGTTTTGTTATCTAACCAAGTAATAAACACTTATACCTAAACATGATAAAAATTGTTTGTTAAGTAAAAGTGAAACACATGTAAATCTAAAAGAAGTAATAATAACATCACCATAAGTAATAAAACAACTCACCTAAAACCTGTGTGATTAAGTTATCATATCAAACGTAGCTCACACTTGTAAGCTGGGGTATTTTCCAGGGTATTTCGTGATGCATCTCATTACTATGCATGTATCATCTTGCCAATGTTTTTTGTAGTCCTTAGCAGGACTACTTTGCTATATTTCAAATGTCGGGATTTTCTACGCGACCTCAAACCCCGAAGACATGGATTATTGTTGTCATTATTTCAATCTCAGGCAAGTTCATCGTTTGCTCATATCCTTTGCAGTATTTCAAAACAAACTATTTGCAAAAACCCTATCGTATTACCACCTATGCTCAAAAGAATGCATGATCCTATTTTTATAATAATATGACTAATTGAATGACTACCCGAGTGGTAGTGTTCTGTTTGGTGGGCGGATGGAACCATGGTAAGATGAATAGGTCAAAGGAAGGTTCCATCTGCATGGGAAAGTATTACCTAGGATTAATCACAACTTCCGTCAGGATTCTTGCACCGTACACTACTAGGAAAAGGCCTTTCTGTGGCGCACCAAAATGGGATTCTGTGGCGCACCTAGGGGCCAGAGGGGTGCGCCACAGAATTCACGCCACAGAATTTTTTTCTGTGGCGCACCGAGGCCGTGCGCCACAGAAATGTCAATTCTGTGGCGCACCTCAGCCGTGCGCCACAGAAATTTGCAATTCTGTGGCGCACCAAGGGGGGGTGCGCCACAGAATTTTTTTTTGAATTTCAAAAAAAAAAGGCGGCCAGATCTGGCCGCGGGAAATTTTCGAAATTTCGAAATTTCGCCGGATTTCGTCGGATGCTCGCCGGAGTTGGTCGGTGGAGGATGGGGGTCACCGGAGTTGGTGGCGAGGAGAAGGAGAAGCTCGCCGGAGGTGGTGGTGGTGGTGGTGGTGGAGGAGGAGGAGGAGGAGGAGGAGGAGGAGGAGTAGGAGGAGGAGGAGGAGGAGGAGAGGTGGTGGTGGAGGAGGAGGAGGAGGAGCTCGCCGGAGGTGGTGGTGGTGGTGGAGGAGGAGGAGGAGGAGGAGCTCGCCGGAGGTGGTGGAGGAGGAGGAGGAGGGTGGTGGTGGTGGTGGAGGAGGAGGGGTGGTGGTGGTGGTGGTGGAGGAGGAGGAGGAGGAGGAGGAGAGGTGGTGGTGGTGGTGGTGGTGGTGGTGGTGGTGGTGGTGGTGGTGGTGGTGATGGAGGAGGAGAGGAGAGGAGAGGAGAGATAGAAGATGAGAAGTGGAGGAGAAGTGGAGGAGAGAAGTGAAGAAGTGGAGGGGAGAGGGAAGAAGAGGACGAAATTTCGAATTCTGCCTCAAAATTCTGTGGCGCACCCCCCCCTTGGTGCGCCACAGAATTTTTTTTTTATTTTTTTTTTATTTTCTAGTCAAAATCTTAAAATGGCCGTAACTTTTGTTCCTTTTGGAATTTGGCGATTCTAAAAAAAGCTCACAGGTTGGGTTCCTTTTTCTCTCTAGTTTTTTTTAATATCTTGATCATTTTTTTTCGACATCGTATGCAAAAGTTATGGCCATTTTACTTTTTTTATAAAACTTTTGCTCAGAAAGTCGAAATTCATATTTCAAAATATGATTAAAAAGTAGACATTAAACTCTCCGTGCATCTATAAGGGATTTATTTTTTGATGCTTTTTAGACCTCCAACTCTTCCGTCAAAAACTAGAAAAGGCGTTCCCGGGGGGGGGGGGGGTGGAGTTGGTGCGTGAGGGCATAATTCTTTCGGATGGGAATTCTGTGGCGCACCTGGCAGTGGTGCGCCACAGAAATGTCATATTTCTGTGGCGCACTAACTACCATGCGCCACAGAAAGGGAGTGTGACAATCATTGGTGTGGCCCCCAGCTAATTTCTGTGGCGCACCCCCATCCCGTGCGCCACAGAATTCCTCTTTTCTGTGGCGCACCACGGTCCCGTGCGCCACAGAATGTCTCTTTTCTGTGGCGCATGCCCACCCGTGCGCCACAGAAATATATTTCTGTGGCGCACCAAGAAGCCATGCGCCACAGAATCTGTTCCATAGAAAGGCACTTCTCTACTAGTGGTAAATTCGCGTTAACCATGGGTCTTGTATGGGGCGAGTAAGTCAGTTGTGATCTTCTCTCGTTCGCATGTAAACGGGCTGCCAGAGACATTCGTTGTAGGTCTTGGAGGACTACATGCACATGGGTAGGATCCTGTCGCACCCTGATTTCTAGGGGATACTCACCGTACGAACAGGATAGCAGATGCTTGGATTATGGGGCATAACTGCTCCCACGTCCCAGCTTCCTGGTAGGCCTGCGCTTATGCGCGACAACACAAGCCCTGCTATTCCATCGTCGATGTAAACTATCCACTAGAGATCAAAGGCACTTCCGTCGACGTACTTCAAACCATACACACATGGTACGTCAACGGCGTTTAACAAGTGATATCACAACAGATCTCTACGACACAAAAGATTGAAATAAACTGCAAATGGCTCTCATTAGAGCAGAGATAGCAAATACAATCATTCAGAGGGCACATGCCCCAACAATACATCGTTACCATACAGCGGAAGCATTCAACATGTCTGAGTACAGACAAGAACCAAATAGGCCTAAGAGGCCGGAAACAAACAGACGGAGCCCATCCACGAAGTCTCGGATCCTGCCCGGGTCCGCTATCTACTCGTCAGCAGTCTCGTCACGCTCCACGTAGTTGCCACCATGTAGATCCTCGGAAACGTAGGTCTGCGGAAACCACAGCCCCAAAGGGGTCAGTACATAAACGTACTGGCAAGCAAGACTCACAGTTCACCAAAGTGTAACCCGTCAACACCAAGCACAGATGCCTTGGGTTCAACGGAAGAGAGGGGATATAAAAGATGCTGCAACTGGCTGCGCTAACCAACTACAGAGATTCTACCACTTCCGGCTAACAGAAAGGAGATAAGATCGAGGATTGTAACCAACTGAAAGATAACTTCAAGCAAACCCATCCTGGATCTCGCCCCTTATCCAAAGAAGCAATCCGAGGATAACTCACACAGTTGAGTTAATGATGGTTCAGATTATTGTGTCAATAAGCCTATTACTAGTCAAGTTATTAATCATGGGGTGTAACATGTTTGATAATTATGTTTAAGTTGTCCTGAGTACTTGTTAGCCAGTACTTTCACCAAGTAATCCATAACCGCGGAAAACACGGCTTCTCGAGAAGATTATCCCTGCAGGGTTGCACCAATTTGGCCGTACACTCATGAATAACCCGCCAGATGGAAAGGCCCTTCCACCAAGCGGGGTACTCAACACAACCAACCATTCTTCGCATCAAGCCCAAAGCACCTTGGGCGCACGGCTAATCAAGCCCAGAAGAAAATGGACCATCATAGCACTCTAAGACCGTGTCCCCCTATATGCCGACTACGAAAGTTCCACCCTGCGCTGGGCTCGCAAAAACATGCATGCGGCAAATGGAAAACACGAACTAAATGAGGCGATTTGGACGAGATGCGAATCAGGTCAAGTTGAGAGGGGCGCCCATACTCGCTTCCCAAATGCGGGTAGTGCGCTCATCATGGATCAGTAGACAAGACCCTTTTCCTATTAGGGTCGACACTAGCAGGCTCCAAAACCTCTCATGGGCCTCCTGCCGGTGCCTTATCATCAAATTTATTATTAATAGTAACATTAGCATGATTGATTGATTAAACATCGAGCCCCCAGAACATAATAGAAATAGTAACAGAAAGTAACGGGTAACAGACTCGAGCAAAACAACCTAAGCATGCTAGTAAGACACTGGCTCAACCCAAGGGTGATAGGAGTGGAGGTGAGGCAATTTCAAGGTTAAGGGGTTCATGTGATGGGTTCGTAACAGAAATAACTACTACTAGGGCTAGCAGAAAAGAACAACGGAAAGTATCGGTAACCAATGTTGAAAGGAACACAGTGGTTCATGTGAGTGATAACTTGCCTGCAAACCCAGTAGCCTGGTACTGAGCTAACTCCTTAGAAGGGGTGTCGTAAGTATCGTCGGTCTCAACGTCGTCGTTTATCCGAGAAGAAGCAAACAAACAATGCAGAAAGATAAACAATCAATAACATGGCATAGTGCACAATCAAATATGATGCATGGCAAGTTAATAGATGCATCAAAATAAACTAATTGATAGGATAACACAATTTAAATGGACACATATGCAATTTTGAGTTGCATATGAAAAGCCCATGGATTTGGTTAGCTTATTTGTTTTCCAACTAAACAACAGGTGCTAGTGGTTTAGTATGATGCATGCAAAAGGAAAACAGCAAAATAACAACATTAGAATCAAATTAGAATAGGGTATAGCAATTTAGAATTTTATTATTAATTTAGGGAAATTTTGGGTGCATTAAGGTGACACACAAGTATTTGTTGTTTTCACCCATTTAAAATGTTCAAAACAAATAACAAAGTTGATATTTGAAAAGGTTATCAAATTTTAGTTGGAATACATGTTTCACATTTTGAAATTGGAATTTGGATTATTTAATTATGAATTAAACAATATTAAACACTTTTTAATTGCATTAACAAGATTTAAATGGTTTAGGCAATTTTAATTATTCAAAACAGAAATCAAAATTTATATTTGAATAGGTTATTCAAAATGGTATGGAAAACATATTTTATTTGACTTATTTGGAAATAGTATGAATTACTTATGAATTATTGCAAATTACATTTGAATTATCCAAATTTGAATTTTTAAATGTATTTTGAAAACTCAAAACAGAACACAAATAAGTTATTTGGAAAGATTATTTGATTTTGAACAGAAAACATATAAAGTTTTTATTTATTGGATTCATAGATTAAAAGTTATGGATTTCTGAAGTGTTATGCTTTATTCTGTTATTTAAAAGAAACAGAAATTAAACAGATTCGCTTTTAATATGTTGTTACCGCACTTGATCTTCACCCCAGCCACTGCCCTGCGGGGCCTAGCCAGTGTGGCGTGTGCGGCAGTGAGGTGGCAGCAGGGGTCACTGATTTGTGGGCCGCGCGCGCGCTGTGGAAGAAAAACGAAAAAATGGGTGCGTCTCCCAGGGATCGAACCAGCGATCTCTAGGGCGCGCGCAAGGAACAGGCCAGCTGCGCTGGCGATCGATTCGTGACAGGAGAAGGGTGCGTGGGAGGATATCTTTGGTACTGAGTTAACTGAATTTTCAACACTGGTTCGCTAACTGAACCTGACGAGGAACTCGATCGGAAAAGCAGACGCGGTGGCTCGATGGTTGACAGCGGCGGTGTGCGGTTGCTGGTGGTGGTGTGGACGGTGCAAGCAGAGAGCGAGGGGAGAGGGCAGGAAGCAGTGGCGATCACCGTGGTTGGTAGTCGAGGAAGCAGCAGCAGACGATCACGGAGGCGTTCGGTGCGGTGGTTGCCGGCGGCGGAAACGGACGGCGGCAGCGATCTGGCCCTCCTCAGGCTCCACCCTGGTGTCGATGATGAAGGTGGAACCGAGGCGTATCCATTCCCGTGGCTAGCGCGCCCTGATAGCCACCGGAGACGGCGAGCGGCGGCGGGTTTCAGAAGGTACAGAGGACGTCTTCAGAGCAGAGAGCTGACAGCGAGCGGTGAGAGGAAAATTTCGGCGGCGGCTGTGGAAGGGAGATGGCGAGAGGGGAGCTAGGGCACCGGAGGTAGGTAGTTTATAGGGGAGAGGGCTTGTACGGCGGCAATCGGAGCGAGGGAGGAGGAATCGTGTGGTGTTCCCTCTGTTCGTACAGAGGTGACATCACTGGAGGTTGAAGACAGCGACAGCTGAAGGGGGTATTGGGCCAAGAAGAGGGAAACGGGCTGGGCTGCTGTGCTCCCTCTCTCTCCTTTGCAATTTTATTTTGTTTTATATTTTTTTTTTGTAGATTGCTTTTGGAAGAAAAAGTTAAGGTTTTAGTTAGTAAAAATTACAGAAAATTTAGTTTAGCCTTGTTATGTAATTAGAAACCATTTTCCAAGAGTAGATTCCAAAATTTTGAGATTTAAAAATGAGGTTTGTATTTGAATCCAAAATTGGGAAATTTTAATATTAATGAACCATTAAGAAAAGAAGCATGTTTATAGGGTAGCCCCTATGAAATAAAAGATTAAAAATAGTTGGTTGAATTGATAATGTGTATAATTTGTTATAACTCAACTTGGGAGCTATTTGGTTTTGGATGGTGTTTGAGTGAATTTTATTATTAAATGGTTATTGCACAATATTATTAGAAATAGGGTGATCCAAAGAATGTAATTGGAAATAAATAACACAACAAGGTTTTGGTTAGTTTTAATTTCAAAGAGGTGCTATTTAGTGATTTGGTTTGAATTTGAAAGCAGTTTGGGAATTAATTGATTAATATGGAAAACAAGGATTGTAATAATAGGGTAAAGGTGATTTGGAAATTATTTGTTTGACTAAAACCCACAATTTCAATAAGTGATCAACAAGGAATAAAATGGAACAATTTGGTTGTTTTAATTTGTTATTTTTATTCCAAAAGTTGTAACAGAACAAGTATGAAAACAAAGCAGTTGAAATTGTTTGATTTTCATTGTGAAAACAAAGAATAACAGATGCAAAACAAAAGGAACAAATGCAGCAACATGATGACATGATGCAATACTTTAATTAAACAGGAAATCAAACATTCTATGGGGTAGTTTTCATACTTGGGATGTTACAAACGCCCCCCCTTGAAGGAATCGCGCCCCGAGATTCCTACTGAGAAAAGAAAAGGTCCGGATACTTCTTGGGAAGATCCTCTTGAGCTGTGACACGTGAAACACATCGTGCACCTTGGATAGACGTCAGGGAATTTGCAAACCACCGGAACATTTCAAGTAAAGGGAGAGGTTGTATGGAGGATTTATAGCTGAATAGAACTTGATTCATTTGGAGAATAGATTATCTGGCTTGAATGGTGGAACAGAGTTATTGACATCAATGCATCACCAAGAATAACATCAATGTCAGAATCAACAACATGAGAGTAACGAGGAATATGTGGCCTCCCATTAGAATTGGATTGAGATTCCGGAGAGTGAACGGTGATTTGATTGCTTAGTGGAACCAGAAATAGGTTTTATGTTGTGGAAAGATTGTTGACACAAAGGAAAGTGATGCTCCGGTATCAAATAACACTTTAACTGGATAAGAGTTTACGAGGAATTTTTGATTAGACGCCGGTAGAAGAATTGAATTGGAAAACAACAACAAGATTTCAACGGACGAAAAGGATGTTGAGAAGAACAGGATAACAACATCGGGGAAAACGAGAACAAAACTCCTGAGGTACTACGGAAACCCCATCCGGGCTTCTAAAGGATCAATATCTACTGCTTAAGGAATAGAGGATCTGCTTCCGGGGCTTACACGCCTCCGTTCTCAATCATGAGTAGGCAACATGATAAATCACGTCACAACCACCTCCATTCCTATGGTCTAGTAGATATAACCATCCTAAAGAAACCAGAATTCGTGAAATCCTAAATTGAAAGTTTAGATGAGAAGGGAGAAATCAACGTTGCACTTCCTTACCAGAAAAGGGAGGGAGGGTGGGGAAAGAAGAAAAAGAACAGAATTCCTACTCTCACGTTTCATTTTTCCTATATAGCTACAAAATAGTTTCTAGACTCAACTGCGACCAGTAAAAAGGGATCCTACAGGCAGACAGGCTCTGATACCATTTGTCGCACCCTGATTTCTAGGGGATACTCACCGTACGAACAGGATAGCAGATGCTTGGATTATGGGGCATAACTGCTCCCACGTCCCAGCTTCCTGGTAGGCCTGCGCTTATGCGCGACAACACAAGCCCTGCTATTCCATCGTCGATGTAAACTATCCACTAGAGATCAAAGGCACTTCCGTCGACGTACTTCAAACCATACACACATGGTACGTCAACGGCGTTTAACAAGTGATATCACAACAGATCTCTACGACACAAAAGATTGAAATAAACTGCAAATGGCTCTCATTAGAGCAGAGATAGCAAATACAATCATTCAGAGGGCACATGCCCCAACAATACATCGTTACCATACAGCGGAAGCATTCAACATGTCTGAGTACAGACAAGAACCAAATAGGCCTAAGAGGCCGGAAACAAACAGACGGAGCCCATCCACGAAGTCTCGGATCCTGCCCGGGTCCGCTATCTACTCGTCAGCAGTCTCGTCACGCTCCACGTAGTTGCCACCATGTAGATCCTCGGAAACGTAGGTCTGCGGAAACCACAGCCCCAAAGGGGTCAGTACATAAACGTACTGGCAAGCAAGACTCACAGTTCACCAAAGTGTAACCCGTCAACACCAAGCACAGATGCCTTGGGTTCAACGGAAGAGAGGGGATATAAAAGATGCTGCAACTGGCTGCGCTAACCAACTACAGAGATTCTACCACTTCCGGCTAACAGAAAGGAGATAAGATCGAGGATTGTAACCAACTGAAAGATAACTTCAAGCAAACCCATCCTGGATCTCGCCCCTTATCCAAAGAAGCAATCCGAGGATAACTCACACAGTTGAGTTAATGATGGTTCAGATTATTGTGTCAATAAGCCTATTACTAGTCAAGTTATTAATCATGGGGTGTAACATGTTTGATAATTATGTTTAAGTTGTCCTGAGTACTTGTTAGCCAGTACTTTCACCAAGTAATCCATAACCGCGGAAAACACGGCTTCTCGAGAAGATTATCCCTGCAGGGTTGCACCAATTTGGCCGTACACTCATGAATAACCCGCCAGATGGAAAGGCCCTTCCACCAAGCGGGGTACTCAACACAACCAACCATTCTTCGCATCAAGCCCAAAGCACCTTGGGCGCACGGCTAATCAAGCCCAGAAGAAAATGGACCATCATAGCACTCTAAGACCGTGTCCCCCTATATGCCGACTACGAAAGTTCCACCCTGCGCTGGGCTCGCAAAAACATGCATGCGGCAAATGGAAAACACGAACTAAATGAGGCGATTTGGACGAGATGCGAATCAGGTCAAGTTGAGAGGGGCGCCCATACTCGCTTCCCAAATGCGGGTAGTGCGCTCATCATGGATCAGTAGACAAGACCCTTTTCCTATTAGGGTCGACACTAGCAGGCTCCAAAACCTCTCATGGGCCTCCTGCCGGTGCCTTATCATCAAATTTATTATTAATAGTAACATTAGCATGATTGATTGATTAAACATCGAGCCCCCAGAACATAATAGAAATAGTAACAGAAAGTAACGGGTAACAGACTCGAGCAAAACAACCTAAGCATGCTAGTAAGACACTGGCTCAACCCAAGGGTGATAGGAGTGGAGGTGAGGCAATTTCAAGGTTAAGGGGTTCATGTGATGGGTTCGTAACAGAAATAACTACTACTAGGGCTAGCAGAAAAGAACAACGGAAAGTATCGGTAACCAATGTTGAAAGGAACACAGTGGTTCATGTGAGTGATAACTTGCCTGCAAACCCAGTAGCCTGGTACTGAGCTAACTCCTTAGAAGGGGTGTCGTAAGTATCGTCGGTCTCAACGTCGTCGTTTATCCGAGAAGAAGCAAACAAACAATGCAGAAAGATAAACAATCAATAACATGGCATAGTGCACAATCAAATATGATGCATGGCAAGTTAATAGATGCATCAAAATAAACTAATTGATAGGATAACACAATTTAAATGGACACATATGCAATTTTGAGTTGCATATGAAAAGCCCATGGATTTGGTTAGCTTATTTGTTTTCCAACTAAACAACAGGTGCTAGTGGTTTAGTATGATGCATGCAAAAGGAAAACAGCAAAATAACAACATTAGAATCAAATTAGAATAGGGTATAGCAATTTAGAATTTTATTATTAATTTAGGGAAATTTTGGGTGCATTAAGGTGACACACAAGTATTTGTTGTTTTCACCCATTTAAAATGTTCAAAACAAATAACAAAGTTGATATTTGAAAAGGTTATCAAATTTTAGTTGGAATACATGTTTCACATTTTGAAATTGGAATTTGGATTATTTAATTATGAATTAAACAATATTAAACACTTTTTAATTGCATTAACAAGATTTAAATGGTTTAGGCAATTTTAATTATTCAAAACAGAAATCAAAATTTATATTTGAATAGGTTATTCAAAATGGTATGGAAAACATATTTTATTTGACTTATTTGGAAATAGTATGAATTACTTATGAATTATTGCAAATTACATTTGAATTATCCAAATTTGAATTTTTAAATGTATTTTGAAAACTCAAAACAGAACACAAATAAGTTATTTGGAAAGATTATTTGATTTTGAACAGAAAACATATAAAGTTTTTATTTATTGGATTCATAGATTAAAAGTTATGGATTTCTGAAGTGTTATGCTTTATTCTGTTATTTAAAAGAAACAGAAATTAAACAGATTCGCTTTTAATATGTTGTTACCGCACTTGATCTTCACCCCAGCCACTGCCCTGCGGGGCCTAGCCAGTGTGGCGTGTGCGGCAGTGAGGTGGCAGCAGGGGTCACTGATTTGTGGGCCGCGCGCGCGCTGTGGAAGAAAAACGAAAAAATGGGTGCGTCTCCCAGGGATCGAACCAGCGATCTCTAGGGCGCGCGCAAGGAACAGGCCAGCTGCGCTGGCGATCGATTCGTGACAGGAGAAGGGTGCGTGGGAGGATATCTTTGGTACTGAGTTAACTGAATTTTCAACACTGGTTCGCTAACTGAACCTGACGAGGAACTCGATCGGAAAAGCAGACGCGGTGGCTCGATGGTTGACAGCGGCGGTGTGCGGTTGCTGGTGGTGGTGTGGACGGTGCAAGCAGAGAGCGAGGGGAGAGGGCAGGAAGCAGTGGCGATCACCGTGGTTGGTAGTCGAGGAAGCAGCAGCAGACGATCACGGAGGCGTTCGGTGCGGTGGTTGCCGGCGGCGGAAACGGACGGCGGCAGCGATCTGGCCCTCCTCAGGCTCCACCCTGGTGTCGATGATGAAGGTGGAACCGAGGCGTATCCATTCCCGTGGCTAGCGCGCCCTGATAGCCACCGGAGACGGCGAGCGGCGGCGGGTTTCAGAAGGTACAGAGGACGTCTTCAGAGCAGAGAGCTGACAGCGAGCGGTGAGAGGAAAATTTCGGCGGCGGCTGTGGAAGGGAGATGGCGAGAGGGGAGCTAGGGCACCGGAGGTAGGTAGTTTATAGGGGAGAGGGCTTGTACGGCGGCAATCGGAGCGAGGGAGGAGGAATCGTGTGGTGTTCCCTCTGTTCGTACAGAGGTGACATCACTGGAGGTTGAAGACAGCGACAGCTGAAGGGGGTATTGGGCCAAGAAGAGGGAAACGGGCTGGGCTGCTGTGCTCCCTCTCTCTCCTTTGCAATTTTATTTTGTTTTATATTTTTTTTTTTGTAGATTGCTTTTGGAAGAAAAAGTTAAGGTTTTAGTTAGTAAAAATTACAGAAAATTTAGTTTAGCCTTGTTATGTAATTAGAAACCATTTTCCAAGAGTAGATTCCAAAATTTTGAGATTTAAAAATGAGGTTTGTATTTGAATCCAAAATTGGGAAATTTTAATATTAATGAACCATTAAGAAAAGAAGCATGTTTATAGGGTAGCCCCTATGAAATAAAAGATTAAAAATAGTTGGTTGAATTGATAATGTGTATAATTTGTTATAACTCAACTTGGGAGCTATTTGGTTTTGGATGGTGTTTGAGTGAATTTTATTATTAAATGGTTATTGCACAATATTATTAGAAATAGGGTGATCCAAAGAATGTAATTGGAAATAAATAACACAACAAGGTTTTGGTTAGTTTTAATTTCAAAGAGGTGCTATTTAGTGATTTGGTTTGAATTTGAAAGCAGTTTGGGAATTAATTGATTAATATGGAAAACAAGGATTGTAATAATAGGGTAAAGGTGATTTGGAAATTATTTGTTTGACTAAAACCCACAATTTCAATAAGTGATCAACAAGGAATAAAATGGAACAATTTGGTTGTTTTAATTTGTTATTTTTATTCCAAAAGTTGTAACAGAACAAGTATGAAAACAAAGCAGTTGAAATTGTTTGATTTTCATTGTGAAAACAAAGAATAACAGATGCAAAACAAAAGGAACAAATGCAGCAACATGATGACATGATGCAATACTTTAATTAAACAGGAAATCAAACATTCTATGGGGTAGTTTTCATACTTGGGATGTTACAAACGCCCCCCCTTGAAGGAATCGCGCCCCGAGATTCCTACTGAGAAAAGAAAAGGTCCGGATACTTCTTGGGAAGATCCTCTTGAGCTGTGACACGTGAAACACATCGTGCACCTTGGATAGACGTCAGGGAATTTGCAAACCACCGGAACATTTCAAGTAAAGGGAGAGGTTGTATGGAGGATTTATAGCTGAATAGAACTTGATTCATTTGGAGAATAGATTATCTGGCTTGAATGGTGGAACAGAGTTATTGACATCAATGCATCACCAAGAATAACATCAATGTCAGAATCAACAACATGAGAGTAACGAGGAATATGTGGCCTCCCATTAGAATTGGATTGAGATTCCGGAGAGTGAACGGTGATTTGATTGCTTAGTGGAACCAGAAATAGGTTTTATGTTGTGGAAAGATTGTTGACACAAAGGAAAGTGATGCTCCGGTATCAAATAACACTTTAACTGGATAAGAGTTTACGAGGAATTTTTGATTAGACGCCGGTAGAAGAATTGAATTGGAAAACAACAACAAGATTTCAACGGACGAAAAGGATGTTGAGAAGAACAGGATAACAACATCGGGGAAAACGAGAACAAAACTCCTGAGGTACTACGGAAACCCCATCCGGGCTTCTAAAGGATCAATATCTACTGCTTAAGGAATAGAGGATCTGCTTCCGGGGCTTACACGCCTCCGTTCTCAATCATGAGTAGGCAACATGATAAATCACGTCACAACCACCTCCATTCCTATGGTCTAGTAGATATAACCATCCTAAAGAAACCAGAATTCGTGAAATCCTAAATTGAAAGTTTAGATGAGAAGGGAGAAATCAACGTTGCACTTCCTTACCAGAAAAGGGAGGGAGGGTGGGGAAAGAAGAAAAAGAACAGAATTCCTACTCTCACGTTTCATTTTTCCTATATAGCTACAAAATAGTTTCTAGACTCAACTGCGACCAGTAAAAAGGGATCCTACAGGCAGACAGGCTCTGATACCATTTGTCGCACCCTGATTTCTAGGGGATACTCACCGTACGAACAGGATAGCAGATGCTTGGATTATGGGGCATAACTGCTCCCACGTCCCAGCTTCCTGGTAGGCCTGCGCTTATGCGCGACAACACAAGCCCTGCTATTCCATCGTCGATGTAAACTATCCACTAGAGATCAAAGGCACTTCCGTCGACGTACTTCAAACCATACACACATGGTACGTCAACGGCGTTTAACAAGTGATATCACAACAGATCTCTACGACACAAAAGATTGAAATAAACTGCAAATGGCTCTCATTAGAGCAGAGATAGCAAATACAATCATTCAGAGGGCACATGCCCCAACAATACATCGTTACCATACAGCGGAAGCATTCAACATGTCTGAGTACAGACAAGAACCAAATAGGCCTAAGAGGCCGGAAACAAACAGACGGAGCCCATCCACGAAGTCTCGGATCCTGCCCGGGTCCGCTATCTACTCGTCAGCAGTCTCGTCACGCTCCACGTAGTTGCCACCATGTAGATCCTCGGAAACGTAGGTCTGCGGAAACCACAGCCCCAAAGGGGTCAGTACATAAACGTACTGGCAAGCAAGACTCACAGTTCACCAAAGTGTAACCCGTCAACACCAAGCACAGATGCCTTGGGTTCAACGGAAGAGAGGGGATATAAAAGATGCTGCAACTGGCTGCGCTAACCAACTACAGAGATTCTACCACTTCCGGCTAACAGAAAGGAGATAAGATCGAGGATTGTAACCAACTGAAAGATAACTTCAAGCAAACCCATCCTGGATCTCGCCCCTTATCCAAAGAAGCAATCCGAGGATAACTCACACAGTTGAGTTAATGATGGTTCAGATTATTGTGTCAATAAGCCTATTACTAGTCAAGTTATTAATCATGGGGTGTAACATGTTTGATAATTATGTTTAAGTTGTCCTGAGTACTTGTTAGCCAGTACTTTCACCAAGTAATCCATAACCGCGGAAAACACGGCTTCTCGAGAAGATTATCCCTGCAGGGTTGCACCAATTTGGCCGTACACTCATGAATAACCCGCCAGATGGAAAGGCCCTTCCACCAAGCGGGGTACTCAACACAACCAACCATTCTTCGCATCAAGCCCAAAGCACCTTGGGCGCACGGCTAATCAAGCCCAGAAGAAAATGGACCATCATAGCACTCTAAGACCGTGTCCCCCTATATGCCGACTACGAAAGTTCCACCCTGCGCTGGGCTCGCAAAAACATGCATGCGGCAAATGGAAAACACGAACTAAATGAGGCGATTTGGACGAGATGCGAATCAGGTCAAGTTGAGGGGGGCGCCCATACTCGCTTCCCAAATGCGGGTAGTGCGCTCATCATGGATCAGTAGACAAGACCCTTTTCCTATTAGGGTCGACACTAGCAGGCTCCAAAACCTCTCATGGGCCTCCTGCCGGTGCCTTATCATCAAATTTATTATTAATAGTAACATTAGCATGATTGATTGATTAAACATCGAGCCCCCAGAACATAATAGAAATAGTAACAGAAAGTAACGGGTAACAGACTCGAGCAAAACAACCTAAGCATGCTAGTAAGACACTGGCTCAACCCAAGGGTGATAGGAGTGGAGGTGAGGCAATTTCAAGGTTAAGGGGTTCATGTGATGGGTTCGTAACAGAAATAACTACTACTAGGGCTAGCAGAAAAGAACAACGGAAAGTATCGGTAACCAATGTTGAAAGGAACACAGTGGTTCATGTGAGTGATAACTTGCCTGCAAACCCAGTAGCCTGGTACTGAGCTAACTCCTTAGAAGGGGTGTCGTAAGTATCGTCGGTCTCAACGTCGTCGTTTATCCGAGAAGAAGCAAACAAACAATGCAGAAAGATAAACAATCAATAACATGGCATAGTGCACAATCAAATATGATGCATGGCAAGTTAATAGATGCATCAAAATAAACTAATTGATAGGATAACACAATTTAAATGGACACATATGCAATTTTGAGTTGCATATGAAAAGCCCATGGATTTGGTTAGCTTATTTGTTTTCCAACTAAACAACAGGTGCTAGTGGTTTAGTATGATGCATGCAAAAGGAAAACAGCAAAATAACAACATTAGAATCAAATTAGAATAGGGTATAGCAATTTAGAATTTTATTATTAATTTAGGGAAATTTTGGGTGCATTAAGGTGACACACAAGTATTTGTTGTTTTCACCCATTTAAAATGTTCAAAACAAATAACAAAGTTGATATTTGAAAAGGTTATCAAATTTTAGTTGGAATACATGTTTCACATTTTGAAATTGGAATTTGGATTATTTAATTATGAATTAAACAATATTAAACACTTTTTAATTGCATTAACAAGATTTAAATGGTTTAGGCAATTTTAATTATTCAAAACAGAAATCAAAATTTATATTTGAATAGGTTATTCAAAATGGTATGGAAAACATATTTTATTTGACTTATTTGGAAATAGTATGAATTACTTATGAATTATTGCAAATTACATTTGAATTATCCAAATTTGAATTTTTAAATGTATTTTGAAAACTCAAAACAGAACACAAATAAGTTATTTGGAAAGATTATTTGATTTTGAACAGAAAACATATAAAGTTTTTATTTATTGGATTCATAGATTAAAAGTTATGGATTTCTGAAGTGTTATGCTTTATTCTGTTATTTAAAAGAAACAGAAATTAAACAGATTCGCTTTTAATATGTTGTTACCGCACTTGATCTTCACCCCAGCCACTGCCCTGCGGGGCCTAGCCAGCGTGGCGTGTGCGGCAGTGAGGTGGCAGCAGGGGTCACTGATTTGTGGGCCGCGCGCGCTGTGGAAGAAAAACGAAAAAATGGGTGCGTCTCCCAGGGATCGAACCAGCGATCTCTAGGGCGCGCGCAAGGAACAGGCCAGCTGCGCTGGCGATCGATTCGTGACAGGAGAAGGGTGCGTGGGAGGATATCTTTGGTACTGAGTTAACTGAATTTTCAACACTGGTTCGCTAACTGAACCTGACGAGGAACTCGATCGGAAAAGCAGACGCGGTGGCTCGATGGTTGACAGCGGCGGTGTGCGGTTGCTGGTGGTGGTGTGGACGGTGCAAGCAGAGAGCGAGGGGAGAGGGCAGGGAGCAGTGGCGATCACCGTGGTTGGTAGTCGAGGAAGCAGCAGCAGACGATCACGGAGGCGTTCGGTGCGGTGGTTGCCGGCGGCGGAAACGGACGGCGGCGGCGATCTGGCCCTCCTCAGGCTCCACCCTGGTGTCGATGATGAAGGTGGAACCGAGGCGTATCCATTCCCGTGGCTAGCGCGCCCTGATAGCCACCGGAGACGGCGAGCGGCGGCGGGTTTCAGAAGGTACAGAGGACGTCTTCAGAGCAGAGAGCTGACAGCGAGCGGTGAGAGGAAAATTTCGGCGGCGGCTGTGGAAGGGAGATGGCGAGAGGGGAGCTAGGGCACCGGAGGTAGGTAGTTTATAGGGGAGAGGGCTTGTACGGCGGCAATCGGAGCGAGGGAGGAGGAATCGTGTGGTGTTCCCTCTGTTCGTACAGAAGTGACATCACTGGAGGTTGAAGACAGCGACAGCTGAAGGGGGTATTGGGCCAAGAAGAGGGAAACGGGCTGGGCTGCTGTGCTCCCTCTCTCTCCTTTGCAATTTTATTTTGTTTTATATATATTTTTTTTTTGTAGATTGCTTTTGGAAGAAAAAGTTAAGGTTTTAGTTAGTAAAAATTACAGAAAATTTAGTTTAGCCTTGTTATGTAATTAGAAACCATTTTCCAAGAGTAGATTCCAAAATTTTGAGATTTAAAAATGAGGTTTGTATTTGAATCCAAAATTGGGAAATTTTAATATTAATGAACCATTAAGAAAAGAAGCATGTTTATAGGGTAGCCCCTATGAAATAAAAGATTAAAAATAGTTGGTTGAATTGATAATGTGTATAATTTGTTATAACTCAACTTGGGAGCTATTTGGTTTTGGATGGTGTTTGAGTGAATTTTATTATTAAATGGTTATTGCACAATATTATTAGAAATAGGGTGATCCAAAGAATGTAATTGGAAATAAATAACACAACAAGGTTTTGGTTAGTTTTAATTTCAAAGAGGTGCTATTTAGTGATTTGGTTTGAATTTGAAAGCAGTTTGGGAATTAATTGATTAATATGGAAAACAAGGATTGTAATAATAGGGTAAAGGTGATTTGGAAATTATTTGTTTGACTAAAACCCACAATTTCAATAAGTGATCAACAAGGAATAAAATGGAACAATTTGGTTGTTTTAATTTGTTATTTTTATTCCAAAAGTTGTAACAGAACAAGTATGAAAACAAAGCAGTTGAAATTGTTTGATTTTCATTGTGAAAACAAAGAATAACAGATGCAAAACAAAAGGAACAAATGCAGCAACATGATGACATGATGCAATACTTTAATTAAACAGGAAATCAAACATTCTATGGGGTAGTTTTCATACTTGGGATGTTACAGATCCCTTAATTCCCGCGGACTCTGGGGTCTATGATGGTCTGCCAGGGGTGCCTAGATATCCATCGTGAGGGGTGGAATCAGGGGTTCAACGTGCCAGTGGAAATGGGTGGGCATGCGTTGTGCGGAGAAGCACGGTTTGGCTTGGACCAACAATCGGGCCCCACACCTAAGTGGGTGTGTCAGGAACGATCGCCTGGTTGTGCAACATGGTCTTGGTTGCCCATGGGTAAAGTAACGCACCTCTACAGAGTGTAAAAGGATGTGGCATGTTACCCCCTGTTCCGGGAAGGAGCTGCGAACGCCGCAGGAAAGGCAACTCCATGAAGTTCTAGTCCTGTGAAGATCTGGCGGGCATAGTTTTCAGAATTAAAAGCAACATCTTGAAGAAAGATTTACAAAACCTTGCATTAGCTTATGACTCTTTCTAGTCTAAAGCTGTAATTAGTGCATCAAACTACCCACTATGTATCATGAACTTGCTCAGTAACGCTTGTTACTCATTCGTTCCCGTTTGACCCCCTACTTAGAGTTGAAGCCCTATGGAAGTCTTCATCGAGAAGCCATCGCTGTCTAAGGAAGCTAGGTGGAGTCATCTCTTACTTAGCCAGGAAATCATCGTCATCAACAACGCTCAAGGAGGAGAAGCTACGAAGGTGTAGGTGGAGAGCATTCTTGGAATTAGTTGTTACAAGCCATAGATTAGGGCTGACATCAGCCGTAGTGGATTTGGTTTCGAGCTAGAGTTATTCTCCAGCTTGGAGCTTCGCATTGCTTCTTCTGATGTTCAGTTGCATGAGATTTTCTTGATTCATCAAAGAGATTCTCAAGATTTTGTAATGAACTTTGTATTCTATAGCTTTGCTTAGACCTCCTATGCTTCTGTTGTACTACTCTAAGGGATGTAATATTCACGGATAAGTCCTTCTATGAGTATTATGTCATCGACTTGCGCACTACACATGAAGTGGTGTGTTGGGTCACCACAGAGCCTGATGATTTGGATCCTTATAAAATACCTATAAAGAGTGTTAAACATGTTATGAATAACTGCTATTTAGGTGATGGAACTGTCCATCCTGGTGATCATTTTCTCTTTTACATGAATTATGCGAGTTGTTCAAGTGTGCAGGTATTACAATGGGCCAAGCGAAGAGGAAATTATTCTCTGTATCATTGACAGGCCGAGCCAGTGAATGGCTCAAACTTCTAAAAAATAGCCAGACTATTGGATGGGAGGAAATTGTGCCTATCTTTTATTCTAAATTCTATCCTCCTAGTGAAATTCATAGAGATCGGAATTCTATATATAATTTTTGGCCTCATGACGGAGAGAGTATTTCCCAAGCATGGGAGAGATTGAAGTTACTAATGCTCAAATGCCCCATTCATGAGCTCCCCAGTAATATTGTTATGAATAATTTATATGCAATGCTTTCTCTTCATGATAAGGATTTATTGGATACTTCTTGTTCTGGATCATTTACACGAATGAATGATGAAGCTAAATGGGATCTTCTTGACCGTATACAAGAAAATACTGAAGGATGGGAGAATGACAAAGGTAGAAAGTCAGGTATAAATTATGATTATGAATGCATTAAAACTTTTATGTCATCCGATGATTTTCATAGTGTTAGTATTGTTTATGGTCTTGATTCTCAAGTTGCTGCAAACTTATATGAGGCTTTTGCTTCTTATATTGATATTCCCAAAAAGGAATGGGATAAGTACCATGTACCTTATAAAGATACTGTTAATTGTGTTCCTGCTAGAGATATAGAAGTTCATACCGTTGATTCTATTGTGCCTGAACCTTATATTGAGAAAATGCCTTTCCCTGCTAAGGTAAAAAAACATTCTATGTTAGCTAGTGTGGTTAATAAAAGTGCAAGGAAACCTGTAGAACCCGAGGAACAAATAACTGTAGAACCTACAGTAGCAATAGTAAAGGACCTTGTTTCTGAAAATATAGAAGAGGGACACATTTTATTTTGTGAAGATGCTTCTAATATTGTCTCTCATCCTAGTAAATCTAGGAAACCTAGTGATCTTGCGCTATCTGTTAGGATAGTTGATCATTGTTATTATGGTTTGTGTGATATTGGTGCTAGTTCTAGTGTTATTCCTTATGAGCTTGAATACATTGATGTGATTATTCAACTTGCTAATAGGGAAACTATTTCTCCAGTTGGTATTGTTAGAGATGTCGAGGTCTTATGTGGTAAAACTAAATATCCTGCTGATTTTCTAGTACTAGGCACTTCTGCTAGTGATACTTGCCCTATTATATTTGGTAGACCTTTCTTAAACACTTGTGGTGCTGTTATTGACTGTAAAAAGGAGAAAATCCTTACAAAGTTTGATGGAGAATCTTATGAATTTAATTTCTCCAAATTTGCTAAAGCACCTTATGAAGCTGAATTAACTAATGAGAATTATAGAGTTGAACAATTGGCTGCTATTGCTCTTGCTCCTAACAATCCTTTGCAGCAATACATGCAAGACCACGAAAGTGATGCCTTTATGGAAGAAAGAAATGAAATTGACGAGATTTTCCTACATCAGCTAGCGATGCGGAAACATAATTTACCGGTGGAAGACTTGGGTACCACATTACCACCCAAGGAGGATGTTGTTTTTGATCTAAAGCCTTTGTCTGACAATCTTAAATATGCTCATATTGATGATAAGAAATTATATCATGTTATTATTAGTTCTAAACTTTATGGTAAAGAAGACGAGAGATTATTGGGAATATTGAAGAAACACAGAGGTGCTATTGGTTATAGTCTTGATGATTTGAAGGGGATTTCTCCTGCTATATGTCAGCATGCTATTAATATTGTACCTGATGCAAAGCCAGTTGTTGAGCATCAAAGTCGTTTAAATCCTAAGATGGAGGATGTGGTAAGAAATGAGGTATTGAAACTCCTTGACGCTGGTATTATTTATCCTATTGCTGATAGTAGATGGGTTAGTCCCGTGCATTGTGTCCCTAAGAAAGGAGGGATGACTGTTGTGCCAAACGAAAATAATGAACTTATTCCTTAAAGAGTAGTGGTTGGTTCTAGGATGTGTATTGATTTTAGGAAAGTTAATAAGGTTACTAAGAAAGATCGTTATCCTTTGCCTTTTATTGATCAAATGTTAGAGAGGTTGTCTAAGAAAACTCATTTCTGCTTTCTTGATGGTTATTCTGGGTTCTCTCAAATTGTTGTTAGGAAGTCTGATCAACAGAAAACAACTTTCACTTGTCGTTTTGGAACCTATGCTTATAGACTTATGACTTTCGGTTTATGTAATGCTCGTGCTACTTTTCAAAGATGCATGTCTGCTATCTTTGATGGTTTTTGTGAAGAAATTGTGGAAGTCTTCATGAACAATTTCTCTGTCTATGTAACTTATTTTGTTAATTGTTTGCAGAATCTTGATAAAGTTTTGCAGAGATGTGAGGAGACTAATCTTGTTCTCAATTGGGATAAATGCCATTTTATAGTTAATGAAGGAATTGTTCTTGGACATAAAATTTCTGAAAGAGGTATTGAAGTGATAGAGCTAAAGTTGAAGCCATTGAGAAATTGCCCTGTCCCAGGGATGTCTAAGGTATTCATAGTATTCTTGGTCATGTTGGTTTCTATAGAATGTTTATTAAAGATTTCTCTGAAATATCAAAGCCTCTTACTAATCTTCTTCAAAAGGATGTACCTTTTGTTTTTGATGAAGATTGTAAAGAATCTTTTGAAATTTTAAAGAAGGCTTTAAAATCTGCCCCTATTGTTCAACCCCCTGATTGGAATTTACAGTTTGAAATTATGTGTGATGCTAGTGATTATGCTGTAGGTGCTGTTCTTGGACAGCGAGTAGATAAGAAGTTAAATGTTATTCATTATGATAGTAAAACTCTTGATGTTGCCCAAAAGAATTATGCTACCATAGAGAAAGAATTCCTAGCTGTAGTTTTTGCTTGTGATAAATTTAGGCAGTATATTGTTGATTCTAAAGTTACCATTCATACTGATCATGCTGCTATTAAGTACCTTATGGAAAAGAAAGATGCTAAGCCTAGGCTTATTAGATGGGTGCTTCTCTTACAAGAGTTTGATTCATATTGTGGATAGGAAGGGTGCTGAAAATCCTGTTGCTGATAATTTTCTAGATTAGAAAATATTTCTTATAATCCTATTCCTGTTAATGATAGTTTTCCTAATGAACAGTTGGCTGCAATAAAAGTGAGCTATCAAGAGAGTCCATGGTATGCTGATTATGCTAACTTTATTGTTTCCGAGTATTTGCCTCCTACCTTTACAGCTCAGCAAAGAAGAAAATTCTTCTATGATTTGAGGCATTATTTTTGGGATGACCCACACTTATATAAAGAAGGTGTTGATGGTATTATGCGAAGATGTGTTCCTGAAAATGGACAGCGAGAGATATTGAGAAAATTTCATAGTAGTGCTTATGGAGGACATCACGCTGGAGATAGAACTGCACATAAGGTTCTACAATCATGTTTTTATTGACCTACTCTCTTTAAAGATGCTAGAAAGTTTGTTTTATCTTGTGATCAATGTCAAAGGGTTGGAAATATTTCTAGATGTAATGAAATGCATATGGATTATTCTCTTGTTATTGAACCGTTTGATTGTTGGGGTTTTGACTTTATGGGTCCTTTCCCTCCTTCAAAAGGCTACACTCATATTCTTGTTGTTGTTGATTATGTTACTAAATGGGTAGAAGCTATACCTACTAAAAGTGCTCATGGTGAAACCTCATTAAAAATGCTTAAAGACATTATTTTCCCTAGGTTTGGTGTGCCTAGATATCTTATGATTGATGGGGGTTCTCATTTTATTCATGGTGGTTTTAGAAAAACTCTTACTAAATATGATGTTAATCATATAATTGCCTCACCCTATCATCCTCAAACTAGTGGGCAAGTAGAATTATCAAATAGAGATATCAAATCTATCTTGCAAAAGACTGTTAACAAATCTAGACAAAATTGGGCTAAGAAATTAAATGATGCTCTGTGGTCTTATAAAAATGCTTATAAAAATCCCATGGGCATGTATCCTTATATAATGGTTTATGGAAAAGCTTTTCACTTGCCCCTAGAATTAGAACACTTATTGGGCAGTGAGAGACCTAAATAGAGATTTTAAACTTGCTGGTGAGAAAAGGTTGCCTGACTAAAGTTCTTTAGATGAATGGAGGAGTGAAGCATATGAAAATGCTAGGCTCTTTAAAGATAAAGTTAAAAGGTGGCACGATAAGAGAATTATGAAAAGAGAATTTCATGTTGATGAGAAAGTGCTATTTTATAGGTCTCGTCTCAGATTTTTTGCAGGAAAATTACTCTCGAGATGGGAAGGACCTTTTGTTATCGATGAGGTATATCGTTCGGGGGCAATTAAAATTGTTTCCCTTGAAGACAACTCTTCTCAAGTGGTGAATGGCCAAAGACTCAAGCATTATATTTTTGGAGACCCTTATAATGAAAATGTTGATTGTATTCGAGCCATGATCCCGGAGGAATTTATTAAGAGGCATATTTTAGAAACTGCAGAGTCAGTTTTTGAATAGGTATTAGTTTTGGTAAGAAAACGTTCGCGAAACATCTTCCAACTTTTATTTTTACTGTTTTTGGAAAATATGAAAAATTATAAGTCGGAAACGAGGCGGAGACAGAGCCCAGAGGCTCGACGCCATGGGGTAGCGCGGGCCCACTCCTGCCCACGCCAGCCCATGGTGTGGGCGCCCCGGAGCCCCTCTCCGACTCATTTCCGACCTGGACTTTCCTTTCGTTATGAAACTTTTTGCTATATAATCCTCCGGACCCCCCGAGGACCGTATATCGTTTTATCGTCATGTTTCTATTTCGAGCTGTTTCTGCCAGGTTACATGTTCGGATCTAGAGCCACAATGTCCTCTCCTGGATCTCCCAAAGATAGTTTCTTTGAGAACGTCGTCAACACGTACATGAACGAGTTGAAGATGCGTCCCAAGGAATTTCTGCTCAAGGACGGGAAGGTGCAGATTTAAGATGTTCGAGGCCCTAGAGGAGAAGGCAGTCTGGAAGTTAGGATGGAAGAACTGGATCAAGAAGTCTTTAGGTACAAAAAGATGGCGGAGCGTGAAGTTGAGATCATCCACAGGATAAAGACATAACAGATCGCTGAATACAAGAGGGAGAATTTGAAGCTTTGGGTGGAGATTTTCTCACTCACCAAGACCACCAATGATTTGCAAGCACAACTCTATGATGTGCAGAACCAGAACTCTGATTATGAGAACAGGTTTAAACGTATAAGCTCTGCTGCTAGTTTCAGGATGTTGGAGACCAGGACATCATTTGTGGATGGAGATCCTTTACCTTGGAAGACCGAGGATGAGAAGGATTCACCACCACCATCGAAGAAATGATTCTCCATTGGTATTGGCATCCCCTTGGCTTGTTCCAAGCTTGGGGGGAGTGTCGTGGTATCACATCACTATCTTTCATCTTTTTACCTTTTCAGTAGAGTTATATCATGAGTAGAGAAGTTATCATACAGGATGGTTTGCAGTATGGAATTGTCTCTCCTTAGTTGGTTATCGTTGTATCCGTTGGTGTGAGTTGCTCGTTTGAAATATTAATGAGAAGTTTCATCATTTACTTTTTGTACACCTTATTTTAGTTTTCAATTTTTGTCATATGTTTGAGCTTGTTGTTAGTATTTGGTGTCACTCTAGAGATCATTAAGTTAATCTAGTTGGTTTTGGAAAACTTATCTTGGGACAGTAGAAATAATATTTTGAGATGCTAGTATAAGAAAGAGGAATTCGCCTATTAGCTCATAAACTTAGTATTGACAAGTTAAGATTGCTTGGGCTTTCAATGAAGATTGCATGATTGGTTTCATCATATGTATATTTGTTTGTTTTCCCTCAACTCTTATGCTTCCTACCCAGCCTTGCTAGCCAAAAACCCTGTACTGAGAGGGAATGCTTCTCGTGCATCCAAACCTTGAGCCCCAAAACCGTGCCATTTGTGTCCACCATACCTTCCTACATGTGGTATTTCACCGTCACTCCAAGTAAATAGCTCATGTGTTACCTTTAAAACCTTCAAAATTATCCCTGTTTTGTGTTCCTGTTTTAGCTCATGAGGACGCAAATAGAGAATCTTTATCTCACTTGTTGATTGGAATCACACACCTGGACTAGTGGCTTCATCCGCTTATCCAAATCCTAGAAGAGCTGGCGGCGGGGTTCCCAGCCCCAAATAATAATACAAATTCTCTTCACTCTTTCCCCCCCTGATTTATCAGTCAAAGCATAATTGTGTAAACAAAAGAGAAAGAGGGATGGCCTTCTATACCAGTTGCGTCCTTCTATGGGAGCCGCTCTTGTGAAGTCTAGTTGGCTTGTGACGTATAGTATTGTCTGTTTGCCATTCGTTGACATAAACATACACCTCTCTCAAAATTTAGACACTCCTCCACGGTTTGTGATTGTTGGCAGGCACCCGAGGATTCAGTTAGCCATGTTTTGTGTAAGATGGATGGGAGGAGTATCATACATTTTATACCTCTGTTTATTAAAATAAAATCTCTAGCACATGAGTGATCCATGCTTCCCTCTGTGAAGGGCCTATCTTTTACTTTTATGTTGATTCAGTAAACCTACTTCCTTCTGTCTCCAGCAAGCATTTGAGTTGTTGTGATCTCACCATCTATATGGTGATTTATTCAATCATGTTTTCTATCCTTCTTTGTTTAGCACATGCTTTATATCTAAATCAATATTACTTTGAAAGATATGAATCACTATAAAAGGATTGTTATAATTAAACATGCTAGGCTCTACAATTAAATCCTTGTTACAAAGACTTCACCTAAGATAAGTATGATATCATTAAATGTTCTCTGACCAAGAACGAAGTTTTCCATCACCAATTTTGATTCTCTCTTTTGCATCTTTGTTTGTGACTCCCATTACTCGTTTCAAGTTAAGTTATATGAGAGGAAGTTGTTGTCTATAATGATTGGTGCATAGATAAATGTGATGCTTCTTGTCCGTATTTTATTTATCGACTCTTCACTCCATAAACATGTGTTCATGTTTACTGAGTTCAGTTTCGCTTGGGGACAAGCGAGGTCTAAGCTTGGGGGCAGTTGATACGTCCATTTTGCATCACTATTTCATATCATAATTTTCTGTTATTCATCGATATATTTCATGTTATGATGCATCCCTTATGCTATATTATCTTATTTTGCATGTTTCATAATTTTTGGAGAATAAACACCGGGACCAAAAATCTGACGGAAAAAGCACCGTCGAGATACCATATTTCAGAAGATCAGAAGAAGAAGAGGGACACCGGGGGTGTCTTAAAAGTTCAGAGGAGGAGTCCAGCCATAAGGGGGCCACCAGGGACCCACACCATGAGGTGGCGCGCCCCCTGGCCGCGCCACCAGGTGGTGTGGCCACCCTGGCCGGCCTTTGGTGGAGGTTTTTTGCGTACTTGACCCCCAGGGAACCATAAGCCCCATACTATCATCAAAAAATTATTCCGCCGCCGCCTCGGGGCGGAAAACACCCGAGAGAGAAAAGCTCTCTGGCAGGGAGAAATCTGTCGGGGAAATTCCTCTCCGGAGAGGCGAAATCACCGCCACCGTCACGGTCATCACTCCGGGCATCATCAAGATCGTCATCATCATCAGCACCATCACCCTCATCATCCACCGTCATTCCGCTGTAACAATTAGGGGCCCTTATCGTTGTTTTACATTAGATCTCTCTCCCGGTGTGGATTACTTGTTAGTAGTTGATGCTTGTGAGATTTATCGGTGTTTGCACTTTATGACCAGATTGTTATCATCCATTATATCACCTCTTATTATGATCTATGATGTCTTGTGAGTAGTTCGTGTTGTTCTTGAGGACATGGGAGAAGTCAAGTTGTTAGTAGTGAAGTAATGTTGAGTAATATTTGATGGTTTGATATTTAAGTTGTGGTGTTATTCTTCTAGTGGTGTCATGTGAACATCGACTACATGATACTTCACCATTTATGGGCCTAGGGGAATGCATCGTGTATTTGGCTACTCATTGCGGGGTTGCCGGAGTGACAGAAACATAAACCCCTGTTAGGAAACCATTACACGAGGGAGCGTAGGATCCCGGAGTTTAAAGTTGTGGTTAGATTTATTTCTTAATTACTTTCTTGTAGTTGCGGATGCTTGTAAGGGGTATAATCACAAGTATGTATTAGTCTTGGATGGGACAGTACATTAGCATAGGTTCACCCACACAACACTTATCAAAACATAGAGATTATTCATCGGCATGGAACAAAAGCACTTGACAGAAACCTCCCGTGTGTCCTCGAGAATGTTTGTTGATCATATAGTAAACCCACCGGCTTGTCCTTTGCTGAAGAAAGGATTGGGCCACTTGCTGCAATTATTATTATTGTATTTTATTTACTCGCACTTTATTTATCTGCAATATCAAAAACCCCTACAAATTTATCTTTTAGTATTTACAATTATTGCTTCATCGAAACTGCTTGTCAACACCTTTTGCTCCTCGTTGGGTTCGACACTCTTATTTATCTAAAGTACTACGATACACCCCCTATACTTGTGGGTCATCAGTCTGTATATCGTTTTCTCGCCGTGTTTCTGTTTCGATCTGTTTCTGCCAGGTTACATCTTCGGATCTAGAGCCACGATGTCCTCCTCCGGACCTCCCAAAGACAGTTTCTTTGCAAACGTCTGATACGTCATAAAAGTATCTATAATTTTTGATGTTCCATGTTGTTTTCATGCCATATGCTACATGTTTTCCTTACACTTCATGTCATTTTTATCGATTTCCCGGACTAACCAATTGACAAGATGCCACAGAGCCAGTTCCTTGTTTTCTGATCTTTTTAGTTTCAGAAAAGTTGTTCTGGAAATATTCTCGGAATTGGAAAATTCGAAGCCTGGAAGTCTTAGAAATCCCGAAGGTTCCACGGAGTCCCTAAGAGGCCTGGAGGGAGGCCACGGGGGGGGGGGGGCACACCATAGGGCGCCTCTCCCCTGGTCGCGCCTTGGGGTGGTGTGGGCCCCTCGGGCATCCACCGCCATCGCCCTTTCGCCTATTTATTCCCCCTGATACATCTACCCTAAAAATATACCACTTCGTCCCGAGAAACACCCGAGGCCGTCGTCATGGTAATTCCGAGACGGGAGGGGCCTGGAGCTCTCCTCGGCACCCTGCCAGGAGGGGAATTCATTACCGGAGGGGTCTACACCACCATGCCCGCTCCGGAGTGATGCGTGAGTAGTTCATCCTTGGACTACAGGTCCATAGCAGCAACTAGATGGTTGTACTCTCCATTTTATGCCTCATGTTTAGATCTCGTGAGCTTCCTCGCATGATCAAGATCATCTATTTGTAATGCTACATGTTGTGTTTGCTGGGATCCGATCATTATTGATTGCTATGTCTGTTGATTATCAATCTATCATGTTATCTTCGTGTGTATGTTATTTATGATCTTGCATGCTCTCCATTGTTAGTAGATGCTCTGGCCAAGTAGATGCTAGTGACTCCAGGAGGGAGTATTTATTCTCGATAGTAGGTTCATGCCTCCTTTGCATCTGTGCTCGAGTGACAGAAATGTGACAGATGGAGGATGTGTTGTTGCCATTAGGGAGAAAACAACGATGTTTACTTCGTTTACATTGTTTACATTACACAATTTGCTTGTCGTGATTATCCGTTGCTTGCAACTTAATACCCAACGTTTGTTTGGATGATATTCGAAGGGTGAATTATTAGTCATAGATGCAGTTGGATGACGATCTATGTATTTTGTTGTAATGCCCGCATGAATCTCATAGTAATCTTTATGTCATGCATGTTCTTTATCTGTCAATTGCCCAGCTGTAATTTGTTCACCACGCATGTTAGCTATCTTTTTTGGAGAGACACCTCTAGTGAAATGTGGACCCCGATTCATTTTCTCATACTGGTAATAGACACACTGCTTCCGCTGTTTTCACACTGCTTCCACTGCTTTCATACTGTTCTCATATTTTTTTCCACATCATACATTTAACCTCTTTGTTATCAGAAAAACCGGTGAGATTGACAACCTCACTGTTTCGTTGGGGCAAAGTGAATTTTTTGTGTTGTGTAGGTTCCACGTTGCTGCTAAACCGGTAGTGTGCCCTGCCATCTCAGCTGCATCAACCTTCTGAAGTTACTCCTTCCTCCTACTGGTCGATTCAACCTTGGTTTCTTTTTGAGGTAAAACTCGATGTTGTGCTCATCAAACCTTCCTCTTGGGGTCTCCTAACGAGTGCAAGTCCTGCACCATCAAGCTATTTTTTTCTGGCGCCGTTGCCGGGGAGGAAGAGAATTTATGCAAGGGGAGTCTCTCACTTCCAATCTCTTTACTTTGTTTTTGTTTTTCTTAGTTTATTTTATTTTGTCTTGTTTGCTTCTCTTTATCAAAAACACACAAAAAAATTGGTTCTTGTTCTAGCTTTAGTTTTTATCTTGTTTTTAGTCTTGTTATAAAATGACTACTCCTGAGAACACTAAGTTGTGTGACATTACTAGCACCAACAACAATTATTTCATTAGCATACCTAGTGCTCCACCTACTCCTACTGCTGATTTTTATGAGATAAAGCCTGTCCTGTTGAACCTTGTTATGAGAGAAATTTTTTGTGTTAGTACTGATGATGCCGCGTCCCATCTTAATAATTTTGTTGAACTATGTGAGATGCAAAAATATAAAGTTGTAGATGGAGATATTATTAAACTAAAATTGTTTCCTTTCTCTTTGAGAGGAAGAGTTAAAGAATGGTTGCTATCTTTGCCTAGAAATAGTATTGATTCTTGGACTAAGTGTAAAGATGCTTTCATTGAAAAATATTATCCTCCTGCTAAGATTATACCTTTAAGAAGTAGCATTATGAATTTTAAGCAACTTGATAATGATCATGTTGCTAAAGCTTGGGAAATAATGAAATCTTTAGTAAATAATTGTCCCACTCATGGACTGACTACTTGGACGATCATCCAAATTTTTACGCAGGTATGAATTTTTCTTCAAGAAATCTTCTGGATTCAGCTGTTGGAGGAACCTTTATGTCCATTACTTTGGGGTCAGCAACAAAGCTTCTTGATGATATGATAGTAAATTATTCTGAATGGCACACTGAGAGAAATACAACTGGTAAGAAGGTAAATTCTGTTGAAGAAACCTCCTCTTTGAGTGATAGACTTGATGCTATTATGTTTATGCTTGTGAATGGCCATGCTCCTATTGATCCAAACAATGTTCCTTTAGCCTCTTTGGTTTCTCAAGAAGAGCATGTTGATGTGAACTTCATTAAAAATAATAATTTCAACACCAATTCTTATAGGAATAATTTTGGTAGCAACAATTATAGGCCATATCCTCCCAATAATAGTAATGCTTATGGTAATTCCTACACCAAAAATAGAAGTGTGCCCTCTGATCTTGAAAACATGCTCAAGCATTTTATTACTCCCTCCGTTCCATATTAGATGACTCCCACATATATGTATCTAGACATATTTTAGTATTAGATACATCTATTTGGGGGTCATCTAATATGGAACGGAGGGAGTACTACACAAGCTGCTTTTAATAAATCTGTTGAGGAAAATTTGGCAAAATTGATGTTCTTGCTTCTAAAGTTGATAGCCTTGCTCTTGATTTTGATTTTATGAAACTAAAGGTTATGTGTCACGATTTTAAAGAAATCAAAACTTCAATTCCATCCAAATTTGAATTGATGATAATGTTACGATGTTAGCTGAGTTGCATGCTAGGTGGGAAAGAGAAGATGAAATAGCTAGAAAGAATAATATAGCTAATGTTTGCACCATTACCAGCACTAGTAAAACTGAAGCTTCTCATGTCAGTAAACCTTCTAATATTAATGTTAAAGTAATTGGTTTTGGCAACATTCCCACTTCTGCTATTAAAAATGCAAAACTGCTTCAAACTGCTAAAAATGTTCCTGATAAAAGTGCTAAATTTTTTAGAAACATGGGAGACAATGGTCCCATTACCTTTGATAAAAATTATCTTGACTTTGATGATTGAAACATAACTGAAGTTATTAAGTTCCTACAAAATCTTGCTAGTTGTCCTAATGCTAGTACTATGAATATGGCTTTCACAAAACATATTACAAATGCTCTCATGCAAATTAGAGAGGATGAATTAAGATGTGAAGCCTCCATCCCTAGGAAGCTAGATGATGGTTGGGAACCCGTTATTAAAATTAAAGTGAATGATTTTTATTGCAATGCTCTATGTGATCTTGGTGCTAGTATCTTTGTTATTCCTAAGAAACTGTATGATATTCTTGATTTACCACCTTTGGAGCACTGTTATTTGGAAATTCATCTTGATGATGTTAGAAAGAAACCTTTGGGGAGAGTTGATGATGTTCTTATCATGGTTAATAATAACCTTTTCCCCCATTGATTTTGTTGTTATGAATATTGAATGCAATGCTTCTTGTCCAATTGTTTTTGGAAGACCTTTTCTTAGAACTGTTGGTGCTGTTATTGATATGAAAGAGGGGAATATTAAATTTCAATTCCCACTCAAGAAAGGTATGTAACACTTTCCTAGAAATATAATTAAGTTTCCTTTTGATTCTATTATCCGAACAAATTAAAATTTGGATACTTCTTCACTTGAAAACACGTGAATACACTTTTCTGGGCCTAGCTAGAAGGCGTTAAAGAAAAGCACTTCTTGGGAGATAACCCATGATTTTTTTCTCTGTTTTCTTTGAGTTAAGGGGTTGTATACTTCTGTAGAAACTCCTTTGTATCTTTATTTCCATGTTTTAGTTGTGCCAAGTAAAGTTTCTGACGAAAGTTGGAGTTGATTTTGGATTTCTGCGCAGGAAATAGATTTCTCCTGTCCACCATAAAAAAATCGTATAAAATTCAGAAAGATCAGAATTATCTAAAAAAATTGTGCTTATCTATCAGCTAATTCCGCAACTTTTTCGTTCTTGAAGTTTTTCGATCTGAGAAACATAAGTGCCCCCCAAAAATCGTCTTTATAGATTAATCTGGTTTTGGCAGATTCTTCCATTTTTCTTGCATTTGCTCTTTTACGATGTCAAGTGGATTTCTTTGCTTCAAGAAACATCAGTGGCTATAGCCAATGTTTAAAAGTATCAATAGCACTTGTGCCCATGCAGAACCCATGAATTTTTGTTTGTTACACTAACCCTCTAATGTGAATTACTCTTTGAGTGTGGTGTGAAGGAAGTTTTCAAGGGTCAAGAGAAGAGGGTGATATAATGTGATCAAGAAGAGTGCAAGGTCAAAGCTTGGGGATGACCCCATGGTTCATACAAGAAAATTCTAAAAAGACTCAAGCATCTAAGCTTGGGGATGCCCAAGGCATCCCCTTCTTCATCAACGATTTATCAGGTCACTTCTAGTGAAACTATATTTTTATTCGGTCACATCATATGAAATTTACTTGGAGCGTCAGTTTGTTTTTCTTTTGTTTTCTTTTGTTTTCCTTTCTGCAATAATATAGTTGGACCCCATAATTCTTTGTTTTGGAGATAGACACGCTCCGCTTTTTCGTTTGAATACTTGTTATGCTCGTATTCTTAGTTTTTCTTCTAGTTGCTGCAAAATTCCCGTTTAGCTCATGTTTTTCTTGCATTTCTTATTCAGAGTTGTTAGTTTTAGTAGAGCTGTGTTAGTACTCTCTTGTTTCATTGTTGCATATCTTGGAGAGTTTTTATTATTACTAGCAAATTTGCCCGTGCGTTGCAACGGCCCTCTCAAATATTTTTTCCGCACATATCAACGTGGTACTCCATCTAATAAAGATCTTGTGTTGCTAGAGTTGATTTTTATCGAATATCTCGATTGTACCGCAGTTTTACATTAAGAGAAGATAGCTAATTGTTCATGCGTTGCAACATGAGCATAATTGTTCTAGAAACAATTAAGGTAAAATCACATGCTCCGAACTATTTCATCAACAACATCTCCTCGCGGTTCAATCGGGAAGCCCGAGAGAGAAGAAAGTCCATGTTTCTTTTTGTTTGATCAGTTTCTATGTTTTAAAGTGTATAATAGTAAGTTAGCCCTGCATTGCGGCGGGATGCATACTGCAGAGCGGTAAAAATAAATGAAAGAACGAGAATAGAAAATTTCCAAGCTGTTTTATATATAAAGAGTGAAGGATAATTAGTTCTCAACTTAAAGTGTTGTGTATTATATGGGTAAGTACAATAGTGTAAATTTCAGAGAAAGCTAAGAACTCATTGGATTGAAATTTCCTCACCGACACAATAGTGACGACATTGGATTATAACATAATGTAATTAATCATGAACTATAATGATCGAGGACAGACGCCAACTTGCGAAGTTCTGCCGTGAGTTGATTAAGTCTTTTATTCCTTATTTTAGCAAAGTTAGTTCTAACAGAAGTGTATGCAGTTGGCGCGCAGCAACCCTTAAAGACAGCAAGATTGGGCAAGTTGTTCTTCCAGTTCCTCAAAACAAAAACATAAAAGTGAACCTATGACAATTGGTACAATATGTATTTGAATGCAGTTTAAAAATACACCAACAAAATCTGGTTGAACTTGGAACATAAATATATTTGCAAAATATACTTTCTAGGTAAAATATCAGGTAACACTAACTTGGTGTAGATCTAAAAAGTTAAACCTAAGAGAACTCATCACGAACTGATGTGACGTGGGATACCCTCAGGTCAGTTAAGAAAAAATGTTGAGTCGCTTCAGGTAATACTAACTTTATGTATTCATCGTGAATTTCCAAAACAAGTACTATCCTCATCTTTGTCCCTGGCTGCACCCTTACTTCCCGCCGGCAGCCACGACGGCACCATGTATTAGTGTTGCCACAAGCCCTCAACGTCCCTTCTCCCAGTCTTACGGCCGTCAGCCATCCTACACAGCAAATCGGAGACGTTATGAATGGAGTAGCCAAGCAGTAATTTGAGCAGAAGTAACAGAGCACACATGAAAAAAAAGGAAAATCCGGAGGGGATCTGCAGCGTCTCCTTCAGCGGCGCGACCTGTTTCATGCCCTCCGCCACTTATTTCTCGTTTCCACGGCCCTAATCTAGGCCTAGCTCGAGGCTGCAGCCAGGAACTCACCGGCGACTCCACAAGATCCTCATCACCCGATTCACGCTCCCAGCCTCTCTTGGCCCACGTTGCCCCATCCCGAATCAGGCAACAACGAGCAGCTAGAAGCCGGGAGCTTGCCGCCGCCGCCAAGATCTCGCGACCGATGCCATGACCCTGGGAAAAAAGAGCATGTGCCGCCGGAATGAGCCACCGCAGGCGATCTCAGGCCGCCGGCCCGCTGCGGCCTCCTGCAGAAGAGGCGGCCGCCGACTTCGCGCCGTAACCACCGGGAAGGCGTGGCCTTGGCCGGAGCGGTGCGGCCTGGCGTTCGGCGCGGAGAACGCGCTGCTGGCGCGCACCTACTTCAACCCTGACGAGAAAAACCACCTGCAATGTCCCCATGTTGGATCGACGATTAGGGATGATGTGGCGCCCGGAGGGCAGGGAACACCCGGACGGAAAGGAGTAAGGCAGCATTGCACAAATTTCCCGAGGAGGAGACGCGAAGCGCGACGAAGAGGTGGACACAACGTGATCGAGGGCGAAGACGGAACCCAGCCTGTGTGCGCCATCTAGCGAGCGGCGGCAGGTCCAGTACGCGTACCACCCGGCCTGTGTTTTAGCTGGTCGAAGATGCCAGTCCACTCAATGGAGGATATCTCGGCGACTTGTCCATGGGAGTCGCTTTGACCAGCGCGGAAGGTGATGGTGGCTGCGCCCTGGCCTCCATCAGGGTAGGTGTTGAGCCAAACGACCATGGGCAGCGGGATTGTTTGATACCGGAAGGAATTGAGCGTTCGTCCCAATACTTCTTGATCTCCTCACCTGTATATACGGACCAGAGGGAGGGAGGGTCGGCTAGAAGAGTCCGCTAGAAATCCTAAACCTGGTCGAGTTGTAGTTGTTTTCTTTGACGAGAGCCGAGAGCCTAAACGGAAGAGGACGGGAGACGTACGCCGCACGGCGTACAATCACGGAATCAAGCGTTACGTTATTACGAGGCTTGCTGACCCATGCACGATAAGGAATCCATCTAGCTGACGCACAAGCCATTGAGCGGACCTAGCGATCGATCGAGCGGACGCACAAGCCATCGAGCGGACCTAGCTACGACGACGTACCCGTACGCCTACGTGACCGCCCTTACCAGAAACTATATAGTAGAGATGAAATGCTTGGTGTTGGAAAGCAGTAGTATGGTTTTCGTGCTTATAACGGCGCAAATAGAAGCTTGTTTAGACTGTGGATAGACTTTTCATGTCATGCTAGATGTTATTTTAATTGTAAATCCTAGTGGTTATTATTTTTAGCATTATTTGTCTCAAATAGCTGAGAGTGTTTAATGTTCCTTAGAAAGAATCATGAGTTGTTCTTGTCATTTTGAAGCATAAATTTGTGGTGTTCTCCTTTGAATGTTTTATTTGGTTGACTTGGCGCATGCTTACACCATGTTTATAACTACAAACCAGTCACTTATAACCTCTATGATCATTTAGTTTTTGAACTTGTAGTACCACTTATGCTTTTATTAATGATGTTTTTGTCGCTATGCATGATTATGTCCATTATTGCTCTCTTGATTTGTCGCTCATAGTCTTTTGCTAGCCTCCACCTGTACTGAGTATGATCTCTACTTGTGCATCCAACTCCCAAAAACCAAAGTTTGCCAAATGTGTCCACCATACCTACCTACATGTGGTATTTAACTGCCACTTCAAAGTAAATTGCTCATGTGTTACCTTTAAAACCGCCAAAATTACTCCTATTTTGTGCTCCTATTTTAGCTCATGAGGACGAAAATAGAGAATCTGTATCTCACTTGTTGACTGGACTTTCACACCCTGGACTAGTGGTTTCATCTTCTCATCCAATTGATAGAAGAGCTGGCAGCGGGGTGCCCAGCCCCAAAGTAATACAAAAAATTCTCTTCACTATTTTTGCCCCTGATTTATCAGTCAAAACATAATTGTGTAAAGAAAGAGAAAGAGGGATGAACTTCTACCCAGATACGTCCTTTTATGGGAGCCGCTCTTGTGAAGTCTAGTTGGCTTGTGACATACTGTATTTTATGTTTACCATTCGTTTACATAAGCATACACCTATCTAAGAAATGGTTTCAATACCTCTGTTTAACAAAATAAAAGCTCTAGCACATGAGTGATCCATACTTCCCTCTGCGAAGGGCCTTTCTTTTACTTTTATGTTGAGTCTCCATCTTCTAACTTTACGCACAGTTGAGAGAGCATGGTTGCCATTCTGAGTTTAATGTGCATTTGTCTCAGAAACATTATTAACTGATTCATGGCGTATTATTGTTTGTTCTTAAATTATTTGTTCTAGTCTTCCTCGTGAACTTTGAAGGTGTCCTGGAATTTATGTTTTGCCCCACTCTTAAGGACAAGCGAAATATCACTTTGCTATGTTATCTACATGCTTGAAACAAACGTATAGCTTTCAAGTGCATTAGTATTCATGATCTTTTGTTTGTGTTACTTCTCATGATGCAAGGTGATTGTTATGCTTTATTGTTAGAATCTTATTTATCATGCTTGTCCTAAAGTTCTACGATCTTAGCTATGCTTATGCTTTTACAATTTAGATGATCAAGTTCATGTTGGTAGCATGTCACCTCAGAAATTATGTGTCCCAAGAAACACCTGATGCCGTCGTTATCGTCAACCCGAGATCGGGAGGGTTCTGGAGCTCTCCCCGGCACCCTGCCGGGAGGGGAATTCATCACCGGAGGGGTCTACACCACCATGCCCGCCTACGGAGTGATGCGTGAGTAGTTCATCCTTGGACTACGGGTCCATAGCATAAGCTAGATGGTTGTACTCTCCACTTTATGCCTCATGTTTAGATCTTGTGAGCGGCCTCACATGATCGAGATCATCTATTTATAATGCTACATGTTGTGTTTGCTGGGATCCGATGATTACTTAATGCTATGTCTGTTGATTATCAATCTATCATGTTATCTTCATGTGTATGTTATTTACTATCTTGCATGCTCTCCGTTGCTAGTGACTCCAAGAGGGAGTATTTATGCTCAATAGTGGGTTCATGCCTCCTTTGCATCTATGCTCGAGTTACAGAAATGTGACAGATGGAGGATGTGTTGTTGCCATTAGGGAGAAAACAACGATGTTTACTTTGTTTACATTACACACTTTACTTACTGCGATTATCCGTTGCTTGCAACTTAATACCCAACGTTTGATCGGATGATATTCGAAGGGTGGATTATTAGTCATAGATGCAGTTGGATGACGATCTATATATTTTGTTGTAATTCCCACATGAATCTCATAGTAATCTTTATGTCATGCATGTTCTTTATGTGTCAATTGCCCAGTTGTAATTTGTTCACCACGCATGTTAGCTATCTTTTATGGAGAGACACCTCTAGTTGAAAGTGCATTTGCATTTTGATCTCTCTTAGGTTTTGGAGTTGATAACAACACTAGTAAGTATCTAACAATGCGTCTAAGTATTTTAGGAAATATCATCTGGACGCAAAAATAGAAGAGTGTTCAAAGACAAAGCCACCAAAATCAACTTGGTCCAACGGTAGTACCGGGCGCCTCAGCGGTAGTACCGCTCTGTCCAGCAAGCGGTAGTACCGCGCCCAGTACGCCAGAAGTACCGCAAGAGTAAATTTGGCTACTGCATGCAGTGGTACTTCGGCGGTACTGGTTCGGTAGTACCGTTGTGACTTAGTTGGTTTAGGAGCAAAGCCTTGCCAGGCGGTAGTACCGCTACCGCCAGCGGTAGCACCGCTGCTTCCAGGAAGCGGTAGTACCGCTGGCAGTACCGGTCAAAGTACCGCCAGCGAGATTTTGCTTGCAGTAACATTTACGGTACTAGAGCGGTAGTGCCCTAGTACTACCGCCAGCCACTTTGATTTATTTCGAAGAATTGGCCAGCGGTAGTACCGGTGGGCACTCGCGGTAGTACCGCTGCTGGAAGTACAACGGTACTTCCGCGGTGGTACCGTCCGCACCCTATCACTGGGTCGCTGCAGTACCGCTCAGGTTACCAGGTGGCGGTAGTACCGCTGACCCCAGCGGTAGTACCGCCATGCACGAAAAAGGGTCAAACGGCTAGTTTGGGGAGGGGGCTATAAATACCCCATCCCCTTATTCTCCAAAGGGTTGCTTGAACCAGCATTGAAGACAAGCATTTATTGAGCCTCCAAAAGCTATATTTCTCCCAATCCCTCCACCCAAACTCGTTGATACTTGGAGGATTGAAGGAGAAGACCCCGATCTACATCTTCACTGAGCCGATCTTCATTTCCCCCTCATATTATATAGGGATCTAGTCTAGGGTTTCCTTGTGGAAAACCTAGACTCCATTGCTACACTTGTTGGTGATTTGTGATTGTTGGGAGCCCCCAATTTGGTTGTGGTTGTGTGACCCAAACTTGTTCGTAAAGGACTCGGTTCCCGCCTCAAAGTGGATCAATAGTGGAAGGTGGACTAGGACTTTGTGGAGGGGTTCATCGGAGAATAGGGTGAGGCCTTTGTGGCGTTGAGTAGGCCTTTGTGGCGAGCTCACACCCCTCCAACAAGACGTACTCCCTTAACAAGGAGGAACTCGGGAATACATCGCGTCTCCGTGTGCTTCATATCGGTTACCTCGTTCCCTTCCTCCTTTACTTGTGCTTGTATTGTGTTTGTGGTTATCCTTGTCATATAGGTAAATTCATCGTAGTTGCATTATCTAGAGAATTTACCTTTGTGTCAAGCCTTAAATTGAAGAAAAATTTAAATTGGCCGTAGCACCTATTCACCTCCCCCCTCTAGGTGCCGTAGCTCTTCGTACAATTGGTATCAGAGCCTCGGCTCTTTTATCGGGCTTAACAACCTAAGAGTTAAGTATGGGAGATAAAACGGAGACCGCCGGTTCCGTGGTGCAAGTCTCTATTTATGATCTCAATGAGTTGAAAAATTCATTTACCTCATCCATGGAGAACAAAATCGATGAATTGTGACAGCTCGTGTTGCAACTCATGAAAGCCAAGGAACCGGAAGTCTCCACTTCACCTCCTCCAGACAAAGTTCTGGATGGCGCCAAGAAAGGGGATGATGGTGATCCATCTAAAAATGCTTCCGCTGATAAATCCACCGATAAGGGTACGGAAGGAGATGAAGAATATCACTTCGTCGAAGGACGTTATTCGCCCGATCCTCCTGTCCCACATCCTCATATAATTTCTAAGGGAGATCCACCTAAAATTGATGCTTTTTCCTTTCGTGAATGACAATATTACATGGAAACTCACTTGAACTCTTCTTCTATAGATCTTTGGAGGGTCACTCGTGATGGATACAAGCCTCATGACCCCAAGAACTTGACAAGAAGAGAAGTTGTAGATTGTCAACTCAACTACACCACCTTGTCAATTCTTCAACAAGCCAGGGTCCTAACCACATGCCGCATCTTCAACAATATTCCACCGCCAAGGAAACATGGGACGCTCTTGTCGTCATGTTTGTGGGCAATGAAAGCATGCAAAGAAATAGGTATGATGCCTTGAGAAATGAGGCCGAAGGGTTCTATATGCATGATGGAGAGAGCCATGAAGACATGTAACGAAGGCTCAAGACTCTTGCCACCGCATTCTCCAATGTTGGTTCCAAGTACATTGATGATGCTTGGATCAAAAGGAATTACATGATTTCTCTCGTGCCATTTGAGCCCGCAGACTTGAAGAGCATTCAAGGAAGACATGACTTTGCTTCTTTGACCTCAACCCAAGTTATGCAAGAGATGTGCTCCTATCAAGTGCAAACCAAGAATGCTCCTGACAACCTTGCTAGGGCCATAGGAATGCACAAAGGGCATCGGTTGCTTTAAAGGCCAAGGTTGAGTATGAAGAAGAGGACCATGAGGAGTTGGCTCCATTGAAGGATCAAGAATATGATCCTGTGCTCAAAGACATCATTTCTCTCACCGTGCAAAAGTTTTGGAGGAATCCTCCCAAGGCCAAGGCATATGTGGAGGAGAAGACCAAGTCTCGCTATGGCAATGATGGGACTCAACGAGTGAGGTATTGCTTCAATTGTCAAGATAAGCACCATTTCATTGCGGAGTGTCCCTATAAAAATAGAGAACTCCATGGTGGCAAGCTAATTCGCAAGGACAAGTCTAAGGTTGATTACAAGAAACCTCACTTCAAGAAGAAATCATTCAACAAGAAGTCCCCCACCAAGTTTGTGCTAGTGACTCAAGAGGAGTATGATTCCGGAAGTGATGAAGACGAAGAAACAACAAGTGAAGTGGCCGCTATTGATATTGCTTCTACTCCATCATCTTCATCTCTATTTGAATCCCCCAATGATAACCATCCTCACCCAAATGCCAAGTGCTTCATGGCTAAGGCCTCGGAGGTATCACCTACTCCCAACTCTAAGACCCCAAGTGAACTAGAAAATGATGTTAGTCTTAGAGTAGAAGATGAAATGTTTTCTTTGGAACATTTTATGTCTAACATACAAGGGGAGACCAAGAAGTAATTTGATCACCTCATGAGCCAATTGGGAGAGGCCCACGAATCTCTTGAGAAAAAAAGGTGAGATTGAGAGAAGGGATGCAGATGAAATAGCATCTCTCTCTATGACTATTGAAGAAGAACATGATGGGAGAGTTTCTCTTGAGGAGGAACTTGAATCTATTGAAGAGTCAGATAATGAACTTGTTTCAAATATCACTAAGGAATGTGACGTTGAAATTGCTAAATATAAAATGGCTAAAAAGAATAAGGTTGAGCTTGGTGTTGGTCATGGTAAACTAACCGAGGAGTTTGAAAAACTAACCAAGGCTCACAAAGCTTTGGAGAGTCAACATTCTTCCCTCAAAGAGTTGCATGAACAACTTCAAACTCAACTTAATCAACTTAACAACCCTAGAACCTCTACTTCTTCTTGTGATCATGCAAATATTATTGAGGAAAATGCTAGGTTGAAGGATGAGCTAGCAAGGCTCAAGGGCAAAGGCCCTCAAGTTGAGAAGGTTGTGGCCTCTACCCCACAAGTGGTTGCCCCTAGACCTCATGTGGTTGTTGCTCGACCACAATTGAGTGCTCTAAGGCCACAAGTGGGGAAGCAAGGTCTTGGATATGTTGCCAATAAGAAGAGCAAGAAGAAGGCCAACAATGGTGCCTCGGGTGGTATTGTCATTAGGGACAACACTACTCGTAGAATCTCCACGGAAACTAACAATCTACACCATTTCTTATATGTTAATTATTATGGTGTTGTGCAAGCTAAATATGTCGGTCCTATTGAGGGTTACATTGTCTATACCATTTGGTTTCCAAAGACCCTTGTTGCTAACATGAAGGGACCCTCCTCGGGTCCTAACTCTAGTCAATGATCTCTTGCAGGACTATGCTTCCGGTGGGTCTAAATGGATAATTGATAGTGGGTGCACTAGTCATATGATCAGAAGCAAATAACTTGTGACCGAGTTGCGCCCAAATGACATTCAAGCAACCGTCACTTATGGAGACTCGTCCTCGTCTAAGGTATCGGGGTTCGGCAAGGTTGTGATTGCTCCCAATATCACTATCATGAACGTCATGCTTGTCAAATCCCTTGGTTTCAATTCACTTTCGGTCCGTTCTCTTGGAAAGATGGGTTTCTCCGTCTTTTTTGATGAAGATATTGTGGGACTTTTGAGGAGCAAGACTCTTGACGTCGCATACGTGGGACATGTTGAAAATGAGTTGTCCGTGGTGGACTTTTCGAAGTCTACCAACTCTCAATCAATGTGTCTCTTCGGAAAGGCGTACGTGGGGTGGTTGTGGCATTGCCGCTTATCCCATGTCAACATGAGAACTTTGCAAAGTCTTCACAAAGGTGGCCTTATTGTCGTACTAAAAGAAAATGTTTCATTTTCCAAAGATCGCGTTTGTAGGTCGTGTGTTTAAGGAAAGATGCATGATATCTCGCACAAGGCCAAGATTATTATTTCATCAAAGAGGATCTTGGAGCTTCTCCATATTGATCTCTTTGGTGCCGTGCCCGAGGCAAGTCTTGGTGGCAAGAAGTATTGCTTGGTGATTGTCGATGATTATTCAAGATACACTTGGGTTTATTTCTTCAAGTGCAAGAGTGAGACTCAACAAACCATCATCGACTTCTCCAACCAAGTGCAACGTCAACACAATGTGCAAATCATGGATATTAGGAGTGATAATGGTTCGGAGTTCAAGAAGTACACTTTGAATGAATTCCTTAGTGATGAGGGCATTCGCCATCAATACTCCACCACTTACACTCCTTAACAAAATGGTGTTGCCTAAAGGAAGAATCGCACTCTCTTGGATATGGCAAGGACCATGTTGGCGGAGTATTCTTCTCCCAAGTATTTATGGGACGAGGCCATATACACCGCATGCCACTCCTCCAACCGCCTCTACATCCGCAAGGGCTTGGACAAGACTCCATATGAGATCCTCACCGGCAACAAGCCCAACGTCTCCTACTTCCGTGTATTCGGTTATGTTGAAACACCTCAAAAGGCCATAGGAAGGATGGGTGTGGGATTTTTCGGCCCCATTGAGGGACACCTTATGGCGACTCGAGAAGGTCTATGCTCTACCCAAGTGGAGCCCTCCTCTACAATAGAAGAACAAGCCAAGGAGCCAAGTGATGCACCTATCCAAGAACATGTTGAAGACCCTCCTCTTATTGATCAAGTTACTACGCAAGATGCAACCACTCATATCATTCATGCTATTCAAGGTCAAGGCCAAGATCAACCATCCTCATCCTCCTCTCCTCAAGTTGAAGCTAGTATTGAAGAAGTTGTTGATGATGATGATGATCAAGGCCAAATTGGTCAAGACGGGGACCCAAATGATCAAGATGATCAAGTGATCCCTCCTCGCAATAATGAGGAGATCGAAGCCCGTCGTGCTAGAAGGATAAGAAGAGCTTTGAAGCAAATTGATGCTCAAGACAACAAAGTGTTGGAAGATGTTCAAGCTCGAAGATCCACAAGAAGGCAATTGGCACATTTTAGTGAGCATCAAGCTCACATATCTATGGTGGAACCAAAGAAAGTGTTTGAAGCTCTTGAGGACTCCGATTGGGTTGAAGCTATGCATGATGAGCTCAATAACTTTGAGCGCAATAAAGTGCGGAAGCTAGTTGAGAACCCCAAAGATTGCTACAATGTTATTGGCACTAAATAGATATTCAAGAACAAGCAAGATGAGCATGGTATTTTCATAAGGAACAAGGCAAGATTGGTGGATCAAGGCTACACTCAAGTGGAAGTCATTGACTTTTATGAGACCTATGCTCCTGTGGCTCGCCTTGAGTCCATCCGTAGCCTCCTTGCATATGCATCTTCGCATAATTTCAAATTGCAACAAATGGATGTCAAAAGTGCTTTCTTCAATTGTCCACTAAAAGAGGAGGTATATGTTAAGCAACCTCCGGGGTTCGAGAACCTCAACTTTCCTAACCATGTCTACAAACTTGATAAGGCGCTCTATGTACTTAAACAAGCACCACGTGCGTGGTATGAGCACCTTAGAGAGTTGTTGGAAGACCGTGGTTTTGAAGTTGGGAAGATCGACCCCACCCTTTTTACAAAGAGGGTAAAGGGAGAGCTTTTCATATTCCAACTATATGTGGACGATATTATCTTTGGCTCGACTAACCAAACTTTTAACAATGAGTTCTCAAAGCTTATGAATGACAGGTTTGAGATGTCCATGATGGGAGATCTTAAATTCTTTCTTGGCTTCGAGATCAAGCAATTGGCTCGTGGGACTTTCATTTCTCAATCCAAGTACACCCAAGACATGCTCAAGAGGTTTAATTCCAAGGTGCAAAGATGAAGCCATCACCCATGCAAGTCAAGTTCCACCTCAAGCGCAATCCGGATAATAAAGATGTGGGCCAAAAGTTGCATCGTTCTATGATTGGTTCTTTTCTTTACCTTTGTGCATCTAGGCCCAGCATCGTTTTGAGTGTAGGTGTGTGTGCAAGGTATGAAGCGGATCCTAAGGAAAGCCACTTAGTGGCGGTCCATAGTATACTTCGGTATTTGGTTGATACCTTAAGATTTGGTTTGTGGTACCCAAAGGGGGCACAATTCTCTCTCAAGGGATACACGTACTCGGATTGGGCTGGTGATCAAGATGATAGGAAGTCTACTTCCGAGGCTTGCCAATTTCTTGGTAGATCCTTGGTGAGTTGGTCTTCCAAGAAGCAAAATTGCATATATCTCTCCACCGCCGAAGCCGAGTACGTGGCTGCCGCAAGTGGTTGCACCCAATTGCTATAGATGAGGCAAACCCTCAAAGCATAATTGTGTAAACAAAAGAGAAAGAGATACGACCTTCTATACCAGTTGCGCCTTTCAATGGGAGCCGCTTGTCGAGACATCGTAGTAGTTTTCATAGACTGGGGTGCCATGAGACTACGGTAGAGACGTGGGGTAACGGGATGGCGTAGTAAACACAGAACACGGGATTTACCCAGGTTCGGTACGTCGCGACAGTACGGCGTACCTACTCCTGCACTTCTCACTATGTGGGACTAAAGCCCGTATAATAAGGTTACAATGTAAGAGAATAGATCCAGCTACTCGTCGAGGATGAACTTCCCGGCGAGTTGCGTAAAGCTTGAGCTTGGACCTAGAACCTTGGAACTAAAGGAACTTATTGAACTTATCAAATCTATCTCCCGTCCGGCTTTATATAATAACCGGATTAGGGCTTACAGAACCAGAAACCTAGAAGACTACGTTTAACTTGTAACTTGGAAAGTAAGGAATCCGTCTTCTCCTCCAAGCCAGATCACGCGGGCCGTGATCCGGGTTCTTCTAGAATCCGGCTTCTACGCGTTGGACTACTGGGCCGCCCAATGGACCTAAGCCCATTACCTTACAGGCCACCCTGGTAGTCCAGCTCTTTTGTCTACCATCTTCTATACCCCTATTCGGTATATATCCGACAGTAGCCCCCAGGAAGGATCAAAACTCTGAAACTCCGCCTTTCGTCAAATACATTTTGTCCGGGAAACTTGATTCAGCAGTCTTGATTCTTTCTTCTTTCCTTTTGAAGGAGATGGTAACATAAAACTCGGAACTATGAAAATCCGGCTTTTCTTCTCGCGATCCTTCGCGGAAAAGGAACATGTGACATCAACGCTTTAATCATACTGACGTAAGCGCCGCTTGGTTTCACGCGGGAAACCCTGCAACGTATCTCTGACAGATTCTCACGAGAAACGAGGAGATAGCCATCATTCCTCTGTCGTTCCGTTTCCCGGATTTTCCGGCGAGCGACACGCGTCGAACATCCAACGGTCAAAAGAGCCGTTGGCGCGTATCTAGAGGGTTTTTAGGCTATAAATAGCCGTCTTCGTCCTCCTCATCAACCTTCTTCACTCCCTCACTGCCTTCACCATTGGTGCGAACGCGAGCTCGAGAGCGAGAACGATTCCCTGCCCCGACGAGCCCTTCCCACGCCGGAGCGCACCAACACCACCGAGAAAGATGGCGTCTCCGCAATCATCGCCAGTTCGCGCCTCCGTCGACGAGCTCCTGAGCGATCTAGATCCCCAACTTGGGTCGCCCAAGCACGCCGGCGGCGAGCTGGAAAAAACTACGGCGTCCACAGCGGGCGGAGGAAACGTCTCCGCCACCACAGATGCTGCGGGACCAAGCACCGCATCAACCCCGCCGTTCGCTCCCGAAACGGCGGAGGAAAAGGTGGAGCTCCTCGACGAGCAGCTTGCCGCCGCGAAGGCCGCCACCACCGCCGCCGCCGGAGGAGATGAAGAAGAGGAAACTGCAGGCAACTGGATTGCCTGCAGTATTCCCCCGGCTCTTCTTCCCAACTTGGAGAAGGAAGGCCTGGTTTTGAAGAAGAAATGGCGGCTCCCGGAAGAGGAGACCGAACCCGCGCCGCAAGAGGGCGAAAGGGTGCTTCTCGCCTCCCACCTTCTGCGAGGTATGGGGCTTCCCCCTTCTTCTTTCTTCCTCCAAGTTCTAGCTCACTACAACATCCAACCTCATAATCTCCCTCCCAATTCCATTCTGTATATGGCCGGCTTCCAGGCCTTATTCGAGGGTTACCTAGGAATAGAGCCTAGGTTAGATTTTTGGTTGTACTGCTTTGGGGTTAAGCGTAACTCTTCGGAGGGCGCACTCCCAAATTGCGGAACCATTTCCTTTACTCTTCGGAGATTCCGAGAGGATTGGTTCCCCAAAATAAAAACCTCGGAATCCGTCAAATTCTGGACGGGTTCCTTCTTTTATCACCCCGACGTGCCTTTTCCTAAAAAAGCCGTCGGGGTTCCACCTTTTGTGAACTCCGCCGCTGTTCCCCAGGATAACTGGGTTACAGAGGCCGTCCAGGTTCTGCCTCCAGATCTACTAAGGATCAAGAGGCGCATCGCCAAACTCACTTCCTCCAAACCTCCTTTGACCGGAATGGACACGGTCTTTTGCTGGCTGAATAGGCGGATTCAGCCATTAGCAAACCACGGAGGCCGTCTCCTGTGTGAATACACAGGAGCCAAGGATCCAATGCGGACAACCGACAAGGATTGTCCCGCAAAGGAGCTCCGGCGGCGCATCAATCAGTTGGTCGCTTCGCGCGATCAATACACGGAGAGTCGGCCAATGTACACGGCCGACAACCCCGCTCCTAAGGTAATTTTCCCGTTATTTGGGTATAATTTTTTACTTCCTGGATAATCTACCTTTCGAATCTGATTGGCTTTTTCCAACAGCTTGTGGATCTTCCAGACTCGGAGTTAGCCTCCGAGGCCGAGCTGGATGCGCTGCGTACTGCCGCTACTGGTGGGCGCAAACGCAAGAAGATAATTTCTTCGGATGAAATTATCGACCTTGACGGAATCCCCGTCGCCACGTCCAGGTTATTTTCTTCTGGGTTTTTTCTTTTATGGGATCTTTTTCGTCCATCTTCGGTGTTTTAACCTTTTCCGGGTTTTTGGTTTTTAGCTTGCCCCCCTCCACCTTGAAGCCGAGAAAGTTGAAGAAGCTCAGAGCTTCTTCCAACCGAGGCAGCCAACCATCTCCCGCCGTCGCCCCGGATACGCCGCAGACAATGGCGGAAGAACCTACTGCCGCCACCACCACCAAGCCCCCAGAGCCCAGCCAGCCCGTTGTGTCCGAGTCGGACACGAGGGAAAGGGCGGCTCCAGAGGTGGGGAAATCTTCTCGGACATTCGACGAGGAAATCCCCACCTTTGACAAGGATTTTAAGGCTATAAATGACGGCTTGAACGCGGTCGAAAATCACTTCGCGGAATACGCGAAGGAATTCCGGGAAAACTTAGCAGGTTTGCAACGCATGAGCCAGGTATGTAACTCTAGCCCCCAAGCATTAAACAAAATGCATGCTTTTTTGCTTTGATGTTTTTATTAACCATACTTTTCCTTGCTGTGTTTCAGCAAACCTCCGAGGCCATAAACCTTGAAGTTTTCAGGAAGCTCACTATCAAGAATAAAGAAGTTCGAAGTCTTCTTTCTATTCTTGAGGAGAGAGAGGCGGAGCTGGAATCGTCTCAGCTTGCTTTGACGGAAACGAAAGGTAGGCTTTTTCGTTTTGAAATTTCCGATTTAAGACTTTGTTGAGGTTTTTTCCCGAGGAAATTGATCAACTCGGATTTTCCCTTTGCTTTTTCAGCTGCTTTAGCTGAAGCTAAACAAGCAGCGGAAGATTCCGGCAACGCCGAGATTCTCCGCAATGAGAACATTGAGCTTCACAAGAATCTTGTGAAGGCTCAAAAAGACCTGGAAGCCAGCAATCTGGCCCTTGGAGTGGCTAACTCCAAGGCTTCCGAGCAGGTGGAGAAAGACAAATCCACCATCCAGGATTTGACTGAAGCTCTGAACCTTCGCCTGGAGGAAGTTTCGGAAATCGATAAACTCATCGGTAAATTTTTACCCTTGTCTTCATCTTTCCATGTTTTGCTTTCTCTGTTTGTCTCCTTAACCCTTTTGTATGCTTTATCGGATCAAACAGGAGACACCCCAGATGGCACTCGGGCTGCAGGCATCCGAGCTTTCGGGGAGACATGGAACTTGATGAAGGCTGCTGCAACGCAGCTGGTAGGCAAGTTTCTTCCCGAAAAATCTGGGGAATGCTCGGAGGTTGAAAAACTTCCGGGTATCATCATGGAGGTGGCGGAGTCCAAGGAGTCTGTTCTCCGCTCCGCTGCACGGGGTGGTGCGCGTATGGCCTTAGGCCTTATGCGCATGCACTACCCTAGTGCCAAATCCTGGCGTGTGGCCACCGGTGTCCCTCAGGGATACACGGATGCGCAACGATCCACCATCTTTGGTGAAGTTAAGGGCCACGCCACCCAGATTGCCGCCATGGTAAATGTCGGCGTCCACTATCCAGAAGAAGAAGCTCCTCCGATTCCCGATGAAGAAAGCAGCGAGGGGGAGTCGGATTCTTGAAGGGTTGCCTGGAACCTGGATAGAAAATTTAGACAATAGGAGCATTACTGTTCTTTCATTTGTAATCCAAAATGTAATGCTTCTTATGTATTAATGAAAATTCCGCCTTTTGCAGTTTAAACTATGAAATTACTTTGCAAGTTGTTTGAATTTTACCACTCCTTTATCTTCTAAGTTCTCTGGTGTGTATGCTTTAACTGTCCTTAGTGTTTGAAATGGCTCAAATAGCATTATGAATCGTTATGCCGAGTAACTGGGGACGAACCAAGCAGTTTTGAAACTCGAAAACATGAATCATGCTAAAGGCATTTTTACTAACTAGTTCCAGTAACCCAGCATACGCACGATCAGATAAGACTTAGAGAAACAAGGAAAGTTTTAAGTGAAACTTGGGCACGCAGGCAATTCAAGTTTCCTTTAGCCGTTAAAAGGCTGAAAAATCATTCAGTTAAGTAACGCCGAGTACGCAAGCACAATTCGGGTTAACATTGAGAAATTTGTAAGATCATTGGGAAATAGATGAGGCGGAAACACTTTGCACTTATAAGAAAAATAGATGACAGCATTCCGACAACTTTATTTCATGATCTCAAAAGATGTTTACATAGATTTGAACTAAGTACAGAAGGGGACATAACTTGCTAGGTGTTCCCAGGCTTCCGCGATCCACTTGACCTTGTCGAAACTTTTCAGCAGCTTGAAGCATGGTAGGTTCTTAGCCCCCAGCCAACTAAGAAATCTTTTTATGGCTGTGGCGGAACTCGGCAATTCTGGGACATCTTTTTCACACGTAAGTTCCGAGATGTTCGAGACTGCCTTGATCTCTTCCGGGTTAACTTCTATTCCTCTGCGAGAAACGATGAAACCCCGAAGTTTTCCTGAGGGAACCCCGAATACGCACTTAGATGGATTCAACTTCATCTTGTAAGTGCGCAAGTTTTCGAAAGTTTCTCGCAAATCCTCAAGGAGTGTATCTTTTTCCTTGGTTACGACAGCAATATCGTCCACGTAAACATGGACGTTTTTTCCAATCTGACTATGCAAACAACGTTGCATGCAACGCTGGTAGGTTGCTCCTGCGTTCTTCAGGCCAAAAGGCATGGTTACATAGTAATACGTCCCGTACGGGGTTATAAAAGAAGTCTTGATTTGATCTTCCTTTTTCATGCGTATTTGGTGGTACCCGGAGTATGCATCCAAAAAGCATAAAAGCTCAGAGCCTGCAGTGGCGTCTATTATTTGATCGATTCGCGGCAGCGCAAACCTATCTTTCGGACATAACTTGTTCAATCCTGTGTAATCTATACACATTCTGAGGGCAGTTGTGTCTTTCTTCGGTACTAATACCGGATTTGCGGACCAGTCAGTATGGATTACCTCCTTGATGAAATCCGCTGCTAAAAGCCGGATAATTTCCTTGCCAATAGCCTTTCGTCTTCTTCCGTCAAATCGACGGAGACCTTGTTTGACGGGTTTTGATCCGGGAATAACCTTGAGTTGGTGCTCAGCAAGTTCCCTGGGTACGCCTGGCATGTCAGCTGGACACCAAGCAAAAATGTCCCAGTTCTCACGGAGGAACTTGATGAGCTCGCCTTCCTATTTGTCGGTCATCCCAGTCCCTACAACGACGAATTTTGTCGGATCTTTGGGATCTAGGATTACCTGTCTTGTATTCTCGGATGCCTTGAAGCTATCTGTTGGCTTCCGAGTTTCTTTTCCTGCCGGCATTTCTTTCGGCGATACCTCCTTGGCTAACTCCTTCAGTTCTTCCTGAGCTATAACTCTTTGAGCGCAAAGGGCGTTTTGCTTCTCCAACTCGTTTGCCAGCTTGAAATCACCGGCAATGGTGATTACTCCTCCTTTGGGTCCTGGCATCTTCAGCTTGTTGTAGATGTAGCAAGATCTTGCCATAAACTTGGCGAAAGCCGGACGTCCGAGTATTGCGTGATACACGCTCTCGAACGGCACAACTTCGAAGGATACTTTTTCCTGCCGGAAGTGATCTTTATCTCCGAAGGTGACATCTAGGGAGATTTCTTCTAGGGATCGTGCTTGCCTGCCAGGAACGATGCCATGGAAGCGTATATTGCTGTAGTTGAGCTGGGACTCGGATATCTTCAAGTGCTTCAGTGTATCCAGGTACATTATATTGATGCTGGATCCTCCGTCCATCAGCACTCTTCTTAGCCTAGTGTTTTGAACAATAGGGCTTACAACAAGAGCTTGTGTGCCGGGTTCAGGGATATTTCCGGGATGATCAGACTGATCCCAGATTATCGGTGTGTTGGAATACTTCAAGAATTTTGGGGTTGCAGGAACAACCGCGTTTATTTCTCGAAGTGTCCTTTTGGCCACCTTTGATGACGGGGTTGCTAGGAAAGTTAGCATTGCTTCTCCGTCAACCCTCGGAAATTTAGGTTCGCCTTTTCGCTGTTGTTCCTGGATTTTGTCATCAGTGTCCGATTCACTGTCTTCTTTTTCAGCTTCTGGCTTTTGTTTGGCAGGTTTCCTCTTGGAACCCTTCCCTTTACTTCCGGATCCTGCATTGCCTTTCATATGCTTGTTTAGCCGGCATTGCGCGTTCGTGTGGGTTGGTTTCCCAAACTGAGAGTGGTGGACGCAGGGTTCCGACTTAATTCTCTCCCATTCTTCAGGAGTGTAATTGATGGGATCCGGACTGCGGCCTTTCCACTTGTTCCCTTTTTCTCCTCCAAAGGCTAAGTTAACCTCCTTGGGCTTTGTTGTTGACTCCGGAGTTCCTTTTTTATCAGAACGAGGTGTTTTCTTGGCCAGTATCAGTGACTCAATATTGCCTCCTCTTGCTCTGATATCGTCTTCGGCTGCAGCATGCTCATTAGCGGTTGTAAGCATAGATCCGAGATCTTTGTGCTTTTTAGAGCCAACCATGAACGGTACAAGTCCGGGTTTTAGGCCATTGACGAAAGCATGCATTGCTTGTACGTCAGTTACCCCAGAGCAACTATTCTTCATTGCAGTCCATCTGGAGATGAAATCCACGTATGGTTCGTCTTCAAATTGGGTGCAACGGTTCAGCTGGTTGATGCTATTTGGGCGTTTGTATGTTCCTCGAAAATGCTGAGTAAATACTCTCGCCATATCATCCCAACTGTCGACAGTTCTTGATGGTAAACCATTAATCCAATCTCTGGCTCCGTCTAGCAACATTAGGGGAAGAAACTTAACAGCTTCCAGGTCTGTCCCGTTGTTGATCTGGACGGCTGTGTAATAATCTGAAAGCCAGGTATCCGGGTTTGTACTGCCGGTATATTTTTGGTAGGTTGGACCAACTTTGGCAAAGCCAGAATGCAGGGTTATCCTTCGGATCCTGTCAGTGAAACACTTAGGACCAAAGTATAGATCATCCTTTTCTGCTCTGTCAATATGCGCAGAATATCTCCCGGCTGAATGGACAGAAGGGGATCTACTCCTTTCTTTTCCATTGTTACGCGGACGCGTTTTTCCGAGGTTATCTCTATCTCTTCCGTTGTCACGCCCTCTGGGATTAGGTGGAGTCCTGCTCCTGTACCTTTCCTTATCTTTGGGCGGTGTCCGAGATCTTTCACGCCTGTGAGGTGTATCGTATCTTCCAGCTTTTTCAGCTGGGTTTCTCGGAGGTGGCATTATTTTGCCGTCATTCCGGTGTTTGTCTTCCCGATCGTGTGGTTTATATCCATCTTTCGGGAGATGAGGTCCGGTTCTAGACGCTGCGTCCCGGTTGTCGGGGTTTTCCTTGTCTTTTCTCGGATCCTCTTTTTTGTCCGAATCTCCGGGTTCTTCCGGTCCAGGTGCTCCAGCAGCGCAAGTAACAGTTTTGCAGAGGGCGGAATTATCATGCAGCCTCCCTGATCGCTCTTGTCCTCGCTGTTGCTGCTGTAATGCTTTTCCTAGGAAAGCATACACCCCTTGGAGTTTTTCCCCGTTGGAGTACAGATCGTTGTTCAAGATGGCGAACGCTGCTTCCGCGTTTTCAGCTGCGGTTTTGTATATTGGTTCGCCCTTGGCATCTTTGCCGTTTAACTGCTTTTGCCAAGATGGGTTATAGAACCTTTCTTTCGGCGGCAGTTCTTCCGGTTTTGCAATTCCGGGTAACCTTGTAGGTTTTAAGGCAGACCTGTGCTTTCTCTCGTACTCCTCAATTTCTTCCTTCATAATTTTGATGTCATTATGGGTTTGTTGGAGGTGTTGCCGAGATCTAAGCAGTTGTTGCTGTTGCCGTTGGAAAGCTTGTCTCCTGGCTTCCAGCATCTCAGGGGGTTCATTGGGTCCCACTGGAGTTTGTAATAGTTCTTGCTCTTCCAGTTCTGTCATTGGCGGAGCAGTGATTTCCTTAGATTTCTTTTCCGTAGGCTTTGTGCCACTAATATCTCCAACTTCCAGGTTTTCATCAGCGAGATCAGCTGACTTTTTCTTCCGGAGTTTGTACTGGAGTTTTTTAGAAGCACGGTGCTTTTTCTTGGAAGAGGGAGGTTTTTTGACAGGTTCATCCTCTGTCATCTCCTTGACATTAGGAAATATCGGAAAAGTTTCTCCGTCTTCCCTCTCCTCTGCTGGCGGAGGGGTTTTAGGGCTTTCCTGGCTATCGGCACCCGTTGTATCAGCTGGTTTTGCCATTAGCACTTCATGGAACCCCTCTTGAAAGGATTTAACTTTTCTTACGAAGGCATCATCATCTTCGTCTTCGGAGAAGTTATCTGATCCGGTTTCCGACTCCAATCTCGCCTCAATGGCGGCAAGCACGGACTCTGTTTCCGAGCTCATCGTCTGGTTGACGGATGTCGGATCTTCCGTCTCTGTGACGGGTATTGGTTCTTCCGTCTCTGTGACGGGTGTATTATTATCTGCCTTTTGCACGGGATTTCCGTCATCCGTGTTTTCGGCGATCTCGGATTGCACCATGCCGATAAAGTGCGTATCACTGTTTTGTCGGCGATCTGAGCAAAATCCGGCATCATAGTCGTCTTCGACTGGGTATAGGGCGGGTGGGAGATAATTGCTTTCACCGCAAAACCCCATTGCTTCCGCGGTTAATCCGATAAAGATATTAGCAGATCCAATCGGTAAAACGCAGGCACTTACCAGATGGTTTTGCGCCGGGATGTAGGATCCGTTGTCGAGGAAGCGCCCGACGTCGTCGTCAAATTCCAAGCTTCCGACAGTGATCGATCTTCCGATTCCGCCTAATATCCCAGATCGGAACTTCACGCCTGACGTCGTTTGCCCCACGGTGGGCGCCAACTGTCGAGACATCGTAGTAGTTTTCATAGACTGGGGTGCCATGAGACTACGGTAGAGACGTGGGGTAACGGGATGGCGTAGTAAACACAGAACACGGGATTTACCCAGGTTCGGTACGTCGCGACAGTACGGCGTACCTACTCCTGCACTTCTCACTATGTGGGACTAAAGCCCGTATAATAAGGTTACAATGTAAGAGAATAGATCCAGCTACTCGTCGAGGATGAACTTCCCGGCGAGTTGCGTAAAGCTTGAGCTTGGACCTAGAACCTTGGAACTAAAGGAACTTATTGAACTTATCAAATCTATCTCCCGTCCGGCTTTATATAATAACCGGATTAGGGCTTACAGAACCAGAAACCTAGAAGACTACGTTTAACTTGTAACTTGGAAAGTAAGGAATCCGTCTTCTCCTCCAAGCCAGATCACGCGGGCCGTGATCCGGGTTCTTCTAGAATCCGGCTTCTACGCGTTGGACTACTGGGCCGCCCAATGGACCTAAGCCCATTACCTTACAGGCCACCCTGGTAGTCCAGCTCTTTTGTCTACCATCTTCTATACCCCTATTCGGTATATATCCGACACCGCTCTTGTGAAGTCTAGTTGGCTTGTGACGTACTGTATTTCTGTTTGCCATTCATTGACATAAACATACACCACTCTCAAAATTGTTTTCAATACTCTCTTTATCAAATGAAAAACTCTACCACATGAGTTAATCCCTGCTTCCCTCTGCGAAGGGCCTATATTTTACCTTTATGTTGAGTCAGTAAACCTACTCCTTTCTGTCTTAAGCATGCATTTGAGTTGTGTGATCCATCCATCTATATGTTGATTTACTGAACAATGTCCTTTATTCTTCCTTGTTTAGTACAAATGTTTTATCTGTTTGAATACCACTTTGAAAGTTACCAATGTCTGAAAAGAGACTGTTATAATTGAGCGTGATAAACTCTGCAATATAATCTCTAGTAGAAAGACTCTAGTCGAAAGATAAGTACACTTTTAATTGTTCTCTGACCAAGAACAAAGTTTTCCTTCACCAATTATGATTTCCTTTTGCACCTTTATTGTGATTTCCTCTACTTGTTTCAAGTTGGATTATATGAGAGGAAGTTGTTGTCTAAAATGACTTGTGCTTTCATAGATGTGATGCTTCTTGTCCATATTTTATTTATTGACACCTCACTCCATAAACTTGTGGTCATGTTTATTGAGTTCAGTTTCGCTTGGGGACAAGCGAGGTCTAAACTTGGGGGGAGTTGATACGTCCATTTTGCATCACTATTTTATATTGTTATTTTTTGTTATTCATCGATATATTTCATGTTATGATGCATCACTTATGTTATTTTATCTTATTTTGCATGTTTCATAATTTTTGGAGAAGAAACACCGGGACCAGAAATCTGATGGAAAAAGCACCGTTGAGATACCCTATTTCAGAAGATCAGAAGAAGAGGGGGGGATACCGGAGGAGTTTTAGAAGTCCCAAGGAGGAAGCTAGCCAGAAGGGCACCCAGAGGGGGCCACCTGGGGCCCACACCACCAGGCGGCGCCCCCCTTGGCCGCGCCTAGGGTGGTCTGGCTCCCCTGGCCCACTTCTGGGTGCCCCCTTTCGCGTACTTGACCCCACGAAACCCTAAGCCCCAGAGGATCATCTAAGAATTATTCCGCCGCCGCCTCGGGGCGGAAAAACAAAGAGAGAAAAACTCTCCGGCAGGGAGAAATCTGCCGGGGAAATTCCTCCCCAGAGAGGGGGAATCATCGCCATCGTCACCATCATCGCTCCGGGCATCATCAAGATCGTCATCGTCATCATCATCACCACCAACACCATCATCCTCTTCATCCACCTTCATCATGTTGTAATAATTAGGGGTATCTATCGTTGTTCTTCACTAGATCTCTCTCCCGTTGTGGATTACTTGTTAGTAGTTGATGCTTGTGAGATTTATCGGTGTTTACACTTTATGACCAGATTGTCATTATCCATTATATCACCTCTTATTATGATCCATATGATGTCTTGTGAGTAGTTTGTTTAGTTCTTGAGGACATGGGAGAAGTCATGATGTTAGTAGTGGAATTATGTTGAAGTAATATCTAGTGGTTTGGTATTTAAATTGTGGTGCTATTCTTCTAGTGGTGTCATGTGAATGTCGACGAAATGATACTTCAACTTTATGGGCCTAGTAGGATGCATTGTGTATTTTAATACTAATTGTGGGGTTGCCGAAGTGATAGAAACATAAACCCCTGTTAGGAAACCAATACGCGAGGGAGTGTAGGATCCCGGAGTTTTAAGGCTATGGCTAGATTTATCTTAATTACTTTCTTGTATTTGTGGATGCTTACGAGGGGTATAATCACAAGTATGTATTAGTCCTAGTTGGCCGGTGCATTAGCATAGGTTCACCCACACAACACTTAACGAACCAATAAATATTAATCAACTGTAGTGAAGCGAAGAGCACTTGACAAAATTTCCATGTGTTCTCGAGAACGTTTGGTAACTATAAGTAGAACAACCGGGTTGTCCTTTACTCTCAAAAGGATTAGGCCAATCGATGCAATTATATTTACTATTATTTATTTACTCACACTTTATTTATCTGTTTTATCAAAAACCACCAAAAACCCGTTTGCTAGTGTTTACAGTGAATTCTCTATCCAACCTGCTTGTCAACATCTTGTGCTCCTCGTTGGGTTCGACACTCTTATTTATCGAAAGTACTACAATACACCCCCTATACTTGTGGGTCATCAGTCCCGCTTCTTTGTCGAGTTATTTTCCCTTCCCTGTCGAGTGCCCCTCTGTTTGTGTGTCATGTGGCTTGTTTGCCGAATTTTGTCTCTATGTTGAGTGTATATCAACAGACATATAGCAGCTATTTTTTTAAATAATACATTTTTATTACTATTTCGCAAAACAATGCACGAATTTTACTTTTTGTAGAAATAATATATAGTCGCAGTGGGGGACTGCGACAGGCACTAATCGTAGTGCCGGACTGCGACTAGTGACTGACCATAGGCAGCTGATGCTCACATGCATGCACTTTATTAATGCGACATGGAGACTAGTCGCAGGGGCAATGCGACTAGTGCTCACATGCATGCACTTTATTAATTTAAACGCATGCATGCATGCTCATTAGCTTAAGACATGCTGACTAATCAAGCTTGATTAATTAAGACCACATACACTCAGTCGCAGTGGCATACTGCGACAAGGCCTAGTCGTGGTCCCCGACTGCGATTTGTGCCAGTCGTGGTCCCCAACCGCGATTATGAATTATTTTTGCAAAATGTAAAATTCGTGCATTATTTTTTGAAATAGTAATAAAAAATGTATTATTTAAAAATAAATAACCATATAGCAATCTTTGTCGAGTACCCTATGAAAGACACTTGGCAACGAGTTGGACGCTCTTCGGTAGTGCTCCAAGGTTGTTGGGCTTAGGGTATATTTAAATTATCGTAAACCAAATAAACTCCATAGAGGAAATATTTTGGAAAACCTAAATTATTTTAAAAATCCGTTGAACCAAAGAAGCCCGGTTAGCCAAAATATTGTTTGACTTTTTGGTTGCCCATTAGAGCATCTCCAACGCGCCGACGCATTTGGTGTCCGCGTGTGGCTCATTTTCATCCGTTTGGATCGCCAAATGGGCAGCCATCCGCCTCATGTCCGGGCTTCACAGGCGATTGAACCCAACGCGCCGACCTATTTCGTCTACGTGCGTGTATTTTTTCCCTTCATGACATAAAAATGTAGAGATTGTTGGACATATGATGCCAAGTTGAAATAGATATGACACCATAGCTTTACAACCAAACTGAAAGAAATAAAATAGTTGTTTAAACAAATAAATAGGATAATTTAGTATAACCAAATCGAATAGAATTATTTGAAATTTGGCAATGGGGCAATTAAAGGTTGTTCCCCACATGAACCCATGTATGTTCTACCAAATCATCCTGAAATTGCTTGTGAACATCCCGATCACGCATTTCTTCATGAAACTAGATGAATTATTCAAAATTTGCCGTTACATGGTGGGGCTCAACCAAGTCACCATGAAACAGTCAATCCTGGTCAAAGAGATCCTCGTTGCGCTCATCCTCGACAATCATATTGTGCATGATCATACAAGCAGTCATCACCTCCCACATAGTGTTGAGACTCCATGTCCTAGCAGGGTGCCGAACAATAGCTAGCGAGATTGGAGCACACCAAAAACACGCTTGACCATTGGGGATACATACCATCAGTTATGCAGTATCCTTTCTCATACGGGTGCCATTGACCATATAGTTCACCTCCGGCGCATTGTCCTCGGAGAGGATTGCGCACACTAATGTCGTTGTGAGTGTCGGCCATGCAAAAAAAAAAGTGCCAAATCCAGAAATCTTGTGATGCCACCGCTTCAAGAACGAGAGTGCACTCCCCGGAATGTTCCTTGAATTGTCTCTGTCAAGCAAACAGACATTTCTTCTACTCCCAATGCATGCAATCTATACTTCCAAGCATGCTAGGGAATCCTCTTTCCTCTTTAATGGACAAAAGTCGGGACGTGTCTTCAACATTTGGCTGCCTCAAGTACACTCCTCCCCAAACACCGCAATCACAGCTTTGCAGAATTTATACATTGAGTCCATACAGGTGGATTCACTCATGCGCATGTACTCATCAACAAGATCTTCAGCAAGCCCATATACAAGCATTCGAATAGCTATAGTGCATTTTTGATATGAGGATAAGCCAAACTTATCGAGCGCATCGGGCTTGCATCGGAAGTAATCATCATGCTCCCATCACGCCCAACCGAATGTGGTTGAACACATGTCTCTTCAATCGTCGTTGGAAAACATGAGCAGGGAAGATTGGCCTTGTGTGGTGGAAGTAATCTTTTTAGAGCTGGACATGACCCGCTTCTCTGTTCCGGTCCAACACCGTTGAACGTCCAAGGAACGATCCCCTGAATAATGGTTGCATTCTCGAAAGATGCTCATTAACGAGAAGCGTGGCAATCAAAGGCTCGCTCTCATTGTCGGACGATGAGTACATCATATTGTTGTTGTAGTACTCATTCGAGCTATCCATGGCCGAAAGGGGATGAAATCGTACCTCGGGCAAACGGCCGAACAACTTGGGCGCACTCAGGGACAGGGGCTCCAAGCGGCAGGGGACTCGGGGCGGCGAGGACACGGCTAGCGGGGTGTGGCGTGATGGCGGATTTGGCGAGGGTGGCACAAGCGGATCCGACGATGGCGACGACGGGAGGGTGAAGGCAGAGCAATATGGCTAGGGCGGGACGGGGCGAGATGAGGCAGAATGCGCGTATGTGTCCCTGGCGGGCGGGCCATGGTTTGACATACCGGAGCTCCTCGCTCGTCCTCGCGCAGCCGGCCGTGACTCAAATCCGTCCCAAATTTGAGTCCGGAATGGATCAAAACGAACAGAAATGTCCGAATAATCTAAATGGATCACGTGCATTGGGCCATGACTTTGCACCCTCCGGAGCTAATCGGACGCGGTCGGACCAAATATGTCGGAGCATTGAGCAATACTGGCAAGAAAATAAATTACCGTAGACAAATAGACTATTGGTATGCAAAAAATTAGCAATCATCTAGATCGAAAAAGTTTCATCGCAAAAAAGAAAAAGAAAAACATCGGAGGGTGAGCTTTGGCCACCATACAAGTTGACAAGCATACTCTTACAACATTTAATGCCTGATTTTTCTTATGAAAATAAATTCGTACGAAATAAATATACACACGATACCGTCCCTGCCAATGTGCAACGCACGAAATTAACAACTGAAACATCTGCACACCGTCTCGGCCGTGAATCGAAAAAAATGTACTCCACTATAGGGCGACCAGACCATGGATGGATTCTAGCAAGGCCGCCGTATTAATTGGAAGAAAACTCCTCGGAGGGTCTTGGGGCAGGGCGCAGCTGCAGGCGCGCGGGCGTCGGCCTCGCTGTTGATCTCCACGGCCGGCGCGTAGGCGGACTCGTCGATGTAGTCAGCAGGCGGTGCGTCGGCGGGGGCGGGGGCATCGGCGGCGGGCGCGTCCGCGGCGTCCTGGGCCCTGGCCAGCGGCGCCACGGCCACGGCGGCCAGGAGGAGCGCCGCGAGGACCACCGCTCCGCGAGCCATTGGACGGTGCTTGGGCGCAGGCGCAGGCGCTGGTTAGCTCAACGTCGTTGTCGCGTACGCACGCACGTGCTGGCTTGTTGATCCGCTGCGGTTGCCGTAGCGCGGCGACGGCGAGTTCGTGTTTTTTTTTTATGTATGTGCGCGGCGAGGTCGCCGGCTTTCTTTAGGCGGTGCGCCTGCATGCTCGGCTGGACGAGCTGGTGGTGGCGCGCGCGTGTCGTGTCGTCGGACTCATGACCGCACACGAAGGCGTTACGGCAAGCATCGTGGCAGGCGAAAGCGCGAGTCAATGTCCACCGCTCGCGGTCTCGGGGTCTTCGAGCACCAGTCCAATACGCCGACGATTTTGGGACACTTCTTTAAAATTTCTGGGTTTTTTTGGTTTCGGAGAATTTGGCTTATTTGATCAATGAGTTGTGAAATGTTTGTTCTGCCCCTGAATTTTCGGTAAACCAACAACAAACATTGACTGCAGCACATGATGTCGAGCTCGTCGGCCTCGGCCTTGGTCGGAGGGGACGGTGGGACAAAGGTGATGGCAGGACGGAGTGGACGGCAGGGAGTCGAGCTCGTCAGCCTCGGCCTTCGGGCGGAGGGGATACCAAAATTCTGCTGTTTGGTACCTAGAAGCAGCCCAGAAACTTTAAAGAAGTGTCCCTTAGTCTAGGCACGTCCAATTAGCTTTCAAAGGGGACGAAAACACAACCGAGGCGTCTCACCTATTTAGGGCTCCTTTGATTTGGAGGAAAAATGGAGGAAATGTGTAGGGTTAGAAAATTTTCCCTAGATACCACTATTTACTCCTTTGATTCATAGGAATGGTGCAAGGGAAAAGTAAAGGAAATTTCCCTAGGAATCTCACTTTCAAGGCAAAACGTTCAGGAAAGCAAACATTCACTCAGACCTCATTATTTCAATCCTATGCACAAGGATTGAGGAAAGTTTTACACATGCCACTCTTTCCTATTCCTATTCCTTTGATATTCCAATCCTATGAATCAAAGAGGCCCTTAGTATTTTCGCACACGGTTATCTTTTTCTGTCCGTTTTGACCCATTTCTAATCCAAATTTGGGGCGAATTTGCGTCGCCGCGAGTGTGGAACGACCTCGTGTCATGTCCCTGGCCCGTATGTCATCCTCTTCCAACGGCTATTGTCCTTATTTAGTATGGGCGGTGGAGCTTTTTATATGGCCACCGGCAGGCCAAACCCTAACTCCATCGAAACTCTAGCCCCGACCTTCATCTTCCAACCACAGTCATCACCCGAAACCGTAGATCCAGCGGCCAGAATGGATCCTGGCAGGACCTCAACAACCAGATCGACCGCACGCGGCACAACTCGAGAGAGCGGTACTGCGACAGCTTCTCTTGGCGCATGGTGACGAGTCCGGCGTGGGCCGGAATCATTCCGCAGACTCCGCGTCCCGGGTTGCCAAAGCAGGTGCGCCGGACCTTGCAGGCGACGCACGTGGACGAGTACGACCCCGGGGAGGAAGCCTACGCCACTCGGGTCGCGATGGGTTGCACCAATCCAGCGGCCGGCCCCGCGCCGGCGCCAGCACCAACGCCTCCTGCTGGCTCCGCTGTCAATGTGCATGCCTAGTTCGACGACATCAACTGGAGCAGCATCAACGAGGACAGCTTCACCTATGCTGATAATGAGGCCGACTTAGAGGAGGCCGCTCTAGAGGCGGTCCACGTCTACCTGAACACCCTGAGGACAACGTGGTTCATGGCTCTCTAGGTGGAGGAGGCCACCCAAAAGCAATGTTAAGGATATCGCGTTAACTTATCGGTCGGCCCCTGATAAGAGATATATCGGCTTATTTTATCGGTCGACTATTTATCGGCCATTTTTTTGTAAATCCCAAATTGTAGTACTAAAACATCTAAAATATGTTATAAAATATATCATATCGGCACTAAAATCTCTAAATTATGATATACATAGATATATTGTATTCAATTATACTAGCAGTTCTATGATGCATGTCGCTAATCACATGTTCCAGTGATGGAAAATCGATATATCGGCCAATTTATCGACATATAGACCGATAAATCGATTGTATGACCGATAAAATGGCTCGATTGATAAACTCCACCGATATTCATTTATCTTATCGATCACCACCCGATAAGCGATAAATCGGCTGATAAATCGGCATATCAGATGATATTTTGAACATTGCCCACAAGCGCATACGCGACGCTAAGGAGGCCGGACTGAGCGGCTGAAACTGAGGCATCGTACCTCCGCCGGCGGCGCTGCACATGAGCGGCCAATTTTCCTAATATGCCGACGCAGACTACATGTTTCGTAACAATGGGACGAGGAGGAGCAACCAACAAGTCCTTCTCTGGCCCTAGCCATGACGATGGAAGAGCTAGCAAGTCCGCTGAGAAACTGACATGAAACTTCAAGCTTCTCAAGGACGCAGGCCTCAATTTTCTCAAGGTCAGAGCAGCTCCAACCACCTCCCTACTAGTATTAGGATTTAAATTGTAATGTGTAATTTTATTTTCGAAATCTAATGTAAAATCGTGAAGTTCTACCAAAAAAATATATTCAAAAATGCAAAATGGGGAATAGTAATTTTATTTTCAAATTCTAATGTAAAATCGTACCAAAAAATATTCGAAAATGCAAAATGGGCAATAGCAGACCAAATAGGTGCGTTGGGTTCACTGCCTACAAATGGCTGGACAGGGACACGTATCCGTTTGGCGACCGAGCGGATAGAAACGGGAGATGCGCGAACACCAGATGCGTCGGTGCGTTGAAGATGCTTTTCGTAGTCCGTATTCGCATTGATTTTCTACACAACAAAAGTGATGTCAATTTTTTCTACATATAATATTTGTTTAACCGACGCCAAAGATGAAAACAGAAGCAACTCGTATTTCACGCATTTAACGTAAACATAAACAGGTAGTGGTAGGCCAGGGCCAAAATGGTCGGTGGGGAATACAAGCCTACAGGAGGCCGACACGAGTTGGTTGTCCATTAATCGTGTTGCCCGATTTGACACGCCGAGTACTTTCTTGCACCAGATGATGCTTGGGCTATGTTGGGAACCCTGTGGCCAGAGGGCAGCGGCAGTGATCGAGGCCCAGCGTGGCGGTAGCACCGTTCAAGCTTTATCCCTCCCTCCCTCCGAACAATCTGGCCTTCCAAAGTGAAGGCATTCGATCGGTACACTGTAATTTCTCTTTTTCGCTCATCTCCATGTCGTCCGCACCAAAGCTTTTCCACCTCCTCCCCGCCCCCTTGCTCTCTTTACTCCACTTGCCGGTGCTTTCCATGTGTGATTTGTGTTGTTTGACCCGGATAGGATCCACCGACAGCTGAAGCCCCAAGAAATGAGTGAATGCCGGCCAGAGGTTGCGCTCCGTTCAAGCAAAGGAGTACTCACCGGTCGATTTGTTTAATATGATTGCTCTGGTGCAGTTAAGACCGCAGCAAATTGGGGGCTTGGGTCGAACCAGAAATTGACTTGCAGGAGTGTGTCTCAAAACTAGAACAGATGATAATTTGCAAAATGCCTCTATTAGAATATGGTTTGGAGCAAACACCAGTCACCAGATCGATCAATCAAAAGAAAACCAATGCCTGATAAGCTCAGGGCGCCATTAAACTTGCTTGTCATGCGTCCATGATCTTCTAGTAGCTCCAGCAGGTAGTAACAAACAAAGAAGAACATCTAATGAAACAAGAAGAAGAAAATCGAGCACGCTGGTACTATTTCTTCCGAGAAAGAAGCGCATATCCCGCGAGCGTGTCGGCACGCCATCACACCACGATCACGACAATGGGAGAAATCAGGAAAGTACCCCCTAGGCCAGTGCAGAGGCCACGGCCGCTGCCGACAACGCCGCGGCGAACCACCTGGAGCAGGGCGCGCCGGCGGCCGCGTTCTTCTTGGAGTCCTTCTTCTGGTCCGCCGGGGGCGAGCCGTCGTCGTCGCCGTCAGGCCCGGGCGCGTCCGCGACGGCGGGGGCCGCGCGGTGGTGCGCGGCGGCGGCGCCCTTGCCCGCCTTGGGCGCGTCGGCCGCCGGAGCGGGCGCGGGCGCGGGGCTCGGGGACGGGGCCGGCTTGAACAGCTCGACCGGCTCGACCACCTTGTCGACGGCGTAGACGGCGACGGGGTCCGTGTCCAGCAGCGTGGCCTTGACCCGCGCGACGGCGTCGGAGGCGCCCGTCTTGATGGTCACCACGTTGCCCTCGTTCTGCAGCGTGAAGTTGTAGTTCCGGGCGGAGCCGTCGGTGGCGAGCGTGTTCATCACGCCGTTGTTCGACTTGAGGCTCCCGGGGGAGTAGTACACCGGCACGGCGTGGAAGAGCAGCAGCGACGCCTTCCCGTCCGCGGTGAGGTTCTTGTACCGGGGCGCGAACGCGGCCACGGCGTCGTCGGAGGGGCAGAACACCGTCATGCCGCCCCCCGCGGCGGACGCGTAGGTGGAGGACGCGTCCGGGGAGGCCGCGATCAGGGCCGCGAAGGCCTTGCACCCGCCCTTCGCCATCGCGGCCGTGACGTTCGGCGGAGCCGCGGGCGCCGTGGCGGGAGTCTTGCCCCCCGCGGCGGCGGCGGCGAGCGGGAGTGCTAGGGCGGCGAACAGGATGGCGGCGGCGAGACGCATGGGTCGGCGCATTGCGTGCGCGGAGGGATGCGAGCTAGGAGCGCGGCGTGTCGTGTGGGAGGACAGTGGTACTGAGCGGATCAGCGGAGTGGGAGCAGCGTAGATCGAGAGTGGCGTGCAGCTAGCTCGGCTGGCTCAGATATGAAAGCGTGACGCCCATGCCTCCTGGGGTTTAAGGTAAGATGCCGCACGGCAAAGCTGTCCGTATTCCACCTGTAATTTTCTTTTTGCTCGCATTTCCATATCTTCTTCCTCACTACTCCTCACCTTTGCGGTGGTAGATGTGGCAGTGACGAGCATACACGTTTTATTTTTCGTACGGGGAAAATTATCTTCAGTATCGGCATGGAGTCAGCAGTGGCGGACCTAGAAACTTCTAGAAGCGCGGTCAAACAAGTCTACTGTCATACTGTGCCATATTTATGGATATTTTGCTATACAAAATATAAGACGTGGCACTGCCGGCAAGCCTAGGCGGCCGTCCAGGCTGGAGGGATGCTGGATCCGTCTATCATCTGTTGTATTAATAGAAAACATAATAATAGCAACTCTAGCGGATCCAAAAATCGGTAAAATAAAAAAAAAATGTACATATGGGTATAGCGTGGTGTCCCGTTGAACAAATCCCATAAACCCGCACTTTAAACTCTTTTTTGCGACATGGCACGGATTTTGGTCAGGTACCCTGATTCGAAACGTCACACGATTGTGTAGGATTAAAATCGATTATCTTAACTTTATCCAAGTTTGCATGTATCTAGACACGATTTTAGTGTGTATGTATATATAAATTCAGACAAAGTTGAGATATTCTTTTTGGGACAAAGTGAGTAGAAAAAACATGAGCCTCTCACACACTGAATGTGTGCTTCCTTTTTTCTCGCCGGGGAGTGGCTCCACGCAAACGGCCGAATCGAAAGCTCCTCTTTTCAAGCAGATTTTGACGTGCACTTGTATCTACGTCCACGTAACAACAGGTGTGTGGGACGTGGTGGCAGTATTTTGCGTAACTTTTTTATCTTTCAAATCTTAACCACTGCAATAAAAATGAATGGTGCTTATATTTTTATAGATGGCGTGGATCAATATGGTGGCAGTTTCAGATTTCTTTTTTTGAATTATTAAAAGGTGCGTTGGAATGTATTTTCGCCAAACACGGCCTTTAGGGCATCTCCAGCCGTTGCGCCCCCCCAGGGCCCAAAACGCCGCCGTTTTGGTGCCGCCGCGGCGCTAAACGGCGCTATTCTGGAACCTGGGGGGGCTCGTTTCCCAGTCGCGTCCCGAGCCCAACAAATCGGCCCAAACAAACGCAGTTGAAAACTAGTCGAAATTTTATTGAAATTTGAAACTGCGTACATATTCGGCGCGATTTGAAAGCTAAAACGATAAATTTAAACTAAAAACAGCGGATACTACGCGATGACTACGCCTACGTCTACGCTTCGTCGTCTTCGTCGTGGCGGTGCTGGTTGGAGGGTCCAGCGCCGTCCTGGCTCGCCGCGGCGAGACGGCGCTGCTCCGCCCGCTCCGCTCGGGCCTGCAGGCGCAGCCGGTGCAGCTGCGCCTGCTCAGAGGGCGGGCGGTTGCGCCGCCGCTCACCCTGCAGCGCTAGCTCACGCTGCGCCTCGTAGAGGGCGATGACGCCCTCCTGCTCGACGGAGGCAGCCCGCCGGGCCATCTGGCGGCGCACCTCTCGCGCCGCCTCCTCCCGCTGGTGCGTCTCCAGGGAGGCTCGAACGGCGGCTGCCTCCGCCGCCGCCGCAGCCTGCTCGAGGACGCCGCGCACCTTGCGGTACGCGTCCTCGTTCTGCGAGGTCTCGAAGGAGTGCAGCCCGGCGTGCTGCTCGGGCCACACCGGCTGCCTCCTCACCTCGCGCCTCCAGTGGCGGGCAGCCCGCCGTGCTTCGCGCGCCTCGTCGTGCTCGGGAGGCTGCTCCGGCGCCACCACCTGCGGCTCCGGTGCAGCTTGCTGCGCTGGCTGTAGCTCGTCGTCGCTGTTGGGCCACGCCTCCCAGTGGTTGTCCATTGCGGCGGGGTTCGAAGGTGGAGAAAAGAACGGCGAGGAGGGGTCGAGAATGTGCGTACGGGGAGGGCGCGGCCACCGTTTTTATAGCCTGGCTGGGCCAGTCGCCGCGCCGCGCGTGTCGCCGCTGCCGCACCGCCATTAATCCGGTGGACTTTGACTGGCCACGCGTGTCGCCGCTGCATGCACTGGCCGCCGCCTCCGGCAGCCTTTGACGGCGCGGGCGCCAAGAAGGAAGTCACGGGCGGGGGTTTCCGTTCCCGCGCTTTTTCCCGGCGCGTCACTGACAGCGTTGGCCCGCCCGCGCGGCCTCGCAGTTTTGCCCCCCCAGGCCGAACCCAGCGGGCTGGGTTCGGCCTGGGTGCCGCGGCGCCAAATAGCGCCGAAACGACGCTATTTGGGCCTCTGGGGGGGGCGAGTGGTGAAGAAGCGGCGCTATTCGCCGCTTCCGCCGCGAAAAAAGCCCCCTGGGGGGGCTCTGGGGGGTAGGGTTGAAAATGGTAAGGAAACTTTCCTCTTGTTTCCGTAGAAAAAGGAAATGAAGAGCAAAATATGGAAACGGAAACGGCATTTTGAGGAAACAAAACGGAAAAGGAATATTCTGAAAAGGAAATGACAAAGGAAATGATAACGCAGATTCCGACGGAAACGGAAACGAAACGGAATTTCCGTAAAAATAAATAAGGAAACTTTCCGTATACACAACATACATGCTAGTCGATGTATCCAATCATGTAGGCCACGACCCGCATGCAAAATGAGGCATGGTTTCATGGCTAATTATGTCCATTGAGCCATCTATACTAAACCTAATTTATCTAATTACATATATGTAGTGTGTGATCACACGACTAGGTTAAACCAAATGCATGACACTACATGTTAAATTATCGATTGTCGAGGTTGTGAACAATTATTTGTCTATGTTTTATACTTCTATTGTGTTCCGCCAAATGTACGCTTCCGTATCGTATCCGCCCCATTTCCGTTTCATATTCATTTCCGGAAATTTCCGATTCCGTATTCGTTTCCGGGGTTTCCGATTTCGTTTCCGATTCCTACGAGAGAAAAGGAAACGAAAATGATAATGCATGTTTCCTTCCGTTTCCGTTCCGTTTTCAACCCTACTGGGGGGACGGCTGGAGATGCCCTTATGAACATCGTCGCCTATACCTCATTAGCTGTTCGGCAACTTTTTTGTTTTCCAGCGTACGTGCCTAGAGGAATGTCGACGGAGAAGAAATCATGGCGTGTTTGCGCCGGTGAGTGGGCAGGAACGTACGGCCAGCGGCGGGCCCAGCGATAAGCCGAGTTACTAATTGTGTCCGGCAGGCCTGGCTACTCAATGCAGAGTAATAATCATGGAATGGTTTATACGGAAGCCGTTGCTAATCCATGGCCGAGGACCTGCTCTTACCCATGGTTCCCCCTGCAGGCTGCAGAGACAAAAAGGAACCCGGTGCTAGCAAGCTATGCGGCACCGATACGGATACAAGTATCGGTATCGGGCCGATACGGATACGGAAATACGACATTTTAAAAATACGCCAATACGAGGATACGGTTTAATACTTTTAAAATAATCAAAAAATAAATTTGGTAGGTAGAAACAAGCAACAGAATAAACACTGACCTTATTTTCTCCATGTTGGTATCTGGAAATCAATCAACTAGTTAAAGTTTTAAAGAGAGATACATAGAGGGAAGGAAGATGAATGCACTAGAGGGAGATCCGGAGAGAAGGAGGAACCGGGGAGTGTACAGGACAGCGCGGGCATGGCTGGGTCGCCGGAGAGTGCGGGTGGCAGCCCAGCGGGTTCGGCGTGGTTGGGTCGCTGGCTTGCCACCGTGTCTATTGTTGGTTGTTGCTAGCAAGGGGGAGCCGGGGGCACCGAGGTAGGGAACTGGCAAGGGGGATCCGGGTCGGCTGCAGTTGCTAGCAAGGGCGAGGCAGGGAGTCAACAAGCGAGAAGCTGGAGATAGGGAGTGGCTCGACTTGACCGACCACCCTAAGGAGTGAGGACGAGGCGGCTATGTTTGGGAGAATGGAGGTTCGATATGTGTATGCCTGTGCGGGATGGAAGGTTATGTGGGCTAGGTTGTATCCAATTTAGGTCCGATACGTATCCAAATGGTATCCTTAATTACTTTAAATGCTTTATTTACCGATACTCCCGCGATACGTATCGAAGAGGTATCGAACAGGAATCGGTATCGGGTACGGTATCAGACACGGACACGGACTCTGGACCTTGTATCCGTGCAGCGTAGCTAGCAAGGCGCGATGCGGCCGAACAGTTGCTCGGTCGGTCACTGATCCTATCGCAACAACGCTCCACGCACCGCCTGTTTCCTGGAGTGTTCTGTACTTCTGTTGGAGTAGTTTTATTCCACTGGGCTTTTAATTATCAAGGCAGTGTAGTGTGGAGGTCGATGCTGGAAGAAGAAGATAGGATGCCGAGGCAACGTAGTGCTTCCAGGGTCAAAAGGCAGCGGCGACGAATTCGAAAGAAAAATCATGTATCTGTCTCAAAATCCGGTCCATTCCATTGCCCGGTGCGACCTTTCTCAACCGCCATAAACCGCCGTGGACACAGGTCACAGCTGCCACGGTGCCACCGGGTGTCAGGGTCTCGGTTGGAGCACCCTACAAGATTAGAAGATCCGTGTACGTGTCGCTAGTGCCAACAGGAAAACCTTGGGAGTGGTCCACGTAATTGCATTATGTCTTGTGATTTGCATGATCGTAGCCCTAGTCATTGTGCGCCTAGACATGTTAGCAAGAACATTATCCCAGAGTCCGTAGCATGCCAGGTTCATACAGCGCCCTCGTTCGTCTCTGTAGAGCGGATCCACAACACAATCGAGAAAGGCGTGGGCGATGGACGGTGCTCCGTGCACGTGCCGGTGTCGACCTCCCCGTCGAAAAAAGATTGGAAGCGAGCCGCTTAAAGCCACGGATCCGGTGCGCGGCGTACGGCGACCGGGGCGCCAGCTCGGGTGGTTGACGGCGGTTCGACGGCAGCATGGATGCTTTGGTGGCTGTTGCCAGGGTCCCACCAACAGTCTGCCGGTTCCGCGCGCCACCCGATGGCCTGAACCTGGAGGAAACCAAATGCTGACCAGAGCGTTCCCGTGTAGTACTGCAAACCCCTGCAAGGCCGCCGGCGACGTTCTTCACTGCCTAGAAATGCACAGCATAGGACAGAAACGATCTCTACACGTAAAAATGGCTGTGAAGTCCGGATTGAGTTGGGTGATTAATTCCGTGAATATGGCATGGTTGCAGGTTTCACGAACGGACTTTTTAGCTGGTTTGCTAATTCTAAAATCGTCCAGGAGTTCATTAAATCCCGGTCCAACCCTTTGCTGTTGGGCTTTGTATTGTGATCCGTGTTGATTTGAGAGTTGCACTATGTGTAACCGACTGAGATTCAGCTTACTCTCGGTTGTCTCCTTACCCATTGGATTTTGTATCGGGATTTGTGCTGATTTGAGCACTATGGTTTGCAACGGGCCGAGATTTAGCTAATTCTTAGCTGACTCCATACCAGTTGGATTTGCGTCGTGATTTGGGGTTCTCCTATGTAGCGCTTATAGCACTACGTATTAGGAATCACCCATGTCCTACGCGTTATGGGCCGGCCCATTTATCTTTTTTTTTTCTTTTTCTTGAAAATTGTTCAAATACGAAATTTGTTCAGATTCGAAATTTGTTCAAATTAAAAATTTGTTCACATTCGAAAATTGTTCAAATTGAAAATTTGTTCAAATTCGAAAATTGTTCACATTCGAAAGTTGTTCAAATTCGAAATTTGTTCACATTCGAAATTTGTTCAAATTCAAATTTTTGTTTGAACATATTTCAAAACGAAAAATTTCCGAATAGAAAGGAAAAGAAATGGTAAAAGAAAAAATGGAAAAGGCGAACTATAAAAACCTAAAAAAGCTAACTATACACAAGCCGCGCCGTGGCCCAGTGGCTTCGCCACGTCAGGCGCAAGGAGACGGCGCGGGTTCGAACCCCTTCCCCCGCACCCCTGCACCTCTATTTTCGCGGATTAAATCCGTTTAATGGGCCGGCCCATGTAAGAAAATTACATGGACGTGCTGTATTACGTAGTGCACTAGGCACTATATAGTGTATCGGGATTTGTGCTGATTTGAGCACTATGGTTTGCAACGGGCCGATATTTAGCTAATTCTTAGCTGACTCCATACCAGTTGGATTTGCGTCGTGATTTGTGCTGAATTTAGAGTTGCACATGAGATATAATAAATGTGCAACTAACTAAGATTTAGTTAAATCTAAATCGATTAGCCTAGTCATAGTGAAAAGTATCATATACTCCCTCCGTCTCAAAATAACTGTCTCAACTTTGTCTAGATATGGATGCATCTATACACTAAAACATGTCTAGATACATCCATATTTGGACAAACTTGAGACAATTATTTTAAGACGGAGGGAGTATAATTATCATGAATATAATATTAGTGGGACTCCCAATATTAGTGCATGTCATATATAATATATAGTATCATGTGGTAGTATTATATATAGTCCTATTCTATTTATTAATTGTAGAATCTTAATATAAATATATACAAGATTTGTTTACCATTAATTTTTATTTTTCTAGTTATGCATGCTATGGTACTCTAAGCCCTCTCCTTTTAATTAGCCGCCACATCAGCATTTTAGTAGGACCAGTATACATGATATGAAGATACTAGCATTGTGGCTAGTCTTAGACAATCCATAACATCCAATTGAGAGTAATGTCGGAGTTGCTGTTCTGTCAACGACAGGGTAGCACTCAAAGGTTCGAACACTGGGAGCTAACCACGTTCAATCACACATCCGGAGGCTTTAAGATGGGAGCTCGTGAAGGGAAACAAGCACAACACGAGGGGTTTACCCAGGTTCAGTCCACCGTGATGGTGTAAAACTCTACTCATGCTTGTCTGGTTGATTGCATTGCGAGAACTACAGTACAACCGAGGGTTGTGATGATCTAACTACTTGGTGTTCACTCTCTTGTTCTTGTTCTCTTTCTCTCTCTGTTTCTTCTCTTCTTCCTCCGAGGAGGTAGGGGAAGTCTATTTATACCGGCAATCGGACCTGTTTCCCGCTCACTTGGCGGGAAACAGATACCACAAGGTGTCAAAGGGGGGAGCGCCCCGTACACTGCGCCTCCTGCGCGGTCCTGGTCGCCGGGGAACAGCTGCGCCGTCCATGGCGTCATGGTGGGGGAGTCGGGTGACGCTGCCCTCGTCTTCTAGCGTGGACCTGGTCTTCTTGCACCAAAGAAGAAAGCCACAGACGGGGCTTTGGTGCGCGCAGCGGAGCCCTGCGCTTTATACCAAAAGAATGGCAAATGCGTAAGCCATCATGTCTTCTGCGGAGGCTTCGTCATCCGTGCAGAGGTCGGTGCGTCACCCTCACATGGGTTGTCTCCCAGCGGGTGAGGCTTCTTCCGGGAAGGAGTGGGGTAAGAGCAGGACCCCACCCCAGCGATGTGCGGTGGAGATCCCCTCTTCAAGGGGCCGGCATTGGTGAAGTACTGCCAAGGAGTTCTCCCTACCTTGTTGATTGGGTACGGACTCCTTCCGTGCTCGATGGGCTGGGCCAGCAGGAGACGACGCAGGATACCCTGGTATCCGTGGGTCCGACAAGTAAGACCGATTCGTTTATGTGTTGGTAATGACTACCGAATACAATCATTGCCTAAATCTAAAATAAAAATAAATTAGTCTAAAGATGTATGAATTGTTGGAGAGACGCCTTGACTCCCGAGTGCATATGAGAACTATATTTAAAATGTATTTTAAAATTTAAAAAATTACACAAAGCACATAGATCTTAACATTCTTTGTATTCACAAAGTTGTTTAACCAAAAACGAATATTTTTATGGCCCGAATAAAAAAAGATAAAATTGTACACATGACACAAAAATGTTTGTTTTTAATGAAGGTGATGGAGTTTAGTGTTATGATCTATACGCAAACATTTGTTTTTCTATTTTTATAATATTTTAAAATATTTCTTTTAAATACCCAGTGTATATGCACCGCGGGAAGCCAAAATTGATTTCTGTAAATTGTTGTGAAACTGACGGAGTTTAGTGCAACATTCTGAGAACCCAAAATCTGAATCGAGCGGACTGGTGCTCGTCTCATCCCCACCCGGCCAGCTTCGGCCCCGGGCACGCCACGCCGGATTCCGACTCCACCACCGTGATGATAACCCACTACTCCCTTCTCCGCGCACCCCTCCCCACCGGCATCCGCCACCTGACTCCCCACACCTCCCGTTTCACCGCGGCTGCCAACTCTCCTCTTCCCCGCCGCCCTACCGCCTGCGACTTCTGCGCGCCGCCGCTGGAGGAGGATCACCGGTAATTAATTCCCCAACGGAGGCAGACTATCCTTCTCTTGTCACATGCTTCGTTCCAACTCAAATCGCTCGTGGCGCCGCAGGTAGCTGGCGATGCAGGCAAACGCGCGACGCCTCCCCCGCTGGGAGCCGCGGTGCTCGACTTCGCGCGGAGCAACTTCCTCCCGCTAGGTAACCTTTATGTTCCCACGCGACCTCAGCTGGTTCCTAATTGCATACTCTGTTTGACTGTTTACATGTGACTTCGTACTGCCAATTCCGGCGTGGAATGTGGCTCGTGTACGGTGTATAGTTGCGGAATTTCACGAGCCAATTCAGCCACATCTCAAACACAAGTATTAACTCGCTGACGCCAACACTGGTCTACTGAACAAAAAAATAGGCGTAGATTCATTTATTTCTCAACTGCAGCAAATTCGAATGTTCCTCCTTTTCTTTCTCCCAAGAGACATACTCCTACTAAATCAGTTACACTTATTATGATATTATGATCGGAGGGAGTATTATTTTTGCTATTTGGATGTGAACCTGAGTACAGCTTTATTCGTTGAACCATGTTGCTTTCGAGACGTTACACCGATAGTTTGTGCACATCTCAGATTATGAACTAACTTTAGTTGGATTAACTATCTTTCTTATCATAGCTCTAATCGGTGGGATTGCTTTGGGCCTACTGGATCCAACCCTCGGATGCCTTGCTCACGAGTATTCCCTGTCAAAATACAGCACTTTTGGGATATTCGTCATCTCAGGTTTGGTTTCTTAGCCTAATGCACATGCGGATGTGTCTTCCTACACTAATTGCTTCCTCTTGCGTAGGATTGACTCTGCGTACCAAGGAGCTTGGTGCAGCGTTACAAGCTTGGCCTGCTGGACTCTTTGGACTAGTATGTCCCAATGTTTAGTTCTTGGCTGTTGCACTTGTTTATCTACTATTACTCTGAGTCTGTAACTGTGTCTATGATTTCAGTAAAATAGTGTATCTTTGTCAATAATAGTTCTTACTCCTGACACTATGATCTATATGTTATTGCGGAACATTTCAGATTTCACATTATTAGTTGTTCTAGTAAATTTCATTCATTCACATGGTTTACTTGGGGATCAAATGTCACCTTTGCAATTTTATAGAGCAAGCTCAATAGGTCTTCTGATATATTTTGTTGTTATTGCAGTGCTCAATTTTGCTGTTCACACCCTTTCTTGCAAAATTTATTGTGCAAACTCAGTTCTTCCCTCCTGAATTTATCACTGGTATAAGGCTCAGCTTCATGCCTATTTTTCCAATTCACTTAATGGTTTCTCAGTTCAGGTCCTATCACTTCATGTTGCTATGTGATAGCTCATGCCTTTGTGACTACAGCTTGTTTGTTTGATGTTCACAACACATCTTGCAGGGTTGGCTATGTTTTGTTGCATGCCAACAACATTATCAAGTGGAGTCACACTAACACAGGTGCTACTCGTCTCTAATCATCATCAGTGAACATCCTCTTCTTTATACGGATAGCTAGTACCATTTGAATCTAACACAATTTTATGATTGCTATTTAGCTTGCTGGTGGTAATTCTGCACTTGCTCTTGCAATGACAGTCATATCCAATCTCCTGGGAATTATATTTGTAAGAGCAATTTTGTTCTGACTTATTACTTAGCTTCGCCAGTGATCGATACAATTGACCTAGTATTGAGTTTTACAAACTCTGTTGAGTGTGTGAAAATTCATATTACACAGCAACATATTATAGTCTTGATTATAGTCTTTTCTCGTTTTCCATATTGAGTTTCACAATTTCATTATAATCTTGATCTCCTTTTATATACATTTTAAATGAAATTCGCCTCCTGTGTGGAAGTTACTAAATGTGATGGCCAGTCCTGTACATCAAAACAGATAAACTGGACTGTTACTAAAATCTTGTATAGTGACATGTAATAAATTTATGTAAGTTTTAACACAAAGAATTCTAGAGATGTTGATGTTTTGTGGGCTTGATCAATATTTTCCTGAGTAGCATTAATCTACTAGATTTAGTAAATCTCACACAGAAAGTCAAGTTAGTTGTTTTAATTGCTAAAATGTGTTTTACAATAACCATGATGATTGAATTTTTCCTTTTGCTTTCCACAGGATAAAACTTTTCCTTCTTAATAAAACCGGCTCATGTTTTTTAACCACGAATTAGGTACCTCTTTCTCTTGCAAAGTATGTTGGCGCTGGAGCTGGGGTGTCTTTGCCTACTGAGAAACTGTTCAAAAGTCTGGTCAACACCCTTTTAATCCCCCTTATTTTAGGCAAGGTATGTACCTCTTCATATCTCTGTACTCCACATCATAAGTCGTGGTCTATCATTTCAGTATAATCTGTCGTGCCATTATGTCCATATTGTACTTATATCAGTTTATAATATTGAATTGAATAAGAGTAGCTCCTATTTTATTTTGTTCATGTGTGAAGATTTATTACTATATCCATAGTGAAAACTTTTATGATAAGCAAGTAAGTTGGCGAGCATCAATTGAAATGTGCTTTTAGTGCAAATATGGTATCAGTGCTTTGAGTATAATGTACATTGCAACTTATTTTAGTTGATTTCATGGCTCAGAATAACCAGGAGTTCAGGAGTGCCTGTATTTTAACTTATCTTCTTCAAATTTTTAATATTATTATTCTCTGAGCTTTGTACACTCAGTTTGACTCCCTGTCTTTGGCCGAAGTGTGCCACGAATAATTTTGAAGTCATTAGTCTTACATACTTCATTCTCATTATTGTAGTTCAGATCTATGCAAAAATTTACTGTTCTAGTGCAAATTTGAAATAGTGGAAGCTACACTGACGGTGGTTTGTTATTTTGTTAGGTTGCCCGAGAAGCCTCGAAGGGTGCGCATACTTCTATATCTCTATAAATAACCGTCGCTCGACAAGTTGTCCATATGGAGTCCTTAAAGTATTTCTTATGTAGGTATTGCTGAATTTGTTGATGGGAATCGCCAGGGATTTTCAGTTATAAGTGCTGTTCTTCTCAGCCTAGTATGTCTCTGAAACACGTTGGTTCACAAAAAAAAATTGTGGGGGGGTTCAGGTGACACATTAAATCTCCAGCAGTTGTGCAGGCTGGGAAATGGATATATGTAACAGAATATCTGAAATTATTTTTATACTTTATCTAGAATTTAGTTATTAGCCAGATTATTCATATATATGGTTTGAAACATACCACACATGTACAAAGTGAATTTAGCTGTATTTGTAAAAATCTTACTAGAAAGAACATATATCTGAGCAAGACAAGGAGAGATGATGATGGATGATACCTTTTAGGAGAATATTTTGTAGTAGTACAAGCTTTATAATACTTTGTGATGTCTGATAAACTAGAAATCCAACTTTCAAATACAGCAGATTTGCAGGAACAGGACTCACATTTTGGCTTTACATGGGGGGCTGTTTAGGGAGTTGCTCTTACTTTGTGCTGTTCTTGTAGTTTCTGTTGAATCTATTACAAAATGCGCTTATTTACAATGATTGGAGAACACTCTGTTAAGTATTTCCATTTCACAGGTCCCGTGGATACAGGTAAGTAGATCAAGATCACTGCTCTTGTCCGTTCAAGCAAAAGCTTTTGCTATTACTGTGACCATTGGAGTGTATGCATTTTTATCTTATCTTATTGTAGTTTTTTTTTAAATCGTAATGCTGATATGGAACTTAAAACACAACTTCTGTTAGAAAATATGTGTGCTCGTCATGTTTAGAATACTGTATACCCTGGCTATGCAATGTGTGATTTTGTTTGTCATAGTATCAACTATCAAGCTTGCAATATTTTTCAAAATTATCAATATTGTTACAGTTGTCAACACTTATCCATTACAGAATGAATATAACTTCTTGTTTTCAGTTTTGTAATGAATTGAATCCCAGTCCTCCTGCCTTCATTGTGGTGCATTGCTGTCGAACTGTCCTGACAACGTGTTCACCTTCTTCTTTACTCATCGCGTGCAATATACAAGTTGCATCTCCAATTGGTTACATTTTGATATATAGAGGCACCTATAGCTGTTATTCAGAGATAAATAAATTAGTAATAATGATACCTTTTGCATGCTGGTTTCTGGTAGCATTTGGGTGGTATTGGGCACTGTTACTCGCTTTATGCAGCCTTACCAGAAACCTAGTGGAAACAGAGCAATTGCCATAAAGTAAGAACAAAGAAATGAAAATTGTCCTGGTTGGTTCGATGAAAAAGATTATATCCCGTTGAATTTAGTAACTGTTAACTACACATATTTTTGGCCGCTGGTGAGCTATTGCATTTTCTGCGTTGGATATGATCTGTGGCATATTATGAATGTGAATCTAGTACCACATCTTATTTCTAACAGCGGAATATTTCCTCTCACAGGCTTTTACATCTTGCTCTGTTGGCTTTCAATGCTACGGCTCTGAAGGTCTTGTCGTGTCTTAAACAAAAGGAAGATTCTGTCTTTGCAAGTAAAGAATATTCACGAGCTGTCATTTTGGTGGCCAGTCAGGTCAGTCTTTATCATCATCAGCAGCAGAAATAAAAATTTGAGCAAATTGCAGTTTGACACCACTTAAATTGACTCAACTTGCTCACAATACTAGGGTTAGGGGACACGTAAGACCTGGTGAATTGATATTGAATTGTACTCTGCACCTGCTGGGAAAACCTAGGCTACGATAGCATAACTCAAAACAAAACTACATGACCAAGGAGTCACTGCAAGCAGTGGCGGAGCCAGCCCGGTAAGAGAGCCTGGGCAAAGTACAAATGTCGTTTGCCCATGAAAAAAGTTGATAAGTTATTCATTTCTTGCTACAGCTTCAAAGGAGTATCTAGGGTAGAGCCCCAGCAGCTGCCTGGGGTCGCCGGGCCCTGGTTCCGCCACTGAATGCAAGTCATTGGTCATGGGATTACCACTAGCATGTAGAGTAGTGGAACCAGTTGATGAAACGCATCGTCGTGGTCTAGTTGGACTGCCTCCTCGTGCTTCCTCCGGGAAGTAGAGGATCATCCTAGCGTCGCAACAACAATGCCTCTAAGGCATCCATGCATTCGAGGGAGAAACTCCTGCGACCTGTGTGCTAGCGCCTGGCGTAGAGATTGGGCGAGGAGACGGGCGGGGGCACATGTTTTGAAAAGCAAAAAGATTTGGGGTAATCGAATAGCCTCACAGTGGTTAAGTCTGGACGAAAGAGCACGGGGGCGAAGGCCATGAGGTGCCACAGCATACTGTGGGGCTGTAGGGCCTGCGGACCGCCCCTACCATCCAAGGCCCACGAGTGGTGGTAGGAGCCACCTCTTCTTCTGTGCACCCTTGTTGGATTTCTGCACTCCAGGTCGAATTTTTTCTCGGCGCCACTATACTTTGGATTGGATTATGTTGCTTCCATTTAAGCATGTGACCAATTTAGGTTCACATGTACTTTGAGATGACGCCTACTACTCGTCCAATTGTCGGTAGTGGGCTATAGCAGGACATGATGTTCCCAAATATACATAACATAAAAAATGTTATGTCATATACATGTCCCTTTACCGAAGATATGGGCCAAAACCAAGGGGAGTAAGTGTCATCCTTGTTTGGATAGCCCGATCATGCTTTATTTGATGACCAGGAATCCCGAAACACAGTTAACTCCTTAATCGTAGCATGGACATGCATTTCCGGACCCATTCACTCGAGAGGCCTAGAGATATGTGTCCCATTGAAACCTAGTAGTTACTGCACAGGGATCTGCTTTTAAAACCATGTAATCAGAATGCATCCGGTTAAATGAAAGTCACAATAACAAAATAGTGCCTATATATATGCAATTATTATCCCCTTCAGTTCTAGCTTCTTGCTTAACTTTCCTCTTGATGTCCTACAGAAAACATTGCCGGTGTTGGTTGCTGTGGTTGAGCAGCTTGGAGGTGCTCTGGGTGAGTCTGGATTACTTGTCATCCCATGTGTTGCTGCCCACATTAATCAGGTACTTATTTGCACATGCAGTGTTGTTGTTTGCGCTTGCTTTACTCAGGAGTAGTTTCTGATGCATCATATGAATCATTTTGCAGATCATTATCGATTCTATCCTAGTAAATTGGTGGCGCGAGAGAGACCAACGATCTGCTAGTGCAAAGTAACTCAGAATTCGAATTTGGGAAGTTTGTCACCAAGTCAAATTAAGGCTGTTACAGCATATTTGGTCATTTTGTAAGGAAGCATTGATTGAGATTGTTTTTTTTCTTTTCTTTAGAATGCTTGATGGTAGAACAATGAACAAGAATGTAATTTCAGTTTGTGGTTTAGAAAGTGTGGTAAATGCATCAATCAATCAGTATCTTTATTTGCAAAGCTGATCTTGTGAAGATTATGATGCGTTTCATGGTAGCCTGTTAAATTGGATTTACTAGCTATGTGGCTCCTATTTGCTAATGCTGCTCGGGTGCCTTTCAGTGGTCACTCTACATATTAGCTATCTTCTGGACTAATTTAAATAATCTTTCCTGTGGTACTAAGGTGTCTGGTTGGTATTAGAAATACATGCGTAGACAAACCACATCACTTATATGTTTATTCACTGGGGGTGAGAATTCAGAGAAACCAGGTTCAGAGATTACATACAAGTGTGGGAGAATTCAGGCTGCATTTCTAGACCACGCAATCAGATTATGAGCTTATACAAGCCGTCGTTTTGCATTCAATTTTAAGGATTCTCTGAATCCTTCAGATTCTTTGTTTATTGCACTGTTGTGTACTGTTAGGCCTGGAGTTAGATCACTGCCGGAGACGCTACACTGCAAGAGCGATATGCATGTTTCCCAAATTTCGGCAATCAAACTGCCTCACTAAGATTTGAAAAAATTAGAGCGTCACCGGACTGTATTGTGCAGCAAATGCAAGATCCAACGGAGAAAAAAGAAGATGACAAGGTTCAGATTTGCTCTATTCACCTGATGATTCAGATGGAAATGTGACGACCCAAGTTGTCACTGAGCGTTTCATCATTACAATGTCGGTTTTATGGGGTGAGAGAGGCTCGAACTCTCGACCTCAGGATCACTCGCATTAGCTATGAGACCTACGCGCTAGCCAACTGCGCCACCACCCCGTTGTGATAACAGGAAGAAACTATCATATTTGTTCCCAGCAACACCGAAGGTCTGCTATCTTAGATACGTGCTAGTACACCACAGTTCACGGATGTGGTTGTTAAGATTTTCCAAATCTCTAAAGATAGCGAGCAACAAAAGTGACCTAATGGTATTTTATTCTTCACATCCAGTATTTGCCGAAACATTACTTTTTTTTACCATATATTAAGTGCTGAAACATTACATGCCCAAGGGCAAAAATTCTTTACATATTTGATTTAGAAAGTAGCTTTAGGTATACAGCTTAATCTCTCTAAACACTGCTTCTAGCGTTCTTTAAGCCATCAGCGTTAACCCTCAGGAGACGAAGTGGAGGAGGAGACCCAGACATGGTGCTTCTTTTCAGCCGGATAATGTCATGGAGAGCCGGGACCCTGACGATCTTCCTTTCCTTCTAACCCTCCACGCCCTTGAGAGTCAAATGTCCTCCACGCCCAGATCTGGGCGCTCTTGCCGCCGGCGTTCGCGCTGATTGGTGCAGAGATGACCTAGGGAGCCGGCCCATCTTGTACAGCGGTAGAGTAGTTAGGTCTAGTTTGCTTTCACTTGTTGTTGTGTTTGCCTATGTGTGGAAACACGCTATGTCATGGAGGGCTCGCTGGTTGCTGCGTCCGGGCCGCAACAACTCGATGGCGGTAGTACATCTCCTTCTCACGGTGCTCCTATGACAGGAGCCGTATACGGGAGGAGTGGCTGCTGCGTCCTTCTTCCCTAATAAGCTCGAAGATGGGATCCTGGTTCTAGGGGTCGATTTATACTCGGATGTCTGTGTTGGCTCTTGTTCTTCCCCCGGCTGTCGAGGTGGTGGCGAGGAGGTAGGGGAGTCTGCGCACAGGTCCGAGATGGGTGTTGGCCTGCGCCTTCTGAAGTTTTAGGCGCGGATGCTTCCAATCCATGGCCAAGGGGGGCGCTCCGTTGCTCGGAGCTCACTGCTCCGGGTGTTCTTCCTTCAGGCGCGAGGATCTCAAGGCCTTGCAGCGCGGCATACTATGGCGGCTATCCACCAAGTGGTTCGTCCCCAGTGGCGAGCTTGACGGTCGCGGTAGCAAGGACCATATATATAAATATCCCTCCAACAACTCACCAACTATATATTTTAGCGAGACGAGACCGAGAGAGTGTGTGTGGCTCTAGTGAGTGAAAAAGATGGAAGAGAAAGTGATAAAGTGAGATGAGGTGGAGAGAGGAGCGTTTAGTAGAGATTCACCTCACATATATATCAAATAAAATAGCTTAAACAAACTTAAAGAGGTGGAAAATGGGGGTGGTGAGGAGGTAGCTAGGGGACGACCAGATCTAAAATGGAGTGAAGAGGTGGAGGAATGGGAAGTGGGAGGTGGTCCAAATCAGTTAAAGTGCACCGAGGCTTAGCCATGGCGCACCGGCCTGTTGGTGTGTCACATCTATCTCAACTAGGTGTGGCGCACGTGTGGCTGGTGTGCCACGTTTGTGCTAATTATAGGTGGACGATATAGCCGTGGCGCACCACCCCTATGTGTGCCACGCCTAGTTGAGATAGTGGTGACACACCAACATCCCAGTGCGCCACGGCTAAGCCTTAGCGCCTCGTCAAAACATAGGCGTGGAAGCGGGTATACACAATTCATGATTAGAGAGAAGAGAAAAGACAAGATGAAACCCATGTTAATTTTTTTTAAAAAAAAATATATGAACCCTGAGTGATTTTTTAGCAATTTGAAGTGTGTTATATCTTGTAATGGAAGATAAGGCTTTGATTATGTGTAAATAAATAAATGCAAAACATATATATTTTAGAGTAAGTACATGTTTATAATTTGTAGGCTTTCAAACATAGCACAGCCCAAACCACAGTTGCATGCGTGTAACTGAAATAGTTCTTAAAAAAAAAAAACTTGAACTGAGTTTCGAAACAATTCACGCTCTCAGCGCATTTTGCGGTTTTTCTTTTCGATTATACTCCTTCCGTTCAACAATACTTGACTTCTATTTGTTCAAATATAAATGTATCATACACTAAAATATGTCTAAATACATGTATATTTTGACATATGGAAGTCAAGTATTGTTGAACGGAGGGAGTAATATATAATCCTGTCTGCATATAGGATCTGCAATTCTGCATATATTACTTGAAGTGATAATATATAGTAGTACAATATAATCAAAGACTAATGAACAATTAATGGATATAGCTCAGCCAAGCTCGATCGAAATGAAATTTAACAGGTGACCACGTACGCCGTTTCTCTTCACACGCTCTTCATTCTTCCTCGGTTCCTGCCCATGCGTAGCACGTCATGTAGTTTGTTGTGCATGCACTGCCCTTTAAATTCCAAAGTTCAAACGGCGTACCGCCTGACTCACGTACGTACGCCTCGTCGAGGCGAGCTCGGCCGTCTCAGAGAGCAGCCACGACGCACATGACGGCGGCGAAGAACGCGACGACACCCCTGAGGCCTCCAGACGCGACGATCCTCGTTCCGCTAGCGGCGTCGGCCTCCTCGGAGTCTGGACCGGGGGCCTCGGCGGTGGCGGGCCCCTCCCCCTCGGTGGCAGCGGCGTGGGTCTTTTCGGACGACGACGCGCTGCTATCATCGGAGCTGCTGGCCTCGGAAGAGGAGGACTCCTCGGAGGCGGGCCCGTCAGGCGGGAAGGCGGCTTCTTCGCTGGACGCTTCCGAGTCCGGGCCGGCGGCTTCGGAGCCCTCGGAGGCGGACGGTTCCGTGGCCTCGCCCTCGGCCTCCGTTTCCGCCTCGGGGGCGCCCGCTGGAGCCTCCTCGGCCTCCTCGGCTTCCTCGGCGGAAGGACCAGAGGCGCCTTCGCCGTCTAGTTCCATGGTGTGGTGCGCTGGAGATTCTCCGTCCGGAGCGCCGGCGTCAGGGGCATTGGCTGCCGAGCCATATTCTGGAGCACCGGCTTCAGGGGCATTGGCTGCTTCCTTGCCATGTCGCTTAGAGCCGGCGGCACCAGGAGCACCGGCAGGGGCCACGGAGGGCGCCGCGTCTTCCTGCGGCGCTCCGGCGGCGGCAGGGGCCTTTGCCTTATGCTTGGCGCCAAGCGCGGTGGTTTTAGACTTGTCCGGAGAGGCAGCCGGGGCCTCCGCACCGTTCACCGGCGCGAGAGCGAGGGCGAGGAGGACGAGGAGGGCGAGGGCGGGACCGCGGGCCATGTCGCGTTGATGGGTCATGCGTTTAGCTAGCAGGGCGTGCAGGTTGCTTGGTCGCGTTGAACTTTTGACGTAGAAAGGCCGAGACGGTGGCGCAGTTATACAGGCACGCGGAGGCGGTGGCTATCTTTGGCGTCGCGGCCTTAATTTGTCAGCGGTGGCGCGCGCCATGCGGGAGGTGCATGCGCGGACGTTTAATTTTGCCATCCGCGCGCGCCGGAGTGGAGGAAGATACCGCTACGTGGAGCTACCGCGTACGCGATGCTGTTTAGCGAGTCCGTGTCGATTAAACTTGGCTGAATGGAATGCCTGATCGATGTTTTGGGCAAACTATTCAGACGTATTGGATCGGATCTCTCGTCTTTTCTCTGTTACAGATTTGTTTGGTCCATAAGTTAGTTTCTTTAATCTTTGGGAGCACGGATCTAGGGCCTAGGCTACACGCCCTGTCTATATATACTTTATAGATCAAATTCCTCGTGATATTTTAGGGCAACTAGTTCTCGCGACGTACTACTCGTAAATCTGGATATACTGAGATGGCGGCTACGACGGAGATAACCGTCGGCGACGGCAGCACAGAATCGTCAGCGGCGGCGCAGTGGTCTGACCTCCCTGATGATCTCCTAGGCATGGTCCGCTCCAAGGTTTCCTCCCTGCGCGACTGGGTGCGCTTCACTGTGGTCTGCAAACCGTGGCGCCGTGCTGCGTGGCGCCTCCCGGCACCGCCCGCCGTCCCGCTGCTGCTCCTAGCGGCGAACACCGACGGCGAGACGAAGCACCTGTGCGGCCCCGATGAGAGCTGGGTCTTGCGCGTCCCGAACAAGGTGTTCAAGAGGCGCGCTTGTTTGGTTGGCTCCCACAGCAACGGCTGGATCGCCGCGGTCGACAATTTCAACCTCGTGATGGTGAACCTCTTCTCTGGCTCTGAGGTGGTGGCACCCACATTGAGGCCGGGCGAATTTCCAAGGCAAAACCCTCTCACGAAAATCATCTTCTCCCAATCCCCCACCTCTAACGGGTGCATGCTCGCCACCATCACTACTGGTTACCGCCAGGTTGCAGTATGCAATCTAGGTTGTAGAAGCGGGTGGACTACAAAAGGTTGGAATGAGAAATTCTTCACCGACATCGCCTTCTACGACGGTGATCTCTACGGCCTCTTGCACCGTACGGAGGAATTGATCAAGTTTAAAATCGGCATGGAGAAAGACGGAACGCTAGTGATCACAACTGTCCGCCGTGTAGCCATCCAAACACGTGACGGCCCGAGATTGAGTTACGATGCCACCTACATCCTTGAGCTACATGGCAAGCTGATGATGGCGGTAAGGACCCAATGGTTGCCCAACCATGAGCATTTCTTCAAGGTTTTCAAACTTGTCCATGCTGGCACCGGCGATGCTTGCGAGCACAAGTGGGAAGAGGTGACAAACTTCGGAGACTATGCCTTGTTCCTAGGGCCGATGTCTTCTATGGCGGTGAACGTTTCGGTGGGTGCCCAATGTCGCGGTCTTGAGAGAAACCACATCTACTATTCTAGCCCTACATACTCTCAAGAAAACAAGTTGCCTGGCCACGAAGTGTACTCGATGACATCAGACGCTGGTGTCCATATATATTGTCAGGAAGATGAAGATATCGGTGATGGTGTGAAGAGAACAGGATACTACATACGAGGTTGGCGTGATAACTCTATATGGATATACCCTCCAAATTTTTAGCAGATGTATAGTACTCCATCCGTTTGTATGCATGTAGACACATTTGTGTGGATCGGAAAAAAAGCTAGAACATCTTTTATTTACAAACGATGAGAGAGGATAGCGAATAGGCGACAGCCAGGAAACCGAGCTAAGTCGAATCCAGGAGTATTTAGTCCTCAGGCGTTCGGAAATTGCTATATTAGGCCGTTGATTTTAGTTCCACAGGGATCATAATTATTGATCGATGTTTGCTACAGAAAAACAATGTACCTTCAAGATTTGCTTCCTATAGACGTGCTTAAAATAATTTACTTGAGCTATCGTTCTTTTTACTATGAGCGCACTGTTATTGTGAGGCAAACCGATGACCTCTAGGGTCGATCGGTGCTTCATTATATAGGTGGAAAAGCCCCACCGTGGCACCTACATGTTTGAGTAGGACTTGGAGTACTAGTTGGAGTAGGACTCGGATAGAACACGTATTACAATTCTAATAGCCCCCCTTAATCTGAACCAGAAGGAACTGCAAGGTTCAGATTACGCATAAATTCGCGAAGACGTGATGTAGTCAGGGTCTTCGTGAAACCATCTGCAATTTGGTCCTTGCTGGAGATAAAACGAATATCAAGAAGTTTGCTAGCAACTCATTCACGAACAAAGTGATAATCTATCTCAATATGGTTTGCTCTGACATGAAACACAAGATTGGCAAAATGATATGTAGCTCCAAGATTATCACACCATAGACTTGGCTTTTGAGTAAGTGATAGACCAAGCTCATGAAGTAGAGCTTCAACCCAGATGACCTCAGCTGTGCATTGGCTAGTGCTTTGTACTCTGCCTCTGTACTGAAATGAGAAACAATAGCTTGTTTTCTCGCACTCCAAGATATTAAATTTGGACCAATAAAAATAGCAAAGCCTCCAGTAGAGCGCCTATCATCAAGGCAACCAACCCAGTCTGCATCTGAAAAGGCGCTGAGAAGAGTAGATTGAGATTTCTGGATATGAAGACCAACATGCAGAGTACCTTGTATATAACGAAGAATTCGTTTTGCAGCTGTCCAATGAGAGGTGGTAGGAGCATGAAGATATTGGCAGACTTTATTCACGGAGAAAGCAATATCAGGACGTGTTAATGTCAAATATTGAAGAGCACCAACGACACTTCGATAGTTTGTACTGTCTTCAGGTCCAAGCAATGTTCCATCATTTAATGATAGTTTCTCATAAATAGACAATGGAGTAGGAGGAGCAGTGCATTTCAGCATGCCAACCCGAGCAAGTAAGTGAAAGCAAAGTATGGGCACCTAGAGGGGGGGGGGGGTGAATAGGTGCTACGACCAATTTTATTTTTTCTTAAAGTTTAGGCTTGACAAGAAGGTAAATTCTCTATATAGTGCAACTAGTGGTGAATTTAGCTATATGACAAGGCAAGCATTAATGCAACAAGTACGAGTAAGTAAAGAGAGGGAGAAACGAGGTAACCGATGGAAGCACACGGAGACACGATGTATTTCCGAGTTCCTCCTTTTTAGGGGAGTACGTCTCGTTGGAGGGGTGTGAGCTCGCCACAAAGGCCTCACCCTATTCTCCGATGAACTCCGCCACAAAGGCCTAGTTCACCTTCCACTATTGAACCCCTTTGAGGCGGGGATCGAATCCTTTACAAACAACTTGGGACACACACCCACAACTAAATTGGGGGCTCTCAACTCTTCTTGAATCACCAACAAGTATCAAGATGCATAGGTTCTCCACAAGAGGAAACCCTAGGCTAGATCCCTCAAGGTAGAGAGGGGGAAATGAAGAACGGCTCGGTGAAGATGTAGATCGGGGCCTTCTCCTTCAATCCTCCAAAGATCTTCAAGATTGGGTGGAGGGATTGGGAGTAATGAGAGATTTGGTGAGTTCTTAAATGCTCATAAATGCTAAAGGGAAGAACTAGATCTTGGGGAAGAAGAGGAGGGGCTATAATACCCCTCCTCACAACTAGTCGTTGTGCAGGAAAAAGGGGACCGGAATATCCGGTACAAGTTTGGACCGGAATATCCGGTAAGCTTGCTCCACGCAGTCCTGCAGATCTGAACCGGATTATCCGGCTGCTCCGGAATAATCCGGTTCAAATAATCCGGTTCACTCCAGTACCCCCAAACTTCCAGTCCTTAGCCATTTTTGCGCTCCTTCATCAGCAACCGGAATATCCGGTCCAATATGAAAAATCCGGTCCGAATAATCCGGTTGACTCCAGTACATCAAACTTCCAGTCCTTAGCCGTTTTGCGCAGCACCCGGAATATCCGGTCCAGGATGAAAAATCCGGTCCGAATAATCCGGTTGACTCCAGTACGCCAAACTTCCAGTCCTTAGCCGTTTTGCGCAGCACCCGAAATATCCGGTCCAGGATGAAAAATCCGGTCCGAATAATCCGGTTGACTCCAGTGCGCCAAACTTCCAGTCCTTAGCCATTTTGCGCAGCACCCGGAATATCCGGTCCAGGATGAAAAATCCGGTCCGAATAATCCGGCTGGGTTCTGTCCCAAAACTCTCAGACCAAACTTCACCGACTTTTTGGTGATCGATGCCGATGTTAAGTATAACACCTGCACGCTTAACACCTTGATAAATAATGTACTTAGTATTGTTAACTAACACACAAAACAATGGGAAAATGAAATGCACTTTCAATCTCCCCCTTTTTGGTGTTAGATGACAACACTAAGATTTGCAACAAAACCTTGACAAGAACATGTTTGAAACAAGATGGAAATGTCTCCCCCTATCTCTATGCATATCTTTTGTTTGCCTAAAATGCAAATAGATGCAAAGATGTATGGGGAGTGATTTCCAACAAGTAGCAAACATGTTAACGAACCAATATCACCAATATGTTGAGAGTAAGATAGAAGTATATACCTTGTGCGAAGATAATATATCCAAGAATAACCAAGCACAACAATAGATAATAATCCTCAGCATATAAAATAGATAACCATATAACCACAACCATAGATAATCCATGATAATATCCAAATAACCAACATAGTCTCACACACCATAGCACACATAGTTTTAACGAGACAATAAACGAGCAAAGATCACGAAAACGAAAAGACTAAATGGACACAAGCTCTCAAGAAATGGTAAAAGCATACGCTTGTGCCCGAACCCATACAAATCCCGTAGTCTAATAGCTACTTCTCCCCCTTTGGCATCGAGACACCAAAAGAGGAGGGAAATAGCTAATCTAACGTCCCAACCACAGTCTAAGCATCAGAGTGCTCAGAAGACTCGCCAGCAGACTCCTCGGACTCTCCCTCAGCCTCGTGCTCAGCATCAGACGCCTCGTCCTCATCCTCCTCCTCATCATCACCAGCTCCAGAAGTAGTAGCCTGAGTAGAACGGAGAGCCGCCTCAATGCTCTCCCAGGGAGTGCTATCCTTAGCAGACCAAGCAGAGTAAGACTGAGAAGTGAGAGGAGCAGGTACATCACCAGTAGCACCACTCACGTGGTGCAGAATCTGACTCTGTGCGCTAGCCATGGCAGTGTCTCTGCGATATGCCCTGTACTGCTCCTTGTGGATGTCCACCTTCATGCAGAGCACATTGCGCTGAAACCAGGAGAGCTTCCTGACATGGCACAAAGTGCTAATATCAGGAATGGGCGCAGACCGAGAACCAGTAGAGGGACCTCCCATAGAGGGACCACCCTCAAAAGGAGCATCCTGAGAAGCAGCAGCAGCCTTCTTCTTCCTCTTGATATACAGCCTCTTGACCTTGTGCTGAACCATGGGTAACTCTGTGTACTCCTTCCACATCTCATGCTTGATGAGAATCATGATATAATGAGCATAGGGAATGGTGTAGCCACCAATCATAGCAGAGTATAGCTCGTGATAGATGATGTCCATCACATCCACAGTAAAAGAGACAGACGGGTCCTCTTCCTCCATGCACTCCTTAGCCAGAATCAGAAGGTTGCATAAAGGAGTGGTGAGAGCATCATTGTTACCTCCACTCGGCACAAGGAAGGATCTGAAGATGCGAACCAGCTGATCATAGAGGGGAAGAAGTCCCTCAAGGCCCCCAATAGTGAATCCAGGAGCATACAACTCAGCCATGGCCACCTCCCTCCTAGGCCTATCAACCTCATGGACGCGGCGACCAAGAGGAGGGTGAGAGCTGTAAGAGTATCCAAGACGACGTGCAAACCTCTCAAAGGAAGCCTCACAAGCAGTGGTCTCAGACATCCACTTGATACGGCACACTATATCATTACTACTGAACACCAGAGTAGACATAAACTGCATCACGAGCTGGGTGTTGTAGTTGCACTGGGTCTCCATGAGCTTCACAAGCCCAAACCGCTCAAAAATACTAGCTGCATCAGCAAACTCCTCTTTCGCCTTGAGAGCAGCAAAGTCAAAGGGCTGCATCACACGGATAGGGTGACGGTAGTCACAATAGATATCAGCATAGATGTAGGACTGCTCCAGATTCCAGAACCGAGGATCAATATTTGCAATACGAGGATCGAGGTAGACATCCTTCTGCCTGAGCACATTGAACTCCGGAACAGGAATGTCGGTCTTATAGTTGAGCCGAGCCTTCCTCTTGTTTTTGACAGAAACCTGCTTGGGACGCTTAGGAAGGCGCCTCTCAGAACCACCACCTATGAAACAAGATAATAGAAGGATAGCACAAGATGAGTACACTCGTGTCAAGCAACGGAAACAAACATGCATAAAAACAATAGAGGAGATTCCAGGGAACAATCTAGGTAGAAATCTGGGAAAGATTAATTTTGGGCTGTCCTCAAACAGTACTGGACATAGCCGGATATTCCGGTTCAAAACTGAACCGGATATTCCGGTTACCCGGATATTCCGGTTCAGTCGTGGACCGGATATTCCGGTAGTGCGGAAACAACACAAAATTAATCTAGATCTTAGACTTCAAAAGTAGATCGTACACATGTGAATCTAATCTATCGTATCTAGCATGCAAAGGGACCTCTAAGGAACAAGTTCTACCAAGCATTGCCAACAAAAACACAAATCCATGGATTGGTAGGGTTATAGCACCAAGATTCAACGGGATTGAACATTACCGGAATCCATGGAGGAAGATGCTTGGGTAGAAACGTTCCTAAGGACGAGGGGAACGAGATCCGGGCCAAAGCTTCAAGATCCCGCGGAGGAACCGGCCCGGGAGGCCAAGAATCAAAGCGGCGGCGTTTTTGGGGTGGAGAGGAGCAGATGGGGAAAAGGGAAAGAACTGCCACCTCCCCGTCGGGCTCCAGTTTTTATGATTTTCGCCGAACCGGATATTTCGGTTCATACTTGAACCGGATATTCCGGTACACCCGGATATTCCGGTCCAAAACTGGACCGGAAATTCCGACTGCCTTCTGATCCGAAATTTCCTCGTTTTCAATGGACGACACAAGTGCTAGAAAAGAAAGGCTTTTTGATAGAATGGCTTAGGATAGAACAACAAACTGAAACTAGTACTTATCCCTCTAAAAAGCAAGAATCAAACTGTGACGCCCCGGGATCGGGCACTATGCAGATTTCAGCATTTCCGCCAGAATCCACATAATAACCGATTCCAGGTTGCCACTTGTGATAACCTTACAAAAGTTCACGAATAATCCACAACAACAACAGAGGAGGTATATACAAGACGACTCAAACGAGTCAAGGATACAACTGATACAATACAAAGATCCAAATGACAGCGGAAGAAACAACATAGTGTCCGACTACGGACAAGATACAAATTGGACTAAGAGTCCTGAAGATAACCGATGGCGTCCAATCCCTGCCCAGGCCAAGCCGGAGGGATTCCCAAGCTAACGTCGTCAGACTTCAAACCTATTGACTGCAATGTGGAATATGCAGCCACGAAAGGGATTCGTGGGTCAGTACGGTTAAGTACTGGCAAGTGGATAAACCATACTCACAAGATACCAGCGTAACCAATCATCACAAGATACAAATACTTTGGGTACAATGGAAAGAAAGGGATTATAGCAAAGAAGCGGCAGCGGGCTGCACTAACTAACTACAGAGACGCGCTACAACATCCGGCTAAAAGAAAGGGATAAGATAGCGCTACAAAACCAACTACAACTACTCACCAAACAATACCCATCCAATGTTACCCCCTACTAAGGAAGCAACCCAAGGAAACTCACACGGTTGATTAGGGTGACATTCATTTTTATGGTGGAGGTAATCTATATTACTAGTCAATTTATCATCGTTAAGTGTAAGTTGTCTGAGTACTTGTTAGCCAGCACTTTCACCAAGTCATCCATAACCGCGGACAACACGGCTTCTCGAGAAGATTTAACCCTGCAGGGATGCACCAATTTGGCCGTACACGTAAGAATGACCCGCCAGATGGAAATGCACTTCCACCAAGCGAGGCACTCAACACAACCCAACTCTTCTTCACATCAAGCCCAAAGAACCCCGTGCAATTGAGCGCACGGCTAATCAAGCCCCACGAAGAAAAGGGGACCCTCATAGCACTCTAAGAACGTGTCTCCCTAAATGCCGACTACAAAAGTTCCACCCTGGCGCCAAGGGTTCGCACCTGCATATGCATGCGGAAAATGGAAAACCCGAACTAAATGAGGCGATTTGGACGAGATGCGAATCGAATCAAAGTTGCGGGGGGCGCCCATACTCGCTTCCCACATGCGGTTAGCGCGCTCATCATGGATCGGAGGACAAGACCCTTTTCCTAATTAAGTTCGACACTAGCAGGCCTCAAAACCACGCCGGGCCTCCTGCCGGTGCCTTATCATCAAATTATTATTACCCAAAACATTAACAGGTTGTTGATCAAGTTGAAACCCAACTATCAAACTAAACAGGTGATAAGACGGACAACAAGACTTGAGCGCAAACAACACTAAGCATGCAACTACGACACGAGGGCCAACAAGGTAAACAAACAACAGCTAATAGGAAGGGGAAGGAAGGATATATCATGGCTGCAAGGTAAACATATGATAGGATCGAGACACAAGCATCAAATCATAAGGCTAGCATAAAGATAACGGAAGGAATCGGTAACAAGTGATGAAAGGCAGCCATAGGTAGCAAGTGAGTATACTTGCCTGGAATCCAGCAAGTAGAGATAGCAGAACTTGTCGTTGCTCACATCATCTCAACGTCCTATCCGCGAAGAAGCAACGAACTAGAGCAAACACCGGATGCAATTATTACTTCTACGGTAAAAAGATCCAGCATGATCAGGATATGGATGCATGACAGGTTTAAGGATGCATCAAGATAAACTAGTTGACATGGTAAACATATTTAAATGGGCCCATATGCAATTTGGGTTGCATATGGAAAAGCCCATGAATTGATGTTGAATTAAATGATCTACAAATAACCATCATGTGAAAGTTGATTAGAATGATGCATGGATGATGAAAACAATAAGAAAACAACAATAGCTTCAGTTTGATATGTTGTTTACCAAGTTTGGAATTTTATTTATTAAGTTATGAACTTTGGCATTTTAAATGATTTAAACAAACATTTGTTGTTTTCACCAATTTTAAATGTTCAAAACAGATAACAAAATTTATATTTGGAAAGAACACAAAATTTTAGATGGAATACATATTTCATTTGTTGAATTTGGATTTTAGATGAGCAAGTTATTAAATTGACAATTTTAAATGCATTAATTAAGAAATAGTTGTTTTCAGCAATTTAATTTATTCAAAACAGAAAACAAAATTTATATTTGGAAAGCTTATTCAATTTTTCATGGAAAACATATTTTACATGTTGGAATTGGATTTGAATTGCCCAAGTTATGAATTTTGCAATTTAAAAGGTGTAATTAAAGCATTGAATTATTGCACCACATTTAATTAGGAAAAACAGTAAACAAATTGTATTGAAAAGGTTGAAAACATGTATAAAATGTTTCACTGAACATTTTGAGCTATTAAACATAATTTTTGGATCATTATTGAATTTATTATGCATTTTTCCATAAGCATTTTTATTCTGCCCTTTTTAGTAAACAGAAGGAAACATGTTCAAATTTAATTCAATTGTGACCAAATAAAATACCAATGTGTAGAGTTTGTTAAGAAAAATTTTAGAGCCCAAGTTTGCTCAATTTGGGTGAACAGAACTCAAGTTATGAATTCCCAAAGTTTCAAATTTTAATAGCCATTTATGTATTTAATTATTTAGTGCAAAATTTATTACAGAAACATGTTGCAACTTTGTGACTAACAGAATTAGCACAAGATTCTGAATCCATAGCAATTTGAATCATTGAAATTGGAGCAATTTTCAATTTGTTATTAATTTTACAATTAAAGACTCAGTTCTGTTTTTCTGGATTTCGAGGCTAAAAGAAAAATGGACAAAAAAAAAGGGGTGGCTTTTTGCTTCCAGGGGGACTCGACCCTGGGATCCAGGGGGTGCGGTTCGGATGGGCTACCACTGGGCTATGTGCGCTCGTGTGATATGTTATAGTTCTGAAACTAGGTGAAGTGTAACTGTGCGGTGAAAACTGACGAAACTGAAAACCACATCTGCAGGTTGCACATCTGGAGACGGCCGGCGAGACGGTCGACGACGACCTCGACCCAGCGTTACTAGGTGTGAGCAGGGGTGCAGGGACGGGGCTACAAGGGTGCACGTGTGTGTGGTTGGGGTGTGCGTGCACGAGGGGACAAGGAACAAAGCAACAGTCAAAGCAAAACAAAAACAACACATCGGCTTCTTCAGTTCACGTACGAGGCTTCCATGGCTAAGTTTCTTCAGAGAACTAGGTAGCGCTACCGGAAGCGAATGGGAGGGAAGATGGCATGGATAGGAAGAAGAGCTCACGGCGAGGATGCTGCTGTAGTCGTACTGGCTCGGGGAAGATCGACGACGAGGGAAAACGACAGGGAACAGTTCCGTCGGAGAGGAAGAAGAGGACGGCGCCGACGGTGTAGCCGTTCTCTTCACGAATCCTTGCGCGGAGACGTAGTGGAAGACGGCGCGTATCGATTCCCTGCCCTAGCTCGACGATCGGAGCTCTGTGGCGTCGGGGCGACGGCAGGGCGCTCCACTGTTTTCTCGTTTCATGAGGAGAAATAATTGGAGCAAGAAGGAGTAGAGGAGGAAGAGAGGGGAGTGGCGGCGGACAGGGAAGAGAGGGGGGAGCTAGGGTTCCTAGGTTCTCTCTCTGGAGTAGATAAGGAGGAGGATGGAGGGGACCAGAAGGTGGGGGTTGGACAGCGACAGGAGTCACGCCTCCTGCGTCTGTTCGTACGGACGAAGAAGAAGCCCTTGGTGGGCTAGCTATTGGGCCAGGCCTGGCTCCCAAACGTTTTATTTTCTTTTTATTAGTATTCCTTTTTTTTGTAGAAAGAGAAAAGGAGAGGAGGGAAGGGAAAACAAATAATGGTTGAAAAATCATGGACTCATTTTTTTATGAATTATACAATTCAAATGCCCAAGTGCATGATTCTTTGTTTTTGAAAATTTTAAAATGTGCCAAAGTTTTGACTTGGAATTTGAATTCACAATAAAAGGAATTTTCATTTAACCAAGCAACATTTATTTATTTTCCACTTCAATTTCATTGAAACAATTTGAGTGTGATACAAGAGGGCATTGTTTGAATTTCTTAAATTGGTTTGAAAACAAGTGATGTGAATATGATGCATGATGCTATGTCATGTAAAAAGAAAAGCAACCCAGAATTCTATTTGGGGGAAAAATTCCCCGGGTGTTACACAAACCAACAAAAGACCAATTGAGTGGGATTTTCCTAGGACGAAACACTTAGACGGGAAAACACAAGAAATGCAATGAAATGACAAGTAACACCCAACTAAGATCCAACTCTTCGAAACGAAGAGGTTGGTGGCCTAGGCCACCATGTAAGAGATTATGGTATGCAACCGCGAAGATATATCTTGGGGGCATTGCCAATACTCAACATTGAAGCTAACAATTCAACATTAGAAAAAGAGAGATCACAATGAATTTTTGCTATGGGCATAAAGGGGGGAGGGAGAACCCAATGTGTTAGGGTAACACTCCCCCTATGTCCATGCCTACACCTAAGCTCAAACACGTTTCATCTATAGGGGTGTGTGCAAGATCCTCAAGTCAAGCTCCTAGAATCAATCACATTTAGTTAATTCCTCAAGAATAAGAATCTTGCATCATCAAGTGGCTTCGTGAAAATATCCGCAAGATTGTCCTTGGTGGGCACATAAGATAGTGCAATGTCTCCTCTTGCCACGTGATCACAGATGAAGTGGTGGCGGATCTAAATGTGTTTGGTCCTTGTATGTTGCACCGGATTGTATGCAATTTTGATGGCACTTTCATTGTCACACAAAAGAGGCACCTTATCCAAATGAACTCCATACTCCTTGAGAGTTTGCCTCATCCATAATAATTGAGTGCATGCACTTGCGGCGGCAACATACTCGGCTTCGGCGGTGGAAAGAGATATGCAATTTTGCTTCTTCGAGGACCAACTTACAAGGGACCTACCAAGAAATTGGCAAGCCCCGGAAGTTGACTTCCTATCATCTTGATCACCCGCCCAATCGGAATCCGTATATCCATTGAGAGAAAATTGTGCCCCCTTTGGGTACCACAAACCAAATCTTGGGGTATGAACCAAATAACGAAAGATCCTATGGACCGCCATCAAATGGCAATCCTTAGGATCCGCTTGATACCTTGCACACACACCTACACTCAAAACGATATCGGGCCTAGATGCACAAAGATAGAGCAAAGAACCAATCATAGAACGATAAAGCTTTTGGTCCACATCCTTACTCCCTTTTGGATTACGAGAGAGATGACACTTGACTTGCATAGGAGATGTCTTGATCTTAGCATCTTGGAAATGAAACCTCTTGATCATATCTTGGGTATACTTGGCTTGAGAAATGAAGGTCCCACGAGCCAATTGCTTGATCTCAAAGCCAAGAAAGAATTTAAGCTCACCCATCATAGACATCTCGAACCTGTCAGTCATAAGCTTAGAGAACTCATTATTGAAAGCTTGGTTAGTTGAGCCAAAGATGATATCGTCCACATATAGTTGGCATATGAAAAGCTCTCCCTTTACTCTCTTGGTGAAGAGAGTGGGGTCAATCTTCCCAACTTCGAAACCACGATCATCTAACAACTCCCTAAGGTGCTCGTACCGAGCACGAGGTGCTTGTTTGAGACCATAGAGAGCCTTGTCAAGTTTGTAAACGTGATTAGGAAAGTTGAGATTCTCGAACCCCGGAGGTTGCTTAACATATACCTCCTCTTTTAGTGGACCATTCAAGAAAGCACTTTTCACATCCATTTGTTGTAATTTGAAATTATGAGAGGATGCATAAGCAAGCAGGATACAGATGGACTCAAGGCGAGCCACGGGAGCGTAGGTTTCATCAAAGTCAATGCCTTCAACTTGGGTGTAACCTTGAGCAACCAATCTTGCCTTGTTCCTAATGACAATGCCATTCTCATCTTGCTTTTTCTTGAAAATCCACTTAGTGCCAATAACATTGTGGAAATCCTTGGGCTTCTCAACCAATCTCCCAACTTTGTTGCGCTCAAAGTTATTGAGCTCATCATGCATAGCTTCAACCCAATCGGAGTCCTCAAGAGCTTCATACACTTTCTTAGGCTCCAACATAGAGATATGAGCTTGATGCTCACAAAAATGAGCCAATTGCCTTCTTGTAGATCTTCTAGTTTGAACATCCTCCAAGACCTTGTCGTCTTGGGCATCAATTTGCTTCAAAGCTCTTCTTATTCTTTTGATGCGACGGGCTTCGATCTCCTCATTATTTCGAGGAGGGATCACTTGATCATCTTGATCATTTGGGTCCCCATCTTGACCAATATGGCCTTGATCATCATCATCATCATCAACAATATCTTCAACACTAGCTTCAACTTGAGGAGAGGATGAAGAGGATGGTTTATCTTGGCCTTGATCTTGACTCGCATTAGTGAGAGGAGTGGGTACGACTTGCGGAGTCACTTGATCAATGAGAGGAGGGTCTTGAATATGTTCTTGGTTAGGTGTAATAGTTGGCTCCTTGGCTTGATCTTCTAATGTAGAGGAGGGCTCCACTTGAGTAGAGCATAGTCCTTCTCGAGTCGCCATAAGGTGTCCCTCGATGGGGCGGAAGAATCCCACACCCATCCTTCCTATGGCTTCTTGAGGCATTTCAACATCTACATTTGAAACATGAAATTGCGCCACTTGGGGGCCGTCATTTTCCTCGAAAACCACACTACAAGATTCTATGACAATCCGTGAGGCTTTGTCATAGACTCTATAAGTGTGGGATTCGGCACCATAACCAACAAAAATACCCTCAATAGTTTTGGATTGAAATTTCGACAACCTAATACCCTTGATCAAATAGAAGCACTTACAACCAAATACACGGAAGTAGGATACGTTGGGCTTGTTGCCGGTGAGGATCTCATATGGGGTCTTGCCCAAGCCTTTGCGGATGTAGAGGCGGTTGGAGGAGTGGCATGCGGTGGATATGGCCTCGGCCCAAAAATATTGGGGAGAAGAGTACTCCGCCAACATGGTCCTTGCCATATCCAAGAGAGTGCGATTCTTCCTTTCGGCAACACCATTTTGTTGAGGAGTGTAAGTGGCGGAGTATTGATGACGAATGCCTTCTTCACTAAGAAATTCATTCAATGTATAGTTCTTGAACTCCGAGCCATTATCACTCCTAATAGCCATGATTTGCACATTGTGTTGACGTTGCACTTCGTTGGAGAAGTCGATGATGGTTTGTTGAGTCTCACTCTTGCACTTGAAGAAATAAACCCAAGTGTATCTTGAATAATCATCGACAATCACCAAGCAATACTTCTTGCCTCCAAGACTTGCCTCGGGCACGGCACCAAAGAGATCAACATGGAGGAGCTCCAAGATCCTCTTTGATGAGATAATAGTCTTGGCCTTGTGCATGATGTCATGCATCTTCCCTTCAACGCACGACCTACAAACGCGATCCTTTGCAAAGGAAACATTTTCTTTTAGTCCAACAATAAGGCCACCTTTGTGAAGACTTTGCAAAGTTCTCATGTTGACATGGGATAGGCGGCGATGCCACAACCATCCCAAGTCCGCCTTCCCGAAAAGACACATTGCTTGAGAGTTGGTGGACTTCGAAAAGTCCACCACAAACAACTCATTTTCAACATGTCCCACGTGAGCGACGTCAAGAGTCTTGCTCCTCAAAAGGACCACAATATCACCTTCGAAAAAGACGGAAAAACCCATCTTTCCAAGAGAGCGGACAGAAAGTAAATTGTAACCAAGGGATTCGACAAGCATGACGTTCACGATAGTTATATCGGGAGCCACCACAACCTTGCCGAACCCGGATACCTTAGACTTGGACGAGTCCCCATAAGTGACGGTTGCTTGGATGTCATTTGGTCGCAACTCCGTCACTAGTTCTTTGCTTCCGGTCATATGATTAGTGCACCCACTATCGAGAATCCATTTAGTCCCACCGGAAGCATAGTCCTGCAAGAGATCATTGACTAGAGTTAGGACCCGAGTTGGGTCCTTTTATGTTAGCAACAAGGGTCTTTGGGACCCAAATAGTATAGTCAATGAAACCCTCAATAGGACCAACATATTTAGCTTGCACAACACCATAATAATCAACATATAAGAAATGGTGTGGATTGTTAGTTCCCGCGGAGGTGCTACAAGTAGTGGTGTCCCTCATGACATCACTACTTGAGGCAACATTGCTTGCTTGTGCGGGTGTGCTACGAGTAGTGTTGTCCCTAATGACAATGCTACCCGAAGCACCCTTTTGGTTCTTCCTCTTGTTCTTCTTCTTCTTGTTCTTCTTCTTGGCTATATAGCCAAGCCCTTGCTTACCCACTTGTTGCCTTGGAGCACTTAATTGTGGTCTAGCAATGACCGCATTAGGGCTAGGGGCAACCACTTGTGGGGTGGCTAACACAACCTTCTCAACTTGAGTGCTTTTGCCCTTGAGCCTTGCGAGCTCATCCTTCAACCTAGCATTTTCCTCAATAATATTTGCATGATCACAAGAAGAAGTAGAGGTGCTAGGATGGTTAGATTGAGTAAGTTGAGTTTGAAGTTGTTCATGCAACTCTTTGAGGGATGAGTGTTGGCTTTCCAAAGCTTTGTGAGCATTGGTTAGCTTTTCAAACTCCTCGGTTAGTTTACCATGACCAACCCCAAACTAGACTTTATCCTTTTTAGCCTTTTTATATTTAGCAAAAGCAAGATCACGTTCCTTAATGATTTTAGAGACAAGTTCATTATGGGTTGATTCAATAGATTCAAGTTCATTCTCTAGAGAAACTCTACCATCATGCTCTTCCTCAAGAGTCATAGAGAGAGATGCAATTTCATCCGCATCCCTTCTCTCAATCTCACCTTTCTTCTCAAGGACCTCTTGGGCTTCTCCCAATTGCCTCATGAGATGCTCAAAGTACTTCTTGGTCTCCCCTTGCATGTTAGACATAAAACGGTCCAAGGAGGCCCTTTCCTATTCTTCTCTAAGACTAGCAATATGTTCTAGTTCACTAGGGGTCTTAGAGTTAGGAGAAGGTGATACCTCCGTGGCTTTAGCCATGAAGCACTTGGCATCGCGTTGAGGAAGATTTTCATTGGGGGATTCAAAGAGGGATGATGAAGATGGAGTGGAATCAATAGCTAGAGCGGCCACTTCACTTGTTGTTTCTTCTTCTTCATCACTCCCGGAATCATACTCCTCTTGAGTCAAGAGCACAAACTTGGTGGGGGATTTCTTGTTGAAAGGTTTCTTCTTGAAGTGAGGTTTCTTGTATTCAACCTTGGACTTGTCCTTGCGAATGAGCTTGCCACTATGGTGTTCTCTATTATCGTAAGGGCACTCCGCAATGAAGTGATGCTTGTCTTGGAAATTGAAACAATACCTCACTTTTTGAGCTCCATCATTTCCATAGCGAGACCTTGTCTTTTCCTCAACAAATTTCTTGCCCTTGGGAGGATTGCTCCAAAACTTTTGCACGGTGAGGGCGATGAGATCCTTTAGGACGGGATCATAGTCTTGTTCCTTCAAGGGAGGCAATGCCTCTTCTCCATCTTCTTCATTCTCAACCTCTCTTGACAAGACCTTGGCCTTCAAAGCAACAGATGCTCCTTGATGCATTCCAATGGCTCTAGCACGGTTGTCAAGAGCATTCTTGGTTTGCACTTTGTAGGAACACAATTCTTGCATCACTTGAGTTGAGGTCATGGAGGAGAAATCATGTCTTCCTTGAATGCTCTTCAAGTCCGTGCCCTCAAACGGCATCACGGCAATCATGTACTTCCTCTTGATCCAAGCATCATCAATATATGTTGCACCCGCACTAGAGAAGGCGGTGGCAACAGTTTTGAGTCTTCGATACATGTCAACATGATCTTCTCCATCATGCATGAAGAACCCTTCGGCCTCATTGGTCAAGGCATCATATCGATTTCTTTGCATGCTCTGATTCCCAACAAACATGATGACAAGAGCATCCCATGTTTCTTTGGCGGTGGAGAAGTGTTGAAGATGCGGCATGTGGTTGGGGCCCACAGCTTGATGTAGGATGGACAAGGCGGTGTAGTTGAGTTGGCAATCTACGACCTCTCTTCTTGTGAGATTCTTGGGATCAAATGGCTTTTATCCGTCCCGAGTGATTCTCCAAAGATCTATACAAGAAGAGTTCACGTGAGTCTCCATGTAGTATTGCCATTCACGAAAAGAATATGCATCAATTTTAGGTGGATCTCCTCTAGGGATTATATGAGGAAAAGGGATGGGGGGATCGGGAGAATATTGGCCTTCAACGGCGTGATATCCTTCCTTTTCACCCGCACCCTTCTTAGCGGATTGTTCGGCGGAAGCAGTTTTAAGTGGTTCACCATCAACCCCTTTCTTGGCACCCTCCGTTTCTTCCGGAAGGGATGAGTCGACCACCTACGGTCCTTTGGCTTTGAGGAGTGTTGTCATGAGTTGACGCAACTCATCAAATTTAGTGTCTATGGATGAGGTCAATGATTCTCTCAAAGCATTGAGATCATCCATGGTCACATTGCCATCGGACGGAGCGTCAACCAACTCATCTCCCATACTTAAACTCTTAGGCGGTTAAGCCCGATAGAAGAGCCGAGGCTCTGATACCAAGTGAAAGCAAAGTATGGGCACCTAGAGGGGGGTGAATAGGTGCTACGACCAATTTTAATTTTTCTTAAAGTTTAGGCTTGACAAGAAGGTAAATTCTCTATATAGTGCAACTAGTGGTGAATTTACCTATATGACAAGGCAAGCAATTAATGCAACAAGTACGAGTAAGTAAAGAGAGGGAGGAACGAGGTAACCGATGGAAGCACACGGAGACACGATGTATTTCCGAGTTCCTCCTTTTTAGGGGAGTACGTCTCGTTGGAGGGGTGTGAGCTCGCCACAAAGGCCTACTCAACGCCACTAAGGCCTCACCCTATTCTCCGATGAACTCAGCCACAAAGGCCTAGTTCACCTTCCACTATTGAACCCCTTTGAGGCGGGGATCGAATCCTTTACAAACAACTTGGGGCACACACCCACAACTAAATTGGGGGCTCCCAACTCTTCTTGAATCACCAACAAGTATCAAGATGCCTAGGTTCTCCACAAGAGGAAACCCTAGGCTAGATCCCTCAAGCTAGAGAGGGGGAAATGAAGAACGGCTCGGTGAAGGTGTAGATCGGGGCCTTCTCCTTCAATCCTCCAAAGATCTTCAAGATTGGGTGGAGGGATTGGGAGTAATTAGAGATTTGGTGAGTTCTTAAATGCTCATAAATGCTAAAGGGAAGAACTAGATCTTGGGGAAGAAGAGGAGGGGTATTTATAGCCCCTCCTCACAACTAGTCGTTGTGCAGGAAAAAGGGGACCGGAATATCCGGTACAAGTTTGGACCGGAATATCCGGTCAGCTTGCTCCACGCACTCCTGCAGATCTGAACCGGATTATCCGGCTGCTCCGGAATAATCCGGTTCAAATAATCCGGTTCACTCCAGTACCCCCAAACTTCCAGTCCTTAGCCATTTTTGCGCTCCTTCATCAGCAACCGGAATATCCGGTCCAATATGAAAAATCCGGTCCGAATAATCCGGTTGACTCCAGTACGCCAAACTTCCAGTCCTTAGTCGTTTTGCGCAGCACCCGGAATATCCGGTCCAGGATGAAAAATCCGGTCCTAATAATCCGGTTGACTCCAGTACGCCAAACTTCCAGTCCTTAGCCGTTTTGCGCAGCACCCGGAATATCCGGTCCAGGATGAAAAATCCGGTCCGAATAATCCGGTTGACTCCAGTGCGCCAAACTTCCAGTCCTTAGCCCTTTTGCGCAGCACCCGGAATATCCGGTCCAGGATGAAAAATCCGGTCCGAATAATCCGGCTGGGTTCTGTCCCAAAATTCTCAGGCCAAACTTCACTGACTTTTCGGTGATCGATGCCGATGTTAAGTATAACACCTGCATGCTTAACACCTTGATAAATAATGTACTTAGTATTGTTAACTAACACACAAAACAGTGGGAAAATGAAATGCACTTTCAGTAAGTCCATGGCATTTTTTTTTGTGTAAGAAGAAGTCCATCAGATTGGTTTTTGACTTAAATACCCAAAAAGTAATGTAAGGTGCCAAGATCTTTGAGAGCAAAGATTTTATGAAGCTCACAAAGAAGATTAGACATAGCTTGATCTGATGACTCAGTGAGGATGATATCATCAACATATATAATCGTGAACATGATTATTCCTTCCTTGTTGTAGAGGAAAAGAGATGTATCAGTCTTGGATGGAACAAAACCAAATTGTTGAAGTGTGGAACTTAATCGAGAATACCATGCACGGGGAGCTTGTTTCAAACCATAAAGGGCCTTGTCAAGTTTGCACACAAACTTAGGTTGCTGAGGATGTTCAAAACCAGGTGGTTGTTTCATATAAACCTCTTCTTCTAGAACACCATGAAGAAACGCGTTCTCGACATCTAGCTGCCGGAGACTTCATCCTCGAGAGACAGAGATAGAAAGAACAATGCAAATAGTGGCTGCTTTGACAACTGGACTAAAAGTATCCTCATAATCGTGTCCATACCTCTGTTTGAATCCTTCTGCAACAAGTCTAGCTTTGTATCTCTCCGCAGTACCATCTGAATTTTTCTTGATCCTGTAAACCCATTCGCAATCAACAATATTCTGATGTGGCCTATGAGGAACAAGATGCCACGTCTTGTTCTTCATAAGAGCTTGATATTCATATTCCATAGACCCCCTCCAATTTGGGTCATTAAGAGCATCAGATAGATTACGGGGCTCACCTGTAGATGTGAGAAAACACCAACGGACAGTTTCATCTTTGAATTCTCGGGGATTTGTGATACCTTTTTCAGCCGTGTACGATTTGTTGGTGCAGGAATTACAGGCGAAGCTACATGGCGCACAGAAGATCTCGTGCTAGGAGGAGGATCGTGCTGAGTGGACATAGACGATCCGGCGGGATTGTGTGACCCCTGCTGTGTTGAACCAAGGGATGTAGAAGATCTCGGAGGGCTATCGATACCCGAGGCTGTCGGTGACATGGCACGCGGAGACGGGCCGGCGTGTGCGTGGTGCTGGTGCGCGGACTGCGACACAGACAAGGCCAGGGACCCAGTGGGGGATAGAAGAGATGTGGCGGCAGGGGAGTGGGCAGAGGATCCCGAGAGAGAATCTAGATCTTGATCGGAGGCAGATCCGTCCAGAAAATCCGCACCGGGATCATAGATGCCCCCTGATGCTGATTGGCCACCATTTGAGCTTGTTTATTCATCATTTTGAGTAGGTTCTTCGGCGGAATTTTCAGAACTTTGTGCTTCATATGATGTTACGTACCTGTGGAATAGTAAGAGCAGGTACTACAAATTGCATATGATCATTAGTATGCACACCCTCACTAGTAGACGAAGTGTTTTGTGATGAAGAGAATAAAAGCAATTCTTCACGAAGCCTTGTTCCAGCATTAGGATGAAGGGAGGCAAAAGGAAAAATAGCTTCATCAAAGACAACATCCCTAGAAATATAGACACGTCCTGGAGATGTATCAAGACATTTAACTCTTTTGTGATAGGGGCTATAGCCTAAAAAGACACATATTTTGGAACGAATGGCAAGCTTGCGTTTGTTGTAGGGACGAAGATTGGGCCAGCAGGCACAACCAAACACACGAAGAGTATTAGAATTGGGTGTGATATTGAGAAGCTTTTCGGTAGGTGTAGAAAAACCAAGGACTTTGGAAGGAAGCATGTTAATGCGATATGTCGTGGTAAGAAAAGCTTCATCCCAAAATTTTAATGGCATGGATGCATTGGCAAGCAAAGAGAGACCAACTTCAACTATATGACGGTGTTTACACTCAACAGAGCCATTTTGTTGGTGAGCATGAGGACATGGTACATGGTGGGTGATACCCACTTTTTGAAAAAAGGCATTGAGTTTTTCATATTCGCCACCCCAATCAGTTTGCATGGTGATTATTTTCCGATTAAATTTGCATTCAACAACTTGCTGGAAATTAAGAAATACTTGAAACATATCTGATCGCTTTTTGAGCAAATAAATCCAAGTGAATTTACTAAAATCATCGATAAAACTTACATAATATAAGTGATTACCAACAGAAGGGGGTGCAGGACCCCATACACCAGAAAAGACTTGCTCCAAAGGAACAGTAGAAACACTAGTGGATATTGGATAAGGTAACTGATGACTTTTGGCTTGTTGACATGGGTCACATATGTAAGGATTTATTTCAGGAGTGGAAGAAAGCTTATTTTTTCTAACAACTTGTTGAACAATAAAAGACGAAGGATGCCCTAGACGACAATGCCATGTAGAGAAAGAAGGCTTGATAGTGATGAAGGCGTGCTTGCGAGACCCAACATAAGCTAGAACAAGGGGATAGAGACCACCATGACAGGGACCTCTAAACATGATTTCCTTCGTTTCCTGATCCTTAATCAAGTAAAAAGAGGGATGAAATTCAATAAAGGCATTGTTATCAAGGGCAATTTTATGTGCGGAAAGAAGATTTTTAGATGCACTAGTGACATGCAATATATTGCGAAGGTGGATATTACTATGAGGCGTGTGCAAAACCGAATGACCAACGTGAGCAATTTGCATACCTTTTCCACTAGCAGTGTGGAAACAATCACGACCATGGTAGTTGTCACGATTTGTAAGCTTGTTTAGATCTCTAGTGATGTGGTTTGTAGCCCCCGTGTCCATATACCAATTTGTATCAACTCCATAGGCGCCCTTCTCATCAATCGTATCGTCATCATCACGATCCGAATAACGCCACCAACATTCATTGGCAAGATGCCCTTCTTTCTTGCATATTTGGCAGAAGATTCCTTCCTGCCATGGAGAGGGTGTGCGACCACGGCCACGGCCACGGCCGCGCCCACGATACTGATCTTGACGTCCACGCTGATCAGAGCGACCATCACCGCCGTTCCTGTCATAACGATCATCTCGGCATGTCGTAGAGTGGTGAAGACAGATGCCATGGGATGACTAAAGTGTTGGGGCCGATGGACGCTGTAGGTATTCGGGGAGGGATCGCACGTCGAGTAGACGCGCACGGAAAGCACTGCAAACACCTCGATCTACCCAGGTTCGGGGCCCTCGTGTGGAGGTAACACCCCTACTCCTGCCTATCTCTCTGTATATGTGATGTCCGAGTAGCCACAGTACAAGTCAGGCTCTCAGCCGAGTAGCCACTCTCTTGCGCTCTCTACCCCTAGCTCTTGCTCGTGCAATAAATGCTCTCTGGGGTCACGTCCCTTGCGCAGGAGGGGGCTGGACACCTTATATACTGGTACCCAGCTGAGTAAACAATGATAAAAGGTACGTGACGGGACACCTCTGCTGTGACACGGAGCACGCCTCCGTGTTCCCGCTGACGCCATGGCGAGAAGTCGCTGCGCCGTCCGGCTGACAGAACTTGTCCACCCTGTCAGCCTCACAGAGTAGGCTACTGACAGGTCCTGTCCCCCCTGTCAGTGACAAGACATGACAGGCGCCTACCCTCTCTGTATCCACGCCGTAGCGCGGATAATCATGTGTCTTGTAAGTTGAACCGCACGCATGTACGGTTGCGGGATATGCGGGATCTCGTCAGAATGGCTCCATTGACTTCTGGTCCGAGTAGAATTGCTGCCCATCTACTCGGACCACTTGTTCTCTACTCGGACGATTCCGATCTTCCTCCTTATCTTCTCCTGGCCTTCAATACTTATCACCGAGTAGCATCTATCGGATACAGATATCCGGGTAGCCGCCTACCCGGTAAACAGTATTATGATCTCTGTTTTACCACCTGCCTTATACCTACTCGGGGGTAGCCCCCCGACATGGCAACTACCATCACAGCTGCTTCTGTCATAGTTCTTGTTATAATGATCTCCACGGTCACCATAATACTGATTTCCAACCCCACGGTTTTGATCATACTGGTCATAACGGCCACCATACTGCTGTCCACCGCCACGGTTGGGACGACCACGAGTGGCGGCATTGGCTGAGGAGGTGAAACTGCCCGTGTTTTGCCCGGAGGCGGACAACATTTGCTGACGGATATCATAAGCCTCGAGCTGTGAACACATGTCATGAAGGGAGGTGGAGGGCACACCATTGATAGAGGCGACAAGGGCGTTGTAGTCACCATCGATGCCGTTTAGAATGTAGTCACGAAGTTCATCGTCATCAATGCGCTTGCCAGCAGCAGCGAGCTCGGAGGCGAAGCCTTTCATATTAACAATGTATTGGGCGGCGGTGAGATCTTCCTTCTTTGTGTTTGTGAGGGCGCCACGGGGCGTGGTCACCCGTGCCTTGGACTCGGTGGAGTGCATTGCGAGGAGCGCACCCCATACCTCAGCAGCATGCTCGATCCCAAAGACTTGAGAGAGGTCGTCCTCAGACAAAGAGTTCATGAGATAAGTGACGGAGAGTTGGTATCTTGTGATCCAAGCATCATACCCTGGATTTGGGATGGTTACTTTCTTCTTGTTGTCATATTCAGCCTCCAGGTTTTCAGGCGGCGCTCGATCGGTTCCCTCAAGGAGCCCCATGACGCGAGCGGCGCGTAAGGCGGGTAGAATCTGCGCCTTCCAATAGAGGAAATTTCTCCGAGTCAGTTTCGTGGCCGGCGAAGCACCAAGGATGGGCGATGGGGTTGTCGAGGTCGACGACATTGTGTATTCTTCTTCGGGAGGGAAGGGAGGGTCTTGGGATCAACTGTCGACGAATCGGTTGAAGAGATCAGCAGACATGATCAAGGTCTTGGGTCTTTGACGATTGCTTGTAGCAGATCGGTTTTTACCGGCTACTAGACATGAAGAAGTCGGCTCTAATTACCATGTTATTGTGAGGCAAAACGATGACCTCTAGGGTCGATCAATGCTTGATTATATAGGTGGAAAAGCCCCACCGGGCACGTACATGTTTGAGTAGGACTTGGAGTACTAGTTGGAGTAGTACTTGGAGTACTAGTTGGAGTAGGACTCGGATAGAACACGTATTACAATTCTAATATGCACATCACCTTATAAGGTAGACTTTTGTAGTAGTGAGCATAGGAGATCCTCTCGGGCACTCCGCCGTTCGCTCGCCTTGCCACGTCGCGATCACGTTTCATGAATTTGAGCCGAGGGAACATTGATCTTTATCGTGTCGTGACGGACGCGCCACATTTGAGGCGGTTCCGATCGCTCCCGTATCGTTTCTTGCAACCGACTCGGACGCGCGGCGTGGATTTCCGCATCGCACCCAAGTTTTTCCGTACCGCAAGGCACGCGGCGCGAGCGTTGTACACAACGAAACAAATCTAGAATTTGCCACACCTCGTTTCTTACACCGCCACCGTAGTGTACTCCATCCCTAGTGTCGACGTCCACCGGAGAACGGGAGAGCAAGTCTGCGGAACCAATCGTCTTTGTGATCCTGTAAGGGAGAGAGCGAATTAGGTTTTGGAAAGCGCTTTGCGTGACTGCTTGCTGCTTCCACAACAGTTCGGCTACAAGCTGTTGCTGCGGATCGTCTCCGCATGCGTCTTCTACTTCATCCCATCATCGCCCACGATGTCGTCAACAACGTCGCTGCACCAAAAACATCTGCAAATGTTCAGTACATGCGACGTGTTTCTGTTGACTGGTTAAACATGTTTACTGTCTACACGTTTTTCTATATCGTGTTGCTGCTATACATGTTGCCTACTGCATCTAGTTTGCTTGAGTTTCACATGTTAATAGCTGCTATTGTCATGATCTCTATTCTGAAATTAATCGTGGAAAATTATGTCTAACTATTCAACAATCCAAACACCTAATTATAGGCAATTTATTAAACTGTGTATGGCTAATTTAAGTGATGCAATGAGACCGGAAAGGTTCAATGGTAACAACTTCAAGAGATGCCAACCGTGGCTCTAGTCCATAAAAGTGTGGGACATAATTATTAATGACCTTCCTAAAGAAGATACTGACGAAGTTCAGCATAAGTTCAAGGAAGCCAATAGTAATTTCAGAGTTTGCGTTCTAAGTGTTCTGGATGGACGTCTGTGCGATATGTATATGCACATCGAAGACGCTCAGGAGCTCTGGGATGCACTGAATGCTAAATTCAATGCGTCCGATAGAGGCAATGAGATATATATCATGGAGAGGTTTAACGATTACAAGATGGTGAATAACCGTCATGTAGTCGAACAAACTCATGAGATACAGTGCATTGTGAAAGAGCTCAATCTACTCAAGTGTGTGATTCCTGTTAAGTTTGTGGATAGGTGCATTATTGCAAAGCTACCTTTTTCATGGAGGAGCTTCGTCACATCTCTCAAACATAAATAGGTTCCTTGTGACCATATAAGGAAGATGTATCTATAGCACTCCGAGGCTCTAAATGAGCACTTTGTGCTACCTCTCTCTGTTGAAGCATTTGAGTAATACACATTGTGTTGCAACCTACTTTAGAATAATGAGCCCTCATCGACCTCGGATATTATCTTATTTCCTTGGGGGAGCACCAAATACTCAGCATCCCGCTTTTAACAATTTATCTTTGGCCAGGTTCCTTGTAACCATATAATAAAGAGGAATTGGAAATCAAAATGTCTCCCCGAGCTCAAGGTTTTTCTTTGGCTCCTATGCACCAATAGAATTAATACAAAGGACCTTATGAGAAGGAAACAATGGACTCTGAGAGATGGCAACTCATGTATTTTGTGCAACAGAAATGTTACTGAGTCTAGGGATCATCTATTTTTTGACCGCCCCTTTGCCTTAGGCTATTGGAGTGAAATAAATATAAGCTGGAACTTAGCCATGCCCCTTTTCACTAGAGTAAGCAAAGTGGTCAACTCATTTACATGATCTTGTTTCATGGAGATCCTATCGTGCGTAGCATGGAACATATGGAAAGTTCGCAATGAAATCCCTTTTCAACAAATTCAGCCGTCCTTGGGTCAGATTTAAGTCATATGTTCTTTTTCATCAACATAGGGTTAAGAGGACTGACTATCGACCACTATTAGAGTGGGTGAACAACTTAGCATTTTAATATGTTTTCTCATTTTTTGTTCAAAACCCCCTTGATCTAACTAGAACTGTTGTTTTCACCCCCATTTATTGAAATTAATATATACCGTAGGGCTTCCTTTACGGTCATGATCTTCAAAATTGATAGCGTCTCTTGATGTCGAGGAGAAAGTTTGGGAAAATGATACAACTGATAGATGTGATGTTCAATCTAGTGCCAATATGGTGCAGAAAAATCATCATGTCAAGAACATCAACAAGAACAAAGGGAATTATAAGCCTCGGTTCAATGGTCCCGTCATACTACTACCATTAAGAATAACAACAACAACAAGAAGATGAACAATTCTGGACTCAATTGCTATACTTGTGGAGCGCTCGGTCACTTTTGTGTTGACTGCCCAGAGCGTGAAGACAAGAAAGGGAAGAAAGGCTTCAAGAATGTCAACATGGTGACCGCTAGCAACACTGATGGGTACGGTAACATACCGATGCCACATTTAGTTTTTCAATCTCCATGTTGGTGGATTGATACAGGTGCTAATGTTCATGTGTGTGCTGACATATCTATGTTCACTTATTATTAGATCGCACATGATTCTTCCGTCCTAATGGGGAATGGATCACATGCTTCTGTTTGTGGTGTTGGCACGGTAGATCGGAAGTTTACTTTGAGAAGATCGTGCAGCTGAGGAACGTGCATAATGTCCCTACTATGAATAAGAATCTCGTCAGCGGTTCCCTTCTTTGCATATACAGGTTTAAAGTAGTGCTTGATTCCAATAAAGTAGTTGTGTCGATATTTGGACAATTTATTGGTAAAGGCCATGAGTGCGGAGGCTTGTTCCGCTTTATACGTTCTGAATTTTGCAATAAGTCAGTAAACCATATTTGTGGCAATGTTGATTCAGATGCTAGTGTTTGGCACTCTCGTTTATATCATGTTAATTTTCGTTACTGTCTCGGCTGTCCAGTTTAAGTTTAATTTTTAATTTCACTATTGCCAAAGGTTCTAAATGCCATTGTTGTGTGCAATCTAAGCAACCTCGGAAGCCTCACATAGCAGCTGAGACACTTGGCACCTCTAGAACTCATACATTCTGATCTATGCTAGATGAATGGTGTGTTGACAAAAGGTGGAAAGAGAGATTTCATGATGTTAATTGATGATGCTACTAGATTCTGCTATGTTTATTTGTTGCAAACTAAAGATGAGGCTTTAGACTACTTTAAAATCTGTAAGGCTGAAGTTGAAAATCAATTAGAGAGAAATATCGAACATTTTTGGTCGGATCGTGGTGGAGAGTATTTCCCAAAATATTTGATGAATTATATAAGGAACATGGTATTATTCACGAGAGGACGTCTCCATACTCTCCCTAATCAAATGGAATTGCTGAGAGGAAAAACTGCACGCTGACCGACTTGGTGAATGTCATGCTGGACACTGCTGGTTTATCTAAGGCATGGTGGGGGAATGATTTGTTGACTTTGTGTCATGTATTGAATAAAGTCCCAAACAAGAACAAAGAGAAAACTCCTTATGAGGAGTGGTTTGGGAAAAAACCATCACTTTCGTATTTGAGCACTAGGGGATGCTTGGCGAATTCAACATTGCGATTCCAAAGAAACGCAAAATCGAACCAAAAATAGTGGATTGTACCTTTCTAGACTATACTCAACATAGCATTGGTTATATATTTTTAGTGGTTAAATCCGATCTACCTGATATGCATGTTGATACTATTATGGAATCTCGTGATGCAATATTTTTTCAGAATATGTTTCCTATGAAAGATATGCATAGTTATGCTGAATTTTCTTATGACTTAATTCCTGAATTGTCGTGGTGGTATCACGGCAGACGCCATGGGATGGCTTAAGTGTTGGGGCCGATGGACGCTGGAGGTATCCGGGGAGGGATCGCACGACGAGTAGCGCCGCGCTAAGATGTCTCAAGCACTGCAAACAACAACGATCTTACCCAGGTTCAGGGCCCTCGTGTGGAGGTAACACCCCTACTCCTGCCTTTCCTCTCTATATGTGTGTAACCGAGTAGCCACAGTATAATGTTTGCCTCCAGCCGAGTAGCCACTCTGATGTTCTCTCTTGCTCTAACGTAAGCTCTAGCAATAAATGCGAAGTGTGGCAACGTCCCTCGCGCAGGAGGGGGCATGGCACCTTATATACTGGTGCCCAGCCGAATAGATAAAGACTAAAAGGTACGGCGATGTGACTTGACAACTGTGACGACAGCACGCCTCCGAGATCCCGCGCGGAGAAGCGCCGCGCCGTACGCCTGACAGCCCTTGTCCACCCTGCCAGTGAGATAGGGTAGGCCCCTAGACCTGTTCTGTCCCCTCTGTCAGTGATAGGACTTGACAGGCGCCTACCGCACTGTAGCCACGCCGTAGCGCGGATAATCACGCGCTCCGTAAGTTGAACCGCACGCCGGTACGGATGCAGGATACGCGGGATCCCTTGTCAGAACGGCTCCATTGACTTCTTGCCCGGGTAGGAACGCAATCCCTCTACCCGGACCTACTTCTTTACTCGGACGGATGCAACTTCCTTGATATCCTTGTCTTCATACTGTAAGTGGCCGAGTAGCATCTCCGTATGGCCCTTTAACTCTTGCTTGCATCTTTTCTTCTCCAGTAGCACTGTCTTTCTTCTGTGATGCCGAGTAAAATAACTTAGCAAAATTTCAAACACAATCCCGCTGAGACGGACCGAATACACCTCTCCGTGTCGCTACAGGGCACGTGTCACACCCCTGTGCCCCCGAGGCCTCGATGCCAGGGACACAGCAGGCCACGCGCCAATCTCTGCAACCTGGGCCCACCAGCCCGTTAGGTCACATTAGTTGTACTCGAGATCCCACGATCTGGACGTGGGATTAATTGCGCCCGTTACGCGCGCGTTATGCGCTATGTGCGTTTCTAACGGTCACCTAACCCACGTCGCACGATCGTGGCCCACGATCAATGCCACGATCAATCCACTGGTAAAGGCAACTCGAGGCGGAGAGATAAATACCCCCGCGACGCTCCCTTCTCCTCTTTCCTCTTCTTCCCGATCTAGCGCCCCCTCGCCTCTCCGCCGCCGTCGAGCAAATTGCCACCGCAAATACTTGCTGCGCCGCTGCTCCACGCACCGCGAGAGAGACAGAGAGAAACGCCTCCGCTCACCTCCGCCTCCAATCTCCCATTAGTGCTTCCGCCTCCATGGCTTCTCACGGAGACGACGACGCCGCCGCCCGCGCCGGCTGGGAAGGATCAGAGGTCACGGCAGAAGACTGCCAGTGGCTCGTCAACACGCGCCGCGTTCCTCCCGGCATCGTGTGCAGGCACCCAGGTACCGAAATCATCCCCAAACCTGAGAAAGACGAGTACGGCGTCTTTCTCTCTCACTTCAAACGTGGCTTCGGCCTCCCCATCTCCGATTTCTTCTCCGAATTCCTCAAAAACTTTGGTCTCCAGCCACATCATCTTCCACCCAACGCCCTCGTAATGCTATCCATCCACGCCGTCGTGTGCGAGGCCTTCTTAGGCGTCTATCCGACCGTCCACACCTGGGCCAGGTATTTCTTCTTCCGAAAGCAGAGTGTCCCCAATCCAGGGAACACCGAGAGCGCGCGCGCGATGACCCAGACCGGATGCGCTATGATGATACAGCGTAAGACTGGGCATCACCCGCGGGTGAAGGGATTGGAAACTGTGCGCAAGTGGCAGCGCAGTTTCCTGTATGTGAAGAATGTTGCTGCCGAGAAGGGGAAGCCAATTGAGGACCGAATAAGGCTTCCAAAGTTCAAGAATGCACGGCCCACCCAGCAGAATTGGGGCTATGACCCCAAGAAGACCATCCAGGATGTCCTCCAGGTTGAGCGACGCCTGACCGAGTTGATCTCAGAAGGATTCCGTCGGGACGACCCCATTGCGTGCTGGATATCACGCCGAGTGCTCCCACTCCAGCATCGATCGCACAAGATGTGCCACATGGGAGGACCCCGAGACTGCACAAGGACAACAACATTCGGGCTCACCAAAGCCGAGGTCGCCCTCTGGGCCAGGTCCATCATGCAGACCTCGCTCACTGACACTTGGTTGTATGGCTTCAAGCCGTATAGCCGCCTCAAGCCCATTGGACAGGTTAGCCTTCTGTGCTCTGCTTTTGTACTTTGATACCGAGTAGGGACTCTTAGCTTACTGTGCTTTGTGTTTGCACGCTATTTCGAGTAGGAGATCTTTAGCTATGTATGCTTTGTGTTTGCATGCTGTACCTAGTAGGACATCATAAATATCTTTTTGGCTTTATATGCTTTGTGTTTGCATGCCGTGCCGGATAGGATTACTCAGCCGAATATGCTTTTTGTTTGCATGCGGTCCCGAGTAGAAATCCTTAGCCGAGAAAACAACTCACAGTGTTTCATGTTTGCCTCAACAGCACATCGATCGCCAGCTAGAGGAAGATACCAAGATATTCGAGGCCAACTGCTCGCCAGACCGAGAAGAGGATTATACGACCGCCTACGTCACCTAAGACACCCTCTGCATCCCTCACGCCAATCAGCCTGGTAAGTCTCGAGTTGATGCGTCTATCCGGGACTGGTCCGAGGATGACGAAGGTGACCAAGTTCACCTCTCTGCTTACTAGCCACGCACCTTGCTTCCCTTCCCTGTTTCTGAATCTGTTTCTTCTTCTACTCTGTAGAGGAGCCTGAGCTGGACGACGATGACGAGGCCTTGGCGGTTAATCCTATATCCGTGTCCGCTCCCAACACTCGGAAGAGGGTTGGCAGTGGTGACCAGGAACCTCCTCCGAAGAAAGCCAAGAAGACAGGTGGAAAGAAGACCACCGCCAGAAGACAACCCCCCACCAGCAAAGGGTAAGTTACTCCATCCGAATACCAACTCGTTACCGCTTCTCGTTGTGCCTTTCTCCTTCTCCCTTCTCTGAACTATTTCCTTCTTCCAGCGCCCCTCTGGACGCTGATGCCGCTGCAGCCTCCACTCGCCCCAAGAGGAAGGCCTTCGTGGACCTTGAGAAAATCGTCGATCTCTCAGACGAGGAGGAAGAGCAAGCCCAGCAGGATAGGACACGTGCGTCCTCTCCTATTAAGTTGGAAGAAGATACCAGCGCCGAGAACACTGGCGCTGGTAACGATGTTGATCAAAACCTCCAACAGCAGCAGGATGCTGCTCATGACGAGACGCCGCCGTCTCCCCCAGCTGCATCAGCTGGGGAAAATACTGAAGAAGATCTCCAGCAGCAACAAGACAATGCCGCCCTGGAGCGGCAAGACGACACCACCGAGAAGTAGGATACTCAAGCTGCAGCTCTAGATGATCCCGCGGCCAGGCCGCGGGTAGAAGAAGTTACTGTCACCAGACCTGATCCCGCTGCCGAGCAGCGGGTAGAAGAGACTGTGGTGGAGCCCGTCCGCTAGAGCCAAGCGCAGCCAGATGCTGCGCCGGGTAGCCGGCCCCTTGTGCCGCCTACCTAGCAGGCGACTCCACCGAATGCGCCAATCCCTCCACCTACACAGACTGCATCAACGACCACTTCTCAGCAAGTGCCTCTGTCTGCTCCACGCTGTAACGACCGGGAATTTTTCCCAACTGGAGTTGTTGCTCGTTTTTCTTTTTTTTTTGCATCGCATTGCATAAGGCATCACCATGCATTTTAAAACTTGCACACTAAATGAAATCAATTAAATTTTGTTTGCTAAAATTTACAGAAATTTATTTGATGTTTAAAGCTATTTTTCTTGGCCTAAACACTTGCTGGAAAAATAAAACAAAAAAAAAGAGTTTGGGCAAGCCAGCCAGGCCAGCCAGCCCACCCAGCAGCCCAACTAGGCCCAACCGGAACCCCCCACCGAACTCAGCCTCCCAAACCCTAAAAACTTCTCTCCCCTCGCGAAAACCCCCCCGCCGTTTCCGTTAATCGCGTTTAGGTCCTCCCACCCTCTCAGCCAGGAAACGCACATCGCACGGGGAGGGAGAGCAGCGCTCGATCCCTCCCCTCTCGCTGCGTCTCCCTGCCCCCGCTCGATCCCTCGCCCTCCACCTTCCCTGCCTCGACCGCACGCCATCCCCTCGCCGCCCTCTGCTCCTCACCGGCCGGGAACCGCCGCTCGCCCCGCCGCCAAGCTCCTCCTCCACCTCGCCCGTCCCCGTCGCCCTCTCCCCCCCGACCTCCTCCTCCCAAGCCCACGCCGGCGTCTCCCTCCGGCCACCCTCCTGGCCGCTCCGCCCCGCCGTCCTCCTCCCTTTTCCCCCCTCTCTCCATTCCCGTGGACGCCGGCTCTCCTTCCCTTCCCCGAGCCCGACCACCACCACCTCCCGAGCGCCGCCACCCCTCCCTCTCCGGCCCGGAGCTCCGCCGCCTCCCAAGCCGAGCTGCCCCGCTGCTGCTGCTCCCTGTCACCCCACGTGGACGGCCAGGAACCCGACGACCTCCGCCCCGCCATGGCCCTCCCTGGCCTCGGTCCTTCTCCGCCCCGACATGGTGGTGCCGTCCCCGACGACTTCCGGCCGCTGCCGTCCAACTCCGGCGCTGCCGCTGCTCGACGTAGCTCCGCCATGGCTGTCACACCTTCCGGCTCTTGCCTCCCTTGTGTGGTTGTGATGATGGTGGTCTGGGGTGATGTGGTTTGGTATGGTGGTGGTCTGGTGCCGCGGTGTGGCTCGGCGCAGGTCGACGCGCCGTTGCTGTGGTGCTCCTTGTGACGTCGCCGCTGCGGTGTTTCCGCTACTGCCCCATCTTCGATGCCGGCGGGAAGATGTTGTGGCTGCACTGCTGTTGTGCCGTCTCTGGCGCCATCGGAACTACTTCCTCGACGCAACCACGGTGTCCTCGATCTGCTGTCTCGCGACGGCGGTGTACGGGTGGTCTAGTGGTGTTGGCTGCTGTGGCGGTGATGCCGACACCGTAACCACAGCGACACACGGGTACACGACTCCCTCGACTGCTTCCTCGATGCCGTCATGTGTTCGACGCAAGTCCTGCAAGAGGCATGGCGTTCCCTCCGTCGTCTGTTCCATACTCGTTGTTGGTTCCGTTGTGTGCGTGTCCACCTGACTTCAACAAGACTCCCGGCGACAAGTCTCAGACCGTGACGCCGCCAAGATCGACCCCGACCCGTACCTCGTCGCCAAGTCCGAGCACCGGAACCGCCAAGAGTCCTACCCGATGCGACAAGCACCTCGACCACGACTACTCCCTCGACGAACCGTGAACGACTACATCGCCTTCGTCGTGTCCGTTTTGCGTTGGCCGCCTTCGTGCGCGCCCGAAGACCGGGACCGTCACGATCACCTCCGACCCCGAAGACGATGCGGTAGCGGCTCGCCCACGACTACTACGACTACACCGGCTCCGGACGTTGAACGACTACTTTGACGACGATGACCGCGTGATTCGAGAACGACTACTTCCTCTACGGCGTGAACGACTACCCCTATGACGATGACCCTGGAACGACTACTTCCCCTACGTCGATTACTTCCACTACCACGTCTACTTCCTCCACGTCCCGAAGTTTCCGGCGTTGACCCCGGCGATCCTCTTTCCAACGTGTGCACCCCAAACCCAAACCCCTATACCTATGCCCTATTTTCTATAACACATCAGCTATAATTAAAATGTCATCTCATTCATGTGTTGCATTACATTTTGTGGGTAGATAAATAACTCGAACCTCCTAAATTAAATGTTGGGCTTCCGGCTCAATTTAAATTGATTTAATTGCATAAATCATAACTAATTCATTTTAACTCCAAATTTGAAAAGTAAAATATGTTTTCCAATCAAAATTCTCTAAACTTTGCAAATATCAACTTTGTTTCCTGTTTTGAATAATTTAAATTGCTGAAAACAACTGTTTCTTATTTAATGCCTGTAAAATTGTCAAATTAATAACTAATTCATTTTAATTCCAAATCCAACAAATAAAATATGTTTTCATACCAGAAAAATGCACTTAATCTGTTCATGCCATCCCTGTTCATGTTTGCACCTTGCATGTTGCATTTGTAGTAGTGTTATGTATGTTCACCTAATAAATAAATATGGAATGTGTTGGGGTATTTAATTCCAACTGTTGCCCCATTCCATTTAAATTGCCTAACTCATCTACTTTATTGTTTGCCATGCTAAACAACATTTAACTTGATGGTTAGATAAACAACTTGAACCAATTCCTATTTCTCCGGACTCCGGTTCCGATTAAATTGCTTAAGTTGTTTCCCCCTGTTGCATCTTGCCATGTCATGCATATAAAATAGGATCATGCTGGATCTTTTGCCGTAGAAGTAATTGTTGCATCCGGTGTTTCTTTTAGTTCGTTGCTTCTTCGCGGATAGGACGTTGAGATGATGTGAGCAACGACAAGTTCTGCTACCTTGCTGGATCTCAGGCAAGTATACTCACTTGCTGCCAAATGGCTGCCTTTCATCACTTGTTACCGATACTTTCCGTTGTTCTTTTCTGCTAGCCTTAGTAGTAGTTGTTTCTGTTACGAACCTATCACATGAATCCTTTAACCCTGATATTGCCTCACCTCCACACCTATAACCATTGCTTGTGCCCGTGTCTTACTAGCATGCTTAGGTTGTTTTGCTCGAGTCTGTTACCCGTTACTTTCTGTTATTACTTCATTATGTTCTGGGGGCTCGATGTTTAATCAATCAATCATGCTACTGTTATTATCAATAATAAATTTGATGATAAGGCACCGGCAGGAGGCCCTTGTGGTTTTGAGGCCTGCTAGTGTCGACCCTAATAGGAAAAGAGTCTTGTCTACTGATCCATGATGAGCGCACTACCCGCATGTGGGAAGCGAGTATGGGCGCCCCCCTCAATTTGACTCGATTCGCATCTCGTCCAAATCGCCTCATTTAGTTCGGGTTTTCCATTTGCTGCATGCATGATCTTGCGAGCCCTTGGTACCCGGGTGGAACTTTCGTAGTCGGCATATAGGGGGACACGTTCTTAGAGTGCTATGAGGGTCCATTTTCTTCTGGGCTCGATTAGCCGTGCGCCCAAGGTTCTTTGGGCTTGATGCGAAGAAGAGTTGAGTTGTGTAGAGTACCTCGCTTGGTGGGGTGATCTCCCATGTGGCGGGTTATTCTTGCGTGTACGGCTAAATTGGTGCAACCCTGCAGGGATAATCTTCTCGAGAAGCCGTGTTTTCCGCAGATATGGATTACTTGGTGAAAGTACTGGCTAACAAGTACTCAGGACAACTTAAACCTAATGATTAACAACCTTACACCCAATGATTAACAACTTGACTAGTAATAGGCTTATTGACACAATAATCTGAACCATCATTAATCCAACTATGTGAGTTATCCTCGGATTGCTTCTTCGGATAAGGGGCGAGATCCAGGATGGGTTTGTTTGAAGTTATCTTTCAGTTGGTTACAATACTCGATCTTATCTTCTTTCTGTTAGCCGGAAGTTGTAGTATCTCTCTGTAGTTGGTTAGTGCAGCCCGCTGTCGCTTATTTGCAATAACCCCTTCCTTCCCGTTGATCCCAAAGTATTTGTATCTTGTGATGACTGGTTACGCCGGTATCTTGTGAGTATGGGCTTTATCCCCCTTGCCAGTACTTAACCGTACTGACCCACGAATCTTTTCGTGGCTGCATATTCAACATTGCAGTCAACAGGTTTGAAGTCTGACGACGTTAGCTTGGGAATCCCTCCGGCTTGGCCTGGGCAGGGATTGGACGCTCTCGGTTATCTTCAGGACTCTTAGTCCAATTTGTATCTTGTCCGTAGCCGGACGATATGTTGTTTCTTCCGCTGTTATTTGGATCTATGTATTGTATCAGTTGTATCCCTGACTCGTTTGAGTCATCTTGTAAATCTCTTTTCTGTTGTTGTTGTGGATTATTCGTGAACTGTTGTAATGTTATCATAAGTGGCAACCTGGAATCGGTTATTATGCGGATTTGGCGGGAATGCTGAAATCTGCATAGTGCCCGATCGCGGGGCGTCACAAATGGTATCAGAGCCTTGGTTCCCGATTCCCGATATTGTTTCGATACGAATGGTTATCGAAGCAACGGGTCCGCAAAGCCTGTAGGATAACCTCGCTAACGGTCGTTGTTCCTAGAGTGTCAAAAACTATTTCTGCTAAACTATTTTGGAAAAACATCTCAATAGGGTTCTTGTTTTCTCCTTACCTCTATTCTATTTCCCCTCCCATCTTATTTGTTTTGGAGTCTCTCCCCCTTGTCTATCTTTCAAAGTGTTAGGATCCTACGTGGATGGACGTTTTCTGAGCCTTTAACCTAATAGGTTCGATCATCGGAAGATTCCTGGTGGAAGCACGTCGTCATCAACCCGAGCAAGAATCCCTTGTTAGTGGTGTCGAGAAACCCTTGTTAGTGGTGTCGAGGAGATCAGCTGGAAGCATGAAGAATCGATAGTCGAACTTCTTTCCCCTCCCGAGTTAGCAGGTGGATTGCGAGGGCGCAATCCCTTGTTAGTGGTGTCGTCTGTAACGACCGGGAATTTTTCCCAACTGGAGTTGTTGCTCGTTTTTTTTTTTTTTTGCATCGCATTGCATAAGGCATCACCATGCATTTTAAAACTTGCACACTAAATGAAATCAATTAAATTTTGTTTGCTAAAATTTACAGAAATTTATTTGATGTTTAAAGCTATTTTTCTTGGCCTAAACACTTGCTGGAAAAAAATAAAACAAAAAAAAGAGTTTGGGCAAGCCAGCCAGGCCAGCCATCCCACCCAGCAGCCCAACTAGGCCCAACCAGAACCCCCCACCGAACTCAGCCTCCCAAACCCTAAAAACTTCTCTCCCCTCGCGAAAACCCCCCCCCCCCCCCGCCATTTCCGTTAATCGCGTTTAGGTCCTCCCACCCTCTCAGCCAGGAAACGCACATCGCACGGGGAGGGAGAGCAGCGCTCGATCCCTCCCCTCTCGCTGCGTCTCCCTGCCCCCGCTCGATCCCTCGCCCTCCACCTTCCCTGCCTCGACCGCACGCCATCCCCTCGCCGCCCTCTGCTCCTCACCGGCCGGGAACCGCCGCTCGCCCCGCCGCCAAGCTCCTCCTCCACCTCGCCCGTCCCCGTCGCCCTCTCCCCCCCCGACCTCCTCCTCCCAAGCCCACGCCGGCGCCTCCCTCCGGCCACCCTCCTGGCCGCTCCGCCCCACCGTCCTCCTCCCTTTTCCCCCCTCTCTCCATTCCCGTGGACGCCGGCTCTCCTCCCCTTCCCCGAGCCCGACCACCACCACCTCCCGAGCGCCGTCGCCCCTCCCTCTCTGGCCCGGAGCTCCGCCGCCTCCCAAGCCGAGCTGCCCCGCTGCTGCTGCTCCCTGTCACCCCACGTGGACGGCCAGGAACCCGACGACCTCCGCCGCGCCATGGCCCTCCCTGGCTTCAGTCCTTCTCCGCCCCGACATGGTGGTGCCGTCCCCGACGACTTCCGGCCGCTGCCGTCCAACTCCGGCGCTGCCGCTGCTCGACGTAGCTCCGCCATGGCTGTCACACCTTCCGGCTCTTGCCTCCCTTGTGTGTTTGTGATGATGGTGGTCTGGGGTGATGTGGTTTGGTATGGTGGTGGTCTGGTGCCGCGGTGTGGCTCGGCGCAGGTCGACGCGCCGTTGCTGTGGTGCTCCTTGTGACGTCGCCGCTGCGGTGATGCCGCTACTGCCCCATCTTCGATGCCGGCGGGAAGATGTTGTGGCTGCACTGCTGTTGTGCCGTCTCTGGCGCCGTCGGAAATACTTCCTCGACGCAACCACGGTGTCCTCGATCTGCTGTCTCGCGACGGCGGTGTACGGGTGGTCTAGTGGTGTTGGCTGCTGTGGCGGTGATGCCGACACCGTAACCACAGCGACACACGGGTACACGACTCCCTCGACTGCTTCCTCGATGCCGTCATGTGTTCGACGCAAGTCCTGCAAGAGGCATGGCGTTCCCTCCGTCGTCTGTTCCATACTCGTTGTTGGTTCCGTTGTGTGCGTGTCCACCTGACTTCGACAAGACTCCCGGCGACAAGTCTGAGACCGTGACGCCGCAAAGATCGACCCCGACCCGTACCTCGTCGCCAAGTCCGAGCACCGGGACCGCCAAGAGTCCTACCCGATGCGACAAGCACCTCGACCACGACTACTCCCTCGACGAACCGTGAACGACTACATCGCCTTCGTCGTGTCCGTTTTGCGTTGGCCGCCTTCGTGCGCGCCCGAAGACCGGGACCGTCACGATCACCTCCGACCCCGAAGACGATGCGGTAGCGGCTCGCCCACGACTACTACGACTACACCGGCTCCGGACGTTGAACGACTACTTCGACGACGATGACCGCGTGATTCGAGAACGACTACTTCCTCTACGGCGTGAACGACTACCTCTATGACGATGACCCTGGAACGACTACTTCCCCTACGTCGATTACTTCCACTACCACGTCTACTTCCTCCACGTCCCGAAGTTTCCGGCGTTGACCCCGGCGATCCTCTTTCCAACGTGTGCACCCCAAACCCAAACCCCTATACCTATGCCCTATTTTCTATAACACATCAGCTATAATTAAAATGTCATCTCATTCATGTGTTGCATTACATTTTGTGGGTAGATAAATAACTCGAACCTCCTAAATTAAATGTTGGGCTTCCGGCTCAATTTAAATTGATTTAATTGCATAAATCATAACTAATTCATTTTAACTCCAAATTTGAAAAGTAAAATATGTTTTCCAATCAAAATTCTCTAAACTTTGCAAATATCAACTTTGTTTCCTGTTTTGAATAATTTAAATTGCTGAAAACAACTGTTTCTTATTTAATGCCTGTAAAATTGTCAAATTAATAACTAATTCATTTTAATTCCAGATCCAACAAATAAAATATGTTTTCATACCAGAAAAATGCACTTAATCTGTTCATGCCATCCCTGTTCATGTTTGCACCTTGCATGTTGCATTTGTAGTAGTGTTATGTATGTTCACCTAATAAATAAATATGGAATGTGTTGGGGTATTTAATTCCAACTGTTGCCCCATTCCATTTAAATTGCCTAACTCATCTACTTTATTGTTTGCCATGCTAAACAACATTTAACTTGATGGTTAGATAAACAACTTGAACCAATTCCTATTTCTCCGGACTCCGGTTCCAATTAAATTGCTTAAGTTGTTTCCCCCTGTTGCATCTTGCCATGTCCTGTGGGTTTAAACACACTACTTTGTATGCTTTTGAAATTCTAAGTGGTTCAACCGAATAGACAAAGTAAAACAGAGTGAACACAAGGAACAGTTTGAGCAAGGGCAGTCCCCGAGTTCGAATTCGGAGTGCCGACTAGAATTTAACTCGAGTGAGGGTACATACACATTTTGCTCATGAATGAAAACGTCGGAGTAGAGCTACATTTCAGGGGCGCTTAGATTCCTCTCCAGCTTTATCCGGCCTGTTCTTCTAGGGTGCCTGTAAGTCAACTAGGTAGTAGGCATCATTGTGTAGAGCCTTGCTCACAATGAACGGCCCTTCCCACGGAGGGGAAAGCTTGTGCATCCCGGCCGTGCGCTGCACGAGCCTAAGGACCATGTCTCCTTGTCGGAAAACCCTCGGGTTAACTTTCCGGCTGTGATAATGCCTCAAGTTTTGCTGGTAAACAGCTGAACGTGACAGATTTAGCTCTCTTGCTTCTTCTAGCAGGTCAACATCATTTTCTCGAGCTTCTCTAGCCTGCGCCTCAGTGTAGAGGATTACTCGGGGCAAGTCATGCTCTAGGTCAGTGGGCAACACGGCCTCAGCTCCATATACCAGAAAGAATGGTGTGTATCCGGTTGATCGGTTAGGGGTAGTCCTTAGACTCCACAACACCGTCGGCAACTCGTCTAGCCAACACCCAGGTGATTTCAGTAGTGGCTCAATCAGCCTTGGCTTTATGCCGGATAGCACCATGCCATTTGCTCTTTCAACTTTCCCATTGGAGGCAGGATGCGCAACAGATGCAACATCTAGCCGAATCCGCTTCTCTCTGGAGAACCTTGCAAAAGCACCCTCACCAAAGTTTGTGCCATTATCCGCGATAATGCTGTGCGGGTAGCCGTATCTCAGGATCACATCCTTGAGAAAACTCACAGCTGTGGCTCCATCGAACTTACGAATAGGCTTCACCTCAATCCACTTGGTGAACTTGTCCACCATGACCAGGATGTGAGTCATGTTGCCTCTAGCCGGCTTGAAGGGGCCAAGCATATCCAAACACCAAACTGCAAATGGCCAAGTAATGGGAATGGTCTTGAACTCGGAAGCTGGCATATGAATCTTACTTGCAAATCTTTGGCAGCCGTTGCACTTTCTCACGATATCTCCAGCTTGATTCAAGGCAGTGAGCCAAAAGAAGCCATGCCGAAAAGCCTTGTTGACCAGAGCCCGAGAAGAGGCGTGATGCCCGCATTCCCCCTGATGTATCTCCACCAAAATTTCTTCTCCTTCTTCTGGCTCTACACAGCGCTGCAGCACGCCAGTAGGACTCCTTCTATGCAGCACATCTCTGAAGATAGTATAGCCCTTGGATCTTCTCTGAATTTGCCTCGTGGTAACTTCATCACTCGGCAAGGTGTCGTCCTTTAGAAAGGATAATATGGGCAGAGCCCAACTCGGCGTCTCCCGGATGGGGAACACTGCTTCGTCCAGTTCCATTGGATCAGCCACCAATACCTCTTCTGAGTTGAGGACGAGGTCACGAGTCCCCGAGTACTCGGAAATGACCCCCTCGATGAATGCGACAGTCCCCGAGTTAGGAGGGGCAGTCCTTGAGTAAAAAGGGACAGTCCCCGGGTTGCAGGCGCCAGTCCCCGGGATGGAGACGACAGTCCCGGGTTCTCTTTTGCACCCTCCCAATCAATCTCCATGGGAACAACTTCCTCTCCTGGCAGTGAAGGAACGAAGATAGACTCCGAGTTGGGGGATGGCTTGATGGATGACTTTCTCAAATGCTCCAAGGCAATCCCAGCTGGGATGAACTTCCGAGAAGACCCCAACTTGGATAATTCATCAGCTGCATCATTCTCTGCTCGGTGTATATGTTGGAACTCACATTCTTCAAAGAATCCAATCATGGTTTGCACCAGAAACCGATATGATGCCATGTTGGCATCCAGAGCATCCCAGGTACCAGACACTTGCTGCACAACCAGATCCGAGTCGCCATAACAAATGATGCGCTGCACGCCAACCTCTTTGGCTACTCGCAAGCCGTGTACCACGGCCTCATACTCGGACACATTGTTGGATGCCTTGAAGTGAATCTACAACACATATTTGAGTTGATCCCGCTTGGGTGACGTAAGCACTACGCCAGCACCAAGGCCTTCCTTCACTTTGGAGCCATCAAAATGCATCTTCCAGTAATTGGTTTCCGGCAAGGGAGGCTCATACTGCACCTCAGCCCAATCCACCAGAAAATCTGCTAGGATCTGTGACTTGATGGCCTCTCTTCTCGCGTACAGGGGAGTGTACGCGGCTAGCTCGATCGCCCACTTGGCTACTCTGCCACTCGCATCCTTGTTTCCCATGATGTCCGAGATGGGAGCGGAACTCATCACCGTGATGGGATGCTCTTGGAAATAGTGATTCAGCTTCTTGGCACCCAGGTACACGCCGTATGTCATCTTCTGGTAATGTGGATAGTTTTGCTTGGAGTTGGATAGCACTTCGCTCAGATAGTACACTGGCCGCTGCACAGTCTTGTTTTCCTCTTCTCGCTCCACCACAATCACCACACTGACTACTCGGTTGGTAGCCGCAATGTACAACATCATGGGCTCTTTGGGTAGCGGACTAGCTTAGATGGGAGCGCTACCCAGCATGGCCTTCAGCTCCTTGAATGCCACATCAGCTTGCTGTGTCCATACAAACTTGTCACTCTTCTTCATCAACTGATACAAAGGCAAGGCCGTCTCGCCCATTCTGCCCAGGAAGCGGCTCAGAGAAGCCAGGCATCCAGTGAACTTTTGCACATCCTTCAGTGATCTCGGCAAAGACATGCTTTCTATAGCTTTTATCTTTGAAGGATTGGCCTCAATGCCCCGACTGGATACATAGAAACCGAGTAGCTTGCCAGCCGGGACGCCAAAGGCGCATTTAGTTGGATTCAACTTCATCCTGTACTTGCGCAAGTTGGAAAAAGTTTCCTCAATATCACTAAGCAGAGTATGTGTTTTATTCGTTTTGATGACAATGTCATCTACGTACACCTGCACATTCTTGCCGATTTGATCACGCAAGCATTTCTGCATGAATCTCTGATAGGTAGCCCCAGCATTCCGCAACCCAAAACACATGACACGATAGCAATAAGCGCCGTACGGGGTAATAAAGGCAGTCTTTATTTGATCATCAGGGTTGAGAGCTATCTGATGAAAACCAGAGTAGGCATCTATGAAAGATAAAAGCTCACAACCAGCAGTGGAGTCGATCACCTGATCTATGCGGGGTAGCGGAAATGGATCCTTGGGGAAGGCCTTGTTCAGGTCGGTGTAGTCAACGCACATGCGCCATGCGGTGTCGGCCTTGGGATCCTCCTTCTTCTTCTCAACCATAACCGGGATGGCTAGCCAGTCCGGATGCAATACCTCCATGATAAAGTTGCTTATCAGCAACTTGGTGATCTGATCACCGATAGCCTTCCTCCTCTCATCAGCAAAGCGGCGCATAGCCTGCTTGACTGGCTTGGCATCATGCCGCACATGTAGCGAGTGCTCAACCAACTCCCTCGGGACACCCGGCAGATCCTCATTGGACCATGCAAAGACATCCCGATTCTCACGGAGGAAGTGGATGAGCTCGCTTTCCTATTTCTCTCCCAACCCGGCGCCAATAATGGCAACACGGTCTGGGAACTCAGGGTCAACCTGGATCTTCTTTGTCTCATGGGACGCCTGGAACGCAGTCCCGTACTGGGAACTCGGCAAACCAGGCACACCAGCTTGTGCGGACTGCACCATATCTACCACCTCGTACATCTTCTTCTCGGCCGCAATGACCATGGATTCCGCCAGCTGAGAACTAGCAGAGGCACACTCCAAAGACCTCTTGTAATCACCCGAGATGGTGATGACTCCATTGGGACCAGGTATCTTCATCTTCAGGTACGCAGCATGGGTTGAAGCCATGAACTTGGTGAGGGCAGGCCTACCGAGAAGGGCATGGTAGGGGATCTGAAGATCAACCACCTCGAACTGGACGCACTCGGTGCGACAGTTCTCCCTGGTGCCGAATAGGACATCCATCCAGATGCGGCCGATCGGAGCACAAGATACTCCCGGCACAATTCCATGGAATGTGGTCTTGCTGGGTAGCAGCATGTTCTCGGCAAGGCCGAGCTTCTTCAGGGTGTCCAGATACATGATGTTGATGCTGCTGCCGTTGTCAATCAGCACCTTGCTGAAGTGGACGTTCTTCTCGGGTCCCAGGAAAGTGGGATCCACCACCAGAGCATAGCTACCCGGGTTGGGCATCACCTTTGGGTGATCAGCCTTGGACCAAGTCACCTCCTAGTCGCACCAGCGCAAATAATGAGGCACAGACGGGATGCCAGCGTTTACCTCCATCGCGCGCCTGCGCTGCGACTGCTTGTCGACTGGATCGGTGACGAAGATCATGTAGCTCTCGTGGTGTTCCTGGTACCGGTTGCGGTCTCCATCACCATTGTTGCCGTTGTTGTTGTTGCCTTGGTTGTTGTTGTTGTTGTTGTTGTTTCCTCTGTTGTTGCGGGTGTAGAAGTTGCGGTTGCGGTTGTTTCAGTTGTCGTAGTTGTAGTTGCGGTTGGCTCCTAAAGCCACCTGGTTCACATTCTCTCTTCTCGGAAACGCTGCAGGCCTGGGAGCAGCTGCCCGAATAGGCTGCACATTGGCATTCGCAGCCGGCAGAGGAGGAGGAGGGGGCAAGTCTTCATTCTTGATGCGCTCCCACCAGCTGCACTGCCGGGTAGTGTGGTTGGCTGGCCTAGTCGGATGCCGAGTGTGGAAGCTGCATGGCCCATCCTTCATGTTTGCAAAGATGAAGTTTGGAAGCTGCATGGCCCATCCGAGTTGCCGCTACTCTGTTGAGGAGCAGCGTAGGGCTTCTTGATGCCTCAGCCCTGATTCTGGTTTTGCCCGTCTTGGGCTCCAGCAGTTTTTTGCCGTTGGCTACTCCCAGCAGCCGTGGTCACAACATTCACCTCCTCAGGATCATACCGAGTGTCAATTCGGTCACCTCTTCTCTTGTTGCGGAAATCATTACGCCTGTTGCCATCTTGAAACTTTCTTCTCGGCTCAGGGGAGTCAAGCAGAGGCTGAGTAGGATCGCCGAGTGCATACATATCTGCAATCTTGATTGTCTCGGCGAGGGTACTCGGCATCTCCCTCTGCAACTTCTGCCACAACATGCTGCCGTGCCTGCAGCCTTGGGCGAACCAAGTAATGGCCTGAGCCTCATTCACACCCTCACAGGTGTTCCTCAAGGTGCTCCACCGAGTAAGATACTCGCGGTCAGTTTCCTCTTCTTGTTGCTTGCAAGCGGACAGCTCCTGCGGCCTATTCGGCCTCTTGTAAGTGCTGGTGAAGTTGCTGATGAAGGCTTCCGAGAAGTCAAGCCAGTAGTTGATACTGTTCTTGGGCAGGTTGTTGAGCTAAGTCCTAGCCGGACCCTCTAGCATCTGCGGCACATACCGCACAGCCCATCGCCGATTGCCACCTGCAATATGCACGGCCGTGACGTAGTCACTCAGCCAGTCTTCCGGCTTGGTGCTCCCATTGTAGCTCTTGGTCCCCCTGGCCAGCTGAAAGTGGTTCACAGATGGCTCATCCATGATGCGATGACCAAAGCACTCTGGGCCAACTTGTATCTTGCATCTTGTATCTTGCATCGCTGGGCTCCAACATGCGGTCACCCACGCGATCAGTGATGTCTCTTGGGTCAGCATACCCTGGCCAGCCCCATTTTTTTTGACACCATTACTGTGGGGGAATACCCCACAGCCCCCCATTTATTAAAGAAATAAAAGGTTATTTACAAAATTTACACTATATACAACGAATTAGGGGAGTGAATCAATCCATGATGTCAAAAAAACAGAGAGATCTCTCTTCACCCTGTACTTAAGCAGGGTGACTTCCTGTATAAACAGGGCCTTCCATCCTCTAAAACTTGGTTTAATATTCTTAAAAATCCAACCATTCCTCTGCTTCCAGATGCACCAGCAGGCCAGGATCACTATCTGCACAAAACAGGGACCAGAAAAATGTTTTTTGGCAGACATGATAGTAAATAATGAAGAACCTGGGTACCAAGGGATTTGTAGATAGTTCCAAATCCTTGTACTAAATGTGCAATTGAAGAACAAATGCCTCCAGTCTTCATAAACATGTGCAGAACATAGGACACAATCAGAAGAATCACTAACATTCCAGTGTCTTCTAATCAGCATATCCTTGGTGTTAATTCTATCATGTAGTAACAGCCATGCAAAAAATCTGTGCTTAGACTGACATTTACTCCTCCATATTCCATAGGAAAGTGCATCATCAAGAGCACCATTAAAATGGTGTTTATAAAAAGAACGGTGATGTCGTCTGCCAGTTGAGTGAGGACTCTTCCATTGATCTTTAATACTTGACTGGAGTGTAAAATTAACAATCATGCGTTTCAACAACATTAACTCCTCATTTGCTTGGATAGTCAATGGCAAAGAATTTTTTTGAATGCAATCTGTGCATAGCAAAAACTCATTAACATATTGAAGCTTATCTTTCACAAAAGAATATAACCTTGGAAAGGTTATCTTAAGTAATTGCGGCTGCCAATTATCCTCCCAAAATAGGGCAGTGAAACCATTTCCTACAGAGCATGTAGTGAAATTTCTGTATTACTCAGATAAAGCCAAAATATTTCTCCACCAAAAAGACCCTGATTCTACCACAACATGAGGAACAGCCTGATGATAGTAAGCATCAGTAATGAGCTGGACCCAAGGCAAGTCCTCCTGATTATAAAATTTATCTAGATGTGTAAGAAGAAGAGCAGAGTTTTGGATTTTCAAATTTATGACCCCAAGTCCTCCCTTCCTTTTAGGTTTACACACCATAGACCAAGCTGCAAGAGAATTATCTTTGTCTTTCCCTCTGTTGCTCCACATGCAGTGCCTTCTTGCTCTGTCAATGACCTCAATAACACCAGCAGGAATAACCAAAGAGAGCATGTAATATGTTGGTAGTGAAGATAAAACATAATTTACCAACACCAGTATATCACCATAGGAAAGAAAAGAGGAAGTGGCAGAAAGCCTTCTCTCAACTCGATCAATTAAAGGTGAAAAATCCTTAATAGTTGGTCTAGTAGTACCCATGGGTAATCCAAGATAAGGGAAAGGCATAGACCCAGTTTTACACTGAAAATACTCAGCCAGAGCAAAAGTTTCAGCAGAATCCAGATTGATAGGAATCATAGAGGATTTGTGGAAATTGATTTTCAATCCTGTAAAGGCAGCATATGTTTGCAGAATATCTTTGAAGACCTCCAAGTCTTTTTTACATGCTGGAAGAACCACTATGGTATCATCAGCATACTGAATAATGGGTAAGTCCTTTCTAACTGGGATAGGAGAGGAAAGGATCCCATCATAATAAGCCTTATTGACTAGACTTTGCAATAAATCAGCTCCTTCAACAAATAAAAGAGGAGACAGTGGATATCCCTGCCTAACTCCTCTTTTGTAGTGAAATTTCTTGCCAGGAATCCCATTAAGGAGAACAGAAGAAGAACCAGAAGCTAAAATTTCTCTAACCCAACTAATAAAAAGCTCTGGAAATCCTTTTATTCTCAAGACTTGTAAAACAGCTGTATGATCCAATGTATCAAAGGCCTTTTCAAAATCAATTTTGAGGACCACTATTTTCTTCTTGGACTGCTGGCATTGGAACAGGAATTCAAAAGACCAGGCAAGACAATCTTGGATAGTTCTACCCTTTCTAAACCATATTGGTTATCATGAATTGTATCACAGATAATATTCTGCATTCTATTAGCAATAAGCTTTGTGACAAATTTGAGACAAGTATTAGTCAATGAAATTGGCTTGAAATCATTAACAGTTTCAGGGAAATTTGTTTTTGGAATGAGAGTGATATAAGAATCATTTATACTCTGCAAACATAAACTCCCTGAATGAAAATCATGGCACAGTTGAGTGAAATCATCTTTTAACACAGCCCAACATGTTTTCACAAAGAGACCATTGAACCCATCAGGCCCTGGAGCTCTATCAGTATTAAGAGATTTCATAACATTAACAATTTCCTCTGGGGTGAAGGGCTCAATAAGACAATCCAGGTTATCAGAAGGTTGTATAACATTAGAAAGATCTAAATGCTGAGTGATGACAGATGATACTCCCATTCTATTCTTGAAACAAGTCCAAAAAGCAGCTGCCTTATGATGATGGTCAATCAGTGAGATCCCTTCCTCATTTTTAATCTCAGCAATAGTATTAATTCTATACCTTTCTGTAGCTTTGGCATGAATTTTTTTGGTATTTTCACCACCAAGTTGCACCCATCTGATAGTGCATCTATTCTTCCAATAAGCAGATTGAGAAAGGAGCAGCTTATTCAGATGAGTTTTAACAATAATTCTGAAATTAAATTCAGGTCTACTAAGGTTCCTTTCTTCCTCCAGAGTATCCAAGATCAAAATAACCTTATTGCATTTGGCAATTAAGAACTTCAGATTAGAGAGGTTTCTACCCCACCTTTTGAGTTCATGCCTGATGTTTTTAAGTTTAGCAGTAATTGTGGCAGCAATGTTGTTTTTCCTAACAGGCCATTTCCAAACTTTATCAATAAGATCCATGAAACCTGGCTGATGGATCCAATGGTTCTCAAATCTGAAAATCTGAGCTTTTGGAATGGTGGTGGAGATGGAGATGACACATGGTACATGATCAGAGGTGGACTTAGCCAGAGGCATTACCATTGTATTGGGATAGCTTAAGGTCCACCATGTGCTAGTAAAAAACCAATCAAGCTATTCAAGAAGCGGTTGATCTTGCATATTAGACCAAGTAAAAGATCTTCCCTTTAAAGGGAGTTCAATTAGCCCAAGATGACTAATGATTTCATTAGAAATGAAAAAATCATTCATGTCTGCTCCAGGTTTATTCCTGTTGTCCACTGATCTGATAAAATTGAAATCACCCACCAGTAACCAATTTTCATATGTAGGAATTATTAAATCATAAAGCCATTGAACAAAGATATATCTGTCTAACCCACTGCAGGGACCATAAACAGTAACCAGGGTCCAGGATGAAAGATTATGCTTTGATGTAAAGCTAATTTTAATGGCAGACTTGAAACAATCAATCAATTCTCCATCAAAAATAGCACTATTCCAGAGAAAAATAATGCCTCCAGAGGCTCCCACGGAAGGAGAGAACACAAATTTATCAAATCTCTTAGGACAAAAAGATCTAATGAAATTGTGATCAAAATTCTCACATTTTGTTTCTTGCAGACAAACAATGGCACATTGGCTCTCCTCAATTTTGTTATAAACCAGAATTCTTTTATTTTTATCATTAAGCCCCCTGACATTCCAATCCAGAACTTTCCAATCCAAAAATAGATATGATGTACTATGCATTGAAAAGAGTGAATGAATGAGCAAAATAGCTGTACCAGCCAGCTACCATAAGTACACAAGGTACCATTGATGTAATATAATAATAGTTCACTGATAAATCCACAGAAAGGCCCATAAGTAACATAGCCATTACAGAATAAAGATCCCAAAAGATAACCAGAGAGTACAGGGATAACCAAGGACAAAAGTCATTACAAAATAGCCTTCTTAACATTATTACTTCCTCTTGTCTTTTGGAGAATCAGGGACAACATCAAGCTTGTCCTCAGTGAGCTCTTCATCAGCAATCTCCAGAGCTCTCCCAACCTGCTGAAGAATCACAATTGGGGTGTGAGGAGTGACAGGGGCATTGTCTTCAGCAGGTCTAGCAGACCTTGGTTTTTTCCTGGGCTGTGGGTTATCCTGCATTGCCACTAACTTGAACCCATTATGCATAGCAGCCTGCCTAGTGCTTCTTCTGACAGAAGATTCCACACAGGGAGTGCCCATTTTGCCCTTCCTTCTTTTCCTAGAAGGGATATCAGAAGAAGGTGAAGGGAAGGAAACAATTTCCTTATGAGGAGCATTGGGCAATGGGCCAGAGGAGCTCTGGGAGCTCTCTATGCACAAATTCCTAGCAGCTCTCTGTGCTTTGAAAAACCTTCTCTTGGAAGTAAACTGAAAAGTAGTTCCTTTAAAAGGGACAGTGGCAGTAGAAATCATTGAGAAGGGACTTGGAGAAAGTCCACAGGGCCTGACAGAAGACAAGAACATAAAAGGCACCAACTTCTTTAGCACTCTATCCCACTGCATGGAAGGGGGCAGGACATGCCCATACATGTGGGAATTCTTCTGAACCCACGGCCAAGCAAAAAGACCGGGGGCAGGTGGTGCAACATGTGCAGTGCGAACCTGCAGCATATTAACCATCAGCACATTCTGGTTAACAGAATTGTCAGAATCAGAGCTGACAGTGGAATTGGATTCATGTTGGGGAAGGTGGTGATCTCACCCTCCAACTTGCCCAGCTACAGGGTCCTGCTCCTCCATTACATCATCATCAGGTTGCTGATTGGGGAGATCTGCAACAGGTGGTGGTAAATTCCAACCAAGTTCAGGATATTGAGGCAGCACAAAGTGACCAAGATCTTGCTGAAGGTGACCAGGCAAGGGGTGCGGGTTCACATCAAATGGCATCGGGTATTCATCAGGCGGAAGCACTTCATCAAACTCTGCAGACAAAATATAGCAGGGGCAGTGCAAGATTCTCTCACTGCGCCCAGTGAACTGAAGTTCCCAAAAACGATATCTCTTGGTACAAGCTGGGAAGAGATAAAAGTAACATAGCCATTGTTCTATCCAGGACACCATTAAGGTGATGCCAATGATGAAATCTCCCAAAGGGAGCTACTGCATTCGCTAAATCCCTTTCATTGTGGAAGTCATACGGAACCCCTAACAGCATAATCCAGCCAGTGCGCGAGCCAAAAGCCGATTTATGCAGTTGTGTGCAATTATCATGATTAACAAATCGCACAAAAATATTCTCCTGAAGTTCATAGGGCCCGTTCTGAACCAAGGAATTACGTGCAGCAGGGCTATGCATCTTGAAGAGGCCAGTACCAAAAAGACAAGGCTGCGCATCCTCAACATCACGCTGAAGAGTTTTCTCAATGTAATCACGAACCTGTAGTCGCCAGAACTGCTCTTCCTCTGGTAACTGCTCTGGTTCCACGATAGCCACGCAGTAAGCTTCATGGTCTCTGGTGGGAGGAACAGTGGGCGTGTAGAAGGAGCGAGGGAGCCTCGAAGGTCCGCCGTCGACGATCTGGAAACACTGCGGCACCCACCTCGCCGGATTGAGCTCGAAGGTCGCCATGGTTTTTGGGGCAATCGAGGAGTGCTCGTCGAGGACAGGAGCAGGGGTTAACCGACAGGTGGTGGTGGCCTTGTCAGGGAGAGGTGGGATGGAATGCGTAACAGCCCCGGCTGACGCTTGAGTACTCACGGAGGGACACAGAAACTTTTTTTTGGAACCCAAATACGAGATGAATTCCGTTTACTAAAACAGTTTCTCTCAATGTGACCATAATAGAAGCATTTACGACATCTAATATCATTATTGCAATTATCTTTATGATGTTGCATAGATAGGCATCTAGCACATTTCCAGAAACGAAAAGCAATGTCGTCAATGACAGATTGAAGGCCAAGCTGTCCCGTATCTACAGGAGGAGCCAGTAAATTTTGGTCCAGAGAGTTTGAGGCTGACACGATGGGAGTAGAGACCTCAATATTTGCGAAAGAGCCAAAAGTGATACCCAAAGAATTTGATGATGGATCAGAATACCCTTTGCAAGCATCATAACTAAGAGAGTCCGAGAAAACCAGTTTTTTGCTCACTGAATTTGTGGATTTGATGCTAGACCTAGGAACAGGTAACTTTAGAGCATCCAATCCAAGCTGAATCTTCTTTTTGGTTGGACTAACCAGAATACACTCTTTATTACATTCCTCTTGCCAAGATTTGAATTCACTTATCCAATGAGGTCCCCCTCTACCCCAAAGGTTAAAGAAACATTTGAATTTGTCACAAGAGAAAGATTTGAGTTTATAAATATGAAACCCAACAAGCTTATTGGAAACATTAAAAGAAAAGGTTCTATCATTAAGATGAGAAACTTTTAGGCTGCCACAAAAACCTCCAATAACCGCCTCTAGGGCAATAGCAACAGAATCTTCATTAAGACAGAAGCACGAGCGTGCAAAAGAGACCACCATAATAAAGTGTCCAGAATAATAGGTTGGATGAACTGTTGATGAGAAGAGACGATCAATCTCTTTAGAAAATTTGTATCCATGCGAAAAATCCAGCCCCATTGAAATAGAATCAAAGATAGCCGATGCACAATTATCCACGGCAGACGTATCGGAACAATCATCAACAGGAGTAACAACGTCTTGAGTAACCGATCCCTTTAAATCAGGTGAGGTTGACTCATTGACTAGATCCTTGATCGTAGGGGTTCCGACAGGTACCTGAGCAATAGGAGAAACCATGCATTTGCCTACTAGGGAAAAGTGATCTGGAAAGCGTACCTTAAACCCAAGATCAATTTTTTCAGTTAGATCCACGTATCTCCCAACCAAAGATTTACCCTTTGCATCCTTGAGGGAGATCCAATCACGAGTGTGCTCCTTGATCCAAAGGTGTAGGGATCCATCATATGACTTGACACGTCCCCGATCTAGATCTTTGGAGGTAGAATAAGTTACCTTCCAGATCCATGCAGGAGGGATAAGAGGTGCCAAATGACTTGAAGGTGAAGCAGGAACAAAAGGTCTGGCTAGAGAGAAGAGGTGGACGCCGGAAAAGGAAGATCGCCGGCGGCTAGGTTAACCATCATTGTAGCGGTCTTGCTACACCGCTGCGGGTTGCACCACTGGGATGGCTGCCTGCACGGCTGCACGCGGCTGTGTTGCCGCTGGCTGCTGCACCCTCTGTCGAGTAGGCTGAGCCGGCTGCTGCCGAGAAGGCCCTGCAATGTTTCCTCCTTGCCTCTTACTCTGAGCTTTAGTGGCTTGATAGCCTGCACCTGCAGTGTTGTGTTTTTGACCGGGCTGACGCGGCACAACGTGCTGTTTTGCGACGACAGCAGGGTCGTACACCTGCATCTTCTTACTCTTACCAGAGTGCACACTCTGGTCCCTCTCGTTGTCGGGAAGCGGCGATGAGGCCTGACCCATAGATCCGGCCGCACGCGAGTGCACGACCTGAGAAGCGCCAGCACCCGGATTGGCCTTCCGGAACTGCTCATTCTGCCGACTAGCCTCTAGCACTAGCTCATTAAGCCTCTCCTGCTGCCTAGCGCGCGCGTCGCTGGTGAGATGCGGCAACTCTGCAGCCCTAAGAGTTTTGGCGGGGGTGCTGTATCTGGGCCTAAGCACAATGTCTAAACTAGCAGTTTGGCTAGCAGCCTTGCCATATCTAGCCAGCTCAGCGCCTAAGTTGCGACGCGTAACGCCTAACTTGCCAGGCAATCTAGAAACATGAGTAAAGCCATGCGCTGCATTGTACTCGCTTTGCACAAGGTTAAGCTCAAGCCTAACCTTCTCCAGCTCCTGGGTCTCTGCGAGTAGCGCTTGACGCTGCTGCTCGATCTGTGCCCTCATGGCGGCAAGTTCCGCCTCGGTGGGTTGCGGCATGCCCAACGGCATGGTGACGCCAGCGCGAACAGCCGGGATGGCCGTAGAGGTGGAGGGAGGCAGGTTCAAGTCCTTCTCGTAGGGCTTGTTGACCCGTGCTCCCACAGGTTCCTCGATGACGCAGTCGGCAGTGGCCACGCCCTTCCCGGCATCGATAGCCGGGCCTGTCATCATCACCTCCACGCTGTCCGCAGAGCAGCCGGAAGGCTTCTCGCGGGCAGGGAGTACAGCAGGAGGATCTTCCGCGTCGAGCCCCTCCTCAGGAAACTCGCAGATGATGGTGGTGGCGAAGTAGACCAGGTGCGTGCCGAAGGAGAGCACCGAGCCACCTACAGGCATGGGCCTGCCGCCGAAATCTCCGTTGTTTTCGGAGACGAAATCGAAGGAGCCGAATCTGTGGACAAGGCCACAGGCCACGCGCTCCCCTGAAGCGAAAACCGGTCCCGTACGAATGTGAACTCCAGCCAGCGCCGCTGCTGGCCCCACGGGGGGCGCCAACTGTCGTGGTGGTATCACGACAGACGCCATGGGATGGCTTAAGTGTTGGGGCCGATGTACGCTGGAGGTATCCGGGGAGGGATCGCACGGCGAGTAGCGCCGCGCTAAGATGTCTCAAGCACTGCAAAACAACAACGATCTTACCCAGGTTCAGGGCCCTCGTGTGGAGGTAACACCCCTACTCCTGCCTTTCCTCTCTATATGTGTGTAACCGAGTAGCCACAATATAATGTATGCCTCCAGCCGAGTAGCCACTCCGCTGTTCTCTCTTGCTCTACTGTAAGCTCTAGTAATAAATGCGAAGTCTGGCAACGTCCCTCGCGCAGGAGGGGGCATGGCACATTATATACTGGTGCCCAGCCGAATAGATAAAGACTTTTAATCGGCTGGGCACCAGTATATAATGTGCCATGCCCCCTCCTGCGCGAGGGACGTTGCCACACTTCGCATTTATTGCTAGAGCTTAAAGTAGAGCAAGAGAGGGAAGCAGAGTGGCTACTCGGCTGGAGGCACATATTGTACTGTGGCTTCTCGGTTTACACCATATAGAGAGGAAAGGCAGGAGTAGGGGTGTTACCTCCACATGAGGGCCCTGAACCTGGGTAAGATCTGTTGTTTGCAGTGCTTGAGACATCTTAGCGCGGCGCTACTCGCCGTGCGATCCCTCCCCGGGTACCTCCAGCGTCCATCGGCCCCAAACTTAAGCCATCCCATGGCGTCTGCCGTGATACCACCACGACAGTTGGCGCCCACCGTGGGGCCAGCAGCGGCGCTGGCTGGAGTTCACACTCGGACGGGACCGGTTTCCGCTTAAGGGGAGCGCGTGGTCTGTGGCCTTGTCCACAGATTCGGCTCATTCGACTTCGTCATCGACAACGCCGGAGATTTCGGCGGCAGGCCCATGCCTGTAGGCGGCTCGGTGCTCTCCTTCGGCACGCACCTGGTCTACGTCGCCACCACCGTCATCCGCGAGTTCCCTGAGGAGGTGCTCGACGCGGAAGATCCTCCTGCTGTACTCGCTGCCCGCGAGAAGCCATCTGGCTGCTCTGCGGACAACGTGGAGGTGATTATGACAGGCCCGGCTATCGATGCCGGGAAGGGCGTGGCCACTGACGCTGGCGTCATCGAGGCGCCTGTGGGTGCGAGGGTCCACAATCCCTACGAGAAGGACTCGAACCTACCTCCTTCCACCTCTACGGCCATCCCGGATGTTCGCGCTAGCATCACCATGCCGTTGCAACAACCCACCGAGGGGGAACTTGCCGCCATGAGGGCGCAAATCGAGCAGCAACGTCTAGCGCTACTCGCAGAGACCCAGGAGCTGGAGAAGGTTAGGCTCGAGCTCAACCTTGCGCAAAGTGAGTACAATGCTGCGCATGGCTTTACTCCTGTTTCTAGGCTGCCTAGCAAGTTAGGGGTTACGCGTCGCAACTTAGGCGCTGAGCTGGCTAGAGATGGCAAGGCTGCTAGTCAATCTGCTAGCTTAGACACTGTGCTTAGGCCCAGATACAGCACCCCCGCCAAAACTCTTAGGGCTGCAGAGGAAGTAGCTGCAGAGTTGCCGCATCTCACCGGCGACGCGCGCGCTAGGTAGCAGGAGAGGCTTAATGAGCTAGTGCTAGAGGCTAGTCGGCAGAATGAGCAGTTCCGGAAGGCCAATCCGGGTGCTGGCGCTTCTCAGGTTGTGCACTCGCGTGCGGCCGGATCTATGAGTCAGGCCTCATCACCGCTTCCCGGTGATGAGAGGGACCAGAGTGTGCACCCTGGAAAGAGTAAGCAGATGCAGGTGTACGACCCTGATGTCGCCGCAAAACAGCACGCTGTGCCGCGGCAGCCCGGTCAAAAACACAACACTGCAGGAGCAGGCTATCAGGCCACTAAAGCTCAGAGTAAGAGGCAAGGAGGAAACATTGCAGGGCCTTCTCGGCAGCAGCCTGCTCAGCCTACTCAGCAGAGGGTGCAGCAACCAGCGGCAACACAGCTGCCTGCGGCTGTCCAGGCAACCATCCCGGTGGTGCAGCCCGCGGCGGTGTAGCAAGAATGCTACAATGATGGTTACTCGGCCATGGGGCTAGCCGGGTATGCTGACCCAAGAGACATCACCGATCGCGTGGGTTACCGCGTGTTGGAGCCCAGCGATGCAAGATACAAGTCGGACCGGATCAATTTGTCCGCGCAACTCGAGAACAAGGGGCCGCCTGGCCCAGAATGCTTTGCTCATCGTATCATGGATGATCCTTCAGTGAACCACTTTCAGCTGGCCAGGGGAACCAAGTGCTACAATGGGAGTACCAAGCCAGAAGACTAGCTGAGTGACTACGTCACGGCCGTGCACATTGCAGGGGGCAATCGGAGATGGGCTGTGCGGTATGTGCCGCAGATGCCAGAGGGTCCGGCTAGGACTTGGCTTAACAACCTGCCCAAGAACAGTATCAACTGTTGGCTTGACTTCTCGGAAGCCTTCATCAGCAATTCACCAGCACCTACAAGAGGCCGAATAGGCCGCAGCAGCTGTCCGCTTGCAAGCAGCGAGAAGAGGAAACTGACCGCGAGTATCTTACTCGGTGGAGCACCTTGAGGAACACCTGTGAGGGTGTGAATGAGGCTCAGGCCATTACTTGGTTCGCCCAAGGCTGCAGGCATGGCAACATGTTGTGGCAGAAGCTGCAGAGAGAGATGCCGAGTACCCTCGCTGAGACAATCAAGATTGCAGATATGTATGCACTCGGCGATCCTACTCAGCCTCTGCTTGACTCCCCCGAGCCGAGAAGGAAGTTTCAAGATGGCAACAGGCGCAATGATTTCCGCAACAAGAGAAGAGGTGACCGGATTGACACTCAGTATGATCCTGAGGAGGTCATTGCTGTGACCACGGCTGCTGGGAGTAGCCAAAGGCAAAAAACTGCTGGAGCCCAATACGGGCAAAACCAGAATCAGGGCCAAGGCATCAAGAATCCCTACGCTGCTCTGCAGCAGAGTAGCGGCAACTCGGATCCAGCTCCAAACTTCATCTTTGCAAACATGAAGGATGGGCCATGCAGCTTCCACACTCGGCATCCGACTAGGCCAGCCAACCACACTACCCGGCAGTGCAGCTGGTGGGAACGCATCAAGAATGAAGACTTGCCCCCTCCTCCTCCTCTGCCGGCTGCGAATGCCAATGTGCAACCTATTCGGGCAGCTGCTCCCAGGCTTGCAGCGTTTCCAAGAAGAGAGAATGTGAACCAGGTGGCTTTAGGAGCCAACCGCAACTACAACTACGACAACCGCAACAACCGCAACCGCAACTTCTACACCCGCAACAATAGAGGCAACAACAACAACAGCAGCAACAACCAAGGCAACAACAACAACAGCAACAATGGTGGTGGAGACCGCAACCAGTACCAGGAGCACCACGAGAGCTACATGATCTTCGTCACCGAGCCAGTCGACAAGCAGTCGCAGCACAGGCGCGCGATGGAGGTAAACGCCATCATCCCGGCTGTGCCTCACTATCTGTGCTGGTGCGACTAGGAGGTGACTTGGTCCAAGGCTGATCACCCCAAGGTGATGCCCAACCCGGGTAGCTATGCTCTGGTGGTGGCTCCCACTTTCCTGGGACCCGAGAAGAACGTCTGCTTCAGCAAGGTGCTGATTGACAACGACAGCAACATCAAAATCATGTATCTGGACACACTGAAGAAGCTCGGCCTTGCCGAGAACATGCTGCTACCCAGCAAGACCACATTCCATGGAATTGTGCCGGGAGTATCCTATGCTCGATCGGCCGCATCTGGATGGATGTCCTATTCGGCACCAGGGAGAACTGTCGCACCGAGTGCGTCCAGTTTGAGGTTGTTGATCTTCAGAGCCCCTACCATGCCCTTCTCGGTAGGCCTGCCCTCACCAAGTTCATGGCTTCAACCCATGCTGCCTATCTGAAGATGAAGATACCTGGTCCCAATGGGGTTATCACCATCTCGGGTGACTACAAGAGGTCTTTGGAGTGTGCCTCTGCTAGTTCTCAGCTAGCGGAATCCATGGTCATTGCGGCCGAGAAGCAAAAGATGTATGAGGTGGTGGCTATGGTGCAGTCCGCACAAGGTGGTGCGCCTAGTATGCCGAGTTCCCAGTACGGGACTGCGTTCCAGGCTCCCCAAGAGACAAAGAAGATCCAGGTTGACCCTGAGGTCCCAGACCGTGTTGCCATCATTGGCGCCGGGTTGGGGGAGAAATAGGAAAACGAGATTATCTGCTTCCTCCGTGAGAATCGGGATGTCTTTGCATGGTCCAATGAGGATCTGCCGCGCGTCCCGAGGGAGTTGGTTGAGCACTTGCTAGATGTGTGGCATGATGCCAAGCCAGTGAAGCAGGCTATGCGCCGCTTTGGAGATGAGAGGAGGAAAGCTCTCGGTGATCAGATCACCAAGTTGCTGATAAGCAACTTTATCATGGAGGTATTGCATCCGGACTGGCTAGCCAACCCGGTTGTGGTTGAGAAGAAGAAGGAGGATCCCAAGGCCGACACCGCATGGCGCATGTGCGTTGACTACACCGACCTCAACAAGGCCTGCCCCAAGGATCCATTTCCGCTACCCCGCATAGATCAGGTGATCGATTCCACTGCTGGTTGTGAACGTTTGTCTTTCATAGATGCCTACTCTTGTTTTCATCAGATAGCTCTCAACCCTGATGATCAAATAAATACTGCCTTTATTACCCCGTACGGGGCTTATTGCTATCGTGTCATGTGTTTTGGGTTGCGGAATGCTGGGGCTACCTATCAGAAATGCATGCAGAAATGCTTGCATGATCAAATTGGCAAGAATGTGCAGGTGTACGTAGATGACATTGTCATCAAAACGAATAAATCACATACTCTGCTTAGTGACATTGAGGAAACTTTTGCCAACTTGCACAAGTACACGATGAAGTTGAATCCGACTAAATGCACCTTTGGCGTCCCGACTGGCAAGCTACTCGGCTTCTTGGTATCCAATCGGGGCATTGAGGCCAATCCTTCAAAGATAAAAGATATAGAGAGCATGTCTTTCCCGAGATCGCTGCAGGATGTGCATAAATTCACTGGATGCCTGGCTTCTCTGAGCCGCATCCTGGGCAGAATGGGCGAGAAGGCCTTGCCATTGTACCAGTTGATGAAGAAGAGTGACAAGTTTGTCTGGACGCCGCAAGCTGATGTGGCATTCAAAGAGCTGAAGGCCATGCTAGGTAGCGCTCCCATCTTGGCTAGTCCGCTACCCAAAGAGCCAATGCTGCTATACATTGCAGCTACCAACCGAGTAGTCAGTGTGGTGATTATGGTGGAACGAGAAGAGTAAGGCAAGACTGTGCAGCGGCCAGTGTACTATCTGAGTGAAGTGATATCCAACTCGAAGCAAAATTACCCACACTACCAGAAGATGACATACGGCGTGTATCTGGGCGCCAAGAACCTGAAGCACTATTTCCAAGAGCATCCCATCACGGTGGTGAGTTCTGCTCCCATCTCGGACATCATGGGCAACAAGGATGCAAGTGGCAGAGTAGCCAAGTGGGCGATAGATCTAGCCGCGTACACTCCCTTGTACGCGAGAAGAGAAGCCATCAAGTCACAGATCTTAGCAGATTTTTTGTTGGATTGGGCCGAGGTGTAGTATGAGCCTCCCTTGCCGAAAACCAACTACTGGAAGATGCATTTTGATGGCTCCAAAGTGAAGGAACGTCTTGGTGCTGGCGTAGTGCTTACGTCACCCAAGCGGGATCAACTCAAATACGTGCTGCAGATTCACTTCAAGGCATCCAACAATGTGGCCGAGTATGAGTCCGTAGTACACAGCTTGCGAGTAGCCAAGGAGGTTGGCGTGCATCGCATCATTTGTTATGGCGACTCGGATCTGGTTGTGCATCAAGTGTCTGGTACCTGGGATGCTCTGGATGCCAACATGGCATCATATCGTTTTCTGGTGCAAACCATGACGGGATTCTTTGAAGGATGTGAGTTCCAACACATACACCGAGCAGAGAATGATGCAGCTGATGAGTTATCCAAGTTGGGGTCTTCTCGGCAGTTCATCCCGGCTGGGATTGCCTTGGAGCATTTGAGAAAGCCATCCATCAAGCCATCCCCAACTTGGAGTCTATCTTCGTTCCTTCGCTGCCAGGAGAGGAAGCTGTTCCCATGGGGATTGAGTGGGAGCGTGCAAAAGAGAACCCGGGGACTGCCGTCTCCATCCCGGGGACTGGCGCCTGCAACCCGGGGACTGTCCCTTCTTACTCGGGGACTGCCCCTCCTAACTCGGGGACTGTCGCATTCATCGAGGGGGTCATTTCGGAGTACTAGGGGACTTGTGACCTCGTCCTTAACTCAAAATAGGTATTGGTGGCTGATCCAATGGAACTGGACGAACCAGTGTTTCCCATCCGGGAGACACTGAGTTGGTCTCTGCCCATATTATCCTTTCTAAAGGACGACACCTTGCCGAGTGACAAAGTTACCGCGAGGCAAATTCAGAGAAGATCCAAGGGCTATACTATCCTCAGAGATGTGCTGCATAGAAGGAGTCCTACAGGCGTGCTGCAACGCTGTGTAGAGCCAGAAGAAGGAGAAGAAATTTTGGTGGAGATACATCAGGGGGAATGCGGGCATCACGCCTCTTCTCGGGCTCTGGTCAACAAGGCTTTTCGGCATGGTTTCTTTTGGCTCACTGCCTTGAAGCAAGCTGAGATATTGTGAGAAAGTGCAACGGCTGCCAAAGATTTGCAAGTAAGATTCATATGCCTGCTTCCGAGTTGAAGACCATTCCCATTACTTGGCCATTTGCAGTTTGGTGTTTGGATATGGTTGGCCCCTTCAAGCCGGCTAGAGGCAACATGACTCACATCTTGGTCATGGTTGACAAGTTCACCAAGTGGATTGAGGCGAAGCCTATTCGGAAGTGTGATGGAGCCACAGCTGTAAGTTTCCTGAAGGATGTGATCCTGAGATACGGCTACCCGCACATCATTACACTGATAATGGCACAAACTTTGTTGAGGGTGCTTTTCCAAGGTTCTGCAGAGAGAAGCGCATTCGGCTAGATGTTGCATCTGTTGTGCATCCCGCCTTCAATGGGCAAGTTGAAAGAGCAAATGGCATGGTGCTATCCGGCATAAAGCCAAGGCTGATTGAGCCACTGCTGAAAACACCTGGGTGTTGGATAGACGAGTTGCCGGCGGTGTTGTGGAATCTAAGGACTACCCCTAACCGATCAACCGGATACACACCATTCTTCCTGGTATATGGAGCTGAGGCCGTGTTGCCCACTGACCTAGAGCGTGACTCGCCCCGAGTAACCCTCTACACTGAGGCGCATGCTAGAGAAGCTCGAGAAAATGACGTTGACCTGCTAGAAGAAGGAAGAGAGTTAACTCTGTCACGTTCAGCTATTTACCAGCAAAACTTGAGGCGTTATCATAGCCGGAAAGTTAACCCGAGGGTTTTCCGAGAAGAAGACATGGTCCTTAGGCTCGTGCAGCGCACGGTCGGGATGCACAAGCTTTCTCCTCCATGGGAAGGGCCGTTCATTGTGAGCAAGGCTCTGCACAATGATGCCTACTACTTAGTTGACGTACAGGCACCCCAGAAGAACAGGCCGGATAAAGCTGGAGAGGAATCTAAGCGCCCCTGGAATGTAGCTCTACTCCGATGTTTTCATTCATGAGCAAAATGTGTATGTATCCTCACCCGAGTTAAATTCTAGTCGGCACTCCGAATTCGAACTCGGGGACTGCCCTTGCACAAACTCTTCCTTGTGTTTACTCTGTTTTACTTTGTCTATTCGGTTGAACCACTTAGAATTTCAAAAGCATACAAAGTAGTGTGTTTAAACCCACAGGACACTCGGCGACTCTGATGCTGTCCGCAACCCGGCTTCATGGCAAGCCAGAGAACAAGCCACATGGTCAATGAACACATGAAAAAATTGCAAAGGAAAGGAAACGTGTGGCAACCGAATAGAGCGTTTTTTACTGTTTTTTCTTTTCGGCTAAGTGGTGGGCAGCGTTACAATGCACTTTTCTAAGTGGCTAAGTATTTGAAATTCCAACTTTGAACTCTTGTGACTCGACTACCGAAAAAGCAACAAGTTGCAGGTAAGAGCTGAGATAAAAAGGAAGAGTGGATAAAAAATGCAACTCGAGGACTTGCATCGAAACGCAACCCGGCATTAAGCCAGAGTTGCTAAAATATCAAAATGAATTAAAAGTTGAGTAGAAAAGAGACAATAAATGTACGATTACATCTACACCGGCATCCCGGGGATCTGATAAAAGTTTAAGATAATAGTTTTCAGCAATTGTTCAGAGAGTGGTAGCGGTGTTGTCCGTATCGGCTTTCTCGGCGTCAGCATCAACCTTGGCAGCTGGGTCTGAGGTGGCCGTGGCGACGGAGGTGGGATCTGTGGCCGAGGTTGACGCAGCTGACTGGGTCCTGAGTAGCGCAGCCGTGTCGGTTGCCGCAGCACCAGTCGTGCTCAACTCGGGAGCCGCCTGATTGATCAACATCTCGGTGGTGATGGTGGCCCCTTCAGCGCTGGACTGCGGTTGCTCGGCGCCCGCGCCGGTGGCCAACTCGGTCCCCTCGGTGACCTGGGCCTTCCCCTTCCCGGATGCTCCCTTGGCGGCGCCGTCTTCGAACATGGCCAACTCCTCGCTGTTGATCTCGTCATCATCGTCATCTTCGTCGTCATCCTCGTCTTAACCTTCAGTTTCTGGCTCGGGAAGGCCGTCGATGTAAGTGGTGGTGTCAGCATAGGAAGCAATCTCATACGCCACTGCCTTCCGGCGAGTGACGCAGTCGGAGTCCTTCATCCATTTGGAGCCTTCCCGGATAGTGAGGATCCTGTTCAGATCAAGATTTTCGTACCGGCTCGTGATGAAGTGCTGCAGCTGATCGGCTCCTTCCCGAGCTGCAGAGGCTCGCCACTTCTTCAACTCGACCTTCATGCCGTTCAGCTTCTCGGCGATCTCGCTGAAGCTGTCTGGCGCGTTTTCGTCAGGCCAGAACAGATCATGCAGTTTATATGCAGTGGACACCATAGTGGTGCCCAGGCCCTTGAGGGAGCGGATTTGGGTTTTGATGCTGAGGAGGTGATCTTCGATGGTAGAGCTATCTTCAATGGGGAGACCAGCATCAGCTCGGATTTGTCGTGCCTTTGCCAGAGCAGGCACGCTGGCGGAACGGAGTTGAGGGAAGACATCTGAGAAAAGGAACCAGCAAGAGTTAGGAAGAGAAGCCGAGAAAAGGAAAAACCGAGAAGAAGAAGAGCAGAGTAGAAGAAGACAGAGTAGGGGAAACTTACTTTCAAAATCCACCAGTAAGGCACCCAGCTTGATTTTCTAGTTGTTCTCGTTGGAGAGATGCTTGTCCTCAATGCGGCGTGAGTCGGCCATCTGGAGGACGAGTTGCTCGTTGTGTTTCTTCAGCAACGAGAGCTCCATCTCAAGTGTTTGCTCTCTGGCCTTGGCAGTCTTCTTGACCTCGTCCTTCTCGGCAGCCTGGTCGGTAGCATCCTGGAGGGCAGTTTTCAGCTGGATTTGCATCTGCTCGAACTCAGCTCTCTCAGCAGTGCGTTCCTTCTGGATCTCAGCTTCTCGGGTTTCCAGCTGTTGCCGCACCTCGGCAGGCATGAGGCAGTTTTGGCGCTACTCCCGGAATGTCTTATTCTCTTTTGTGAGAAGAACAACACTGTCAGCAGACTAACCAGATAAAGGAAGAGACACAAGTGCAGAGTAGTTGACAACTCACCTTCCAATCTCTTGATTGTGCTTTCAGCGGAGGCAGCGAAGACATGGCAGTGTTGGTGCTGCTCTATCAGTTCGTTGAGCTTGCCTGCAGAGCAAAAAGCAGACACGGGCGTAAACACAAAACACACAAACCAAATAGCTAAAAGCTTACCTTCCACTTCAGAAATCTGGAGAGTGCGGTCCAGTGCCGCCTGCTCCATCGGTGCATCATCCTTCTTCTCGGCTTCAAGGGCCGCGATGCGGTCCTTAGCGATATGATGGTTCCAGAGCAGCCGGCGGAACAGCTTTGTCCTCTTCAGGAGGCTATTCTGTAGAAGAGAAGAGAAAGAGTTTGAGAATTTTGGAAGATTTGGCCCGAGTAGACGACAACTCGGTCACGTTTTCGACTACTCGGCCCGAATCTCGGGGACTGGGGAGTGGCTAAGAGGAAAAGAGGAAAAGAAGAGAAGAGAAGAACAAAGGAGAAACTGCAACTCGGAAAAATCAAGAAAGGAGAAAACACTTACAACATAAGTTTGCTCGATGTCCTCGGCGGCTTTGCGCATGCAGAACAGCTTCCCGGCCAGAGTGCAGGAGGGGCTGGCGATTGTCATTGGAACAGCGCCGACATCGGCCTTAATCCAGTCAGTCCAGTAGTGGTCGACTGGACCCAGCGTAAGGCCATTCCACTTTGGGATGCCATGTTTATCGCTTTCCCAAACTGAGTCCACAAACGCTACTCGGTCCAAGATCGCGGCCAGGCCCTCCGATTCGATCTCATCCTCTTCGGCCTCGCGCGAGAAGAGCGAAGGAACTGGTGCTGGTCCCTTGCCATTGGACTTGACGTCGATCGCTTTGGCCTGACCTCCCTTCAAGGCAGAACGTTTCTTCTCGCCTTTGGCCAGTGAGATGTCATATTGCTTGGACACCTCCAGCAGGTATTGCGGCCATCTCGCTTGCGCACGGACAGCAGCTCCGGCACTCGGCCCTTCAGCAGATCCAGCAGCAGCCGGGTTCCTGCTACTGGTGGGCGCGCCGATGGTCAGTTGTGTGCTCGTGGTCACCTGCTTCGCGGCTGGCGCAATCGGTGGCTTGGGTGGTGGCATCTGGTCTCCAGCCTGTGCAACTTTGTGAGGTGGATTCTTTCGTGTAGGCGCAGCTTCAGGCTTAGCCGTCTTCTTGGAGCTGGGAGCAGTGCCCGCCCGAGAAGCGGACGGAGGCGCTTGGCATGAAGCAGATGGAGGCATTTGCTGAGAAGTTCTCGTCGATTGGCGCGGTCGGTGGAGTCGCCTGCTGGGTAGGCGGCACAGGGGGCCGGCTACCCGGCGCAGCATCTGGCTACGTTTGGCTCTGGCCGGCGGGCTTCACCACAGTGCAGCGGGATCTGGTCTCGTGACGGTAACTTCTTCTACCCGCGGCCTTGCCGCGGGATCATCTTGAGCTGCAGCTTGAGTACCCTGCTGCTAGGTGGTGTCATCTTACCGCTCCAGGGCGGCACTATCTTGGTGCTGGAGGTTTTCTTCAGTATTTCCCCCCGCTGATGCGGCTGGGGGAGATGGCGGCGTCTCGTCATGGGCAGCATCTTGCTTCTGTTGGGGAATGATTTCAGCATCATCACCAGCGCCAGTGTTCTCGGCGCCGGTGTCTTCTTCCAACTTAACAAGAGAGGGCGCACGCGTCCTATCCTGCTGGGCTGGCTCTTCCTCCTCGTCTGAGAGATCGATGAGCTTCTAAAGGTCCACTACGGCTTTCCTCTTGGTGCGAGTAGGGCCTGCAACGTCATCAGCGTCCAGAGGGGCGCTGGAAGAAGGAAAGGGTTTAGAAAGGGAGAAGGAGAAGAGAACAACGAGAAGCAGTAACGAGTTGGTAGTCGAATGGAACAACTTACCCTTTGCTGGTGGGGGGTTGTCTTCTGGCGGTGGTCTTCTTGCTACCTGCCTTCTTGGGTTTCTTCGGAGGAGGCTCCTGGGCACCACTGCCAACACTCTTCTGAGTGTTGGGACCCGCCACAGATAGAGGATCAACCTCCAAGGCCTCATCGTCATCCTCCAGCTCGGGCTCCTCTGCAGAGTAGAAGAAGAAATAGATTCAGAAGCAGAGAAGGGAATCAAGGTGTGTTGCTAGTAAGCAGAGAGGTGAACTTGGTCACCTTCGTCATCCTCGGACCAGTCCCGGATAGACACGTCAACTCGGGACTTACCAGGCTGATGGCGTGAGGGATGCAGAGGGTGTTTTGGGTGTCATAGGCGCTCGCATCGTCCTCTTCTCGGTCCACGGACCAGTTGCCATCGAGGATCTCGGTATCTTCTTCTAGCTGGCGATCGATGTGCTATTGAGGCAAACATGAAACATTGTGAGTTGTTTTTTCGGCTAAAGGATTTCTACTCGGGACAGCATGCAAACACAAAGCATATTCAGCTGAGTAATCCTACCCGACACGACATGCAAACATAAAGCATATAAAGCCAAAGGGATATTAGTGATGTCCTACTCAATACAACGTGCAAACACAAAGCACAGTAAGCTAAGAGTTCCTACTCGGTATCAAAGTGCAAAAGCAAAGCACAGAATGCTAACCTGTTCAATAGGCTTGAGGCGGCTATACGGCTCGAAGCCATACATCCAAGTGTCAGTAAGCGAGGTCTGCATGATGGACCTGGCCCAGAGAGCCACCTCGGCTTTGGTGAGCTCGAATGTTGTTGTCCTTGTGCAGTCTCGGGGTCCTCCCATGTAGCACATCTTGTGCGTGCGATGCTGGAGTGGGAGAACTCGGCGTGATATCCAGCACGCGATGGGGTCGTCCCGGCGAAACCCTTCCGAGGCCAACTCGGCCAGGCGTCGCTCAACCTGGAGGACATCATGGATGGTCTTCTTGGGGTCATAGCCCCAATTCTGCTGGTTGGGCCTTGCGTTCTTGAACATTGGAAGCCTGATTCGGTCCTCGATTGGCTTCCCCTCCTCGGCAGCAACGTTCTTCACATACAGGAAACTGCGCTGCCACTTGCGCACAGTTTCCTGTCCCTTGACCCGCGGGTGATGCCCAGTATTGCGCTGTATCATCATAGCGCATCCGGTCTGGGTCATCGCGCGCGCTCTTGGTGTGCCCTGGATTGGGAACACTCTGCTTGCGGAAGAAAAAGTACCGTGTCCATGTGTGGACGGTTGGATAGACGCCTAAGAAGGCCTCGCACACGACGGCGTGGATGGAAAGCATTACGAGGGCGTTGGGTGGAAGGTGATGTGGCTGGAGGCCGAAATTTTTTAGGAACTCAGAGAAGAACTCAGAGATGGGGAGGCCGAAGCCGCGCTTGAAGTGATCGAGGAAGACGACGTACTCGTCTTTCTCAGGCTTGGGGATGATTTCTGTACCTGGATGCCTGCACACGACGCCGGGAGGCACGCGGCGCGTGTTGACAAGCCACTGGCAGTCTTCTGCCGTGACCTCCGATCCTTCCCAGCCGGCGCGGGCGGCGGCGTCATCATCTCCGTGAGAAGCCATGGAGGCGGAGGCGCTCGTGGAAGATTGGAGGCGGAGATGAGCGGAGGAATTTCTCTCTGTTTCTATCGGGGCGCGTGGAGCAGCGGCGCAGCGAATGTTTGCGGTGGCGATGTGCTCGACGGTGGCGGAGAGGCGAGGGGGCGCTGGATTGGGAAGAAGAGGAAAGAGGAGAAGCGAGCGTCACGGGGGTATTTATCTCTCCGCCTCGAGTTGCCGTTACCAGTGGATTGATCGTGGCATTGATCGTCGGCCACGATCGTGCGGCGTGGGTTAAGTGGCCATTAGAAACGCACATAGCGCATAACGCGCGCGTAACGCGCACAGTTAATCCCACGTCCAGATCGTGGGCTCTCGAGTACAACTGAGGTGACCTAACGGGCTGGTGGGCCCAGGTTGCATAGATTGGTGCGTGGCCTTCTGTATCCCTGGCATCGAGGCGTCAGGGGCATAGGGGTGTGACACGTGCCCTGTAGCGACACGGAGAGGTGGATTCGGTCCGTCTCAGCGAGATTGTGTTCGAAATTTCACTAAGTTATTTTACTCGGCATCACAGAAGAAAGATAACGCTACTCGGAGAAGAAGAGATTCAAGCAAGAGTTAAAGGGCCATACGGAGATGCTACTCGACCTCTTACAGTGCAAGGACAAGGTTTGTTTTTAAGCTGGCAGGGCCCAGTGAACAAGTTCACAGGACTCGACCACCTTCGGGGACTAATGTCGGGGGGTTACCCCCGAGTAGGCGTAAGGCAAGTCCTAAAAGACAAGGTCAAGGGGTTGTTTGGCCGGGTAGACGGCTACCCGGGTACTTGCTACCCGGAAGGTTTCCATCCGGACATATCAACCAAAGGCCAAGAGAAGATATCAAGGAAGTTGCATCCGTCCGAGTAAGGAAGTTAGTCCGGGTAGAGGGACTGCGTTCCTACCCGGGCAAGAAGTCAATGGAGCCGTTCTGACAAAGGATCCCACGTATCCTGCGTCCGTACTGGCGTGCGGTTCAACTTACGGAGCGCGTGATTATCCGCGCTACGGCGTGGCTACAGTACGGTAGGCGCCTCTCAAGTCCTGTCACTGACAGAGGGGACATGACAGGTCTAGGGGCCTACCCTGTCTCACTGGCAGGGTGGACAAGGGCTGTCAGGCGTACGACGCGGCGCTTCTCCGCGTGGGATCTCGGAGGCATGCTGTCGTCACAGTTGTCAAGTCACATCGCCGTACCTTTTAGTCTTTATCTATTCGGCTGGGCACCAGTATATAAGGTGCCCTGCCCCCCTCCTGCACGAGGGACGTTGCCACACTTCGCATTTATTGCTAGAGCTTACAGTAGAGCAAGAGAGGGCAGCAGAGTGGCTACTCGGCTGGAGGCACATATTGTACTTTGGCTACTCGGTTTACACCATATAGAGAGGAAAGGCAGGAGTATGGGTGTTACCTCCACACGAGGGCCCTGAACCTGGGTAAGATCTGTTGTTTGCAGTGCTTGAGACATCTTAGCGCGGCGCTACTCGCCGTGCGATCCCTCCCCGGGTACCTCCAGCGTCCATCGGCCCCAAACTTAAGCCATCCCATGGCGTCTGCCGTGATACCACCACAACACCACATGTTGAGAAAGTCCTTGAGAAGGATGACAATGAAGCTCCTAAGAGGAGTAAGAGAGAAGAGGGTTGAAAAATTCTTTGGTGATGAATTCATTTTACCTGGTGGGCAATACTGATACGTCAATTATAGAGGAATTTACATCTTTGGATGCCGATGACTGGAAACAAGTTGTCCATAATGAGATGGACTCGGTTCTCTCTAATGGGACGTGCGAGTTATCTGAGCAATCTTATGGTTGTAAGCCAGTGGGTGTTCAGTAAGAAGCTAAGGCCTGATGGTACTATTGAGAAGTACATGACATGACTTGTAGCCAAGGGCTACAACCAGCGAGAAGGCAAAGATTACTTTGACACTTATATAGCTGTTGCTAGACTGACCACCATTCGTGGATGTAAAGATAGATTTTTATTAATGAGAGTTGGAACACGAATTCTATATGGATCAGTGATGTCGACTACACATTACTACTCTTGTAGACTTTGTTGGGCCTCCAAGCGCAGAGGTTTGTAGGACGGTGGCCAATTTCCCTCAAGTGAGTAACCCAAGGTTTATTGAACTCATGGAGGTATAGGTTGAATGTATCCCTCTCAAGTAACCTTGCAACTAAGATACACGAAGTATCTTGTGTCCCCAACACACCCAATACAATTATCAGTTGTATAGGTGCACTAGTTCGACGAATAAATAGTGAAATATGGGTGATATGGATGGTAAAGAAAGGTATTGTAAATATGTAATAAAGAATGGTTGAAAGCAACAACTGGAAAAACTGAAAGTAAACGGTGTTGCAATGTTTGGAAACAAGACCTAGAGGTCATACTTTCACTAGTGGAAACTCTCAACAATTGTAACATAACTAAACACATGATACTTCCTCTAACAATATGAAACGGTAAATGTCACTCAAAAAATGCTCAATGGATCAAATAGGATGAGACTCGTGTAGCGCTAGATAAGCATGCCTTAAAGTTCGTATTACACACCTTTGGATACCGCAACCCTGCCACTTTTTCCCTCAAAAGATAGTACTAACAAGCACCACAAATTCATTCATTCAATCAATTAAATATCCATAACATAATGAAGAGGAAACATCATAGATTGAACTATAATAACATAGCTCACGATCTGTCGTGGTGAGGTAAAGATCGATGCCATGGGTTGACTAACGTGTTGGGGCCGATGGACGCTGTAGGTATCCGGGGAGGGATCGCACGGCGAGGAGCCGCGCTCAATAACACTGCAAACAAAACAATCTACCCAGGTTCAGGGCCCTCGTGTGGAGGTAACACCCCTACTCCTGCCTATCTCTCTGTATGTATGATTTCCGAGTAGCCACAGTACAGTTTTTGTCTCTCAGCCGAGTAGCCACTCTGCTGCTCTCTCTAGTTCTAGTGCTGGCCCTTACAATAAATGCGATATGGCCAATGTCGTCCCTCGCACAGGAGGGGGCAGGGCACCTTATATACTGGTGCCCAGCCGAGTAAAGAAAGAATAAAAGGTACAACTTGATGGGACTTCACCACTGTGATGCAGAGCACGCTTCCGGGCTCTCGCGCTGACGCCCGCGCGAGAAGCCGCCGCGCCGTACGGCTGACAGGACCTGTCCACTCTGTCAGCCTCACAATCTAGGCCCCCATCCTGTTCTGTCCCCTCTGTCAATGAAAAGACAAGACAGGTGCCCAACTCTCTGTATCCACACCGCGTCACTGATGATCACATACCTAGTAAGTTGAACCGCACGCCTGTACGGCTGCGGGATACGCGGGATCTCTGTCAGAACGGCTCCATTGACTTCTGTCCCGCGTCCCGAGTAGGATTGTTGTCCAACTACTCGGTTCGGATAAGTACAATCTTCCTCAATATCTTCTCTTGGCCTTCAGCGAGTATCACCGGATAGAACCTACCGGGTAGTGGGTACCCAGGTAGCCGTCTACCCGGTCAACCACACTTTGACCTTCGCTTTACCACTTGCCTTACCCCTACTCGGGGGTAGCGCCCCGACATTAGTCCCCGAAGCTGGTAGAGTCCAGCGAACTTGTTCGTTGGGCCCTGCCAGCTTAAACCAAACTTGTCTTCACGAAGGAATAAGGCCGAGTTGCCCCTCAACTCGGACCCATAACCTCCTACTCGAACCACTCCAACTGTGGTTATGGGAAGAATCTCTTCGAAGCCGAGTAGAGTACCTTCTGCAAGGTACTGCCGAGTAACTTCACTTAGCCAAATTTCTAGCACACTCCCGCTCGATCTCGATGAAATCCAGCTTCTCGTGTCACCGCAGGGCACATGTCGGGTTCCAGTGATCCCGACGCCTCGATGCCAGTACTGTCGCAGGCCACGCGCCAGTCAATGCGCTTAGGGCCCACAGCCTGTTAGGTTGTAACATCCCAAGTATGAAAAACCATCCCTAGAATGTTTGATTCTTGTTTAATTAAAGTTTTGCATCATGTCATCATACTCATTGATTTGTTTGCAATTGTTTTGCATCTGTTTTCAATTGTTTTCTATTTCAAATTCAAACCAATATTCAAACCTTTGTTTCATACTTGTTATGTTACAAAAAAATTTTCAAATAAAAAGTTCAACTCAAAACCTCAATTGTTTCCAATTAATGCATAAGGTTCAACTATTAAAAATGGTGGCTTTTAATCAATCAATTAATTCAAATGTTATTCAAAATTCAAATCAAATCACAAACAGCACCCAAGTTGAAATTATGAAAATTACACAACAATTCTAATCAATTGTTCCATTTTAAATTATATGTTCACCCTATTTAAATTTTGTTTTCAATAATCACTTAATCTCAAAATGATTCAAATTTAAACCAATTTACAAACAGCAAATTATTTTTGAACTATTTGGAAAACAGAGCTTGGCAAGTGATTGCTCTTGACCCAATTAACTCAACACAATTTTTCCTATAATTTTTCCTAACCCAAAAATCTTTCTTTTCTTCCTATTTCAAATCAGCAAAAAAGAATATAAGCAGAACAAAAAATAAAAAAAGGAAAAACGCTCAGAAGAGGGAAACCACGCAGGCCCAGCCCATTTTCTCCTCTCCCTCGGCCCGATACCCCTTCGTAAACCCCCTCCTCTTTCTTCCCCGCGTACGGCAGAGCATCGAGCGGCGCCACGTCGACGCCGTCGCGCGGCAACGGCCACCGTGCGCCCCCTAGGCCTATTTAACCTACCCCCTAGGTCCCCGAGCAGCCCTAGCACCTACCTACCCTATCCCCTCGCGCCGCCGCCGTCGTTCTTTCTCTCTGCCGGATTTCGCCACCTCTTTGAACCTCACCGTCGCCGTCGCCTGAATCCACGATGCCCGTCGCCGTTGCCACCCTCCTCATCCCTGGCTGACCACGGGAATCGTACCACCGTATCTTCCTCGAGCTCATCGACACCTCTGCGAGCCCCGAGGTAGTCTGGATCGCCGCCGCCGTCAACATGCTGTCGCCGCCGGAGTTTCTTCCCCGCGCCGCTGCTTCCCCTACCTCGACAGTGAGCACGTCCACCTCTCTCTCATTCCTCTCTCTCATGTCCGCAAGCACGCACTGCACCCCAGCACGCACACCACCTACGCAGCAGCCCACAAGCACGACAGCAGCCACGACAGCTCGCCGCCGGCCGTCGATCTCCGTCCAGGTTCAGAAACGCGCGCAGTAAAAATTCAGTTAAGTAGAGAAACTGAACCTCAACCTGTTTGCGCGTGTTATACTGACAAGATCGAATCGCCACCCCAGTGGCAACGCACAGCGAGCGCGCGCACCGCGGCGTGGGTTCGAGTCCCCTCTTCCGCAGAAAAACCCCACATTTTTGCAAAGGGCACTGACAGGGTGGCCCCCCTGTCAGCTGCTGCGCACGCACTGCTGCCACGTTGGCCCCAGGGCCCACTGGCAGTGACCCAGGCTAGGTCACTGCACGGTGTAGAACTGTTTTCAGCCTTTCTTTTTCATTTTAAGTCCAATTCTTTTACAGTTTGGTCCCTGAAATGAAAATGCAAATAACTTTTATTTTATAAGTCCAAATAATAAAAATAAAATATGTTTGTTGAACCAAATTTAATTCTCTACCTGTTTATAACATTTGTATTCTGTTTTGAACAATTTAAATGCATTCAAATTTCAAATTCAAACAAATCCTTTTCCAATTGGTTAAATGCATAACTAATTCATACTTAATCCAAATAACATAAATAAAATATGTTTTCCATGCTATTTCAAACCACCTTTTCAAATATAAATTTTGTTTCATGTTTTGAATAATTAAAATTGCTTAAATAATTTAAACCTTGTTTAAATCATTTAAATTTGTTAAATTCATAACTTGCTCAAAGTAAATTATTTTTGGACATATAAAATATGTTTTCAAACTAGAAAAGTATAAACTTTTCAAATATGAATTTGAATTTATGTTTTGAACAAATAAAATTCAAATAATATTCAAACTTGTTTTAAATTCAATTAAAACTTGTTTAATCTTGTTTAATTCACAATTAATTCATTGTAATTCCTTTTTCAATAATTGAAACATGTAATCCACCTAAAATTTTGTGTACTTTCCAAATATGAATTTTGTTATTTGTTTTGAACACTTTAAATTGATGAAAACAACAATTGCTTGTGTGACACCTTTAAGTAACCAAAATCTCCAAACTTAATAAATAAATTCCCAACTTGTTAAATTTCATTTCTACTTGCATCTATTGTTGTTATTTTGTTATTTTATTCATCCATGCATCATGCTAAACCACTTTCACCTGCTGATTAGTTGTAAAACAATTGTTTCAACCATAATTCATGGGTTTTCCATATGCAATCCAAATTGCATATAGGTCCATTTAAACATGTTACCATGTCAACTAGTTTATTTTGATGCATCCATTAACTTGACATGCATCATCCCATGATTGTGCACTATGCCATGATATTGATTGTTTATCTTTCTGCATTGTTTGTTTGCTTCTTCTCGGATAGACGACGACGTTGATACCGACGATCCTTACAACACTCCTTCTGAGGATCTAGCTCAGTACCAGGCTGCTGAGTTTGCAGGCAAGTTATCACTCACATGAACCACTGTGTTCCTTTCAACATTGGTTACCGATACTTTCCGTTGTCTATTTCTGCTAGCCATATGTATCGTTGCTTCTGTTACGAACCTATCACATGTTACCCTTTAACCATGATATTGCCTCACCTCCACTCCTATAACCCCGTTGCTTGTGCCCGTGTCTTACTAGCATGCTTAGGGTTGTTTTTGCTCGAGTTTGTTACCCGTTACTTTCTGTTACTATATTCTATTATATTCTGGGGCTCGATGTTAAACAACAACCTGTTAATTTTGAGGTAATAATAATTTGCTGATAAGGCACCGGCAGGAGGCCCGGCGTGGTTTTGAGGCCTGCTAGTGTCGACCCTAATTAGGAAAAGGGTCTTGTCTACTGATCCATGATGAGCGCACTAACCGCATGTGGGAAGCGTGTATGGGCGCCCCCCTCAATTTGATTCGATTCGCATCTCGTCCAAATCGCCACACTTAGTTCGGGCTTTCCATTTGATGCACTCATATGAAGGTACGAACCCGAGGCCAGGGTGGAACTTTTGTAGTCGGCATTTAGGGCGGCGTGGTCTTAGAGTGCTACGAGGGTCCCCTTTTCTTCGTGGGGCTCGATTAGCCGCGCACGCACAGCACGTGGTTCTTTGGGCTTGATGCGAAGAAGAGTTGAGTTGTGTAGAGTGCCTCGCTTGGTGGGTTTGATTCCCGTCTGGCGGGATATTCTTACGTGTACGGCCAAATTGGTGCACCCCTGCAGGGATAAATCTTCTCGAGAAGCCGTGTTTTCCGCGGTTATGGTTAACTTGGTGAAAGTACTGGCTAACAAGTACTCAGAACAACTTACACCTAACTAATGATAACTTGACTAGTAATAGCCTTATTGCCACAATAAATTGATCCATCATTATTCCAACTGTGTGAGTTATCCTCGGATTGCTTCTTTGGATAAGGGGCGAGATCCAGGATGGGTTTGTTTGGTGGTTAGTTATAGTTGGTTACGATACGCTATCTTATCTTCTTTCTGTTAGCCGGAAGTTGTAGTATGTTCTGTAGTTGGTTAGAGCAGCCAGTTGCAGCATCTTTTATATCCCCTTTCTTCCGTTGAACCCAAGGCATCTGTGCTTGGTGTTGACGGGCTACACTTTGGTGAACTGTGAGTCTTGCTTGCCAGTACATTGTTGTACTGACCCCTTTGGTGCTGTGGTTTCCGCAGACTATGCTTACGAGGATCCCCGTGACGGCTACTACGTGGAGTTTGACGAGGCTGCTGACGAGTAGATAGCGGACCCGGGCAGGATCCGAGACTACGTGGATGGGCTCCGTTTTCCTTTCATTCCCGGCTTCTTAAGCCTATTTGGATTTGTCTGTACTCAGACCTTTTGAATGCTTCCGCTGAGATGTAATGATGTTATGTTGGGACATGTGTCCTCTGGATGATTGTATTTGCTATCTTTGCTCTAGTGAGAGCTATTTGCAACTTATTTCTATTTATTTGTGTCTTAGAGATCTGTTGTGTTATCATTTTGTTCAACGCCGTTGACGTACCATGTGTGTATGGTATGAAGTACGTCAATGGTAGTATCCTGATTTCTATGGGATGGTTTACGTAGACGATGAACAGATAGGGGTTGGTTGTCACACATACGTGTGTTGGCCTACTCGTAAGAGATGCGGGTGCCGGTAAGCCCCGTAATCCAATCCACTACTGTTCAACGGAACTGCGAGTATCCTCTAGAAGTCCGGGTGCGACAAATGGTATCAGAGCCTGTCTGCCTATAGGATCCCTTTTTACTGGTCGCAGTCGAGTCTAGAAACTATTTTGTAGCTATATAGGAAAAATGAAACGCGAGAGTAGGAATTCTGTTCTTTTTCTTCTTTCCCCACCCACCCACCCTTTTCTGGTAAGGAAGTGCAACGTTGTTTTCTCTTCTCACCTAAACTTTCAAGTTAGGATTTCACGAATCCTGGTTTCTCTAGGATAGTTATATCTACTAGACCATAGGAATGGAGGTGGTTGTGACATGATTTATCATGTTGCCTACTCACGATTGAGAACGGAGGCGTGTAAGCCCCGGAAGCAAATCCTCTATTCCTTAAGCAGTAGATATTGATCCTTTAGAAGCCCGGATGGGTTTTCCGTAGTACCTCAGGAGTTTTTGGTCTCGTGTTTCCTGTTGTTGCTTCGATATCCTGTTCTTCTCAACATCCTTTTCGTCCGTTGAAACCTTGTTGTTGCTTTCCACTTCAGTTCTCTACCGGCGTCTAATCAAAACTTCCCCGATCATCTGCAGATGGATCTCAGGTTCTACCCGCAGGTAGTTTGGATGACTCGTTGTGAGAGCACCGCCGGTTATCCGGAGATGCTGAGAGACATGGTCACTTATCTGGGGTTCCGTTGGGCACCAGAGTACCAGGTCTACGAGCAGCAGCGAGAGTTTGACCAGACCTACTACCAGGCTATCGTCTACATTCTGTCAGATGATGGCATGAGCGTCGTCCACCGCTACGAGGCAGTAGGTTCCACAGTGGATATGGCCGTGCAGCAGGCAGCTTATGTGAGTCTCACCGTCCTTCGTGCTGACTACTGGGGGTTTGACGATTCCATCTATCGCCACATCCCCCGTGGTTACATCACTTCGGAGGGAGCTCACTTCACTCTCTACGACAACTTGGATGTTTATGAGCATGATAGCTCCAGGCTGCACACCACCGCTCAGTTTGTGAGGCACAGTGACGCAGTTGCCCGCACACTTTCTTAGGAGTTGGCTTCAGTCAGAGAGCAGCTCTACCTCGCTTTGACTCGTCTGGCGACGTACACCACAGACTTTGTTGGAGACGAGCGCTTTGCATGTTTCGAGCAGCCAGTTGGTCGTCCTTTGCCAAATGCTGGAGGTTACGAGCCGATCAGAGGTCCACTCCTCAACCTCGGTGCTAGTTACACTGGGATTCCCCGATTTGGAGCACAGGGAGCCGATGCTATGTACTTCATCACACCGAGAGTCGGGCTCAGACCATGTCAGATCTACGTGGATCGTCGTTCTACATACTTTCGTGGGCGTCCTCCTCACCGTACCTCTCGCCGTACTACTCACCGCCGTCCTGCGTGATGAGCATGGGAGTACCGATGTATCCATTCTTAGGTATGTTTAGTTATCCTTTGGCATTCGAACCATTTATGGTGTGTTGGATATTCTGATGTATTTGAACATGTGATGATGTACCCGTTGGTTATCTATTCATGCGTCGGAATAATCTATCTTTCGGTTACCAAGTCTATCCTTTTTCTGTTGTTGTGCTAAAATGCATTTCCATTTAGGATGCCGCCAACAAGGAACACCCCGCCTGAGCCACCGCCGATCACGGAGCTGTTGACTCAGATGACTCAGGTCGTGACGCAGATGGCCCAGTTCCAGGCTAATCAGCACATCAACCAGAACGCTCCACGAGTCAGTATCAAGGAGTTTCTGAGTCTGGGGCCGAGAGCTTTCGTGGCAACACGCGAGCCTCTGGATGCTGATGACTGGATCCGTGAGATGGCCAAGGCTCTGGACATTGCTCATGTTGCTGAGGAAGACAAGGTCAAGTATGCCTCCTATCTGCTGAAGGGTCAGGCAGCTGCTTGGTGAGAGAACTACCAGACCATGAGAGCTGGCTACCCAATCACCTGGGGTTGTTTCAAGGAAGCTTTCCTGAAGCACCACATTCCAGATGGTCTCATGGAAAGGATGCGTGAAGAGTTTTGCTCTCTCAAGCAAGGCAAGTTGGACGTCATTGGCTATCAGAGTGAGTTCAATCGCCTCGCTCGATACGCTGGAGACGAGGTGTCCACTGAAGCTAAGAAGATGGCAAGGTTCCGCAGAGGTTTTAACCCGGAACTCAAGTACGCCCTCACCAACATCAAGACCAAAGACTTCGAGGAGCTCGTTAACACCGCGCTCAATGAAGAAAATGGGCGCAAGGCGTTCGAGGAATCTCGCAAGCACTCGCGTGAGGGTGGTTCCTCCTCCAACATGACCACCCCTCCGCAGAAGCGCCGCATCTGGGTGCCAAATGGTGCTGTCACTAGGGCTCCATATGCCCAAGCTTCTCCAGGCTTTGCTCCCCGCCCACCCAACCCATCTCAGATGCATGGTCAGAGGTTCTCAATGGGGCAGCCAAGGCCAGATCCTCCTCGTGTCGTCACTTGCTTCAAGTGCAAGCAGACGGGGCACTACGCTGACAAGTGCACACAGAGGCAGCTACCTCCACCACCTCCTCGTCCCAACACCAACCAGGCAATTGTGTGTGCTCCCCCGGCTAAAGCCTTCAACTCCAACAACAGGCCTGTCGGGAGGACCGCGAGGGTGAATCATATCAAGGCCGACAAAGCTGAGGAAGCTACTGACGTCGTTCTCGGTACATTCCCCGTAAACTCTAACCCAGCTAAAGTGTTGTTTGATACCGGAGCATCGCATTCTTTCGTGTCAAAGATCTTTGCGACAGCAGTTAAACTCCCCTTTGTTGGTTTGGGTTCCCCGCTAGTAGTAAACTCCCCTGGAGCAACTATGCAAACTTCCAAGATCAGTCACGAGAATCAGATTCTAATTGGAGGTCACATATTCCTTGCTTCTCTCATTCTGCTTGGCAATTCTGACATTGATGTCATTCTTGGCATGGATTGGTTGAAGGCCAATAAAGCTACGATTGACTGTGCTCGGAAGTCAATAACTCTGTTCCACCCTTCTGGCCAGATAGTCTATTCTCCAAGTGAATCAAGTTCTGTTCAGCTGTACACACTCGACGCTAAACCTCTACCTCTACTCGAAAATGTTCCGGTGGTTTGTGAATTCCCTGACGTCTTTCCAGAAGAGTTGCCAGGGATGCCTCCGGACAGAGCAGTTGAGTTCGTGATCGAGCTTGAACCAGGTACTGCTCCAATCTCTAAGCACCCATACAAGATAGCTCCTCCTGAACTGAAACTGTTAAAGGAGCAATTCGATATGTACATGGAAAAAGGTTACATTCAACCTAGTTCCTCTGCTTGGGGTTGCCCAACTCTGTTCGTTGCGAAGAAGGATCAAACAAAGAGACTCGTGGTTGACTATCGCCCTCTTAACGAGAAAACCATCAAAAACAAGTATCCAATTCCTCGTATCGATGATCTTTTTTATCAACTTGCTGGAGCCTCAATATTCTCAAAGTTGGACTTGAGGATGGGTTACCATCAAATAAAGATCAGAAAGGAAGATATTCCAAAAACAGCTTTCACCACTCGCTACGGTCTGTATGAATACACCGTCATGTCCTTTGGTCTCACCAATGCACCGGCGACATTCTCTCGACTCATGAATTCTGTTTTTCATGAATACCTCGACAAGTTCGTTGTGGTATATCTTGATGACATTCTTGTCTACTCAAAATCTGAGGAAGAGCATGAAGAACATCTTCGTCTCACTCTCATGAAACTTCGCGAGCATCTTCTGTATGCCAAGTTCTCCAAATGTGAGTTCTGGATTTCAGAAGTTGCTTGTCTTGGTCACATCATCTCTGCCAAGGGCATAGCCATTGACCCAGAAAAGGTTAAGGCAATTGTTGATTGGAAACCTCCTAAGACGGTGAAGCAAGTAAGAAGTTTTCTTGGCTTGGCTAGCTATTACTGTCGTTTCGTCCAAAACTTCTCCAAGATTGCCAAACCTCTCACTGATCTCACAAAGAAGGACAAGAAGTTCGTTTGGTCTCCACAATGTGAGGAAAGTTTCAATCTCCTGAAGACTAAACTCACTTCTACCCCAGTTCTGGTTGGCCCATATACTACCAAACCTTTCCAGATATTCTGCGATGCATCTCTCCAAGGTCTAGGAGCAGTTCTTATGCAAGAACGTCAAGTTGTGGCTTATGCTTCACGTCAGTTGAATGCACATGAGCAAAACTATCCCACTCATGACCTAGAACTTGCAGCAGTTGTGTTTGCCCTCAAGAAATGGAGGCAATACTTGTTGGGTAATCGCACTGAAATCTTTTCCGATCATAAGAGTCTGAAATACATCTTCACTCAACCAGATCTAAACCTCAGGCAAAGGAGATGGATTGAAAAGATTAAAGACTTTGATCTCACCATTTCTTACACTCCAGGCAAGGCTAATGTTATGGCCGATGCTCTCAGTCGCAAGTCGTATTGCAATAATCTCATGATCATGGAAAGCCAACCTCCACTTCATGAAGAATTCCAGAAGCTGAACCTTGGTCTTGTTCCTCAAGGCTATCTTGCTAGCTTGACAGCCAGTCCAACTCTCGAGGACAAGATTCGTTCTGAACAACTTCGTGATGCTGAGATCAAGAAGATGGTAGAACACATCAAAGAAGGCAAAGAGAAATTCAAGTCCTTCTCAATTGATGACAAGGGAACTGTGTTCTTCGAAGGACGCATTGCAGTTCCTCAGATTCAAAGTCTCAAAGATGTTATTCTCAAGGAGGCTCATGAAACTCCTCTCTCCATCCACCCTGGAAGTACAAAGATGTACCAGGATCTTAAGACACTGTATTGGTGGCCTGGCATGAAACGTGAAATTGCTCAGTACGTTTCTGAATGCGACGTTTGTCAACGTGTTAAGGCAGTTCATCAGAAAACAGCCGGTCTTCTCCAACCTCTGAAAATTCCCGAGTGGAAGTGGGACATGATTGAAATGGACTTCGTCACTGGTTTTCCAAAGTCCAAGAAGGGCAACGATGCAATCTTTGTTGTTATTGATCGTCTCACTAAAGTAGCTCACTTCTTTGCTGTCAAAGAAACAATCTCAGCTAGCCAGTTAGCAGAGCTCTACACAGCAAAGATTGTTCCTCTTCATGGTGTTCCATTGGAAATAAGCTCAGACCGTGGAAGTATCTTCACTTCTCATTTCTGGAAAAGCTTTCAAGAAGCATTGGGCACCAAACTTCTGTTCAGCACAGCTTACCACCCTCAGTCTCAGGGGCAAGTCGAAAGAGCCAATCAGATTCTCGAGGATATGCTCAGAGCATGTGGTCTCTCCTTTGGCATGAAATGGGAGGATTGCCTTCCATATGCTGAATTCTCCTACAACAACAGCTTCCAGGCAAGCCTAGGCATGGCACCATTTGAAGCTCTCTATGGCCGCAGATGCAGGAGTCCAATCAATTGGTCTGGAGCTGGTGAACGTTCACTCTTAGGCCCTGACATTGTTAAGGAAGCCGAAGAGAAAGTTCGCATCATTTGTGACAGTCCCCGAGCAGCCCTAGCACCTACCTACCCTATCCCCTCGCGCCGCCGCCGTTGTTCTCTCTCTCTGCCGGATTTCGCCACCTCTCTGAACCTCACCGTCGCCGTCGCCTGAATCCACGATGCCCGTCGCTGTTGCCACCCTCCTCATCCCTGGCTGACCACGGGAATCGTACCACCGTATCTTCCTCGAGCTCATCGACACCTCTGCGAGCCCCGAGGGAGTCTGGATCGCCGTCGCCGTCAACGTGCTGTCGCCGCCGGAGTTTCTTCCCCGCGCCGCTGCTTCCCCTACCTCGACAGTGAGCACGTCCACCTCTCTCTCCTTCCTCTCTCTCATGTCCGCGAGCACGCACTGCACCCCAGCACGCACACCACCTACGCAGCAGCCCACAAGCACGACAGCAGCCACGGCAGCTCGCCGCCGGCCGTCGATCTCCGTCCAGGTTCAGAAACGCGCGCAGTAAAAATTCAGTTAAGTAGCGAAACTCAACCTCAACCTGTTTGCGCGTGTTATACTGACAAGATCGAATCGCCACCCTAGTGGCAACGCACAGCGAGCGCGCGCACCGCGGCGTGGGTTCGAGTCCCCTCTTCCGCAGAAAAACCCCACATTTTTGCAAAGGGCACTGACAGGGTGGCCCCCCTGTCAGCTGCTGCGCACGCACTGCTGCCACGTTGGCCCCAGGGCCCACTGGCAGTGACCTAGGCTAGGTCACTGCACGGTGTAGAACTGTTTTCAGCCTTTCTTTTTCATTTTAAGTCCAATTCTTTTACAGTTTGGTCCCTGAAATGAAAATGCAAATAACTTTTATTTTATAAGTCCAAATAATAAAAATAAAATATGTTTGTTGAACCAAATTTAATTCTCTACCTGTTTATAACATTTGTATTCTGTTTTGAATAATTCAAATGCATTCAAATTTCAAATTCAAACAAATCCTTTTCAAATTGGTTAAATGCATAACTAATTCATACTTAATCCAAATAACATAAATAAAATATGGTTTCCATGCTATTTCAAACCACCTTTTCAAATATAAATTTTGTTTCATGTTTTGAATAATTAAAATTGCTTAAATAATTTAAACCTTGTTTAAATCATTTAAATTTGTTAAATTCATAACTTGCTCAAAGTAAATTATTTTTGGACATATAAAATATGTTTTCAAACTAGAAAAGTATAAACTTTTCAAATATGAATTTGAATTTATGTTTTGAACAAATAAAATTCAAATAATATGCAAACTTGTTTTAAATTCAATTAAAACTTGTTTAATCTTGTTTAATTCACAATTAATTCATTGTAATTCCTTTTTCAATAATAGAAACATGTAATCCACCTAAAATTTTGTGTACTTTCCAAATATGAATTTTGTTATTTGTTTTGAACACTTTAAATTGATGAAAACAACAATTGCTTGTGTGACACCTTTAAGTAACCAAAATCTCCAAACTTAATAAATAAATTCCCAACTTGTTAAATTTCATTTCTACTTGCATCTATTGTTGTTATTTTGTTATTTTCTTCATCCATGCATCATGCTAAACCACTTTCACCTGCTGATTAGTTGTAAAACAATTGTTTCAACCATAATTCATGGGTTTTCCATATGCAATCCAAATTGCATATATGTCCATTTAAACATGTTACCATGTCAACTAGTTTATTTTGATGCATCCATTAAATTGACATGAATCATCCCATGATTGTGCACTATGCCATGATATTGATTGTTTATCGTTCTGCATTGTTTGTTTGCTTCTTCTCGGATAGACGACGACGTTGATACCGACGATCCTTACAGCACCCCTTCTGAGGATCTAGCTCAGTACCAGGCTGCTGAGTTTGCAGGCAAGTTATCACTCACATGAACCACTGTGTTCCTTTCAACATTGGTTACCGATACTTTCCGTTGTCTATTTCTGCTAGCCATATGTATCGTTGCTTCTGTTACGAACCTATCACCTGTTACCCTTTAACCATGATATTGCCTCACCTCCACTCCTATAACCCCGTTGCTTGTGCCCGTGTCTTACTAGCATGCTTAGGGTTGTTTTTGCTCGAGTCTGTTACCCGTTACTTTCTGTTACTATATTCTATTATATTCTGGGGCTCGATGTTAAACAACAACCTGTTAATTTTGAGGTAATAATAATTTGCTGATAAGGCACCGGCAGTAGGCCCGGCGTGGTTTTGAGGCCTGCTAGTGTCGACCCTAATTAGGAAAAGGGTCTTGTCTACTGATCCATGATGAGCGCACTAACCGCATGTGGGAAGCGTGTATGGGCGCCCCCCCTCAATTTGATTCGATTCGCATCTCGTCCAAATCGCCACACTTAGTTCGGGCTTTCCATTTGATGCACTCATATGCAGGTACGAACCCGAGGCCAGGGTGGAACTTTTGTAGTCGGCATTTAGGGCGGCGTGGTCTTAGAGTGCTATGAGGGTCCCCTTTTCTTCGTGGGGCTCGATTAGCCGCGCACGCACAGCACGTGGTTCTTTGGGCTTGATGCGAAGAAGAGTTGAGTTGTGTAGAGTGCCTCGCTTGGTGGGTTTGGTTCCCGTCTGGCGGGATATTCTTACGTGTACGGCCAAATTGGTGCACCCCTCCAGGGATAAATCTTCTCGAGAAGCCGTGTTTTCCGCGGTTATGGTTAACTTGGTGAAAGTACTGGCTAACAAGTACACAGAACAACTTACACCTAACTAATGATAACTTGACTAGTAATAGCCTTATTGCCACAATAAATTGATCCATCATTAATCCAATTGTGTGAGTTATCCTCGGATTGCTTCTTTGGATAAGGGGCGAGATCCAGGATGGGTTTGTTTGGTGGTTAGTTATAGTTGGTTACGATACGCTATCTTATCTTATTTCTGTTAGCCGGAAGTTGTAGTATGTTCTGTAGTTGGTTAGAGCAGCCAGTTGCAGCATCTTTTATATCCCCTTTCTTCCGTTGAACCCAAGGCATCTGTGCTTGGTGTTGACGGGCTACACTTTGGTGAACTGTGAGTCTTGCTTGCCAGTACGTTGTTGTACTGACCCCTTTGGGGCTGTGGTTTCCGCAGACTACGCTTACGAGGATCCCCGTGACGGCTACTACGTGGAGTTTGACGAGGCTGCTGACGAGTAGATAGCGGACCCGGGCAGGATCCGAGACTACGTGGATGGGCTCCGTTTCCTTTCATTCCCGGCTTCTTAAGCCTATTTGGATTTGTCTGTACTCAGACCTTTTGAATGCTTCCGCTGAGATGTAATGATGTTATGTTGGGACATGTGTCCTCTGGATGATTGTATTTGCTTTCTCTGCTCTAGTGAGAGCTATTTGCAACTTATTTCTATTTATTTGTGTCTTAGAGATCTGTTGTGTTATCATTTTGTTCAACGCCGTTGACGTACCATGTGTGTATAGTATGAAGTACGTCAATGGTAGTATCCTGATTTCTATGGGATGGTTTACGTAGACGATGAACAGATAGGGGTTGGTTGTCACACATACGTGTGTTGGCCTACTCGTAAGAGATGCGGGTGCCGGTAAGCCCCGTAATCCAATCCACTACTGTTCAACGGAACTGCGAGTATCCTCTAGAAGTCCGGGTGCGACATAGGTCACGTCGAACGAGTACTCGAGAGCCCACAATCCAGGACGTGGGATTAACTGCGCCCGTTACGCGCGCGTACTATGCTGTGTGCGTTTCTAACGGGCAGTTAATCCACGCCTTACGATCCTAGGCCACGATTGATCCAGCAGTAACTGCAGACCGCGGAGTAATAAATACCCCCGCGCCGCCCATAGTGTCCTTTTACTTCGCATTCTTCCCAACTCCGCTCCCTCTCTGATCTCGCCTTCGCCGCCTGAGCACAGCGCCGCCGCACCGCGCACTGAGAGAGAGTGAGAGAGAGCCGCGCCTCCACCTTCTCCGTTAGCCTCAATCTCAACGAGCGCTCGTTGCCCCTTCCGCATCCGCACCGCGATGGATCTCGAGCACGCCGCCGCGGCCGAGCACGAGAACGAGGTGGCCGCCGCCCGAGCCGGCTGCGAGGGCTCGGATGTCACCGCCGCTGACTGTCAGTGGTTGGTGAATACCCGCAGGGTACCTCCCGGCGTGATCTGCAGGGCTCCCGGCGACGAGCTCGTTCCCGCAGCGGAGGCGGACGAGTACACAAAATGTCCCGATGAGTGCTCCCGCTCTAGGATCGAGCACACAAAATGTGTTATATGGGAGGCCCTCGGGACTGCACTAGGACCACCACCTTCGAGCTCAGCAAGGAAGAGGTGGTCCTCTGGGCGAGGTCCATCATGAAGACCACGCTGACCGACAACTGGGCATACGTCTTCGTGCCGTATAGCCGCACCAAACACATTCCCAAGGTTAGTTCTCTACCGTGTATGCTTTGTGTTTGCATTTTGATACCGGATAGATCGATTCTCAGCTTAGTATGCTTAATGTTTGCATGCTGCACCGAGTAGGTCCTCATGTTTATCTCTTTGTCTCGTATGCTTAGTGTTTGCATGCCGTGCCGAATAGGATCACTTCTGTGAGTAGAAAAACTTAGCTCAATATGCTTTGTGTTTGCACGCTGGACCGGGTAGTATCCCTTGGCTTGATATGCTTTGTGTTTGCATGCTAAACCGAGTAGTATCCCTTAGCTTGATATGCTTTATGTTTGCACGCTAAACCGAGTAGTATCACTTAGCTTGATATGCTTTGTGTTTGCATGCTAAACCGAGAAGTATTTCTACTCTGCTGAAACTCAACTCGTTGCACCTTATGCTTGCAACTGCAGAGGATCCATCGTCAGAGGACCGAGGACAGTGATATCTTCGACGCCAACTGGGAAGCCGACAGGACAGAGGATGACGTCAAGGCGTACGACATCCAGGACACCCTTTGCATTCCTCGCGCCGGCCAGGAAGGTAAGGCCCGCGTAGATGCCTCTATTCGGGATTGGTCCGAAGATGAAGAAGGTGTCTGAGTTCACCTCTCTGCTTGCTATCAGTAAGCTTTGATGCTCTTTCCTTGCTTGTGCTAAATCCTTTCTTCTTCTATTCACAGAGGAGCCTAAGCTGGATGTGACGCCCCGAGATCAGGCACTATGCAGATTTCAGCATTCCCGCCAAAATCCACATAATAACCGATTCCAGGTTGCCACTTGTGACAACATTACAACAGTTCACGAATATTCCGCAACAACAACAGAAAATATATATACAAGAAGACTCAAACGAGTCAAGGATACAACTGATACAATACAAAGATCCAAATAACAGCGGAAGAAACAACATAGTGTCCGACTACGGACAAGATCCAAATTGGACTAAGAGTCCTGAAGATAACCGATGGCGTCCAATCCCTGCCCAGGCCAAGCCGGAGGGATTCCCAAGCTAACGTCGTCAGACTTCAAACCTGTTGACTATAATGTGGAATATGCAGCCACGAAAAGGATTCGTGGGTCAGTACGGTTAAGTACTGGCAAGTGGATAAACCATACTCACAAGATACCGGCGTAACCAATCATCACAAGATACAAATACTTTGGGTACAACGGAAAGGAAGGGATTATTGCAAAGAAGCGGCAGTGGGCTGCACTAACTAACTACAGAGACTCGCTACAACATCCGGCTAAAAGGAAGGGGATAAGATAGCGTATCAGAACCAACTACAACTACTCACCAAACAATACCCATCCAATGTTACCCCCTACTAAGGAAGCAACCCAAGGAAAATCACACATTTGATTAAGGTGACATTCATTTTTATGGTGGAAGTAATCTATATTACTAGTCAAGTTATCATCGTTAAGTGTAAGTTGTCTGAGTACTTGTTAGCCAGCACTTTCACCAAGTCATACATAACCGCGGACAACACGGCTTCTCGAGAAGATTTAACCCTGCAGGGATGCACCAATTTGGCCGTACACGTAAGAATGACCCGCCAGGCGGGGAGCAAACCCACCAAGCGAGGCACTCAACACAACCCAACTCTTCTTCGCATCAAGCCCAAAGAACCCCGTGCAATTGAGCGCACGGCTAATCAAGCCCCACGAAGAAAAGGGGACCCTCATAGCACTCTAAGAACGTGTCTCCCTAAATGCCGACTACAAAAGTTCCACCCTGGCGCCAAGGGTTCGCACCTGCATATGCATGCGGCAAATGGAAAACCCGAACTAAATGAGGCGATTTGGACGAGATGCGAATCGAATCAGAATTGCGGGGGGCGCCCATACTCGCTTCCCACATGCGGTTAGTGCGCTCATCATGGATCAGTAGACAAGACCCTTTTCCTAATTAGGGTCGACACTAGCAGGCCTCAAAACCACGCCGGGCCTCCTGCCGGTGCCTTATCATCAAATTATTATTACCCAAAACATTAACATGATTGTTGATTGAATTGAAACCCAACTATCAAACTAAACAGGTGATAAGACGGACAACAAGACTTGAGCGCAAACAACACTAAGCAGGCAACTACGACACGAGGGCCAACAAGGTAACAAACAACAGTTAATAGGAAGTGGAAGGAAGGCTATATCATGGCTGCAAGGTAAACATATAATAGGATCGGGACACAAGCATCGAATCATAAGGCTAGCATAAGAACAACGGAAAGAATCGGTAACAAGTGATGAAAGGCAGCCATAGGCAGCAAGTGAGTATACTTGCCTGAGATCCAGCAAGTAGAGGTACATCCGCAGAACTTGTCGTTGCTCACATCATCTCAACGTCCTATCCGCGAAGAAGCAACGAACCTCGAACAAATACCGGATGCAACAATTACTACTACGGCAAAAGATCCAGCATGATCAAGATATGGATGCATGACAAGTTTAAGGATGCATCAAAGATAAACTAGTTGACATGGTAAACATATTTAAATGGGCCCATATGCAATTTGGATTGCATATGGAAAAGCCCATGAATTAAAGTTGAATTAAATGATCTACAAATAACCATCATGTGAAAGTTGATTAAAATGATGCATGGATGATGAAAACAATAAGAAAACAACAATAGCTTAAATTTGAAATGTTGTTTACCAAGTTTGGAATTTTATTTGTTAAGTTATGAAATTTGGCTTCTTAAATGATTTACACAAGCATTTATTGTTTTCACCCATTTTAATTGTTCAAAACAGATAACAAAATTTATATTTGGAAAGAACACAAAATTTTAGATGGAAAACATGTTTCATTTATTGAATTTGGATTTTAGATGAGCAAGTTATTAAATTGACAATTTTAAATGCATTAATTAAGAAACAGCTGTTTTCAGCAATTTAAATTATTCAAAATAGAAAACAAAGTTGATATTTGCAAAGTTCATGAAAAATGGGATGTAAAACATATTTTACATGTTGGAATTGGATTTGAATTGCCCAAGTTATGAATTTTGCAATTTAAAAGGTTTAATTAAAGCATTGAATTATTGCACCACTTTTAATTAGGAAAAACAGTAAACAAATTGCATTGAAAAGGTTGAAAACATGTAGCAAATGTTTCACTGAACATTTTGAGCTATTAAACATAATTTTTGGGTTATTATTGAATTTATTATGCAATTTTTCATAAGTAGTCTTATTCTGCCCTTTTTAGTAAACAGAGGGAAACATGTTCAAATTTAATTCAATTGTGACCAAATAAAATACCAATGTGTAGAGTTTGTTAAGACAAATTTTTAGAGCCCAAGCTTGCTTAAATTGGATGAACAGAACTAAAGTTATGAAATTCCAAAGTTTCCAATTTTTATTGCATTTTCAGTAATTAATTATTTAGTGCAAACATTATTACAGAAACATATTGCAAACTTGACATGAACAGGAAGAGCATGAAATTCTGAATCCACAGAAACTTGAATCACTGGATTTGGAGCAATATTCAATTTTATATGGATTTTACAAGTAAGGTTTCAGATCTGCTTTTCTGAAATTCGAGAGAAAAACAGAAAAAAAGAGGAAAAAGGGGTTGGCTTTGTGCCTTGGGGGGGGGATCGAACCCAGGACTGCTGGGCGCGCGCTAGGGATGCTACCAGTGGGTTAGCTGCTCGGCTTGTGATGGTATAGAGGGCCAACGAAACAACTAGTGTGCTGCGCGGGTTCTACTGCCGAAAACTGAACTTTTCTTCAGTTACCAACGATGGCACATGAGAGAACTGCAGCGCAGCGGTGGTGATCGCTGGCTGCTCGTCGAGGCCCTGGTGCGCGATGGGAAGCGAGGTGAGCAGGAATGGAAACGGGGGCTCACCGGGAGGGTGCTCGACGTCGCCGTTCAGCTCGGGGAAGACAGAGGGCGGCGGCGAAGGCCTTCAAACGTCGGCCATGGTTGTCTCCGGTGGGAGGGAACCGGACAGCAGCGAGGGCTCGGAGGGGTGGGAGAGGATGGCGGCGGCGGCAGGAGATGGAGAGGGAGAAGGGGGCGGCTAGGGTTAGGGAAGGAGGGGGGAGAGGGACTTGTAGGGGAGGGGAGGAGGGAGCAGGTGGGATCGGTTGGGGGAAAAGGTGGACAGCGACCCCCCCCCCCTCTGTACGGATAGAGGTAGGGGACGATGTGCAGGGGCTTTGGGCTGGAGCGCTAGGCGTTGTAGGTGGGCCTGTTGGGCCTGCCTCCCCCTAGCTCAAAGGGTTTTCTTTTTCTTTTTCTTCCTTTTTTTTTGCTTGTAGGAAAGAAAAGGAGAGAGAGAAAAGAATAGATTTTTAGGGGTTTTAACTTCTTATGAAATAATGTTATTAATTTTCCAAAACAGTAATGTCAAAGCAATATTAACATTAATTTCAAAAGTTTGGAAATATTAATTTGATTTTAAATTGTTAGTTGAATTTCAAATAGGGTTTCATTTGGATTTTTAAAATAAACAATTCTCTTATTCAATAGCTCAACCAATTAGGAGAAATTTCTTGAAATTAAATGTTTGCAACATTTTAATTGGAAATTTTGGACATGTTTTGAAAGTTTAAATTGGTTTGAACTTTTCAGTTGTTTTGAAAACATGGTGCAATGCATATGATGCATGTGATGCAAAGCAAAAAGAAAAACAACCAACTTTCTAACTTAGGGGGAACACCCCAGGTGTTACACTGGATGACGGGGAAGAGCCCCTGAACGTGGATCCGCTATCCGTGGCTGCTCCCACTACCCAGAAGAGGGCTGGCAGCGATGCGCAAGCACCTCCTGGCAAGATGACCAAGAAGAAGCCAGCAGCCAAATCCACCGTTTCCCGCAAGAGGAAGGCCCTCACCATAGACGGGTAAGTACCTTCCGAATAAACCTTGACTCATTGCCGATTGCCTTTCTTGGTTTCCTTCTCTGTTGTCTTTCTGATCTTGCGCTCTCTTCTCGTGTTTTTTTCCAGCGAAGCACTTGATGCTGACACCACTACCACGCCAATTCCTCAGAAGCGGACAGCCCCGCCCCGAGGGCAGCCCGTTGAGCTCTCGGATGATGATGAAGGACAAGAGGCACGGGATGAGGCGCGTGCGCCCTCCCCAGTTATTGAAGTACAAGACTAACATCGAGAATGTTGGCGCAGAGAATGACGCAGGTCTCGGCTCCGAGCAGCCGCAGCCTGATGCGCAGCCAGACGGGCAGCCAGCTGCGCAGCCAGATGTCCAGACCACCAACCCCTCCGAGAGACCGCCAACTCCTCCGGCTGCATCAGCCGAGGAGGACACTGAACATGCTTCTGAGCCGCAACAAGAAGCTTCCGCCCTGGAGCGCCCAGAACCTGCTGCAGAACGGCAGCCAGAAGACAACGCTGCAGCGCAGCACGACCCCGCTGCCGAGCACCAGGTGGACGACAACACTGCCGAAAGGCCTGATCCCGCTGCCGAGCAGCGGGTGGAGATCTCCGTGGTGGAGCCACCACGCCAAGTCCAGGCGCAACCAGACGTTGCGCCGACTAGCCGGCAACCTGTGCCGCCTACTCCGCAAGCAACTCCACCCACAAAGCAAGTGGCGCCACCACCTCGACAACCACCTGCACCCGTTCGCCAACCGCCTCCCTCTTCACAGCAAGTGCCTCCGCCCAACACCAGGAAATCCACCAAGTCCGGTGCGGAGCCATCCCGGCAACAACCAAAACGCGCTGCTACACAGACTGGGCAGCAGATGCCGCCCTCCAAGCCGCAAGGCAGACAACCCGGGAAGCTGGTCAAGAGCACCTAGCGGACGCTCACTCAGAACAGGACTCCGCCCACTCCAAGCGCCAACCCGGTTCCCTCCGGTGTCACCTTTGGTCCTGTCGAGAAGTTGAGTGCTGGAGCTGGCGCCAGCGTGCAGCGCAAGTATCATGAGTACTGGACAGAGCTGCATCAGCGCCACCAAGTTCAGGTGTCTAAGGAGGAATAGCGGCTAGCCGCTCTCAAAGAGCGCAAAGCCGCGGGCCTCTCCAAGTCCAAGGGAAAGAAAGCCTCCTTGGTCATCAAGGAACTCCCTTCCCGCGGCGAGGACGACGAAGCGCTTTCCGAAGAGGGACTCGCAGCCATCTTGGACCGGGTAGGCCACGTAGAGAAGGCCTGGGACAGCAAGGCGCACGGCAACACCTCCTGGGATGGCACCGAGTTGGGCAAGCTCGACCATTACCGGACAGACTGGAACAGGGCCGACATTGGCCCTGTTGGAATGTCCGTGGCCAGCCCTTGCATCACCTTAGCCAGGAAGCTGTTTGTCTTGCGCAAGAATATTGAGGACATCGAGCAAAGCTATGTGGTAAGTGTCTCTCTCCATTCTGCATTTTCCGAGTTGCCAGTTTCTTCTTTTTCTTCTCTTCTTCTCTTCTTCTCTTAGCCATTCCCCAGTCCCCGAGATCCGTGCCGAGTAGGTGAGACTCCACCGAGTTGAAAACTACTCGGGCCAAATCTTCCAAAAACTTATACTTTTCCCTTCTTCTCTACATGATAGCGTCCAAAAGAGGACAAAAATTTTCCGTCAGCTTCTCTAGAATCACCGCCAAACCAGAGACCGGAACCACGCTCTGGAGGCCGACAAGAAGGATAGATATGCCATGGAGCAGCAGGCCCTGGACCGCACTCTCCAGCTCTTTGATATGGAAGGTAAGATTTTAGCATCTCGGTTTGCGTGTTTTGTACTTACGCCCATTTCTTGCTTTTTGCTCAATTGATGTCTTCTCTGTAGGCGAGCTCAAGGCTCATGTGGACAAGCACCGAGACTACGAGGTTTTTCGCTGCCTCCGCGCAGAGTAAAATCTCTAATTTGGAAGGTGAGCCTCCCTCTTTCTTCTCTGTATTTGCATTTTCTCATTTGGTTACCCTGCTGATAGTGTTGTTCTTCTCGTAGAAGAGTATAAAAACTTCCGGGAGCAGCGCTTGCACTGCCTCACCCCAGCTGAGGCACAACAACAGATGCAAGCCCGAGAAGCGGAGTTGGAGCAGGAGCGCACAGTCCAGAGGGCGGAGTATGAAAAACTCCAAATTGATCTCAAGGACGCCCTTCATACTGCTATCAACCATGTCAACGAGAAGCAGGAGTTCGAGAGGTCAGATAACACCGAGAAGCGGGCACTTGAGCTAGAGATCCAAATGTTGAAGGACAGGAACTCGGCTCTCGAGCTCAAAATTTGTGAATCGCGCTGCGTCCAGGACAGGCACATCACCAATGCGACGGACGGGAAGAAGAAGCTGGGGGCAATTGTTCTTGAGATGGAATGTAAGTTGCCGCTATCCGCTATCGTGCTTGTCATTTTTCTCACTCCCTTCTTCTATTCTGTTTTTCTTCTTCTCGGTTACTGTTTCTAACCCAACTTAGGTTCTGCTGATCTAGATGTCTTCCCGGAACTCTGTGCCGCTGGTGTGACTGCTGTGGAAAAGGCAAGAAAAGCCAGAGCAGCAGCTGGTCTCGGCGTTGATGACGGATCCAGCATCTCTGACCTCCTCGCCAACTTGAAGACCCAGGTGCACTCCCTCAAGGGCTTGGGCACCTCCATGGTGCCCACGGCTATCAATTTGCACACTCTGTTCTGGCCTGGAAAGGACGTCCCGAAAACATTCCGCGGGATTGCTGAGCACTTAGATGAAGTCAAGGTGGAGCTCAAGAAGTGGCGCGCTTTCGCAGCTTGGGCAGGGGCTGACGAGGTGCTGCACTTCATACTGTCTTGGTACGAGAACCTGGATCTCAACAGGATCAGCACCCGCCACAACAACTCCAAGTGAACCAAGGACCCCGACTGCGTCACTCGCCGAAAGGAGGTGCCTTACGAGATTGCCTCATATGCTGAAATGAGCACCTACATCGATGGCCTCACCGAGCCTGACACGGACGTTGGTGAAGAGGACGATGAAGACGATGATGACATTGATGACGAAGACCTGGCCGAGTTCGAGGAGGGTGCCGAGGAGGAGGGATCCGAGCAGGAGGAGGCCAAGGAGATGGAGAGGACCGAGAAGCAAGGCAATGCAGAGGACTCCGGGTTGGCAGCCAGCCTAGAGGCCGAGCAGCCGCAGCCCGCCGCGCAGGAGGCCCCCATCACCACCGAGATGGTGATTGAAGAGCCAGCTCCAGAGTTGGGCGCAACTCGGGCTGTGCCGTCCGACGTCTACCCTCTGCCCAACACTCAATCTACTCCATCCTCCAACTCTGCAAGAGATCCAATCTCCACGGCTACAACAACTTCCACAGCTACTGCCTCTGAGTCGGCTGCGCCTACCAACACTGACGCGGACAACACTGCTTCTACTCTTGTGTAATTCCTGCATGCCTTATCTCCAAACATTTATCAGATCCCCGGGATGTCGGGTGCAAATGTAATCGATACAATTATGTCCTTTGGTACTCAGTTTTTATTTGTTCAGCACTTAGCAATTCTGGCTTAATGCCGGATTGCGTTAAAATGCAAGTCCCCGAGTTGCATTTTTTATCCACTCATTCCCTTTGTCTTAGCTCTTACCTGCCACTTGTGGCTTTTTTGGTAGTCGAGTCACAAGATTTCAAAGTTTGAGTTTCAAATACTTAGCCACTTAGAAAAATGCATGGTAGCGCTGCCCACCACTTAGCCGAAAAGAGAGAAAATAGTAAAGAACACCCTACTCGGTTGCTGTACTTTTCTTTTCCTTAGCAGTTTTTCGTGTGTTCATTGACCTTTGGCTTTTTCTCTTGCTTGCCATGAAGCCGGGTTGCGGACAGCAGCAGAGTCGAAGAGTTGTCCCTTGGGTTTAAACACATTACTATATATGCTTATGAAATTCTAAGTGAATCAACCGAGTAGACAAAGTAAAACAGAGTAGAAAGACACAGAACAAATTTGGACAAGGGCAGTCCCCGAGTTTGAATTCGGAGTGCCGACTAGAATTTTAGCCCGGTTGGAGAGATACATACAAAGTTTTGTTCATGAATGGAAATGGCGGAGTAGAGCTACATTCCAGGGACGCTTGGATTCCTCTCCTGCTCTCTCCGGTTTGTTCTTCTGGGGTGCCTGTGCGTCAACTAGATAGTATGCATCATTGTGCAAAGCTTTACTCACGATGAAAGGCCCTTCCCACAGAGGGGATAGCTTGCGCATCCCAGATGTGCGTTGCACGAGCCTAAGGACCATATCTCCTTCTGAAAAAACCTGTGGGTTCACTTTTCAGCTATGATAACGCCTCAGGCTTTGCTGATATATGGCAGAACGTGACATAGTTAACTCTCTTGCTTCTTCTAGCAGGTCAACGTCATTTTCTCGAGCATCTCGGGCCTCTTTTTCAGTATAGAGTGTTACCCTTGGTGAGTCATCCTCTAGGTCAGTGTGCAACACGGCCTCAGCTCCATATACCAGGAAGAATGGTGTGTATCCGGTTGATCGGTTAGGGGTAGTCCTTAGACTCCACAACACCACCGGCAACTCGTCCAGCCAACAACCAGGGGTTCGCTGTAATGGCTCAATCAGGCTTGGCTTTATGCCGGATAGCACCATGCCATTTGCTGTTTCAATCTGCCCATTGGAAGCAGGATGCGCGACTGATGCAACATCTAGTAGGATGCGCTTCTCCTTGCAGAATCTTGCAAAGGCCCCCTCAGCAAAGTTGGTGCCATTGTCACTGATGATATTGTGCGGGTAGCCGTATCTCAGAATGACATCCTTCAGGAAACTCACAGCAGTGACTCCATCACACTTCCGAATAGGCTTCACCTCAATCCACTTAGTGAACTTATCAACCATGACTAAGATGTGAGTCATGTTGCCTCTAGCCGGTTTGAAAGGGCCTACCATGTCCAAGCACCAAACAACAAACGCGAAGTGATGGGAATGGTCTTTAACTCAGATTCTGGCATATGAATCTTGGTAGCAAATCTTTGGCACCCATTGCACTTTCTCACAATGTCTTCAGCTTGTCTCAAGGCAGTGAGCCAAAAGAAACCATGCCGAAAATCCTTGTTAACCAGAGCTCGAGAAGAGGCGTGATGTCCGCATTCTCCTTGATGTATCTCCTTGAGAATTTCTTCTCCTTCTTCTGGCTCACCACAGCGTTGCAGCGCACCAGTTGGGATCCTTCTGTGTAGCTCTTTGTTGATGATTGTGTAGCCCTTGGACCTTCTCTGTATCTGGCGGGCTGTGAACTCGTCAATCGGCAGGGTGCCATCCCTTAGGAAGGACAGAATAGGCACAGCCCAACCCGGCGTGGGCCGAACAGGAAACACAGGTTCATTTATTTCCATAGGATCCGCCACCATTATTTGCTCCAAGGTAAGGACGAGGTCCCGAGTCCCCGAGTACTCGGAAATGACCCCCTCGATGAATGCGACAGTCCCCGAGTTAGGAGGGGCAGTCCCCGGGTTGCAGGCGCCAGTCCCCGGGTTCTGTTTTGCAGCATCCCAGTCAATCTCCATAGGAACAGCTTCAGAATCTTGCAGTGATGGGATGAAGATAGACTCCGAGTTGGGAGATGGCTTGATAGATGGTTTTCTCAAATGCTCCAAGGCAATCCCAGGTGGGATAAACTGCCGAGAAGACCCCAACTTGGACAGAGCATCCGCTGCATCATTATCAGCTCGGTGTATGTGATGAAATTCGCATCCGTCAAAGAACCCAGTCATGGTTTGCACCAGAAACCGGTAGGAGGCCATATTGGCATCCAGGACATCCCAAGTGCTGGATACTTGCTGCACCACCAAGTCCGAGTCGCCATAGCAGACGATACACTGCACCCCAATCTCCTTGGCTACTCTCAAGCCATGTACCACAGCCTCATACTCGGCCACATTATTGGATGCTTTGAAATGTATCTGCAGCACGTACTTGAGTTGATCATGCTTGGGTGACGTAAGCACTACGCCAGCACCCAATCCTTCCTTTACTTTGGATCCATCAAAATGCATCTTCCAGAAGTTGGTTTCCGGCAAGGGAGGCTCATACTGCACCGCAGCCCAATCCACTAGAAAATCTGCCAGAATTTGTGACTTGATGGCTTCTCTTCTTGCGTACATAGGAGTTTACGCGGCTAGCACAATCGCCCACTTGGCTACTCTACCACTAGCATCCTTGTTGGCCATGATCTCAGAGATGGGAGCAGTACTCACCACCATGATGGGATGCTCTTGGAAATAGTGCTTCAGCTTCTTGGTACCCAGGTACACGCCATAGGTCATCTTCTGGTAGTGCGGGTAGTTCTGCTTGGAGCTGGATAGCACCTCAGTGAGATAGTACACTGGACGCTGCACAGTCTTGCCTTCCTCTTCTTGCTCCACCACTATCACCACACTCACTACCCGGTTGGTAGCCGCAATATAGAGCAGCATCGGCTCTTTGGGTAGCGGGCTTGCCAAGATGGGGGCGCTACCCAGCATGGTCTTCAGCTCCTTGAACGCCACATCAGCTTGTGGTGTCCAGACAAACTTGTCACTCTTTTTCATCAGCTGATAGAGAGGCAAGGCCTTCTCGCCCATTCTGCCTAGGAAGCGGTCAGAGAAGCCAAGCATCCGGTGAACTTCTGCACATCCTTCAGTGATCTCGGCAAAGACATGCTCTCTATAGCTTTTATCTTTGAAGGATTGGCCTCAATGCCCCGGCTAGATACAAAGAAACCGAGTAACTTACCAGCCGGGACGCCAAAGGTGCATTTAATCGGATTCAACTTCATCCTGTACTTGCGCAAGTTGGCAAAGGTTTCCTCAATATCGCTAAGCAGAGTATGTGTTTTATTCGTTTTGATGACAATGTCATCTACGTACACCTGCACATTCTTGCCAATTTGATCATGCAAGCATTTCTGCATGCATCTCTGATAGGTAGCCCCAATATTCCGCAACCCAAAGCACATAACACGATAGCAATAAGCCCCGTACGGGGTAATAAAAGCAGTTTTTATTTGATCATCCGGGTTGAGAGCTATCTGATGGAAACCAGAGTAGGCATCAATGAAAGACACTAGTTCACACCCGACAGCGGAATCGATCACCTGATCTATGCGGGGTAGCGGAAACGAGTCCTTGGGGCAGGCCTTGTTCAGGTCGGTGTAGTCCAGGCACATGCGCCATGCAATCTCGGCCTTGGGGTCCTCCTTCTTCTTATCCACCATCACCGGATTGGCCAGCCAATCCGGATGCATTACCTCCATGATAAATCCGCTTATCAGCAACTTGGTGATCTGATCACCGATAGTCTTCCTTCGCTCTGCCGCAAAGCGGCACATCACCTGCTTAATCGGCTTTTCGTCTGGGCGTACATGTAGCGAGTGCTTAACAAACTCCCTCGGGACACCCGGTAGATCCTCATTGGACCATGCAAAGACATCCCGATTCTCACGGAGGAAGTGGATGAGCTCGCTTTCCTATTTCGCATCCAACCCGGCACCAATGATGGCAACACTTTCTGGGAACTCAGGATCAACCTGGACCTTCTTTGTCTCCTGGGACGCCTGTAAAGCAGTTCCATACTGGGAACTCGGCATGCCAGGCGCACCATCTTGCGCTGCTTGGGCCATAGCCACCACCTCGTGTATTTTCTTTTTCTCAGCAGCAATGACCAAGGACTCCGCCAGCAGAGGCACACTCCATGGAACGCTTGTAATCACCCGAGATGGTGATGACACCATTGGGACCAGGTAGCTTCATCTTCAGGTAGGCTGCATGGGTTGAGGCCATGAACTTGGTGAGGGCAGGCCTACCAAGTAGAGCGTGGTAGGGGCTCTGAAGATCAACAACTTCGAACTGCAGGCACTCGGTGCGGCAGTTCTCCCTGGTGCCGAATAGCACATCTATCCAGATGCGGACGATTGGAGCACAAGATACGCCCGGCACAATGCCATGGAAGGTGGTCCTGCTAGGTAGCAACATGTTATCGGCGAGGCCGATCTTCTCTAGTGTGTCTCTGTACATGTTGTTGATGATGCTGCCGTTGTCTATCAGCACTTTGCTGAACTTGACATTCTTCTTGGGGCCTAGGAAGGTAGGGTCTACCACCAATGCATAGGTACCCGGATCGGGCATCACCCTTGGGTGATCCTCTTGGACCATGTGATATCCTGGTCACACCAATGCAAGTAGTGGGGTACTGTCGGGATCACTGCGTTTACCTCCATTGTGCGCCTGCGCTGCGACTGCTTGTCATCCGGCTCGGTGGTGAATATCATGTAGCTCTCATGGTGTTCCTGGTACTGGTTCTGGTCCCCACCGTCATTGTCGTTGTTGTTGTTGCCTTGGTTGTTGTTGTTCCTGTTGTTGTTGCGGGTGTAGAAGTTGCGGTTGTTGTAGTTGCGGTTGGCTCCATGGGCCACTTGGTTCACATTCTCCCTTCTCGGATTCTCGGCTGGCCTGGGAGCTGCTGCCCGAATAGGCTGCACATTAGCACCCGCAGGCGGCAGAGGAGGAGGAGGGGGAAGCTGACTAAAGCCTTCTCTCTTGATGCGGTCCCAACAGCTGCACTGCCGGGTAGTGTGGTTGGCTGGCCTACTCGGATGCCGAGTATGGAAGCTACACGGCCCATCCTTCATGGTCTCAAAGATAAACCCCGTAGCATCTCCAGAATCCGGGTTGCTGGTAACCTGCTGAGGGGCAGGGTACTGCTTCTTGAAGCCTTGGCCCTGGTTCTGGTTTTGCCCGTATTGGGCTCCAGCAGTTTTTTGCCTTTGGCTACTCCCAGCAGCCGCAGTGTCATGGTTCACAACATTCACTTGTTCAGGACCATACCGAGTATCCGGTCGGTCATCTCTGCGCTTGTTGCGGAAATCTTGTCGGTCATGGAACCTGCCACCATCTTGGTTTCTCCTTCTCGGCTCAGGAGAGTCGAGCAGAGGCTGAGTAGGGTCACCGAGTGCATACATATCTGCAATCTTGATCGTCTTGGCGAGAGTACTCGGCATCTCTCTCTGCAACTTCTGCCACAACATGTTGCCATCCCTACAGCCTTGAGAAAACCAGGTAATGGCCTGGGCCTCATTCACACCTTCACAGGTGTTCCTCAGAGTGCTCCACCGAGTAAGGTATTCTCGGTCCGTCTCTTCTTCTCGCTGCTTGCAAGCCGAGAGCTGCTGCGGCCTATTCGGCCTCTTGTACGTGATGGTGAAGTTGCTGATGAAGGCCTCTGAGAAGTCTAGCCAGGAGTTGATGCTGTCTCTGGGCAAGTTGTTGAGCCAGGTCCGAGCAGGGCCCTCTAGCATCTGCGGAACATACCGCACAACCCATCTCCGGTTGCCGCCGGTACTTGCTACACGGTAGGTTTCTATCCGGCCGTACCCACCAAAGGCCAAGAGAAGATATCAAGGAAGTTATGTTTGTCCGAGTAAAGAAGTTGGTCTGAGTAGACGGATGGCAATCCTACTCGGGTTGTCAATGGAGCCGTTCTGACAAGAGATCCCGCGTATCCTGCGTCCGTACCCGCGTGCGGTTCAACTTACTAGGTTTGTGATCATAAGTGACGCAGGGTTAGGCAGCCGTCCTGTCTTGTCAAGTACAGAGGGGACAGGACGGAGTCGAGGTCTACGCTGGGAGGCTGACAAAGTGGACAGGGGCTGTCAGCCGTACGACGCGGCACTTCTCCGCACGAGATCTCGGAGGCGTGCCAACGTCACAGTGGTCAAGTCACATCACCGTACCTTTTAGTCTTTGTTTATTCGGTTGTGCACCAGTATATAAGGTGCCCTGCCCCCTCCTGCGTGAGGGACGTTGCTTCACCTCGTATTTATTTACTAGAGACAACACCAGAGCTAGAGAGCAGCATAGTGGCTACTCGGCCAAGAGGCATACATTGTACTGTGGCTACTCGGTTTACACACATATAGAGAGAAAGGCATGAGTAGGGGTGTTACCTCCACACGAGGGCCTTGAACCTGGGTAGATCTTGTTGTTTGCAGTGCTAGAGATACCTTAGCGCGGCGCTACTCTCTGTGCGATCCCTCCCCGGATACCTCCAGCGTCCATCGGCCCCAACACTTTAGCCATCCCATGGCATCTGCCGTGATACCACCACGACAGTTGGCACCCACCGTGGGGCCAGCAGCGGCGCTGGCTGGAGTTCCACATTCGGACGGGACCAATATCTGCTTCAGGGGAACACGTGGTCTGTGGCCTTGTCCACAGATTCGGCTCCTTCGACTTCGTCACCGACAACGCCGGAGATTTCGGCGGCAGGCCCATGCCTGCAGGTGGCTCGGTGCTCTCCTTCGGCACGCACCTGGTCTACGTCGCCACCACCGTCATCCGCGAGTTTCCAGAGGTGGTGCTCGTCGCGGAAGATCCTCCTGCTGCACTCGCTGCCCGCGAGAAGTTAACTGGCTGCTCTGCGGACAGCGTGGAGGTGATGATGACAGGCCCGGCTATCGATGCCGGGAAGGGAGCGGCCACTGCCGCTGGCGTCATAGAGGAACCTGTGGGTGCTAGGGTCCACAAGCCCTACGAGAAGGACCAGAACCTGCCTCCTTCCACGTCTACGGCAATCCCAGCTGCTCGTGGAGGCGCAACCGTGCCGCTGGGTATGCGGCAACCCAACGAGGCGAAACTTGCCGCCATGAGGGCGCAACTCGAGCAGCAGCGTCAGGCTCTACTCGCAGAGTCCCAGGAGCTGGAGAAGGTTAGGCTTGAGGTTAACCTTGCGCAAAATGAGTACAATGCAGCGCATGGCTTTACTCCAGTCTCTAGGCTGCCTAGCAAGATGGGCGTTACTCGTCGCAACCTAGGCGCTGAGCTGGCTAGGGATGGTAGAGTTGCTAGCCAATCTGCTAGTTTGGACACTGTTGGTAGGCCTAGATACAGCACACCCGCCAAAACTCTTAGGGCTGCAGTGGCAGTGGCTGCTGAGTTGCCGCATCTCACGGACGACGCACGCGCTAGGCAGCAGGAAAGACTCAACGAGCTAGTGCTAGAGGCTGGCAGGTAGAACGAGCAGTTCCGGAAAGCCAATCCGGGTGCTGGCGCTTCTCAGGTTGTGCACTCACGTGCGGTCGGGTCTATGGATCAGGCCTCATCGCCACTTCCCGGCAATGAGAGGGACCAGAGTGTGCACTTGATGGCTCCCAAGTGCAGGAGATCAATTGTAGTACATTTCGAATTAGAAAGGTTGTCGAACCCACGAGGAGCAGAAGGAACTGGTAAGTAGAATAGCAAAGGAATAATAAAAGCAACAGGTGTTTTTGTGTTTTAATTGTGTAGTGCAAGTAAAGTAAAATGCGGAAAGTAAATTGCATCAAGTAGTAGGTCTCAATGAGAGACAAAGCCCAATCCTCTAATGCGCAAGAGGACAAGCTCAAGTGTCTGTTTGTGTCTTATATGTGGAAAAAGTTCCCGAGGGCTGCACGGATTTAGCTGGCATAGTGATTCATTGCATAACATGTTTGTATATCTTGTCTAGTTTTAATCTTCTTAGGACGGAGCTACAAATAGGAATAGCTAAATAAATAAACTATCACCCCTTATGATGGATCACGTGGCCAATTAAATGACAGCACGAGAATTATTAATACATGATGCCCCACCATAGCCTTATGCTCTAAGGTCCCCGATACAAGTACCCTTATAATGCAATTCAACGACTCTGTCTCAAGTTCCTGTCACCTAAAGACATCATCACGTCACTACACTACGGTGTTCTCCTATGAGCCCATGTAGGTGAAGTGTTGTACAGTCGACGTTCGTACAACACCATCATAGAATCAAATAAAAGATAAATACTAGACCAAATAACAACTCATCTTATGTAACAAATCATTGCCAATTCATCCTATGCCCTCAGGAACATGCGGGAACTACTCACAACGTGCAAACATGATCATGCATGGTGACATATGTGATACAACACAATCTAAAACAATGGATCCACCACCAAATAATGACAAGTACTCAATCCCAAACATGCAACGGAGTATAATAACACATATCTAGGGTGTAGCAATGATCAAACTATGAGGGGAACGGAGTGGATCACGGTGATGGTGATGATGGAGATGCAGGTGCTGGTGAGGATGCTGATGGAGATGCCTCCTCCCACGCCAAGGAGGAGATGGGGATAAAGATGGGGATGATTTCCCCCTTCTCCGGAGCTCCAGAGCAGCAGGATCTGTCTCCCCCGCGGAGAGTTTCGAAAGTTTCGCCGCCCTGGTGGCTCCGTCTCGTCTCGGGAAAATTAGGGTGTTCGTTTTCGGGGAAGATGGAGTCGTCAGCAAAAAGACCTCGGGGAGGACGTGATGTGGGCCCATTTGGGGGCCCCACACGCGGCCAGGGAATCTGGCCGCGTGGGCTACCCCCTTTTGGGCCTCCTGGTCCTCCTCCTTTGTGTCTTGTGCCCACGGCCTCTCCCGAAGAAAAACTGACAGGGTTTCTTTCCTTTCACAATTTGGATATCTGTAGCTCCTGAAACATCAAAAACATGAAAACAGGTGTTTTCTGACACCCAGAAATTAAATACCAAAAATAGGGACTTTGTAGGAAAGTCCCATAAAATCATCTAAAACATGCAAAACAATGACATAACATTGATAAAACATCCCAATAATGCCTATATGGAGGGTATAAATGATGATATAAAATGCACGTATCAACTCCCCCAAGCTTAAACCTTTGCTCGTCCTCGAGTAAATAAGGACATAGATCATTACATGCATCAATGGACTTATGGTTGATAAATAAATACGGGCATTGTATCATCATCATGTTCAGTTATAATGCAAGATGAATGAATAGAACTCATACACATAAGGATAACATATTCGAAGCTCTAGCAAACACCCCATACTTATGAAAGCAAATAACCATTGTATGTTGGACAATCGAATTATACTCTTTAATTTGGAGAAAGATAAATGAGTAGGGGTAAAACATGATCAAGTCTCATTTAGTTTCCAAACTATTCAGCTTAAATTACTAATGAGTAGGGCTAAGACTCTCATTGCCCCTTTATCATTAGCATCTTAATTTATGAATGTTGAAGTAATGTGGTTGACAAGGTGTTGGTTGAATGTCTCATGCCCCGTGAGTGTGAAACCTACTCCATGATTACTCAACTTAAGATTCCTAATAAGCTTTGTACAATCATAATAAGTATTAATGACATCATAGAGAATTGCAAATAGGTACCTCTTGCCCCATGACATAGAAACCAGCCCATTTCACAATAACAAGATGAACAAACGGAGTAGACTCATCATCCTTTTTTATTTCATTCACTATATGCATAGCTTCTTATTTTATGTGTTTGTAGAGTCCACTCTAGCTGTAAGTAAATTTCCACCATGATCAAGCATGGCTTGGGTTAGCGGCCCAATGCAATTTCTCTAGTCATATATACTTACTCATCAAAACTTACTATTCCTCTATTTCATTTCGGCATGGCAGGAGTCCAAAAACAAAAGCACATGACATCAACTAAATATAAAATTTCTTTGTGCAATGTTGAAAGCTTTTCATGTGATGCACGTGTTAACCAACTCCCAACCAAAATCCTTGTCAAGCACAAAACTTTTAGCTCCCATTAATGGGTCATGTTTGTTAAGTGCAATAGAAATAAATGTGTGCATTCAAAAGTTCGTGAGAGTCTTATCCCAAATTCAGCCCATGCCAATTAATAACATAAGCATCTTAATTTAGAACATAAATGAAACTATAACATGGTGAACATGCTCGGAATAGCCATTAAGCTAATAGATAGATAGTGGATTTATGTCATATTGAGATAATTCTACAATTGTCCAACACACTCAAGTTAATTAATTTCAAGGCAAGATGTGATTGAAACCTCTAAATATGCCATGCTCATTTGCATGAGTGTTACCCATAAATCCCCAAAACAAGGGAATCATGGATGACACCATACTTTATTATTCATTGATAAACCATAAGACGAGGATGCACGATAATGCTCAATGAGTTCACTTAAGCCTAAATGAAAACGATAACTAGATAATAAAAGCAAGACACGCCAAAACTAGATAGACATGATAAAGCTGATAAAAGACGGGGGATAGGTGAAACTCCCCCAAGCTTAGATGGTTGCGGTAATTTCTTCATTCTCCCTTATTCTTGTACTCAGCCCACCACTCTTTCTTCTTCTTCTCTTCATAGTTGTCTTCAAGCTCTCCAATGATGCGCATCATGAGGTTATAGGCTTGCTCAAATGCTCCTGCAGCTTTTCCCAACCTTTCCATGAGGTCCTTCTCCACCGTCTCCTTGGGAGTTTTCCACTCCGGGCTTGGTGCTTTCTTCTTGGGAATAAGGTGATCCCAATATCCAGTGCAATTCTTCTCAGTGGGAGTTTCCCTGCCAATAAGAGGAGAAACTGCCTTTTTGCTAGCAAGTGAGTGCCTTGGAGCCTTCCCTCCGGTGCTCATACGTGCGGACTGTCTCTTGTTTCCAAAAGACATGTTCACCCGTACGCCAGCAACAGGGATTGGTGATGGAGGTGCTGTTGCAAGAGGTGGTATGTTGAAGATGGCCTCGTCATCTTCCTCGTCAGGTTCTTCATCCATGATCTCGCGAAGCTCCACGTCCTCGTCATCCGAGTAGTCCTTCCTCTTCCTATTCCTCCTGTGGATGGATGTGGGGTTGTTGCCCTCTAGCTCATTATCATCATCGTCCATGGAGGTGCATTGGTAGGATTCTCCCTAAGTCATGGCTTAGAAAACCTGACAGACAGAATAGACAAAACAAAGATCGTGCGAGAACTCTCGGTGCGGGATTAGATCGACAAAAGGGGGTATATATTGACGGTTTTTGGGGTAAGACGAAGCGTCAGAGTCGAAAACGAGACGGAACGGGACTCCGAGGTGGAAAAGGGGTACCTCCACGCGGCCAAGGAATCTGGCCGCGTGTGGGGTCCTCTTTTCCCCCTCGAGATCCAATTCCTTCCAATTTTCTTGTCCCACACGTTAATTTCCATGAAAAATGAGTTCCGTAAGTTTTCACGCAATTCCGAGAAACTTCCAAACACAATAATTGTAAATTATTGAATTTGAGTTTCTGAAACTGCGGGATCCCTTACAATTACCTCCTCCGGTGTCATTAACTTTATCTCCTCGATGGTTCCTATGAAGCTCTTTCCTGCAATATAATGTTTTAGGCATTGTCCATTGACCACATGAGGTTTACCTTTCATATCACCGTGAAGACGGATGGCCCCCGAACGGTATACCTCCTGTACTACCAATGGACCCTGCCATTTTGAAGCTAATTTCCCTGCAGAAAACTTAAAACGAGAGTTGTACAATAGGACTTGATCACCTACTTTAAATTCCTTTATTTTAATTTTCTTGTCATGCCAAATTTTAACTTTCTCTTTAAACAATTTTGCACTTTCATATGCTTCATTCCTCCATTCATCTAATAGATTTAGGTCAAGCAATCTCTTCTCCCCCGATGTTTTTAAATAAAAATTTAATATCTTAATAGGCCATCTAGCTTTATGTTCTAATTAAACGGGTAAATGACATGCTTTTCCATAAACCATTTTATAAGGAGACATACCCATAGGATTTTTATAAGCAGTTCTATAAGCCCACAATGCATCATTAATTTTAAGTGGCCAATCAGATCTAGCTCTGTTTACTGTTTTCTCTAAAATAAGTTTAATTTCCCTATTACTTAATTCAACTTGTCCACTAGTTTGAGGATGATAGGGTGATGCAATTCTATGATTAACATTATATTTTGCCAATGTTTTTCTAAGAACACCATGCATAAAATGAGATCCACCATCAGTAATTAAAAATCTAGGAACGCCAAATCTAGGGAAAATAATTTCTTTAAGCATTTGCATGGCTGTGGCATGGTCTACAGTCTTAGTAGGAATTGTGTAACATCCCAAGTATGAAAAACTCCCTTTAGAATGTTTGTTTCTTGTTTTATTATTGTTTTGCATCATGTCATCATAATCATTGCTTTTTGTTTGCATTTGTTTTCATTGTTGTCCAATTGAAATTTCAAACAAAAATTCAAATTCTTGTTCATACTTGTTATGTTACATGTTTTAAATAAAAACTACAAAACAAACAAATAAATTGTTTCTTTAAACTTGAAATCAAAAACTTTAAATTGGCTTAAGTTTCAATTATTCATTTAATCTCAAATTCATTCAAAATTCAATCAAATTGCAACAACAACTAATTTCAAATTTTTTTGGAAAACCAAAGTGTGTACTTGTTGCTATTACCATACTTAATCAATACAAATTTTCCCTAAAATTTTCTAACCACTAAAACCATCTCTTTTCTCCCTATTTTCCTTTTCAGCAAAAAAAAAGAAACAGAAAGATTAAAAAATAAAGAAAGAGAGGGGGAAAGGGCAGCCAGCCCAATTGGGCCAGCCCACCTAGCCCTGGCCTGCTACCCCCCTCGCTCATCCCTAACCTCCTGTACGGCTGACCATCGGTTGCATCCACGTTGACAGGTACAGGGAGGAACGGCCATCCGAGCTCCCCTTCTCCCTTTTAGCTGAGCCCGAGCCCCCCTCTGTGCCCTAATTTCTTCCTCCCTCCTCTCTCCCTCGAGCGTCGTTCTTCTTCCTCTCTTTCTCTCTCGCTGCACCTCCCTCTTCTCTGTTCTGAACCCCACCGAAATCCTCCACCACCGCCGCCCTCTCCGGCTCGCCGCCGTCGACACGATGCTCCACCGGCCAGTTTAGGGCCGGGAACGGAGTCCCCTCGGTGTCCCCTTCGTCCTTGACCCCGCGGCAGGGGCCGGGAGCAACCGAGCCGCCGCCGTCGTCCTCGTCTTCGACGACGGCCACCACCACCGCACCACAGCTGCACCAAGCCGACCTCCTCCTCCGTTTTCCCCTCACGGTGAGCCCACCGATCCCTTCCCCTCTCCCTCCTCTCTGCATCCCCGCACACGTGCACGCCCACGAGCTCCCGCGACCACAGCAAGCCACCCCGCAGCGGCCGCCGGCGGGCTCTGTTTCCTCAGCGAGGTTCAGTAACTGAACGTTGAAATTCAGTTAACACCAGCGAAACTGCACCTTATCCTCCCCCCCGTACCCCTTACTGACAAGCAATCGCACCGTACCGCAGTGGCACAGCGCCCTCGCTCGCTCGCCCGCGGGCAGGGGTTCGAGCCCCGCGGGAGGCAATTAGCCTCCCATTATTTTCCCTTGCGCGCACACGCTGGGCCCGCGCGTCAGTGGCCCTGGAGGCCACGTCGACCCCCAGCCATGCCACCTAGGCGCCACGGAGGCCCTGGCCCACTGGCAGTGGCCTATGTAGGTCACTGCGCGGTGCACTTATTTTTTCGGCCCATTTTCTTTTAATATCAGTCCAGTTTTTTTCACAGATTAGTCCCTAGAAACAAAACTCAAATAACTTTTGAATTTCAACTTCAAATAAAATAAATAAAATATGCTTACTGAACCAAATTAAATTCTCTACCTATTTAAACCATTTGTTTTCTGTTTTGAACATTTCAAATGCATTCAAATTTCAAATTCAAACAAATCATTCCAAATTTGATTAAATGCATAAATAATTCAAACTTAATTCAAATAACCCAAATAAAATATGTTTTCCATGCTATTTTGAACCACCTTTCCAAATATAAATCTTGTTTCATGATTTGAATAATTAAAGTTGGTTAAATAATTTAAACCTTGTTTAATTCATTTACATTTGCTAAATTCATAACTTGCTCAAACTAAATTATTTTTGAACATATAAATATGTTTTCAAACCAGAAAAGTATAAACTTTTCAAGTATGAATTTGGTTTAATGTTTTGAACAAATAAAATTCAAATAATATTCATACTTAATTTAATTCCAATTAAATCTTGTTTAAACTTGTTTAATTCATAAGTAATTCATTCTAATTCCTTTTTCAATAATTGAAACATGTATTCCACCTAAAATTGTGTGTTCTTTTCAAATATGAACTTTGTTATCTATTTTGAACAATTTAAATTGGTGAAAACAACAAATGCTTGTGTAACACCTTTAAGGAACCAAAATTCCATAACTTAATAAATAAAATTCCAAACTTGGTAAACCTTATTTAAAATTGAACCTATTGTTGTTTTCTTTTTGTTTTCCTCATCCATGCATCATGCTAATCCACTTTCACCTGTTGGTTAGTTGTAAAACAATTATTTCAACCTTAGTTCATGGACCTTTTCCATATGCAAATCCAAATTGCATATGGGTCCATTTAATCATGCTATGTTACCATGTCAATTAGCTTACCTTGATGCATCAATTAAATTGACATGCATCATCCCATGTTTGTGCATTGTGCCATGTTATTGATTGTTTGTCTCTCTGCATTGTTTGTTTGCTTCTTCTCGGATAGACGACGACGTTGAGACAGACGATACTTACGACACCCCTTCTGAGGATCTAGCTCAGTACCAGGCTGCTGAGTGTGCAGGCAAGTATTCACTCACATGAACCATTGTGTTCCTTTCCACATTGGATACCGATACTTTCTGTTGTCTATTTCTGCTAGCCCTATGAATCGTTGCTTTTGTTCGATCCTATCATATGTTATCCTTTAACCCTGATATGGCCTCACCTCCACACCTATCACGCCGTTGCTTGTTGCCCGTGTCTTACTAGCATGCTTAGGGTTGTTTTTGCTCGAGTCTGTTACCCGTTACTTTCTGTTACTATATCATTATGTTCTAGGGCTCGATGTTTAAACAATAACCTGTTAATGTTATGGGTAATAATATTTTGATGATAAGGCACCGGCAGGAGGCCCGGCGTGGTTTTGAGGCCTGCTAGTGTCGACCCTAATTAGGAAAAGGGTCTTGTCTACTGATCCATGATGAGCGTGCTCACCGCATCCGGGTGGTGGTATGGAACCCCCCTCGACTTTGACCTGATCCGCAGTTTGTCCGAAGAGCCACACTTAGTTCGGGTGTTCCATTTGGCTCATACGCATGAATGGGTCGCTCCCATGGTGGATACTGATGATGTTGATGACGCACACATATAGGGTGAGGCCTGTATTGCCGGGGTGTGCGTCCTGCGGGAGTTTTGCACACTTGCGCTGAGTATTCGGCTGCGTGGCTGGGACCTTATAGCTCCGTGGCTCCTAGGACAGGCTGTAGAGATGGTTCGAGTCGTGTCAAGCCAACCTGAGTTTTAGTTGGTGGCTTGAGTGTGTACCGGTACTGGAGCACACCCTGCAGGGATGAATCTTCTCGAGAAGCCGTGTTGTCCGCGGTTACGTGACGACTTGGTGAAAGTACTGGCTAACAAGTACTCAGAAAACTTACACCTAACTATAACAACTTGACTAGTAATATAGATTACTTCCACCTTAAGAATGATGTCATCTTAATCCAACAGTGTGAGTTATCCTCGGGTTTCTTCTTTGGATAAGGGGCGAGATCCAGGATGGGTTTGTTTGGAGTTAGCTGGTAGTTGGTTACGATACGCTATCTTATCTCCTTTCTGTTAGGCGGAAGTTATAGCATGTTTCTGTAGTTGATTAGTGCAGCCCGCTGCCGCCTCTTTTGTATCCCCCTTTCTTCCGTTGAACCCAAAGCATATGTGCTTGATGTTGTGGGCTACACTTTGGTGAACTGTGAGTCTTGCTTGCCAGTACGTTGTTGTACTGACCCCTTTGGGGCTGTGGTTTCCGCAGACTACGCTTACGAGGATCCCCGTGATGGCTACTACGTGGAGTTTGACGAGGCTGCTGACGAGTAGATAGCGGACCCGGGCAGGATCCGAGACTTCGTGGATGGGCTCCGTTTTCCTTTCATTGCAGGCCTCTTAGGCCTATTTGGATTTGTCTGTACTCAGACCCTTTGAATGCTTCCGCTGTGATGTAATGATGATATGTTGGGACATGTGTCCTCTGGATGATTGTATTTGCTATTCTCTGCTCTAATGAGAGCTATTTGCAACTTATTTCCATCTTTTGTGTCTTAGAGATATGTTGTGCTATCATTGTGTTCAACGCCGTTGACGTACCATGTGTGCATGGTATGAAGTACGTCAATGGTAGTATCCTGATTTCTATGGGATGGTTTACATAGACGATGAACAGTAGGGGTTGGTTGTCACACATACGTGTGTTGGCCTACTCGTAAGAGATGCGGGTGCCGGTAAGCCCCGTAATCCAATCATCTACTGTTCAACGGAACTGCGAGTATCCTCTAGAAGTCCGGGTGCGACAAATTGCTTCTACCCATTTTGTAACATAATCAACAGCAACCAAAATGTGAATATGTTTTGTACTAGATGTAGGAAATGGTCCCATAAAGTCAAAACCCCACACATCAAATGGTTCAAGTGGTAATGTATAGTTCATAGGCATTTCATTCCTTCTACCAATGTTTCCTACTCTTTGACATTTATCACAAGTTTTAACATATTTAGCACAATCCTTGAATAGAGTAGGCCAATAAAAACCACATTGTAATACCTTTGCTGCAGTACGATCTCCTGCATGATGTCCTCCATAGGGACTGTCATGACAATCTCTTATAATAGCCTACTGTTCATGCTCAGGTACACAACATGTAATAATGCCATCAACACTTTTCTTATACAAGAATGGATCATCCCAAAAATAATGTCTAAGGTCATAAAAGAATTTCTTTCTTTGCTGGTAAGTAAATTGTGGTGGCATACCTTTCCCAACAATAAAATTTGCATAATTAGCAAACCAAGGAGATGCAACTTTAGCACTAGAAACACTAACAAGGGCAAGTTGTTCATTAGCAAAACTATCATTAATAGGAATAGGATCATCAGGTATATTTTCCATTCTAGAAAGATGATCAGCTACGGGATTATCTTCTCCTTTCCTATCTACTATGTGTAAATCAAATTCTTGGAACAAAAGTACCCATCTTATTAGCCTAGGCTTAGCATCTTTCTTATTCATAAAATATTTACAAGTAGAATGATCAGAGTGCATAGTGACTTTTGAATCAATTATGTAAGATCTAAATTTATCACATGCAAATATTACCGCTAAAAATTCTTTTTCAGTTGTAGCATAATTTCTTTGAGCACCATCTAGTGTTTTACTAGCATAGTAAATAACATTCAATTTCTTATCAACCCTTTGGCCTAAAACAGCTCCAACTGCATAATCACTAGCATCACACATAATTTCAAAGGGCAAGTTCCAATCAGGAGGTTGGATAATAGGTGCAGTTATTAAGGCTTTCTTTAAAACATTAAAGGATTCTATGCAATCATCATTAAAAGAAAATGGAACATCCTTTTGCAAAAGATTGGTTAGAGGCTTTGATATTTTAGAGAAATTTTTAATGAACCTACGATAAAAACCTGCATGACCGAGAAAACTTCTTATACCTTTGATGTCTCTTGGATATGGTAATTTCTCAATAGCTTCAATTTTTGCTGGGTCAACTTCTATTCCTCTTCCAGAAATACGATGCCCAAGAACAATTCCCTCTGTTACCATAAAGTGGCACTTCTCCCAATTAAGAACAAGGTGTTGGTCTTCACAATGCTGCAAAACTTTGTTAAGGTTGAACAAGCAATTATCGAAAGAAGTACCATACACCGAAAAATCATCCATAAAGACTTCCACTATCTTTTCAATATAATCAGCAAATATAGCATTCATGCATCTCTGAAAAGTAGCAGGCGCATTACATAAACCAAAAGGCATTCTCCTATAAACAAATGTACCATATGGGCAATTAAAAGTGGTCTTTTCCTGATCATCACTATGAACTGGAATTTGAGAGAAGCCTGAATACCCATCTAAATAACAAAAGTGAGAATGTTTAGATAATCTCTCTAGCATTTGATCAATAAAGGGCAATGGATAATGGTCCTTACGAGTTACTTTATTTAATTTTCTATAATCAATGCACATTCTATAACCAACAACAGTACGTTGAGCAACAAGTTCATCATCTTTATTAGGAACCACAGTAATTCCACCTTTCTTAGGAACACAATGAACAGGACGAACCCATTTACTATCAGCTATAGGATAAATAATACCAGCCTCTATGAGTCGAATTACCTCCTTTCTTACCACTTCCTTCATTTTTGGATGTAGACGGCGTTGGAAATCAACAACAGGTTTAGCATCTTCTTACAAATTAATTTTATGCAAACATAGAGCTGGACTTATGCCCTTAAGATCATCAAGAGAATAACCAATAGCCTTACGGTGAGCTTTAAGCACATAGAGTAATTTCTCTTCTTCCTCAGCTGAAAGGTTAGCACTAATAATAACAGGATATATATTTTTCTTATCCAAGTATGCATATTTCAGATTTTCAGGAAAAGGCTTTAATTCAAAACTAGGATCTCCTTTAGGAGGTGGGAGTACTCCTAGATTGTAAGGTGGGATATGCAATTGTAATTGTGGAGGTTGCTGCCATAATATTTGTTCTAAAGCTTCTTTTTCTGCATCATTAAATGGCTCTTCCTGATTAAGCATATAACGTTCCACCACGTCTGATGAAGCTACAGCTATATGAGCAAGAGTTTCAATTATAACTTTAGATTTTGGTTCTTTCTTAGCAGGTTTATCAGCAAATTTAGAAAAATTAAATTCAAGTTTCTCTCCAGCACATTCAATAAACACCCTTTCTCTAGGCAAATCAATTTCAGCACCAACAGTATGTAAGAAAGGTCTACCAAATATAATAGGACAGAAAGAATCTTGTGGACAACCAAGCACAATAAAATCAGTAGGATATTTTATTTTCCCTACCAATACTTCAACATCTCTAATAATTCCAAAGGGACTAATATAATCTTTATTAGCAAGTTGAATGGTCATACCTGTTTCTTCCATGGTGATAGGATCAATATCAGGCTTAATTTCTTGATAGAGAGAATATGTAATGACACTAATGCTTGCTCCGATATCACATAAACCATGATAACAAGAAGTCCCAATAGAGCATGATATAATTGGCTTACCAACTTTGGATGAATTCCCTTTAATAACTTTGGTAGCATCTTCACATAAATAAACATCAAACAGGATCTTCTTCATTTAATTGCTTAATAATAGAGACTTGGTTCTTGACTTCCACCTGTTCTTTAGGTTGAGAACATCTCTTTCTGCTTTTGTCAGCTACAGCAATAAGCAAATTCTCTTTAACTTTTTCAGGATAGGGAGGTGGTTCATTCTTATATTACTACAGATGACACTAGTGTTTCTTTAATAAATTTAGGGACAACAATAGAAGATTTAACAGGTTCAACATAATAATCAAAGCCACTTTTAGGAATTCGAATGTGCTCAGCAAATTTCTTAGCTATTTCAATTGCAACATATGGATCAAGACCAAAATCTTTAATAACATTCTTGAACAAAATAGAACTAGAGAAACTTTCTACACATGAATATCCATAATCAAAATAAGCTTCATTACCTTTGTCTAGGTCCCAATATTCAGAGTTCTTCGAAATAATTTCCAATAAATTCCAAGCTTCTTCTGCAGTATTATTTGTAAAGCTTCCACCAGATGAACCATCCAAATATTGCTTTAGCCTATCAGGTAGTCTCACATAAAAGTTTATCAATATAAGTTTATTTGTGAGATCATGACAAGGATTCTTACGAAGGAGGTCCTTAAGCCTCCCCCAAGCTTGAGTAATACTCTCTCCAAGGTGTGGCCAAAAATTAAATATAAAGCAACGGTTCTCATAAGCTTCTTTAGGAGTAAAATATTTAAGAAAGAAAACCTTCATAAAAGTATCCAAGTTATGTGTAATTTCTTCATCCAGGGACATATACCATTTTCGAGCATCACCAGTTAAGGACTGGTACAATAACTTGCATTTTACCTCCTCCTCAGAAATAGCCTTGAGCCTAATTAGCCCACATATATCCTCAATAGCCCGTATGTGATCACTTGCAGCCTTTGTTCCATCCCCTGCAAAATACTCATTCCTAACAGCTTTAACAAATTCAAGGGGAATAATATAACCATCATCATGAGGTGCTTTTTCAACAACTTTAGGTTTAATAGCATAAGCACTCTCATATAAAGCAAGTTTCAGCGAAGCATGTCTCATAAAAGCCATAAAAATAACAGGATGCAACAGCAAGTAAAATTCAGCTTTCAAGTTTCCTTACCAAACTTCTTACCAATAGCGCTACGCTCCCCGGCAACAGCGCCAGAAAAGTGTCTTGATGGCTCCCAAGTGCAGGAGATCAATTGTAGTACTTTTCGAATTAGAAAGGTTGTCAAACCCACGAGGAGCAGAAGGAACTGGTAAGTAGAATAGCAAAGGAATAATAAAAGCAACCGGTGTTTTTGTGTTTTAATTGTGTAGTGCAAGTAAAGTAAAATGCGGAAAGTAAATTGCAGCAAGTAGTAGGTCTCAATGAGAGACAAATCCCAATCCTCTGATGCGCAAGAGGACAAGCTCAAGTGTGTGTTTGTGTCTTATATGTGGAAAACGTTCCCGAGGGCTGCACGGATTTAGCTGGCATAGTGATTCATTGCATAACATGTTTGTATATCTTGTCTAGTTTTAATCTTCTTCGGACGGAGCCACAAATAGGAATGGCTAAATAAATAAACTATCACCCCTTATGATGGATCACGTGGCCAATTAAATGACATCACGAGAATTATTAAGACATGATGTCCGACCATAGCCTTATTCTCTAAGGTCCCCGATACAAGTACCCTCATAATGCAATTCAACGACTCTGTATCAAGTTCCTGTCACCTAAAGACATCATCACGTCACTACACTACGGTGTTCTCCTATGAGCCCATGTAGGTGAAGTCGTGTACAGTCGACGTTCGTACAACACCATCATAGAATCACATAAAAGATAAATACTAGACCAAATAACAACTCATCTTATGTAACAAATCATTGCCAATTCATCATATGCCCTCAGGAACATGCGGGAACTACTCACAACGTGCAAACATGATCATGTATGGTGACATATGTGATACAACACAATCTGAAACAATGGATCCACCACCAAATAATGACAAGTACTCAATCCCAAACATGCAACGGAGTACAATAACACGTATCCAGGGTGTAGCAATGATCAAACTATGAGGGGAACAGAGTGGATCACGGTGATGGTGATGGTGGAGATGCAGGTGCTGATGAGGATGGTGATGGAGATGCCTCCTCCCACGCCAAGGAGGAGATGTGGATGAAGATGGGGATGATTTACCCCTTCTATGGAGCTTCGGAGCAGCAGGATCTGTCTCCCCCGCGGAGAGTTTCGAGAGTTTCGCCGCCCTGGTGGCTCCGTCTCGTCTCGGGAAAATTAGGGTGTTCGTTTTCGGGGAAGACGGAGTCGTCAGCAAAAAGACCTCGGGGAGGAGGTGATGTGGGCCCATTTGAGGGCCCCACACACGGCCAGGGAATCTGGCCGCGTGGGCTACCCCCTTTTGGGCCTCCTGGCCCTCCTCCTTTGTGTCTTGTGCCCAAGGACTTTCTCCCGAAGAAAAAATGACAGGGTTTCTTTCCTTTCGCAATTTGGATACCTGTAGCTCCTGAAACATCAAAAACATGAAAACAGGTGTTTTCTGACACCCAGAAATTAAATACCAAAAATAGGGACTTTGTAGGAAAGTCCAATAAAATCATCTAAAACATGCAAAACAATGACATAACATTGATAAAACATCCCAATAATGCCTATATGGAGGGTATAAATGATGATATAAAATGCACGTATCAGCACTATGGGAAGAGTAGACAGATGCAGGTGTACGACCCGGCTGTCCCCGCAAAACAGCACGCTGTGCCGCGGCAGCCCGGTCAGAAACACAACTCTGCAGGAGCAGGCTATCAAGCCACTAAATCTCACAGTAAGGGGCGAGGAGGAAACCATGCAGGGCCTTCTCGGCAGCATGCTGCTCAGCCTACTCGGCAGAGGGCTCAGCAACCAGCGGCAGCACAGCCGCGTGTAGCTGTGCAGGCAACCAATCTGGTTGTGCAACCCGCAGCGGTGCAGCACGACCGCTATGATGATGGGTACTCGGCAATGGTGCTGGCCGGGTACGCTGACCCGAGAGATGTCACGGATCATGTGGGTGACCGCATGTTGGAGCCGAGTGATGCAAGATACAAGCTGGACCGGATCAATCGGTCTGCGCAGCTCGAGAACAAGGGGCCACCCGGCCCAGAATGCTTTGGTCGCCGCATCATGGAGGAGCCCTGCGTGAACCACTTCCAGCTGGCCAGGGGAACCAAGTGCTACAATGGCAGCACCAAGCCAGAAGACTGGTTGAGTGACTATGTTACAGCCGTGCACATTGCAGGCGGCAATCGGAGATGGGCAGTGCGGTATGTTCCGCAGATGCTGGAAGGCCCGGCTAGGACTTGGCTCAACAACCTGCCCAAGGACAGTATCAACTGCTGGCTAGACTTCTCGGAAGCCTTCATCAGCAACTTCACCAGCACCTACAAGTGGCCGAATAGGCCGCAGCAACGGTCTGCTTGCAAGCAGCGATAAGAGGAAACTGACCGAGAGTATATTACTCGGTGGAGCAACTTGAGGAACACCTGTGAAGGTGTGAATGAGGCTCAGGCCATTACTTGGTTTGCCCAGGGCTGCAGGCATGGCAGCATGTTGTGGCAGAAATCGCAGAGAGAGATGCCGAGTACTCTCACCGAGACAATCAAGATTGCAGATATGTATGCACTCGGTGATCCTAATCAGCCTCTGCTTGATTCTCCTGAGCCGAGAAGGAAGTTCCAGGACGACAACAGGCGCAATGACTTCCGCAACAAGCGCAGAGGTGACCGAATTGATACTCGGTATGATCCAGAGGAGGTGAATGATGTGACCACGGCTGCTGGGAGTAGCCAAAGGCAAAAAACTGCTGGAGCCCAATACGGGCAAAACCAGAATCAGGGCCAACGCATCAAGAAACCTTACACTGCTCCCCAGCAGAGTAGCGGCAACTCGGATTCAGCTCCGAATTTCATATTTGGAAACATGAAGGATGGGCCATGCAGCTTCCATACTCGGCATCCGAGTAGGCCAGCCAACCACACTACCCGGCAGTGCAGCTAGTGGGACCGCATCAAGAATGAAAACCTGCCCCCTCCTCCTCCTCTGCCGCTTTCGGGAGGCAATGTGCAGCCTGTTCGGGCGGCTTCTCCCAGGCCTGCAGTGTTTCCGAGAAGGGAGAACGTGAATCAAGTGGCTCAGGGAGCCAATCGCAACTACAACTATGACAACCGCATGGCACCTCATGGATATCCCATGTTTTGAGTCTTTTCAACCTCTTACTCATGCATGCGGTTCAACTTAGTTTTGAGTCTATTAGAGTTAACCTATCCACCGCATGACCCCCATACATGTCAACTTCATACCTGTTTACCCTCCTAGTATGACTAGGGTTGTTTGAGTATCGTAGAGCCTTGTGTGTTATGCTTAGCCATGCTTAGTGTTCTGATCTACTTCATCCGGTTGATGATTTGGATCACTTTGATAACCTTTTATGTTGTTATATTTGTGAGTACTGAGCATGTGAAACTGACTAAGGCTAGCACGGGAGGCCACTTGGGTAGTGGTTATTCGTTCCGTACTCGCCAACCCTAGGAATTAAGGTCTCGTCGCGGAAGCCAACACTGATCGTGCAGCCACACGCGGGCCAATGAACCCCACTCGGCTGACTAACTTGTTTGATCACTTCCTTGGGTCACATAGTTTGAGTTTTCCATTTGCGGGTGTGTCATAAAAGGTTTTCGAGAAAACTAGGGCGTGACCGGGACCAGTGATGGACGTACACGGATCTTGTCCCGACTCACAGAACAGGTGCCGTCAGGAGGTGGCCACCTCCCTGTTGACGGGGTGCCCCTATTTGGGTTGACTCATGGATAGGGTTAAGCAAGGTAAAGGCTGTGGTCGACCACACTCTGCCGCGCTCTTAGAGAGGAGCGTTACCGCGTGGCACTAAGAGTCGGTCGATACGTGTGGGTAAAGTGTACCACCCTGCAGGGATAAATCTTTCGGAAAGCCGTGTCCACGGTTATGGACGACTTGGTGAAAGTAACAGGGTCATAGATAACTCTAACGGAATGACTAAAACTTGTTGACAAAGATTGAAGGATGCCTCCTCGACTACGTCAAGAGGGGTGATTCTTGTAGCATAAGGTAGTCTGGGGATGAGAAAGTATTGGTGGACTAAAGAACATGATGATCTCAGTAGTTGAGTAGATTCCTCCTCTGTTTTAGAAATGCTCTATTACACGTGCTTCTTCTTCCTCAACTTTGGAAAACAAAGATGGCTTTATGCAAAAGACCTTAAAAGCCAAGTCTTGCTGAGTACCTTTTGTACTCAACCTTGCCTCGTTGTTGTTTTGTTTCAGACTTCGGCGATGCAGCTGAAGAAGGGTTCTACCTCGACGTCGATGAGTAGTTAGGGGTTCCCAGGTGGCAGCCTGGTATCTGTAGTATGGGTTTGGCTACGTTGCTTATGTTCCGGACTCTTAGTCCTTTTGCAGTCTTGTTGCATAGCAACATATTTGCTTTCGCTGCTTGTTGTAATGTTGGGTTGCTTGACCTATGTTGGTCGTGTAACCTCTGCGTGTAAACTACTCTAGTATGACTTGTATAATACAACTTTCATGTCTAGAGTGCTGCTTTGATCGATTGTTGGTCTCGAGCCCGTTGTTATACAGTTTTGGCTATGCCTGCATAGTTGTCGCAGTCGAGGGGTTGTGGAGCCGATGAGCCATGTCCGAGCACGCCTGCCGAAGATATTCGGCCTGGGGCGAGGTAACCCTAGTAACCCTCGATTGTTGTTGCACTTTCTGGACACATAGCAGCTCTGTATAACTTTGGTCCCGTTCCTTCAGTTTCATCCAACTCGTGGACGCTTGGGTATGCATAATTGGTTATGACTAGCATGGATACAAGGAGTAGTAAACCGGGGATCCGGACTGCGTGCCGATGAATCCGGTCTGCCTGCCGTTGTTTGTTGCGGCCGGGGCTGGTAACCCTGAAGCCCTTGTGTGTCCATTGCTAGGAGCACATGACAGTTTGTATATCTCTGGGTCCGGGGTCCGACAAGTCTTGGTATCAGAGCAGGACTGCCTGTAGGAAAACCTTACTGCTTGGTCGATGTTGAGTCTAGTGTTTGCGAAAACTATTTTGAAACTTCAAATGAGTTGCGAAAACCTTCTCGGGATTCTTTTTACTCCTTATCTAGTATCACTCTAACTCTGAGTCACCTTACCTGTTTTGATTTAAAAAGGTTTTGCTATCTCTTCTAGTGATTCAAAACCTAGGTGCCTTCTTTGGCAAGGACGATTTTTACCCAAGTTGACCTAGTTATGAGTTTCTAGAGTCGTGTGTGTTCCTTACTCTGTTGTTTCTTGTTCAAACTGGGAGAATCCTTTCCATCATAATCTCTCAGAGTTATTTGAATCCCACACTCCTATGTTCTTAAATTTCAACTAAAGAACCTCGAGATTTCCTTTACATCTCGAATGTATCCGTTATTCCCTACTCATATCCTTCCGGAGTTATGTTTGTCTTTTGAAAGATACCTCGTGATTGCTAATTGTAGTGTCCTTTGTGGCACTCATATAGTAGTTACTCCTTTTGTTGCGTTTTCAACCTTGGACTTGAAACGAAGGTCCCAGAATTTGCTGAATTGATGTGAGTTGAGTCATATGGTTTCTTAACCATGTAATGCTCACGCTACCAGTACAGGATGCATACCTTTAACCCAAGTTCTGTTTCTTTGGATCCCGAGGGATCTGTTTTACCTCAGGGTGGCTAGGATACTCCAACTCTCATAGCCATAGGTTTTCTCTTGAAATCAAAAAGGATCACGACAAGAGTGTTCTTTATGATTCTTATATCTTTGTTCTTGGTTCAGCTATACCAACCTTTTGGCATGGGTTCTACACATGATTATTACCCCGTGCATCCAATGTGATCTTATGATCTTTCCCGAGCATGTCCCTATCTTCTAGTTGCTCTCAAATCTCCACCCGTTGTTCTGGACATCAAGTTGCATATGCGTGTTGGATTCTTACAATGCCTTTGCTCTTGTTTTCCGTCGGAACATTCTACCATGGAATGTAAGGAGAAACAAACTCTAGTACCTCGTTCATCTTAAGGACCAGGACAAAGTTTTGTAATCCACACAATAAGGAAGTTTCATCAACTTCTGTTCTGTTCCACCTTCGAGTACCACACTCTTTTATATCAGTAGGTTGTGTTGAGTTTCATGGCCTTGTTGATGAATTGATGTTCCTAGACGTCTTTACTCACCCTCCCTCCAAGTTTGAATGCTTGAAAATCATGGGTCTGTTCATCGACATGTGTATCAGATATTCCTAGCAATTTCTATTGCTTCGAAAAATCTAAGAAACATCTGTATCCTTCTATTTCTATTGCTTCGAAAAATCTACTGGTCACCCAGTCTCTTTTTGAAGTTGACTGTGTTACCAAATCCGTTCATTCCGGTGCACGTTCTTGGTCAGAGAGTTAGGTTCATGCCAAAGCTCTCCAGACCATATCAGTTGCTTTGAAAAGCAAGATTCCTTTCGAACTCCAAGACATACCGGTGGGTTGTGATATTCTGGTTGTCTTTTTAGAAGTATCACCAGGTGGTTACCTAACCGTGATGTTCAAACAATGGGTAATTTGAATTACTCTTTTCCACTACAAGAAATATGTTGATACGTGACCCTCAATTTTTGTCACTAGAAGGTCACGTAGGTTGATTCATGACCCATTTTTGACCAAAAATGGAAAGTCACATACCGAGCGTCTTATTTGATCGTCAATGACTAATTGAATGGAATTGTCATAGACTATATGACCCAATCAGAGGGGTCATAACCCTATGACCAACTGATTTGGTCATGTGATATCCTAGCATAGCCACGTCACATCCTACGTGGCCAATCCTACGTGGCAGAGATTCAGCCCAGTCCATACTGCTCCACCAAATGGGCCAGCCCAATATTTCGGCCCGTTATATAATTTTTTCTTGTAATTTTTTTTGGCAGATTAATAGACTCATGTAGTCCAGCATAACTTTCTGGGCCTAGGCCTCTTTTGTCCATTTCGAATCTGGGGCACCTTTTTCTTTTCATGGTTTTTTTCATCATTTTATCAATTTCGTTTCATGTTGAGCCCATCTCTAGTTGGGCTGAGACCTTATATTACAGCCCAGTTATTCTGCAAGAATACTTCACCACAGGCTTATAAGCCCACTCAAATTCAAATCTTTATAAACAAACTTGAATTCAAACATCATTTTGATTCCAGTAAATTTGAGTTACAACACTTACTTCAGAAAAATCATCACAGACTACATCATCACACAACTCATCATAAATTACAGGTTCACATCATATTACAGGTTCGAATAATAGACCAAAATTACAATCAGAATTTGTATCTCACATTAGCAGTTGTATTTGTCAGGTCTGCCCTGCAAATACGATGGAATATGAAGATCCCAGAAATCTCAACACATGCTGCTCATCGCAAGGTAATGGAGTCCTCCGATCGCAATATGGAACATCTGTTAGACCAATCCACCGAGCTCTTGCATGCAAAGAACAAAGAACAATAGTTCAAATAATCAAAAAAAAATGATAGATTCAGCTTGCATGAAACGAAACATGCATTAAACATTTCAAGTTCTTTCCTGATTGTATGTGTGGTCCATAGATGTATTTCTTTCCCAAGGAATATAAGTTAAACCATAGACAGTGTATCGCCAAAACCAAAATGGATGGTTAAAGTAAATGCATAAACCTTGAAAATAGGTTCCTCCCAACATGGGAAGCAGCGTCTTATATCAGCAGGTCCAACTGGGTTACATCCATGTTCTTCTCCCCATTGAGCTCATATACAAATTAAAAACAAAGAAGAAATATTAGATTATGTTTTCCACAAATTAACTAACCAGGATAAGGTAAAGATCAAAATACTGGCATGTGCACCAGGATAAGGATTATATTTCTACCATTAAGTGTCCACGTATCATCATCAGAGAATCAAGAATAAATGTCCACGTCTCACCCAACGAATTCTATAGCCTAAAATGACTGTAAAGATTAATAAACAACCAAAACGAGCAAACTGACACAGGCGACAATCGTCCAATAGATAACCTCAGGATCTCCAAATGCATACATTTGACAAGCAAAACAGTTCACCAAGTAGAAAACTTCAAATGAAGGTAACAGAACTGTATGCATAACAAAGGTTTACCAACCAGATTGTACTAACCAACACCAAAATCAACTGGGCCCGAAGCTTGCCATCCTAGGGAGTAGATAACAGAAAGTCTATTGCACTGGAGCTTGCCAACATAAAAAATGTAACATGGCAGTAACAGGATTCCCAACTCGCACAAGCAATTAAAATAACAAAATGTAACTGTATTGTCAACCTATCGATACCCTAACATGACAATAAAAACACACAAACCTCTAGCTTCACAGCAATCATAACCTCAGCCACTACAATGCCAATTCAACCAGCAAAGTGCAGAAACATTCCATAAACTCAACTATTAACGAAATAACGATTACAGAGACCATAAGAAATACATGACTATATCTTCCAATGCAGGTTTGACATCAATAGCTCACAGCTAGCAGTTCTACACTGATAACATCACAAAAAGAAGCTTATACAAAAAGAAGTTCAACTTGGCACAGACTTCTATTTTTATTTTATAGATAGCATCACAGTATATCATGTACAAGGCAGATCTGTTGAAACTAAAGCCAAGCAAGATAAGAATGTGACAGAAGGAGCACTCACCTTGTCTTGAACATTTGGGTTTGCAAACCATACTGAGGATAGCAATAAGTGTGCCCATAAGCACCCTGCAGAAACTGACAGAACAACTAATTCATCAAATGCATTGAACAGCGATGAATATTCAGTATTATGCATATGCGGCCATTAATACTGGACCCAGTAAACAAAAGTGTCAGCAGCACTCACATGAGGTCCTTGCCCCACTCCTGCACCCGCCACCTCGCTAGGCTCCAGAGGCCGCCCTTCTCCTTGGTACAGCGGCTCCTTCACCGGGCTCCCTTCCTCCACGGACAGAGACACTAGCGCGATGAGCGGATTCAGGACAAGTCGTTGATCAACTCAAACTAGCCGCAAACTCACGGGCCCGAGAGAGAGACAGAGGGAGAGGAAAGGCTGACCTTGGAGGTCGTGGCGGCGGCTGAGCAGAACCTGGAGGGAAGTCGATGTGGGTGACCCCGGTCACGGCGTAGATTTCGCGGTAGAAGTCCTCCATGGCGGCGACGGTCCCGGGGTCTGGGACCTTGGAGGCGGCGTGGATCCAGAGCCGGCCGGTGACTGTTGAAGGCCAGGAGCGGCCCTCCACACGCTTGATGCCGTGCACGAGCAGAGACGCCCACGGCTGGTGCATCGTCAGGCAAGGGTGGATCTGGGGATGGTGCTATCACTAGAAGGGTATCCGACGGCGGAGGGGCTCGGGAGGAGGAGGCCGGTGGCGAGGGAAGGGGGAGAAAGGGCACTTGGATAGAGGCGGCGGCGGTGGTCTAGGGTTTGTGCCTAACTTGAGAGATGGGATCGAGATGTGGTGGCTCTCTGTGGATCGGGGCGCGCATGCGAGAGTGGGGATCTGGGCGAGTTCATGAAGATTTGGTCGATGGGCGGAGAGAGCAGAGAAGGCGGCGGGGAAGGGAGGGGCGATGGGCGATGGGCGGAGAGAGCAGAGAAGGCGGCAGGGAAGGGGTGGGCGGCGGGCTGTGGTCGATGATTTTGTTAGCGGCGGGGAAGGGAGGGGAAAGTTAGGGTTGCCCCTTGCCCGCTTCGGTTTCGGCTCCACGGGCGTTTCCAATTTTTCCCTCCACGATCCAAAAAAGTTTCACCGCGCGCACTTCACACAACAGCCGCTGCAGCTGGGACCTGTCTGTTCTGAACCCCACCAAACAGTCCCAATTCATGTCAACTAGAAAAGAAGAGAAGTTTCAATATGTTAAAAATAACTCATTTTCTCTATATTATCTAACAACATCAGTTCCTACAATTAATAATTGACAGTTCTATTTTTGGTGGGAAATTAATAGTGTCATTGCCAATTATAAATTTGCATTTTCCAATAGGTTTGTAATGATGTGAATTACAAGTAATCCCGATAAATAGGCATGAATGCATTTATGGCCTAATCCATGGCATAGTTTTTGTTTAAATGTGCCCATATTCCACACAAAGGTGCATATTGGAACAACTAACAATGTTGACGAAGAAAGTTTTATTTTTCGTTGAATAAAAATACCATTTTCCCTTTCCGGAGTGTCAAAACCGGCTATTTTTGTGAAGAACATACACAAAATATGTTGCAAAATTGTACAAATTAAAATTCTAAATATATTATGTCATGTTTGATCTACAAATAACAAACTTACTACCTCTCAATAGCTCAAAATACACCTCCTTTGAAAAAGACAAATTTCTGCCGATTCCGTTGAAACCGGGCCAAATTTGAACTACAGGTGCCTCGTAGTTTTCTCTTTATTTTTTGAAAAAATAATTTTTAGGTAGCCAAGTACCTATTTGAACATAGATACACCAAGAGTTCATCAAGATTAAACCCCTAGATATGAACGGTCATGTCCCCCGTTTTGACCGTTTTCCGAAACCGGCTTTGAAAATTCTAGAAAATTCAAAAAAACTCGAAACGATGCAAGATCTTCGCTGGTGTTGTTATATATGTCCTAGTATCCACCAAAAATAATAAAATTGGAATACGACAATTTGGTGGAAAATGTGTTCACAAAAATGAGCTATCTCGTACGAAGATTCATGGCTTTCGGGTGAAATAACGGATGTTTTGGCCACATCCATGGTATAGTTTGTTTAAATGTTCCCATATTCCACACAAAGGCGAATATTGGAACAACTAACAATGTTGACGAAGAAAGTTTTATTTTTCGTTGAATAAAAATACCATTTTCCCTTTCTAGAGTGTCAAAACCGGCTATTTTTGTGAAGCACATACACAAAATATGTTGCAAAAATGTACAAACTAAAATTCTAAATATATTATGTCATGTTTGATCTACAAATAACAAACTTAATACCTCTCAATAGCACAAAATACACCACTTTTGAAAAAGACAAATTTCTGCCGATTCCGCTGAAACCGGGCCAAATTTGAACTACAGGTGCCTCGTAGTTTGACCGTGATTTTTTGCAAAAATCATTTTTAGGTAGCCAAGTACCTATTTCAACATAGATACACCAAGAGTTTATCAAGATTCAACCCCTAGGTACGAACGGTCATGTCCCCCGTTTTGACCGTTTTCTGAAACCGGCTCTGAAAATTCCAGAAAATTCAAAAAAACTCGAAACGATGCAAGATCTTCGCGTGGTGTTGTTATATATGTCCTAGTATCCACCAAAAATAATAAACTTGGAATACGACAATTTGGTGGAAAATGTGTCCATAGAAATGAGCTATCTCGTACGAAGATTCATGGCTTTCGGGTGAAATGACGGATGTTTTGGCCACATTCATGGCATAGTTTGTTTAAATGTGCCCATATTCCACACAAAGGTGCATATTGGAACAACTAACAATGTTGACGAAGAAAGTTTTATTTTTCGTTGAATAAAAATACCATTTTCCCTTTCCGGAGTGTCAAAACTGGCCATTTTTCTGAAGCACATACACAAAATATGTTGCAAAAATGTACAAACTAAAATTATAAATATATTATGTCATGTTTTATCTACAAATAACAGACTTACTACCTCTAAATAGCTCAAAATACACCACTTTTGAAAAAGACAAATTTCTGCCGATTCCGGTGAAACCGGGCCAAATTTGAACTACAGGTGCCTCGTAGTTTGCCTGTGATTTTTTGCAAAAATCATTTTAGGTAGACAAGTACCTATTTCAACATAGATACACCAAGATTTCATCAATATTCAACCCGTAGGTACGAACGGTCATGTCCCCCGTTTTGACCGTTTTCCGAAACCGGCTTTGAAAATTCCAGAAAATTCAAAAAAACTCGAAACGATGCAAGATCTTCGCGTTGTGTTGTTATATATGTCCTAGTATCAACCAAAAATAATAAACTTGGAATACGACAATTTGGTGGAAAATGTGTTCACAGTAATGAGCTGTCTCGTACGAAGATTCATGGCTTTCGGGTGAAATGACGGATGTTTTGGCCACATCCATGGCATAGTTTGTTTAAATGTGTCCATACTCCACACAAAGGTGCATATTGGAACAACTAACAATGTTGAAAAAGAAAGTTTTATTTTTCGTTGAATAAAAATACCATTTTCCCTTTCCGGAGTGTCAAAACCGGCCATTTTTGTGAAGCACATACACAAAATATGTTGCAAAAATGTAAAAACTAAAATTCTAAATATATTATGTCATGTTTGATATACAAATAACAAACTTACTACCTCTAAGTAGCTCAAAATACACCACTTTTGAATAAGACAAATTTCTGCCGATTCCGCTGAAACCGGGCCAAATTTGAACTACAGGTGCCTCGTAGTTTGCCCGTGATTTTTTGCAAAAATCAATTTTAGGTATCCAAGTACCTATTTCAACATATATAAACCAAGAGTTCAACAAGATTCAACCCCTAGGTACGAACGGTCATGTCCCCCGTTTTGACCGTTTTCCGAAACCGGCTTTGAAAATTCCAGAAAATTCAAAAAAACTCGAAACGATGCAAGATCTTCGCGTGGTGTTGTTATATATGTCCTAGTATCCACCAAAAATAATAAACTTGGAATACGATAATTTGGTGGAAAATGTGTTCACAGAAATGAGCTATCTCGTGCGAAGATTCATGGCTTTCGGGTGAAATAACGGATGTTTTGGCCACATACATGGCATAGTTTGTTTAAATGTGACCATATTCCACACAAAGGTGCATATTGGTACAACTAACAATGTTCAAGAAGAAAGTTTTATTTTTTGTTGAATAAAAATACCATTTTCCCTTTCCGGAGTGTCAAAAGTGGCTTTTTTGTGAAGCACATACACAAAATATGTTGCAAAAATGTTCAAAGTAAAATTTTAAATATATTATGTCATATTTTATATACAAATAACAAACTTACTACCTCTCAATAGCTCAAAATACACCTCCTTTGAAAAAGACAAATTTCTGCCGATTCAACTGAAACCGGGCCAAATTTAAACTACAGGTGCCTCATAGTTTGCTCACGATTTTTTGAAAAAAATCATTTTTAGGTACAAAAGTACCTATTTCATTAGAGATACACCAAGAGTTTTGCGAAATTCAACACCTAGATTCGAACGGTCACGTCCCCCATTTTAACCGTTTTCCGAAATCGACATAAAAGATTCAAAAGAAATTCAAAAATGGAAAAACTTCGCAATGTGTCATCATAAGTGACCTAGTAAGCTTAAAAAACAATAAACTTGGAATAATGTGTAAACCCTGCATTTTTTATCTTGTATTCGAATTTAAAACAGTAATCCAAAATTTTAATTATGAATCTTCACAATCCTATATGAAACAATATATAAAACATAGGGGTATTTTTATTTTATTTTAACTAAAAATGGTCCCTAATAGTTTAGAATAACAGAATACGTATTTAAAAAAAAATCGAAACTGATTTGGTTGAAATTGAAGTTCAAAAGCAAAAGTTATGAAAGAAGACATAAATGAAAAAAAAGTGAAAAGAGAAAAAAAAAACCCTGCCAAAGTTGTCAGCCAAGCCTAGCAGCGAGGCCGACCTAGCCCAACAGCGAGGCCCATCCCTCGTAGCAGCAGGTCGGCCCAGTCAAACTTTCCCTAGGACGGGCTACTGATAGAAAATACGTAAATGTGTAATTGATTAACAAAGATGCTTGTGGGCTGATGGTTAAGAGCGTGCGTATGGGAGCAGGAGGTCGTGGGTTCGAATCCTCACGACGCCTTATTTCGTAGTTCATTTTTCTTGTCTTAGTTCGGATGGAACTTAGCGATTAAATACAGTTGCGATTCATATTTAACACGAAATAATTCCTCCCTTAGTGGTTACGTTGGTTGTAGAGTTCTAGGAGGTCGTGGGTTCGAATCCTCACCTCCCCTTATTTCCCAGTTCATTTTTTCTTGCCTTAGTTTGGATGGCTCTTAGTAATCAAATACAATTGCGATTCATATTTAACACAAAATCATTCCTGGCTTAGTGGTTACGTTGGTTGTGGAGGTCCTAGGAGTCGCGGGTTCAAATCCTCAACTTCGCTTATTTCCTATTTTATTTTTCTTGTCTCAGTCCGGATGGCTCCTTAGTTCAAATAGTGTTGCGCTTCATATTTATCATGAAATAATTGTTTTCTTAGTTGTTACGTGGGTTGTAGAGCTCCTGGGAGGCGCGTGTTCAAGCCCTCATTTTGCCTATTTTCTTTGTTTTCCGTGGATGACAAAAATTGACACGTGGAAGTGACACATAGACAAAAATTGACACGTGGACATGACACATAGGCAAAAATTGACACGTGGACATGATACATAGGCAAAAATCACTGCCAACAAACTCATAACCAATTCAATTGGTCTTTCTTTATTTTCCATGGATGACAAAAAATTAACACATGGAAGTGACACATAGGCGAAAATTGACACGTGGACATGACACATAGGCAAAAATTGACACGTGGACATGATACATAGGCAAAAATCACTGCCAACAAACGCATGACCAATTCAATTGGTATTAGTTAAGCAAAAAAAGGGTCATACACCAGGTATCATGTGCTATGACCATCTTGTTAAAGAAAATCATTTCTTTTTTGGCAAAAAAGTCATGCGTTTAGTCCCTCCCAAACATGTCATGACCAACAAATTAAAAATGGTCATGGATCTATGACTAATTCATCCACGGTCATTAAAAAAGGGTCATGTATCAACATATTTCTTGTAGTGTTCTCCAAGAAAACTGTGCTGGATATCCTGGACTAGTTGGTTGAGCTTAAACAATAACTTGGAGAGTTGAAAGACAAAAGCTCTGCCTAACTTGATCCTTTGTGAAGGGATGTCTAGTTCCCTTTGTGTTGAAGCAGGATAGTATCTCCTTCGTACACATGCTATCACTCTACGTCTTGGTTGATTTGGGCCATCGTCGGATCAAGTACAGATTCAAGGACTATCTTTATGGTGTTTTCCACTCATGGTGTTTTTCCTAAGTACACCTTCATGTCCTTTAGTCTAACCAATATTGCCTTGATCACGGATCATATGAGTTCCTCTTCTTGGAGTGTTTTGATAAGTGTGTTGTCGAGCCCATCGATGACATTCCTATTTTCCCAAAGTTGCAAGAGGTTCATGATGAACAATTGGCACTAATGTTGGAAACTTTCGAGAACCATCTTTGTTTCATTACGAAGATTGTGTTCTAGATGTTTGAAGTGACTTCCTGGAGTCCATGTGCTTCTGGTGAAAGTTGTCGCCATGGGTTCGAGTAAAGTTTTCTTGTTCCCTCGGGAATAATCCCAAGTCGGTCATGCATGTGTGGACTATTTTGGAGATGGTAGGATGTTATCTCCACTCCTTGAAGAAGTTCGCATCCACACTAAACCACTGACTGATCGTTCGTGAAGGAGAAGAAGTTTAAGAACTTTGTTATCTTTGTATTGTCTTCCCAACAAGGACTTCGATGTGTTTCATTGCAAATAAACCATGTAGGTGCAACCATCCCTGACAAGTTGCTAATACATGAGCTCCGCAATCTCGCTCATCTCTTGAGCTTGACATCATAGTCCATATCTTGAGAATCCAGTAATGTATCTCGTTGGTAACCGGTGCAACCTCTTTGATCAAACATATTGAGTCTCAGTTATCAACCCACTAACCAGAGCTGAATCTCAAGCATCAACGATGGTGTGTGTTCCCTCAAGGGTATTGAGCTAGGTCCATTTGAATCTGGCATGGTTGATGTTGTGGTTGACACAATTAGCATGAAGGCCTAATGTCATATCCCCTTGAATCCGTAAGAACAAGCACTCTCCGTGAGAATGATTTTGCGGCTCATTCTAACAAGTTTCCCTTTCTGTACTTCCAAACCGGAGTTCCATCTTTCACTTGATTACCTATAGAAGGTTTGCATGAGCCTAATATTGGTATTTAAAACATTCAGGATAACTTGGAAGTTGATCTTTCCAATATCTCTCAGTTGATCCTCCAAACCTTTGTTCTAGTGGAAACAGGTTCATCATGAAAACATCTCTTGGTGTTTCGTAACCGCCTTTGATCAGTTCCCTTTCTCAAGTTGGTTATACTTTAAGTTTTGTTCATCTCACACATTGTGTGAATTCGTTAGTCACTTCAGCCATTGGATCTTAACCATGTGGTAAATGTATTGCTATGTCAAACCAACAATAGGAAAGAGATTCCCTATTTTCTTCCGGTGTTTCAATCCTCTTTGGTTACCAGCTTTACGACGTGACCAAGAATTCCTCCCTAACTACGGTGTTCCAACATTCCGTGGTTACTCATCTTCTATCATGAAGTAACATCCCGATCTTTGAGAAAGTTTTCGACAAACTTTAGCGGAATGAAAGTTCCTTCATCTTTTGTGTCCACTCCGAAGAGTGAACATGATTTTGTATCAAATTTTCTCATACACACGAATTACAGTGTTTTCTCGTGTTTTCCTCGTCTACGGATATTACGTTTTGGTATCCAAGGCAATCCTTCCCATTTTGGTATTTCTGTTTGAAGAAACCTTGATGTCACAAGTTATTCAACCTTTCTTTTTCAAAAGGAGTTAAAGTCTTGTGCAAAGCTCGTATTCTAAATCCTTTCAGGAACCATCGTCCATAAACTTGAAACCTTCTCCTACTCCCTCCGTTATCTTGATGTGTTTCATGCTTGTTAACTCAACAGTTCTTTATGAACATTCCTATCATGAGTTAGCCATGAGATACTCGATCTTCGTGAAGATCAAACCTTTTCAGAGTCTTCCCTCTTACCTAGGGTGTATCCGTTCAACACTTCACGACACTACGGATCAACCTCTTCGAGAAAAGAACCGTAAGGTTCGAGAAGATCGTTCAAAACCGGTGTTCCTTCTTTCTTTCTCCTACAGGAATCTCGAGACGAGATTCTTGTAAGGGAGGTAGATTTGTAACATCCCAGTTTTGCTAATTTAGGGTGTGTGGTGTTGTGTCATCTCATACATGCATGGAAAAAAAATTAAACCATGTTTAAACCAATTTAAAACTTGAATTTAAATGGTTTGAGAAATTACCACAAATAGTACTTAATTTGGTTTCCAAAATCTTGTATTAGAAAATATTTCAATTTCACCAAAGCAGTACCTGGTGAGGTTGCAAATTTTACAAGGTTTCCAGAAACTATTTTTGTCAATTTTTCTGATTGGAAAAATGTCCTCAAAACTTTATTTTATGTTCTGTTTTAAAGAAGAAAAGGGCTTTTTCTGTAAATCTCAAATTTTCTCAGGGGGCGTTCTGCAAAATGGTTTTCTTCTTCCTTTGACAGAAGGACCAGCTGTGTGTCCTTCCCTCCGTCGTCGTATGCCACCTCCTGCTGCCTCCCTCACTGCGGATAACGCCCAGGAGACGTCTCCATCGGATTCTCCACCCCGCAGAACCCCCCTCCTCGCGTGCCATCCTCTCTCTGCTCCTCTCTGCGTGGATCAAACCCTAGCTCCGGCCATAGCCGCCGCTCGCCGCCGTCGATACGGCCGCTCCCGAGCGCCGTAGAGCACCTCACCGTCACCGCCGTCTCCTCCTGGTCCTCCTCAAGCTCGCGTAGCATCCAGGAAGCTCGGGAGATCCCCAATTCCTCATCGGGCATCCGCCACGGCCGCCGCCGTTTCCTCCTCGCCGGCGTCGATTTCCGCCGTCCCTCGCATCGCCGTCGACGCCATCATGCTCACGGTGAGCTCCTGAGCACTCCAGTACCCTCCATCCACTCCCTCCCCCTCCGTAGCTTGTCCTCGTCGTGCACTCGTGGCCGCCGCCGCAGTTCCTCGCCGCCGGCGAAGTTCCGGCGACCGTTTGGTCGTTCCGCCACCACCCGCAGATTCCTCTCGACGAGGTGAAGCTATTGGTGCAAGTTAATTCCACAACTTGCGGAATCGCTCGATTGCTCATGGATTTTGATCTCAGCTCTAGGATGATGTCACCCCCTGCATCACAGTTACATCATATTCCCTTTTTAGATATTCCATTTAATTCCCGAAAAATGGTTTATTTTATAAAATTAATAACTAATTTTTTATAATTCAGAAAAATAAAAGTGAGGTACTAAAATGTTCATAAAAATGTAACCTACCCAAATATGTAATTTTCACACATGTTTGAGAAAGTTGAAAAATGGCTTTTATTTAATGTTGTTTAATCATTTAAAATAGAGAAAATAAGTTTTTATTCACTAAATTTGGAAAATTACAATTTATATACCAAATTGCTCAAAATGTCAAGTGCAGCCTGTTTACGATGTTTTCAAACCCATTTGAGCTTTTAAAATTAGTCTCACTTTCAGAATTGCATCGATGCCATGTTTGATTGTTGTTCTTCTTTTCGGTGTTGTTTCCCCCCACGGTAGAACGCGACTCCGAAGTGAAGGCCAACAACTCCATGACGAATACTTGATCCTAACCGACAAGTCAAGCACTTATCCCAGAAGATCTATTATCTGGTTTTCTTCTAACCAAGGCAAGCACCACCTCATGGCTATCCCATGTTTTGAGTCTTTTCAACCTCTTACTCATGCATGCGGTTCAACTTAGTTTTGAGTCTATTAGAGTTAACCTATCCACTTCATGACCCCCATACATGTCAACTTCATACATGTTTACCCTCCTAGTATGACTAGGGTTGTCTGAGTATCGTAGAGCCTTGTGTGTTATGCTTAGCCATGCTTAGTGTTCTGATCTACTTCATCCGGTTGATGGTTTGGATCACTTTGATAACCTTTTATGTTGTTATATTTGTGAGTACTGAGCATGTGAAACTGACTAAGGCTAGCACGGGAGGCCACTTGGGTAGTGGTTATTCGTTCCGTACTCGCCAACCCTAGGAATTAAGGTCTCGCCGCGGAAGCCAACACTGATCGTGCAGCCACACGCGGGCCAATGAACCCCGCTCGGCTGACTAACTTGTTTGATCACTTCCTTGGGTCACATAGTTTGAGTTTTCCATTTGCGGGTGTGTCATAAAAGGTTTTGGAGAAAACTAGGGCGTGACCGGGACCAGTGATGGACGTACACGGATCTTTTACCGACTCACAGAACATGTGCCGTCAGGAGGTGGCCAACTCCCTGTTGACGGGGTGGCCCTGTTTGGGTTGACTCATGGATAGGGTTAAGCAAGGTAAAGGCCGTGGTCGACAACACTATGCCGTGCTCTTAGAGAGGAGCCTTACCGCGTGGCACTAAGAGTCAGTCGATACGTGTGGGTAAAGTGTACCACCCTGCAGGCATAAATCTTTTGGAAAGCCGTGTCCACGATTATGGACGACTTGGTGAAAGTCACGGGGTCATAGATAACTCTAACGGAATGACTAAAACTTGTTGACAAAGATTTAAGGATGCCTCCTCGACTACGTCGAGAGGGGTGATTCTTGTAGCATATGGTAGTCTGGGGATGAGAAAGTACCCGGTGGACTAAAGAACATGATGATCACAGTAGTTGAGTAGATTCCTCCTCTGTTTTAGAAATGCACTATTACACGTGCTTCTTCTTCCTCAACTTTGGAAAACAAAGATGGCTTTATGCAAAAGACCTTAAAAGCCAAGTCTTGGTGAGTACCTTTTTTACTCAACCTTGCCTCGTTGTTGTTTTGTTTCAGACTTCGGCGATGCAGCTGAAGAAGTTGCTTGTTGTAATGTTGGGTTGCTTGACCTATGTTGGTTGTGTAACCTCTGCGTGTAAACTACTCTAGTATGACTTGTATAATACAACTTTCATGTCTAGAGTGCTGCTTTGATCGATTGTTGGTCTCGAGCCCGTTGTTATACAGTTTTGGCTATGCCTGCATAGTTGTCGCAGTCGAGGGGTTGTGGAGCCGATGATCCATGTCCGAGCCCGCCTGCCGAAGATATTTGGCCTGGGGCGAGGTAACCCCAGTAACCCTTGATTGTTGTTGCACTTTCTGGACACATAGCAGCTCTGTATAACTTTGGTCCCGTTCCTTTAGTTTCATCCAACTCGTGGACGCTTGGGTATGCATAATTGATTATGACTAGCATGGATACAAGGAGTAGTAGACCGGGGATCCGGACTGCGTGCCGATGAATCCGGTTTGCCTGCCGTTGTTTGTTGCGGCCGGGGCTGGTAACCCTAAAGCCCTTGTGAGTCCATTGCTAGGAGCACATGACTGTTTGTATATCTCTGGGTCCGGGGTCCGACACCGGGTTGGGAGATAAATAGGAAAGCGAGCTCATACACTTCCTCCGTGAGAATCGGGATGTCTTTGCATGGTCCAATGAGGATCTGCCGGGTGTCCCGAGGGAGTTGGTTGAGCACTCGCTACATGTGCGGCGTGACGCCAAGCCGATCAAGTAGGCTATGCGACGCTTTGGTGATGAGAGGAGGAAAGCTATCGGTGATCAGATCACCAAGTTGCTGATAAGCAACTTTATCATGGAGGTATTGCATCCGGACTGGCTAGCCAACCCGGTTATGGTTGAGAAGAAGTAGGAGGACCCCAAGGCCGACACCGCATGGCGCATGTGCATGGACTACACCGACCTGAACAAGGAATGCCCCAAGGATCCATTTCCGCTACCCCGCATAGATCAGGTGATCGATTCCACTGCTGGTTGTGAGCTTTTGTCTTTCATAGATGCCTACTCTGGTTTTCATCAGATAGCTCTCAACCCGGATGATCAAATAAAGACTGCCTTTATTACCCCGGACGGGGCTTATTGCTATCGTGTCATGTGCTTTGGGTTGCGGAATGCCGGGGCAACCTATCAGAGATGCATGCAAAAATGCTTGCATAACCAAATTGGCAAGAATGTGCAGGTGTACGTAGATGACATTGTCATCAAATCGAATAAAACACATACTCTGCTTAGTGATATTGAGGAAACTTTTGCCAACTTGCGCAAGTATAGGATGAAGTTGAATCCGACTAAGTGTACCTTTGGTGTCCCGGCTGGCAAGCTACTCGGCTTCTTGGTATCCAGTCGGGGCATTGAGGCCAATCCTTCAAAGACAAAAGCTATAAAGAGCATGTCTTTGCCGAGATCCCTGAAGGACGTGCAGAAGTTTACCGGATGCCTGCCTTCTCTGAGCCGCTTCCTGGGCAGAATGGGTGAGAAGGCTTTGCCTCTTTACCAACTCATGAAGAAGAGTGACAAGTTTTTCTGGACACCGCAAGCTGATGTGGCATTCAAGGAGCTAAAGGCCATGCTGGGTAGCGCTCCCATCTTGGCTAGTCCGCTACCCAAAGAGCCAATGCTGCTGTACATTGTGGATACTAACCGAGTAGTCAGTGTGGTAATTGTAGTAGAGCGAGAAGAGGAGGGCAAGACTGTGCAGCAGCCAGTGTACTATCTGAGTGAAGTGTTATCCAGCTCCAAGCAAAATTATCCACATTACCAGAAGATGACATACGGCATATACCTGGGTGCCAAGAAGCTGAAGCACTGTTTCCAAGAGCATCCCATCACGGTGGTGAGTTCCGCTCCCATCTCGAACATCATGGGCAACAAGGATGCAAGTGGCAGAGTAGCCAAGTGGGCGATCGAGCTAGCCGCGTACACTCCATCGTACGCGAGAAGAGAAGCCATCAAATCACAGATCCTAGCAGATTTTCTGGTGGATTGGGCTGAGGTGCAGTATGAGCCTCCCTTGCCGGAAACCAACTACTGGAAGATGCATTTTGATGGCTCCAAAGTGAAGGAAGGCCTTGGTGCTGGCGTAGTGCTTACGTCACCCAAGCGAGATCAACTCAATTATGTGCTGCAGATCCATTTCAAGGCATCTAACTATGTGGCCGAGCATGAGGCCGTGGTACACGGCTTGAGGGTAGCCAAGGAGGTTGGCGTGCATCGTATCATCTGTTATGGCGACTCGGATTTGGTGGTGCAGCAAGTATCCGGCACCTGGGATGCTCTGGATGCCAACATGGCATCATATCGGTTTCTGGTGCAAACCATGACTGGATTCTTTGAAGGATGTGAGTTCCAACATATACACCGAGCAGAGAATGACGCAGCTGATGAGTTGTCCAAGTTGGGGTCCTCTCGGCAGCTCATCCCGGCTGGGATTGCCTTGGAGCATTTGATAAAGCCATCCATCAAGCCATCTCCCAACTCGGAGTCTATCTTTGTTCCTTCGCTGCCAGGAGAAGAAGCTGTTCCCATGGAGGTTGACTGGGAGGCTGCAAAAGAGAACCCGGGGACTGCCGTCTCCAACCCGGGGACTGTCCCTTCTTACTCGGGGACTGCCCCTCCTAACTCGAGGACTGTCGCATTCATCGAGGGGTCATTTCCGAGTACTCGGGGACTCGGGACCTCGTCCTCAACTCAGAAGAGATATTGATGGCTGATCCAATGGAAACGGACGAACCAGTGTTTCCCATCCGGGAGACACCAGGTTGGGCTCTGCCCATATTATACTTTCTAAAGGACGGCACCTTGCCGAGTGATGAGGTTACCGCTAGGCAAATTCAGAGAAGATCCAAGGGCTATACTATTTTCAAAGAGGTGCTGCATAGAACGAGTCCTACTAGCGTGCTGCAACGCTGCGTAGAGCCGGAAGAAGGAGAAGAAATCCTGGTGGAGATACATCAGGGAGAATGCGGGCATCACGCCTCTTCTCGGGCTCTGGTCAACAAGGCTTTTCGGCTTGGCTTCTTTTGGCTCACTGCCTTGAAGCAGGCTGAAGATATCATGAGAAAGTGCAACGGCTTCCAAATATTTGCAAGTAAGATTCATATGCCAGCTTCCGAGTTAAAGACCATTCCCATTACTTGGCCATTCGCAGTTTGGTGTTTGGATATGGTTGGCCCCTTCAAGCCGGCTAGAGGCAACATGACTCATATCCTGGTCATGGTTGATAAGTTCAGCAAGTGGATTGAGGTGAAGCCTATTCGGAAGTGCGATGGAGCCACAGCTGTGAGTTTCTTGAAGGATGCGATCCTGAGATACGGCTACCCGCACAACATTAACACGGATAATGGCACAAACTTTGCTGAGGGTGCTTTTGCAAGATTCTACAGAGAGAAGAGGATTCGGCTAGATGTTGCATCTGTTGCGCATCCGGCCTCCAATGGACAAGTTGAGAGATCAAATGGCATGGTGCTATCCGGCATAAAGCCAAGGCTGATTGAGCCGCTGCTAAAAACACCTAGGTGTTGGCTAGACGAGTTGTCGGCGGTGTTGTGGAGTCTAAGGACTACCCCTAACCGATCAACCGGATGCACACCATTCTTCCTGGTATATGGAGCTGAGGCCGTGTTGCCCACTAACCTAGAGCATGATTCGCCCCGAGTAACCCTCTACACTGAGGCTGAGGCTAGAGCAGCTCGAGAAAATGACGTTGACCTGCTAGAAGAAGCAAGAGAGCTAACTCTGTCACGTTCAACTATTTACCAGCAAAACTTGAGGCGTTATCACAGCCGAAAAGTAAACCCGAGGGTTTTCCGAGAAAGAGACATGGTCTTTAGGCTCGTGCAGCGCACTGTCGGGATGCACAAGCTTTCCCCTCCGTGGGAAGGGCCTTTCATTGTGAGCAAGGCTCTGCACAATAATGCCTACTACCTAGTTGACGCACAGGCACCCTTGAAGAACAGGCTAGATAAAGCCGGAGAGGAATCTAAGCGCCCCTGGAATGTAGCTCTACTCCGACATTTTCATTCATGAGCAAACTGTGTATGTATCCTCACCCGAGTTAAATTCTAGTCGACACTCCGAATTCGAACTCGGGGACTGCCCTTGCTCAAATTGTTCCTTGTGTTTACTATGTTTTACTTTGTCTATTCGGTTGAACCACTTAGAATTTCATAAGCATATAAAGTAGTGTGTTTAAACCCACGGGACAACTCTGCGACTCTGCTGCTGTCCGCAACCCGGCTTCATGGCAAGCTAGAGAACAAGCCAAAGGGTCAATTAACACATGAAAAATTGCTAAGGAAAGGAAACGCGTGGCAACCGAATAGAGTGTTTTTACGGTTCTTTCTTTTCGGCTAAGTGGTGGGCAGCATTACCATGCATTTTTCTAAGTGGCTAAGTATCTGAAACTCAAACTTTGAAATCTTGTGACTCGAATACCAAAAAAGCAACAAGTTGCAGGTAAGAGCTGAGACAAAAAGAAAGAGTGGATAAAAAATGCAACTCGGGGACTTGCATAGAAACGCAACCCGGCATTAAGCCAGAGTTGCTAAAATATCAAACTAAATTAAAAAGTGAGTAGCAAAGAACTAATACCTACTCGAGGACGCGTAGGAACTAAGCTTGGGGATGCTTGATACGTCTCCAACATATCTATAATTTCTGATGTTCCATGTTGATATTATGCCAATTGCTACGTGTTTTCTCCCTTCTTTATAGCATTTACACGTTTTACGGGACTAACCTATTAACAAGATGCCAAGTGCCATTTCCCTGTTTTCTGCTATTTTTTATTTCATAAAAGTTGTCGTGGAAATATTCTCGGAATTGGACCCCACGAATCCCGAAGTTCCTATTTTCCACGGAAGCATCCATAAGTCCGAAGAGGAGTCGAAGACGGGCACCAGGGTGGGCTCAACATAGCCAGGCGCGGCCCCGCCCTTGGCCACGCCTGGGGGTGGTGAGGGCCCCCTGGTCGCCCAACGACGTCGCCCTTTCGCCTTTTTATTCCCCTCCTAAGGAAAACCCTAGGCACCTGAACAAAGATCCCTGAAAAGTTCCGCAGCCTCCGTCATCGTCAACCCTAGATCAGGGGGTTCTGAAGATGTCTCCCGGCACCCTGCCGGAGAGGAGATCATCACCGGAGGCCTCTTCATCACCATGCCTGCCTCCGGAGTGATGCGTGAGTACTTCATGTTTGGACTACGGGTCTATAGCAGTAGCTTGATGGTTGTATTCTCCTCCAATGCCTCAATGTTTAGATCTCGTGAGCTGCCAAACATGATCGAGATTGTTCTTATGTAATTCTATGTGCTGTGTTTGTTGGGATCCGATGAATATTGAACTTATGCCAAGTTGATTATAGTATTTATTGCATATGTTATTTGTGATCTTGCATGCTTTCCGTTTCTAGTGGTTGCTCTGGCCAAGTAGTGGCTAGTGACTCCAAGAGGGAGTATTTCTGCTCGATAGTTGGGTTCATGCCTCCTTTTCTCCTCTGCTCGAGTGACAGAAACGTGACGGGGGGGTGATGTTGCCACAAGGGAGGAATCAACGGTGTGAGTGCCCGCGTGCGCAATCATTGCTTACATTACACACATTGCTTAATGCGATTATCTGTTGCTTGCAACTTAATACCTAAGGGGGTTCAGATGATAACCTGAGGGTGGATTATTAGTCATAGATGCAGTTGGATTACAGTCTATGTATATTGTTGTAATGCCCGCACTAAATATGATAGTAGTCATCATGTCATGAATGCGTACTACGGTGCAACCTCTATTTCTAAATTGCCCAGCTGTAATTTGTTCACCCAGCATGCTATCTTTTATGGAGAGACACCACTAGTGAACCTATGAACCCCGGTCCATTTTCCTACACTGTTAAACAAATGACTACAATTTCCTGTTTTCTTTACTTACTGCAAGCATACACCACTTCTCACACTATACGTCTAATCTTTGTTTTCAGCAAGATCGATGAGATTAACAACCACACTGTACCGTTGGGACAAAGTATTTTGGTTGTGTTGTGTGCATGTTCCGCGTTGTTGCTAACACCGGTGAGGCGCCATCGCCACTGTCAGTGGCATCAACCTTCCGAAGATTCTCTTTCTCCTACTTTATTGATAACCTTGGTTCATAACTGAGGGAACTTCTTACTGATGTACTCATCACACGCTCCTCTTGGGGTTCCCAACACGCCACCAGAAGCATCAAAAATTTCTGGCGCCGTTATCGGGGACTTAAAATTCATCATCATCAAGAAGTCTCCCCATCAAGGCACTATGAAGGCGTAGCTAAGAGTTTCTGGCGCCGTTGCTGGGGACTTAAAATTCATCATCATCAAGAAGTCTCCCCGTCAAGGCACCATCAAGGCGTAGCAAAGAATTTCCGGCGCCGTTGCCGGGGAGAAAGAAGTCTTCTAGCAAGGGGAGTCTCTCACTCTCAACCTCTTTATTTTGTTTATTATCTTGTTTTTATTTTTTTTGTCTTGTTTTGCTTCTTTATATCAAAAACAAAAAAAATATTTTACTTTATAGCTGTTATTTATTTGCTTGCTTTTATTTTGCTAAAATGAGTTCCTTTGAGAATATTAAGTTGTGTGACTTCACTAGCACAAACAAAAAAATGATTTTATTTGCACACCTATTGCTCCACCTGCTCCTACTGCTGCTTTCTATGCAATTAAACATGCTTTATTAAAATCTTGTTATGAAAGATAATTTTTCTGGTGTTAGTACTGATGATGCTGCTGCTCACCTTAATAGTTTTTTTTGAACTATGTGAGATGCAAAAATATATAGATGTGGATGGAGATATGATTAAACTGAAATTTTTTCCTTTCTCTTTGAGAGGAAGAGCAAAAGAATGGTTGCTATCATTGCCTAGAAATAGTATTGATTCATGGACTAAGTGTAAAGATGCTTTCAATGGAAAATATTATCCTCCTGCTAAGATTATATCCCTGAGAAGTGACATAATTAATTTTAAACAATTTGATAATGAACATGTTGCTAAAACTTGGGAAGTCTTCTTAGAGAACTAAGCGTAGGGCTATTGAAGCCCTGAGAATCACTCCCGCTGTGGGCCCGAACTGTCAGCGTGAGGTTCCTGGTCGTTGGCGGTGGCTTGCTGGGGTCCTGTCGCTACGTGGTACCGCCTTGTGCGCTGGCGGCGCGCATGTTTCCTGCATGGCCGGTGCGGGATCGGGGTATGTCGGTTTCTACCGATGCGGTGCTTCTCTTTTTGCTCTCTGCTTTCTTTTCGCATGTCGCTCTTTTCCCCTTCCTTCCTCCCCTCTTTTTCTCTGGTGGTGCCCGCCGCCTTCTAGAAGATTCCGTGCTCCGGCTTGGGCCTCCGCTGCTCCTTCGATTGCTGGTAGCGGCTTTGTCTTTTGCCGGTGGTCGAGCTGCCGCTTTCGGCGCTGCAGCTGGTGTCGTCTTGCCGGCGGTTTGTCTCCCCCGTTTTGACCATAGGCAGCAGCATGAGACAGAGTGGAGGGACGCGGGTACAGTTGGAGAAAGACCTTGATAGCGAACGTTCTCCACCGGCATCGGCCACAGGTGCCCTCCGTTCCTGTCCCTTCGGTATTGCCCTGGCTCCCAGATCCGTGGATCCCACTATGGCCGAAGCTCCAGGCCACCGGCGGCGAGCTGCAGGGTGGAGGAGGTGGGGAGCCCGCGACGAGCGGGGGAGGAGATGGAGGCAAAGGCGGAGAACCAGGGTGACACATGCGCAGCAGCGATTAATCGGAGGACGACCTCCATGGCGGGTACGCGCCATCCGCGGCGTTAGTTCGTTGTACACTTCTTTAAGGGGGTCAAGGGCGTGCAGTTTGTGGTGTCTGGCCGCTAGAGATCGTCAGTGTGCCCTCTGCCTCGAGCTGATCCACTACGACAAACTAGGCGTCCGCTCCCTCTACCTGAGAGCCTCCTCCTGGTTCCCTCAATGCGATTTTGATATGTCAGAGTCCACGATCTGCTCTTGGTACATTCGACATGTTTTTAAGTTTTGGATTTCAGTACGCATCAGGTTGTGTGTTTTACTCTCGAAATCTGAATTCTGATACATACTTGATTAGGCTGCGTCTCACTGTCTTTGTTCTGTCGCTACAGAATATCAAAAAGAGGGAGGGTCGCTAAAATATGGTGAGGCACTCTTCGTAGCTGGTGTCAACTGTGTTAAATTTAACAAAGAAACAAAGAAACGATGCCATTCAGATGATACATGCTCCCAGCATTAGTCAATTCATAGTGGACTAATTGGCATAGCACACCAGTGCAAGTGGCACACCATACAAGATTCGTATAGCAGATCACTGCAAGTGACACAACATACAAGTTTATCTCCTTTTTGCTATCATTTATGTGTTTTTTTTCAAAGTTTCAGAAACGAATATTTTCTCACTCATACCCAATACACTTATGGAAGGAGCCCATAGAAAATTAATTACAAATCATAGAATTGTAATGTTTAAACTAAATGCGGAAGTGCCTTGCATATGACATTTGGCGTCTGACACTATATCACTGTCTGCGTTAACAATGGCATGTATGTTAACACTGGGAAGGATAGTTCTTGGTCTGGAAGAGAGGCTCAGTGCCGCCTAGGTTCGGAATTTAGCCCATGCTCTATCGTGTTGTCGGATTAATTATGCATTCCTGAGTTCTTGCCCAATTTGTTGTGTGATGATACATGGTATCTACCAACTTTATCAATCAGTGCAAGCGTAAGCTTTACTTTAGAAATTAGTGTTGCAATATTTACTTTGAAGCAGAACAACATTTTCCTGTGATTCTTTTTATCTAGACTTGAGAGATAGTAAGTTACTTATGTACTGATGACTACCCTAATTAAATTAGGACGTCCTATGTTATTTGAACTTTGCAAGAACACATGAATCTTACTAATGAATTTCTTCTCTGCTTCTACCCGCAGATAATGTATTTCTTTTCCGCATGTTCCCGTCGTTACCTTTTAGATGCAGGAAACACAATTTACATCGGTCTATAAGGTTAACTAGGTTCCACTTGTTTCTCCTGTCCTTGGTAGGAGGATTTCGGTTCTCGCCATCTGGAGCCGCCGCAGGAGGGTACGAGCATGGGGTGCCCAGCATCCAGCCGGACACGATGGCCAGCCATACCACGCTGCTACACGCACTGGCGAGGACCCGTGCCCTGCATTTAGAGCTACTAGATGACCCGTTGCGCCACTGGCGCAAATAACGAACTTTTGCCGGAATTTTTCTCCATAAGAAAAGAATTCTAAATTAACCAAGAGATTAACACCTTATAAAATTGAAAATTTATGTTGTTATAATTATCTATACGGTGGAGCATATGATTTGGGATATTAAATTGGTTGGGGGTGGCGACAGACTCGGGTGCATCTATGTTTTTCCTCTACTGTAATTTATCCAAGAAGTAGAACATCGGAAGTCCCAATTGGCGCAAATAATGGATATCTGGCGGAATTGTTTCCATAAGAGAAAGTCACAATCCGCATGAATTAGAAGATTAGTCAATTGACAGGATTTAAGCGTGTTCCGGAAGTACTCGAGATTTTAGCTTCCGTAAAATTCTCCGCAAGCAAGTAGCATATACTCTAGCTACGCAGAGCCAGATCTATGAAGCCAACAATTATCTACATGAATGAAAAATTATAGAAAGAACTAAAGAACAAAACAGGTAGACACCATGCGAACAATCAGGAAGTAGAATTTGTTTTCATAAGAAAACCATTGTAAGTAAAAACAGTGTAAACTATATGTAAAGAAAAACATTGCAAGACTATATTTTAGCCATAAGTTTCATGTGCTTTGCAAATATGTTGTTGTCCACGATTGAGATTTTCTAAGCTTACGGTTATTTAGGTAAGCAACTTTGAGGCATAATCACGTGGAACCTAAGAATAGTGTCTCCAGATGCCGGCAACCAAGAACTCACCGAAAGATCCGCTGAATCATTACATGTTATTTCTTTCGGCATTCGTTGCCATCAACTCTTTTTGGACAACCAAGGTAGGTCGCCAGGGTTTTACGGCTCCTTTGTTTGTGACAATTGTTGTGATTTTTCCATTGGCATAGATAGAGAAATCGGGGACATAAGTTTTTTTTATTGTTTTAGCTAGTGTCGATATATATTTGTATGTTGGTGTCGGTACCTATGGTGACACTGGAGGCAATTGCCGATATCAAGACAGAAAAGCAAGTTCTATGTGTATGTCATTGTCCGTGATTAAAATGCACTGATTCAAGTTCTATGTCTATGCCACTGTCCTTGATTAAGATGCACTGATTCCTGTAGTTGGTAACCGTAGCACTATTTTTCTAATGTTTGTGCAAGTATTTGGAAAAAGTTTGAATGCTGTATCTGCAGATGGAAAAATCCATCAAAAGTAGATAGATCGATCTTCTGTGAAAGAGCAAGCCTCTTATTAATCTTGGGTTTGCCTGTCCTCTTTTCAGCCTTGTATTTTTTTTTACTATAATATGCCAAAAAGTCACAGGCACAACACACTGAAGCTCATTACATATATTCATTACTTCAAACCCCCATTTAAATCACTCTCTCCGGTCCGAAAAATATGTCGTGGGCTATAAAGGATTTTGTACTATGACAGTTGATTCTCCCCGACACATTTATCGGACTGGAGGTAGTAGCATTTTGGAGTTGTGTAACCGGAGACCATAACGATCTTTAATCATATTCCATACAGGCAGGTCATATGTACACATGAGAAAGCAACACATTCCTCTCGTCCGCAAAAGCAACATAAGTGGCTAGTTGTACCATGGTGTCGCCAGATCTGGTGCCCAATAGCCAGACAATCATGTGCCAAACACCAAAGGACAATTTTCATCTTTACTTGGGGCTTTGACAGCCCATAGCATCAGCCAATGTTTCTGCTCGCACAAAGTCTGACATAGTACATGAACCTAGTACTTCTGAAAATGAAGAAAGAGGAGGCTTGTGTCAGACATGATCTTAGCTGCTACTATGAGGGAGAAAATCATCAGTTAGTCTGCCAGATCAAGATAAATATGTAAAAATCCCTAACTGTTCAGTCCTATAACTGGATTTTTAACTATGCAACTGAAGTAAAGAAAAATAATATGGCAGGATAACTGAAATATATATTTGAAAAATGCAACTGAACATAGATTACCAAAGTAAACTGATCTGTAGTCTGTGTCGATTTCTTGCGGATACTGAGTATCCTAAACACCCAATCAAACTCATCATATACTTCACAGGCAGAGCTAATTTTGTTTATTAGAGGAAGAATTAGTACAGAACCTGCTGAACATTCATCAAGAGATACGTGACAAAAGAGGATAAAACAAGATGGTTAGTCTTAACTCCAAGTTGGCTGATATTTTGGACAAACATAAAAACATAAGATGCCCAAAAAAAAGAATAAAAACAATTAAGGTGGCCCAAGAAGTAACTCAACATGAACATGCCATTTTAAAGAAGCATGGACATATCAGGAGAATAATTGCAGTCATGCATTCAAAATTTGTAGGTTCTATAGTTTAAGAATCACTTCATGTAGCAACTGAAATGTCATCCAAAACCTCCAACCCTGTACTGAAACACATATGCATTTTAAATGGAAGCATGGACATAGCAGGAGAAAACATATTGTGGCCCTAAATATTATTTCTTCAATGAACACAAGTTTATAGCTTAACTTAATCTATTCAAATGCAGATGTTCTATGTACAGAGCAAGGCTGGGCAAATCAGACTGGGCAAGTAGGCCTTACGTATATGCAAGGAAAAGCAGGATCTAACATGATTCAATTATTTTTATTAACTCTAGAAACGCAAAATAACCGTGAGGATACCGCAGAAAATAATTAGAAGTTCTAGCACATGATCCCCTTTTTTAACTCCCAAGATATGCACAGAAAATATCGACAAAACAGTAGCGAAACCTTTAGTTCTCCAACCTAATTCGGTTATTATTTTTATTCAAAAATCAGTGAGAAATAATCGTATGGAATATATGAAAATTTCTCTCTGGAAGTGTAATGCCACCGATGCACTCATGCCATGCCAAACACAAGTGCATCTCTACCAGTGAAGTATTAGGTTCACTAAGAATGGCAAGCACGATCCATATCACCCTAGTGTGTAGATTATATAAATGAAAGTAACCACCACTATCCAAGCATGTTATGCATTTATCAGCAGTTAAAACTACAGAACGAGTAAAGAGAAACTACGTATTACTACCATCACCAATTTATAAGATGTTTTGGTAAAGCCAAGATAGCCTACCAAATCGTCTTATAATTTGAGACACATGTAATAGTATTTAAGAGATTGGTTTCATATGCATGATTCAGATAATTACAGAGTACAATGACATATTTTCATTAGGGGAATAATATGAATTCAGAATTGAAAATATGAATTCTGCTTGTAATCTGAGATTTTTCTTAGGGGTTATGCATTACAGAATTCACATCCTCAACTCTTGGTTGACACAATTGTTGGTTTATTTGTCCTTCAAAAGGAAATTTAGCGGAGATAAACATCTAGAACACACCTAACGGAACAAAAGCAAAGGTGACTCGGTGACCCCTATTAGGAAAAGAAATGTAGACAACTCTAAAACGCTGAAATAAATAGAAATAGCAATCCTAATTCACATAAACCATCCAAAGCTTGTCCTATGACCTGCAGGGACAGATAGATCCAGCTAGAACAGATGAATAACCTGTCAGGATATAATAACAACAAAACTATTTGTTTCCATAACCAAACTGAACCACAAAGTTACAAATGTTTAGATAATTCCATGGGGGCAAACCCAGAAGATACAATCCCATGTGGACACTACTCAGTATTAATTTCCACCGCGGGCCATTAAAACATAGCCAAAAAAACAGGAATTATATGAACAGATAGATCAGCAGGCCACTAAAACCAGAAAATAAGTACACCATGTTATCAACACAAAATCTATTGGTGCTCAAATAACTGTCTATCAGTTGGCCAAGCAACAAAGGCCAACTCTGAAGGACCTACCGCCACTATAAACCATAGTCTTGGCATGCACCTAAAACCTAGACCATCAGGAACAAAATAATTTAAGTAGTAGAGATAACGTGTAGCTCACTCTCGCAAATCATCTGAACTATCTTAATCAAGAGAAAACTAATTTCTGTAATATGAAGCACATATGGCTCACACCTACAACTGCCTGCAACAGTCACACACGTAACTCATCTAGCACACTACACATGTAGCAGTCGACAACGACATTTATAAGAAAATGGATCAAGGTCGGTACTGAAATATATAGGTTTCTTTCTAATCTGAAGGCATCATAATCCACAAGTGTGAAGAAATACTCAAAGTAAACATTAATACGGAACATTTTGTTAATGCCCACATACGAAACAAGCAAAGTATGAATTAGTGGCCCATGCACTAAACAATAAGGTACCGCAAATAACCAAGTTTAATTTCACATATGACTGTTGTGTTACTTGATCAAGGCAAGAAGAATGCTCTACATAAGCATCCTAATTTTCAATAAAAGACCAATGAACAAACCATTTCAATGGATAAAAGAAAAGAACACGAAGTTCTTGTGTTCATACGTAATAAGCGTTCGGAAATTTCTCATGATAAAAATACCACTCTGCTATCTCTTAGACCAAGTCTGCAACAGGTGCATTTGACACAACAAAATATCATAGCTTAGTGGTCACAAGAAAACGACAAAAAATCTTTTAAAATGCCTAGCTTATGATCCTTGACGAAAACAACAAGTATGCAATATGAGTAACCCGACAAACAAGATACTACTAATATGCTAGAGACCAAACTCTGCTAGCAAAACCCCTTAAAGGCATGACCTCAATATTTGAACTAACAAAAAAATAGAATCTCACTCCAAAAGACATTTTGATTCAGGCACGGTCATCTCGAATGTCCATATAATCTAGGATAGAAGCATATATTTGCAAAACACATTCATCGATGTTAGATGACAAGAATATGAAACAGAAGGAGAAGGAAAGACAAACTGCAAGGATCCTCTGACCTCGTCCTTTATACACACGTCTGGTGAATAATGTTGCAGAATCATAATTGAAAATCTAAATTTAAATGAAAACTGAAAAGAAAGAATTAACATTTAAGCAAGTTTTCTACCTGCAAAACAATTTTTATATGACATAAAAAAGGATAGGTGTCTTACCTTGGTTGGATCTGCACAAATCATTCCGTAGAGATCCATCAACATAGTTATTCATTAGAAATCCAATCGCATAACCTGGACAAAAATGAGAGAGAAGGATTCAGAGCAGCCGTCTAATAATAATCATAGTTGCATTCTGGAAATATTGGTAGTCACTACGAAGACCTTCCTGCTCAATTAACTTCTAGCTTGAACAATTAGCAGCTGCATTCTAGAAATATTGGTAGTCACCACCGAGAGCTTTCTGCTCAATTAACTTCTAGCTTGAAAAATTAGTAGCCACCATAAATCAGTTAAATAGCCAATTTAGATACGCAAGTGAGCATACGACAGCCATATTTTCATTCAAGGTCGCATTGGCGCAGTTGTCAAAGAACTAATGCATGACTCAGCAATTAGATCTTAAGTTATGGTCTGGTGTACATTAATAAATAAGACGTGCATTGCTATGAACATCATACCTCTGACAAACAGAAGGTACTTTGCTTTGTCTGTGACGTTATAAATTGATTCTCTTATGGTTGTGAAAGTCCAATTCCACATCTGCACATCGTATAGAACAGGGACATCAAATAAATCTAAAAAAGGAAGGGAAAAAAACATCAAAAGCAGGCATTTTGAGTAACTGTTAGCCTGCAAATATCATGCCAGAAAGTAAAACTGAGGAACCTCATATGGAACTAAAATACTGTAAATTCATATTGTCGATGGATTCTGATGACTCGCCTTTTGTACACCGATGACTCGTCTATTGCACATGACAGAGGAGAGGACCAATGATTCCCATTTACAAATAGACCTCGAAAAAGTCAGAAAATATCTTTGCCTCCAGTAATAGTAATATCACTCATCCTGCAGCAAACAATAACACCGATCTCACCAACCCCTCATCTTTGATAAAATCAACCCAGAGATGAATAATTTAGTTAAATAAAAAAGGAAATCGCCAAAAAAATAACAAAATATAAGCGGACAAATTCACTGAATTATGTAGCGTCTTAGAATATATTTTCAGGGCTATCATTATTATCTAAACACCGAAGATGGTCTGAAAATTTAGTAGCAACTACCAAAAAGTCTACATAGCAGAGCTTGAAACAATACAGACCTCGGTGGAGCTTCAGAACTGCCAACCAGGACAATCCTCAAGATCTGCAACATATAATCTGCACATCGTATAGAACAAGGACATCAAATAAATCTAAAAAAGAAAGGAAAAAAACATCAAAAGCAGGCATTTTGAGTAACTGTTAGCCTGCAAATATCATGCCAGAAAGTAAAACTGAGGAACCTCATATGTAACTAAAATACTATAAATTCATATTGTCCATGGATTCTGATGACTCGCCTTTTGTACACCGATGACTCGTCTATTGCACATGGCAGAGGAGAGGACCAATGATTCCCATCTACAAATAGACCTCGAGAAATTCAGAAAATATCTTTGCCTCCGGTAATAGTAATATCACTCATCCTGCAGCAAACATAACACCGATCTCACCAACCCCTCATCTTTGATAAAATCAACCCAGAGATGAATAATTTAGTTAAATAAAAAAGGAAATCGCCAAAAAAATAACCAAATATATACTGACAAATTCACTGAATTATGTAGCATCTTAGAATATATTTTCAGGGCTATCATTACTATCTAAACAACGGAGATGGTCTGAAAATTTAGTAGCAACTACCAAAAAGTCTAGATAGCAGAGCTTGAAACAATACAGACCTCGGTGGAGCTTCAGAACTGCCAACCAGGACAATCCTCAAGATCTACAACATATAATCCGGTGTTCACATCACATACTCACTAAACTCTCAAACCATGCAAGACCACAGGCCGCACACACAAACACAAAGATAAACAAATCAGAAGGAGGCTTCGTACCTTTAGGAGCCAGTTAGAAGAATCCTCTAGAATCATCATCTCATCAGTACGGTTTGGTTCTTATAGCACCCAATATGCTCCTCCTCGCCGGTGGCAACAGTAGCCACAGCTATCAGAAACCCAGATAAGCACGATGTGAAGCAAAAGTTCTGTTATGCAGCTGACCAATGGCATTGATTGCAGCCACCCGCACACAAAGGATGAAGATGTTGAAATTCATTCAATATCATTAACTACATGATCCAGATTTTTAAGCATAACCTGACAGCAGCAAACAACAGCTGGCGAGATTATTTTCTAGTACATGCTACAAGAAAAGACAGAACACATGCATAGTTTAGCATAACAACCAATGGTATGCAGGTATAACATGTGGATACAGAAAACAAAAGGGGTAAAAGATCACCTGGGGGACCTTCAATGGCCTGGGATACCATAAAAGGAGGGAGGTCTTGCTCGGCGGCGCATCTTGTCCCATTCTACTTACACTGCACAGACACTTCCAGGAGTCTGCCGGTGAGGGAGGAGCTGCAGAGGGCATACATGTTTGAGAAACAGTATATGAAGGAGAAGATCACCCGCCTAACTATGCACCGATGGTCTTATGCAACCCGGATCTTTTTTAGGAACAACGTTACCAGGTAAAAAGGCAAAGGAAATTACCTTTACATAGTAAAGGTATGTACACATATGTGGGTATCAACAAATCAAACACCGCTGGAATAAATTATCTCAGTTTCAAGGAGCAGAGAGGAGGGTAGCAAGAGAGAGAGAGTACCAGAGCTACAGGGGAAGAGAGGCGGCGAACGATTCTGGCGAGGTAGGCATCGGCGCGCCTCCGGTTAAGACTCCTGCACCACGCATCGGTCCACAATCCCCGCCTCTGCCTTGAGGCTGTCGACGACGGACGCGATCTGATCTCCGGCGGCTGGTTCCATCGAGCAGCAGCAGCAGGTGGCGGCGGCGGTGCGGGGCGAGGACTGGTGGCTAGCTCCGTCGAGCAGCAGCTGGCGGCGGTTGTGCGGATCGAGGAGGGGAGCCGGCTGCATCGGACTCCGCCTCCTCTTCCCGATGAGGTCGGGTCGCCGCACACACCAGCGCTACCCTCCTCCTTCTCGTTCTGTGGCTTCTTCGTGGTTGGGCTTAGGGCGTGGGGAAAAAGGAGGATAAAAGACAGAGGCCAGAGGTGACAAGCAGGGCGGGGAGGGGCGACGCATCCGAGGCCGGTGGCGACCGTCTCCGACGACGGGAGCCGAGGATGGCGGAATGAGGGCGGAGGGCGCGCGGGGGAACAGAGAGAGGAATGGATATTTTCAGGACCAAATGAGATCTAGGTTTCCACCACGGGCCTCTCGCCAGCACGAAGCAACGGAGAAAGGAGGAAGCCTGCCGCGCGCGGCCAATCCGACGAGGACACATGGCACGTCCAGGAGCAACGCGCGCGAGCGGAAGCGCGGCGTGGACGATTGGCGTAGACGGACAGCACCTCCATCCTTTATAGGAGTAATCCGCTGAATAAAGAGCCATGTCGCTATACACAACAGGTCCAAGCGACGAACAATCTCTATGTTGATGTGCGCGGGGTAATTACCTTAATCCCTTCTATCATCTACACATTGTTTGCACATTTACTTGCCAAAAAAGGTATACTCCATAAAGAGATTAAGTATGCTTTCTATTAATTCACTAAGTTTAAAAGATCGTTCGGAATAGTTGCTCCTTAATCCAGCGATGTGATTTCTAGATGGTGCCTTAAAATCTAAGCACTAGTAGAAAAAAAGCCTTCCATACGCCCCCATCAGTCCCCAAACGTCGCGCACCGTGACTAATGAGTCTTTAGTCCCGGGTCGGGAGGAGACCCGCAACAGAAGGTCATACGTCGCGGGTTGGGAAGCGCGTTGAGGCGCGTGGAGGGCATTAATTCCGGTTGACCTGGCCGCCCGGGACTATTGGTCCTTTAGTCCCGGTTGGCGTGGCCAACCGGGACTAAAGATCAAACTTCTCGCCTCCCGCGAGGCGGTTTTTATTTCGCGAGCGAGGCAGAAGGGCATTCCACAGCGCGCGTCGGAGTCTCTGTTTCTTCCTGCTCTCTTCTCTGTACTGTCTTCCTCCTCATCTCTTCGATCTTCACCAAGCACACACGCCATGGCTGAAGTTTGGGAGGAATACCAAGGTCCCACACCATGCGGCAAGCTTCTCGACGTGTGCTACACCAACAGTTGCGAGAGGCTGCCCGGTGCTCTTGGTCATTTGACCAATCTCTATTTCGCCTCTCCCGATGAACACCGGTTCTTCGGGCTTGATCTGGAGTACACGGCGAATCAGAGGGATGTTGTCGTCATCCAGATTGCGTTCAAGGAGTCCGTGTTGATCTTCCAATGGTCAAGGTAACGCACACGTACAATCTCTTGCATCTTCGATTTTTTTGTTGCATGTGAAGAATACATGTGTTGCAACATATCTAACACGTATCAAATTTTTGTTGTTGCAGTAGTTCAAAGTATTGTCCGGCCCTTGTTGATTTTCTTGTCAACATGGGGTTTGAATTTTGCAGCGTTGACATCATGCAAGACCGTCCGAAGTTGATGCGCTTGGGTATTATGATACCTGAAGATCACTACATTGATCTGCAGAATCTTATCCAGTTGAACGGGCCAAAGACCGGGATGGCTGTCATGGCAACTGCCTTCATCCACGAGGGCTACGAAAGGATGAAGTCTGATTTCCCCTCGAAGAATCACCGTTATTGGGAGCAGACCCCACTGGACTTGACGAACGTCAAGTATGCAGCCATAGATGCATATGTCTCCTACGAGTTGTTCCGCATCTACTCGACGGAGCTATAGATGTATGCGTTCGATATATATGCATGTAATGGGTATCTTAGTATATATATGTAATGGATATCTTAGTATTGTGAGAGTTATGTTTGTGTTATGTGTGATCGACTCTATGTTATGAATGTGATGATTGTGTTCTATTCATGATTGTGATGTCTCTACTCGCGTATTTTACTTGTGATTTAGTTATCACTTGTCTTTTGTTGTTCATAAAACTATTTTTGTTTCCTAGTTTTAAATGACTTGGATATTATTTCTATATTAATTCCTAGCTATACTATTTCTATATTATGTCAAACACACGTTTCAAAACAAGCAAAAACAAAAACACATCAAGAAAACAAAACAGGAAAACTACAGTTTCTATATATCTGTTAACCAAAAATTAGTATTATTAAGATTTTAAAATGAATTAGTATTATTGTTCTTAATTTTTTGATATATTATTTGTATTTTTAAGATTTTAAAATGAATTAGTATTATTGTTCTTCATTTTTGATATATTATTTGTATTTTTAAGATTTCAAAATGAATTAGGGTCTGTTTGGTTCAGCTTTCCCCACCAACTTCTGCTGCGAATAATCTGAAAGTTAACCAAACGGATATTTTCCCGTAGCTGATTCTACGAAAGCACCTGCTTCTCGTAGTGTATTTTCCACAGCACCCAGCCCCCTGCTTCCACTGCGGCGACTTCCAACTTTACAACGAAATTACCCACCAATGCCCCTGGTAAGTCGTACCGCTTCGATTCTGTATATCCCTCGCGCGACCGCTCGCCGTCTTCTTCTCTCGCTCTGCTCCCGACTAGGTCCTCACGATGTCCGTCCCCGACGGCGCGCCGCCCCACCATGCTCTCGTGCAGATCCTCAAAAATAGTGGCACATCCCAGCCCCTCCCCGGCCCTCCACACGTCCCGGCTGCCGCCAATTTCGTGGGGGCGTCTCCCAATCCCGGATCTCGTGGAGGAGCGACCTCCCAGATGCTGATAACCCTCTCTGATTTGCCCGTAGAAATTTCTTTTCTTTTCTCGATCATCCGTTCTTTCGACGCAATGCTTCTGGCAAGACGGGCACAAGAACGATCCGATTGGAAGTAAACTATTTCTGGGACTTACTACAGGCTAGCTAGATGCAGCTGAACTTAGCACGTAATACGGGGGCTAGCGAGTACTAGCTTGACTAGATTGATCAGCTAGCACCCAGGTACTTACGAGCTAGCTAGCTCCCTAGATTGTATATACAGGTTTCGCGGTGGTTATGATAATCTCTCGCGAGGTTTTGGTCATCTCCGGCGAGGTTTCGGCGAGGTTTGACCGACTCCGGCGAGAGTCCGGCGATAACCAAGCTTGCCGGAGGTGGTACATCGTCCATCTCTAGTGAGGTTTTAGCCAGATCCGACCAACTCCAGTGAGTGTTCAACAATAACAAGGTGACTCGAGGTGGTCCGACAAAGCTCCGATGAGGCACGGCGTGTTTTTGCTGATCTCCGACAAGCTATTCCAGTTGTGGTGGAGTCTGAGGATAGAGCTTTGCCAATGCGCAGTGGTCTGACGAGGCGTGGCGAACTCCGACGAGGTCTTGACCAACTCCGGCGATGCTCCGGCGTGGTACGGCAAGAAGCAAGGTCTAGTTTGTTGCGGCGGGGCTAGGTGAATTCCCTGGAGAAATTCTGGCCAACGGTGTTCACAAGGTTTTAGGGGTATTACAGATAATTCATATAAAAGTCACAGTTCACAGTTGTTTCAGCCAAACAAATTTCAGCTTTGTCACAGTTCTCATCTCACAGCAGGTTTTTCACAGCTCACAGTTCACATCAGCTTTTTTAGAATCCACAGCTGAACCAAACAGACCCTTAGTATTATTGTTCTTAATTTTTGATATATTATTTGTATTTTTAAGATTTCAAAATGAATTAGTATTATTGTTCTTAATTTTTGATATATTATTTGTATTTTTAAGATTTTAAAATGAATTAGTTCTATTTTTCTTAATTTTTTGATATATTATTTGTATTTTTAGAAATAATACAAATTAAAAGTTAATGTTTATTTATTTATTCAAAATTATTAATTACATCATTACTTTTGTTTATTAAAAGATTTATTTGAAATTCAAACAATAAAGAAATGTGGCATCGACCAACATGTTAATAAGATTGATATGATACTACTATCACATACATGCGTGAGAAACACTTGGATTCGGGACGGGATGGAACTCGGAAGTTAAGCGTGCTAGTGCTAGAGTAGTGGGAGGATGGGTGACCGAGCGGGAAGTTTGACCATGAGTAAGTAATTTGACTAGAGATAATTGTAGTTAGACACTAAGCAAATAATACAAATTCTGAAGAAAAAAAAAGGGAGTGAAAAAAAGGTGTGAAAAATAATTAGAAACCAAATGAATTAAAAAAAATTACGAAATAAATCTAGTCCCGGTTCATGTGGCCAACCGGGACTAAATGTCCTCCGCCCCCCGGCTCCGCCACCCGCCCACGTGGACGGGCCTTTAGTCCCGGTCCGTAAGTGGCGGGACTATAGGGGGGCCCTTTAGTCGCGCATAGCTAGTCCCGGTTGCCCGGCCGGGATTAATGGGCCTGGCGAACCGGGACTGTAGCCCGATTTTCTACCAGTGAAGCTATATTTCTCCTGCCGGTTGATTTTCTTGCTTCGACAAACTGCAATATCTTCATACACGCGCCTTTGCCTATGTGCAGCGCCCACTTGTGTAAATTAGAAGCCGATATAAAACCCTGAACAGAGGGTTGCTGCAATAAAAATGGTCCTATGTTAGGTTTTGTATGTACTAGAATCATCTTTGGACGGCTCTGAATTTTACATTGGCGAAAAATACGAAAAAGAACTCGCCCAATGAACTAGAAATTCAGCGTACTGACCCGATGAAGCAAATCTGTTATGCTCTAATATGGTTAGAGCAACGACACAATTAAGGGATTGCACCTGTAGAGAAGTCATGTTATGGGATTGCATGACACAATTAGTTGCTCCTTGATGAAAGATGGGACATTTACTGAAATTATTTGTAATAGAGTCAATTTTCAACAAAAATTTCCGTGGAAAGTGAAAAAAAAATCCCTTTAAGAACTTATTTTTGCGTGGATTGATTTGAAGAGAAGTATTCTAACTAAAGATAATCTCCTTAAGAGAGCTTACACGGAGGTACTGTTTGTCGGTTCTCTCGGCTGATTGTACTATTGCCAATTTGTTCTTACATAATTCAGTGGAAAATTATTCAAAGTGCTTTTGGACTCAAAGCTATGATGACTTATGTCAATAGCATTTTCTTCATTTGGATTCATGTCTTTAGGAAACAAGAGAAAAGTTGGTGTAACAAAGGGAACATTTGTCGGTTCTCCCGGGCTGATGATACCATTGAAAATTTGTTCCTACATAATTCAGGCGCAAATTATGTAATGTGCTTTTGGACTCAAAGCTATGCCCACTTATGTCGATGGAATTTTCTCCAGTTGGATTCATGTCTTTAGGAAACAGGATAACAATAGGTGTAGCTGCTATCTCGGATGATCTGGCTATATCAAAATAGAGCATGTTCTTAGTAATAAAAAGTTCGCGGTCCCTTTGTTTTCATCAGAATGGTGTCTTTTGGCTTAATTCCTAGCCGATTATGCAGATCAAGCAGGAACGGTAAAGAATTCCGAGGCGAGGAACAAATCTCTTTGAACAAGTGCCAAATGGCTTTTTTAATGCAGCGGGAGGGTGGCCAACCAGGGTCTGGTGTTTGATGGATTCGGCATAACTATGTGTGCCTTACCTTTGTTTTTTTTCTTCGTAAACTTTTTGAAGATCTTCCCTTACCATTGGCTGCGTGCAACTTTCCTGATGGGTTGTATTAGTGTGCTGTGATCTCCACTATGTTCTGTTGCTAGGTTCGTAATAGAAAAAATAAGAGAAAATAGGGATATTTTTTTCTTTCTTTTTCATCTTGTTTCCTTTTCTTTTGTTTGGCCTTATAGATGACTTAAGTAAAAAAAAAACAGCTACTGCAAGCCGTCCCGTCCAACCACCGAAACACACTTCTTATGTACACCTCGCGGAACCGACTTAAGCCTATACAACTATAAGACAAGTTCCGCTACCACAGAAGCTGATTCACGCCGTACAGACACGCATGGAGCCACCAAGCCATGCCACCATGCCACAGACAAAAAAGCTGGCCACGTTAACACAAACCTTCCGTGCACAAATCGAATAGAAACCGCAAAACAGAAAGAGGGTACACAAAAACCTACACCAGATACGTAAAAAAAAGCCCAATCCAGAAACGGCGCGGCAAGACACGCATGGTCCCTCTAGTAATGAAAACTATGGTGAAGAATTATCCCACTCATGGATTGACTACTTGGATGATTATACAAACCTTTAATGCAGGACTGAATTTCTCCTCAAAGAACCTATTGGATTCATCTACTGGAGGTACCTTTATGTCCATCACTTTGGGAAATGCAACAAAGCTTCTTGATCATAAATTATTCACAGTGGCACACTGAGAGAGCTCCACAACGTAAGAAGGTATATTCCGTTGAGGAAACCTCCTCTTTGAGTGAAAGGCTTGATGCTATTATGTCTATGCTTGTTAATGGTAAAGCTAAAGTTGATCCAAGTAATGTTACTTTAGCCTCTTTGGTTGCTCAAGAAGAGCATGTTGATGTGAACTTTATTAGAAATAATCATTTTAAAAATAGAAATAATTTTGGTGGAAACAATTATAAGCCCTATCCTCCTAATAATGGTTATGGTAATTCTTATGGAAATTCCTACAATAATAATAAAATCTCTACCTCTGATCTTGAAAACATACTTAGAGAATTTATTAGCACACAAACTACTTTTAATAAATCTGTTGAGGAAAAGCTGGGTAAAATAGATGTTCTTGACTCTAAACTAGATAGCCTAGCTATTGATGTTGATTTCCACATGATGTTAAATAAAGTAAAACTTTGAATGCCATCCAAGTACGAATTGATAATAATGTTAGGTTGATGGCTGAAATACGTTCTAGGTGAGAAAGAGAAGATGAATTGGCTAGAAAGAATAATATTGCTAGAGTTTGCACTATCACCACCACTAGTAAAAGTGAAGCTCCAAGTGTTAGTAAACCTCATACTATCAATTTTAAAGTAGTTCGTGTTAACAAAGTCTACACCCCTTCGGTGAAACATGCTAAATTGCCTCAAATTGCTGAAATTGCTTCTGATAAAAGTGCTGAAATTTTTAGAGATGTGGAAGATAATGGTCCCATTACTTTTGATGATAATAATTTTGATTTTGATGATTGCAATATTTCTGAAATTATTATGTTCCTACAAAAGCTTTCTATAAGTCCCAATGCTAGTGCCATGAATATGGCATTTACTAAACATATTACCAATGCTCTCATGAAAGTTAGAGAAGAAAAGCTGAAACTTGAAACATCTATCCCTACGAAATTAGATTATGGTTGGGAGCCCATCATTAAGATACAAGTAACTGATTATGATTGCAATGCTTTTTGTGATCTTGGTGCTAGTATCTATGTTATGCATCAAAATCTTTATGATATGCTTGATCTACCACCGTTGGAACACTGTTATTTGAATGTTCATCTTGCTGATAATGCTAAGAAGAAACCTTTTGGTAGAATTGATGATGTTCTTATTATGGTTAACAAGAACCTTTTGTCCCTGTTGATTTTGTTGTTATGAACATTTAATGCAATGCTTCTTGTCCTATTGTTTTGGGAAGACCTTTTCTTAGAACTGTTGGTGTTGTTATTGATATGAAAGAGGGGACTATTAAATATCAATTCCGAAAGGTATGGAAAACTTTCCTAGAAAGAGAATGAAGCTACCTTTTGAATATATTATTAGAGCAAGTTATATGATGTTGATGCTTCCTCACTTGAAAATACTTGAATTGCTTTCTATGCCTAGCTGAAAGGCGTTAAAGAAAAGCGCTACCGGGAGACAACCCATTTTATTTCTCAGTTTTCAACCTGTTTTCCATCGTTTATTTATGTGTGCTTTGAACCTGGGTGTTGTATATTTCCTTAGCAACCCCTCTGTATCTTTTCTTTAGTGTCTTTGTTGAGCCAAGTAAAGCCTCTAGTGGAAAGTTGAGACTATATTTCGGATTTCTGCGTAGGAAACAGATTTCTGGTGTCCACTGTTAAATTCGTATAAAATCACAGGAAAACTCAAAATGACCTGAGTTTTTTTGTGCTTAATACTGGGATATATACGCAACTTTTCATAGTTTAACACTTTTTTATTTGAGCAACATACTATTTTCGAAACAAATCATCTTTACATGTTGTCCTGTTTTGACAAATTTCTACCAATAATTGCATTTGCATTTTAATCTCTTTCTTTTGGCGTTCTTTTAAGAAAAAGAGTTCTAAAAGAATTCGTGACAGCTACTAATGTGTTTTTCAGTGTTAGTCTTGTGTTGAAACTGAACCATGTGAATTTATTATTTTGATTACACTAATGTTGCTAATGAAGATTGTGAGAAGTTTGGTGTGAAGGAAGTTTTCAAGGGTCAAGAGAAGAGGATGATATGACGTGATCAAGAACAGTGAAGAGCCTAAGATTGGGGATGCCCCGGAGGTACATAAAAGCAGATTCCAAGAATACTCAAGCGTCTAAGCTTGGGGATGCCCAAGACATCCCCTTCTTCATCGACAAATTATCAGGTCACTTCTAGTGAAACTATATTTTTATTCGGTCACATCTTATGTGCTTTACTTGGAGCGTCTTTTATTTTTGCGTTCAGTTTGTTTTTATTTTTGCAATAAGCTTGGTTGGACCCCAGCATTCTTTTATTGGAGAGTGACATGCTCCGCTTTTTCATGGGAATACTTTGTATTCTTAATCTTTGTCTGGCTGCTGCGTTTATTTAGCTCATGTTTTGCATTCATCTCTTATTTAGAGATGTTAGTACTCTCTAGTTTTCAATTCTATATTCTTAGAGAGAGTTTTTGTTTTCACATATATGTGCTTGGTTGATAATAGAAATGCTTATGTGGTAGTTGGTATAGTGGAAAAATTCTCATGGTCTTGTAGATCACTAAAATGCTTCACTTGAATCACTACTATTGTTTTGAGATATTAATTTTCTTAACGGATAAACGGGAATGAATAGTAAGTAGAAAATTCTAATGGTTGGTCTAAGAAACTTGAAACTGTGCCACACTTAAAATTACCAGCTGATAGAAACAACGGTATATGATTGCTATGAGCGATAAATTTCTGATCGACTTTTTGTTGCGCGCTACGGTCGGGGTAGCTAACAGTGACCTGTCACTTCCATGGACCCTCTTGGAGTGATTTGCATTGTGCCTTGAAAATATGATTTGCTTGTTGCAACCTTTTAACTCGTGAGTCTATGTTGCGGTTCCTAGCACTTCCACCATCCATATTTGCTAGCCTCTTCGGTACTGTGCATTGCCCTTTCTCACATTGAGAGTTGGTGCAAACTTCGCCAGTGCATCCAAATCATGTGGGAGGACTTTGTTCTCCTACACATAAGCCCATATATTCTTCCTCCAAACATCCACCATACCTACCTATCATGGCATTTCCATAGCCATTCCGAGATATATTGTGACACAACATCCACCTCCATTATGTTACTTGATGATGAGCTTCATGGTTATTTATGCATACTGCTACACTGGCAGGAGCATGCAGTTGGATACATCAGAGATATTCCATTATTAGTTATGAGTACTAAAAGTGTGATGATTCATTGTAATATAGGATGTTGCCCCTACCGGCGAAGATATAGAAAAAAATAAAAAAAATGTAGAAGCCCCCCAAAAGGGCCAAAGAGAAAATAAAGAGAGAGGGGCGCATCGCTATCCTTTATACCACACTTGTGCTTCATGTTTAGCACCAATATTTCAGTTTGGATAAATTTTTCATATTATCATTCATTCATAACTATGTGGGAAATTTTACATTATAGAACTTGGCTTTTATATTCCAATGATGAGCCTCCTCAAATGAGCTCTAGGTCTTCGTGAGCAAGCAAGTTGGATGCACCCCCACTAGTTCCATTGGAGAGCTTTCATACACTTATAGCTCTATGTGCATCTGTTTTGTGGCAATCCCTTCTCCTTGCATAGCTTCGGTTGCAAGACTTTCTCTTGTCTAATGAACACTTCCATCTTTGTGAGCCTTTCTTCCATTGACATTCCAAACCCCCCATAATTTTCTCTTTGACATAACATCCCGGTGCCAGGGACCAACGCAGTACTTTTTTAGCGTGCAAATAGTTTAAGATTCAAGCATTGCATCGTGTGGAAAGCTTGACTTAATCCTAACAGGGGTTGTGAAGATCGTTTGACATGCATGATATTGTTATTCATGAAAGCTTAAATCATCTCTAATAAACTTTGCACGGTTGATAGTCTTTTGTTTTATCGTTTACCTACTCGAGGACGCGTAGGAACTAAGCTTGGGGATGCTTGATACGTCTCCAACGTATCTATAATTTCTGATGTTCCATGTTGATATTATGCCAATTGCTACATGTTTCTACATGTTTTATCCCTTATTTATAGCATTTTTACACGTTTTTTGGGACTAACCTATTAACAAGATGCCAAGTGCCAGTTCCCTGTTTTCTGTTGTTTTTTATTTCAGAAAATTTGTTCTGGAAATATTCTCGGAATTGGACCCCATGAATCCCGAAGTTCGTATTTTCCACGGAAGCATCCAGAAGTCCGAAGAGGAGTCGAAGACGGGCACCAGGGTGGGCTAACCATAGCCAGGCGCGACCCCACCCTTGGTCGCGCCTGTGGGTGGTGAGGGCCCACTGGTCGCCCACCGACGTCGCCCTTTCGCCTATTTATTCCCCTCCGAAGGAAAACCCTAGGCACCAGATCAAAAATCCCCGAAAAGTTCTGCAGCCGTCCTCGTCAACCCTAGATCAAGGGGTTTCCGAAGCTGTCTCCCAGCACCCTGCCGGAGAGGAGATCGTCACCGGAGGCCTCTTCACCACCATGCCTGCCTCTGGAGTGATGCGTGAGTAGTTCATCCTTGGCCTACGGGTCCATAGCTGTAGCTAGATGGTTGTCTACTCCTCCTATGCCTCAATGTTTAGATCTCCTGAGCTGCCTAACATGATCGAGATTGTTCTTATGTAATTCTATGTGCTGTGTTTGTTGGGATCCGATGAATATTGAACTTATGCCAAGTTGATTATAGTCTTGATTGCATATGTTATTTTTGATCTTGCATGCTTTCCATTGCTAGTGGTTTCTCTAGCCAAGTAGTTGCTAGTGACTACAAGAGGAAGTATTTATGCTCGATAGTTGGGTTCATGCCTCCTTTTCTCCTGTGCTCGAGTGACAGAAACGTGACGGGGGAAGGGGGCGATGTGGTGTTGCCACTAGGGAGAAAACAGCGGTGTGAGTGCCCGCGTGCACAGTCATTGTTTACATTACACACATTGCTTAATGCGATTATCTGTTGCGTGCAACTTAATACCTAAGGGGGTTCGAATGATAACCTGAGGGTGGATTAATAGTCATAGATGCAGTTGGATTACGGTCTATGTATATTGCTGTAATGCCCGCACTAAATATCATAGTATTCATCATGTCATGAATGTGCACTATGGTGCAACCTCTATTTTTTAATTGCCCAGCTGTAATTTGTTCACCCAGCATGCTATCCTTTATGGAGAGACACCACTAGTGAACCTATGAACCCCGGTCCATTTTCCTACACTGTTAAACAAACCACTACAATTCCATGCTTTCTTTACTTAATGCAAGCATACACCATTTCCCACACTATACGTCTAATCTTTGTTTTCAGCAAGACCGGTGAGATTGACAACCTCACAGTACCGTCGGGACAAAGTATTTTGGTTGTGTTGTGTGCAGGTTCCGCGTTGTTGCTGACACCGGTGAGGCGCCATCACCACCGTTAGTGGCATCAACCTTCCGAAGATCCTCTTTCTCCTACTGGATTGATAATCTTGGTTCTTAACTGAGGGAAATTCTTACCGTTGTACTCATCACACCCTCCTCTTGGGGTTCCCAACACGCCACACAAGCATCAAAAATTTCTGGCACCGTTGTCGGGGACTTAAAATTCATCATAATCATGAAGTCTCCCCGTCAAGGCACCATCAAGGCGTAGCAAAGAATTTCTAGCGCCGTTGCCGGGGACTTAAAATTCATCATCATCAAGATGTCTCCCCGCCAAGGCACCATCAAGGCGTAGCAGCATCCCTACAAAATGTTCTTTATCCCTTAAAGTATTCATGTCTAACCCAGAGGTTTTTCTCAATAACTATTCACACCCCATAAATAATGTAAGTTGATCATAAAGATCTCAGGTGATCATGTCATCATAGAGAGGATTGGTGATTCTATCACAACATTGGAAATTAAAATGACCCTCTTCATTGCAAATTTCACAAATAGAAGGATAGCGGCTTCCACTTTTTCAGCAAACTCATTTAGATCATTACTCCATATGCTATTTTTGCATGCTTATGTTTCTTACAATAATTATATTCTTCAACACGAATACTTTCACAAGGTCTATGCACTCCACAAAAATTAGCATGCTTATATAAGACATTGTTTTCAGAAATAGGATCATGTATATCGCAATAATTATCAACTATTTCATTTTCTTTGCAAATGTCCTTAAAAGGTTCATGATACCTAGTCCAATTCTATTTAGGAACATGGGTATGACAAGAAAAATATTTGCAAATATTAACACCTATTTGAGAATTGGGTCCAAACTTAGCACTAAGATTATTAAAACAACCAGTTTCAACAAAGGACTTAATGCAATCATACTCATAATTTATACCTAATTCTTTCCCTTTGTCGATCTCCCAATCTTTAGCGTTACGTCGAAATCTTTCAATAAGGAACTATTTAACATCAATTTTATGGTTTATAAAAGAACCCATAGAAGAAGCATCAAGCATACCTTTGTCCTGGCAAGAAAGCCTTGCAAAAAAATTATTAACAATAATTTCATTTCAAAATTTATGATTGGGGCATTTAAGAATTTATAATTTCGGTATTCCCCAAGCTTTCGCAATGCTCTCTCCTTCAGGAGGCCAAAAATTATAGGGATATTTAATTATGTGCCTATGATTCCCGAGTCTTGCTCGTTCTTCCCCACTCTCTAAACTTGTGCTCACTTTTCCCCATTATCTTAGCTGAAACTCTCGCAAAAGTTGATAACTGGCATTTGCCGTCCAGTCAATGCATTGACCATCAACTGATGAGTTTGTGCTGACGAGTGGGGTCGGGTCCTCTTTTGACCGTGGCGTGCCTAGTGGAACCGCAAGGAGGCACGTAAGTGAGCTTGTCTAAAGCTACAACAGATCGACACTGCCGCATCGGGCAACCTCGCCCCCTCCGCCGCCGCCCCATCCCCTCTGATGCCATTGTGCCGCGTTCTTCGCAGCTCCATCCCCTCCACGGTGTTCTCCGGAACATCTACCCCACCTCACCATCAACCCCACCTCACCATCTCTGAAGCCGTGTTGATCCAGGACCCGCGGAATGCCCTCAGCTGTGGAGAGGTTTTGGTCAAATCAACGGCAGATACTTCATGGATTAGATTCGGGTAAGCAATGTTTACCCTTGAATTGGTGTTTTAGCTTATAAGTAAGGCCATATTGGACATTATTTTAGCTTTAATCGTTCTAATTTCTCTCCTCTGTCCCGTGCCTAACTGCAGCCGTATGTTTGAGTTAAATAGGATTGATCCTGCGCTGGCTTTCCGACTGGCGGTTAGAATGGAAACTAATGTGCTGCGTGGTACTAAACCCCATTTTCTTCATTCATGTTTCTACCCGGTTGTGATCGAAACAAACATTTTCTTTAGAGATTTTCTCGCTACCCTCCGTTAAGCCTATACGTGGAGCGATGCCCATGCTGTTGAATTGAGTTACTTCAGCAGTACCGAGCAAAGATTTCTCCCACTAACTTGCGACGAGCATCTCGGGTTGTTTTTTACTCTGAATGCTGGCATCCATTTTGGTAAACTTCATATCTACGTGCTTGAGCCACACGTAGAACCAGTCAAGGAGAAGGGTGTTTGGAAATTATCTATCCCTGCTAATAGCCAGGAACATGGGACTCCTTGTAGGTCGAGACCAAATAAAGCGAGTGGTTCGTGGAGCCACAACATGTCTACATCAGAATCTGCTGTCGGTAGTGCTCCTTCTTCTCCTGTACCTGCTATGGTTGTTGTAGAAGAAGATGCAGAACCTGGCGATGAAGTCCCTTGAAATTATGATGAAGACAAGATGATGTACCCTGAATTGGTAGATAGAGCCAGTCAGCAAGCAGTGGATGATGAATATCCGGAGGATCCCATGAGCCGAGTCAGGTTTGATGACACTGACGATGAAGAGGATGCGGAGAACAATGACAGCTTAATTTTTTATGAATATGATGGTGACGACGTGCCAACAATTGAGTCGAACAGGGAGAATCCCGAGCCTACTAAAGGCACCATATTCCAATCGATGGTGGACTGTCGGAATGTAGTAACTACATATTGCATTCTTACTGAAAATACCTATAAGATTAAGAGGAGTGAGGCAAGAAAGTTCACAGTTTATTGTCCATATATAGGTGTTTGTGGAGGTTGCATGCATCCGGTATGCGAAAGAGAAAAAACTGATTCATGTACTCCAAGTTAATTGGTTATTTTATTTTAGATCATCGAGTCATGTTTCTTATCCCTTATTTTTTACCCTTTTAATTTTGTTTCAGATAAAGAAAAACCCACACAAGCACACATGTCCACCTAGAGGGGGAGGGTGAAGGAAAAATCCAAACTAGCAAAAACTCGATGGGTGGCAGATGCAATATTGGATTGGCTGAGGGAAAACCTGTTCTTGGTCCAACATCACTCCAAGGGAAGCTTTTTGAGAAGTATAAGATTGTAATTGCTTGCACGAGGATTTTAGATGCTAAAGAAATGGCTCTTGACATGATTAATGGTCAATGGAAGGAAAGTTTTCAGTTTCTTTACACCTTCAAAGCTGAAGTGGAGATGTCTAGTCCAGGTAGTGTTGTAGTAATTTACAAGCATACAGTCCATTCAAAATAAAAGGGAAGTCATTTGAGAAGGAGGGCTTCAGAAGGGCTTTTGTATGTTCCAAGGCTTGCTGGCATGGGTTTTTTGATGGATGCATGCCTTATTTGGCTGTAGATGCTACCCATTTGACTGGAAGATGGAGAGGGAAACTAGTAGCAGCTTCTGCAGTTGATGGACACAACTGGCTATTCCAGTTGCATTTGGTGTTTTGGAGGCAGAGTCCGAGAAAAGTTGGGTCTGGTTTCTGCAGCAGTTGTGCAACATTATAGGCAAACCCCCAGGTTTAGCTACACATATAGATGCTTGCAAAGGTAAAGAGAGTGTAGTAGAAAGTGTAGTCCCTCGAGTGGAGCATAGGGAATGTATGCGACACCTAGCGCAATTTTTTTTAAAGAAGTTCAAAGGAAAAGTTTTTGATGAGAAATTATGGCCAGTATCATACACATGCAGCAAAAAGAAGTACGAGCAGCATTTGAGAATATTGTACGCTCAGAAGGAAGGAGTATATGGATGCACATCATGGAAAGGTGTGGTCAAGAGGCAAATTCAACACCATATGAAATGTAGACTATGTGACCAATTATGTTTTGTGTTTTGAAGAATGCTTCAATGCAAAGTTCAAGTTAGTGAAGGGTTATTTGGTTTGGCAAGCATTTGACAATATGAGGCAGATGATCATGATAAAGATGGCTCTTCGCAAAAGAATTGCTGAACCACAATATGTTGGCCATGTTATACTCCCATGACTGATTAAGGCATTGCAGCACAAGACAAGATGACTAAAGATGAAATGCATTCGATCGTCGACATACGAGGCTGGGGTAGTATACACTGACAATAAAAATAGGGAATGGAGGTATCCAGTGAAACTAGCCACTAGGGAATGCAATTGTAACCAATGGCAGATTCGTGGGAAGCCATGCATATATGCCTAACATCTGATGACTCTGATTGGGGGTGAAGATGGTGAAGTTGATCAGTATTGCTCAGATTATTTCTCCGCTGCTAAATTTAAGGCTGGTTATGCTCACAATGTGCATGCACTCATGGAAAAATGTTAAGGAGTATTAGTATAGGTCTAGGAGTCCGTATTAGTCTAGATGTTATTTCCTTATTCCCCAGGTCATATGTAATATATATATGCCCCATGGGCCTCCTAATAATACAAGTTGAATCCATAACATGGTATCAGAGCTAGGTTATTTTTTTGGACGCCGCAACTCGTCCTTCCAATCCAATCTCGATAGATTTTTTCGGTCTCAGATCCGTTTGTGGTCTCCTCCGTTGGTCTCTCGTCATCCTTAGAGCTCCGGCTACTGGTCGTTGTCTATAGCCGCAGTTTTTTTTTGGCCGTCACCCTCCATTGTTTTCCGGCCGCCGCCGTTGTTACCTGTCTCGGCCGTCGCCTCTGCTCATCTCTAGATGCCGTCGTCCCCGTCTGGCCGCCGCCGCCTGTCGCCTGATCTCCGACCGCCTCCTGGGATGCCTCCTCCTGTCGCCTGCGGGCACTGCCTCTTCTCTGATCTCTGCCGGAGATACATCATCGGATCTGGCCCGTGTGTTGAGTTGACCAATTCATCGTCCCCACGTGCACCAGACCAAGCAGCCAGCTTCTACCGTCTCGTGCGTGCGTGGAGCGTGATGCGTGCTTATGCTGCTTGCCTCTTTGATTATTTTCCTCTTTTTTGTGTGTCTATTAGGTAGTTCGTGAGTGAAAAAAAAGGTCCATGTCTCACCGTCTCTCTCCATTGTCATCCAGTGGTTTACAATTAGTCTCTCCGCTTTTTCTAGTTTTCTATATTTCCGCTGCCGTCCACCAGATCCGTCGTTTCCTTTTGTGTTTCTTATGTCATGAGAGTCCATTATACTTTTACTTGTCAGCCCCCTTTATCGGTCCTTTTGTGGCCTTTTTGGTCCTTTTGTGGCTCCTATTCTCGGTCCGTTTGTGGCCTCCTATTCTCGTTCTGTTTGTGGCCTCCTATTCTCGGTCCGTTTGTGGCCTCCTATTCCGGTCCTTTTGTGGCCTCTTATTATTGGTCTTTTTGTGGTCTCGGTCTGTTTGTGGCCTCCTATTCCGGTCCTTTTGTGGCCTCTTATTATTGGTCCTTTTGTGGCCTCGGTCCTTTTGTGGCCTCCTTTTCTCGGTCCTTTTGTGGCCTCCTTTTCTCGGTTCTAGTCCTTCTATGTGATCTTTGTGGCCTCATTTTGCATTGTCATTGATCTACGCACATTCTTTCGCCATTGGACTTCTTATGTCGTTGGCCTTCTTGCGCTATGATCGTTTGTGACATGCTCTTCTTTTGATCGAATATCGGTCTCATTGTTCGATCGACTCTATTCGCTCTTCGTCCTTTTGTGGCTCCTATTCTCGGTCCGTTTGTGGCCTCCTATTCTCGTTCTGTTTGTGGCCTCCTATTCTCGGTCCGTTTGTGGCCTCCTATTCCGGTCCTTTTGTGGCCTCTTATTATTGGTCTTTTTGTGGTCTCGGTCTGTTTGTGGCCTCCTATTCCGGTCCTTTTGTGGCCTCTTATTATTGGTCCTTTTGTGGCCTCGGTCCTTTTGTGGCCTCCTTTTCTCGGTCCTTTTGTGGCCTCCTTTTCTCGGTTCTAGTCCTTCTATGTGATCTTTGTGGCCTCATTTTGCATTGTCATTGATCTACGCACATTCTTTCGCCATTGGACTTCTTATGTCGTTGGCCTTCTTGCGCTATGATCGTTTGTGACATGCTCTTCTTTTGATCGAATATCGGTCTCATTGTTCGATCGACTCTATTCGCTCTTCGTTCTTGCTTGACTCTACAGGTTTTGAAGACTCTTCATGCTACAAGACACTTTTAAGACGTGGAATATTGTAACATCCCAAGTATGAAAAATAGCCATTAGAATGTTTTCTCTATGTTATTTTATGTTTTGCATCATGACATCATGTTCATTGCATTTGTTTTGCTTGTTTTCCATTTGTTTTCCTCTGTTTTCAATTGTTTTCCTTTGTTTTCTATTTGAATTTCAAACCAAATTTTAAACCTTTTGTTTCATACTTGTGATGTTACAATTTCCAAATGAGTATTCAAAATCAAAACAATTGTTTGTTTCCATTAAAGTTGTAATATCAAACTATTGTTTTGTTTCTATCAAAATTTCATCTAATACCAAACCATTTTCAAATTCAAATATATTTCCTAACAGCAACCCTTTTGAACTTTATGAAAATTACCAAAAAACATCAATCTTTTGTTTCAAATAAGCTTAAGGGTTCACCCTATTTAAATGTGTCTTTTAATGATTCATTTAATAGCAATTTCCACCCAAATTCAATTGAATTTTAACACAGCAATAAGATTCAAATTTCAAGAAACCAACAATGTCACACTTGTGCTTTTTTAACTAATACCCTATAAAAATCATCCAACATTTTTTTCCTATCCTAAAAACCTCCCTTTTCTTTCCTATTCCAATCTGCAAAAAAAAAATATAAGGAAGAAAAAAATAAAACAACCAAAGGGAGAGAGGGGCAGGCCAGCAGGCCCAGCCCACCATCTCCCCCCCCCTCAGGCCCAATACCCCCTCGCTCCTTCTTCTTCCTCGGTACGGACGATCATCCACCCTGTCCATGTAGCAGAAAGGAGCAGGGAACGGACAGGAGCCCTCCCCCTCTCCTATAAACCCTAGCCCCTACCTCGAGCTCCTCCCTAACCCTAATTCTTCTCCCCCCTCCTCTCTCCCCGCCTCCATTTTTCTCTCCTCCCCCTCTGCTCTCTTCTCTCTGTACCCCAGTCTCTGAACCTGAACCCCCACCGAAACCCACCATGGCCGCATGTTGAGGAGGGTGTAGTGGTCGCAGGGGTCGTTGTCGGGAACTCTCCATGGCGGGAATGAGACCCCCGTGCCGACCCCTTCGACCTCGATGTCGCGGCAGTTGCCGGGAGCGGCCGAGGCGCCGCCGCCGTCCTCCTCTTGGCGCCGTTTGCCACCTGCTCCGCCCCGACATGCTCCTCCTTCAGATCGAGGTGAGCTCCCTCCCCTCGCCTCTCTCCTCCCTCTCCCTCCTCTCTCCACGCACCCGGCCACCGCACATGCACCCGCCCACTCGCAGCAGTCCACGGCGGACAGGCCACCGCGAGCAGCAACGTCCGCCGGCGGGCTCTGTTTCCTCAGCGAGGTTCAGTAACTGAAACAATGAAATTCAGTTAAACTTTCAGCTAACTGCACCTTAACCCCCCCGCGAGCGGTACCTGTCAAGCAACAGCAATTCACCCCACTGGCAACGCTCTGTGCGCGCACCCAAGAGGTGGTGGGGTCGATTCCCACCCCTCGCAAACCCAACCTTTTTTCCAATTTATTTTCCCAGGCCCTGCACAAATCCTTTATCACAAACAAGTCCCTCCCAGCTTTTATCTAGGTCCCTGTAATTATTTTCTAACTCCCTAGCTATTAATTAAAATGGCAGATTAATACCAAAAATCTAAATATGCATAACTAAATCATTCCAACTCCAAATTCAACTTTTTAAATATGTTTTCTGTACCAAATTAACTCCTCTACCCAAATATAAATTTTGTTTACTGTTTTGAATATTTTAAATTGGTGAAATATTTGAAAACTTGTTTATTTCACTTAAATTTGCAAAATTCATAACTTGGGCATAAAAATTCCAAATTCAACAAACTAAATATGTTTTCCACTCAATTTTTCATGAACTTTGCAAATATCAACTTTGTTTACTGTTTTGAATAATTTAAATTGCTGAAAACAACTGTTTCTTAATTAATGCATTTAAAATTGTCAAATTAATAACTTGCTCATTTTAAATCCATTTTCAACAAATAAAATATGTTTTCCATGCTAAATTAAACCCTATTTCCAAATATAAAATTTGTTTCATGTTTTGAATAATTAAAATTGGTTAAATAATTTAAACCTTGTTTAAATCATTTAATATTGTTAAATTCATAACTAGGTCAAATTAAATTCTTTTTTAACATATAAAATATGTTTTCAAACCATAAAAGTATAAACTTTTCAAATATGAATTTGGTTTACTGTTTTGAACAAATAAAATTCAAACAAATTCATACTTGAATTAAACTCATTTAAATCTTGTTTAAACTTGTTTAATTCATAAGTAATTCATCCTAAATCCTTTTTCAACAAGTGAAACATGTATTCCACCTAAAATTGTGTGTTCTTTCCAAATATAAACTTTGTTTTCTATTTTGAACAATTAAAATTGGTGAAAACAACAAATGCTTGTGTACCACCTTTAAGAAACCAAAATTTCATAACTTAATAAATAAAATTCCAAACTTGGAAAACTTCATTTCAAATTGATTCTATTGTTGTTTTCTTTCTGTTTTCCTTATCCATGCATCATACTAATCCACTTTCACCTATTGGTTAGTTGTAGAACAATTAAGTCAACCTTAATTCATGGGCTTTCCATATGCAATTCAATTGCATATGGGTCCATTTAAACATGTTATCTTGTCAACTAGTTTATTTTGATGCATCAATTAACTTTCCATGCATCATCCCATGTTTGTGCACTATGCCATGTTATTGATTGTTTATCTCTCTGCGTTGTCTGTTTGCTTCTTCTCGAATGAACGACGACGTTGAGACCGACGATACTTACGACACCCCTTCTGAGGATCTAGCTCGGTACCAGGCTGCTGAGTTTGCAGGCAAGTATTCACTCACATGAACCATTGTGTTCCTTTCAACATTAGATACCGATACTTTCCGTTGTCAATTCTGCTAGCCCTATGTATCGTTGCTTGTTCTCCGAACCTATCACATGATATCCTGAACCCTGATATTGCCTCACCTCCACTCCTATAACCCCTTGCTTGTGCCCGTGTCTTACTAGCATGCTTAGGGTTGTTTTGCTCTAGTCTGTTGCCCGTTACTTTCTGTTACCATATTCTATTATGTTCTGGGGCTCGATGTTAAACAACAACCTGTTAATTTTGAGGTAATAATAAATTGCTGATAAGGCACCGGCAGGAGGCCCGGCGTGGTTTTGAGGCCTGCTAGTCTCGACCCTAATTAGGAAAAGGGTCTTGTCTACTGGTCCATGATGAGCGCACTAACCGCATGTGGGAAGCGTGTATGGACGCCCCCCTCAATTTGATTCGATTCGCATCTCGTCCAAATCGCCTCATTTAGTTTGGATTTTCCATTTGCCGCACGCATATGCAGGTACGAACCCGAGGCCAGGGTGGAAACTTTTGTAGCCGGCATTTAGGGAGACACGTTCTTAGAGTGCTATGAGGGTCCCCTTTTCTTCGGGGGGCTTGATTAGCCGTGAGCTCAATTGCACGGGGTTCTTTGGGCTTGATGCGAAGAAGAGTTGAGTTGTGTTGAGTGCCCCGCTTGGTGGGAAAGGCCTTCCCATCTGGCGGGTTATTCTTACGTGTACGGCCAAATTGGTGCACCCCTGCAGGGTAAATCTTCTCGAGAAGCCGTGTTTTCCGCGGTTATGGATGACTTGGTGAAAGTACTGGCTAACAAGTACTCAGAACAACTTACACCTAACTAATGATAACTTGACTAGTAATAGCCTTATTCCCACAATAACTTGATCCATCACTAATCCAACTGTGTGAGTTATCCTCGGGTTGCTTCTTTGGATAAGGGGCGAGATCCAGGATGGGTTTGTTTGGAGTTAGTTCTAGTTGGTTACGATACGCTATCTTATCCCCTTTCTGTTAGCCGGAAGTTGCATCATGTTCTGTAGTTGGTTAGAGCAGCCCGCTGCAGCATCTTTGTATCACCCTTTCTTCCGTTGAACCCAAAGCATCTGTGCTTGGTGTTGACGGGTTACACTTTGGTGAACTGTGAGTCTTGCTTGCCAGTACGTTGTTGTACTGACCCCTTTGGGGCTGTGGTTTCCGCAGACTACGCTTACGAGGATCCCCGTGATGGCTACTACATGGAGTTTGACGAGGCTGCTGACGAGTAGATAGCGGACCCGGGCAGGATCCGAGACTACGTGGATGGGCTCCGTTTTCCTTTTCATTCTCGGCTTCTTAAGCCTATTTGGATTTGTATGTACTCAGACCTTTTGAATGCTTCCGCTGAGATGTAATGATGATATGTTGGGACATGTGTCCTCTGGATGATTGTATTTGCTATCTCTGCTCTAGTGAGAGCTATTTGCAACTTATTTCTATTTATTTGTGTCTTAGAGATCTGTTGTGCTATCATTTTGTTCAACGCCGTTGACGTACCATGTGTGTATGTTATGAAGTACGTCAATGGTAGTATCCTGATTTCTATGGGATGGTTTACGTAGACGAGGAACAGTAGGGGTTGGTTGTCACACATACGTGTGTTGGCCTACTCGTAAGAGATGCGGGTGCCGGTAAGCCCCGTAATCCAATCAACTACTGTTTAACGGAACTGCGAGTATCCTCTAGAAGTCCTGGTGCGACAATTGGTATCAGAGCTTGTCTGCCTGTAGGATCCCTTTTACTGTTCGCAGTTGAGTCTAGAAACTATTTTGTAGCTATACAGGAAAAAAAATGAAACGTGAGAGTAGGAATTCTGTTCTTTTTCTTCTTTCCCCACCCACCCTCCCTTTTCTGGTAAGGAAGTGCAACGTTGTTTTCCCTTCTCACCTAAACTTTCAAGTTAGGATTTCACGTATCCTGGTTTCTCTGGGATAGTTATATCTACTAGACCATAGGAATGGAGGTGGTTGTGACATGATTTACCATGTTGCCTACTCACGATTGAGAACGGAGACGTGTAAGCCCCGGAAGCAGATCCTCTATTCCTTAAGCAGTAGATATTGATCCTTTAGAAGCCCGGATGGGTTTTCCGTAGTACCTCAGGAGTGTTTTCATCTCGTGTTTCCCGATGTTGCTTCGATATCCTGTTCTTCTCAACATCCTTTTCGTCCGTTGAAACCTTGTTGTGGCTTCCCACTTCAGTTCTTTTACCGGCGTCTAATCAATAACATTGTTCCACCCTTCTGGCCAGATAGTCTATTCTCCAAATGAATCAAGTTCTATTCAGCTATACACCCTCGATGCAAAACCTCTACCTCTACTTGAAAATGTTCCGGTGGTTTGCGAATTCCCTGACGTCTTTCCAGAAGAGTTGCCAGGAATGCCTATCGTCTTGAACTTCCAGAAAAACTATCCAAGGTGCACGATGTGTTTCACGTGTCACAACTCAAGAGGATCTTCGCAAGAAGTATCCGGACCTTTTCTTTTCTCAATAGGAATCTCGAGGCGCGGTTCCTTCAAGGGGGGGGGGGCGTTTTGTAACATCCCAAGTATGAAAAATAGCCATTAGAATGTTTGCTCTCTGTTATTTTATGTTTTGCATCATGACATCATGTTCATTGCATTTGTTTTGCTTGTTTTCCATTTGTTTTTCCTCTGTTTTCAATTGTTTTCCTTTGTTTTCTATTTGAATTTCAAACCAAATTTTAAACCTTTTGTTTCATACTTGTGATGTTACAATTTCCAAATGAGTATTCAAAATCAAAACAATTGTTTGTTTCCATTAAAGTTGTAATATCAAACTATTGTTTTGTTTCTATCAAAATTTCATCTAATACCAAACCATTTTCAAATTCAAATATATTTCCAAACAGCAACCCTTTTGAACTTTATGAAAATTACCAAAACAAATCAATCTTTTGTTTCAAATAAGCTTAAGGGTTCACCCTATTTAAATGTGTCTTTTAATAATTCATTTAATAGCAATTTCCACCCAAATTCAATTGAATTTTAACACAGCAATAAGATTCAAATTTCAAGAAACCAACAATGTCACACTTGTGCTTTTTTAACTAATACCCTATAAAAATCATCCAACATTTTTTTCCTATCCTAAAAGCCTCCCTTTTCTTTCCTATTCCAATCTGCAAAAAAAAAAATATAAGGAAGAAAAAAAATAAAACAACCAAAGGGAGAGAGGGGCAGGCCAGCAGGCCCAGCCCACCATCTCCCCCCCTCAGGCCCAATACCCCCTCGCTCCTTCTTCTTCCTCGGTACGGACGATCATCCACCCTGTCCACGTAGCAGAGAGGAGCAGGTAACAGACATGAGCCCTCCCCTTTTCCTATAAACCCTAGCCCCTACCTCGAGCTCCTCCCTAACCCTAATTCTTCTTCCCCCTCCTCTCTCCCCGCCTCCATTTTTCTCTCCTCCCCCTCTGCTATCTTCTCTCTGTACCCCAGTCTCTGAACCTGAACCCCCACCGAAACCCACCATGGCCGCATGTTGAGGAGGGTGTAGTGGTCGCAGGGGTCGTTGTCGGGAGCTCTCCATGGCGGGAATGAGACCCCCGTGCCGACCCCTTCGACCTCGACGCCGCGGCAGTTGCCGGGAGCGGCCGAGGCGCCGCCGCCGTCCTCCTCTTGGCGCCGTTCGCCACCTGCTCCGCCCAACGTGCTCCTCCTTCAGATCGAGGTGAGCTCCCTCCCCTCGCCTCTCTCCTCCCTCTCCCTCCTCTCTCCACGCACCCGGCCACCGCACATGCACCTGCCCACTCGCAGCAGTCCACGGCGGACAGGCCACCGCGAGCAGCAACGTCCGCCGGCGGGCTCTGTTTCCTCAGCGAGGTTCAGTAACTGAAACAATGAAATTCAGTTAAACTTTTAGCTAACTGCACCTTAACCTCCCCCCCCCCCCCCCGCGAGCGGTACCTGTCAAGCAACAGCAATTCACCCCACTGGCAACGCTCTCTGCGCACCCAAGAGGTGGTGGGGTCGATTCCCACCCCTCGCAAACCCAACCTTTTTTCCAATTTATTTTCCCAGGCCCTGCACAAATCCTTTATCACAAACAAGTCCCTCCCAGCTTTTATCTAGGTCCCTGTAATTATTTTCTAACTCCCTAGCTATTAATTAAAATGGCAGATTAATACCAAAAATCTAAATATGCATAACTAAATCATTCCAACTCCAAATTCAACTTTTTAAATATGTTTTCTGTACCAAATTAAATCCTCTACCCAAATATAAATTTTGTTTACTGTTTTGAATATTTTAAATTGGTGAAATATTTGAAAACTTGTTTAATTCACTTAAATTTGCAAAATTCATAACTTGGGCATAAAAATTCCAAATTCAACAAACTAAATATGTTTTCCACTCAATTTTTCATGAACTTTGCAAATATCAACTTTGTTTACTGTTTTGAATAATTTAAATTGCTGAAAACAACTGTTTCTTAATTAATGCATTTAAAATTGTCAAATTAATAACTTGTTCATTTTAAATCCATTTTCAACAAATAAAATATGTTTTCCATGCTAAATTAAACCCTCTTTCCAAATATAAAATTTGTTTCATGTTTTGAATAATTAAAATTGGTTAAATAATTTAACCCTTGTTTAAATCATTTAATATTGTTAAATTCATAACTAGGTCAAATTAAATTCTTTTTGAACATATAAAATATGTTTTCAAACCATAAAAGTATAAAATTTTCAAATATGAATTTGGTTTAATGTTTTGAACAAATAAAATTCAAACAAATTCATACTTGAATTAAACTCATTTAAATCTGGTTTAAACTTGTTTAATTCATAAGTAATTCATCCTAAATCCTTTTTCAACAAGTGAAACATGTATTCCACCTAAAATTGTGTGTTCTTTCCAAATATAAACTTTGTTTTCTATTTTGAACAATTAAAATTGGTGAAAACAACAAATGCTTGTGTACCACCTTTAAGAAACCAAAATTTCATAACTTAATAAATAAAATTCCAAACTTGGTAAACTTCATTTCAAATTGATTCTATTGTTGTTTTCTTTCTGTTTTCCTCATCCATGCATCATACTAATCCACTTTCACCTATTGGTTAGTTGTAGAACAATTAAGTCAACCTTAATTCATGGGCTTTCCATATGCAATTCAATTGCATGTGGGTCCATTTAAACATGTTATCTTGTCAACTAGTTTATTTTGATGCATCAATAAACTTTCCATGCATCATCCCATGTTTTTGCACTATGCCATGTTATTGATTGTTTATCTCTCTGCGTTGTATGTTTGCTTCTTCTCGAATGGACGACGACGTTGAGACCAACGATACTTACGACACCCCTTCTGAGGATCTAGCTCAGTACCAGGCTGCTGAGTTTGCAGGCAAGTATTCACTCACATGAACCATTGTGTTCCTTTCAACATTGGATACCGATACTTTCCGTTGTCTATTCTGCTAGCCCTATGTATCGTTGCTTGTTCTCCGAACCTATCACATGATATCCTGAACCCTGATATTGCCTCACCTCCACTCCTATAACCCCTTGCTTGTGCCCGTGTCTTACTAGCATGCTTAGGGTTGTTTTGCTCTAGTCTGTTGCCCATTACTTTCTGTTACCATATTCTATTATGTTCTGGGGCTCGATGTTAAACAACAACCTGTTAATTTTGAGGTAATAATAAATTGCTGATAAGGCACCGGCAGGAGGCCCGGCGTGGTTTTGAGGCATGCTAGTGTCGACCCTAATTAGGAAAAGGGTCTTGTCTACTGATCCATGATGAGCGCACTAACCGAATGTGGGAAGCGTGTATGGGCGCCCCCCTCAATTTGATTCGATTCGCATCTCGTCCAAATCGCCTCATTTAGTTCGGGTTTTCCATTTGCCGCACGCATATGCAGGTACGAACCCGAGGCCAGGGTGGAAACTTTTGTAGGCGGCATTTAGGGAGACACATTCTTAGAGTGCTATGAGGGTCCCCTTTTCTTCGTGGGGCTTGATTAGCCGTGAGCTCAATTGCACGGGGTTCTTTGGGCTTGATGCGAAGAAGAGTTGAGTTGTGTTGAGTGCCCCGCTTGGTGGGAAAGGCCTTCCCATCTGGCGGGTTATTCTTACGTGTACGGCCAAATTGGTGCACCCCTGCAGGGTAAATCTTCTCGAGAAGCCGTGTTTTCCGCGGTTATGGATGACTTGGTGAAAGTACTGGCTAACAAGTACTCAGAACAACTTACACCTAACTAATGATAACTTGACTAGTAATAGCCTTATTGCCACAATAACTTGATCCATCACTAATCCAACTGTGTGAGTTATCCTCGGGTTGCTTCTTTGGATAAGGGGCGAGATCCAGGATGGGTTTGTTTGGAGTTAGTTATAGTTGGTTACGATACGCTATCTTATCCCCTTTCTGTTAGCCGGAAGTTGCATCATGTTCTGTAGTTGGTTAGAGCAGCCCGCTGCAGCATCTTTGTATCACCCTTTCTTCCGTTGAACCCAAAGCATCTGTGCTTGGTGTTGACGGGTTACACTTTGGTGAACTGTGAGTCTTGCTTGCCAGTACGTTGTTGTACTGACCCCTTTGGGGCTGTGGTTTCCGCAGACTACGCTTACGAGGATCCCCGTGATGGCTACTACATGGAGTTTGACGAGGCTGCTGACGAGTAGATAGCGGACCCGGGCAGGATCCGAGACTACGTGGATGGGGTCCGTTTTCCTTTTCATTCTCGGCTTCTTAAGCCTATTTGGATTTGTATGTACTCAGACCTTTTGAATGCTTCCGCTGAGATGTAATGATGATATGTTGGGACATGTGTCCTCTGGATGATTGTATTTGCTATCTCTGCTCTAGTGAGAGCTATTTGCAACTTATTTCTATTTATTTGTGTCTTAGAGATCTGTTGTGCTATCATTTTGTTCAACGCCGTTGACGTACCATGTGTGTATGTTATGAAGTACGTCAATGGTAGTATCCTGATTTCTATGGGATGGTTTACGTAGACGAGGAACAGTAGGGGTTGGTTGTCACACATACGTGTGTTGGCCTACTCGTAAGAGATGCGGGTGCCGGTAAGCCCCGTAATCCAATCAACTACTGTTTAACGGAACTGCGAGTATCCTCTAGAAGTCCTGGTGCGACAATTGGTATCAGAGCTTGTCTGCCTGTAGGATCCCTTTTACTGTTCGCAGTTGAGTCTAGAAACTATTTTGTAGCTATACAGGAAAAAAAATGAAACGTGAGAGTAGGAATTCTGTTCTTTTTCTTCTTTCCCCACCCACCCTCCCTTTTCTGGTAAGGAAGTGCAACGTTGTTTTCCCTTCTCACCTAAACTTTCAAGTTAGGATTTCACGTATCCTGGTTTCTCTGGGATAGTTATATCTACTAGACCATAGGAATGGAGGTGGTTGTGACATGATTTACCATGTTGCCTACTCACGATTGAGAACGGAGACGTGTAAGCCCCGGAAGCAGATCCTCTATTCCTTAAGCAGTAGATATTGATCCTTTAGAAGCCCGGATGGGTTTTCCGTAGTACCTCAGGAGTGTTTTCATCTCGTGTTTCCCGATGTTGCTTCGATATCCTGTTCTTCTCAACATCCTTTTCGTCCGTTGAAACCTTGTTGTGGCTTCCCACTTCAGTTCTTTTACCGGCGTCTAATCAATAACATTGTTCCACCCTTCTGGCCAGATAGTCTATTCTCCAAATGAATCAAGTTCTATTCAGCTATACACCCTCGATGCAAAACCTCTACCTCTACTTGAAAATGTTCCGGTGGTTTGCGAATTCCCTGACGTCTTTCCAGAAGAGTTGCCAGGAATGCCTATCGTCTTGAACTTCCAGAAAAACTATCCAAGGTGCACGATGTGTTTCACGTGTCACAACTCAAGAGGATCTTCGCAAGAAGTATCCGGACCTTTTCTTTTCTCAATAGGAATCTCGAGGCGCGGTTCCTTCAAGGGGGGGGGGGGCGTTTTGTAACATCCCAAGTATGAAAAATAGCCATTAGAATGTTTGCTCTCTGTTATTTTATGTTTTGCATCATGACATCATGTTCATTGCATTTGTTTTGCTTGTTTTCCATTTGTTTTTCCTCTGTTTTCAATTGTTTTCCTTTGTTTTCTATTTGAATTTCAAACCAAATTTTAAACCTTTTGTTTCATACTTGTGATGTTACAATTTCCAAATGAGTATTCAAAATCAAAACAATTGTTTGTTTCCATTAAAGTTGTAATATCAAACTATTGTTTTGTTTCTATCAAAATTTCATCTAATACCAAACCATTTTCAAATTCAAATATATTTCCAAACAGCAACCCTTTTGAACTTTATGAAAATTACCAAAACAAATCAATCTTTTGTTTCAAATAAGCTTAAGGGTTCACCCTATTTAAATGTGTCTTTTAATAATTCATTTAATAGCAATTTCCACCCAAATTCAATTGAATTTTAACACAGCAGTAAGATTCAAATTTCAAGAAACCAACAATGTCACACTTGTGCTTTTTTAACTAATACCCTATAAAAGTCATCCAACATTTTTTTCCTATCCTAAAAGCCTCCCTTTTCTTTCCTATTCCAATCTGCAAAAAAAAAATATAAGGAAGAAAAAAAATAAAACAACCAAAGGGAGAGAGGGGCAGGCCAGCAGGCCCAGCCCACCATCTCCCCCCCTCAGGCCCAATACCCCCTCGCTCCTTCTTCTTCCTCGGTACGGACAATCATCCACCCTGTCCACGTAGCAGAGAGGAGCAGGTAACAGACATGAGCCCTCCCCTTTTCCTATAAACCCTAGCCCCTACCTCGAGCTCCTCCCTAACCCTAATTCTTCTTCCCCCTCCTCTCTCCCCGCCTCCATTTTTCTCTCCTCCCCCTCTGCTATCTTCTCTCTGTACCCCAGTCTCTGAACCTGAACCCCCACCGAAACCCACCATGGCCGCATGTTGAGGAGGGTGTAGTGGTCGCAGGGGTCGTTGTCGGGAGCTCTCCATGGCGGGAATGAGACCCCCGTGCCGACCCCTTCGACCTCGACGCCGCGGCAGTTGCCGGGAGCGGCCGAGGCGCCGCCGCCGTCCTCCTCTTGGCGCCGTTCGCCACCTGCTCCGCCCAACGTGCTCCTCCTTCAGATCGAGGTGAGCTCCCTCCCCTCGCCTCTCTCCTCCCTCTCCCTCCTCTCTCCACGCACCCGGCCACCGCACATGCACCTGCCCACTCGCAGCAGTCCACGGCGGACAGGCCACCGCGAGCAGCAACGTCCGCCGGCGGGCTCTGTTTCCTCAGCGAGGTTCAGTAACTGAAACAATGAAATTCAGTTAAACTTTTAGCTAACTGCACCTTAACCTCCCCCCCCCCCCCGCGAGCGGTACCTGTCAAGCAACAGCAATTCACCCCACTGGCAACGCTCTCTGCGCACCCAAGAGGTGGTGGGGTCGATTCCCACCCCTCGCAAACCCAACCTTTTTTCCAATTTATTTTCCCAGGCCCTGCACAAATCCTTTATCACAAACAAGTCCCTCCCAGCTTTTATCTAGGTCCCTGTAATTATTTTCTAACTCCCTAGCTATTAATTAAAATGGCAGATTAATACCAAAAATCTAAATATGCATAACTAAATCATTCCAACTCCAAATTCAACTTTTTAAATATGTTTTCTGTACCAAATTAAATCCTCTACCCAAATATAAATTTTGTTTACTGTTTTGAATATTTTAAATTGGTGAAATATTTGAAAACTTGTTTAATTCACTTAAATTTGCAAAATTCATAACTTGGGCATAAAAATTCCAAATTCAACAAACTAAATATGTTTTCCACTCAATTTTTCATGAACTTTGCAAATATCAACTTTGTTTACTGTTTTGAATAATTTAAATTGCTGAAAACAACTGTTTCTTAATTAATGCATTTAAAATTGTCAAATTAATAACTTGTTCATTTTAAATCCATTTTCAACAAATAAAATATGTTTTCCATGCTAAATTAAACCCTCTTTCCAAATATAAAATTTGTTTCATGTTTTGAATAATTAAAATTGGTTAAATAATTTAACCCTTGTTTAAATCATTTAATATTGTTAAATTCATAACTAGGTCAAATTAAATTCTTTTTGAACATATAAAATATGTTTTCAAACCATAAAAGTATAAAATTTTCAAATATGAATTTGGTTTAATGTTTTGAACAAATAAAATTCAAACAAATTCATACTTGAATTAAACTCATTTAAATCTGGTTTAAACTTGTTTAATTCATAAGTAATTCATCCTAAATCCTTTTTCAACAAGTGAAACATGTATTCCACCTAAAATTGTGTGTTCTTTCCAAATATAAACTTTGTTTTCTATTTTGAACAATTAAAATTGGTGAAAACAACAAATGCTTGTGTACCACCTTTAAGAAACCAAAATTTCATAACTTAATAAATAAAATTCCAAACTTGGTAAACTTCATTTCAAATTGATTCTATTGTTGTTTTCTTTCTGTTTTCCTCATCCATGCATCATACTAATCCACTTTCACCTATTGGTTAGTTGTAGAACAATTAAGTCAACCTTAATTCATGGGCTTTCCATATGCAATTCAATTGCATGTGGGTCCATTTAAACATGTTATCTTGTCAACTAGTTTATTTTGATGCATCAATAAACTTTCCATGCATCATCCCATGTTTTTGCACTATGCCATGTTATTGATTGTTTATCTCTCTGCGTTGTATGTTTGCTTCTTCTCGAATGGACGACGACGTTGAGACCAACGATACTTACGACACCCCTTCTGAGGATCTAGCTCAGTACCAGGCTGCTGAGTTTGCAGGCAAGTATTCACTCACATGAACCATTGTGTTCCTTTCAACATTGGATACCGATACTTTCCGTTGTCTATTCTGCTAGCCCTATGTATCGTTGCTTGTTCTCCGAACCTATCACATGATATCCTGAACCCTGATATTGCCTCACCTCCACTCCTATAACCCCTTGCTTGTGCCCGTGTCTTACTAGCATGCTTAGGGTTGTTTTGCTCTAGTATGTTGCCCATTACTTTCTGTTACCATATTCTATTATGTTCTGGGGCTCGATGTTAAACAACAACCTGTTAATTTTGAGGTAATAATAAATTGCTGATAAGGCACCGGCAGGAGGCCCGGCGTGGTTTTGAGGCATGCTAGTGTCGACCCTAATTAGGAAAAGGGTCTTGTCTACTGATCCATGATGAGCGCACTAACCGAATGTGGGAAGCGTGTATGGGCGCCCCCCTCAATTTGATTCGATTCGCATCTCGTCCAAATCGCCTCATTTAGTTCGGGTTTTCCATTTGCCGCACGCATATGCAGGTACGAACCCGAGGCCAGGGTGGAAACTTTTGTAGGCGGCATTTAGGGAGACACATTCTTAGAGTGCTATGAGGGTCCCCTTTTCTTCGTGGGGCTTGATTAGCCGTGCGCTCAATTGCACGGGGTTCTTTGGGCTTGATGCGAAGAAGAGTTGAGTTGTGTTGAGTGCCCCGCTTGGTGGGAAAGGCCTTCCCATCTGGCGGGTTATTCTTACGTGTACGGCCAAATTGGTACACCCCTGCAGGGTAAATCTTCTCGAGAAGCCGTGTTTTCCGCGGTTATGGATGACTTGGTGAAAGTACTGGCTAACAAGTACTCAGAACAACTTACACCTAACTAATGATAACTTGACTAGTAATAGCCTTATTGCCACAATAACTTGATCCATCACTAATCCAACTGTGTGAGTTATCCTCGGGTTGCTTCTTTGGATAAGGGGCGAGATCCAGGATGGGTTTGTTTGGAGTTAGTTATAGTTGGTTACGATACGCTATCTTATCCCCTTTCTGTTAGCCGGAAGTTGCATCATGTTCTGTAGTTGGTTAGAGCAGCCCGCTGCAGCATCTTTGTATCACCCTTTCTTCCGTTGAACCCAAAGCATCTGTGCTTGGTGTTGACGGGTTACACTTTGGTGAACTGTGAGTCTTGCTTGCCAGTATGTTGTTGTACTAACCCCTTTGGGGCTGTGGTTTCCGCAGACTACGCTTACGAGGATCCCCGTGATGCCTACTACGTGGAGTTTGACGAGGCTGCTGACGAGTAGATAGCGGACCCGGGCAGGATCCGAGACTACGTGGATGGGCTCCGTTTTCCTTTTCATTCCCGGCTTCTTAAGCCTATTTGGATTTGTCTGTACTCAGACCTTTTGAATGCTTCCGCTGAGATGTAATGATGATATGTTGGGACATGTGTCCTCTGGATGATTGTATTTGCTATCTCTGCTCTAGTGAGAGCTATTTGCAACTTATTTCTATTTATTTGTGTCTTAGAGATCTGTTGTGCTATCATTTTGTCCAACGCCGTTGACGTACCATGTGTGTATGGTATGAAGTACGTCAATGGTAGTATCCTCATTTCTATGGGATGGTTTACGTAGACGAGGAACAGTAGGGGTTGGTTGTCACACATACGTGTGTTGGCCTACTCGTAAGAGATGCGGGTGCCGGTAAGCCCCGTAATCCAATCAACTACTGTTCAACGGAACTGCGAGTATCCTCTAGAAGTCCGGGTGCGACAAATATGGATTATCATTTTGTTTCCTAGTGTACACTTCTTCAAATGCAATGCTATTGCATACGCTTTGCATTTGAGGGGGGGTGTTAAGGAGTATTAGTATAGGTCTAGGAATCCGTATTAGTCTAGATGTTATTTCCTTATTCCCCAGGTCATATGTAATATATATATGCCCCATGGGCCTCCTAATAATACAAGTTGTATCCATAACAAAAAAGACCAATGGAACATAGTAGATTCAGGGTTCATACTTCACTCTCCTTTAGTGACTAGACAGCCAGGAAGACCAAGAAAAAACAGGTACAGAGCAGGTGAAGAGGGTCGTGTACAAAAAAAAGAGGGCGTGCAAAAAAGGTGTAATTCTGGGGCACATTGCTAGTCTTTGTTCCAATCCAGTGGAGGCATCATTTGGAGAAGAGGACCGATGGATAGTAGCAAATGCAGAGGAAAATGCATCAACAATGGAGATTGAAGATGGAGGGAACCATGCAGCAGCAATTGAGTCTGAAGATGCACTCCTCGTTGAAGAAGCACCTTGGTATGTGTGTTCATTCCCTTTTTATGCATTTTGTTCTATTTTCTCCATATGTCTTATAATTTTATTTCTCTGTGCTAGGATAAATGGAGGTAGAGGGAAGAAAAGGTGTAGAGAGGAAGCTATAAGAGAAGAGCAGGACATGGCCAAAGAAAATGAAGTTCAGTCACCATCGGATGGCTTAGAATTTGAATCCATGGCTCTTGATGGTTTTTAAGCTATAAGATCAGAAGAGGACATAGTAATTGTACCAGTTGATCCTTTACTGAACACACAGATGACCGCCAGCTTGTCGTCGAGTAGAATTACTCCGTCACCACCTCCACGGCCACAACCCCAAGGGAAGAGCAGAAGGAACAAGATGATTCCAAATATTACTCTAGCTAGGGAAACCCGGAGTAAGACGGTGAAGCCATCTGCTCACACAAGGAGCAGGTCGAAGATTTGAATTTGAACTATGAATTTGAATTTGATGAATTTGTTGTTAGGTGTTTGTGTTGTCAACTTGAGATCTTGTGATAACTTGTAAGTCTTAATATTTTTTTTTGTGATTTGGTATGATATGTGAGGCATAATGCATATTTGAAACACAGGTTGAATTTAAAGCAATATTAGAATTTGGAACAAAATTATAATTTGAGCAAAAATTGAAGTTGTACACAAATTTCAAGTCTGTTTCTCCATAGTACTTGTTTGAGATAAAGTTGAAATTTCACCAACATTTTAAATCCAATATTTGAAGGTGATCAATCCGAAGGAGAAACGTGCTACAAATGAGCTCCAAATAAACAACCCCATTTGTAATCAAGTTTTTTTCGACCTTCTCTAAACGAGCCAATATTTTTTAGGTGACACCTATTCCATCTAAATAGTGTCCAATCATAGTCTCACTATTTATTCAATTAATTTTTCATATTATTTATTTATTTATTTGAAAATGCTTTTAATTGAAAACCAACAAAACACACATTTGAGATATGAAAATGAAAAACTAACTTCAGAACCGTCTTATTCACTCCAAAAGGAAGCTTTGGTGATTTTTTTTGATTTATTGGAATTTTTTCAAAACCAAAACCCAACTTCACTCTCCATCGAACTCTGAACAGGTCTATACATGATTGCTCATTTGTGAGAAGCCTTTTTCATGAAAATGTCCTGACACCGAGTTTATATTTTTTTTTCTCATAACCATGTCACATATGACGGCTATGTGAGCTTGTCGTGCATTTTTTTTTAATTAGTTATGGTCATTTGAACTTGATTTTGATGGCTCGCTTGTGAAAATGTTTTTTCTTGAAAATGTCCCTATAGCATGTTTATATTTTTCTACTAACTATACCTTGTAAGCCGATAGATTACGCTTCGTTTCCATTTTTTGATTTTTCTTTGAATTAGTTATGGTCATTTGAAGTTCTGTCATACCCTAATAACCCCAAAACCCCAAAAAGCCGATAACCTCGTAACCCCAAAACCCTAGCGCTGAATGTCAGCCATCCGATCATACCCTACCGCCAATGTCACCCGCAACATCTGACCTTCTAGAAGGAATTCTGGGGACAAGCCCGCACGCCGTCTCTACGCCGTTTGATGGCGTCGACGGTTGCAATCAGAGTTCAATCTTCTAGAAGGGAGGGAGATCCGCAGGAGGCTGGTTTTGCATCCTGATTTGCCGGGCCGTTGTATTCCACTGACACATCGGCAGAGTCACATATTAGCCCATGCCATCCTCCACCCATCGAGACAGTCACACAGCAACCCGTTCTCGCCTCCCCTTTGGATCTCGGCGACATAGCAATTTTTCTTCCTCTTCGGCGAGATGTCGACCTCCACTTTATCCTCCCGGCCCTCATGGCCTACGTATGGTTCAGTGCCGATGCAATGGTGTCCGGACTACCCACGCACCGCGCCACTAAAGCGGCGGACTTCGAAGGAGGAGGAAAATGGCAAATTTGGGCACGAGTTCGTCAGATGCGAGAGCAGGACGCGGAGGCAGGTAGATCTTGGTTCCTCTCGCATCCTTTAGCTCTGGATTTTTTGTTTCCAGATCTAGGTTCTGTTCTTGCATCCAAGGGGTTGGGATTTATGCTTCATTGTTTCGTTTTCAGATCGTGAAAAAATGCAATCATTTCGAGTGGATGGATGAGTATCTGGAGAGGCTTCAAAGGGAGGGCTTGATTGATTTAAAGGGGGCTCCTACCCTCGAGCTCAATATTCCTCCATCCATGAAGAACATGGGGAATGCAGTTGAAGGGTGCTCCGATAGTGGGGGATGCATATCTGAAGGGTGAGTTGAAGAAGATGAACAAGATCTTGAAGCAGATGATTCAAGTGATGCAACAAGCAAATATGATATCTTTAGGATTTTATATTTTGTATTGTTGCCGTAGGATTTGTTTACCTGCTGGTCAACCCTCGTTAGGGATGTTGTGTACTGTTTACTGTCTATTAAGTCCATATCATGAAAGATGAAACCTTAATGCGGATGGATTTCACTGTGTATCTCTCGAGATCATCTCAGTTTGTTTGCTCCTTAGTTTTTTAGTTGGCCAGATGACAGTTGGGCCGAGCAAAATCAAGTTTTGGTTCGGCCGTTGCATGATTTTTACCGATAAGGGCACAAAGCTTTCCCTAGATTTCGTTGGTCCTTTTTCCCTTGAGCCCACAAGGGATGTTGCGATTGTTTTTTTATTTCAACGATTCAAAGAGATTTCATTTATTTTAGGTTTGATTGCCCATCCTATTATATTTGCTGGAGCTGATAGTAAAATAAAAAGTGTTCACAAAATGCAAAGGGTTTTAAGAATGACAAAAAAAATAGGGATTTTTTCCCACAAGCTAGTTGTCATGCACGTGCAAAAAAATGTGTTATTTTTCAACTAGGTTGATACTTAACATGATTTAGTTCACAAATATGTTTTGATTTATGTCCTTATCTCAGCATACACAGAACTAGTTAATAAATTTATTTTGCTTACGTTTTTAGTTTGTGTTCTTTTCTTTTTCACAAACTAGTTCTCTCCATGTACAACGCTAGCCTCTTGTAGACATGCATAGGAAACAAAAGATCTTAGCGCCTCAGACTCGGACTAGAAACTAGTGTAATTGGCTGGATTTTAATCCTAGAGTCTACTCTAAAAGGCTGTGTTGTACGTGCTCTTAGTCGTGCCTAAACTTGGGGCAAACCACTTGAAATAATATGAATGCAGATAAAAAGAACACATCACACACCAACGATAAATAACTTAGATATGGGATTCTTAGATCCCTACATGGTACGGTAATAGTATGGGGAACAAATGATATACATAGTACGGTAAGCTAGCAAGGTCCAACAACACTACGGGCGCACAACACTTACACCGTCGTGGTCTTCACTCCTCCTTGCCTTCGTACTTGTCTTCTTCACTCCTCCTCAAGGCCGTCATCGCGAGATAGTTGGGGAGGGTGTTCATGTGGTCTTCCTCGGGAAGATGCTCTCAAATTCGGTGTACGTGTTGTAGGTGGTGAATGAGATGAACTGTTGGAGATATGCCCGAGAGGCAATCGTAGAGATGATTATATATCTATGTATCCATGATTTGTAATAATGTGCCTTGAAAAATATCTTTGTATTGATTGGCAAGTATGTGACTTGTTTGTGAAACTGTTTACTTACATGGTTATTCTAAATATGTCCCTAGTCGGAGTTCATGTGAGGACACACGTGAACATTAGACTAGCACATGTATTGGTTGATGGCTATGTTTCGCAAGTCAAAGACATGGTGATGTTAAACTAATAATGTGAACTCATGTTACGAACATGGTGTTGGACTAACCCAGCTTGAGACATTATAACAGTGCTAATAGTTCTTTCTCTACACGTTGTGCTTGCTTTGTCCTTAGACCTGAGATTGTCGCATGTTCTTGAGATGTGAATTTACCTACTTTGGGGCTATCAAATGCTACACCACGACAAGGTAGTAATAAAGGTAGCATTCGGGTTTGTCATGAAGCATGATGCAAGGCATGGTCAGTCAAGATGGGATTTTCCCCCTCTCTTCACTAGAGAGAGATATTTCTCTGGGCACCTTGTAACAGCCCAATTTTTGGAAGACGTGAAAAAAAAACTTGTTTTCAATAACCCAAAAATCAGGGCCAACAAAACCTTTTTACCTGTTTGGCTAATGCTTGTGTTTATTTTCTATTTTCTTGTTGATTGTGTTTTTGTTTGTGTTTGTTAACACCTGACATTAAAAATCAATGATCATAACTTTCTTAAAAACACAACCCTTGTGATCAAGTCATGACAAGAAAGATTATCATCTTCATCCATCACACTCTTTTGGCAAAAACCTTTTCGGAAAATGTTTTGATCTTAGAAGAAACCCAAAGGCCAAGTGTTGAGAAGACAAAGGATAATTTCCAAAACTATATGAAAAGTATTTTGGAGCTAATCATATCTAACATGACATGTTAAAGTCTAAGCCATAGTCTAAACAAGCTTTCTGTTGCACCATTATAAGCATGAAATATTTTATTCTTCTCCAACACCAATCACTTTATTTCAAAACAAACACTCCAAATAATTTATCTATAAAACAAGAGAGCACTACTCTACAAGAAATAACAACTCTGAATAATAAATGCATAAAAACAACAGCTAAAAGAATTACAGCAACTAGACGATAAATGAAGAACACGAGTAATCATATGAAAAAGCGGAGCGTGTCTCTCTCCCACACAAGAATGCTAGGATCCAACCAAGTTTATTAGATAAAAAAACAGACGCTCCAAGTAAAGTACATAAGATGTGAACGAATAAAAATATAGTTTCACTAGAAATGATCTGATAAGTTGTTGATGAAGAAGGGGATGCCTTGGGCATCCCCAAGCTTAGACGCTTGGGATTTCTTGAAATTTGCTGGGATGATCCACAGGGGCATCCCCAAATTAGTGTTTTCACTTTTCTTGATCACATTATATCATCCTCTTCTCTTGACCCTTGAAAACTTCCTTCACACCAAACCCAAAGTAATTCTCATTAGAGGGTTAGTGCATGATAAAAAACTCACTTGTTTTGCATGGACACAAGCATTAACAATAATTTCTAAATATTATCTACTACTTTGTATTTTGGAAACTCAATTACCAAAACTACGAGTGGATGCTTTAGCTAGAAGACTAGGTTTCGACAAAAGCTTTGTTGTAAGCAGTACGGGGCGAAGTGGAGGCCTCGGGATTTTTTGGAATAATGATACTAAGATTGAGATTTTGCCTTACTCCCAATATCACTTGGACGCAATCATAACTGAGAGGGATGGTGATCCCTGGAGGTCTACATGCGTGTACGGAGAAGCGAAGGTAGCGGAAGGTTTAAGACCTGGGATATGCGGAAGTACATCAAGTCGACTTCAGATTTTTCGTTGTTGTGCATCGGAGATTTCAACGAGGTCCTTCACCAACATGAGCATGAAGGAGTAGGAGACCGTAACCTGTCACAAATTTCAGGTTTTCGGGAGATGGTAGACGTGTGCGAGCTATCAGACCTGGGCTATGAGGGCAATGAGTTGACATTCAGAAAAAGGGTGAGCAGGGGGTCCTTCACCCGTGTTCGTCTCGACAGGGCGCTGGTGACGGCACCATGGTGTCCTCGTTTCCCGCTAGCAACTGTACGCCATTTGACAGGAGTATCCTCGGACCACTGCCCCATCCTCCTGAGTTGGGGCGAATCGGCGCAACAAAGGAGAAGAACTGAAGAGTGAATCTTGAGATACGAGATCATGTGGGAATCTCATGAACGTTTTAAGCCACACTTGGAGCAGGTGTGGACTGAAAAGGGGAAGGCGAGGACCATGGCAGAGGTAAAGGAGAAACTAAACCGAGTGTCGAGTTTGTTGGACGAATGTGGGAGGGGCACTTTTGGGAACGTGAGAAGGGAGATTCGCCAACTCACCGATCGTCTTACGGTGCTTCATGCAGAACCTATGAGGCAAGGACCGTCGTATGAGGAGAACAAGGTCTGTCACAGACTAGTTTATCTGTACACGCGGGAAGAGGTAATGTGGCGGCATCGATCGCGCATCCAGTGGCTCACTGAGGGGGATAAAAACACACGTTTCTTCCACCTTTGGGCTAGCCAACGGAATAAGAAGAACCGGGTGCTAAAACTAAAAAAATCGGATGGGAAGGGGATATGGCCGGTCTGACGAGTAGTTTCTATGAAACTCTCTACCAACCGGAAGGAGTAACAAATATGCATGAGGTGATTGATGTCATTCCAGTGAAGGTAACATAGCAGATAAATAATGACTTACTAAAACCCTTTGGGGAGCGAGAGGTGAAGATAGCCCTGTTTCATATGTTTCCAACAAAGGCACCAGGGCCAGATGGCTTCCCTGCACATTTTTTCCAAACCCATTGGGATATATGTGGCCTTGAATTGACGGAGGCAGTACTGAGAGTGCTGCGAGGGGAGGATAGTTTGGAGGAGATCAATGAAACCTTTGTGGTGTTAATCCCAAAGGTGGTGAACCCGGAGGAGCTTGGCCAATTTCGACCAATAAGCCTCTGCAATGTGATTTACAAAGTTGCGTCTAAGGTAATGGCTAAAAGGATGAAGGTGTGTCTCCCGGACATAATCTCAGAGGAGCAGTCGGCGTTCGTCCCAGGCAGGTTGATAACCGACAATATTATTACTGCATACGACTGCCTCAATTTTATGAATAGGAGTAGATCAAAGAAGAATCGTTTCTGCGCATTGAAGTTAGACATGCGCAAGGCATATGACCGGCTTGAATGGTCCTACTTGGAGGCGGTCATGCTCAAGCTGGGGTTTCATCGATTATGGGTGAGAATGGTGATGCGTTTGGTCACCACAGTGTCCTTCCCAGTGCTTTTTAATGGAGGGAAGTTACAAAAATTTAAGCCCACCCGCGGGGTGAGGCAGGGGGATCCAATCTCCCCTTATCTTTTTTTGATAGCGGCAGATGCCTTTTTAAAACACCACCGTTTTTCATCAGAGCTAAACGGTTTGAAGGTGGTACCGTTGGCCTCAGCGGTGAATCACCTCCTTTTTGCAGATGACAACCTGTTGCTATTCAAGGCGGATACAGGGAGTATGGAGAAGGTCCAGACTTTGCTGGAAAGATAGTGTTTGGCATCAGGCCAACGGATAAATCGAGACAAGAGCTCAATTTTCTTTAGTAAGAGATGCCCTACGGGGACAAAGGAGGGAGTCAAGGTTACTCTTGAGGTGCACAATGAGACCCTAAGTGAGACATATCTAGGGATGGCTTCTAGCGTGGGAAGTTCAAGAGGCAGTGCATTCAAATATATCAAGGATCAAATTTAAGGACGGATACAAGGATGGATGGAACGGGCTTTGTCTGCTGGAAGTAAGGACGTCCTCATCAAGTCTGTTGCTCAAGCAGTCCCGGTTTTTTTGATGGCTTGCTTCCGGTTACCAAAGGGACTTTGCTCACACATTAATAGCATCTTGCGGAAATTCTGGTGGGGAAGCAAGAACGGGGAGAGGAAGACATGTTGGGTCTCCTGGAAGGAGATGTGTAAACCAAAATTCATGGGTGGTTTGGGCTTCAGAGACATTGAGCTTTTCAACCAATCGCTGTTAGCAAGGCAGGGGTGGCGGATACTACAACACCCTGGATCATTAAGTGCTAGAGTGTTGAAGGCGGCATATTTCCCCGATACATCGCTATTGCAGGCAAGGCTGAGACCGACGCCATCTCAAGTGTGGAGGGCGATCCACAAAGGCATACATGTATTGAAGCAAGGACTCATAAGGAGGATTGGAACGGGGGAACACACGGACCCGTGGAATGAGCAGTGGATCCCTAGGGACGGCATGTTGCGCCCTATTGCATGCTTGACGGACGAACCACCTGCTACAGTTTCGGCCTTCATCGATCCTTCTACGGCAACATGGAGAGAGGACAAATTGCGTCAATGCTTACTGCCGATGGATGTTGACATCATCTTTCAAATACCGCTTAGCCACCGGAGACAAGATGACTTTTGGGCGTGGCACTATGATCGTAAGGGTAATTTCTCCGTGCGATCGGCATACAGAATGTTGGTGTGCACGAGGGAAAAGAGGGAAGCATGGCTCGAAGGGAGATCGTGTAGCTCGGACACTCGAGCAGAGGAGAGCAGCTGGACATTACTATGGAAAACTAAAGTGCCACCTAAGATACATGTGTTTATGTGGAGATTGGCTAACAGTCTATGCCAACGAACGATGTACGCCACCACCGAAAAATGGTGGACAATGATACATGTCGGCTTTGTGGTGCGAGCGACTCGTGGCGCCATGCGTTGCTTCAGTGCACTATGTCGCAGTGTGTTTGGGCACTAATGGATGCGTAGACTACTGGGCACTTATGCGGCTCAAGGGAGGCAGATGCGCGGCTATGGCTCGTGAACATGATGAAGACTTTGAAACAAGATGAACAGACTAAGGTGTTTGTAAATTTGTGGGCAATATGGCACGCACGGCGCAAGGCGATCCATGTAGGCCAGTTCCATAGCCCTCTCTCAATTCACCTGTTTGTTGAGAGGTTTATTGCGGACCTAGAGCAGGGAAGAGCACGAGAGGGAAGATCAACACCGACTGCCCGGGCGCAACCCACCTCGGGTTGGCTAGCTCCTCCAAAGGGGTTTGTTAAAATTAATGTGGATGCAGCCGCGGGAAAATCGACGGGAAGAGGGACAATAGCGGCGGTGGCGCGCTTAGAAACAGGTGCCTTCATGGGCGCCTCGGCAGTTGTCTACCCAGGGACAACGACACTGGAGACACCGGAGGCTTTGGCATGCCGGGAGGCCATTGCCCTAGCATGTGATATCAATGCAAGTCGGGTTCGAGTGGCAAGTGATCGTAGCTCTGTGGTGCAGAGGTTGAAGGAAGGAACTATGGGGGCATACGCACACATAGTGCGGGAGATAACGGAGGCACGGAATTTCGCCGAAATCTTCTTCTGCCATGAACGGAGAAACCACAACAAGAAAGCTCATAGTCTAGCTAGAATTGTAGTATTGGATGCTCCTGGCCGACAGGTATGTCTGGTCGACCCGCCTACTGGTTTGTATATCCCAATTTTCATATGAATAAAGATGGATTTTTCCCCTCAAAAAAAAATTACGCATTGAGAACACAAGATATTTTTTACACTGATAGTAAACTGAAGTCATTTTCTGTGGTTAGGATTTTTTTATTTAAAATGATATTTCTTAATAGGACAAACGGGGATGTAGCTCAACTGGTAGAGCATTATTTTCGCTTAATAAAGGTACGGGGTTCGGTTCCTCGCATCTCCAAGATTATTTTTTTCTATTTCTATTAGCTGACAGATAACTCAAGTTTTGTCAAAAAAATCAAAAATACCAAAAGAAAAAAACTTTCCTCTTACCACCCCGCCGCACCGGAACCATGTCCCGACCGGGCCACGGCGCTGCGTGTTCAGAGTTCAGACCCGGGCGGTAGGGTGGGATGGGACAGCCGCTCGCGCGCACGCGCACCATCCAAATCCACGCACGCGCACCAGCCGGACCAGTCTCGAGCTTATTTCGTTTTTTCCACCTCCACCTCCACCTCGTCGCGCTCTCTCGGCCCCCTCTCCTCCGCAGCCCAGATCCAGTCCCCCCTAGGGTTTGCCTGCCGCGCCGCCGCCGCCGCGATGGATCCCGACGGGGACGGCGCCTTCCACCGTAAGGAGGCCATCTCCGCCGTGCAGGACGTCGACCAGTACTACGGCGACGACGACGACTACGACGACCTCTACAACGACGTCAACGTCGGGGAGGGCTTCCTCCACGCCTCCCAGCCCCCGCCTCCGCCACCGCCCCAGCCGCCGGCGCTGCCTCCCAAGCAGCACCAGCCCCCTCCGCAGCAGCAGGTGCCGCCCTCGCTCCCGCTGCCCCCGCCGCCGCCCATGGGGCAGCCGGAGAAGGTACACATGCCCGTCCCCGCCCCCGTCATGGACCGCCCCAACCCGTCTCATCTCCCGCCGCCGCCCCAGCCTCCCGTCGCCGCCGCGCCACCGCCACCTCACCACCACCAGATCCAGACGGGAGGAGGAGGAGACGGCTTCCACCGGCAGGGAGGGCCTAACTACGGGGGCGGCCCGATAGTCGTCGGTAACGGCGGGGGTGGCGACGGCCCTGGCGCTACGACGCTCTTCGTCGGGGACCTCCACTGGTGGACCACGGACGCGGATCTAGAGGCGGAGCTGGTCAAGTACGGCCATGTCAAGGAGGTCCGGTTCTTTGATGAGAAAGCGAGCGGCAAGTCTAAGGGGTACTGCCAGGTCGATTTCTTCGACCCTGGCGCCGCTGCCGCTTGCAAGGAGGCCATGAACGGCCACCTGTTCAATGGCCGCCCCTGCGTCGTGGCCTTTGCTTCACCTAACACCGTGCGCCGCATGGGTGAAGCTCAGATGAAGAACCACCAACCCATGGGTCAGCAAAACTCAGGTATTCAGAAGACTGGCAGAGGTGGTGGTGGTCCACCTGGAGGCCCTGTTGGGCCTCAGGTTGGAGGAAATTATGGAGGTGGTGGTGGTGGCCGAGGAGGCGGAGGAGCTGGTGGTGGTGGTGGAGGCGGAGGTGGCGGGGGAGCAGGCGGCGGGAATTGGGGGAGAGGTGGCGGGATGGGGGGTAGAGGTCCAGGTGGGAATATGAGGAATCGGATGGGTCCGGTCGGTGGCCGAGGTATCATGGGGAATGGAGGGATGGTGGCTCCGCCGCCACCAATGATGCATCCCGGGGGAATGATGGGGCAGGGTTTTGATCCCACTGGATATGGTGCAGCTATGGGAAGGATGGGTGGTGGGTTTGGGGGATTCCCTGGCGGGCCTGGGGGTTCACCGTTCCCAGGCCTGATGCAGCCATTCCCACCTGTGGTTGCTCCTCATGTGAACCCAGCGTTCTTTGGGAGAGGAGGTGGTATGGGTGCTGGTGGGGTTGGGATGTGGCCAGACCCAAGCATGGGTGGTTGGGGGGGAGGAGGAGGAGGAGAGGAGCAATCAAGCTATGGGGATGATGCAGCGTCTGATCAACACTATGGAGAAGGTGGGAGTCATGGTAAAGAGAGGCCATCGGAGCGGGAATGGTCAGGGGCACCGGAGAGGAGGCGGGAGAGGGAAAAGGATTTGCCCCCACCACCAGAATTGCCAGAGAGAAGGCACCGTGATGAAAGGGATATGGGTCGTGACAGAGAAAGGGAGAGGGACAGAGGAGATAGAGAAAGGGAAAGAGACCGGGATAGGGAGAGGGACAGAGGAGATAGGGACAGGCACCGGGATGACAGAGATCGCCATGGTGATTATCACAGACACAGAGAGCGTGAGTCCGATCGTAATGAAGACTGGGATAGGGGAAGGTCATCTGGGAGGCGAAGCAGGTCAAGGGAGGTTGATCACTCAAAGCGGCGACGAATGTCGCACGAGTGATGTAGCTGGATGCAGGGTATGCATAGTGTAGGGGCAGCGGCAATCCGAGGTGGCATATTTTTTGCACATGCCAACTTTCTACCGTTCACTGCTTATAACTGGTGGATTTTAGCTACTTGTGTCTCCATGGACTGTTGTAGCATTAACTGAGATGTAAGTTCTGCTTCTGTTCTTGCTTTTTTCCCAGTGTAATCATTCTTTCAATTGGTTGTAGATCTGTACATAGCTTTTTGTTGTTGGTTATCACTGTATAGCTGCATATTCATGTAAACCAATCTGTATAGCGCTCTTATTGCTGTTCTGTATATATTTTCATTAATTCTTTTGTAGCTAAAGGCATTGCTCAAGCCAGGAATTTCAGGAATGTAACTAGATTTGTAACTTGTAAATAAGATTTGTTAGAAAACCTCCTTGTAACTCAATTGCTGTTTATATGATGTATCCTCAAAAAGGAATTGTAAAGGCTCTTGTCTTGTATTCATGAAATATGACAAGCGGTGCTTTATACTCCAGCATTTTGATTAGCACTCTGGAGTAGGCCTTGAAGTTAATATAAGTTTGGTAACAGAAAACAGTATTGTTTTGGAGCTTGGATTTTTGTGTGTAATCCTTTCTGTTCTACATCGGATGCTCTGATAATTAGTTGAAGGGTCCTGTTGCTGGTAACAATGTTCTGGCATATTGAGATAACTCGGCATGGACATGTTGAAGTGCCAGACTTAGACTAATAAGCTTTGCATCAAGTTTCACATGCACAACCAATCAAGTACAAAACTGGAGCAGTCTTGTTGTAACAAGTTCTATCTCATCACATGTACTGGCCTGAAATTTTGTACTATATACAAGTAACCTAAAATTTTGGAAGCTTTAAGTCTAGTGCTCTACTCTTAAAAGTCAGAATACATAGTTACGGAAGTTAAATCTTATGCCAGGACTTGCTGTACTCAGTGAAAGTGCAAGTTTTACTGAATCTAGAAAATGTTCCACAATTATGAGAAACATTGTTGATGGTGAATATTCATATAGCATTATTCTGGCAACTATCCATAGTACTCACAAGTAAAAAATTAAACCCCTCTTAAATTGTTATTACCATGTTGTCTCTGCTGAACCAAGGTAGATTGCTCCTCAGTGAATTGTTTATAATTAACAATTATATATGCATTCTTGAGAAAAGAAATTGTTTGAATATCTTGTGAGCAACATAATATGCTTGTCTTAAAAATCTAATCGCTCCAGCTTTGCCTTTTCTGCGTGCATCATGTTTTGTGCTTGTTGGCTGAATGTATTATGATGACATTAGTGACTGCTAGTCAGTGTTGATCGATGATTTATGACACTGAGAATAGTTTTAGCCTAATATAACCATCATCTGCTCTGTATCTACTATCTACTTAGATTAGATAATCTATGGTGTTGTTTGATGTCAATATGATCCCTTTTGGCTGTAGTGACTAGTGAGCAGCTATATTGCGATTTTGAACTACATTGTCATGTTATCAGCAATTCAGTAGAGTTGCTCCTTATACTTCTTTTCTGCCTGCATGTTCATTGCCTTCACAGCAAATACTGTTGCCCTGTACTATGGTTGGATGAATTTGTTTAATCATTTGATGTTTAGGTACTTAGTGTTAAAATGAAATGTTTCCAGATGCTAAAATAGGGTTTGTTTTGAAATATGTCCTTAGATTTGTGAAACAAATCCATAGATGGTGCATTTTATGTTTGATGGCAGCAAACCTTTTGTTGGCATGTACCACCTGCTGCAAGTCTGTAGCTTAATCTCTACTTATGTTTGCCATTTATAACCTTCTCTACTGTATGCTTGTCTTGAAACACCATTTTGTATCAATATGCTTTTGTTTGTGGTATAAACGATAGTTCTTACGGATCTCTTAAGGTTGCTGTACTGCATCCTCTGGTGCTATTATTTTTACCTACTCTTATTCCTTTGCAGTTTCAAAACCCTTTCTGCTACCATGTACTGACCTGTACTCTCTCCCTTGCAGTCACGAGAGCAGTTCGAATAAGTGCGAAGCTATGATTTCAGCTTCCTCGGATACAAGACGTAGCTGCTGCCTGCCTGCCCGCCTGCCCGCCTGCCCATACCCTTAATATTTCGCCGAGTGGCATGATATTGCCGGAAAAACCTATCAAATGTGTTGTGATTCCCCAAATACTCTTTTGTTTACTTTCTTCCGTGAGGAAAGAAGAGCGAGACTGTACTATTATTACTTCTGTATTAGGATGATCAACTGGTCTGTAACTCTGTATTATGACTTTGCTTTTTCTTTTTTTCTTTTTCAATCTTCTCTGCTGCTGTTGATGGGCAAACGATCCAACATCCAACGCCAACACTCAGCTGGTCCTTGCCTGAAGGTAGCTTGGCAGTGTTTTGTTTTTCCAGGGTTGCGCCTGTGTTTTACGCCTGTACTAATTATGTATGCTTGTTACATTACATAGTACCTGACCTAGAGGTTGGTCGTTGTGCTTCGGGCTGTAGTAGACCTGCAGCAAGTTGTAACATTAGGAATGTAACCAGTCAGGTTTTTTGATATCGCTAGGTTTTGTTAGAAACATCAACTTGTCTTTTATCTGTTCCTTTTCAGTAAATGTTACAGGCTCTAAATCCTCTGTAGAGTCGTCTGTGCAATGAATTTTGTGAATATGGCAGCATAACGTGTCAACTTGTAGGCTGAAAGTTTTGGTGGACTATGTCGTGTATGCTTTGTTGTCGTACATGATATGTTCCTGTCGCATAGAAAATACATGAACGATTTCTGTCACAAAATAAGGGTTAAAATACATATAGAATGTTGACTCATAGTTCTTAATCACATTGCCAAATTAATAAATGTTATCTGCTTCCGAACCGAAAGTGAGAAACCAATCTGACAAAACATAGGAATTGCGGCTGAAAGTTTTGAAACACATTCCAGATTGCAAAATATTCAGACCACAGAGAACAATAGTGCTGAAAGTTTTGGAACACATTCCAGATTGCAATATTCAGACCACAGAGAACAATAATCTCTAACTCATACGATGTTCGCTAAAATGGTACAAGTTGACATCTACTAAGACACCACCCAGTCATACACTTCAATAACTAATAGGGGCCATAAAGTTACAGCAACAAGATCAGAGGCAGCATCGGCCAGATCCAAAATGAGAGGATGCAAAACACGGATCCTCTGCGATATAAGACCCAGTGCTGAACTGCCGACATCCATCAGCTCGTGCGCATATCGTATTATCAGAGGCGGAACACAGTGACCCCTGCCCAGAATCACCGGAGGTACTCTGGGCACAGTCACAGTACATGGTCAATGTTCTGCTTGCAGCCAAGTTAGAGCACAAATGCTTGGAGTCTCAATCTTGCCTCGGTTACTGCCTTCAGGAACTCCTCGGTAGGATTGTCTTTCGCTGCGGCCAGAGCAGTGACGTAGGCCGACATTTCCTGCTCCATCTTATCTGTGTCAATATCAGCCACCGGATCCTGCCTCGTAGCAAATAGGAGGACTAATAAGTTAACATCAAATTTTTGAGCAAAACAGCCATAGATAGTAGTACTATTCAGATAAAGACACAGTTAATTTGCATTTTCATCAAGCAAGCGGGAAAAGAATATCGTGTCGAACAGTATTGGGGAATGTAGCAAGGAAGATAAGATCTTACATCGAGTTGAACTGGTTCACACTCCAACAACGAATCGTCAGATCTCTCTGTGGGATAGGAGGCTCGGTTGTTCTCTGTTATTTTCCTGAATACCTTCATCAGAGCAGAGATTTCAACATCCATAGAGGCAACATCCACCTCAAGTTCTTCAACCTTTGTACTAGACATCTTTGCCTCCCATTCTAACTTCTCCAATGCTGCTTGCTTTTCTGCCAATATAATCTACAACAATAATAAGTCAGAAATTAATTAGCAGTGCTAACACTAATGAAGTTGCTGCATTGAGTCTATACTTTCACGATACAGAGATAAAGAACATGTAAGCGATTTAACATGATGTTAGATTACACACTAGCAATATATCTTGTGACACATACACCAGCATGAATACAAAATTTGGAAGTAGTGCAAACTTGATATTCTCATACAGCACTTAAGTACAGGTCAGTTCAAATACAAACTGTGTTAGCCTTTTTCCTCATTTTTTCTTCTTTAGAATAATCTATTGTTAAAGATTTACAAAAATCAAAAAGACACATAAGCATCTTTAACATGCGACTGAGAGAGGATGATGGAAACATATATTACTAATCAGGTAGAAGTATGAGAATGCCCAATATCTTACACAAGCAAAGCATAAATACATAATTCGGAAGTAGCAAACTTGATATTCCCATACATCACTACAGCACAGGCCAGTTCAAATATAAAGAACTGTGTTGGCCTTTTCCTCTTTTCTTCTTTAGAATATATTGTTCAACATTTAAAAAAATCAGAGAGACACATAAGCATCTTTGACATGGCATTCAGAGGCAATGATGGCAACATATATTACTAACCAAGTAGAAGTATGAGAATGCCAAATCGGTATTCTCGAAAAGAAAAGTCAAATGGAGCTTAATGCATACTTGCGTTTGCACTTTTGGTTCCATGAACATCACAGTTCAGCATTGAATGCCGAGCAGTGCAGGTAGAACCTCTAATCAGCATAAGTTTTTATCAGTACAGTTCAGTCAAATCAATAATAGATGGTGCACAGACAGGATAACCGAAGTGGGAACATTATGGGCTCATAAAACATGGTGTACAATTACTATCTAATCTCAGAATTTTTCGATCGATATTGAATAAGATGTTACTTCGGATCCATTGCCTTTGATTATCAAAACCATGCAGCAGTGAGGAGAAAAGAAAGAGCGACAGACTTGTCCTCTGAATGATAGTGTCCTGTACCAGAAGCAACTTCATCATCTTCATTGGTGTATATATTTTCTGTTAAGACACTAATGTGGTAGCTAGGGTGGTGTTTTCTGGAATGAAGGCGATGGGTAACTATAGTTATGCATTAATAGCGGTTTGGCAACATAATCTGCAGTGAAATACACGAACTACCAAACAAAGCCAATATACCTTTGTATCCTGCAACTCCGAGCCAGTGGATTCGACCAGCGATTCCTTATCAGAAAGCTGGCTTCTCAACTCATCAACCTCCAAATTCGCCTCACTAATCCGTCCGATCAAGTTCTCCGCGGACCTCAGAGCTTCATCTTTCTCAAGCAATTTCCCCTGCAGGCCACTAAGCTGCTCCTGCAAAGCAGCAAGCTCTTCTCTCTGCTTTTGCGCCTGATCCAGCTGCTGCCGCCTCTTGGCCGGAGTGGTTCTCGCCGGCTTCACAACCTTTGGCTCAGGAACCTGCACATGTAGATGTCGGCATAGATAAGAAACCACTGACACCGGAGTAAACAGCTACAAACGAGCATGTATTTTTGGCAAGTGCAATGGGCACTATTTATGGGTAATTTCCCCTCTTAAATTCGCCAAAGCACTGTTAGTGTCCACCCACACGGGACAATGGGACACTCATTGGCACCAAAGAAAGATTCAAATGTTGAACACAAGAAGAAGCCACCATTCACCGAGCAAGACAAAGAAGCGATTCCAAAAGCGAAAAAAAATGTGCTCAGGACAAAAGGGGCCGGAGATTTAAGGCGGGGTCAAAGAGGTCTCACCTTCTTGGTCTGATTGGGAGCCGCCGTGTACGCCATCGAGGCCACCCTCCTGCGTCCAGAAACGCCGAAAGGAAGTCAGGAACAGCTCAAACAGCTCCGGAAAAATTCAAACGGGACCCCGGCGGAAATGCAGATCGAGGGAAGCGAGATACCTGGAGGAGGGCGCGGAGGCGGTGAGCCCACCTCGGATCCTCGACCTGGAGGCGGGGCCCGTCGGCTTCTCTGCCATCTTCTCCGGCGGCGGCGACGGCGGCAGCGGCGAGATGGGCGGCGCTAGGAGTAGACTGGCGTAGAGGTGGACCAGTTCTGGAGCGTCGTGGACCCGTGGATGGCCCGGGTACTAGTACTGCGCTGCTACTACTTCTGCTTGGTCGTGGACGCCCAGGGCATGGCTGCTACTAGCCGGGGAATTTCGTTACGAAGATTTAGTCTTTTATTTTTGGCTGACAATAAATGCTCTGTACTGTCTGAAATTCCACCTGGAAAAACATAACAGCACCCCAAACTCAACGTGTCGGCCACCGCCTAGATTATTATATATGCAGACATAGACAAAGTTAAGACATCATTTTTAGAGACAAAGGGAGTATATGTTTTCTTTTGGGTATATAACGATATGTTTCTTAAATGAGTTGATTTCTGGCTCCCTACCTCTAGACCTCCAGCCATGTTGGTGCCTACAAAGAATTAAAAACATATTTATAAGTAAAATGCTGAAAAAAATCTTACTCCATCCGTTCCAAAATATAAGGCGCCCTTTAATTTCGCTAGTCAACGGTATCTAACTTTGACCATGATTTCTCCATATAAATAGTCCACATAAATAGTATAAAGATATATGAAATGAAAGAATTTTACAAGACGAGTTTAACGGTACCATTTATATATTCTCAATCCGTTTAATGTGTTATATATTTTTGGTCAAAGTTAACCATCAAAGACCCCCATAAAAATAGCGCGCCTTATATTTTGGGACGGAGGGAGTAGTTATTTTTAACATGTATCCCACAAACGCGTAAAATTTTAACTTAATTTTTTTTAAGCTAACAAAAAAATAATAAATATAGAGATATGAATATAGTAAAATATATACATTTTCAAATGTATAGATTATGTCATTTTTGTGTAGCTTAAAGTAGAAAGAATTAAATCCATCATTGAGAACAATCAGGATCAATTTAGATTTTTTTAACATTTTTTTTAAAGAACACTAGGATCACTTGAGGTCGCGAGGCAATTGACTATCGGCCGTGAGGATAGCGACCATGTGGTGGTGCTCCCCTTTGTGAGTGTTATAGCAGTGGCCGCCGGGGAAGCATGCAAGAGGTGATGGATTGACGCTTCTCGCCCTTTTGCTTGAATCTGGTCGCTCTTACTTCTAGCGGCGTGAGGGTGGCGACGGACGGCATGCGGCATCGTATGCTCCTTGTGTGTGGCACAACATGGCTACCGTTTTAAGGACTCCAAGGTAGTGGCAAAGTGCAACTGACGTATTGTGGGTGATCTACATCTTTGGCTCCGAATCCAAGAAGAGGACGTCATGCGTGCCTCATGCTCCCGTTGCTGCATTGTTTTCAACGTCGGGGTGGAAGAATGTTTTGTGTCGGCCATGGCTGAAATGATCGAAGAGGTCAACTAAAGGGGTGAATAGTTGACTAAAATGTTATCTTTACCTAGCAATTTAGAGGTTAACACAAATATGGCTTCTCTAAGTCATGCGACTAGGTGAACAACATGTATGACAACAACGAAAATAATACAATCTAACATATGAGGTACACCAAATTTGCACCCAAAACCTTCCAATCGCCAAGAGAGATTACCATCTCTAAATGTTTCTCATATAAAACCCTACTCCTACTTGCTACCATCGTTGGGGTACTACTTGCGGCCTAGCAGGTACGGTAGTACATGCTAGGTAAGCGGTAGCTCCACTTCTTTCTAGGAGCGGTACTACCAATTCTAATACCGAGCTACTAATGCAATGAGTCCCAACTGACATTGTTAGAGCACCTCTAGCAGAATCCATGTCTCGCGGAACTGTAAACGTGGGATCGAGTTTGCCGATTTTTTTTTTCAAGGTTAGATTCGGCGGTGGCCGAAAAAAAAAGTAAAGTCGAGCGATAAAATGGAATATTATGTTTTACATGGTAAAACGGGATATTCCATTTTACCGCTCGGCTTAACGGTTTTTGTTCGGCCTCAGCCGAATCCAACCTTTAAAATACATGGTTTTTTCATCATTTCAACACATATGTATCATTTGATATAAAAATATGAAACCAATATGAGCTAAAATATAAATATTGTTAACCGTCCAGTACATACTTATTTCCAAGTACAATAATGGTTCAATTACAATGAAAATAAATTAAAAAATAATCCTATACAAGAATAGTGCCGAATGCTATTAATGGTTCAAATCACACATATATGAAATCAAATGAATAAAAAGACAGATTATTGCTCATGCAACTGCCACATATGATCAATGTGGTTCTTCTGAAGTTGGTTGTCGTTGTTGGCATTCTCAATCTCCTCGTAAGTCTGCAATAATGCTTCAATGCGATATGGTTCTCTAGTTGGCTTCACACGGCTACCAACATTGTCATAGACCAACTGCAAATCTAACTTCCTTTCATCCTCGATGATCATGTTGTGAATAATCACACAACATGTCACTATGTTCTTCATGGTTTTCTTGTCACAAAAACGAGCATGACCTCAAACAATTGCAAACATCAAATGCTCTCTGAATGTCCATTTGGCATGCCTCTTGTGTTGGAGATATGACCTAGGGACAATAATAATCCTTACTCCCTTTGTCCACTTTTAATCTACGTTCTACAAGTTTTAAGACAAATTAGCAAGTTATTTAATATTAGTAGTTAGATCTATAAACAACCAATCCAAGCTACATTAAAACTAATGACATCCAATAGTTAGATAAATACTGCTTCGTTTCCTGTGTTGGTGTTGATTAATGAGGAGACAATTAATGCGGAGGACCCAGGATGTAGATTAAAACTAGAAAAATTCTTGGCCTAGAATGTTGATTAAAAGTGGACGGAGGGAGTATTATTATATCTGGTGTTCATTATTAAGTTTATGTCTTTGTGCTATAAATACATTGTGATACGTCTAAAAACTATCTATAATTTTTATGCCCAATGCTTTTTTTCTTTATGTTCTTACATGTTTTACTTTCTTTGGATGAATTTACTAACCTATTAACAAGATGCCCAAAGCCAGTTTCCGTTTGCTGCTGTTTTTGTATTTCAGAAAATCTCTGAACAAAATATTCGTCAAATGTGTTGAAAAATTACGGGGATTTTTTTTGACCGGAACAAAGACGAAGTCCAAAGGAGAGCCGGAGGGGAACTAGGAGAAACCCGGCACGCACCAGGTGCCCCCTAGGATGCGCCGTCGGGTCATCCTGTGGTCCTAGCCACCGCCTCACGCTACCTCTTTGCCTATAAATTTCCTTTAACCCTAAAAACTTGGGGGACTGAGAAATTTTCCACGAAACTGATACAGAGGAGCCTTCACCTCGAAAGTCCAATCTAGGGCTTTTGGAGTCATGCTCCGGCATCCTGCTGGAGAGGGGGTCATCACTGGAGGCCTCTACATCGCCATGATCGCCTCCAGACAGATGCGTTCATAGTTCATCCCGAGACTATGGGTCCATAGAAATAGCTAGATGGTATTCTCTCCCCTTGTGCCACCATGTTTAGATCTTGTGAGCTGCCCAACATGATCAAGATCACTGTTATATAATTTCTACATGTCGTGTTTGCTGGGATCCAATGAACTATGAAATTATGATTACTTTGTTCATGTCTTTTAGTGCTTCACTTATATGTTTAGAGAGTTTTAATATTTCCTTGCAATGTTCTCCATTGTGTATGATTGCCTTGGCCAAGTTATTGTATGCACCTCCAAGAGAGGATTTATATGCTAGATAGTGGATTCATGTCTTCTTTGCATGTGCGCTCGAGTGATAGAAACGTGTAAGGTGGAGGATGTGTTGTTTCCACTTGGGAGAAAACAACGATGTTCTTTTCTAAGGATGGGAATTATTGCTTACGTTATGTTCTATTCTTAATGCACTTTTCTATTTGTTGGAGAGTGGATTTGGGTCCTACGGAGTCAAACTCCTTATTACTAGATTCGAGAGAGGGAGTGAATGCGAAACACTCAAGAAGCCCAGGTGCTTGGCAAGGAAACGAGCGAGGTGCATGGCAGAGAGAGACACATGAGTTTACCCAGGTTCGGTTTCTCTCGCGAGGTAAAGACCTTCCTGCTTTTCTGGTTGTACTTCTTGGCGAGGTTTATAGTACAGTGAAGGCTAGGGTGATCAGATTGCGAACCCTTAGCTCGGCGGACAGGACACCCTTCTTATAGTCGTGTCGGCTCCTCGCTCCTGCTCGTTCGGCGGGAAGGGAAAATAAAAGTCGAGGAGGAGAAGGACATGCCCATACCCGAGCTCCCGACGGACATAGTCCACACACAGTGAAAGAGGCCATGGGGTCTTCATGATGACCTTAGGGATAACGCTAACGGAGGAGCTTCATGCCATCATGGCCTTCTTGCACCGAAGAGGTAACTCTCGGGTGGATCTTTTGGCGCCACAGATGGGCGATGGTCTATAAACACGGAATTGGGAGAAGCTTAAAAAACACACGGAATTGGGAGGCCTTGGCGTTTGTGCCCTGTGGTGCGGTTTCCATCTCCGTCTTCCGCTTTGTCACCCGGGCAGGCACACTTTGTCTCTACAGCAGGGCATAGATATGTGCCCTCTTATCAGAGGGTCATGGTTGAGCACAGTGTTGTCTCCTCGCGAAGACGTCTGGGACCCCCGCAGAGGCATGTCGATGTAGAACCCTCGCGGAGACCCGCAAGGAGGGACACAACTGCACCAAACGGCTAAGTCCCTAGGAAGGGAGATCCTCGCGAGGCCGTGTTCGCACGAAGTCTTGCTTCATAAACCTTTGGTTGACCCGCAGCCACAGGGCTTTGTCCGGGTCTTGCCAGACGGGTTTGGGTACCCCGATATCCTTTACCCCGACAGTAGCCCTCGGGCTCGTACCGCGCACATGTCCAGAGGAGACGAAATGATGTGGGGCTCACAAAACTGTCAAGGCCGAGAGTAGGCACGTAGCACCGCGATTTGCAGAGATGGTTCCCCACAATCACCACGACGCCTCGGTTCCGCCCTGCGTGTCATGATGGCAACACAACTGTAAAGTTGTGGGTGCAGAGCAGAGGGGATATTTCCGCATGTCATCTTCTTCGTCTGCATAGCTCTTTCCTTCTTCTTTCTTCCGCCTCGAAAAACTCACTCCGCAGCAGAGCTCTCCGTCATGGCTTGTCGTGACCAAGAAGAATCCCACGAGCTGGAGGGCCTCTAGGACCTCCCGGACCCACTCTAGACTCCACCCAGCCGGCCCTGTTGTCGCCCCGGGTAGCTAACCACGAGGGGACACTGAAACTGGTCATACTCATGGGGATCAAACACAACGAGTAGAGAGCCACCAGAGTGCTCCCTGGCCGGACGTCCCCTAGGGACATCCGGGATTCAAACTGCGCCATCTATGTTTGCTTCTTGGCGGTGGGTTTGGTCCCTCCTTTCTCGCAGTTTCTCTTTTTTTCATTTTGATTCATTACTGGATCCAGCTCCTCCACCTTCTCCTCAACTCTGTCGCTCTCGTTGCATCCTTTGCCTTCTTCTGTGAGGAATTCCTCGGTATAGAGCCATCTGTGGCTCGCTTTCGCCACTCTTTTTCTCTCCGATTCGCCGGAGGAGACATGTGCTCTCCCTGTGTCTTCTTCCACGCTTAGAGGAACTCCCCACCCCTCATCGACATGTCCTGGCTAAAGAAGGTGGAGGATCTCCCCGAATGGTGGATGTACATGGGAGCCCCCACCTGGCGATACCCTCATCTGCGGGCATGGAGCTGCCGTGCTGGGGACGGCAGACACTTATGGGACCGAAAATGGAGGCCCTATAGACGCATCTTCTTCTGGGAGGTCGGCTTGGTCGGGAACATGGTGATCAAGGAATTCCTTCGCAGAGGTTTGTGCCTCTGTAGTGTCCGCTTGTGGACGTACTATGGCCCGAGGGACCCAATCCATCTAGAGGCCAAGGAACTCGGAAGGTAGGTGCTTGCGTCGAGCACCAAGGTCTTAGTGGAAGACAAGGAGGTGTGTGACCTCCCCTTGGCAGCGCATCCTCTTTATCGACTGAGCCTGGTCGACCGAGAGCGAATCCTCGCAAGTATGCCCCATGATACGTTCCAAACGTATCTATAATTTTTGATGCTCCATGCTTGTTTTCTACCCAATAACTTTTCTTTTCCACATGTTTTATCTTGTTTACCTTCATTTTCCGTATGTTTTCATTGAGTAACCTGTTAACGAGATGCCCCAGGCCAGTTGCTATTTTTTGTTGTTTTCCTATTTCAGAAAATTTCTTAAAGAAATATTCTCGGAAAGGGCTCAAAATGCACGGAGATATTTTTTGTACCCAGAAAAAAGACGAAGTACAAAGAAGAACCGGAGGGCGCTAGGGGGGGGTTTCAGGCGTGGCCCCACCCTAGGCCGCGTCTCGTGGGCTCCTGGCTGCCCTGGTCAACGTCTCTCGTCGCCTCTTTGCTTTTAAATTTCCTTTAACCCTAAAAACATCGGGGACAAAGTTATTTTCCAAGAAACATACAAAGAGGCATCGTCACCTTGAAAGTCCAATCTAGGGCTTCTGCGGCCCTGTTCCATCACCCTGCCGGAGAGGGGAATCGTCATCAGAGGACTCTACATCGCCATGATCGCCTCCGGACATATGCGTGAGTAGTTCATCTCGGTACTATGGGTCCATAGCAGTAGCTAGATGGTTGTTCTCTCCCTTATGCCCCCATGTTTAGAGTCTCGTGAGCTGCCTCATATGATCGAGACCATCGTTATGTAATTGTGCATGTTGTCTTTGCTGGGGTCCGATGAACCATGATATTATGATTATTTTGTTCCTGTCAATCTAAGATGATTCACTCATATTTGTAGAGAGTTTTAATATTGTTGTGCAATGCTATTTGGTGTTTATGAGTACCTTGGAAACGTAGTTGTTTTCACCTCCAAGAGAGGATTTATATATAGATAGTGGGTTCATGCCTCCTTTAGATCTGTGCTCGAGTGAGAGAAACACGCGGATGGGGGATGTGTTCTTGCTACTAGGGAGAAAACAATGGTGCTCTCGTCTACGGATGAGGACCACTGCTTACATTATTTATTGTTCTTAATGCATTTTCCTGTTGCACACAAAGCAATCACTTCGTTGCTGCAACTTAATATTAGAGAGATTTGCTGGATAACTTTCTTGAGGTGGAAATTTAGATATGGATACATGATGGATAGCGGTCCTTATTCCTTGACGTCATGCCTACAGTGTTAGAATCTGTGAGCTATATATCGCCATAATAGTATTGTTCTATGTTCATGATTTGTCAGTTGCCTAGCTGTAATTTATTCACCCACCAGGATTGTTTTCTTTGGAGAGACACCACTAGTGAAACTATGGCCCCCAGTCATATTTTCCTCATAATTGCAACCTTATTTCAAGAAATTTCACCATTGTTTCCTTGTTGTTCCATTTTTTACTTTAATTACTTTTAAACACTCTATAAGTTTAATTCTCTACTTTTCAGCAAGACGGGAAGATTGACAACCTTCTCGAAAGCTGGGGACAAGAGAGAGTTTGTGTGTTGTGTGCAGGTCCATGCTTGTTGATGCGCCAGACAAGAAGCAACCATCTCCAAGACTTTCAAATCCTACTGGATTGATAACCCTGGTTCCTTAATCGGGGGAGATGTTTTGGTAGACTACATCATGCCTTCCACTTGGGGTTTCCCAACGAGCATGTGATCACGTCTGCATCAAGATCTTTTTTGGCGCCGTTGCCGAGGACTTCTAGCTTGCAGCAAGGGGAGTCTCACACTTCCACTCTCTTATTTTTTTTCTTGCTTAGTTTACTTTTTATATTCTTGTTTTCTCTTTATGAAATACCCAAAAAAATTAGTTCTCTAGTTTCTGGTCTATTATATGTGTTGTTAGTTGATTTTGTTTTATCTTGGAAGAATGACTACCAATCATACCACCAAGATTTGTGACTTTATTAGTACCAATAATAATGATTTCATATGCACACCAATTGCTCCACCTGCTGCTACAGCAGATTCTTATGAAATTACACCTTCATTGTTGAATCTTGTCATGAAAGATCAATTTTCTGGTATTGGAGAAGATGTTTCCTATCATTTAAATAACTTTCGTGAGTTATGTGACATGCAATGAAATTAAGATCCTTCCCTTTATCATTAAGAGGAAGAGCTAAAGAATGGTTATTGTCTTTGCCTAAAAAATAATGTTGATTCCTGGACTAAATGCAAAGATGCTTTTATTGGAAAGTATTATCCGCCTGCAAAAATTATAAAACTTAGGAATAACATTATGAAATTTAGACAAAATGATAATGAACATGTTTCTCAATCTTGGGAAAGAATGAAAACTATGGTTAAGAATTGTCCCACACACGGACTAACTACGTGGATGGTTGTCCAAACTTGTTATGTAGGATTAATTTTTTTTCAAGGAATTTATTGGATTCAGCTGCGGGGGAACCTTTGTGGACCTCATTTTAGGTGCATAAAATAATTTGTTGGATTATCTAATGACAAACTATTCCCAACGACACACAGAATGGGATCCAACAAGTAAAAATGTAAATTAGGTTGAGGAGGTCTCTTCCTTGAGTGATGAGATTGATATGCTTGCTTATTTGCTAGATAAACAAGTGCATATAGATCCTACTAATGTTATTTTAAACTCTCCGGTTGCTAATTATAATTATCAAATTTATGTGAATTTTATCGCTAGAAACAATTTCAACAATAGTGCTTACAAGAATAATTTTGGTGGTAACAACCATAGGCCATATCCTTATAATGATTGTAATTCATATGGAAATTCTGATGGCAATGCTTACAATAATACAAAAAGTTCCACCTCTAATCTTGAAAACATGCTTACATAATGTTGAGACATCGTAGTAGAATTCATAGACGGGGGTGCCATGAGACTACCGATAGAGAAGTGTGGGGACGTGATCGTATGATGAACAATGACACAGGGTTTTACCCAGGTTCGGTACGTCGCAGTAATGCGGCGTTCCTACTCCTGCAATCTCACTATTCAGGACTAAAGCCTAGAGTAAATAGAGTACAATGTGAGGTTAGGTTTAGCTACTGGTCAAGGATCCACCTCTCGGCGAGTTAGCCTCTAGCTTCTTGTCCATCTTTCTTATCTCCCGTCCGGCTTTATATAATAGCCGGGTTATGGCTTATAGAAAAGAAAACCTAGAAGACTACGGTATGTGCTAACTTGGAAAGCAAGGAATCCGCCTTCTACTCCAAGCCGTATCACGTGGGCCGTGATCCTGGTTCTTCTAGAATCCGGCTTTCCTGCACCAGCTTACTGGGCCGCCCAATGGACCATGATCCATTACCATTTAGGCCACCCTGGTAATCAGGCACTTTAGACCACCATCTGATATACCCCTAATTGGTATATATCCGACAATAGCCCCCAAGAAGGATTAAGACTTTGATTAGCCGTCTTTTGTCAAATTTGCATTCTTTCCGAGAAATACTGCCTTTTTGTCTTGATTCTTCTTTTCCTTTAAACAATGTTGTAACGCAAAACTCGGATTTCGGAAAATCCAGATTTTCTTCCACGAGCCTTCATGGAGAAGGAACTTCGTACGTCAGCGCTTTAATCATGCTGACGTCAGGGACGTTTGGGTTTCAAGCGGGAAATCCTGAAACGTATCTCTGACAGATTCTCGCGGGAAACGAGGAGATAGCAATAATCACCTGTCATTTCATTTCCCGGAATTTCCGGCGAGTGACACGCGTTGATCATCCAACGGTCAAAAGAGCCGTTAGCATGTATCGCAACGGGTTTCCGGCTATAAATAGCCGTCTCCATCCCCTCCGGCAAACCTTCCACTCCCAGTTCTCATCTCCTCAAGCACCTAGCGCCCAAGCCACTGTGATCAGAGCAAGGCCTAAACACGCGCTCGCAACAGCGCCGTTTGCAAACCTCGCCGGAGTGCACGGATTCTTCCTCGCGCCGCTCGGGAATGGCATCTCCAAACGCTTCCCCGGCCCGCTCCGTCGCGGCGGAGATAGACGAAATCATCAACACCATGGACCCCATGGTGGATTCGCCCCTTCGCGCCACCGGCGACGAGCCAGAAAAAACCACCAGCGGGCAGGCCAGCGAGGATCCGCCTCTCGCTGCCACGAATCTGGCCGCATCCTCCTCCGCGCAATCTCCGCCGTTCACGGCCGAGACAACGGAGGAGAAGATACTTCTCATCGGAGAAGAGCTCGCTGCCGCATCTGCCGCTGCGTCCGCTGCTGCCGGGGCCAAAGACGAAGGGGATAATGCCGGCATTTGGAGCCAGAGCAGCATTCCTCCCTCCCTTCTTCCGACAATGGAGAAGGAGGGGTTACTGGTGAAGGGAAAATGGCGGAGCCCGGAAGAAGAGTCTGAGCCGTCCCCCAAAGCTGGGGAACGCGTTCTCCTTACCTCCCATGTCGCTAGAGGTATGGGACTCCTGCCTTCGGCATTTTTCCTTCAAGTTTTGAACCACTACCACATTCAACCCTATAATCTGCCACCCAACTCCATCCGCTACTTAGCCGGATTTCAAGCTCTTTTCGAAGGGTATCTAGGTTTAGCTCCTAGGTCAGACTTCTGGCAATATTGCTTCGGGGTTAAGCAAAACCCTTCCGAGGGCGCACTCCCGACTTGCGGGACCATATCCTTCACCCTGCGTAGATTCGGGGAGGATTGGTTCCCCAAGATCAAGACCTCGGAATCCGTCAAATTTTGGACGACTTCCTTATTCTATCATCCTGATGTTCCCTTTCCTGGAAAAACCATCGGGGTTCCACCTTTCGCCAATACTGCTGCCGTTCCCCAAGAAAACTGGGGGACAGAAGCATTGCAATCTCTGCCGCCGGATTTTCTTAGGATCAAGCGGCGCATCGCAAAACTCGTCGCCTCCTATCCACCTCTAACTGGCATGGACACAATCCTATGCTGGTTAGAGAGGCGAATTCAGCATGTGGCTGATCATGGCTCCCGCCTTCTGTGTGATTACACGGGAGCCGCTGACGCTATGCGGACGACGAGCAAGTCTTCGTCGGCAAAAGACTTGCGAAAGCGCGTAAACAAATTGGTCGCCTCGCGTGACCAATATGAAGAAAGTCGGCCGATGTATACGGCGTCTAACCCACCCCCAAGGTACGTTTTTTGCCCTTTGAGTTTGTATTCTTCTTGCTTTCTCGGATTTTATTTTAATCCGGCTTTTGCATTTTTGACATATCCTTGAACTCCCCGAGTCGGATCTTGCTACTGACGCCGAATTGGACACATTGCGCGCCAACTTCGCTGGCGGCCGTAAGCGCAAGAAGATTTCCGGCTCTCAGGAAATTATCGATCTTGACGGTGTCCCCGTCGCTACTTCCAGGTTTGTTCGTCTGGGTTTTCTCGATTTATCGGAGTTTCTTCCCTTGTCTCGGAAATTTAACTTTTTGGCATTTCTCTTTTTTAGCTTGGACCCTTCAACTCTGAAGCCTAAGAAGCTAAAAAGGCTTAATTCTGTGGCCAGCAGAGGTCCACACCCTTCTCCTGCAACCGCCCCGGATACCCCAGTAGTGGTTGCAGAAGAGCATGCTGCTGCCGCCAACGCCGAAACCCAGCAGACCAGCCAGCCTATTGTGCCGGAAACGGATACGAGGGAAAGGGCGGTCCCGAAAGTGGGAGGTCCCTCTCGGGCAACTGAGGAGGAAACCATTCCCACGTTCGATAAGGAATTCAAGAATATCAATGCAGGCCTTAGCGCTGCCGGGTCTCTGTTTGCAGATTTTGCAAAAGAGTTCACCGAAACTTTGTCAGGTTTACAGCGGATGAGCCAGGTAATATCTCTAGCCCCCAAGGAATAAGTCAAATGCATGCTTTTAACTTAATGATTTCATCCTTATTATGCTTGCTACTAACTTGAGCCTTTTGTTTCATTTCCGTGTTTCAGCAAACCGCTAAGAGTATAAACTTGGAAGTTTTTGGCAAGCTTACCGTCAAGAATAAGGAGGTTAGAAACCTTCTCTCTATTCTTGACGTTAAGGAGGCGGAGCTTGCATCATCTCAGCATCAGCTGGAGGAAACGACAGGTATTTGATTTCTCTGTGGTTTCAATTTTATGACTTTTTCTAGGTATTTTTCCGAGTTTTTCTAACTCGGTATTTTTACTTGCTTTTCAGCTACTTTGGCGAAAGCCAAGCAAATTGCTGAAGATGTCGGCAATGCCGAGAACCTCCGACGGGAGAATCTGGACCTTCATAAGGAACTTATGAGGGTTCAGAAAGAACTGGAGGCCAGCCAGCTGGCTGTTGGCATTGCTCAATCCAATGCCTCCAATCAAGCTGAGAAGGACAAAGCAACTATCCGAGACCTGGAGAATTCTTTGACGCTTCGCCTGGAGGAGGGCTCCGGGATGGATAAGATCCTCGGTAAGTATTCTATTTTTACCGGATTTTCGATGTTTTATAATCTTTCTCTGCTTTTTCCATAACACATTGGTTATTTGTCTAGAAAATAGGAGACGACCCAGCTCTTACTTGGATTGAGAAGATCCGAGCCTTCGGGAAGGTCTTCACCGCGCTCAAAGCTGCGGGGATGTTGCTCGTCAACAAGTTCCTTCCCGCAAGGACTGGGGAGTTCTCGGAAGTTGAGAAACTTCCGGGAGCTATCATGGAGGTGGCGTAGTCCAAGGAATCCACCTTGCACTCCGCGGCACGTGGTGGTGCACGCATGGCTTTAGGGCTCATGCGTATGCACTACCCCTCTGCCAAATCTTGGCGCGTGGCGTCCGGCATCCCACAAGGGTATACGGAAGCCCAGCGGACCAACATCTTTGACGAGATCAAAGGTCACGCAACCAAGATCGCTTCCATGGTCAACGTCTCGATCTTCTACCCGGAGAAGGCAATCCCGGAAACTCCCGAGGAGTCCTCCAGCTAAGATGACTCGGATGCTTGAAGGAAAACTCCGGGTCCTGGGTAGATAGGAAATAGGAGCATTACCGAACTTATGTTGTAAACATTATTGTAATGCTTCTATTCTTTTGAATGAACAAGTACTCCGTCTTTTGTAGCAATGTTATCTATCTATTTTGCAAGTTTTTCGGGTTATTATTCCTTTATCTTCTAAATTCTCTGGTTTTGTATGATTTAACTGTCCTTAGTGCTTGAAATGGCTCGATAGCGTTTTAATCTTCATGCCAAGTGACTAGGTATGACCGATCAGTCTAAAAATCAGAGACATGGATCATTCTAAAGGCATTTTTTGCTTACTAGCTCCAGTGACCCAACACAAAAACGATCAGATAATATTTAGAGAACAGTAAGGAATTTTTGTATGAAACTCAGGCACGCAGGCACAATCTGGGTTTCTTTAAGCCTTTTTAAGGCTGAAAATCATCCAGTTTTTAACGCCGAGCACGCAGGCACAATTCGGGTTAACATTGAGTATTTTGAAAGATCATTGGGAAATAGATAAGGCGGAAATATGCTTTATACTATAATAAACATGTAAAAACATAGAAGTATGGATTCCGACAACTTTATTTCATGATCTCAAAAATGTTTACATAGAAATTGAACTAAGTATAGAAGGGATGTAACTGCTGGATACTCCAGTGCCTCTTTGTCTCTCCTAGTTCATCATCTATCTTTCTCTTTCTTTTGCGATTCGGCTTCTCGGGATGATCTTCCGGATCTCGAATGTCTACAAGATAGTATGATCCATTTTTCATAGCTTTGCTAATGACGAATGGTCCTTCCCATCATGGGGCCAATTTGTGCTTTCTTTGCTGTACCAATCTTAGCACTAGGTCACCTTCTTTAAAAGAATGATGACTGATTTTTGGACTATGATAACGTCGTAAAACTTGCTGATAAATAGCGGATCTTTGAAGCAAAAGCTCTCGTTCTTCTTCTAAGAGATCGACGGCATCCTGCCGTGCGCTTTCGGCATTTGAGTCATCGAAATCCTGCGCTCTTGGGCTGTCATGCATCATGTCCGTTGGAAGAATTGCTTCCGCACCATAAACTAGGAAAAACGGGGTTTGCCCTGTTGACCTATTTGGCGTCGTTCGAATGCTCCAATGCACAGAGGGTAATTCTTCCAACCATGCTCCAGCTGCTCTATGAAGAGGAGATTCGAGTCTTGGGCGTATTCCTTGCAGGATTGAGCTATTCATTCTTTCAACCTGTCCATTGGATTGCAAGTGCACCACAGATGCAAGATCTAGGCGAATTCCCGTTTGTCGGCAATATTTTGCCAACTCTCCAATAGAGAAATTTGTCCCGTTGTCAGTTATTATGCCGTGTGGAACGCCATATCTCATGACTACGTCAATGATGAAATTTCTGGCAGTTACATCTTCAAGTTTTTTGATGGGTTTAGCCTCCACCCATTTGGTATATTTATCCACTCCAACAAGTAGATGTGTAAGTTCGCCTCTTGCAGTTTTGAATGGTCCCATCATATCTAGCCCCCAGACCGCAAACGGCCATGTAATAGGGATAGTTTTGAGTGCTTGGGCTGGCATATTTGTCTGCTTGGCGTAATACTGACATCCAGCACATGTATTCACTATGTGCTCAGCATCTGTCTTGGGTGTTAGCCAGAAAAACCCTGCACGGAATGCTTTTTGTACTATGCTTTTTGATTGAGCATGATGTCCGCAATATCCAGCATGGATTTCTTGCAGGATTTCTCGTCCTTCTTATAGCGAAATACATCGCAGAAAAATTCCGGTAGTACTGCGTTTATACATGCAATCGTTGATTACCGTGTATCCTTTGCATCGATGCTGTATTTGTCTTGGCAAGACTTTATCTGCTCCATCCTGGTACTTCTGATCAACTAAGAAGTTTAAATATGGAATTGTCCATTCCGGGTTAACGAACATGACTTCGATTGACTCGGAAACCATAGGATAGTCGACATCTCCACCTTTTATGGATGGTTCGTACAAATGCTGGACAAACACACCTGGTGGTAGGATTTTCACTCTTTCTGATCCCGTGCGGGCTAATGCATCCGCGTTCCAGTTTTCTTCCCTTTTGACGTGAAGCACTTTAAATCATAGGAAACAGATTGCAAACTCGTCCACCGTTCTCCGATATTCGGCCATGATGGGACTTTCGGCGTCCCAAGTTTGGTTGAGCTGGTGCTGTATCAAATCTAAGTCGCCATAGCATAAGATGTGTTTAACACCTATTTATTTTGCAATATGCAAGCCATGAAGCAGAGCTTCGTATTCTGCCACGTTATTACTGGCATTGAAGTGTATTTGTAATACATACTCCATTGTGTCTCCTTTAGGAGATTTCAGGACTACACCAGCTCTCGCGCCTTCCTTCATCTTGGATCCGTCAAAGTGCATGATCCAGTATTCTGACTCCGGCATTGGTGTGTTTTCCATTGCTTCTGTCCAATCGGCGACGAAATCTGCCAACACCTGGGATTTTGATGCCGTCCGGGATTGGTACTTAATGTCGAACGCTGCTAGCTCGATGCCCCACTTGGCTACTCGGCCTGTTGCGTCCGCATTGTTTATTATATCCCCTAGTGGTGCTTTACATACCACTGTTATGGAATGTCCTTGGAAGTAATGACGAAGTTTCCAAGATGCGAAAAACACGCCATATGCCAGTTTTTGATAGTGTGGGTACCTTTGTTTAGACTCGGAGAAAACTTCACTTACATAGTATACCGGATGTTGATCTGGTATGCTTTGATCACCTTTTCGCTTCCACAACTATTACTACGCTGATAACCCGGTTTGTAGCTGTGAGGTACAATAACATGGGTTCTTCGTCTTTTGGGGACGCCAAAATCGGAGCTTTCATCAAAGTTTCTTTCAACTGGGTTAATGCTGCATCTGCTTCTTCTGTCCACTCAAACTTGTCGGATTTCTTCAACAATTTGTATAATGGAAGAGCTTTGTCCCCTAGCCGGCTAATGAACCTGCTAAAGGCTGCTGCAGAACTCGTCAATCTTTGTTCATCTTTTACGCACGTGGGCTTGGAGATGTTTAAGATTGCTTTGATCTTTTCCGGGTTTACTTCTATTCCTCTATGAGAAACGATGAAACCCATAAGTTTTCCTGATGGAACCCCGAATACACACTTTAATGGATTCAACTTCATCTTATAAGTGCGCAAATTTTCGAAGGTTTCTTGCAAATCTTCAAGGAGTGTGTCTTTTTCCTTGGAAACGACAGCAATGTCGTCCACGTAAACATGGACATTTTTGCCAATCTGACTATGCAAACATCATTGCATGCAACGCTGGTAAGTTGCACCTGCGTTCTTCAGGCCAAACGGCATGGTTATGTAATAGTACGTTTCATATAGGGTTATGAAGGAAGTTTTGATTTGGTCATCTTCCTTCATGCGTATTTTATGATACCCGGAATATGCATCCAAAAAGCATAAAAGCTCAGAGCCAGCAGTCGCATCTATTATTTGATCGATTCGCGGTATCTCAAATCTATCTTTTGGACACAATTTGTTCAGGCCAGTATAATCTATACACATCCTAAGGAAAGTACTGTCTTTCTTCGGTACTAATACTGGGTTTGCAGACCATTCAGTCTGTATAACTTTCCGGATAAAATCTGCTGCCAAAAGCCGAATAATATCCTTGCCAATGGCCTTCCGTCTTCTTCCATCAAATCGACGGAGACCTTGCTTGACGGGTTTGGATCCTGGAATCATCTTAAGTTGATGCTCAGCAAGTTTCCTGGGTACGCCTGGCATGTCCGCTGGACACCATGCGAAGATGTCCCAGTTCTCACGGAGGAACTTGATGAGCTCGCTTTCCTATTTGTCGGTCATCCCAGTTCCTACTACGACAAACTTTGTCGGATCTTTAGGATCTAGGATTACCTGTCTTGTATTCTCGGAAGCTTTGAAGCTATCTGTTGGCTTCCGACTTTCTTTTCCTGCCGGCATTTCTGTCGGTGATACTTCTTTGGCCAGCTCCTTCAGTTCTTCCTTTGCTATCACTTTTTCCGCGCAAAGGGCGTTTTTCTTTTTCCATCTCGTTTGCCAATTTGAAGTCTCCCATTATGGTGATTACTCCTCCTTTTGGCCCTGGCATCTTCAGCTTGTTAGAAATATAACATGACCTTGCCATAAATTTGGCGAAAGATGGATGTCCGAGTATTGCGTGATACACGCTTTCGAACGGCACTACTTCGAAGGATACTTTTTCCTGACGGAAGTGATGTTTCTCTCCGAAGGTTACATCTAGGGAAATTTCTCCTAGGGATCGTGCTTGTCTGCCAGGGACGATGCCGTGAAAACGTATGTTGCTGTGATTGAGTTGGGTCTCGGAGATTCGCAGATGCTTCAGTGTATCCAGGTACATTATGTTAATGATGGATCCTCCATCCATCAGCACTCTTTTTAGCCTAGTGTTTTGAACAATAGGGCTTACAACTAGATCTTGCGTGCCGGGTTCTGGGATATTTCCGGGATGATCACACCGATCCCAGGTAATTGGTGTATTTGAGTACTTCAAGAATTTCGGGGTTGCAGGAACAACCGCGTTTATTTCTCGGAGCGTTCTCTTTGCCACCTTTGCTGAGAGAGTTGCCAGCAAAGTTAGGTTGCATTCTCCGCCAACTCTCGGAAAATTAGGTTCGCCTTTTTGCTGTTGTTCCTCGATTTTTTCGTCAGTGTCCGATTCACTGTCTTCTTTTTCAGCTTCTGGATTTTGCTTGGAGAATTCCCTCTTAGAGTTCTTCCCTTTGCTTCCGGATCCCGCACTGCCCTTCATAAGCTTGTTCAGCCGACATTGTGCGTTAGTATGGGTGGGTTTCCCAAATTGTGAGTGGTGGACATAGTTTTATGACTTTATTTTTTCCCACTCTTCTTTGATGTAGTTTATCGGACTGTGCTTCGTCCTTTCCACCTGCGCCCATTTTCTCTTCTAAAGGCTATGTTAACTTCTTTGGGTTTTTGTGCTGCATCAGGAGTTCCTTTTTTCTCAGGGCGAGGGGTCTTTTTGGCCTGGATCTAAGTATCGATATTGCCGCCTCTCGCTCTGATATCGTCTTCGGCCGCTGCATGCTCATTGGCGGTTGTAAGCATAGATCCGAGATCTTTGTGCTTTTTGGAACCGATCATGAATGGTACGAGTCCGGGTTTTAAACCATTGACGAAGGCATACATTGCTTGTACGTCAGTTACTCCAGAGCAACTATTCTTCATTGCAGTCCATCTTGAGATAAAATCCACGTATGGTTCATCTTCAAACTGGGTGCAACGGTTTTGCTGGTTGATGTTGTTCGGGCGCTTGTAGGTTCCCCGAAAATGCTGAGTAAACATTCTATCCATATCATCCCAGCTATCGACAGTTCATGACGGTAACCCATTGATCCAATCTCTGGCTCCATACAGTAACATTAGGGGGAGAAATTTTACTGCCTCTAGGTCTGTCTCGTTGTTAATCTGGACGGCTGTGTAATAGTCTGAGAGCCAGGTATCCGGGTTTGTGCTACCGTTATATTTTTGATACGTTGGACCAACTTTGGCAAAGCCAGAATGCAGAATTATCCTTCGGATCCTATCAGTGAAGCACTTAGGTCCAAAGTATAAATCATCTCTTTCCGCTCTGTCAATGTGTGCGGAGTATCTACCGGCTGAATGGACAGAGGGGGATCTGCTCCTGTCTTTTCCATTGTTGCGTGAACGCGCTTTTCCGGGATTGTCTCTATTTCCTCCGTGATCGTGCCCTTTGGGATAAGGTGGAGCTCTACTCATGTGTCTTTCCTTATTCCTGGGGGGCGTCCGGGATCTCTCACACCTGTGAGGTATATCCTGTCTTCCAGCATTTTCAGCGGGGCGTCTCGGAGGCGACATTGCTTTTTCATCCTTCCGGTTTTTCTCTTCACGATCACGGGGATTAGTTCCATCTTTCGGGAGATGGGATCCGGTTCTGAACGCTTCATCCTTGTTGTCGGGTTTTTTCTTGTCCCTTCTCGGATCTGATTTCTTCTCTTTCGAATTGTTTGAATCTCCAGGTTCTTCCGGTCCGGGTGCTCCAGCGGCGCATGTAGCTATTTTGCATAGGGCGGAGTCGTCGTGTAACTTCCCCGATCGCTCTTTCCCTCGCTGTTGTTGTTGCAATGCTTTTCCTAGGAAAGCATACACCCCTTGAAGTTTTTCACCATTGGAGTACATATCGTTGTTGAGGATGGCGAACGTTGCTTTCGCGTTTTCTGCTGCGGTTTTGTATATTGGCTCGCCTCTGGCGTCTTTGCCGTTTACTTACTTTTGGCAAGATGGGTTGTGAAACCTTTCTTTTGGCGACAGTACTTCCGGTCTTGCAATTCCGGGTAACCGTGTAGGTTTAATGCCAGATCTATTCTTTCTCTCGTACTCCTCGATTTCTTCCTGCTTTAGCTTGATGTCAGCCTGGGTTTTTTGGAGGTGTTCTCGAGTTCGGAATAGATGTTGCTGTTGCCTTTGGAGAGCTCGCCTTCGGGCTTCCAGCACTTCAGGGGGCTCGTGTGGTCCCACTAGTGTTTGAAGTAATTCTTGTTCGTCCTGTTCTGTCATTGGCGGAACATGGATTTCCTTTGTTTTCTTCTTCGCATGTTTAACTCCACTTCCACCTCCTACTTCCGGGCTTTCATTGGCTGGATCAGCCGATTTCTTCTTCCGGAGCTTGTACTGGAGTTTTTTGGCAGCTTTGTGTTTTTCCTTGGAAGAGGGAGGTTTTTTACAAGGTTCTTCCTCTGTCAATTCTTGACATCAGGATATGTTGGAGAGGTTTCTCCTTATTCTCTCTCTTCCTCTGACGGAGGCGTCCTAGGGCTTTCCTGACTGTCGGCATCCGTGTTTTCAGCCGATTTTTCCATTAGTACTTCGTGGAATCCCTCTTGAAGAGATTTAACCTTTTTTCGAAAGCATCCTCATCTTCATCTTCGGAATCAAAATTATCTGATCTGGTTTCTGATTCCAACCTCGCCTCTATGGCGGCTAACACGGAATCAGCTTCCGAGTTCGTCGTCAAGTTGACGGATGTCGGATCTTCCACCTCTATTGTGGGATTGTTGTTTTCTTCCTCTTGCACGGAATTCCTTTCATCCGTGTTTTTGGCGATCTCGGATTGCACCATGCAGATAAAGTGCGATGCAGCAGTATATCGACGATCTGAGCAAAATCCGGCGTCATAGTCATCTTCGACTAGGTATAGGGCGGGTGGGATAAATTTGCTTCCACCACAGAATCCCATTGCTTCTGCAGTTAATCCGATAAATATGTTTGCAGATCCGATCGGTAAAACGCAGGCACTTACCAGATGGTTCCGCGCCGGCATGTATGATCCGTTGTCGAGGAAGCGCCCGACGTCGTTGTCGAATTCCAAGATTCCAACAGTTATGGTACCGCCGATTCCGCCGAGTATCCCCGATCAAAACATAACGCCTGACGTCGCTGGCCCCACGGTGGGTGCCAACTGTCGAGACATCGTAGTAGAATTCATAGACGGGGGTGCCATGAGACTACCGATAGAGAAGTGGGAGGGGGGGGGACGTGATCGTATGATGAACAATGACACATGGTTTTACCCAGGTTCGGTACGTCGCAGTAATGCGGCGTTCCTACTCCTGCAATCTCACTATTCAGGACTAAAGCCTGGAGTAAACATAGTACAATGTGAGGTTAGGTTTAGCTACTCGTCAAGGATCCACCTCTCGGCGAGTTAGCCTCTAGCTTCTTGTCCATCTTTCTATCTCTCGTCCGGCTTTATATAATAGCCGGGTTAGGGCTTACAGAAAAGGAAACCTAGAAGACTACGGTATGTGCTAACTTGGAAAGCAAGGAATCCGCCTTCTACTCCAAGCCGTATCACGTGGGCAGTGATCCGGGTTCTTCTAGAATCCGGCTTCCATGCACCAGCTTACTGGGACGCCCAATGGACCGTGATCCATTACCATTTAGGTCACCCTGGTAATCCAGCACTTTAGACCACCATCTGATATACCCCTAATTGGTATATATACGACACATAACTTATCATTTCACATAAATATTTCAATAAAACTATTGATGAAAGGCTTACAAAACTAGATAATCTTGTGCTGCAAGTTGATAGTCTTGATCACGATGTAGAAATTTTAAAAATTAGGACTACACCTCTTGATGCCAAGAAAACTAAAACTATAAATTATATACAAGTTCAAATAAATGAGAACATGAGAATGTTAGCTGAAATTCATGCTAGAAGAGAAAGAGAAGCTGAAATTGCTGGAAAAAACTGCTAAAAGTGAGCATGTTAAAATTTATACCATCCAACCCCTTGAAGAAGTGAAAACACTCTGTATAATGAGTATCCTAATGCTTTTAAACATGTTGATGTCAAAACAAATGGGATTGGGGAGGTCATGACATTAGGTAGAAGGAGTCCCAAAAATTTAGAGTTTGAATTTTTTTTCTAATGAGAAAATTGTTGCAAGTGGGATTAAGGATAATACAACTTTAGGAGAAAATTTAACCACGATGTTTGTGGATTATAAACTTTACTTTCATGATTGCACTGTCTCTGATGTTATTAATTTCTTAAAAAATTATCTAAAGATCGTAATTCTAGTAAGATAAACATTGCTTTCACTAAACATATCACTAATGCTCTCATTGAATCTAAGGAAGAAAGGCTCAAAATTTAAGCCTCTATTCCTATAAAAATACAATATGGTTTGGATCCCACTATTAGAATAAGAGTAAATGGTTTTGATTTCAATGCTTTATGTGATCTTGGTGCAAGTTCTTCTATTATGACTAAAATTTTATATGATATGCTTGACTTGAAATCATTGGATGAAAGTATTTTGGGAGTGCCACTTATAGACTACACTATTAGAAGACCTTTGGGAAGGATTGATGATGTCCTTATTATTACTAATTATAATTATTTCCCCGTTGATTTTATTGCTTTGGATATTGAATGCACCGCTTCTTGTCCTATCATTTTTGGGAGACCTTTTCTTCGCACCATTGGTCCTATTATTGATATGAAAGAGGGAATTATAAGATTTTAGTTTCCCGATAAAAGGGGACCATAGCATTTCCCTAGAAAGGGAATAAGTTAACTTTTGAATCTCTTATAAGGACTACCCATGATTATATTGATAATACGTGATTCATTATTCTTGCCTAGCTAAAAGGCGTCAAAGAAAAGCGCTTGTGGGAGGCAACCCACTTTGTTTTATTTTGTTTTCCCTTTGTTTTCTTCTGTTTTATTTTGTTTTATTTTTGTCTTGGAAGTTGTTACCTCTGTAACAACCTCTCCTTATCCTTTTTATTTCGTTTTTGTGCCAAGAGTAACATTTAATATCGAGTTAGTATGATTTGGGGAAATTTCTCTTTTCTGTCGAGATTTTTGCGCTTCACCAAAAACCTCGGTTCTCTCAGACATAACCTGGGGAATTTTTGATATTTTCTGCGAACCTGCCCCAGGTTGTTATATAACTTTAATTAGTTTCTACCGTTTTTATTTGAGCGACATAAGGTACTTGAAAAAAAATCATCTTTACGAGCTATTCTATTTTGATAGATTTCTGCAAATATTCGCATTTGCCTCTTAATACTTTTCTTTTGAGATCCTTTCGGGGGGGGGGGGGGGCTTAAAATAAGTTGTCACAGTAGATATTATTTTAAATGGGTGTTTGACTTGTGTTTAAACTGAACCAAGTGGATTTATGATTTTGATGCACTAACGTTGCTAATGAAGATTGTGAGAAGTTTTAGATGGAGGAAGTTTTCAAGTTAGGAAGAGAAGGGTTATATGAGGAGATGAAGGATGGGAAAAATCTCAATCTTGGGTATTCCTATGTCACCCCAATATATATCCAAGGAGTACAAGCGTCAAAGCATGGGGATGCCCAAAGGCCTCCTCTTCTTCATCAACAAAATATCAGATTTCTTTGAAAATGCTATATTTTTATTGCTTCACATGATATGTGTTATTCTTGGAGCGTAATTTTATTTTTCTTTCAGTTTTGTTGTGTTTTATTGTTGTATTTTATGTTTGGATCCTAGCACATCTTAGTTTGGAGAGAGGCACGCTCTGTTTACATTGCCTAGAACACTCTAGTTTCACTCTTGTTGTTCTGTGAGTGTTCAGTTTTTGCTAGTCCCGCGTTTAGCTCTTTTTCTCGATTTTTTTCCAGAGATTGTTCATTTTCTTAAGTTATATATGATTATGTCTCTGGTAATTGATGATTTTTTCTTTTAGAGTTGTTTAAAATAAGTTGATTGGTGTTGGATAAGAGTAAAATATTTCATGCTTATAGTGGTGCAATAGGAAGCTTGTTTTGACTATGGCTTAGACTTTGCCATGTCATGTTAGATGTTATTTTAATTGTGTGCTTAGTTTTTTATGATGTATCATGACTAGTCTCAAATATCTAATAGTGCTTAATGTGCCATTGAAATTAAATCATGTGCTTTTCCCTCATAACGAAGCATGGTATTGTGATATCCTGTTTGAATGATTTATCTGGATTGACCTGTTGCATGCTCACACCATGTTATGACTATAAAAAATTCACCTATAACCTCGATGATCATTTAATTTTTGACTTGTAATATCACTTCATGCTTTGATTAATAATGTTTTGTCACTATGCATGATTATGGCCGTTATTGCTCTCTTAGTTTGTCGCTCCCAGTATTTTGCTAGCCTTCACCATGTACTGAGTATGAGCTCTACTCGTGCATCCAACTCCCAAAAATCAAAGTTTTCCAATGTGTCCACCATACCTACCTATATGTGGTATTTCACCGCAACTCCAAGTCAATTTCTCGTATGCTACCTTAAAACTTCAAAATTATTAAACATGTTTTGTGTTCCTATTTTAGCTCATGAGGAAGTATTAATTTTTCATGTTTGGTGGCTTCTCACCTGACTATCATGAATAATGTGCTAGTCCTTAATATTGCAAATGAGCAGGCATATGGGTGCCCACCCCAAAGTAAGCTACAACAATAACGTTAAATTCTCCTCACACTATGGACTTGAGAAATCATGAACTTAGCTCATGCAAACAAAGGAGAAAGGAGAATTTTATGATTATCCTATGGGATCCTCTCTTGAAGCCATTAAACATGAAATGATGATAAGCCATTTGAGGTACTCGAAAAGAGAATTTTTGTACCTTTGAGGTACCGGATATGGATGAACTTGAAGATGTGGATCCTCCGAGAAGTCTTGCAAAGGAAATCTTTTCTTTCATTATTTTTTTTTTGTCAAAACCTTGTGGAATGTGATATCTACAAGAGAGACGTAATTATCTTTTGAAGTATCTTCTTCAGCAAAAATCTAAAACTTGATCAACCATGATGAATCTTACATACATAATGGGTAGATAAACCCTAAGTATAGCCTTCCTACATCCACTACTTAATCATAATTGCATCTTTAAGCTTTCCTTTAGCTTGACCTGCGAGTAATATCCAATGTACTCATATTGGTTTCGTCCCTGACTATTTATCTGGCCAGACTTCGAGGAGCAGCCTTAGGAAGATTTCTACAAAGAGGGGTACTTTGACGACTCAACGAACTACTCCCTCCGTCCACTAAGCAAATTCTATTTGTCCAGCAATGAACTGGCCACAAGGCCCATAAAATTAAATTCCCTAAAAAATCGTTCCGTGATTATGTTTAGATTTTCACTCCTCGCTCCGTTTTCCTGTTTGTGCCCGTGTGAAACGAATCGTTTGCATGCGGAGTGGTACAGCCTGGTTCCTTGCATGCGGGTGTGAAACAGAAGAGACGTTTTGCATGCCTAAAATAACTGCGGTAATTATCAACAAAGTTGGAAACTCTCAACTAATTGGTACTCCACGCAGCCACTCAAATCACGCCTTGGTCGCGGTGAATTTGCTTAGAGGACTCGTAAACCTGGACAGAGGGAGTAGCACGTCTCTTGATCAGCAGTCTGTGGTGTTAAGGCGTGACTTGGGTTCTAATACGCTGTGTGTGTGTGTTGTCTGCCCTGCGTGGCGGCTATGTCAGACTTGGTCATGTGACCAGTTTGTGTAAGACTCTATTTGTTTGTGTAATGGATGTTCTACCACGACGTACCAGCTCTAAATATGTTGTTCAAGACTGTTCGATCCAGGATAGTGAGTGTATGCATATTGGGGTCTTGAACTGCTAGTCCTAGGTCCCCACATGGCATTTTGGCTCACGGGGAAGACACACCCGATTTTTAAAATTCATTTTGAAAAAATATTGAAATTTCAAAAAAAATATGTTCACCCATGGTACTTAGCATTCTATATGTACGAAGTCGTTTCACGGGAAGCCGACATTTTGTGTGACCTACATAAAAAGACAAAATTTGGTTCTAAAATAGGCCTTTTACGAGATTTTTTTGTTTTTTTGCAAGGAAAAATATCTATTCTTGATGAACGACTTTGCAAAGACATAGAATGTGAACATATATCTACAAAATTTTGTTTCGGATTTTTTCGATGTTTCGACATTCGGTTTCTATATACCGGGTGCATACGCACCCTGGTGCCAAAATGGATTTTTGATATTGTTTAGCATAAATTGTTGGTGCGCATAGGTGAACCTAACTTGTTTATGTTTTGTCTTGATAAATTAAATGCTATATTTATTTCGCATTTATTCAAGTCTTAACCATAATTATTTTAAATCGGCTATTCATCCCCTCTAGTCGATATTCGCGTCCTTTCTAAATACTGTTCTTTCATAGCCGGCGTTTGTAAGTACTAGATCATTACATGTATGTGCATGCTTCATATCTTCATTGTTGATCTTGGAAGTTATGTAAGACAGTTTTTTAAAATTCATGCACGTAACCCTATATCTTGTGCCTTGGCAAATACAAATTATTTCATATTGTTGGGAACTGAGATGGTCTTCATAAATGTAGACCAAGTAGGATAAATACCATTGGAAAGATTGTACCCCTCCGTGTAGGGATGCCTATTGGTATTGTAGTTGCAAGCTGGAGCATCACCACTAGCTAGCCTCACAAATATATGACACCGATGCAATACATTGATATCATTGAGTGTATCGGGAAACCAAAAAAGTAATGCCAAATCCACAAATCCTTGGATACAACGGTCTCAAGCATAGTTGTTGCATCATCACCTTTTCCACAATACCGCCTGTAATATGCCTTGGGACAGTTTTTCAAAGTCCAATGCATACAATCAACACTTCCTACCATTCCCGGGCAACCTCGCCTCTCATTGGATGCCACCAATATCACTGCATCTTCTTCATTGGGTGCTCTAAGATAAATAGGACCAAAGAGACATATTATCACTTTGGCGAACCTATGCACGAACTTGATGGTAGTACCCCCGCCAATGTGAAGATACTCGTAATAGTTAGCCCAAACGCCATATGCAACCATCCTCGTCGCTGTGGAGATTTTTTGATATGGGCTGGATACGTCTCCAACTTATCTATAATTTCTGATGCTCCATGATAATATTATGCCAATTGTTACATCTTTTCTCCCTTCTTTATAGCATTTTACACGTTTTTAGGGACTAAACAATTAACAAGATGCCAAGTGCCAGTTCCCTGTTTTCTGCTGTTTTTTATTTCAGAAAAGTTGTTCTGGAAATATTCTCGGAATGAGACCCCATAAAGCCCGAAGTGCCTATTTTCCCCGGAAGCATCCAGAAGACCGAAGAGGAGTCGAAGACGGGCACCAGGGGGGCACACCATGGGGTGGCGCCCCCCTTGGCCGCGCCAGCTGGTGGTGTGGGCCCCTAGGGCTCCACCGCCTTTGCCATTTCTCCTATATATTCCCCTCCGATGGAAAACCCTAGGCACCTGATCAAATATCCCTGGAAAGTTCCGCATCCGCTGCCGTCGTCAACCCTAGATCAGGGGGGTTCTTAAACTGTCTCCCGGCACGCTGCCGGAGAGGAGATCATCACCGGAGGCCTCTTCATTACCATGCCTGCCTCCGGAGTGATGCGTGACTAGTTCATCCTTGGACTACGGGTCCATAGCAGTAGCTAGATGGTTGTGTTCTCCTCATATGCCTCCATGTTTAGATCTCATGAGCTTACTAACATGATCGAGATTGTTCTTATGTAATTCTATATGCGTGTTTGCTGGGATCCAATGAATATTGAACTTATGCCAAGTTGATTATAGTCTTTATTGCATATGCTATTTGTGATCTTGCATGCTTTTCGTTGCTAGTGGTTTCTCTGGCTAAGTAGTTGATAGTGACTCCAAGAGGGAGTATTTATGCTCGATAGTGGGTTCATGCCTCCTTTTTGCATGTGCTGGAGTGACAAAAACGTGACGGGGGAGGATGTGTTGTTGCCACTAGGGAGAAAACAACGGTGTGAGTGTCCGCGTGTACAATCATTGCTTACTTTACACACATTGTTTAATGCAATTATCTGCTGCTTGCAACTTAATACCTAAGGTGGTTCGGAGGATAACCTGAGGGTGGATTATTAGTCATAGATGTAGTTGGATTGCGGTCTATGTATATTGTTGTAATGCCCGCATTAAATATCATAGTAGTCATCATGTCATGAATGTGCACTACGGTGCAACCTTTATTTGTCAATTGCCCATCTGTAATTTGTTCACCCAGCATGCTATATTTTACGGAGATACACAACTAGTGAACTTATGAACCACGGTCCATTTTCTTACACTGTTAAACAAACCACTCAATTTCATGCTTTCTTTACTTACTGCAAGCATACACCATTTTCCATACTATACGTCTAATCTTTGTTTTCAGCAAGACCTGTGAGATTGACAACCTCACTGTACCGCTGGGACAAAGTATTTTGGTTGTGTTGTGTGCAGGTTCCGCGTTGTTGCTGACACCGGTGAGGCGCCATCACTTTGTCAGTGGCATCAAGCTTCCAAATATCCTCTTCCTCCTACTGGATTGATAACCTTGGTTCTTAGTTGAGGGAAATTCTTACCGCTTGCTCATTACACCTCCTCTTGGGGTTCCCAACACACCATCCATAGCAACAAGGATTCCTGGCACCATCAAGGTGTAGCAAGGAATTTTCTGTAGCCATCGCAAGCATCAAGGAATTTCTGGCGCCGTTGCCGGTGTCACTCTCAACCTCTTTATTTTGTTTATTGTCTTGTTTTTATTTTTGTCTTGTTTTGCTTCTCTATATCGAAAACACAAAAAAATTAGTTTACTTTATAACTGTTATTTACTTGCTTGCTATTATTTTGCTAAAATGAGTTCCTCTGAGAATACTAAGTTGTGTGACTTCACTAGCACAAACAACAATGATTTTATTTGCACACCTATTGCTTCATCTGCCCCTACAACTGCTTTCTATGAAATTAAACCTGCCTTATTAAATCTTGTTATGAAAGAGCAATTTTCTAGTGTTAGTACTGATGATGCTGCTGCTCACCTTAATATTTTTTGAACTATGTGAGATGCAAAAATATAAAGATGTGGATGGAGATATTATTAAACTGAAATTATTCCCTTTCTCGTTGAGAGGAAGAGCTAAAGAATGGTTGCTATCTTTACCTAGAAATAGTATTGAGTCATGGACTAAGTGTAAAGATTCTTTCATTGGAAAATATTATCCTCCTGCTAAGATTATATCCCTGAGAAACGACATAATGAATTTTAAACAATTTTATAATGAACATGTTGCTAAAGATTGGGAAAGAATGAAAACTATGGTGAAGAATCGTCCCACTCATGGACTAACTACTTGGATGATTATACAAACTTTTTATGCAGGACTGAATTTATCGTCAAGGAACCTATTGGATTTAGCTGTTGGAGGTACCTTTATGTACATCACTTTGGGAAATGCAGCAAAGCTTCTTTACGATATGATGATAAATTATTCAGAGTGGCACACTGGGAGAGCTCCACAAGGTAAGAAGGTAAATTCGGTTTAGGAAACCTCCTCTTTGAGTGAAAGGCTTGATGCTATTATGTCTATGCTTGTTAATGGTAAAGCTCAAGTTGATCCAATTAATGTTCCTTTAGCCTCTTTGGTTGCTCAAGAAGAGCATGTTGATGTGAACTTTATTAGAAATAATAATTTTAACAACAACGCTTATAGAAACAATTTTGGTGGAAACAATTATAAGACCTATCCTCCTAATAATGGTTATGGTAATTCTTATGGCAACTCCTACAATAAAAATAAAGGCTCTACCTCTTATCTTGAAAACATGACTAGAGAATTTATTAGCACACAAACTGCTTTTAATAAATCTGTTGAGGAAAAGCTTGGTAAAATAGATGTTCTTGCCTCTAAAGTGGACAACCTAGCTATTGATGTTGATTTTCTAAAACTGAAGGTTTTGCCACATGATGTTAAAGAAAGTAAAACTTTGAATGCCATCCAAGTTCGAATTGATAATAATGTTAGGTTGATGGCTGAATTACGTGCTAGGTGGGAAAGAGAAGATGAATTGTCTAGAAAGAATACTATTGCTAGAGTTTGCACTATCACAACCACTAGTAAAACTGAAGCTCCAAGTGCTAGTAAACCTCCTACTATCAATGGTAAAGTAGTTGGTGTTAACAAAGTCCCCACCCATTCGGTGAAACGTGCTAAATTGCCTCAAATTGTTGAAACTGCTTCTAATAAAAGTACTGATTTTTTTGAGATGTGGGAGATAATGGTCCCATTACTTTTGATGATAATAATTTTGATTTTGATGATCGCGATATCTCTGAAGTTATTATGTTTCTACACAAGCTTGCTAAAAGTCCCACAGCTAGTGCCATGAATATGGCCTTTACTAAACATATTACCAGTGCTCTCATGAAAGGTAGGGAACAAAAGCTGAAACTTGAAACATCTATCCCTAGGCAATTAGATGATGGTTGGGAGCCTATCATTAAGATAAAAGTAAATTATTTTGATTGCAATGCTCTGTGTGATCTTGGTACTAGTATCTCTGTTATGCCTCAAAAGATTTATGATATGCTTGATCTACCACCGTTGGAACACTGTTATTTGGATGTTCATCTTGCTGATAATGCTAAGAAGAAACTTCTTGGTAGAATTGATGATGTTCTTATTATGGTTAACAATAACCTTGTCCATGTTGATTTTTTTTGTTATGAACATTGAATGCAATGCTTCTTGTCCTATTGTTTTGGGAAGACCTTTTCTTAGAACTGTTAGTGTTGTTATTGATATGAAAGAGGGGAGTATTAAATATCAATCCCCCCTCAAGAAAGGTATGGAACGCTTTCCTAGAAAGAGGATGAAGCTACCTTTTGACTCTACTATTAGAGCAAGTTATGATGTTGATGCTTCTTCACTTGAAAATACTTGAGTTGCTTTCTATGCCTAGCTCAAAGGCGTTAAAGAAAAGCGCTACCGGGAGACAACCCGTTTTATTTCTCTGTTTTCAACTAGTTTTCCTTTTTATTTCTTTGTGTGCTTTGCATCTGGGTGTTTTCTATTTCCTTAGCAACCCCTATGTGTCTTTTTTTTGTGTGTTTTTGTTGAGCCAAGTAAAGCCTCTAGTGGAAAGTTAAGACTATATTTCGGATTCCTGGGCAGGAAACATATTTCTACTGTCCACTGTTAAATTCGTATAAAATCATAGAAAATTTAAAATGACTCGAGTTTTTTGTGTGCGTAATCCTTAGTTGACCACTTTTTGATTTGATTAACAGAAGATTTTCGAAAAAAAAATCATCTTTACATGCTGTCCTGTTTTGACAGATTTATGCCAATAATTGCATTTGCATCTTAATCTCTTTCTTTTGGTGTTCTTTTGAGAAAAAGAGTTTTAAAAGAAGTTGTGACAATAGCCAATGTGTTTTTGAGTGTTAGGCATGTGTTTAAACTGAACCATGTGAATTTATTATTTCGATTGCACTAACGTTGCTAATGAGATTGTGAGAAGTTTGGTGTGAAGGAAGTTTTCAAGGGTCAATAGAAGTGGATGATATGACGTGAAGAGTGAAGAGCCTAAGCTTGGGGATGCCCGGTGGCACATACCAGAAAATTCCAAGTAGATTCAAGCGTCTAAGCTTGGGGATTCCCAAGGCATCCCCTTCTTCATCGACAAATTATCAGGTCACTTCTAGTGAAACTATATTTTTATTCGGTCACATCTTATGTGCTTTACTTGGAGCGTATTTTATTTTTGCTTTCAGTTTATTTTTATTTTTTTGTAATAAGCTTGGTTTGACCCCAGCATTCTTTTATTGGAGAGTGACACGCTCGCTTTTTCATGGGAATACTTTGTATTCTTAATCTTTGTCTGGCTGCTGCATTTGTTTAGCTCCTGTTTTGCATGCATCTCTTATCAGAGCTGTTAGTTTTAGTAGTGTTATGTGAGTACTCTCATGTTTGCTTGGTGTATCATAAAGAGTATTTTTGTTAAAACATATCTTGTATGGTGCTTGTTGGGAAAAGAAACTGCTGCTTGAAGTAGAATTTGAAACAGTGCAATTAGAAGCTTGTATAGACTGTGGCAAGAACTTTTTCATGCCATGCTAAATGTTATTTTAGTTTAAAGCCTTGTGGTTATTGAGTAGCATGAATAGCCTCAAATAGCCGAGAATGTTTAATATGCCATTGAAAGATTCATGAGTTGTTCTTGTCATAGTAAAGCATAAATTTATGGTATTATCTTTCGAATGTTTTATTTGGTTGACTTGGCGCATGTTCACACCATGTTTATGACTATGAACCAGTCATGAATAGCCTCCATGACCACTTATTTTTTGAACTTGTGATACCTCTTATGCTTTAATTAATGATGTTTATGTCGCTATGCATGATTATGGCTCTTATGCTCTCTTGATTTGTCGCTCCCAGTCTTTTGCTAGCCTCCACCTTACTGAGTATGAGCTCTACTCGTGCATCCAACTCCCTTAAACCAAAGTTTTTCCATTGTGTCCACCATACCTACCTACATGTGGTATTTCACTGCCACTCCAAGTAAATTTCTCATGTGCTACCTTTACAACTTTCAAAATTACTCATGTTTTGTGTTCTTGTTTTTTCTCATGAGGACGTCAATGGAGAATCTTTATCTCACTTGTTGATTGGATTTCACACCCTGTACTAGTGGCTTCATCCGCTTATCTAAATGATAGAAGAGCTGGCAGCGGGGTGCCCAGACCCAAATTAATGCAAAAAATTCTCTTCACTATTTTGCCCCTGATTTATCAGTCAAAGCATAATTGTGTAAACAAAAGAGAAAGAAGGATGACCTTCTACTGAGATGCGTCCTTCATATGGGAGCCGCTCTGTGAATCCAGTTGGCTTGTGACGTACTGTGTTTTCTGTTTACCATTCGTTGACAATAACATACACCTCTCCTAAAATATAGACACTCCTCCGTGGTATGTGATTGTTGGCAGGCACCCAAGGATTCAGTTAGCCTTGGTTTGTGAAAGATGGATGGGAGGAGTGTCAAACTTTTAATACCTCTGTTTAATAAAATATAAATCTCTAGCACATGAGTGATCCCTGCTTCCCTCCGCGAAGGGCCTTTCTTTTACTTTTATGTTGAGTCTTCATCTTCTAACTTTATGTACAGTTGAGAGAACATTTTTGCCATTCTGAGTTCTATGTGCATTTTTCCCATAAACATCAATAATTGATTCATAATGTGATATTGTTTGTTCTCAAACTATTTGCTCTAGTCTTCCTCATGAACTTTGAAGGCGTCCTGGCATTTATGTTTTGTCCCACTCTTAAAGACTAGCGAAATACCATTTTGCCATGCTTTATCTATACTTGAAACAAACATTTATCTTTCTTTGCATTATTATCCAGGATCCTTTATTTGAGATGCTCTTCATGATGCAAAGTGATTGCTATGCTTTATTATTAAAGTTCTATTTCTCATGTTTGTGTTTGAAGTTCTATGATCTCAGCGTACATATGCTTTTACATTATAATGATCAAGTTTATGTTAGTAGAATTTCACCTCAGAAATTATTGTGTTTTATCGTTTACCTACTCGAGGACGAGTAGGAACTAAGCCTGGGGATGCTTGATACGTCTCCAACGTATCTATAATTTCTGATGTTCAATGATAATATTATGCCAATTGCTACATGTTTTCTCCCTTCTTTATAGCATTTTTACAAGTTTTCCGAGACTAACCTATTAACAAGATGCCAAGTGCCAGTTCCCTGTTTTCTGCTGTTTTTTATTTCTAAAAAAGTTGTTCTAGAAATATTCTCGGAATTGGACCCCACAAAGCCCGAAGTGCCTATTTTCCCCGGAAGCATCCATAAGACCGAAGAGCAGTCGAAGATGGGCACCAGGCGTACCACACCATGGAGTGGTGCGCCCCCCTTGGCCGCGCCATCTGGTGGTGTGGGTCCCCCAGGGCTCCACCGCCTTTGCCTTTTCGCCTATATATTCCCCTCCGATGGAAAACCCTAGGCACCTGATCAAATATCCCCGAAAAGTTCCGCAACCGCCGTCGTTGTCACCCTAGATCAGGGGGGTTCTGAAGATGTCTCCCGACACCCTGTCCGAGAGGAGATTATCACCGGAGGCCTCTTCATTACCATGCCTGCCTCCGGAGTGATGCGTGAGTAGTTCATCCTTGGACTACAAGTCCATAGAAGTAGCTAGATGGTTGTCTTCTCCTCATATGCCTCCATGTTTAGATCTCGTGAGCTGCCTAACATGATCGAGATTGTTCTTATTTAATTCTATATGCTATGTTTGCTGGGATCCGATGAATATTGAACTTATGCCAAGTTGATTATACTCTTTATTGCATATGCTATTTGTGATCTTGCATGCATTCGTTGCTAGTGGTTGCTCTGGCCAAGTAGTTGCTAGTGACTCCAAGAGGGAGTATTTATGCTCGATAGTGGGTTCATGCCTACTTTTCGCCCGTGCTCGAGTGATAGAAACGTGATGGGGGAGGATGTGATGTTGCCACTAGGGAGAAAACAACGGTGTGAGTGCCCGCGTGTACAATCATTGCTTACTTTACATACATTGTTTAATACACTTATCTGTTGCTTGCAACTTAATACCTAAGGGGGTTCGGATGATAACCTGAGGGTGGATTATTAGTCATAAATGTAGTTGGATTACGGTCTATGTATATTATTGTAATGCCCACACTAAATATCGTAGTAGTCATTATGTAATGAATGCGCACTACGGTGCAACCTTTATTTGTCAATTGCCGAGCTGTAATTTGTTCACCCACCGTGCTATCTTTTATGGAGAGACACCACTAGGGAACCTATGAACCGCGGTCCATTTTCTTACACTGTTAAACAAACCACTGCAATTTCCTGCTTTCTTTACTTACTGCAAGCATACACCATTTTCCACACTATATGTCTAATCTTTGTTTTCAGCAAGACCGGTGAGATTGACAATCTCACTGTACCGTTGGTACAAAGTATTTTGATTGTGTTGTGTGCAGGTTCCGTGTTGTTCCTGACACCGGTGAGACGCCATCACCACCGTCAGTGGCATCAACCTTCCAAAGATCCTCTTCCTGCTACTCGATTGATCACCTTGGTTCTTAACTGAGGGAAATTCTTACCGCTTGCTCATCACACCCTCCTCTTGGGGTTCCCAACACACCATCCATAGCAACAAGGATTCCTGGCACCATCAAGGCGTAGCAAGGAATTTTCTGTAGCCATCGCAAGCATCGGGGCTAAACCCCACTAAACCCGCGGCATTCCTCCGACTGGTAAAATAGCGGATTTTCCTCGCAATTTTCCACTGTCTTCACAAAGAGGGATCAGCGCTTTCAATACCTTCGTCGAAAGATGTGAGGCGGATAGATAGGCACCTACGTGAAGTAGTCCTGCATGAGCAACTCGTGTCCATAAAAGTGGCTCCACAGAATGCAAAGGCGGCTAACGGTGGATTCCTGCCGCTTCTTCCTCTTCCGGTCCTCGAGCTCCTTCACGGAGAGAACCACCACCACCAGTACGTGAGCAACATCTCTACATCCGAATTGTCGGACGAGGGAGATATTCAAGAAAATTCTGCTCGCACGGGCTGAAATCCATCTTAAATACAAACGGAAAACCTGTTGAATAACAAACCATCTATAAATAAAAAAATTACTCGCCTGTAATAGCACTCCCCGATCGATCCGGGACGACGGTGGCCAGAAGGATCGACGTGGGGCGGCGGCTTCCGAAACGGTGCAGCGCGATGGATCCGAGTGGCAACGACTTGATGGCGGCAGACATTGTCAGTTTATGGCCGGAAGCGAGGGTGGAGGCCTAGCGACGTATCGATGGGGAATGTGGTAGGGAACTCGCGCGGGGATGCGATGTCCCTCGTGCCAACCACTTTTCCTCTATACATGGCACCGTCGGGTCATTCGCAAAAACGGTGACTTCTCGGTTCAAAGGGAGGGGGATTTTCAGCAGACCCTAAACTTTTTTACAGGTTGGAGTTGTTTGTGAATTATGATCAATGCGTTTTTTCGCACAAAAAATGAAAGCAACGATTATTTGTTAGTTACGTGTCTTATATAGATTCGGCTAGAGATGATCTTATCGGTGTGAGTGGTACTATCAATACAATCCCTGGAACTAACGGCTAGATGGACTTAAACCGGACTCAAGAAACACCCACGACAAGAAAAATGATTCTAAATCTAATAAATAAAGGCGCCTATGTATTTCTACCTACTATAATGAGATAATAACAGAAACTACTCTCTCCGTGTTTGTACCTAAATGCATTTTAGTGCTATAGATCCATCCATTTTAATTCATTTCATCGACAATTATTTTGAGTCGGGGGGAGTATGATTACACTCGTATGTTACTCTCCACTATGGGAAGATTTATAGTCTTTCTTGCACATTGATTAGTGTAAAAAAATTCCAGTTTAAATACCTAGAATAAAAATAGGCACTTGTTAAAATAGTTTAATTAGATATATTCAATTAAGTGGCTTTCTTGAAGAATATTGAGAAGTGTAGCTGCATTTTTTTGAAAAGAAGAAATTAGTGATGTTTCTCGAATTTTACCAACAAATGTTGCGGCATATATGGAACTAACCCTAAAAATATAATGTGATCCCTTCTTTGCTTGCCAAGGTACACGATTAGGAGCAGTCGCTTTTTGGACACACCATTTTCTTTCGCAAACACTATGTATCGCTCATTGCGAGCCAATACAAGGACTCTCCCGTGTTCGACTTGTAAATGGGCAAGCCCATTAATCTATAAATAACCAGAAAAAAGAAAAGGAAGAGAAAGGGGATGCAGAGAGAGGGTTCAAACCTACGACCTCTGTCTTCTAGGGTTAAAGGGCGACCACTCGGCTACAACTCAAGTTCATGTCCAAGTTACCTTTTTTAGCCTTTTATTTTCTTGTTTTTTCCATTTTCTTTTCTATTTTAGTTTTTTATTTCCATTTCATTTCTTTCTTTTCTGTTTTATTATTTGTTTTTAGTTTTAATTTTCTTTTATTCAAAAATATTCGTGTTGAAATCTGTTCTTATTTTTAAAATGTTCAAATTCGAAAATTGTTCGGATAATTTTTCTTAATTCAGATTTTAAAATCATTCATATTTAAAAAAAATTTATTTTTGAAAATTGTTCATTTAAAAAATTTGTTTACTTTTAAAAATTATTCATATTTGAAAACTGTCCACTTTTAAGAATTATTTAGATTAAAATTATTCATTTTAGATAATAATACACATTTAGAAAAATAGTTTGAAATTAGAAAAATGAGGCATAATCCAAAAAAATAAATAACATAGAAGAAAAAAATAAGAAATCTTACCTGTTGATGAACCGACCAAAGCCGGCTCAAAAGTGGACGCGGGCGAGCTGAGGCTCGCGTGAAGCGAAGGATAGGGGAACCATTTTCTTTTCCTTCGGGATTGGCTGCTGCCAAGTGCCAACTGGATCCAATCACATCGCCAATGGGCCTCTAAGATTGGAACACAAGCCTCAAGGCCCAGGCGCGGAGCTATCTTAGGGTTCAGTTATTCCCCGCCCGGCGGCGCCGACGCGTTTTTTTTTTCTTCAGCTCGCGCCTCTTTTTCCTTGTCTGATTCAAATCGAAATCGAAATCGAAATCCGGGAGGCGGTAAAACAGAGGTGCCCCTGTTTTTTTGGTGTCGACCCGAGGAGCTATCGTCGTCGTCGTCCTAGCAGCAGCAGCGCCACCGGCAAATCCAATCCCGCAGTAAGCTGCACCCTTGTTTCGCTCGTCGCCTCTGTTTTGTCTTGCAATTTGATTATTTCCAAACCCCAGCTCTTTCCTAACCCCAATTCGCTACTCTAAACTAAATGATAATAGTCTGTTCTTTCTTCTTCCTTCAACCTTCAAACTGATTTATTTGGATGTATGTCTACCCCCACCCTTCAAACTGATTACACGCCCGAACAAACGGGGGATCTGGCAATTCGCTACATTTTGTTTTCCAATTTGATGATTTTGCAAACCCCAATTCGCTACTGTAAACGACAGGATATTAACCTGGGAGGAGATTGCAGGCTAAGCAACAGCCTCAGTGCCTGAAATACTACGTACAGTGAACATGACACGCGGCTTGAGTTTATCGTTTTCTTATGTTAATCTCTGTACCATTCATAACCATGGATGATGCGTGGTAGGTATGTCGATTGCTTCCTTGGCTAGAAGAAAGGGACCACCCAGTCAACAAGATGATAACCCCCTAGGCGGGAAACCTTCAGTGGCTAGAACAAAGCGCTCGCCCGGTCGACAAGATGATAATCCCCAAGGCCGCAAAAGAATGAGATTTTCAGTGCCGGAGACGCCGGACCTTCCAAAGGTATATGCCCATAATATTGCTGATGATTCCTAGCTAAATAATGTAATTTAGCCCTGGTGTTGGGACTGATCTATAGTCGATTTCAAAATTTGGTGTGAAAACATACTTTGGAGTTTTCTACTTTGTTGTTATGAGTGTGAATTGCAAAGTGCGTGTGCGTTATAGCTAGCGGTTCCAAACTAAATCAGTAAGTGCTTAGTAATCTGAAAAACACCACTCAACCATCTTAGGTTTGACTGTGATTTTTGTTGCCATCAGAAACATGTTGGGTTTCACCCCAGCTCACAATTGTAGTCATCTTGCTCCACTGTACAACAATCCTCTCAAAAGAAAAGAAACACACACACACACACACACACACACACACACACACACACTTCCTTTTCAATCTTCTTTGTTTGCATCATGGATATAAGAAAAATATGAAATTAGTATGCCGAAACTCCTGACCATAATCACTTACCTATCGTCAAGCTACATATGGGGATCACTAGACATAATTTGAAGAAAGAGGTCTATTTTGCACGATTATTACGTGTTCTAGCCTCCAGTATAAAAACAATTTTGCAAGTGCAACAATGAAATTGTATCGACATCTATATTCATAAGTACGGAGGCCTCTCCTATTGCATCATTAGATGTTTAGGTGTCTTCTCTACCTGCGTTGTTTCCTTGCTCATCATGATCTGCTGCCATATGCAAGTCGCAGTGAATTGTTTGTCGTCAGGGCCAGTAATGCAGCTCTCAAAGCTTGTTTGGTTCTCTGACCTCAAACTGCTCAGCAGCATATACTCAATACACCAGAACGACCCATCAGGTCTAACCTCATATGCTTGCATATAGTCACCCAAATCGTCCCTGGAGCCAGTAATTTATCATAGACAAGGTGGATACGATTTTTTTTCCATTTTGGTGTCATGCACATTCTCCATGTCAATTATTGGAACAGAGCCAACTATGTCTCACACTGCAACCATGTTTCGTCAAGAAAAAATACCATTTTCTTCTGCTGCACATTTTTTCTAATTTCGTAGTTCCCACTAGAGCATCATTTTCAGTATTACGCCTTTCAGGAACAAGTAATACCGCTGTTTAGTGAATGATATTTTAGGAAGGCCACTAATAACACTATCAAGGAAAACCACTTGATGTGATGCTTAATTTACCTACCACAATCTTACTATATTGCTCTATTTAACTATGTAACCGAGCAAACTTTGCACAGAGCATCTGGCTCGTAATGTTACTCCATATGGGGATCCACTTGCCTTTACATTTCCAGTGTTAACTTTTCTCCTGTTTTTGTGCAGGACATCTGGAATTATATACTGTCCTTGCTACCACTGCCAGATGCTGCCCAAGCTGGCTGTGTGTCTCACACATTTCTAAGCTCCTTCAGATGCCGTCCCAACCTCACCTTCAGTGAAGAAACACTGGGCCTGAATGGAAAGGCATATGGACGTAATAAACTGGCACGGATTTTCATCAAGAGAGTTGACAACATTATGAGAAAACACTCAAGCATTGGCGTGAAGACATTCATGCTTCATTATTGTGGTTATTTTATCAACGCTAGTTATCTCGCTAGTTATCTCAACAGGTGGCTTGACATTGCTATTACTCCAGGGATTGAAGAAGTCACACTTTCAGTGCCTCTCTACAAAGGATTGGATTACAACTTCCCGTGCTCACTTTTATTCAATGGGAGTGGAAACTCGATTCGACATCTTAAACTCAGTTGGTGTGACTTCCACCCCATGGCAGGACTTGGTTGCTTGAGAAGGCTGCATCTGTATCAGGTGCATATTACAAGCGATGAGCTAGGGCGGCTTCTTTCCAATTCTTTTGCTATGGAAGAGATGAAACTCGTGCAATGTAATAATATCATTTCCCTCAAGATACCTTGCCTTCTCCGTCAGCTCAACTTTCTGGAAGTGGTTTGGTGCAGAGGTCTGCAAGTGCTAGAGAATGAAGCTCCAAATGTTCGTGTTGTTCACATCAATGGTATCTTTGAGAAACTTCGAGTTGGAGATCTGTTGCAAGTAAAGGAACTAAAAATGACTGACCCCTTAGATACTAGCCTCGTTCATCATGCTCGTGCCAAGCTTCCATTCTTCATGCCAAATCTTGAAACCCTCGATCTAAATTCTTGTGGCGAGGTATATTCTCAAAGAAACTTAAGTTCTTCCGTTGTTGTTTTTGATTGTCAGGTGCCGGCATTATTCATAGAGCAGAGTAGCCGTTAGTACCATGGTAGTAATTTTTGTTTCTAGGGAAGAATGTATATATATATTAACGTAGACATCATCTATATGCAGACGCTCCGTACGCCAATGCTAGCTGCGAAATTCTTCTACCTCAGGAACTTGCATATTTTTCTTGGTGATGGAGATAATCGAGGCTTTTCCTATGATTATTTTTCTCTAGTTTATTTTCTTGACGCTTGTCCTGTCCTGGAGGACCTTGTCTTGCGTGTAAGTAGCCTTTTCCTCTAGCTTGCAACTACTACCATATCCAGTATATCTGCATGCAGTAACTCTAGCATGTGCCGTGTGTTCTTCCTGTGGTTGCAGGTATTTCAGACTCGCGTAAGGCAGGATCTAATTTCTGCTGAAGACTCGCACATGAGACGGATGCCAGAACATCACCACAGCAGCATCAAGAAGGTGAAAATATTGGGCTTTTGCTCTGTGAAGAGCTTGGTTGAACTGACGTGCCATATCCTTGAGAATGCAACTTCACTAGAGTGCCTTACGTTGGACGCCATATATGATAACAGCAGTTCTGGAGAGGCTGATAGGTCTCACTTCCACAACAAATTTGGTAAATGCCGTCCTGTGACAAACAGGCATATGATCGCACACGCCCACAAAGGTCTCAGGGCCATTGGAAGATACATTGTGGAGAAAGTTCCCACTACAGTCAAGCTAAATGTCAAGAAGCTATGTAGCCATTGCCATAAACTTGGATGATGCCAACCCATCTTTCCTTAAGAATACATTTGTGTATATTACTTAATGTTGCATTATTAGTTCGCCTTGTACCTTGAGTTAAGGCAACAATCTAGTGTTGTTTAAGTGTATTACAAGTAAATTGGTTCTGCCTTTTCTTTTTTGAATAAGTACAACTGTGCAGGGCTGTGCTGCACTATTTGTAATTTTGGTTTACTGTTATAAGCATAACTAAGGATGGGCTGGAGTGTGGTAGCAAGTGATCATGCTTGTACCTTCAAGTTCTCCTACGTGGAGGGTGTCAGTGGTATTTCTCAACCTGAGTTGGTTGAAGCCATGGCAGTTAGGTCCATTCTTTGTTGTCATAGGTCCAAGGAGCACTCGAGAAACACAAATCATGATCACAAAAGGAAAGAATGTCTCTAAATTCCTGCATCTGTTTTTCTCCTCTCTTCCTTTCAGGAAAATGTTCCGCTTGCCTCAAGGCCTCATTGAAGTCACCTAGCATCAGCCAGGGATATTGAAGCATTGGTTTCATCTTCTGAAGGAGATCCACTTAGGGCATTTACAACACAGGCGCTAGCGTCTAATCCCCACTAGTTATGCCTCCAATCCCGGCCGTTTTTCTACTTAATCCTAGCGAAGCCCAGGATCTAGGCTACCGTCGCTGCTATATCAAGCGCCGAGCGCTAGCTCCCATTTTTCCATGCTACTGACTCAAACGGGTCATAATAAGCGATGCACTTTGTCGTGAGCGCCTGCTTAAGCGTCCCATACATGCCCTTATGGTGCCTCAAATAAGTGCGAGGTTCACCATAAAAAAAAGTATAGCGCCACTTTATTTCTTTTTTAGGACCAAAGATCGTTACATCAATAACTCTACTACTCTTTCCGTTCCTAAATATAAGATGTTGTAGCTATTGCTCATGTTCTTTAGACACATACTAATAAGAGTGAACATGTACACTAAAAGTGTCTAGATACGTGTAGACAAGTGTGAATATGGAATGTGGCTAAAACATCACGGAGGGAGTATTAATTTTGAAAAGCTCAACATCGACGCTCTCATGCCACTTTATTTCTTTTTTAGATCAAAGATCATTACATCAAAACTGTACTATCAATAGCACCAGCAGCACTCTCCTGCCAAGTCCTGATCCTGACAAACAGCCATGCCCCCAGTTTGCATCGGAGAGGAGCCCATGCCTTTCAAATAGCAACAGCCGCGTCGCAGGCAGTAGCCCCTGCAAAGTGCACAAGATAAACAGTATTTTGCCGAATAAACTCCACTAGCTTCCCACAACCAGGTCCAAGTATCAGGCGTATCCGGATTTAGAGGTAAAAAAAACTTAGTCTCTTCCAGATGTCTAGAACTTGGATTGAGAACGCTTTTTTAATACTATCCTCAATCCACTTATTGTTGAGAACGGCATCAGCTCTTGTTCTCCTTGCCTTTATGATAGGATGAGTCAAGTTGCCGGCTCCCGTCTAGCAAGTTATCTCTATCTCTAATTTTACTTATCGGAGTATCATATTATATTTATTATATTAATATAATAAAAATTATAAAAGGAATTTGGTTCCTTTTTCTGCCCACCTAGCGTTTCGCTCCTATCTTTGCCCAACTCTCCGCTCGTGTTGGCAAAATGGACTACAGTAACCTTGTGGTGAAACTAATTCGCAGACTGCACCTCCGGTGAAAAATTTCCGAAATCTAACCTCTTTCTGTAGCGCCCAACACGGGTGCGCTACACCCTTCTATGTAGCGCCTACCGATCAGGCGCTACACTTGTGCGTACATGGCACTGCGGGGCCAGCCTCCTGTCTGTGCGGCGTCTGGCAGGTGGGCCCGAGCTGTGCATGTGTAGTGCCTTCGTACTAGGCGCTACACATAGAGTCAGTAAGTTGCGCGCGGCCCTCTCCCCCCCGCCCCAAACGACACTTCTCGGTTTTGGAGCAAGAGCAGCACCTCCCCCGGAGGCTCCCATCCCTCTCCTCTCAAATCCTCTCTCAAATCCTCAAATTAGAAGGTTTGTTCGTCGAATCTTAACTCCATCAATTTTCTAGAGGTAATCTCCTCCATTTCCCCTTGTTTTCACCCATTGGAAACTTGTTTTTTTTGGTTCATTCTTGTTTGCATCTTGGAAACCCTAGAAATTCGATTTGACCCCAATGATCCATGGTGTTTGTGGTTCTATTGCCTAGTTGGTGGCTTCTATGGTTGCCTAAATGTTAGGGTTCTTATATGTTAGGGCTAGATATTTGTTAGGGTTAGGGTTCTTATATGTTAGGGCTAGATACTTGTTAGGGCTAGGGTTAGATTGTTTTAGGTAAAAGTTAGTCTTTTTTTTGGATAGTATGCTAGGTCAAAGATTAGGAGTAGCAATATAAGTTAATTTTGGCATGATTAGTAATGAATTGTTTTAATTTTCCACACTGTTATCTTCATTATTTTAGGAATGTCGAGAATTGCTCATGTTCATCATGTGGACAAGGACGCATTCATGAAAGGTGATTTGGAACCGGATCCGGGTGAGATATCCTTGATCTTCGAGCGTAGTCCTACCTATGCGGAGGTTTTGGAACAAGTTAGAGTTGAGTTGAATTGGATGGACCGAAGTGATGAAGTAGAGTTGGAGGGAAGACATAACGCGGGTTATGGATTGCACCTTTGTTGGCAGTTTTTGCATATCAACTCCGAGTTACGTTGGGTTGCATACAAGGAGACCTTGACCGAGTCACTAGACAAGTCTCTCGAGTTATTTGCCACTAAAAAGGTTGATGCTCGTATGAACTTGGACTTGAACCGTTGTGCCTCCTCATTTCATGGTACGAGTGTTGGGGCGCGTAGAGATAAACGAAAACTTTTCCTACGCAATGCTCCAAGATCTAGCCGAGGTAGAAGACCACGAGTATTACCACTAGACGCGCAGGTGCGGATTATCGGTGCAGCGCGTCGGGGCAGTGCAGTCCCACGATCCGGTCCGGCCGATCCAATCCCTCGAACGTCGAAGTGCTGAACGTACATCACCTCTGCCGGTATCCACACGTACGAGGAGGAGCTCCGACGGCGGACTGCTAGGTCCGGTGCGGCGGCTGGACTGAGTGGGGATAGGGTTCCCAACGCATGGGAGAGTGGACTAACGTGCCCGCTGGGCAACCTGCGCCCCTCTTTATATAGCGTATGGTAATGGGCTGCACAACACTTGTGGCCCATTCCCTCTGTGAGTCCGACTCACTAATTCAGTCCATTTCCGATTCGGGTCCAACCCAACCAATATTTGCTCCCGCTCTTAAGTGTGCGACCCTGCAGGCTCATGGCGACTTGGACACGATTAGAGTCCAACTCTCAATCGATCAATCGGTAGCGGCTCCTAGCAGAACGTGCCGACTCCCAAGTCCCATTGAGTCATGACGACATACCTTTCAATGTGATATTCATCTTAGTCCTTTTTGCCTCACGATATACCTTGTCGAACTATAGGCGATTTATCGTCATCCCTTAAATAGCTCAACTCTCTTCTCGATCTGTGATATGTGATTCACCTGACTAACTCTTAGTCAACAGACACAGTTAATACTTAACTGAGTTGCGCATGGCCATGCTTCCTGAATCATATCACTCGAGAGGGCCCAGAGAATATTTCCATTCGGAGGGGCAAAATCCCATCTTGATTATCCACATCACGCAGCTTGCTTCTCATTCGACCCGAACTCTGCCTTTATAGTTGCCTTGTCACAGAACAACGTTTGACAGAACCTAAGTCGGTGATCCACAACTCGGATTGTGCGACAACCTCAGGTCTAAGGATTACATTGATTGAGACATGCAAATGACGACTTGATCGTTGCATCTCAATGTGGGTCAATCCGACTTGCTAAACTCTTTAGCCAAGTCCGTGAACGTTGGAATGGCATCACCATGCCCATGACAAGTGGAACCGTGTCATCAGCCAACACTCACATTAGTCTAGGGTGTGTGTCCAGCACAACCTAAATGACCAAGGACAATCTAGTATGAACAGCATGAATATATAGTTCCACAATCGAATCACATATTCAATGACATATATCAGATGTTCAAAACAAGGACAACTTAATAACTTTATGAATACAGTGGGAATTACATCATACATGATTGCCTCTAGGGCATATTCCCAACAACGAGTCCAACACTCACGAACCAAGACGTAGTCTTTGAACCTCCTTCCACCCAACATGAAGTGAGGAAAAATTTGAGCCTCATTACAAATAATAAAGATGAGGCATTGAGGAGAAACAATGAGTATGGGGATGATGATCATAAGGATAATGAGAATGGAGTCGAACTCCATGACAACAATGTTGGATATTTGGACGCATATTATGTGCAAGAGACTATGGATCATGACATGCCTTATTCTCGATGCTATGCATCGGGGTCGGATGACGAGGGTCTGGATGAAGAAGTTGATGAGGAGGGGTTCACGGCGAAGGAGGCGGAAGCTTTCAAGAAGGTATTAGGATGGGATCATCGGAGTCCGTTGTTTCGTGATGTTAGTCTTGCAGATAAAGCCACAGTTGACGGCGGAAAGGGTATAGTGCTCGGAGCTAGACCAACTTCTTACCAGGATATGAATCATGTGGATAGTGGGATATATCCCGGTTTGAAGTTTCCAACGTTGTTGGAATTTCATATATGGATCAAGGAGTACTCGGTGAAGTACCATCATCCGTTTAGAGTTGTTCACTCAGACAGAACGAAGCGTTACACGGTTGCTTGCTTGAAGGATGGATGTCCATGGATTGTGTGTGCAAAACCATTCAAAAAAGGGCCCGAACGGCACATATCTAGTTGTGCGGCAACTCACATGTGCCGAGGCAAGAAGCTTGATGGAAAGAGTGCCGATGGAAAAAAAGTGAATCAGGACCACCGACAACTCACCTCCGAGTTCATCACTTATAGGCTTTCCAACTCCATCTCGTCGCTTCCAACAATGAGTATTAAGAGTGTCATGAAACTTGTGGAGAACCTTTTTCACTACAAGGTGAAGTACGGAAAGGCATGGAAGGAGAAACAAGCCGCATTAAAGATGTTATGCGGTGACTGGGAGGAAGCATGCAACCGAATCCCTAGGTTGTTGGGAACCATGGCCTCCACTAACCCCGGGATGGTTCATGTGGTTGAGACTTTTGGGGAAAAAACAAGGACCCTCAACGGAAAGACTGTCCGGGTATTTGGTCGTGCATTTTGGGCATTTGAGCAATGTGTGAGTGCTTTTGAACATTGTAGACCGGTCATCTCCGTTGATGGTAAGTTTTTGACAGGTCCATACATGGGCACTCTATTGGTTGCAATAGGAAACGATGCCAACAACCGTTTAGTGCCATTGGCTTTTGGTTTGGTGGATGCGGAGAACAATGTTAGCTGAGCATGGTTCTTTCATCTTTTGAGGACCAAGGTATTGTTGCCTCAAAGGGAAATATGTGTCATCTCGGATCGCCATCAAGGAATTCTAAATGCGGTTGATATTGACATTCCCGGCCATGCTCCTTTGCACCATAGATGGTGCATGAGGCATTTCTGTTCAAACTTCTATAGAGAATGTGGTAGCAAGGAGTTGACCGATGATTTTCAAGATTGTTGAATAGCTTTCTCCAAAAAGCGGTTTGCAAATTTGTACAATAAACTGCTGGCTAATAAATCCCTCAACGCCGGTGGGCAAGAGTGGCTGAATAGGAACATTCACCTTATGAAGAAGTGGGCAAGAGAGCTTTTGATGAAGATGGCCGTAGGTACGGTCAAATGACAAGCAACATGGCAGAATGCTTCAACAAGGTTTTGAAGGGTGTGCGTGCTTTGCCCGTGACCGCAATAGTTGAGTACACATTCACCAAGTTGAATGAGTATTTTCTAAAGTACTCGGAGAAAACAGATAAGAAGATTGTGGGAGACAACAAGCACAAATACAAGTATGAGTTTCCTCCAAAGGTTGATAGTTTCATGCAATTTGAATCAAGGAAGGCAGACTCCCAAATAGCAACAATTTATGATAATCAGGAGTTGATTTACCAAGTTAACGAGCCTGGAGGAACCACGGCCGATGGTGTCCTCTTCGTAGGAATCTTGTCACTACAAGTTCATTACATATCCGGGCAAGTCTTCTACTTTCGTGCACGACCCCTCTTTGTAAGAATCTTGTCCCTCCTCACCGGTGCCGGCTGCTCTTCTTCCTCATCGTCCTCATCGTCATCCTCGATAATCCTCATCCTCCTAACCGTAGCTGACCTCTGTGGCCTTTCCTCCTCAACATGTGGCTGCTTTCCTTTGTTAACTCAATCATCTGGTGTGTACCGGTGAATTCTGGTCTTCTTTCTTAGCATGTAAGCAGATTGTTGCTTAGCGTGCTGCAATGTCATGTCATCCGGAATTCTCGCCTTCTAAACAAGTAGGAGTATATTGTCAAGGTTACTAGAAAGAGACATGCACACAATATAGGAAAAGAAGTGTTCGTGGTTAAGGTCATACATCTTCAGCAGAGGTTGTCTCGTCCTCAAGCTCATGGTCCGTATTATCCACGGGGTCATAAGGAGATTTGGACCTTGATTGCGACGGTGAGCTATACTCGGGGTCACGGCAACCAATAAGGTTGGCAAGCCGGCGTAAGAGTTGGCCGGTGCGCTGAATGGTTGTGAGAGAGATGTCAAATAAAGCATTGGAAAATAAGTATTTAGGCTATCTCGTGCTAATAAAGTCTTTTTTTTTACCTTAACAAAGCCTCGAAATATACTTTCGCCTTTTTCTCCACCCGGCGTGGTCTCCAACAATTCTTCGCTTTCACTAGCTTGTTTCTTTATCTCCGTGCGCTAGAGGTAAAAATAAAAACACATTAGATTTTTTTTTGGTAAAGGTGGAAAGAGAACGAGTAAGTTAAATTTACCACAAAGTTGAGCACATTAGAAAAATCTGTTTGGTGGCCCTCCCTAACGATCTTGTTGTATTGGATTTGAGCAAGTTCGTCAAACACTATGGGCTCTTCCAATATCTCCTCCTCGAAAGCCGGTGGGCATATCTCCACGCGAGTATTCTCAAGAAACCAGCGAATGTTGTTGTTGAAAGCAATTGGGCAATGCTCCTTCAACATTCTCCTACCCCATCCAGTCTTGTTAGCTTCCTCCACACACAGCTCGAATTCGGTTATATATTTCTTATGGTGTCTCGCCCAATTTGTCACCTTACTCTGTTTCCTCCGGTCCAACCTGCATGTCAAGATACCAACACAGGAGTCATATCAACAAATAGAAACAAAAAAAAGAGTTGCCAACGCAACATATGTCATTTAATCTTACTCATGAAACAGCTTGTCTGTGTCCTTCCACTCTGGCGGGTGAGGCTAAAACAACCCAAACTGCCTCATCACGCGGTGTGGCAAGTGAAACTCAATCGCCCAATTGCATATCAACGGGCACCGCATAAGCCATAAACCTTGTTCCGTCATGCACATTGGGTTCAAAGCGTAAGCACGCAAGACACCAAAACTGTCCCCCCACCCATAAGGCTCCCAATCCACCTGCAACATAGCACATCAACATCAATTAGAAGGAAGATAAAAGAAATGTGAGCCAGTCATTTGAGGATAAATACTTACTTGCTCGGGAGTAAGCGCATCCAACTCGTTCATGTACAACCTATACATGTTTTCTGTATCGCTGTGAGCCTCTGATACAATATCATACTTGTAAGCCCAAGTTGCGCGGCGTAGAGGGTGGTTCCCATATGCTGCCCAATCAACATAATTTACTTCTCTCGGACGTCCAACTGGTATATGATCCCAGCTCCACACGGAGAGTAGAAGAATAGAACCACCAACTCCGCATTGGGCCGTAGTCCTACGACAAGCATAGTCCAGCTGCACATAATGGCAAACAAAGTAAATACATGTTCAACATGGATATCAACAAACACACTATAATTTACCAATTTATTACCTACCGATACAAGTAGGCAAGTGCAGCACTCCCCCAGCTCCATCCATAGTCAAAGACGGTCGACGCCTTAAGCCAGATCCATGGAGCGTTCCTCCCATTGCCCTCAGCAAAGAGACACTTACTAATAACATACCACATGTACACGCGAGTGTACGTCTTCACCAAGTAGTCATCAACTCCTTCAGGGCAATTTTTGTACTGCTGTACTATCCATGAGTAAGGAGCGCCGGCTGAGACTCTCCCTTTACTCGGGTCAGCAGGCTCCGGTGGAACATCACCAATAAGATCAAACATCTGCTGACGCCACCCTTCAGAGTCGGTGTCCATAGCTACAGGCTTCCCCTCAATAGGAAGAGCAAGGATCATGGAAACATCCTGAAGTGTGACAGTCATCTCGCCGGTACGGAGGTGGAAACTGTGTGTATCCGACCTCCACCGGTCGATGAGAGCGGTAAGTGCACCCGCGTTGAAGTTCGGGGTCGACTAGCTAACAAGTTGGATGAAAGTGAGGAGCCCGGCCATCTCGGTGTATGGAGTGTACCGCTCATCATACGACATCTCTTTGGGGCCGGAGACCCCATGATACCGAATCTTCAAAGGGTTAAGTTGCTGCAAACATACAAGTTAATTAGTTAGAACATATCCAACACATTTGCTAGAGCACGACATTTGAAACATTAAAGTGCACAAATAATCATCTTACCATCCTCTTCTCCGATATCATATAGGATCGGTGTTTAACATCATAGAAATCATCGAGTAGCCACACCATCCTACACATTTCAAATCACTGTGAGTATCCCACACTTTAATTGCACGAAAATTTTCCACACATTTTCATAGCAACAACCAATAAATCTAGCATACAAATTTGGTTTCTAAACTAAAATAACCTACTAGATTGTTACCAATGGAAACTATAGCTACCCTAATGCTAAAGATAATTCAAACAAGTCATTATTCCATACCAAAATCAAATCCAACTAGAAACTAGGGTTCCGCCGAAATTGCTACATGGAGGCCAAATCTGAGAAAATTTGTGGATAAAAAGAGGGGATCGAAGGAGAAATACCTGGAAAAAGCACTTGGGAAGCAAATCCCTCCACTTTTCCTTCAGATGAGGATGGATTTGAGCAAGATTTAGAGAGGGGGAGGAGGAAACGCCATGGTGTTGTCCCGTGTTTTTTCGGTTCTGGAAACAGAGACCAGGGATGCGCCGCGCGCGATGTAGTGATTCGATGTGTAGCGCCTAGCGTAAAGGCGCTACACATCCACCACCCGGGCCCACCCTCGGGAGCCACGCAGGCAGGCGGCAAGCCCCACAGGCGCCACGTAGGCAGGTCTGTAGCGCCCGATCAGTGGGCGCTACAGAGAAAGGTGTAGTGCCTGCGTGTTGGGCGCTTTTTTGAAGAAAAAAAATCACGCACAGTGCAGTCTGTGAATTAGTTTCACCACAAGGTCAATGGAGCCATTTTCCCGTTCCGGCCCATCCCGTCGCCGCGGCTAATCAACACACAAATCGCTCGGCTTCCGCAATATACGCATGCGTACAGTAAAAAAGAAGTGCACACGTCATAATCGTGCATCACTCGCGAGGATCGCGCTTCCCATGAAAAGCGGTTATAGCCTAGCTTAGCCCAATATCCTAGCTTTTGAGGGCTAGCTAGCCTTGCTGGTCAGAATAGTCTCGCTCGTCCGGGAGAGCCGATTCGGCTAGCTCTCGACGGCAAACTGGCATCGAGCAAAAAATATGAGTCCCAAGTACCGAACTCTCCCGGATAAAGATGCAGTTCCTAACAAATTGCTTTTTTTCCCGTTCCTCCACTTCTCCCCCATTTTTTTCTCCTTTGTAACTATATGCTCCAAAGACCTCTCAATTAATTCAGCAGATTTGTGCACGTGTGTGTCCAATTTATTTAATGATAATGGATTAGCAACTTCATCTGTATATGTGTACGTACGGGGCTATGAATTTCCGCTAGTTCGTTGATTGCACCCAAAACTAACAGCTTCAGTCCAAACGACTAGTCACTCCCTTTGCTATCAAAAGCTATGCAACCAAAGCGTACAGGCAATGGCAAGGTTAGCTGAGCCGAGCTAAACTAGCTGTGCTAGCTGGGCTGCACGTACGAGCAATGCAACCAAACATCACCCACGCAAGGATGGTTTCTCCAATCAACGAACTAAGTAATGATCGCACCTCCAATCCAAGGAGTCATCGTCCCATCTGCTACAATCACTGTCGCCGCGCCACACGGCCGAGCCGATCGTCTCCTGTCCCGCCGTGCTGCCTTGCCGTTGCGATCCACCGCAGGTACACGATTTTTTTTTTTTGGAAACGGGTAAACCTAGCATCTGCATCACTGCATGAGGACAATGAATACGGTTTTTATATTAAAACAGTGTTATGGAAACAACGTACAAAAATTATAGTATATCTGCCAATCCAAATGATGGATCAGGTAGGGTAGCTATATGAATTAGCCACCGGAAGAAAGACAACTTTTTATCAGACATAGCTTAGTCTTCTAGCAGTTCGCAACCAGCTACCCGTGTTGAAAATAGCCCGAACGACCGCCATCAACCAAGTGCATCCAGAGTCCAAACGCTGGGGTTGCTCCATAGAATCGAGACCATAAGTTGATCCAGTAAATAGCTCGATGGACTACCTGCAAAATATTTCTAGCCATCTCATTGTTAAACACCACCCCATTACGGCTATTCCAAATTGCTCAAAGGAGAGCACATACTCCTATGCGTATAGATGCTTTTGTTTGCCTATCCAACCCATGTAGCCAATTGCCGAACATATGATGAATAGAATTAGGCGAAGCAGTACTAAAAGTAAAGTGAATGAGACACCAAATCTTTTTAGCAAAATCACAATCTAAAAACAGATGTTGAACCATCTCATGCGTGCCACAAAAGACACACATAGGGCAACCACTCCACTTTCTCCTAGCAATCTAAAAATAGATCTTTTGTTAAGAGATCCTTTGTAGAAATGAACCAAATAAAGATCTTAATTTTAAGAGGCAATTTGAGTTTCCAAAGATGAGATCGTAAATTTCCGGTAGAACCATTCATAAATCAGAATACAACGATTTGACTGAATTTTTTTCCGTAGGTGTTAACTTCCATCTAACTTTATCTAGACTATTTGTAAGAGTCACTCCTATAAGCTTTTCTACAAAACTCATCCAGGCCACCCACGTATTACCAACCAAGTTTCGTCTCAACTGAATATTTGGGTGTTCATGATTAACTACCTTAGGAACCAACTTATGCCTAACAATAGCATAAAGAGCTGGATATTGAGCTGCAAGAGAAGTGTTCCCAAGCCACACATACTCCCGAAACCTAGTCTCGGTTCCAGAACCAACAGAAAAAATCAATCCTATGAAAAAACTCCTGTTTCACGCGCGAAATTCCTTTCCAAAAAGGAGAGTCAGTAGGCATAGCCTCAACCTGTGCTAAAGTTTTACCACCCAAATACTCATTATGCAAAATCTCATCCCAAACCCCATCCTCGGTTAATAGCTTAAACAACCATTTAGCCAATAAACATTTATTTTTAATGTCTAACATCTCAATTCCCAATCCACCCTGGTCTTTAGGCCTACAGATGATGTTCCATTTAGACAAACGATATTTTCATTTAAATTGATCATGTTGCCAGAAAAACCCAGATCTATAAAAGTCTAGTCTTTGACGAACTCCAACGGGAATCTCAAACAAAGACAACTGAAACATCGGTAGGCTAGTCAATACCGAATTAATAAGAACCAGGCGAACCCCATACGATAATAGTTTACCCACCCAAGAACTTAGTTTCTGATCGAACCATTCCTCAACCGGCTTCCATTCGCTATTGAGGAGTCGACGATAATGAATAGGAATTCCCAAATACCGAAATGGGAGATTTTCCAATTTCGCATCCAATGATACGACGATATTCACCTAAATGCTCAACGGCTTTACCAAAACAATAAATCTCGCTCTTATGACAATTAATTTTCAAACCAGATAGTTGCTCAAAAATAGACAGAATCAATTTCATATTAACTGCCTTGTATAGATTATGCTCGAGAAACAAAATAGTATCATCGGCATACTGCAGAATAGATAGACCTCCCTCAACTAAATGAGGTACAAGGCCACCTACCTGACCATCCTCTTTTGCACGAGCAATTAGAACAACCAATATATCAGCAACTAAATTATAAAGGATAGGTGATAATGGGCCCCCTTGTCTTAATCCTTTTAGAGTTTGAAAGAAATGACCAATATCACCATTAACTCTAATACCAACACTCCCTCCCTGAACAAAACGAGCTACCCACTCACACGACTTATAATTAAAACCCTTCATACACAAAGTCTGCTACAAAAAAGAACAATTCACCTTGTCATAAGCCTTTTCAAAATCGATTCTAAAAAGGATTGCATCCATTTTCTTCCTATGTAGTTCATGGATGGTCTCATGAAGGACAACAACTCCTTCTAAAATATTTCTCCCCGGCAAGAAAGCAGATTGGGATGGTCTAATAACATTATGAGCAATACCACTAACCCTATTAGTTCCCACTTTAGTGAAAATCTTAAAACTTACATTTAAAAGGCAGATTGTCCTATATTGCTCAATCCTACTAGCATCCTCCTTCTTAGGTAACAGAGTTATTATCCCGAAGTTAAGTCTAGACAAAGATAGACCTCTGTAGTGCAATTTCTCAAAGAGACGCATCAAATCAATTTTGATAACCTTCCAAAAGCACTGATTAAACTCTGCCAGGAAACCATCCGGTCCCGGCGCCATATTATGTTCCATCTGTGAAATAGCCTCAAAGACTTCTTCCTCGGTGAAGGATGAAGTTAAAATCAGATTCTCCTCAATAGAGATTTGATTTAAATCTTCTGTTCTACTCTCAATTAGAGAAACAGAACAAGGAGGTGAAGGCCCAAAAGGTCTTTTACAATACCCAACCATAAACACTTTTAATTTTTCTTGACCAATAATCGTACCCTCATGCTGTTCCAACTGAAATATTTTTTTCTTCCGGTGTTTTCCATTAGCAATAAGGTGAAAATACCTAGTATTATCCCCTCCTTTCAAAATATGCCTAACTTTAGCTCGTCGAGACCACTTGGCCTCCTCATTCTACCTCAAATTGGCCAAAAAATCATCTGCCCCTTTCTTAGTACGTCTCTCTTCCTCACTAAGAGGAATTAACTTGGCCTTTAAGTCTAGCTCATTTATAAGAAGCAAGAGACGATTTCGTTGAATCTTATACTCACCACTAATGTGTTTAGCCCAACCATGCAAAAAACTTCTAAGATGTCTAATCTTTTTTTGCCAAGTCTCAATTGGCGACGATCCAACCGAAATAGCCAACCATTATTTCTTAACCATCTCAAAGAAACGTTCCTTTTTTAACCAGGGTAGCTCAAAGGAAAACGCCGATGCGTTTCCTATATGAGATGTTCTAAAATCGAAAGATGAGGCCAAACCAATGCCAAGGTCCCAAAGCCTAACGAGTAGGCCTACCTGTTACCACTCTCACCAAGCTGTTAGTCATCACGGGGTTAGAAACAGACAGCTGTTGCTGGCTTTTGCCAATCTTAGATGATCCGTTGTTTCATATGAAATTTTTTCATAGCCACCTTAAAATATCAGCTTAGTCCCGAAAAGAACAACTTTGGTGGTTTCTAATATGTAATAACTGTTATCTGTACTCAATACCTGATACGTCCATTTTGCATCACTATTTTCTATCATAATTTTCTGTTGTTCATCGATATATTTCATGTTATGATGCATCCCTTATGTTATTTTATCTTATTTTGCATGTTTTATAATTTTTGGAGAATAAACACCGGGACCAGGAATCTGATGGAAAAAGCACCGCCGGGATACCATATTTCAGAAGATCAGAAGAAGAAGTGGGACACCGGGGGTGTCTTAGAAGTTTAGTGGAGGAACCCAGCCATAAGGAGAGCCAGAGGGGGGGCCACCAGCGGCCCACACCATGAGGTGGCTCCCCCCTTGGCCGCGCCACTAGGGGGTGTGGCCACCCTGGTCCACCTCTGAGGATATCTTTTGCGTACCTGGCCCCCAGGAAACCCTAATCCTCAGACCATCGTCGAAGAATTATTCCGCGGGCGGATAACACCCGAGAGAGAAAAGCTCTCTGGCAGGGAGAAATCTGCCGGGGAAATTCCTCTATGGAGAGGGGAAATCACCACCATCGTCACCGTCATCACTTCGGGCATCATCAAGATCGTCATCATCATCATCACCACCAGCACCATCACCTTTATCATCCACCGTCATCCCGATGTAACAATTATGGGACTCTATCGTTGTTTTGCATTAGATCTCTCTCCTAGTGTGGATTACTTGTTAGTAGTTGATGCTTGTGAGATTTATCGGTGTTTGCATTTTATGACCAGATTGTTATCATCCATTATATCACCTCTGATCATGATCCATATGATGTCTTGTGAGTAGTTCGTGTTGTTCTTGAGGACATGGGAGAAGTCAAGTTGTTAGTAGTGAAGTAATGTTGAGTAATATTTAATGTTTGGTATTTAAGTTGTGGTGTTATTCTTCTAGTGGTGTCATGTGAACGTTGACTACATGATACTTCACCATTTATGGTCCTAGGGGAATGCATCGTGTATTTGGCTACTAACTGTGGGGTTGCCAGAGTGACAGAAACCTGAACCCCCGTTAGGAAACCATTACACGAGGGAGCGTAGGATCCCGGAGTTTAAAGTTGTGCTTAGATTTATTTCTTAATTACTTTCTTGTAGTTGCGGATGCTTGCAAGGGGTATAATCACAAGTATGTATTAGTATTGCATGGGATGGTACATTAGCATAGGTTCACCCACACAACACTTATCAAAACACCTAAAATAATTCAGCTGCATGGAACAAAAGCACTTGACAGAAACCTCCTGTGTGTCCTCAAGAACATTTGTTAATCATAAGTAAACCCACCGGCTTGTCCTTTGCTGAAGAAAGGATTGGGCCACTTGCTGCAATTATTAATACTGCATTTTATTTACTCGCACTTTATTTATCTGCAATATCAAAAACCCCTACAAAGTTATCTTCCAGTATTTACAGTTATTCCTTCATCGAAACCGCTTGTCAACACCTTCTGCTCCTCGTTGGGTTCGAAACTCTTATTTATCAAAAGTACTATGATACACCCCCTATACTTGTGGGTCATCAAGACTATTGATAAAGGAAGCTTCTGCTGTAAGTGTTGTTTTTATTACTGTCTACTGCTTTATTACACTATGTTTGGATCTCCTTTTGAGTCCTTATTTGCGGGCACTGCTGCCACTGCTAGGGTACTGAGTGACCCACCGCCTGATTATTTGGGTCCTTACAAAATACCTATAAAGATTGTTAAACATGTTAGGAATAAATGCTATTTAGGTGATGGAACTATCTATCCTGGTGATCATTTGCTCTTTTTACATGAATTATGTGAGTTGTTCAAGTGTGCAGGTATTACAATGGACCAAGTGAATAGGAAATTATTCTCTATATCATTGACAGGCCGAGCCGCTGAATGGTTCAAACTGCTGAAAAATAGCCAGACTATTGGTTGGGAGGAAATTGTACCTCTCTTTTATTCTAAATTCAATCCTCCAAGTGTAATTCATAGAGATCGGAATCATATATATAATTTTTGGCCTCATGACGGAGAGAGTATTGCCCAAGCATGGGGGAGATTGAAGTTACTAATGTTCAAATGCCCCATTCATGAGATCCCTAGTAATATTGTTATTAATAATTTCTGTGGAAGGCTTCCTCTTCATGATAAGGATTTATTGGATGCTTCTTGTTCTGGATCATTTACACGTATGAAGGATGAAGCTAAATGGGATCTTCTTGACCATATTCAAGAAAACACTGAAGGATAGGAGAATGACACAGGTAGAAAGTCAGGTATAAATTATGATTATGAATGCATTAAAACTTTTATGTCATCCGATGATTTTCATAATGTTAGTGTTGTTTATGGTCTTGATTCTCAAGTTGCTGCAAACTTATATAAGGCTTTTGCTTCTTACATAGATATTACTAAAAAGGAATGGGATAAGTACCATGCACCTTATAAAGATACTATTAATTGTGTCCCTGCTAGAGATACAACAGTTCATACAGTTGATTCTATTGTGCCTGGACCTTATATTGAGAAAATGCCTTTCCCTGCTAAGGTTAAAGAACATTCTATGTTAGCTAGTGTGGTTAATAAAAGTGCAAGGAAAATTGTAGAACCCGAGGAACAAATAACTGTAGAACCTACAGTAGCAATAGTATAGGACCTTGTTTCTGAAAATATAGAAGAGGGACACATTATATTTTGTGAAGATGCTTCTAATATCGTCTCTCATCCTAGTAAATCTGGGAAACCTAGTGTTCCTGTGCTATCTGTTAGGATAGGTGATCATTGCTATTATAGTTTGTGTGATATTGGTGCTAGTTCTAGTGCTATTCCTTATGAGCTTTATAAAGAAATCATGCATGAAATTGGTTCTTGTGAACTTGAAGAAATTGATGTGATTATTCAACTTGCTAATAGGGAAACTATTTCTCCGATTGGTATTGTTAGAGATGTGGAGGTCTTATGTGGTAAAACTAAATATCCTGCTGATTTTCTAGTACTAGGCACTTCTGCTAGTGATACTTGTCCTATTATATTTGGTAGACCTTTCTGAAACACTTGTGGTGCTGTTATAGATTGTAAAAAGGAGAAAATACTTACAAAGTTTGATGGAGAGTCTTATGAATTTAATTTCTCCAAATTTTCTAAAGCACCTTATGAAGCTGAATTAGCTATTGAGAATTATAGAGTTGAACAATTGGCTGCTATTGCTCTTTCTCCTAACAATCCTTTGCAACAATACATGGAAGACCACGAAAGTGATGTCTTTATGGAAGAAAGAAATGAAGTTTACGAGATTTTCGTACATCAGCCAGCGATGCTGAAACATAATTTACCCATGGAAGACTTGGGTACCACATTACCACCCAAGGAGGATCCTGTTTTTGATTTAAAGCCTTTGCCTGATAATCTTAAATATGCTCATATTGATGATAAGAAATTGTATCATGTTATTATTAGTTCTAAAATTTCTGGTGAAGAAGAGGAGAGATTATTGGGAATATTGAAGAAACATAGAGGTGCTATTGGTTATACTCTTGATGATTTGAAGGGGAATTCTCCTGCTATTTATCAGCATGCTATTAATATTGAACCCGATGCAAAGCTAGTTGTTGAACATCAACGCCGTTTAAATCCTAAGATGAAGGATGTGGTAGATGAGTTAGTCACGTGCATTGTGTCCCTAAGAAAGGAGGGATGACTGTTGTGCCAAATGAAAATAATGAACTTATTCCTCAAAGAGTAGTAGTTGGTTATAGGATGAGCATTAATTTTAGAAAGGTTAACAAAGTTACTAAGAAAGATCATTATCCTTTACCTTTTATTGATCAAATGTTGGAAAGGTTGTCTAAGAAAACTCATTTATGTTTTCTTGATGGTTATTTTGGGTTCTCTTAAATTGCTGTTAGGAAGCTTGATAAAGAGAAAACAACTTTCACTTGTCCTTATGGAACCTATGCTTATAGACGTATGCCTTTTGGTTTATCTAATGCTCATGTTACTTTTCAAAGATTCATGTCTGCTATGTTTCATGGTTTTTGTGAAGAAATTGTGGAAGTCTTCATGGATGATTTCTCCGTCTATGGAACTTCTTTTGATAATTGTTTGAAGAATCTTGATAAAGTTTTGCAGAGATGTGAGGAAACTAATCTTGTTCTTAATTGGGAGAAATTCCATTTTATGGTGAATGAAGGAATTGTTCTTGGACATAAATTTCTGAAAGAGGTATTGAAGTTGATAGAGCTAAAGTTGAAGCCATTGAGAAAATGCCCTGTCCCAGGGATGTCAAAGGTATTCGCAGTATTCTTGGTCATGCTGGTTTCTATAGAAGGTTTATTAAATATTTCTCTAAAATATCAAAGCCTCTTACTAATCTTCTTCAAAAGGACGTACCTTTTGTTTTTATGAAGATTGTAGAGAAGCTTTTGAAATTTTAAAGAAGGCTTTAATATCTACCCCTATTGTGCAACCACCTGATTGGAATTTACCGTTTGAAATTATGTGTGATGCTAGTGATTATGTTGTAGGTGTTGTTCTTGGACAACAGATAGATAAGAAGTTAAATGTTATTCATTATGCTAGTAAAACTCTTGATGCTGCTAAAAAGAATTATGCTACGACTGAAAAAGAGTTCCTAGCTGTAGTTTTTGCTTGTGATAAATTTAGGCAGTATATTGTTGATTCTAAAGTTACTATTCATACTGATCATGCTGCTATTAAGTACCTTATGGAAAAGAATGATGCTAAGCCTAGGCTCATTAGATGGGTGCTTCTTTAAAAAAAAATTGATATACATATTGTGGATAGGAAGGGTGCTAAAAATCCTGTTGTTGATAATTTGTCTAGATTAGAAAATATCCGTGATGACCCTATTCATGTTAATGATAGTTTTCCTAATGAACAGATAGCTGCAATAAAAGTGAGCTCTCAAGAGAGTCCATGGTATGCTGATTATGCTAACTTTATTGTTTCCAAGTATTTGCCTCCTACCTTTACAGCTCAGCAAAGAAGAAAATTATTCTATGATTTAAGGCATTATTTTTGGGATGACCCATACTTATATAAAGAAGGTGTTGATGGTATTATGCGAAGATGTGTTCCTGAAAATGAACAACGAGAGATATGGAGAAAATGTAATAGTAGTGCTTATGGAGGACATCACGCTGGAGATAGAACTGCACATAAGGTTCTACAATCAGGTTTTTATTGGCCTACTCTCTTTAAAGATGCTAGAAAGTTTATTTTATCTTGTGATCAATGTCAAAGGGTTGGAAATATTTCTAGACGTAATGAAATGCCTATGAATTATTCTCTTGTTATTGAACTGTTTGATTGTTGGGGGTTTGACTTTATGGGTCCTTTCCCTCCTTCACAAGGCTACACTCATATTCTTGTTGTTGTTTATTATGTTACTAAATGGGTAGAAGCTATACCTACTAAGAGTGCCGATGGTGAAACCTCATTAAAAATGCTTAAAGACATTATTTTCCCTAGATTTTGTGTGCCTGGATATCTTATGACTGATGGGGGTTCTCATTTTATTCATGGTAGTTTTAGAAAAACCATTGATAAATATGATTCATCATAGAATTGCCTCACCCTATCATCCTCAAACTAGTGGGCAAGTAGAATTGTCAAATAGAGAAATCAAATCTATCTTGCAAAAGACTGTTAACGAATCTAGAAAAAATTGGGCTAAGAAATTAAATGATGCTCTGTGGGCATATAGAACTGCTTATAAAAATTCCATGGGCATGTCTCCTTATAAAATGGTTTATGGAAAAGCTTGTCACTTTTGCCTTTAGAATTAGAACACAAAGCTTATTGGGCAGTGAAAGACCTAAATAGAGATTTTAAACTTGTTGGTGAGAAAAGGTTGCTTGACTTAAGTTCTTTAGAAGAATGGAGGAGTGAAGCATATCAAAATGCTAAGCTCTTTAAAGAGAAATTAAAAGGTGGCATGATAAGATAATTATTAAAAGATAATTTCATGTTGGTGAGAAAGTGCTATTGTATAGGTCTCTCCTCAGATTGTTTGCAGGAAAATTACTCTCGAGATGGGAGGGACCTTTTGTTATCGAAGAGGTATATCGTTCAGGGGCAATTAAGATTTTTTCCCTTGAAGACAACACTTCACAAGTGGTGAATGGCCAAAGACTCAAGCATTATATTTCTGGAGATCCTTATAATGAAAATGTTGATTGTATTCGAGCCATGATCCCGGAGGAATTTATTAATAAGCATATTTCAGAAACTGCAGAGTCAGTTTTCGAATAGGTATCAGTTTTGGTAAGAAAACATTCGTGGAACATCTTCCAACTTTTATTTTTAATGTTTTTGGAGAATATAAAAAATTATGAGCCGGAAACGAGGCGGAGATGGAGCCTGGAAGCTCCACAGTATGGGGTGGCGTGGGCCCACCCCTGGCCGCGCCAGCATATAGTGTAGGCTCCCCGGAGCCCCTCTCCGACTCGTTTTCTACATGGAATCTCCTTTCATCATGAAACTTTTTGCTATATAATCACCGGGATCCCCCGAGGTCTGTATATCGCTTTCTCGTCGTGTTTCTGTTTTGAGTTGTTTGTGCCAGGTTACATCTTCAGATCTAGAGCCACAGTGTCCTCTCATGGATCTTGTCACATCCCAATTTTGGAATACCTGATAACACAGTTGTTTTGCTAATTTCTTGACAATTAAACTTTGGTTGTGTTTGTTTAAGTGCAATTAAACAAACTAATTATATAAACTTGCAAACTTAAAAAGATAGCAAAGCAGTAAACTAAAAATATTCAACATATTGTTCCAATGACCTTGGCAATATTTTCTAAAGTAAATATTGATCAAAGAGTTTTCCAAAACTATCTTATGAATCTCATACTTGTTGAATATTATTCCAAGGCCTAAAAGATTATCAGGAAAAAGAGGCATTCTTAGATGCTTCACAAAAATCTTACCAAATGTTTTTCCAACCTTGCAAGCTTAAAAACAAAAGTATTTGAGAGCATTGACTTGCTATCTCTAGTCACCTAAATATTTTGGCAAAGCATTGTTAAAGAAAAGCCAAGTGCCTTATTAAAATTGAATTTCCAATATTTCCAGAAACAGAAAACTCAAACAAGTTACTATTGGAAACTTTCTTCAAATGATCTGAAATTGATACCATTGCTTCCTTATATCAAATAAGGAACACACACAAGAGGAGACCAAAAATTGAATCCATTAAAGTCCTGAAAACATGATTTTTCTCCACAGCAACATTTGGAATTTTGAACAAGTTTGTTCTACAAACTTTTTCAAAATGCCATGAAATAAATACCACATGCCCTATATCATAAATAAGGATGAAAACCAAAAGGGAACAAGTTTTTGAATTGATTAAGTTGCCAAAAACCCCTGTTTTCTTGACAGCACCTTTTTGAAATTTGAACACGTTTGTTCTATGAAGTAACTCAAAATGACTTGAATTTTCTACCACATAAGGAACACATCAAATAAGGAATGTGTGCCAAAAATTATCATTTTTGGAAGCTCCTAAGTAGGTTAATAAATTCAATGTCCATTTATGTAAAAATTCAAATTTGAACAACTTTGAATTATCAAGTTTCTCAATTGAGCCAATTTTCACATATGTTGTGCAACTCAACTAATAAGAATTTTGGGCAAAAGGAATTTAAAGTTTGACTTTGTTTGCTTGGTGAAAATCACACTTTTCAGAGAGGACAGGGACCTCTTTGTAAATTGCTAGGGACCAAAATGTAAGCTGAGTCACACCTTCTTCAACCTAGCCTCTCTGTAGATACAGAGCACCTATGCCATTGCTTCGATTAGAAGGTATCGAGGAGGATAAGAGCCCCCCCCCATGTGCTAGTGTCCCCCTCAAGCTCCCTCTCTCTCCCTTTGAGCTCTCTCTCACTCTCTACTCAAAGTTCCTCAAGAAACCGAAACCCTAGGTATGGCCACCGTCGATTCGGCCAAATGTGAGCTCGTCGCCGGTCACCGTTGGCTCCATCATCTCCGCCTCGTCGTGGTGGTGCTCGGTGCAAAGGGAATCGAGCTGAAGCGCCGCAGGGAGCCCGCGCCGTCCTCGTTTCTTCCCCGAGCCCGATGAGCTCCGGCGAGGCATCGCCGCCGTTTAGCTCCTCCTCCGTCCTCGTCGAGCATCCCTGCGCGTTTAGGGTGAGCAGGCGCGCCTTGCCGCCCTTTTCCCCTCTCCCTCTCCCCCTAGGACCTCGCAGCGCCGCGCTCGCTGTCCGACCGCCGCGCTCCGCCGTCGCCGCCGCGTTCCGGTTGATCCCGGGAAACGAAAACGCCCCCGTGTGGTTCCCCGCAACGAGTGCAACACGTTGATGTTTTTTATTCGCGTTTTGATAGCCGAACTCGCCGGATTTTGGCCTCACCGGAGCTCTCCCCGCCGGCGATGACGTCGGGCTCGCGTCAGCGCCTTGACCCGCGCGTGGGAGAGTTGAACTGGCCCGTGGGGCCGCGATCTGCGCGCGTGGCAGACACCGTGTCCGCTGGCCCGCAGGTCAGCGACTAGAGGCTGGATCCGCGCGCGGTGTGGTTAGATTCGGCCGGCCCAAAAGTGGATCTGGCCCATCCACAGTTTTTTCCTTTTAAATTTTTTTTACAGAAACTTGTATGTTTACTTTAGGGCATAAAAGGCAACCTAAAAGATGAATTTGACCAAACCAAAATTCACAGATGTAAATCAACTAAATATAAACCATCTCCAACTTGTAGATCCACATTTGGATGAATAGTTTTTAAATGAAAAATGGTTTGGCAACAGGTACCAGAAACACCAAAATGAGTATCATTTTGATTTCACAACTCCAATGGAGGTGTATCCAATTGCATTGGAAAGCCCTTGAAATTTCCTAACAGGAGAAATTAACCTTGCTTCCAAATTCCTAGTATTTTTTAAACGGAATGCAATTTGGTAAAACACCAGAGAGCACTTTGGTGATTTTTATGAAATAATTAAAAATGATTTTTGATGCAAACTCAATTGGATGGTCTTGTACATGTTTAGGGATATCCAAACCTAGCTTGGTTTAATTTTTAGAGCATCATAGAAAATTTGGTGGACAGAGCTTTAAATTGCTTGTTTGTGCCATTTTGGCATTTTAGGAAATTAAATTGTGTGAATATATTTTTGTGTTGCAATATTGTTTTCTAGCATGTATAAGTTGTGGGAGCTTGTTTTATAAGTGTTACTTAGCTATTTTAGCATGTTAGATTGTGTGGACTTGAGTTGAGAAGAAATAGGATTTATGTTGATAGCATATGTTTTATTCCCTAGTTAATACTTGCATAGAATTTTTGAGTGATGAAATTTTGTGCAAGCACTTGGATTGTGGTGTTGATAGTTTAGGTCCAGTACCATGTTGGTACTTATATTGTGTTGGTTTCACCTCTGCTAGCTTGCATTTGAGTTGGTAGAAAAGCATAAGTAGCTTTGTCATCACTATGAGAATATTATGTAAAAATCCCCTCATGTGTAGAATGTTTGACATAAACATTGTGGTTGTGTAGCCACATATTTTTGTGTTGTATTCATAGGACCAGTAGCATTTTGGTTATGTTGTTATGAGTACTTGACCCCTAGATTTTTCACTTGTGTGAAAATAATAGCATGAGTAGCATTACCTAGCTTATGTTAGCATCCTATTATTTTCTACTAGTATGATTATTGCAATAGATGCTAGTTTAGTCTTTTGCTAATTTTTATCAAGTATGACCAGAGGACTTGTGACCTCTTAATGCTTTTCTATTCTAGTGGAACACCCACTGGTGTCATTGCATTTTTGGTGGAAACATAATTTCCCCCACACTAGATGTGTTTCTTTTCTATAGTTCTATAACTAATGAGTGCCTAGTATTTTTGCCTTGAGATTTTAAGTGCTAAAGTAAAATGGGTATGCTTCTGTTTGTAAGTGGTTGTAATCATGTGTGGCTTGCTAGGAAAAATCCATCTTTGGAATGTTGTTTGATTCCTCTAGTAATGCCCTGTTTATTACCACTAGTGTGTAGGAGTTGCCTTGCAAATTGATGCATTGTTTTGTTAAATGGGATCTTTTTGTTATAGAAAGTGAAGGGTTCGTTGCATAGAAAACAAAAAAAATTCCTACGCGAGAGACACCTGAAAGGCCAAGATCTAATCTAGGAGACGAAGTGCAACGGGCAACGAGAGGGTTAAGGAGAACACATACCCTCGAAGACTCAAAGTGGTACGAGATCAAATCTCGTTGTTGGCGTAGTCGTACTCACACCGATCCCGATAGCGAGAAGATGGGCACCGCAATCCGGCGGTGCATCCATGATCGGTCGCACGTACGGTTGATGACGACCTCCGTTCCCTCGATCCAGCGGGGCGCGTAAGTAGAGGATCCCTCGGAAAACTCCAGCAGCACGACGGCGTGGTGTGGTGGAGAAAACATTGCTCAGGGCTTCGCCAAGCGCACGAACAAGTGGTGGAGCAGCGGGAGGAGGGAGGAAGAGATGACACAAGTGTGTGTGGGGGGGGGGGGCGGGAGAGGGAGCTTCCACCCCTTCTTTTATAGGAGGGGATGGCAGCCACGAATTTTTGGCTGTCTCCACCTCTCCCTCATCATGTGAGTGGAGTCTCCACTCAACCCACTCATTCTTCCATTATTTCCCACTCAAAATCCCAAGGGTTTTCTTTAATAAATAAATAAACCAATTTTATTTCTTTATTTTAATATTTGTTAATTCCATTAACAAACATTAACATATAACCCCTTGAGTTAGTTGTTAAATCTATTAACAACCATTTGATAAGAATCCCCTTGAACTATTTCAAAATTACCCGAAACAATTTCGGTGACTATTTCAATATTCCCCGAAACAATTTCGGTGACTATTTCAATATTCCCCGAAACAATTTCGGTGCTGCCCAAACTTTTCTCCGATATTCCGTATCCTCTCAAATGCGTCATCGAACCTTAAGTGTGTCACCCTACGGTTCGCGAATAAGATAGACATGATCGAGACTCCTCTCCGATCAATAATCAACAGCGGGATCTGGAGATCCGTGATGACTCCTATATATTCAACGATGACTCTCGTGATCGTGTGAACCAACAACGCCGTGAACTATTCCCTTTGTCTCGCGATATTTTACTTGTCCGAGATTCGATCATTGGTATCAACCATACCTTGTTCAATCTCGTTACCGACAAGTACTCTTTTCTCGTTCCCGTGATATAACATCCTTGTGATCATATCACGTGCTTGCAAGCGGTTTCGATGTGATATCATCGAGAGGGCCCAGTGTATATCTCTCCGTCATTTGGATGGACAAATCCCACTCTTGATCCATGATCCTCAACTAATACTTTTCGAATACTTAACGACACCTTTATAGTCACCCTGTTACGGTGTGACGTTTGATGCCATCAAAGCACTCTTCCGGTATCAGCGATTGACATGATCTCATGGTCTAAGGAATAAGTTACTTCGTATGTTTGATATAACAATGTAAACTAAATGACTTGATCGCATTGCTATATTCTCTTTGGGTATATGTTCATCACATCATTCTTCTAATGACATGACCCCGTTATTAATAACATCCAATGTTCATGATCAGGAAACCTTGATCATCTATTGATCAACGAGCTAGTTAAAAGAGAGGCTTTACTAGGAACCATTGTTTGTTTATTAAGCACACATGTATCAACATTTCCGGTTAATACAATTCTAGCATGAGAAATAAACATTCATCATAAACAAGGAATAAGATAATAACCATTTTATTATTGCCTCTCGGCCATATTCCCTTCAGTCTCCCACTTGCACTAGAGTCAATAATCTAGTCTGTAAGCACTTTAACACATATGGCGTACCAGTGTTATTACCATGCTTCGCATGCGGTAAACATCATCAAAAAGATCTGAACTGTTCAGGTCCTATTGTATTTGCATGTTCTTTGCGTCTACCTGCATCACTCATTCTCTAATGAGATGGCTTTGTATATATATGGTCAATTGGTGAAAACTTAATTCCTGAGCTTAAACTGATGTCACTAACATTGTGAAAATGTAGCTTCATAGTGTTAGCATTCTTGGAAATTCACCAAGTTCCGGTGATACCTTAATTCCTCAGCTTAAACTGATGTTACTAACATTGTGAAAATGTAGCTTCATAGTTTCAGCATTCTTGGAAATTCACCAAGTTCAATAAAGAACTCCTTGACACAAAATACGCTTATAATCAGTTGTCAACACAACGATATACTTTAGCCTTTGTTGTAGTATCTGTCACAATATTTTAATTTTGAAACTCTTTCAAATCCAGCATGGAACTTTCTTCCATCCTATTGTGCTACCCTTCATCACATATTTTAATTGAGATAAAATTACTTGAATAAATGACAAGACTATTAGTGTAACATATTACAACTAATATTTTGTCATTACTATATAGGAAAACATATCCTTAGCATTTCTAAAATGACACAAGGATCTCTCCCACTGTTGTCTAATCATCATATGAATTATCCTGCTATAACATTTTATAGCATAGGACTCATCTGGTTGTGTACATAGCATGGAAACATGACTTAGAAATCTCAATTTCAATGATGCTCATCATGTGTCAAAACACATGAATCTTGCTCAATTATTTTCCATGTGACAAGAACTCCTTCTTGTCATTTTGATATTGACTTACTTCAATATTTCATCTATGTAATTTGGCTTCAATCATATCAGGTGCGTCAATCCATCTTTTATAGATATTGATGCCCAATATCTTCTAAGCCTTTCATCAATATGAAAATCTTAACCGTGTTAATTTAAAATACATATTTTCCAATCAACCATATGTCATCTACATAAAGTATTGGAAATATGTCATAGCGCTCCCACTTAATTTCTTGTAACTTTACAAGCATCTTTATCGTTCATGATGGAATCAAACTCTTTTGATAACTTCATTAAGGTAAAGATTTCAACTTCGTTATGCTCACTTCAACCATTGAAGTGTGCATACCTTTCTAGCAACCTTTTTGAATTTTACAAAACTCTCAGACTGTGTCAAGTACACATCCTTGATAAAACTTCCTTGAGAGGAGAGTTGGTTTTGTTATTCAACTGCCATATCATAATATGTAACCTTTTGCTAGAACTATCCGCAAAGACTAAAGCATCACTACGGAAGATCAAAATCTTGTAGTAGTTAACTCTTTGAACTTCGTCGAAAACAACTTTTCGATAAGTACAATTTTAATAAGATGTAAAATCCATGTCTTTGTCGCTATATAGACCCTTTTGCTATCGCTAGGCATCATGCCTATCGAAAGGACTACCAAGTCACATACTTGATATTCATACAAGGATACTATGGCGGATATAATGACTCATAGTCAATTTTATGAAGCCAGGGCCCATCATTTGCTTCCTTTATAAGGTCCAGGTCCTTTTGTTGTCAAAACAACACTTTACACTTTAACCACAAGTTGTTCTAAGTACAAAGTTTTTGGACTTTACTGGTACAGTTCGCAAACTCATTTGAAGTATCTACAACATTTGTAGTGTCTTCTACTTAGTCAAAATAGTAAACCCCGGAACAACTTCCAGTGCTACGCTACTCTTGACATGATAACTAAGATTCTCTAATCTCGTTGAGTTAGTACTGTGCTCCCACTCACTTGTTTCGCAAGAACTACTTTCTCGAGAAATCAACCCTTTCTGACAAACAACATTTGTCTTTTGGTTCGGTGATAGGAGAAATACCCAATGTTTTATTTGGGATAACATTATAAACATATATTTATCCTATTTTGGTTGTAAACATTTTACACATGCTATGCATACCAAAACTTAAGAAAGTGACAATTCGGGTCACTACCCAAACCATATCTTATATGTTGTCAGTTTCAGCGGATCATGATGGTGCTCTTTTCAGTGGAAAAACGGTTGTCACTAATGTATAAACTACAAAATTATAATAGCAATTTTATTAATCTTACCATGTCAAACAAGGTTTGATTTTTGCCTCTCGAACACTCCAAACTAATGTGGGGTAATTCGAGTAATATAAGTTGTAGAACAATTCTGCAACTTCTCAGATGTTTTGCTAAACTTGTAAAAAAATTATTCTTTATGATCCAATCATAAATACTTGATTATCTTGTTACATTGATTTTAACTTCATATTAAAAACCTTTTGAACCAATTCAAAATGTCAAACTCTGTTCCCTTTAAATAGATATACTCACATATCTACTCAAATCATCGAGAGAATTTTATGAAGGAAAAATTAATCCACCATACATGACTACACATAATGGACTATATACATCAATATGTATAATCTCCATTAAATTAGTCGTCCATTCTACTTTGGCCTATGAACGGAATTTTAGTCATCTTTTGGAAGAAGTCTCACAAGCGTCAATTTATTCAAAACAAAATGACTCCGGAAGTCCATCAATATGGAGTTCCTTCATGTTTTCCTTTCTGATATGAACTAAAGTGGTGCTGTCACAATTTAAGTGAAACTCTTTCACGTCTTGCAACGTTTAGCTTTTATTTTTATAGATGTTTACTTTACCAACACGATTTATATTAACATATCCATCAATTATGGAATATGGTCATAGTTTGAACAATCTCATTTGTTCTCAAAAAAGACTAGAACAAAATAACAACTTATTAAGTTCTTAAAATAAATCTTGAATGTTTGGTTTGATACGACAATGAACACAATAACACTTTATTTATATTCTTGTCATAATCGATTCCACATCTATTACCAGTTTCTTCTAGGCCCTTGTATTTCTTGCATTGCGTTGCTTTGTATGACAACTCATACCAACCAATGTGGTATCAAAATACCCAAAAAATACTTTGTTAACTAGTAATACATCTATAACTTGTATATCAAGTATATACTCCTGAGCTGGACTTTTCCAGTTTTCTTATTTTCTGCCATATATCTATTTGTAATTCTATTTTCAATATTCCCTTTCCTTTATAGAAGAATCATTCAACATCAAACAATGCTAGTCTTACTAGCTCATTTTCTTTGGCGTGTTAGTCATATACTATCACCCACCATACTTTGAGTTTGATTGTACTACTAATATCACCATATTAATAGTATTCTTCTAGATTCCACTCTTAGCAATTTCCAAGTAAGGTAAACTACTTTACCCATACTTATAATCCATCCCATCATAACAATTTTATGATTAAGCTACTATAACTCGAAGGAAGGGATTTAGAGGATAATTTTTAGCGCCCAATTTCTTGGAATATTCAAACTCCTAGCATCTTCAATTATTGCATATATTCAGATAATATAAGCAAACATTGTCACGCTAAATTTGCATATATTCAGATAATATAAGCAAATATTGTCACGCTAAATTATACTCAGTCATGTTGCCACAAATAAGTTTCTAGATATCAATATATCTTTCACTTAATTGTTTCTGAAAACAACTCTTTTCAGTTCCTAAATCACCTTGATCAACAAAACATTCTTTTGAAGATAAAGTAATAAGGAAGCAACCATGACTCTGGATTCTAAGTAGGAATTATTTGCTCTCTAGATTAATCAATCATTAACCATATGGAGCTAGGTAGGAAATACCAAAAATCTACAATAGGACTCAATTTTAAATTTCACTAATACGGTATCAATCTTAAAAGGTATTTACCAGATCATAACAGTTATATCTCAATTAACAATCTAAGTGTAAGGTAGTTATGTGGATGCCAATGACTACTACAAGTTGTGCAAATTCACTTTGATTTGTTGTTCATGATAAATAAGTTCAAGTTAATTCAAAATTAAACCATGAACTCCCACTCAAAAACAACATCCCTCTTAGTCGTCTTTAGTGATTAGACGAACCAAATTCACTACAACAAAACCGATCATCACGTGAGATGATGTAGCTTCAAAGGCGAACATCGACATGTTCATCATATCATCCATATGACTCATGCTTTACCTTTCGGTTACGTGTTCCGAGGCCATGTCTGTACATGCTAGGATCGCCAAGTAGAACCGTAGTATTGCGTGTGTTTCAAGGCCATGTCTGTACATGCTAGGCTTGAAAACACCCGTTGTATGCGAACGTTGAGTCTATCACACCCGATCATCACGTGGTGTCTCGAAACGACGAACTTTCTTAACGGTGCATACTTAAGGAAGAACACATTATTATCTTGATATTAAGTGAGAGGGATCATCTTATAATGCTACCGTCGCTATCTAAGCAAAACAAGATGCTTAAAAGGATTAACATCACAAACATCACATGTAAGGATAACGTGATATGATAGGGTCCTCCTTGCACTTGATCTCCATCATGTGCATCATGGTCTGATCTCCATCATTCCACCGGCGTGGTACCAAGTACCATGGCACCCAATCTTCATTGTCCATCAAGAAGAAGACAATCATATGGATACCTTCCGGTATATAAATAATTTACAAAATAGATCATCTCATAATCAAATTTGTAATATTGACCATATCACATCACATGCCAGCAAAAACTAGTTAGACGCCTCTAAATTATTTTTGCATATTTTACGTGGCTTAGGGCTTTCGATGATAGAACCGTTCATACCTACGAACATCAACCACAACGTTGATAAACACATTTTTAACAACCCTTCTTAGATTAGATCTTAACTATAGTAGGAGAAACGGACACCCCCTTAGCCACAAGTGAGACAACTCTCGCGTACATAGTACACGTAAACTTAGTCTGGGGCAGCTTCATCCTACTATGCCACTAAGATCATAAAATACTCAAGGAGGCAATAACATGATCATCAACGCCCACATACTCATATGTTTTCTACCCGTACAAAACATCTACGCATAGATCCGGCTCTGATACCACTGAAGGGTTCGTTGCATAGAAAACAAAAAAAATTCCTACGCGAGAGACACCCGAAAGGCCAAGATCTAATCTAGGAGACGAAGTGCAACGGGCAACGAGAGGGTTAAGGAGAACACATACCCTCGAAGACTCAAAGTGGTACGAGATCAAATCTCGTTGTTGGCGTAGTCGTACTCACACCGATCCCGATAGCGAGAAGATGGGCACCGCAATCCGGCGGTGCATCCGTGATCGGTCACACGTACGGTTGATGACGACCTCCGTTCCCTCGATCCAGCGGGGCGCGAAAGTAGAGGATCCCTCGGAAAACTCCAGCAGCACGACGACGTGGTGTGGTGGAGAAAACATTGCTCAGGGCTTCGCCAAGCGCACGAACAAGTGGTGGAGCAGCGGGAGGAGGGAGGAAGAGATGACACAAGTGTGTGGGGGGGGGGGAGAGGGAGCTTCCACCCCTCCTTTTATAGGAGGGGATGGCAGCCACGAATTTTTGGCTGTCTCCACCTCTCCCTCATCATGTGAGTGGAGTCTCCACTCAACCCACTCATTCTTCCATTATTTCCCACTCAAAATCCCAAGGGTTTTCTTTAATAAATAAATAAACCAATTTTATTTCTTTATTTTAATATTTGTTAATTCCATTAACAAACATTAACATATAACCCCTTGAGTTAGTTGTTAAATCTATTAACAACCATTTGATAAGAATCCCCTTGAACTATTTCAAAATTACCCGAAACAATTTCGGTGACTATTTCAATATTCCCCGAAACAATTTCGGTGACTATTTCAATATTCCCCGAAACAATTTCGGTGCTGCCCAAACTTTTCTCCAATATTCCGTATCCTCTCAAATGCGTCATCGAACCTTAAGTGTGTCACCCTACGGTTCGCGAATAAGATAGACATGATCGAGACTCCTCTCCGATCAATAATCAACAGCGAGATCTGGAGATCCGTGATGACTCCTATATATTCAACGATGACTCTCGTGATCGTGTGAACCAACAACGCCGTGAACTATTCCCTTTGTCTCGCGATATTTTACTTGTCCGAGATTCGATCATTGGTATCAACCATACCTTGTTCAATCTCGTTACCGACAAGTACTCTTTTCTCGTTCCCGTGATATAACATCCTTGTGATCATATCACGTGCTTGCAAGCGGTTTCGATGTGATATCACCGAGAGGGCCCAGAGTATATCTCTCCGTCATTTGGATGGACAAATCCCACTCTTGATCCATGATCCTCAACTAATACTTTCCGAATACTTAACGACACCTTTATAGTCACCCTGTTACGGTCTGACGTTTGATGCCATCAAAGCACTCTTCCTGTATCAGCGATTGACATGATCTCATGGTATAAGGAATAAGTTACTTCGTATGTTTGATATAACAATGTAAACTAAATGACTTGATCGCATTGCTATATTCTCTTTGGGTATATGTTCATCACATCATTCTTCTAATGACATGACCCCATTATTAATAACATCCAATGTTCATGATCAGGAAACCTTGATCATCTATTGATCAACGAGCTAGTTAAAAGAGAGGCTTTACTAGGAACCATTGTTTGTTTATTAAGCACACATGTATCAACATTTCCGGTTAATACAATTCTAGCATGAGAAATAAACATTCATCATAAACAAGGAATAAGATAATAACCATTTTATTATTGCCTCTCGGGCATATTCCCTTCAGAAAGTATAGATGTTTTTCACTCCTGTTTTTATGACATGGACCTCTGTGGTTGTATTTCAATTACTTGATTGAAATGCATCCATTGATTCTTCATGTTTAAGTAGTACTAGTTTCCTTAGCAGTTGTTGTGTTAAATTATTTTTCCTGCCAACTTGTGTTTGGTAGATATTGGTGTATCCTTGCATGAGGACATGTTTTCATTTCCCTTTATGATAACATGGTTCCTTGTTTGCATTTTAGTACTTTACTTATTATGCTTGCTTGCATAGCAAACCCTTAGTAGAAGCATGTCTATAGGATTCGTCCTTTTTAGTCATTGTTTCTATTGTTCTCACTATGAGAATTGTGTGTTTTGTGATGAGTCTATTACCTTGTTACACTTGTGTAGGCTCACTGATTTGTAAAAGTAACTTTTGCAAATCATGTGTCTTATTTATTCTTGATGTGAATTTAGGCTTAGTAGATTAGCTACCTTGTTCTTTTTCTGGTTTGGTTGATAGACCCATTGCCATGATTATTGTTGTGCATGTTTTGTATACTCTTAGTAGTCTCACCCTTGTGAAACTAAGTTTATTTTGTATTTATTAATATCTTGGTATGAGAGTGGCACACCCACTGAATCCATGATATTGAGGTTGTGAGATATGTTCCTCCAACTTCAAGCTGTCTTATTAAATGGCATTTCTGCCAAGTGTGTTTGTTTGATTGTTTGTCTAAATTAATAATTGTGTGATTGGTTATTATTAGTTTCTTTGTTGTATGTATTGTTGTGTATTATTGCTTGCCTTGATTGGTTCTGAATGTGTGTCCTTTATTCCTTTTTACGACGTTATAAAAACGAAGAGGAAGGAAGTGTCGGGAAGCTCTGTTTCAAGTTCCAGTCACTTCACAAACCAGGAACACAAGGAGATACCAGGCAAGCCATCCTGATTGCTTGCTGATACAATACTTACCATTATCTATCATGCATGTTTTACCTCTGAAGTTTTACCAAAACTTGATTATCAAAACTATTTTTGATGTGGCTATTACTACTATACTAGTATATAGGTTACTATTATGCCAGTAGTTAAACTTGGTAATACCAAGCCCATAAGCCACCATATGGTATTTATTACCATCAAATATATTAGTCCCTAAGTGGACACCCTAAAATTGTGATTCTACAAAACAAAGGCTTTACGGAAAAACCCGGAGAAAAGGCGGATCCTTGTTCTCCGGAGGAATGTGGAAGTGGTCATTTTTGAGAAAGTGGTGTTTTCAAAAATGACACATAACCTAGTCTTCGCCGGACAACCTTTACCGTACTGCCACCCTACCCCAACATGGGCACGGGGCTTAACTTGAAGTTTGTTCTTATTAGTGTGTGCTATCTCAATCGCTATAAGGGACGTGGTACCCTCGAACCGAATGTCGTGGAGACATATAAAGTGTGGGATTAATTTTCCCTCCGGATGCAGCAGTTGAGGCATCCTGGCTTGGCGGGGATTAGCTCGGTGCCGGGGATGTGGTAAAACTCAACTGAGAGATAGGCATATACTAGCTTGAACATAGTGAATGGTTATGATCAGATACCTGATGTTTACATACTGTTGTTACAGTCCGTGGTTGTTCACGGTAGGTGTACTGGATCTGGTGGATGAGTACACCTCTGCAGAGTACAACTTTTTTGAAGAAGCCGCGTCCTCGGATATGGACAGTTGAATGGCCATGTAGCTAGCATTGTGTTAATTTTTTCAAAAGAGAAAGTTTTTGAAAAGGAATTTGTGAAAGGAAGTGTTGAACTTGCGAAGTTTGGAAAGGAAGGAAAACTTATACCGTGGAGGTATCGTCGATGATGAAAAGCCAGATGTCTTTATACAAAACAAAATGTTTTGCAAAGAAAACCTTTCCTACTCTAAGCAAGAATTCTGGAAACTGATTCCAAGAAGTTTTGCAAAGAGAAAATATTCTTTAACAAAGCTTTACAAAACCTCTTGTACATGTGATATCTACAAGAGAAATAAAACTATATTATTTTTCTTCTGAAGTATCTTCTTCAACGAAGATACAGATTAACCTGACTGCAACTGTGGTGTCATCATATATGAACACCATTGGTAGTGAACCCTATTTATAGCCTACCTATTCCACCATATAAGCATATTTGCATGTTGGTAAGTGACATGATGGATGTCTTGCTGAGTACATTCAAACGTACTCATTATGGTTTCGCCCCTGGTATCTACTTATCAGACTTTGAGAAGGAGCCTCCGAAGGATATCTATGAAGAGAAGTACGGAGCTGACGGCTTTGCGAACTAGGATCGTCTCCGGGTCAGCAGCCTGTAGGTTAAGGCGTGACTTGGGCTCATCTACGTTGTGTTTTAATTGTCTTCCGCTATGTTTGTTAAGTTGCCTGCCCTTTGTGGCAGTCATGTTAGACTTGATCATGTGATCATTTGTGTAATACCTTTATGTATTCGTGTAATGGATGATGTATTTCTGTGTGCCAACTTTGTATGTTGTTCACGACTGATCTTTCTGGGATCGTGAATGTATGCATACGTAGGGTTTCAGACTGCCGGTCTGGGGTCCTTACAGAGTTGGTATCAGAGCCATCCTGACCTTAGGAGACCTTAGTTAGCATGGACGTCAGATAGGAAAGAAAAGTATTTTTGAGTAAAAACCTATTTACTATCTAAATTATTTTTATCTAAGGGAATTTTAGTATATTTTCCCTCCTTCATATCTTTTCAAAGACTCTAAAGGCATATGTCTCTCGGTTAAGAGTTTATTTCTTACTTGTTTGCAACTGCTCCGCTCTGTTTTTGAAACATCTCTCGTCTTTGAAGTATTCTGTTCAGAAAATAGTTGGAGTTTCAAAAACAAATTGTTGCATAGTCTTACCTCTCTCAGTTAAATGTTTTATCAAAATTATACTTCTAGTATCTTGTTTCTATCCAAAAACTTGTATACTTGCCGATGTCCCGAGAAGACCAAAATAATTGCCTAGCTCTACAGTGATGATGGTCAGAAGTAGATATAGTTCTTCAGCCACTTCTAGGATTTTTGGACCAGTCTAGTTTGTGAGTACTTTAGCGATTACCCCATGAGTCGTCTCCCCCGACGTAGCTCCAATGGAGTCTTGTTTGTGTGTTATGGCTTGCTTATGTGTGTCCGTAGGACTTTGTGCTATTGTGTGGTGTAGAATTTGGTTCATCTAGGCTTCTATATGTTTGTGGGGTGCTCAAAATTTGCAGATTTGTGCTTGCCCCGCTCTTGTTTTTGAATCGCCTCCTGTTAAATTTTTGCAAGCAAAAATGTTTGTATAGTATTCAAAAACAAGAATTTGTTGCTTAGACTTATACTTGTTTTCGCTTCATAATGCGACCCGTCGTGAACCACCACCATCTCCCCCACATAAATGAAAGCACCATTGGGCCTAAATAGAGGACCATCAAGCCACACGAGCTGATAGCATTGCTACCAGTGATGCACTCCAACAGATAAAGCTCCAACAACGACAACCCTCAAAGAAGAAAAGGCGTGAGGAAACCAACCAATACTGACCAAAACCTCTATGTTTGTCTGTTTGCAAAAGACTCCTTTTGCCCTGTTGGCTAAACGATGCACCTTGTTATGTCCCCTTTTAAAAGACCAAACAAGAGAAATCCCCCTTTTAAAAGTTATATACCTCCCTCCTCTGGAGAAAGGTACAAAAGAAGTCTTCACATGCCATGATGCGCAACCCCCTCCAAAGCCAATCCGAAGAGCACAATTCAATATTCGACGTACGATGACGCTAGTCGTATCTTGTCGGACAAACATGATTAAATAGAAAGCTAACAAGACTAACATGCTTTGACTAATCTTAGGTTGACACCTAACCAAAGCATGCGAACTACTGACAACTCTTTCTAAACCAGGGAATTAAGTGACTTAGGACACCTTTTAATCTAGTTGGTAAAAAGGAGAAGTCACGAGAAAATAAGTAGATGGCCTATTCGTTTACTAGTCAATAGGATATAAGGTGTATCTACTTTGGAAATCAAATCTTTGTAGACATTGTAGGTACTATGAAATTCGGGGTTTAGAAATTAAGTGAACGATGGAATAGTTATGATAGATCTAGGAAACAGCAGTTTTCCTGTTTTTGTTTCTTTGTGTGCTCTTGATTGAAATGAATTTGTGTTTCATTCAATCTTGCTTCCTAACTTATATGGAGTTGTTAGGGCTTGTTATTATGTTGTTTTATGAGAACGGGTTTAAACGTATAATCTCTACTGCTAGTTTCAGGATGTTGGAGACCAAGACATCATTTGTGGATGGAGAACCTTTACCTTGAAGGCCGAGGAAAAGATGGATTCACCACCACCACCGAAGAATTGATCCATCATTGGTTTTGGCATCCCCTCGGTTTTCTCCAAGCTTGGGGGGAGTGCCGCGGTATCACATCACTATCTTTCATCTTTTTACCTTTTCAGTAGATTCATATCATGAGTAGAGAGGTTATCATATAGGATGGTTTGCAGTATGGAAGTATCTCTCCTTAGTTGGTTATCGTTGTATCCGTTGGTGTGAGTTGACGATTTGAAATATTAATGAGAAGTTTCATCATTTACTTTCTGCAAACATCATTGTAGTTTTCAATTTCTGTCGTATGGTTGAGCTTGTTGTTAGTATTTGGTATCATTCTGGATATCATTAAGTTAATCTAGTTGTTTTTGGCAAACTTAGCCTGTGTCAGCAGAAATAATAATTTGAGATGCTAGCATAAGAAAGAGGAATTTGCCTATTAGCTCGTAAAATTAGTATTCACAAGTTAAGATCGCTCGGACTTTCAATGAAGATTGCATGATTGGTTTTATCATATGTATATTTGTTTGTTTTTCCTCAACTCTTATGCTTGCTACCCAGCCTCGCTAGCCAAAAACCCTGTACTAAGAGGGAATACTTCTCGTGCATCCAACCCTTGAGCCCCAAAACCTTGACATTCGTGTCCACCATACCTTCCTACATATGGTATTTCACCGCCACTCCAAGTAAATTGCTCATGTGCTACCATTAAAAATTTCAAAATTACTCTTGTTTTGTGTTTCTGTTTTTGCTCATGAGGACTTCAATAGAGAATCTTTATCTCACTTGTTGATTGGACTTCAAACACATGGACAAGTGGCTTCATACGCTTATCCAAATGCTAGAAGAGCTGGCAGGGGGTGCCCAGCCCCAAAACTAATACAAAAATTCTCTTCACTATTTTCCCCCTGATGTATCAGTTAAAGCATAATCGTGTAAACAAAAGAGAATGACGGATGACCTTCTACACCAGTTGCGTCCCTCATATGGGAGCCGCTCTTATGAAGTCTAGTTGGCTTGTGACACACTGTACTTTCTGTTTACCATTCGTTGACACTAGCATACACCTCTCCTAAATTATAGACACTTCTCCACGGTATGTGATTGTTGGCAGGCACTCGAGGATTCGGTTAGCCATGGTTTGTGTAAGATGGATGGGAGGAGTGTCAAACTTTTATACCTCTGTTTTACTAAATAAAATCTCTAGCACATGAGTGATCCATGCCTCCCTCTGTGAATGGACTATCTTTTACATTTATGTTGAGTCAGTAAACCCATTTCTATCTGTCTCCAACAAGCATTTGAGTTGTTGTAATCTCACCATCTATATGTTGATTTATTCAATCATGTTTTCTATTCTTCTTTTTTTAGCACATGCTTTATTATCGGAATGGATATTACTTTGAAAAGATATGAGTCACTGTAAAGAATCGTTATAATTAAACATGTTAAGCTCTACAAGATAAATTTGTAATAAATACTTCACCTAAGATAAGTATGATATCACTAAATGTTCTATGACCAAGAATGAAGTTTGCCATTACCAATTTTGATTATCTCTTTTGCATCTTTGTTTGTGACTCCCATTACCCGTTTCAAGTTAGGTTATATGAGAGGAAGTTGATGTCTATAATTATTGGTGCATAGATAGATGTGATGCTTGTTGTCCGTACTTTATTTATCGACTCTTCACTCCATAAACATGTGGTCATGTTTACTGAGTTCAGTTTCGCTTGGGGACAAGCGAGGTCTAAGCTTGGGGGGAGTTGATACGTCCATTTTGCATCACTATTTTATATCATAATTTTCTATTATTCATCGATATATTTCATGTTATGATGCCTCCCTTATATTATTTTATCTTATTTTTCATGTTTTATAATTTTTGGATAATAAACACCGGGACCAGGAATCTGATGGAAAAAGCAGCGCCGAGATACCATATTTCAGAAGATCGGAAGAAGAAGTGGGACACCGGGGGTGTCTTAGAAGTTCAGTGGAGGAACCCAGCCAGAAGGAGAGCCAGAGGGGGGCCACCAGGGGCCCACACCATGAGGTGGTGCTCCCCCCTTGGTCGCACCACCAGGGGGTGTGGCCACCCTGGCCCACCTCTAGGGATATCTTTTGTGTACCTGGTCCCCAAGAAACCCCAAGCCTCATACCATCATCGAAGAATTATTCTGCCGCCGCCTCGGGGCGGAAAACACCCGAGAGAGAAAAGCTCTCTCGCAGGGAGAAATCTGCCGGGAAATTCCTCTCCGGAGAGGGGAAATCATCGCCATCGTCACCGTCATCACTCCGGGCATCATCAAGATCGTCATCATCATCACCACCAGCACCAGCACCCTCATCATCCACCATCATCCCGCTGTAACAATTAGGGGCCTCTATCGTTTTTTTGCATTAGATCCCTCTCCTGGTGTGGATTACTTGTTAGTAGTTGATGCTTATGAGATTTAGCGGTGTTTGCACTTTATGACCAGATTGTTATCATCCATTATATCACCTCTGATCATGATCCATATGATGTCTTGTGAGTAGTTCGTGTTGTTCTTGAGGACATGGGATAAGTCAAGTTGTTAGTAGTGAAGTAATGTTGAGTAATATTTTATGTTTGGTATTTAAGTTGTGGTGTATTCTTCTAGTGGTGTCATGTGAACGTTGACTACATGATACTTCACTATTTATGGGCCTAGGGGAATGCATCGTGTATTTGGCTACTAATTGTGGGGTTGCCGGAGTGACAAGAACCTAAACCCCCGTTACGAAACCATTACACGAGGGAGCATAGGATCCCGGAGTTTAAAGCTGTGGTTAGATTTATTTCTACATTACTTTCTTGTAGTTGCGGATGCTTGCAAGGAGTATAATCACAAGTATTTATTTGTCACATCCCAATTTTGGAATACCTGTTAACACAGTTGTTTTGCTAATTGCTTGGCTAATAAACCTTGATTGTGTTTGTTTGTGTTTGTTTAAGTGCAACTAAACAAACTTAAAAAGGATAGCAAAGCAGTAAACTAAAAATATTCAACATATTGTTCCAATGATAAAAATATTCAACATATTGTTCCAATGACTTTGGCAATATTTTCTCAAGTAAATATTGATCAAAGAGTTTTACAAAACTATCTTATGAATCCAATACTTGTTGAATATTATTACAAGGCCTAAATTAAGAAAGAGGAAAACACTTAATAAATTTCCATAAAGGATTATCAGAAAAAGAGGCATTCTTAAATGCTTCACCAAAATATTATCAAATGTTTTTCCAACCTTGAAAGATTAAAAACAATAGTATTAGAGAGCATTTACTTGCTATCTCTAGTCACATAAATATTTTGGCAAAGCATTGCTAAAGAAAAGCCAAGTGCTTTATTAAATAGAAATTCCAATATTTCCAGAAACAGAAAACTAAAACAAGTTACTATTGGAAACTTTCTTAAAATGAGATGAAATTAATACCATTGCTTCCTTATATCAAATAAGGAACACACACAAGAGGAGACCAAAAATTGAATCCATTAAAGTCCTTAAAACATGGTTTTTCTCCACAGCAACAATTGGGATTTTGAACAAGTTTGTTCTACAAACTTTTCCTAAATGCCATGAAATAAATACCACATGCTCTATATCATAAATGAGGATGAAAACAAAAAGGGCACAAGTTTTTGAATAATTTAAGTTGCCAAAAACCCCTGTTTTCTTGACAGCACCTTTTTGAAATTTGAACAAGTTTGTTCTATGAAGTAACTCAAAATGACTTGAATTTTCTACCACATAAGGAACACATCAAATAAGGAATGTGTGCCAAAAATTATCATTTTTGGAAGCTCCTAAGTAGTCAAATAAATTCAATGTCCATTTATGTAAGAATTCAAATTTGAACAACTTTGAATTATCAAGTTTAGGCAAATGAGCCAATTTTCACATATGTTGTGAAAATTAACTAATAAGAATTTTGGGCAAAAGGATTTCAAATTTTGACTTTGTTTGCTTAGGGAAAACATCCATTTTCTCAGAGTACAGGGACCTACTTGTAAATACCCAGGGACCAAATTGAAATCCTAGTCACATGGTGTCCTTCTTCTTCCTGTAGATGACGAAGTAGAGGGCATGGCTGCCCATGATTCCTTAGCTTCGATAGGAAGGCTTCTCGTGGATAAAAACCCCTCAAGTGAATCTCTACCTGCCCCCTCTCTCTCCCCCACTCAAGCTCTCTCTCTCCTCTCAAAGAAAAAAACCAAACCGAACCCTAGCCGAAAATGGACGTCGTCGATTCGGCCGCAGGTGACCTCGCCGCCGGCAGCCGAGTGGACCTACAGCTCCGCCTCGTCGTGGTGGTGCTTTGTGCCAAGGTAATCGAGGTGGGACGACCCGTAGATCCCGCGCCATCCCGTTCCCTTCTCCGACCCCGACGGACTCCGGCGACGGATTCCGGCCGCCTCGAGCTCCCTCCTCCGTCACCGAGCCCTCCCGAGCGTCTTGGGTGAGCAAGCGCTTCCCGCCGTCCACTTTCCCCTCTCCCTCTCTCTCTAGGATCTCGCCGCGCCGTGGTCGCTGACCGGCCGTCGCGCGCCGTAGTCGCCGCCGCTCTCCGGCGTCTCCCGGGAAACGAGTCCACCTCCGATGGGTTCCCCGTGTCATAGGCAACGCGCGGATGCTTTTAATTTGAGAAATGATGAACGTTTCCGCCGGATTCGGGCTCGCCGGAGCTCCTCCCGCCGGCGGGTGACGCACGCTCGCGTCAGCGTGGCCTTGCCCGCGCGTGGGAGATCAAACCTGCCCGTGGGGCCGAGCTGGCCCGCGTGGATGCCACCGTGGCTGCCTGGCCCGCTCGTCAGCGTCAGTGGGTAGATCTGGCCGCGGTGCAGCAGATCTGGCCGGCCCAAGTTACTGGATCTGGCCCAGGACAGTTTCTTTTTCCAATTTATTTTTGGCAGAATGTTACCTGTTTACTTTTGAGCTCAAAACCTAACCAAACAAATGAATTTGACCAAACCAAAATTCACAGTTGTAAAGAAACTAAATCTAAACCACCTCCAACTTGTAGATCTACTTTTGGATGAATAGATTTGAAATGAAAAATGATTTGGCAACAGGTACCACAAACACCAAAATGAGCACCATTTTTATTTTACAACTCAGAATGAAGTGAGGCCAATTGCATTGGAAATCCCTTGAAGTTTCCTAACAGGAGCATTTAACCTAGTTTCCAAATTCAGTGTATTTTTGAAATGGCATGCAATTTGGTAAAACACCAGAGAGCACTTTGGTGATTTTTATAAAATAATTAAAAATGATTTTTGATGCAAACTCAACTGGATGGTCTTGTATATGTTTAGGGCTATCCAAAACTAGAAGGGTTTAATTTTTAGAGCATCCTAGAAAATTTGGTGGACAGATCTTTGTTTCACCTGTTTCTGCCATTTTGGCAATTTAGTTAATTAATTTGTGTGATGATATTTTTGTGTTGCAATATTGTTTTCTAGCATGTATAAGTTGTGTGAACTTGTTTTATAAGTATTACTTAGCTATTTTATCATGTTAGAATGTGTGGACTTGAGTTGAGAAGAAATAGGATTTATATTAATATCATATTTTTATCTCTAGTTTATTACTTGCATATAATTTTTGATTGATTAATTTGTGTGCAAGTGATTGAATTGTTGTGATGAGATATTAGATTCAGTACCATGTTGGTACTTATTTTGTGTTGTTATCACCTCTGCTATCTTGCATTGGGATTGGTAGAAAAGCACTATTAGCTTTGTCATGACTATGAGAATGGTTATGGAAAAATTCCCTCAGGTGTGGAATTTTGACATAATCATTTGTGGTTTTGTGACCACATATTTTTGGGTTGTATCCATAGGTCCAGTAGCATTTTGATAAGTTTGTTATGAGTACTTGACCCCTAGAGTTTTCACTTGTGTGAAAACAATAACATGAGTAGCAGTGCCTTGCTTATTTAAGCACCCTATTATTTTCTGCTAGTATTGTTAATGCACTAGATGCTAGTTTAGTTTTTTGTTAATTTTAGCAAATGGACCAGAGGCATTGTGACCTCTTAATGCTTTGTTATGCTAGTGGAGCACCCACTGGTTTCATTGCATTTTTGGTGGCAACATTATTTCCCCCACACTAGATGTGTTTCTTTTATATATGTCTTGAGTAGATCTTTAAATGCTTTTTAGGCTTATTGCTAGATTAATTCTCATGAAACCAGTACCATTTAGGTACTGTTATTTTGGTTATAGCACCTCTAGATACTTGGTGCTTGTGTTTGAAATAGATTTAAATAGCAATGCTTAAAGTCTAAATTTCATACTAGGATATTCATGTATGCTTTTTGTCTTGTTTTCCCCTAGGGAAAAATATGAATCTTTGGTGTGGAAACCAGAGGATGGAATGTCCTTGTGGCATTATTATCTTAGGGTTTTCACCTCTGATAGGTTTCCTCTTAAGTAGCATAAGAGCATGAGTAACACTTGGATGACTAGGAATTAATCTCCTCACATGTGTAGCATTTTAAGCATAGTTTTTCCTTGTTTCCTAGATATGCTTTTTATGTTATTTTGTGAAATCCAGTAGCATTTATGGTACTGGTTAGAGGAGTATTTTGCCTCTGCTAGCTTGCACACTTGTGCATAAAATTAACTAGTGTAGCCTAAACTAGTCTAGTATTTTTCCTAAATTTTCTACTAGTATGAGTAGGAGTTTTTGGATGCTAGATTGTTTGTTTGGAGCACTTTTATAAAAGTGACCAGAGGCTTATTAACCTCTGGGTGAGCATTTTTGCTAGTGGAACACCCACTGGTACTTTTGCATCATGGTGGAAAATAGGCTTGACTTGTTGCCATGAGCCTTTTTCACCACTTGAGTATTTTAGCAAATTATTTGTGCTAGCCATAGAGATTGTTGGGGAAGTTTTTAGACATAAAAATGTGTTTTATGTGACACCCTACTGTCTAGTAACATGTGCTCTACCCCACTGGTCCATGGTGTTCTTAACTAAAAATCATTGAATTGGCCACACATAAACACTAGGAAAAAAAAAGCAGACTTTTCAACTATAGTTTTTATGCCAATTTTTCTTAAGGGAAAAATTGAGAACTTGGGTGGTACTTCTTGATTGCTTGCTGTATGTATTACTTGTAGCCTTGTTTGTCTTGTTTGGTTCTGAATGTGTGTCCTTTATTCTCTTTTTACGGCGTTAGAAAACGAAGAGGAAGGAAGTGTCGTGAAGCTCTGTTTCAAGTTCCAGTCACTCCAACAACCAGGGACACAAGGAGATACCAGGCAAGCCATCCTGATGCTTGCTGATACAATACTTACCATTATATATCATGCATGTTTTACCTCTGAAGGTTTACAAAAACTTGATTATCAAAACTATTTTTGATGTGGAATTTACTACTATACTATAATATAGGTTACTATCATGCCAGTAGTTAAACTTGGTAATACCAAGCCCATAAGCCATCATATGGTATTTATTACCATCAAATATACTAGTCCCTAAGTGGACACCCTAAAATTGTGATTCTACAAAACAAAGGCTTTACGGAAAAACCCGGAGAAAAGGCGGATCCTTGTTCTCCGGAGGAATGTGGAAGTGGTCATTTTTGAGAAAGTGGTGTTTTCAAAAATGACACATAACCTAGTCTTCGCCGGACAACCTTTACCGTACTGCCACCCTACCCCAACATGGGCACGGGGCTTAACTTGAAGTTTGTTCTTATTAGTGTGTGCTATCTCACTTGCTATAAGGGGCGTCGTACCCTCGAACCGAATGTCGTCAAAACTCCCAATGTTGAGGCATATAAAGTGTGGGATTAATTTTCCCTCCGGATGCATTCATTGAGGCTCCCGGCTAGGCAGGGTGGGACTTGGTGCCGGGGAGAACAAAACTCAATCGAGAGATAGACATATACTAGCTTGAACATAGTGGATGGTTATGATCAGATACCTGATGTTTACATACTGTTGTTACAGTCCGTGGTTGCTCACGGTAGGTGTACTGGATCTGGTGGATGTGTACACCTCTGCAGAGTACAACTTTTTCGAAGAAGCCGCGTCCTCGGATATGGACAGTTGAATGGCCATGTAGCTAGCATTGTGTCAATGTTTTCAAAAAGGAAGTTTTTGAAAAGGAATTTTGGAAAGGAAGTGTTGAACTTGTGAAGTTCGGAAAGGAAATGGAAACTTATACCGTGGAGGTATCATCGATGATTAAAAGCCAGATGATGTTATACAAAACAAAATGTTTTGCAAACAAAACCTTTTCTACTCTAAGCAAGAATTCTGGAAACTGATTCCAAGAAGCTTTGCAAAGAGAAAATATTCTTTAACAAAACTTTACAAAACCTCTTGTACATGAGATATCTACAAGAGAAATAAAACTATATTATTTTATTTTCTTCTGAAGTATCTTCTTCAACGAAGATACAGAATAACCTGACTGCAACTGTGGTGTCATCATATATGAACACCATTGGTAGTGAACCCTATTTATAGCCTACCTATTCCACCATATAAGCATACTTGCATGTTGGTAAGTGACATGATGGATGTCTTGCTGAGTACATTCAAATGTACTCATTATGGTTTCGCCCCTGGTATCTACTTATCAGATTTGGAGAAGGAGTCTCCGAAGGAGATCTATGAGGAGAAGTACGGAGTTGACGGCTTTGCGAACTAGGATCGTCTCCGGGTCAGCAGCCTGTAGGTTAAGGCGTGACTTGGGCTCAACTACGTTGTGTTTTAATTGTCTTCCGCTGTGTTTGTTAAGTTGCCTGCCCTTTTGGCAGTTGTGTTAAAAAACTTGATCATGTGATCATTTGTGTAATACCTTTATGTATTCGTGTAATGGATGATGTATTTCTGTGTGCCAACTGTGTATGTTGTTCACGACTGATCTTTCTGGGATCGTGAATGTATGCATACGTAGGGTTTCAGACTGCCGGTCTGGGGTCCTTACAGAGTTGGTATCAGAGCCTTCCTGACCTTAGGAGACCTTAGTTAGCATGGACGTCAGATAGGAAAGAAAAGTATTTTTGAGTCAAAAACCTATTTACTATCTAAATTATTTTTATCTAAGGGAATTTTAGCATATTTTCCCTCCTTCTGATCTTTTCAAAAGATTCTAAATGCATATCAAGGGCGTCCTTGAACAGTGGTTCGAAGGGCGGGCTTTACAGAGTTAGTATCTCTCTCGGTTAAGAGTTTATTTCTTAGTTGTTTACAACTGCTCCGCTCTGTTTTTGAAACATCTCTCGTCTTTGGAGTTTTCTGTCCAGAAAATAGTTGGAGTTTCAAAAACAGATTGTTGCATAAAGTTTTATCAAAACTTTATTTCTATTATCTTGTTTCTATCCAAAAGCTTTTATACTTGCCGATGTCCCGAGAGACCAAAATAATTGCCTAGCTCTACAGTGATGATGGTCAGAAGTAGATATAGTTCTTCAGCCACTTCTAGGATTTTTGGATCAGTCTAGTTTGGAGTAATTTAGCGATGACTCCATAAGTCGCCTCCCCGGCGTAGCTCCAATGGAGCCTTGCTTGTGTGTTTTGGCTTGCTTATGTGTGTCCATAGGACTTTGTGCTATTGTGTGGTGTAGAATTTGGTTCATCTAGGCTTCTATATGTTTGCGGAGTGCTCAAGTTTTGCAAATTTGTGATTGCCCCGCTCTTGTTTTTGAATCGCCTCGTGTTAAATTTTTGCAAGCAAAAATGTTTGTATAGTATTCAAAAACAAGAATTTGTTGCTTAGACTTATATTTGTTTTCGCTTCGAAATGCCACCCGTCGTGAACCACCACCATTAATGAAAGCACCATTGGACCTAATAATAGAGGACCATCAAGCCACACGAGCTGATAGCGTTGCTACCAGTGATGCACTTCAACAGATAAAGCTCCAACAACGACAACCCTCAAAGAAGAAAAGGCGTGAATGAACCAACCAATACTGACCAAAACCTCTATGTTTGTGTGTGTGCAAAATACTCTTTCTACCATGTTGGCTAAATGTTGCACTTGTTTATGTTCCCTTTTAAAAGACCAAACTAAAGAGATCCCCTTTTAAAAGTTATATACCTCCCTCCTCTGGAGAAAGGTGCAAAAGAAGTTTTCACGTGCCATGATGCGCAACCCTAAAAAGCCAATCAAAAGAGCACAATTCAATATTCGACGTACGATGACGCTAGTCGTATCTTGTCGGACAAACTTTATTAAATAGAAAGCTAACAAGACTAACATGCTTTGTATAATCTTAGGTTGACACCTAACCAAAGCATGTGAACTACTTACAACTCTTTCTAAACCAAGGAATTAAGTGATTTAGGACACCTTTTAATCTAGTTGGTAAAAAGGAGAAGTCACGAGAAAATAAAATGATGACCTATTCGTTTACTAGTCAATAGGATATCATGTGTATCTACTTTGGAAACCAAATTTTAATAATACATTGTAGTTACTATGAAATTCGGGGTTTACAAATTAAGTGAACGATGGAATGGTTATAATAGATCTAGAAAACAACAGTTTTCCTATGTTTGTTTCTTTGTGTGCTCTTGATTGAAATAAATTTGTGTTTTATTCAATCTTGCTTCCTAGCTTATATGGAGTTGTTAGGACTTGTTATTATGTTGTTTTCTTACAAGAAATCTACCCTAGAAAGTGTGTGCATGATTGGAAACTCGAATAAGAATGAAATAGCATTTGTTACCTTCCAGTTTTATTATTGGGATTGTTGAGTGGGCAAACCCTTATAGATTTGTTGTACCTAGATTTTTGTTATGGTTATGATAGATCCAGTACCATTTTGGTACTGTTATTTATATGCTGTTATCTTCTTTAACTTGCATGTGATCTTATAGCAAAGCATGAGTAACATTTGCTATTTTTCCAGTTTTTATTATTTGGAATTATTGTGAAAGCTAGATCTTTGTGTGAATGCTTTGATAAATTTGGTGCTATGTTTTCTTTGAGTCCAGTACCATTTAGGTACTGATATTTTGATGCTTGTACCTATGTTAGCTTGCACGTCTTTTAATAATAAAGCATGTGTAAGAATTGCTATCAATATGCACTAGTATTGTTTCACTAGATTAAATAGCCTTATATTTTTATCTTGTATGCAAAGTTTTTCATGAGTAACCAGGGGCTTAGTACCTATTTTGCCTTGGTATTAGTAGGCCATAGCCTACTGGTCCCATTGTATTTTGGCTTGAGGATGAAAATCCCCAACCATACACATGTGTGAAAATAGCATGTTTCACTATGTGATTGTTTTCTATTTTCCACCATGGAAAATATAATTGTTTGTTCTCACCTATGCAAGTGAGAAGTTTATTTATTATTAGTAAATACTAATATGTTTAGGTGTGATCCTTTTGTTAGCATAATATTCCTTAGGGGTATCATGTTAAGAAATGTTTCACTATCTTGTGCTAAAATTAAAATTGTTCGCAAATAAAATAAATTCCTCTTGATTGGTAGATTGTTTGTGAATAATTTTAAATTGAGTGTATGGATTTTTGAGAAGGTTTAGATAACCTTTCATTTATTGCATAGCTACTGGTTGTGTGAATTATACCTTGCTTATTTGCTAGTAATTGTTTAAGAAAAACATAAATTGCTAGAAGAAATTTCTGCATGTTTAGTAGTTGTATCATGGAAATTGTTTTGATGGTTGTGCTTACTAACATGAGTAAGTTTTGTGTACTGTTATTAGGTACATTTATATTCATGACTTTCTTGTTTAAGATTAAGCATCATATTAACATTGTTTGCTTCTCTGGAGTGAAACTAGTTTCGCCACTAGAAAATGGTGATTTTTGCTCTAGTATTACCCTCTTTTTATTTTATGAGTATATGGGTTGATATAGCATGTTTAGGAAGTTATTAATTCTGTTATCATGCCATGAATTATTTTAGTTTCATGTTCTATGGTTATAGGATATGATTATCTCTTATAGCATGCTGGTGTAGATTTTTCATACTAGTATGTTATTTGTGCAGTCCTGTTTTTATGCCTGTGAAATAGGAGTTTCATCTTGTGTAAAGATGGTGTTTTAGAGTATCTTTATGATTGAATTAATTGGTTTTTAGCTACTGGTTGGTTGCTAATTGTTCATGATTGATGGATTCCAAAACCTCTAATAAACAATAACCTAGTGAATAAATAATCTATTCATCTGTGGTGTTGTTTGCTTGCTTATTGGATTTTGTTTAAATGTTTTACCTTAGCATGAGTTTATACTTGCGTTATGATTGTGCTTAAGAGTATCTTATGAAACTAAAACATCCAAATAAAATCATGAACATATTAAGTGATAGTTGCTTGTGGTGAGTAATGCCCACTGCCATGGGTATTGTTCTGTCTGTTTGTTTTTACCTTAGCAACCTAACCTTTGCACCCACAAGCTATATTTTTAGCTTCTTATATACCTTGTTATGAGAGTGGTACACCACTCCATGTGTGGTATGCAAGATGTGGGATGTAGCTAAGAACTCATGAAATAATTGACGGTATTTTTCCAGGAAGTTCTGCACTAACCTTAATTTTTGTTCAAACTAGGAAACAAAAGTTTTGGACCTAAAATGAAGTTGCTAATTTAGGGTAGTACCCCAACTCCCAAGAAAAGTCAAAGGGGGGAAGCACCTTCACTCCAACACTAACATTGTGTTTGTTGGCCCTCCCTTAGTCCTCGCTTGTGAATCTCGGCGACGAGATTCTTTTTAAGGGGGGAAGACCTGTCACATCCCAATTTTGGAATACCTGTTAACACAGTTGTTTTGCTAATTGCTTGGCTAATAAACCTTGATTGTGTTTGTTTGTGTTTGTTTAAGTGCAACTAAACAAACTTAAAAAGGATAGCAAAGCAGTAAACTAAAAATATTCAACATATTGTTCCAATGATAAAAATATTCAACATATTGTTCCAATGACTTTGGCAATATTTTCTCAAGTAAATATTGATCAAAGAGTTTTACAAAACTATCTTATGAATCCAATACTTGTTGAATATTATTACAAGGCCTAAATTAAGAAAGAGGAAAACACTTAATAAATTTCCATAAAGGATTATCAGAAAAAGAGGCATTCTTAAATGCTTCACCAAAATATTATCAAATGTTTTTCCAACCTTGCAAGATTAAAAACAATAGTATTAGAGAGCATTTACTTGCTATCTCTAGTCACATAAATATTTTGGCAAAGCATTGCTAAAGAAAAGCCAAGTGCTTTATTAAATAGAAATTCCAATATTTCCAGAAACAGAAAACTAAAACAAGTTACTATTGGAAACTTTCTTAAAATGAGATGAAATTAATACCATTGCTTCCTTATATCAAATAAGGAACACACACAAGAGGATACCAAAAATTGAATCCATTAAAGTCCTGAAAACATGGTTTTTCTCCACAGCAACAATTGGGATTTTGAACAAGTTTGTTCTACAAACTTTTCCTAAATGCCATGAAATAAATACCACATGCTCTATATCATAAATGAGGATGAAAACAAAAAGGGCACAAGTTTTTGAATAATTTAAGTTGCCAAAAACCCCTGTTTTCTTGACAGCACCTTTTTGAAATTTGAACAAGTTTGTTCTATGAAGTAACTCAAAATGACTTGAATTTTCTACCACATAAGGAACACTTCAAATAAGGAATGTGTGCCAAAAATTATCATTTTTGTAAGCTCCTAAGTAGTCAAATAAATTCAATGTCCATTTATGTAAGAATTCAAATTTGAACAACTTTGAATTATCAAGTTTAGGCAAATGAGCCAATTTTCACATATGTTGTGAACCTTAACTAATAAGAATTTTGGGCAAAAGGATTTCAAATTTTGACTTTGTTTGCTTAGGGAAAACATCCATTTTCTGAGAGTACAGGGACCTACTTGTAAATACCCAGGGACCAAATTGAAATCCTAGTCACATGGTGTCCTTCTTCTTCCTGTAGATGACGAAGTAGAGGGCATGGCTGCCCATGATTCCTTAGCTTCGATAGGAAGGCTTCTCGTGGATAAAAACCCCTCAAGTGAATCTCTACCTGCCCCCTCTCTCTCCCCCACTCAAGCTCTCTCTCTCCTCTCAAAGAAAAAAACCAAACCGAACCCTAGCCGAAAATGGACGTCGTCGATTCGGCCGCAGGTGACCTCGCCGCCGGCAGCCGAGTGGACCTACAGCTCCGCCTCGTCGTGGTGGTGCTTTGTGCCAAGGTAATCGAGGTGGGACGACCCGTAGACCCCGCGCCATCCCGTTCCCTTCTCCGACCCCGACGGACTCCGGCGACGGATTCCGGCCGCCTCGAGCTCCCTCCTCCGTCACCGAGCCCTCCCGAGCGTCTTGGGTGAGCAAGCGCTTCCCGCCGTCCACTTTCCCCTCTCCCTCTCTCTCTAGGATCTCGCCGCGCCGTGGTCGCTGACCGGCCGTCGCGCGCCGTAGTCGCCGCCGCTCTCCGGCGTCTCCCGGGAAACGAGTCCACCTCCGATGGGTTCCCCGTGTCATAGGCAACGCGCGGATGCTTTTAATTTGAGAAATGATGAACGTTTCCGCCGGATTCGGGCTCGCCGGAGCTCCTCCCGCCGGCGGGTGACGCACGCTCGCGTCAGCGTGGCCTTGCCCGCGCGTGGGAGATCAAACCTGCCCGTGGGGCCGAGCTGGCCCGCGTGGATGCCACCGTGGCTGCCTGGCCCGCTCGTCAGCGTCAGTGGGTAGATCTGGCCGCGGTGCAGCAGATCTGGCCGGCCCAAGTTACTGGATCTGGCCCAGGACAGTTTCTTTTTCCAATTTATTTTTGGCAGAATGTTACCTGTTTACTTTTGAGCTCAAAACCTAACCAAACAAATGAATTTGACCAAACCAAAATTCACAGATGTAAAGAAACTAAATCTAAACCACCTCCAACTTGTCGATCTACTTTTGGATGAATAGATTTGAAATGAAAAATGATTTGGCAACAGGTACCACAAACACCAAAATGAGCACCATTTTTATTTTACAACTCAGAATGAAGTGAGGCCAATTGCATTGGAAAGCCCTTGAAATTTCCTAACAGGAGCATTGAACCTCGTTTCCAAATTCATTGTATTTTTGAAATGGCATGCAATTTGGTAAAACACCAGAGAGCACTTTGGTGATTTTTATAAAATAATTAAAAATGATTTTTGATACAAACTCAACTGGATGGTCTTGTATATGTTTAGGGCTATCCAAAACTAGAAGGGTTTAATTTTTAGAGCATCCTAGAAAATTTGGTGGACAGATCTTTGTTTCACCTGTTTCTGCCATTTTGGCAATTTAGTTAAGTAATTTGTGTGATGATATTTTTGTGTTGCAATATTGTTTTCTAGCATGTATAAGTTGTGTGAACTTGTTTTATAAGTATTACTTAGCTATTTTATCATGTTAGAATGTGTGGACTTGAGTTGAGAAGAAATAGGATTTATATTAATATCATATTTTTATCTCTAGTTTATTACTTGCATATAATTTTTGATTGATTAATTTGTGTGCAAGTGATTGAATTGTTGTGATGAGATATTAGATTCAGTACCATGTTGGTACTTATTTTGTGTTGTTATCACCTCTGCTATCTTGCATTGGGATTGGTAGAAAAGCACTATTAGCTTTGTCATGACTATGAGAATGGTTATGGAAAAATTCCCTCAGGTGTGGAATTTTGACATAATCATTTGTGGTTTTGTGACCACATATTTTTGGGTTGTATCCATAGGTCCAGTAGCATTTTGATAAGTTTGTTATGAGTACTTGACCCCTAGAGTTTTCACTTGTGTGAAAACAATAACATGAGTAGCAGTGCCTTGCTTATTTAAGCACCCTATTATTTTCTGCTAGTATTGTTAATGCACTAGATGCTAGTTTAGTTTTTTGTTAATTTTAGCAAATGGACCAGAGGCATTGTGACCTCTTAATGCTTTGTTATGCTAGTGGAGCACCCACTGGTTTCATTGCATTTTTGGTGGCAACATTATTTCCCCCACACTAGATGTGTTTCTTTTATATATGTCTTGAGTAGATCTTTAAATGCTTTTTAGGCTTATTGCTAGATTAATTCTCATGAAACCAGTACCATTTAGGTACTGTTATTTTGGTTATAGCACCTCTAGATACTTGGTGCTTGTGTTTGAAATAGATTTAAATAGCAATGCTTAAAGTCTAAATTTCATACTAGGATATTCATGTATGCTTTTTGTCTTGTTTTCCCCTAGGGAAAAATATGAATCTTTGGTGTGGAAACCAGAGGATGGAATGTCCTTGTGGCATTATTATCTTAGGGTTTTAACCTCTGATAGGTTTCCTCTTAAGTAGCATAAGAGCATGAGTAACACTTGGATGACTAGGAATTAATCTCCTCACATGTGTAGCATTTTAAGCATAGTTTTTCCTTGTTTCCTAGATATGCTTTTTATGTTATTTTGTGAAATCCAGTAGCATTTATGGTACTGGTTAGAGGAGTATTTTGCCTCTGCTAGCTTGCACACTTGTGCATAAAATTAACTAGTGTAGCCTAAACTAGTCTAGTATTTTTCCTAAATTTTCTACTAGTATGAGTAGGAGTTTTTGGATGCTAGATTGTTTGTTTGGAGCACTTTTATAAAAGTGACCAGAGGCTTATTAACCTCTGGGTGAGCATTTTTGCTAGTGGAACACCCACTGGTACTTTTGCATCATGGTGGAAAATAGGCTTGACTTGTTGCCATGAGCCTTTTTCACCACTTGAGTATTTTAGCAAATTATTTGTGCTAGCCATAGAGATTGTTGGGGAAGTTTTTAGACATAAAAATGTGTTTTATGTGACACCCTACTGTCTAGTAACATGTGCTCTACCCCACTGGTCCATGGTGTTCTTAACTAAAAATCATTGAATTGGCCACACATAAACACTAGGAAAAAAAAAGCAGACTTTTCAACTATAGTTTTTATGCCAATTTTTCTTAAGGGAAAAATTGAGAACTTGGGTGGTACTTCTTGATTGCTTGATGTAGTATTACTTGTAGCCTTGTTTGTCTTGTTTGGTTCTGAATGTGTGTCCTTTATTCTCTTTTTACGGCGTTAGAAAACGAAGAGGGAGGAAGTGTCGTGAAGCTCTGTTTCAAGTTCCAGTCACTCCAACAACCAGGGACACAAGGAGATACCAGGCAAGCCATCCTGATGCTTGCTGATACAATACTTACCATTATATATCATGCATGTTTTACCTCTGAAGGTTTACAAAAACTTGATTATCAAAACTATTTTTGATGTGGAATTTACTACTATACTATAATATAGGTTACTATCATGCCAGTAGTTAAACTTGGTAATACCAAGCCCATAAGCCATCATATGGTATTTATTACCATCAAATATACTAGTCCCTAAGTGGACACCCTAAAATTGTGATTCTACAAAACAAAGGCTTTACGGAAAAACCCGGAGAAAAGGCGGATCCTTGTTCTCCGGAGGAATGTGGAAGTGGTCATTTTTGAGAAAGTGGTGTTTTCAAAAATGACACATAACCTAGTCTTCGCCGGACAACCTTTACCGTACTGCCACCCTACCCCAACATGGGCACGGGGCTTAACTTGAAGTTTGTTCTTATTAGTGTGTGCTATCTCACTTGCTATAAGGGGCGTCGTACCCTCGAACCGAATGTCGTCAAAACTCCCAATGTTGAGGCATATAAAGTGTGGGATTAATTTTCCCTCCGGATGCATTCATTGAGGCTCCCGGCTAGGCAGGGTGGGACTTGGTGCCGGGGAGAACAAAACTCAATCGAGAGATAGACATATACTAGCTTGAACATAGTGGATGGTTATGATCAGATACCTGATGTTTACATACTGTTGTTACAGTCCGTGGTTGCTCACGGTAGGTGTACTGGATCTGGTGGATGTGTACACCTCTGCAGAGTACAACTTTTTCGAAGAAGCCGCGTCCTCGGATATGGACAGTTGAATGGCCATGTAGCTAGCATTGTGTCAATGTTTTCAAAAAGGAAGTTTTTGAAAAGGAATTTTGGAAAGGAAGTGTTGAACTTGTGAAGTTCGGAAAGGAAATGGAAACTTATACCGTGGAGGTATCATCGATGATTAAAAGCCAGATGATGTTATACAAAACAAAATGTTTTGCAAACAAAACCTTTTCTACTCTAAGCAAGAATTCTGGAAACTGATTCCAAGAAGCTTTGCAAAGAGAAAATATTCTTTAACAAAACTTTACAAAACCTCTTGTACATGAGATATCTACAAGAGAAATAAAACTATATTATTTTATTTTCTTCTGAAGTATCTTCTTCAACGAAGATACAGAATAACCTGACTGCAACTGTGGTGTCATCATATATGAACACCATTGGTAGTGAACCCTATTTATAGCCTACCTATTCCACCATATAAGCATACTTGCATGTTGGTAAGTGACATGATGGATGTCTTGCTGAGTACATTCAAATGTACTCATTATGGTTTCGCCCCTGGTATCTACTTATCAGATTTGGAGAAGGAGTCTCCGAAGGAGATCTATGAGGAGAAGTACGGAGTTGACGGCTTTGCGAACTAGGATCGTCTCCGGGTCAGCAGCCTGTAGGTTAAGGCGTGACTTGGGCTCAACTACGTTGTGTTTTAATTGTCTTCCGCTGTGTTTGTTAAGTTGCCTGCCCTTTTGGCAGTTGTGTTAAAAAACTTGATCATGTGATCATTTGTGTAATACCTTTATGTATTCGTGTAATGGATGATGTATTTCTGTGTGCCAACTGTGTATGTTGTTCACGACTGATCTTTCTGGGATCGTGAATGTATGCATACGTAGGGTTTCAGACTGCCGGTCTGGGGTCCTTACATTATTAGTCTTGGATCGGACAGTACATTAGCATAGGTTCACCCACACAACACTTATCAAAACACATAAAATTATTCAGATGCATGGAACAAAAGCACTTGACAAGAAACCTCCCGTGTGTCCTCGAGAACGTTTGTTAATCATAAGTAAACCCACCGACTTGTCATTTTCTGAAGAAAGGATTGGGCCACTTGCTGCAATTAGTACTACTGCATTTTATTTACTCCCACGTTATTTATCTGCAATATCAAAAACCCCTACAAATTTATCTTACAGTATTTACAGTTATTCCTTCATCGAAACCGCTTGTCAACACCTTCTGCTCATCGTTGGGTTCGACACTCTTATTTATCAGAAGTACTACGATACACCCTCTATACTTGTGGGTCATCAATACCCAGGGACGTTGTTTCTCAGATATTGGCCAAGGGACAAATAGAGAACTCACGGGTGGGGAGACAGGGGAGGGATTTAGGATTTTTCTTCCCAGCTTGCTCGATAAGTGATGCCCGGATTTGTATGCAACACATTGTATACAGATTTGTAGGCAATGCACTATAGACCTTTACTTTTCAAAACCAACGATGACAAATATTTGACAAATCATGTTGTTTTAATTCAGCATGCTTTTCTTATCTCATGATACAATCATATGTTTTGTTAGTTCTGTATTGGGCGCAGTAAAGACACCATGGTTGATTTGGGTCATCATGATGCTCAGATGAAATCAACTTTCTCTACAACTATAGGTCAATGTGCCACAGGATTCCATTTTTCGTGAAATTGCTAAGTAATGAACAAGTAAAATGCAGTCGCCGACAACTGGTAGGGGCGATGTTCGACCTGACACCTACGTGTGACATTGAGAATATCTCAAACCGGAAGGTTGTCAATCTTCTGATTGCTGAAAACAAGAGAATTAAAAGTCTAGAGTCTTAGAAAATAATTAAACTAAAAACGATACAACAAGGAAATAATAATCAAAACTGCTTAAAAGAAGGTTGAAAATATGAGAAAATAGTATCGGGGGCCATAGGTTCACTAGTGGTGTCTCTCCAAAGAAAACAAATATGCTGGGTGAACAAACTATAGCTGGGTAATTGACAAATCATGAACGTATAACAATACTATTATGAGGAGATATAGTTCACGTGTTCAAACATTGTAGGCATTACGTCAAGGTATATGGACCGATATCCGGCATGCATCCATATCTAAAAGTCAACCTAAAGAAAGTTATCCAGCAAATCCATTGGTATTAAGTTGCAGCAACGAAGTGATAACTTTTTATGCAACACACAGATTCATTAAGAACAATACGTAATGTAAGCGGTGGTTCTCTTCGACAAGAGCACCATTGTTTTCTCCCTAGTGGCAAAATCACATCCCCCTACCCCTCCCCCCCCCCCCCCCCCGCGCATGTTCCTATCACTCAAGTGCAGGCAACAAGGAGGCACGAACCCACTATCTAGCATATAAAACCTCTCTTATAGGTGAAAACAACTAGGTAGCCATGGTAATCATAAACACAAAAGAGCATTGCAAGATAAGATTAAAACTCTCTACAAATATAAGTGAAGCATCTCAGATTCACATGAACACAATAATCATAATCTCATGGTTCATCGGATCCCAGCAGCACACAACATGCACAATTACATAATGGTGATCTCGATCATGTGAGACAGCTCACAAAACTCTAAACATAGAGGCACGTGGGAGATAACAACCATCTAGCTACTGCTATGGACCCGTAGTCCCGAGATAAACTACTTGCGCATATGTCCGGAGGCGATCATGGCGATGAAGACGCCTCCGGTGATTATTCCCCCCTCTGGCATGGTGCCGGAGCAGGACTCCACAAGCCCTAGATTGGAATTTTGAGGTGATGACTCCTCTCTGTATGTTTCATGGAAAATAACTCCGTCCCCGATGTTTTTAGGGTTAAAGGCAATATAAAAGCGAAGAGGCGGCGTGAGGCGGTGGCCAGGACAGCCAGGGGCCCACCAGGCATAGCCTAGGGGGCCGCGCCTAGCACCCTCGTCGTGGCCCCCTAGATCCCCTCTAGGTATCCTTTGGACTCCGTCTTCGCTCCGGTTAAATATATCTTCCATGGATTTTCAGCCCCTTACGAGAATATTTCCTTCAGAACTTTTCCGAAATACAAAAACAGCAACAAAAAACAACTGACCTGGGACATCTTGTTAATAGGTTAGTTGATGAAAACATCCGAAAACGAAGGGAAACATGTGAAAACATGATAATAACATAAAGGGTATTGGATAGAAAACAATCATGGAGCATCAAAAATTACAGATACATTTGCAACGTACGACGTCCCTTGTTGAATTCTTATCATATCATTTCAGTTTACTTTCAGTCTTCATTTTACTTTATTTAGTTTACTTTTGTTCTTGTTAGTTACTTTTATCCACACTCTTATTATTGCTATTCTAGCAACTTATAGAATATGCTATTTCCATATACGTTTTGGGTGTGTACTGATTGTGTTTGACACCATTGTTGACGGTTTGGTAGTGCCAACCAATCATGCTTTCCCTGGGAACGATATAAATCGGGAGATCATACTTCTATGAAATTATGCTTTGACGAATCCGTGCACTTGTAGGCATCATCAAGTTTTACTTCTGAAAAACTATGTCCGTTAGTCCCGTAGAGCATCAGAATCTCATGTGACTCGTTTCTGGCCATGAACGTAGCCCCCTCCTAGGACAAGTATGTAGCTTCCACAATTTTTTTTCCCTCTGCATAGGTGTGCCACTTTACCCAATTGCGGACTCAGCATTCTTGCTCTCTCCACACACCAAGTCATGCTGAGTACTTCTCCGCACTCCACACATCTGCCAAATGTGACATAGCTGCTACGATGACCAATAGCATGCCACCACTTCCGAGCTCCTCACTCCCACCAACATCTAGGTGGTAAATTATATGCGCTTACTCGGTGTTAGCCGAAACACACCGGTCCCAATGGGGTAAGTCTACAAAGGATATGCGAACATGGAAAGTACCTCTAACTTTCACATCCATAGTAAGTCTACTGGTTGACACTGTCTATACGGCACAAAGAACACTAACAACATTTGTGAATTAAGTCCTAGGGTAATACTTTCCCGTACGATGGAACCTCCACCACATCAATCATTCCATGGTTCCATCGCCAGCCAACATAGTATATAGCAATTCACATCATTTAAAACTAGCAATTTATTTGAATGCAGGTATTACTGTATAATATTTTGCAAATAATTTGATAAAAGTACTTCAATTGGACATGATCAAGATTGAACTTTCCTTGAGACTGACAAGTAGTGCATTCTAAAGCTCCCAGTGAATTGTGACCCTTGTGTTCAATACGACACGAAGAACACTAACGACATTTGTGAATTAAGTCCTATGGTAACACTTTCCCGTACGATGGAACCTCCACCACATCAATCATTCCACGGTTCCATCGCCAGACAACATAGTATATAGTGATACGTCACAAACGTATCCATAAGTTCTGATGTTCCATATTGTTTTCATGTTATTTGCTACATGTTTGCTATACAGTTTATATCATTTTTATCGATTTCTGGGGACTAACCTATTGAAAAGATGCCACCGAGCCAATTCATGTTTTCTGTTGTTTTTGGTTTCACAAAAGTTGTTCTGAAAATATTCTCGGAATTGGACGGTTAAAAAACCAGGGGGCTCATAAATATATCGCGCACACGGAGTCCGGAGGAGACCTGGAGGGGGGCCACAGGGGCCCCACACCATAGGGCGGCGCCCCCCGGTCGCGCCATGGGGTGGTGTGGTCCCCCTGGTCGTCCACCAACGTTGCCCTTTCGCCCGTTTACTCCTTTCGGATAGTTAACCCTAAAGGAATCCACCTTTTCAACGAAAAACACCCGAGGACACCGTCACCATCAACCCTACTTCGGGAGGGTTCTGGAGCTCTCATCGGCACCCTGTCGGGAGGGGAAATCATCACCGGAGGGGTCTACACCACCATGCCCGCCTCTGGAATGATGCGTGAGTAGTTCATACTTGGACTACGGGTCCTTAGCAGTAGCTAGATGGTTGTTCTCTCCTCTGTATGCCTCATGTTTAGATCTTGTGATCTGACCTACATGATAAAGATCATCTTATTGTAATGCTACATGTTGTATTTGCTGGGTTCCGATGAATATTGAATGCTATGTCTCTTAATTATCAATCTATCATGTTATCTTCATGTGTATGTTATTTATAATCTTGCATGCTCTCCGTTGTTAGTAGATGTCTGGCCAAGTAGATGCTAGTGACTCCAAGAGGGAGTATTTATGCTCGATAGTGGGTTCATGTCTCCCTTGCATTTGTGTTCGAGTGACAGAAACATGACAAATGGGGGATGTGTTGTTGCCATTAGGGAGAAAACAATGATGTTTACATTACAAACTTTTCTTAATGCGATTATCTGTTGCTTGCAACTTAATACCCAAGGATTGCTCGGATGAAATTCTGGGGGTGGATTATTAGTCATAGATGTTGTTGGATAACAGTCTATGAGTCTTGTTTTAATGCCTGCGTGAATCACATAGTAATCATCATGCCATGCATGTTTTAATATCTGTCAATTTCCTAGATGTAATTTGTTCACCACACATGTTATCTATCTTTTATGGAGAGACACCACTAGTGAACTCTGGACTCTGGTGCATTTCCTCATACTAATAATACAACCACTGCAATTCCTGTTTACACTGTTTTCACACTTCAACTACTGTTTTCATATTGTTCTCCTACTGTTTTCCACACCATACGCTTAACCTCTTTGTTATCAGCAAAACCGGTGAGATTGACAACCTCACTGCTTCGTTGGGGCAAAGTGAATTGATTGTGTTGTGTAGGTTCCACGTTGTTGCTGAACCGGTAGTGTGCCCTACCACATTAACTGCATCAACCTTCAGGAGTTGCTTTTCCTCCTACTGGTCGATTCAAACTTGGTTTATTTTCTGAGGGAAAACTTGTCGCTGCACTCTTCATAACCTTTCTCTTGAGGTTTACCAACGTCAGCCATCAACAAGTTTTCTGGCGGTGTTGCCAGGGAGGAAGGGAATTTCTGCACGGGGAGTCTCTCACTTCCAATCTCTTTACTTTGATTCAGTTTTTCTTAGTTTATTTTATATTATCTTGTTTGCTTCTCTTTATCAAAAACACAAAAAAACCAGTTCTCATTACAATAGTTATTTTTGTTACTTTACCTTTTATTCTGCATCATGTTGCTCCCTAAGTTCACCCTAAAAGATCTGCCAGTAGGTAGTGGTTCAATATTTGGGAAGGATACCATTAAAGAATTCTTTAATCATGTTAGTAAACATGAAAATTTTGAGGAAACATCCATAGTAGAGCTTGCTCCGAATTATGAAACTGTTGCAGCTTGTTTGATTCATATGTTAGAATCTAGGTTTGTTAACCTCCCCCCATACTGCAGCACATGTTCCTTAACTTGGATAACATTGAATATATTGAAAAAAGAAATTTTATCTTAGAAACCATGCTTAAGGAATTTGGAGATGTTGCTATAGAAGCTAGATTTTTTTTGGATCGCTTTAATATGCTAGGATCATGTGTAGATGTTGTTGGAGCTCTTGAAAAAGCTTAACCTAAAAATGAAGAGGAGAGGTAAATACCAATTCCCTTTAAAAGCTGAACCTAAGATGGGCACCAGCATCATCAGTACTAACACCAGAAAATTTCTCTCTCATATCAAGATTTTAAAGGGCAGGCTTAATCTCATAAAAATCAGCAGTAGGACGAGGTGGAGCAATATGTGTGCTAATGAAATCATTGTTGTTGGTGCTAGTAAAGTCACCACTTAGTGTTCTCAGGGGTACTCATTTTAGCAAGATTAAAAACAGGATAAAAAATAACAACTAGAATAAGAACTATTTTGTGTGTGTTTTTGATATAGAGAAACAAACAAGATACAATAAAATAAACTAAGAAAAAATAAAACAAAGTAAAGAGATCGGAAAAGAGAGACCCCCCTTGCAGAAATTCTCTTCCTCCCCGGCAACAGCGCCAGAAAAAGCTTGATGGTGTAATTGACACCCTCGTTGGTAAATCCCAAGTGCAAGGTGTGAAGAGCACAATAGCAAATTTTTCCTCAGAGAATAAACCAAGGTTGAATCGACCAGGAGAAGGAAGGAGCAACTTCAGAAGGTTGATGCAGTTGATGTGGTAGGGCGTACTACCGGTTCAACAACTGCGTGGAACCTACACAACACAATCAATTCACTTTTCCCCAACGAAGCAGTGAGGTTGTGAATCTCACAATTTTTCTGATAACAAAGAGGTTAAATGTATGGTGTGGAAAACAATAGGAGAACAATGTATATACAATAGTAGTAGTGTGAAAACGATGGAAACAGTGTGAAAACAGTAATTTCAGTGGTTGTATTGTGAGTATGAGAAAATAGACCGGGGTCCACAGTTTACTAGTGGTGCCTCTCCATAAAAGATAGATAACATGTGTGGTGAACAAATTAGAGCTGGGAAATTGATAGGTATTGAAACATGCATGACATGATGATTACTATGTGATTCATGCGGGCATTACAACAAGACTCATAGACCGTTATCCAACTACATCTATGACTAATAATCCACACTCAGAATATCATCCGAACAAACCTTAGGTATTAAGTTGCAAGCAACGAATAATCACATTAAGAAAAGTGTGTAATGTAAACAATGTAAACATCGTTGTTTTCTCCCTAATGTAAACAACACATCCTCCATCCATCATGTTTCTGTCACTCGAGCACAGATGCAAAGGAGGCATGAACCCACTATCGAGCATAAATACTCCCTCTTGGAGTCACTAGCATCTACTTGGCCAAAGCATATACTAACCACGGAGAGCATGCAAGATCATAAATAACATACACATGAAGATAACATGATAGATTTATAATCAAGAGACATAGCATTCAACATTCATCAGATCCTAGAAAACACAACATGTGGCATTACAATAAAATGATCTCGATCATGTAGGGCAGCTCACGTGATCTAAACATGAGGCATAAAGTGGAGCGAACAACCATATAGCTACTGCTATGGACCCATAGTCCAGGGATGAACTACTCACGCATCACTCCGGAGGCAGGCATGATGGTGTAGAGCCCTCCGGTGATGATTTCCTCTCCCGACAGGGTGCCGTGGAGAACTCCAGAACTCTCCCGATCCCGGGTTGACGATGACGGCAGCCTCGGGTGTTTTTTTTTGAAAAGTGATATATATTTAGGGTTAACTATCCGAGGGGAATAAATAGGCGAAAGAGCGATGGCGGTGGACGCCCGAGGGGCCCACACCACCTGGTGGCGCGGCCGGGGGGCCTATGGTATGGCCCCCCCTCCGGGTCTCTTCGTGACTCCGTGGAACCTTCGAGAATTCTAAGACTTTTAGGCTTTGAATTTTCCAATTCCAAGAATATTTCCAGAACAACTTCTCTGAAACTAAAAACAGCAGAAAACAGGGAACTGGCTTTGTGGCATCTTGTCAATAGGTTAGTCCCAAAAAATCGATAAAAATGATATAAAGTGTATATCAAACATGTAGCAAATAACAAGAAAACAAAATGGAACGTTAGAAATTATGGATACGTTTATGACGTATCAGTGGCTCTTTTGAGTGTGCACAGTGATGCTAAATCCTTGCTTCATGTTTTCTTGTGCTTCTCCCTTGATGTAAAGCTGTATCCTTGCATGTTTGATGTTCCTAGTGATGTTTATCACTTGGTGTGTGATTTACTTTATCAGAACATATACATACACATCTCCCCTACTCCCCCAAGTTCTCAGTGATGTGCTACAGATCATGGATACATGCTAAGCACACTTAGAAGTGTCCCGATCCTTGTGTTGTTGTGATCTCTCTCACACAGATAATAACCTGATGTTGTTGCAGAGCCGCTCTAGCTTCAGGAGGATGAACAACCAACCTTTTGTGGTTTTGCTTGCTCCTCCTAGCTGATTCAGTATTCCTAGTGTGTATTTTTATAGATGCAGATGTACCTGTGTCTTTGTGGTTTGTTCTTGGTGGATAATAATGTGTGTGTGCTTGCTGCAGCGGCTAGCTATAAAATTTATACTACTTTGGGCCTGCTTGAGGTATTGACACCTTAGGACATGTGATTGGTGATTGTGTTCCTTACATGTGGGTTCTAGGGTTCAAGTTTCAACCCTATGTGGTTGTGCTTGCAAAATATCTGTTGCTTTGATATCTTTTGGTTGCTTGGGGTAGAAGTATATCGGATGGGCTTGAGATTACTCCCCTGGTCCAAGTTTGCATGGCTAGATGGTTGCATCAGTCCAATATTCCTTGGGCTGCTTGTTGCTTCTGGTATGTGCTTGCTTTGTCCTTATTTGATGCCTTGATCATGGTCTTTACTTATAATTCAAAGTTTACTTAGGATTATTGGTCCCGATGGTTCCTTATACCAATAGTGACTTTAATTTGTGGGGTTTTCTTTGATACGGATGCAACGTAGTGTAGAGGTCTTGTTGGCTTGTTATCAGTTGGATCTAGTTGTGAATTGTGCTGATTTTTCATATGATGGTCTCTGTTAAGCTTGTGGCTGGACTGATGATCAGTGTATGCGCCTTCCTCCTCCTCCCCTTCGTCCTCCGCGTGGATTCATCTCCAATCGCGCGGGGTAGCAATGGAGCACATGCAGCCACGAATCCCGCGTCTGCGTCATCCTCAGCGCAACATGTGATGTATCTACCGGGAAATCCCCGAGTAGCGGTGCTCAGCCCCGATCCTTGGACAAGGACGACGGCCAACAGGTAGCAGCCCCCTAGCCCCTGGCCTCCTCGGCATCTTCTCCCCTAGCCCCTGGCTCATAGTAATGTGGAGTGTTTGTCTCAGAGGTGAGTCTATTTCCATTTATTCTCCTTTTCTCTTTAGATCTTTCTTCAACTCTTTTTTTTCTTATTCTTTGTTATTGATTTGATTTGAATAGGGTGAGCTACAACCAGTATTATCAACTATGGCCAATCTCGTGCCGCCACCATTTCCCCTTGCACAATATGGACATTCTCTCCTCTCAGGTATGTACATAGAAGACCTCAATATCGACCTAGCCATGGAGTTGACACTGTCGGCCACCCACTGGTCTCTTCGCATCCCTTATGATTGCATTTGTCCCGTTGAGCCCCTTTTTTAAATCTGCTCCCTACCTGCTAATTAAATTTCTATTTCATAGCTCTGGTTGGTTTGAGAGGAAAGTTTACTCCGTCGGTCCACAAAAGCAAGTGTTGGTGTTAGAGGTGTCCCGTTGTAGGTATTCACGTTCCCCACCTCTCTTTCCGTTTTACCCCGTAATATGTGATTTTTTGCTAGAAGTAATTCTTTTCTCAAATCAGTATGTTATGCCATTAGGATATAGATGTAGCTGTCCTGTCCGAAGAAGTGGAGATGTTAGTGTATACCTCTATCCATTCGCGTGCGAAGCGATGACCTTGGCCAAAAAAAGGTTTCGGCACTGCGGCCTAAATGCATCTGTAGGTAACAAGATCTTTATTGTCTGTCCCGCTCCACTATCTAGCATCACTCTCTGGGTATTGTTTGATTACTAAAATAGAGAAAATACTATTGTTTATGTGTCTACATGCCCCCTCAGATGTTTTTGTTTTTCCTAGATATTGGTAAAAATATTCATGTAATTTTGGTTTGTACATGTGTGCATTTATGGTGAAAAGTAAGTTCGGGTATACTTTAAAAGGGAGTCAAGGACATTTCCTTTAAATAGATATGTTTGTGGTGAGACAGTAATACTTGCAAATTCGGCACTCTTGGTGATATCCTGATTTCTGTTAATGTGTTTTTTATTACAATTAATATGTTAGGAGTGGATAGCGGAGAAGTGGGAGATTAATTACTATACTATTTTATTATTCCCAAGTAAGTTTTGTAGGTTTATGGAAGTGGTAAACTAATTATTTCAACTTTATGTTTGGTTGTCATTACATGTATTCTCCCGAGATCTTTATGATAGGGCATGGTGCTAACTACCAATATGTATCTCAAAAATGTACTCTAGCATGTTTTGCTGGACTATTTTTATGCCACCATATGTGCTTTAGTCGAAAGTGATTACCATGCATCTGTATGATTTTGTGGCGTGTTTATTTGATCATAGCTCACATTTGATAATTCTCGATTATAATTTGTTAAGGTGAAAGAAGTGTGCTTAGGCTACTGGTCTCTTTCAATTTTGACCTTCTTTTCCTTTTCTGTAGGATGGCCAGTGGATGAACTATAACCGATCCATTAAACATGGCCATTTTGAAGCTACAGAATATTGATGTTCCAATTGTAGCAGGTGCTTTACTTCCCCTCTTTGCTTTCCCATGTCAATTATTCAATCCTATCGAGGATTGTATTCCCTGGGTCTACTAAATAGCAATATGGCCACATTTTGTGATATCCTATAATTTTGCTGCTCAATGACGGTGCATCATTAAAATACAGAAAAATTGGATGATATTTTTGCTAATAGTTGGCTCTCACTTGAATTTTGATTTTTGAATGCACCTTTTTCTTGTCATCAACAACTCGGATGCTCCTCATCGAAACCACTTATTTTACTGATGTTTCAGGCTTCGGTCTCATTATCAACCGAGGGCAGTAGAAAAGATGTATAGTATGATTGCAACCTCTGAATTTCGTGTAAGGATTTTCCCTGTTATTTATACATGTGCTCTTAAGGAGATAGAACATGGTGCTTATGGAATAGGATTTATTACAGTCTAGCTTTGAATCTGGCCTAGGCTAGAGGATTTTCTAGATTACCATTGAAGACTAGAGCAAATATTCTAGAATCATGTCCTCATAGGTATCATAAAATAGCAAACAAACTTAGCCTAACAATGAGATTTTTTATAATTATTGAACTTGGGCTCTTAGAATTGGCTAATGTCCCAAGCGACCATAATTCCATTCCGTTGGTGAAAATTTCCCTTTTAGTATTGGGTTCTGCCCGCATTTATCTTAATGTGCATCGTCTTCCTTACAAAATTTATGTCAACCTACAAACTCACCAGGTGAATGTTCCCACATATGTACTGCATCTAGGCGGTAGCTTGGTCACCTCTCGCTTAATTGGGTTGCTGATGCGTCCACGAGTGATAGAAAATAACAAACAAGTCTAGGGCCAGTATACTGAAACCATGTCCTCCTTTAATGGTGTGAAATGTCGAAGTTGCTTTCTCCAGGGTGCGCTGCTTTTCTTCGGCCAACATTGTTCTCTTGGGCCTCTAGACCCAACTACAGCTAACATATTCAACTATTGTGCTTAGGAACCAGCAGGAACAGGTGGAGCCCTAGGACCCGGTGTTAGTGTAGGACCGATCGAGATGGCAATGTGACTCCTTTTGACCTATATATGTATTATATTAAATTATTGTTTAAGATATCAATCAACTTGGCATATCCAAACGATCGATTGGTACAATTCGCGCCAACAACAAGCATCTTAAGAACATACTAATGAAAACCTATGTATTTACTATCTTTTGCATCAATGTATGTGTTCTGTGAACCTCTAAGTGACTGCTATACAGTGTTCTTATGCTATGTTATTATGATGTGGACTTCTAAATTGTTGAGATTTTGTGCTTAGGCCATGGTCTGATATGTTTGTTCTTTTTATAAGATTTGCAGGTTTCTTCGGGTTCTCCTGATAGTGTGCTATGTAATTGCTGCATTATATTCTTGCCCTTGATATTAATCATCTTATAAATGCGTACACGGAAAATAACCGACAGAACATTATTGGAATTAACAAGTGATGCCAGGCAAGCCGCGCTTACTAATAATTGTTGATTTCATGCAACATTATGGATATTCTTTCATTGACTGCCAAGTGTTCAACTTTCTTTAAACAACGATGTGATTTTTGTGCTCGATCCAGATGTGTTACTGCTGTGAGCAACAACATATAAGAATGACCGTGATATTACCATTATGCTTAGGTTATACTTTTAGCTATTGACCATGTACTTAGTAATCTGTATATAATGTGATATACACGGATGAAATATTAAAAAAAATAACGGGTGCCGCGCGGCGAGCCGCCCTCTCACTTGGTTATTTGTTGCAATTCATATTCATAGGCACCCCTATTTCCAACATGTTTGGATCTATCTTACCAATGATGTTTGGTGAGCTCTATGTTCGTTTTACCTGATAATGTTCATTTTGCTAATCGATAGTTGTATATCCATACTCACTTTTGGATAGAAGCACACTTTTGGAATCTGTATTTTATCAATAAAACGTTATTGGTATAAATAGATATCTTAGAAATAGTTTACGTGTCATAACAAAGATTTCAACATTTCCCTTTAATAGTTCTCTAAGTTTGCACGATTTCTTCGTCTAGAATTCTGAGAGATACCATGTTTAGATCATGACTGATTCTTTTTTGGCCGTTTGCTGGCTGCCAGGATTTCAGGTGTGCTTTGCCTCTCTTATTAATGCCATTCTTAGTGTTACAAATTGATTTGCAGTATTGTTTGTGAATTAATCTTCGTAAGAAAATCATGTTGTTTTGTTCATTAGATTAGCTGCACCAAAAAAAAACCTTAAATACCAAGTAAGTGTCAGGATTAAATTTGGTTCCCAGTAACCATATAACCTGTTTTTATTTGTTGCGGACTTGCAGGGTCATCATTTGTATTGGACCACTAATAGTTTTAGATGTGTAAATAATTCTATGACTACAAATGGAAACATTTTGGCACATTGCAGTTCAGAATAGCAGACATGTCTTTTCAAGGCAATCTTCTATTTTTTTTTCTCCGTGCTGACCTGTCGTATAAATGTTGTAACATAATTTTTCTTATTGCCAATCTATCCAATGCATATTTCTAGAAAGGTCTTACTTAAAATTATTAACTATTTTGTTTAGAGTCATGAAAATTTAAAATGGTGGATTATCATAAATCATATGCTCTAGACTTCTAGAGTACTACAGCCTACAGATCACACAACCTTTTCTTCCCGACGGGTAAATTATATGCAAAATGTGTCCATGCTTTGAATGAAAATGATCAAACCTGGGAAAATGGCATATATACTGCGAATTATGGTCAACAAAATGATAATTTTGGTTGATACTATTATTAAATAAGCACTTGGATGTACCTAATGTGTTTCTGCATTTTCTTTATCTGGTAGTACCTTTAGTCTTTGCTCCTTATGGTAAACAGATGAAATTAAAATATAAGTATACTAAAATAATCATGGAGTTCTGTGTCTGAACCCAGAGCTAACAAGTGCTAAGTGTACGACCCTGCTCTTGAACATGGACTTTGCGCCCAATGGAGAATTAGGTTCTTGAATAACTTACATGATGACCTCTTGATTACCGTATTTGTAAAACCATAGGCGTTAATCACCTAACAAGGCAACATACGTCGGTTTGTTAGGCACATATATAAGTTAAAACACACTGAAAATGGGTTGTTTTTATAGGTATATGTCAGGTATACATTATGTTGGAATCAGTGATCACGTGCTTTTTGTTGTGTTCCTACGTTTGAGTGCATTTCTGTTCTTGGGCATGTAGGCTATTTTGTTTGACATGCTTGGCAGCTTTGCATCCTTTGATTCGGTGGCCAGGAGCTCTTCGAGATGGCCACCTCTTGTGTTCTTATTTATTTTTTACACGATTACCCTGTTAATAATCATTTAAGTTCCTATCTCTATTTTACATAGCTCATGTGCTAATTATTCCAGCACAGGTTTGCAGTACTTTTATTGTCTTTAACTAAGCAATGCCTAGCAAAATAAAAGCCGTATGGCTTGGTTAATGACCATGTCCACCAGGACAACTTTACCACCACAACAAAAGAACTAGACAAGGTTTATCCAACCTGCCATTAGCAAGCGGGCAACATGTGTGTTTATTCGTACTAGCGTCCAAAATCCATATACATCTCTTGATCTCCAAATTATCTGATAAGGTAACATAAATTTGGCCATCTTTACAAAACATTTGATTTTTATTGTATCCCATACTCTTCACATTATTATATGCTATGTTCAACCAGACATGTCGAAAAATACATATCGATGGATTCCAAGAATGTAGCATCGAACACCTTCATCATCTTCAATTCCTTGCTATGGATGATGAAACAAATAATGGCACATCCTGCAATTCTGGAAATTTTCTGGTTATAATTTTCATGTAGGATAAACATTCATGTTTTCAACTAATTCAACATCCTCTTGATGAGAAATATATTGACACAAATTTATATAAGTTGAGAAGTTGTATTTTAGCATCAAGTCAAAGTTAAATTTTCTTTAGCAGTTCTGGTACTATATGGTGACATTGGTTGCTTGATTGCAAAATCTTAAGCTGGGCAACTACTTAACAATATAGGGAATTGTCATATGTAATATCTCTGTAAGGTGTATCTAAATTCTAAGCTTAGCTCAATGAATAGTTATGTACTGGAAATCCATTTTCAAATTTTGTATGCGAGGCAATGCTGAGAGATATCACAGCTTTCTAACCATGCAGACATTATACTAGCCACTACCATAGTGCCTTTGTGTTGTCGTGATGCCGGTTATTGTTTGATTTCCATCTATTCATATATATTGTTTTGCCATGTATTTGATATGTTGTTGTTCATATACCACGGTGCTATCGTCTTGCCATGTGTTGCCTTTCTGTTGTCGTGCTGGTTACAATTTGGGTTCACCTCTCTTCTATGTTGTGGTTCATATACCAGTGTGCTTTCCATCTTGAATGTGTGTGCGCTATTATCCTTCTAAATAGGTCATATATTCTTGACTAAGATATTAATTGTCTACTTCCTATGTATAGCAGACGAGGATTACGGGCAAAATATTTGTAGAATCAAATGGTGGCGCACGGCAAGCCGAGCTTCCTTAACTAGTTATAGATACCGTGAGTGCTATGCCTAGGGGCAATTTTACAAAGTCCAATCTATACAAATAAACACTTCCTAGCATTCCCGGCCAACCTTGGGAGCTCTAAGATAAACATGGCCAAAGAAATGGATTATCACTTTGGTGAACCTACATACAAACTCGATTGTATTATCCTCGCCAATGCGAAGGTACTCGTCGGAATAGTTAGCCAAAACTCCATATGCAATCGTCCTCACCGATTCTGAGATTTTCTGATGTGGGCTAAACCCCGTTAAACCCGCAGCATTCCTCCGACGGGTAAACGGAAAAGACCTAGTTTTCATGGTGGTACGTACACACATTGGCGTCAACCGTCTCGTATATGGAGCGGAAAAAGACATTACACAGAGGGCACGACAGATGTCATCATTAGAGTTGATAGATCATCCAAAGGTATTTTGAATATTTTCAAGTTATATCTTGGCCGTTATGATTATTTCAAAAAAAAAAATTGACCAAAAAGTCAACCCTAAAAAAATGACAACCAATATTTTTTTTGAAATTCCGAAACCAGTTTTGTAAACCAAAACCCCGATCTATACTAGGAAAAGAAAATCAAACGGTGATATATGGTTTACATTGCCGTATAATGCTAGGGTGTGTACGTACCACCCTTGTTAGCAAATCATCTCTCGACAGCTAAAATAGAGACGGTTTGCCTCACAAGTATCCACTATCTTCACAAAGAAGGATCGACACATTGAGTACCTTCGATCTAAGATGTGAGGCGGATAGGTAGCCACCTCCACGAAGTAGGCATGCATGAGCAACGGGTAACCGTGGAAGTGGTTTCGCGAAATGCAAAGGCGGCTGCAGGTGGATGCCCGCCGCTTCTTTCTCTTCCGGTCCTCGAGCTCCTTCACGGCAAGGACCACCACCACCATTTGCTTCCGGTGGTAAGCGAGGAACATCTTACATCGAATCGTCGAACGAGGACGAGACTTCAAGAAAAAACCGCTTGCACCGGCTCAAATCCATTTAAAATACAAATGGAAACCCAACGAACCATCGATTAATCAAAACTTCACTCACGCGGAATAGCACTCGCCGATGTATCAGGGCGGTGACGTCCGGGAGCGATCAACGCAGGCTACCTCTTATAAAACGGTGCAACATGGTGGATCTGGGCGGAGACGACTTGGTGGCGGCTTCTCAACGGCATATGTTGCCAATTTATGGGCGGAAGCGAGGGTGGTGTCCTGGCGGCGGCTTGGCGAATCGATGGGGATTGAGGGAGGGAACTCGCGCAGTGATGAAATATCTCTCCCGCCAACCGCTTTTCCCATATACAAGGTACCATCGGGTCAGCCGCAAAAGCAGTGTCTTCTCAGTTTGAAGGGGGAATTTTCAACAGGCCCTAAATTTTTTTATAGCCTGTGGAACCAACGGCTAGCTTACCCAATAAATACTCACGACAACAAAAATGGTTCTAAATCTAATAAACAAAGGCTTGCCTATGTGTTTCTACCTACTATTGACATAATAACATAAACTATCATTATACGAGTGTATGTTACTCTCCACTATGAGTAGACTTATAGTCTTTCTTGCACATTACTAGTGTAAAAAAATTCAATTTAAATACCTAGACTATAAGTAGGCACTTGTTAAAAAAAGTTTAATTAGATATGTTCAATTAAGTGTATTTCTTGAAGAATATTGAGAATTGCAGCTGCATTTTATTCGAAAAGTAGAAATTAGTGATGTTTCTCGAATTTCGCCAACAAATGTTGCGGCATGTATGGAACTAACCCTAAAACAATAATGTAATCTCTTCTTTGCTTCCCACGGTGCACGATCAGGAGCATTCGATACCTTCGACGGAAGATGTGTGGCGGATAGGTAGACACCTCCGCAAAAGTAGTCCTGCATGAGAAGCTCGTTGCCGTAGAAGTGGTTCCACGGAATGCAAATGCGGCTTACGGTGGATCCCCGCCGCTTCTTCCTCTTCCGGTCTTCGAGATCCCCCATGACGAGAACCACCACCACCATTTTCTTCCTGTGGTACGCAAGCAACATCTCTACATCCGTATTATCGCACGAGGACGAGTCTTCAAGAAAAATCTGCTCACACGGGGTCAAATCCATCTAAATAACAAGCAGATTCCTTGTTGAACAACGAACCATCGATCAATCAAATTTTCACTCGCGTGGAATAGCATTTACCGCCGGAACCGGGGCGGCGGCGGCTGAGAGCAATTGACGTGGGTCAGCGGCTTACGAAACGGTGCAACATAGTGGATGTGAGCGGCAACGACTTGATGGCGGCTTCTCGGCGGCAGATGTTGCCACTTTATGGCTGGAAGCGAGGGTGGCATCCCGGTGGCGGCGGCGACGAATCGATGGGGAATATGGTAGGGAACTCACGCATGAATGGATGCCCCTTCTGCCAACCATTTTTACCCTATACCGGGCACCGTTGGGTTGTCCACAAAAGCGAGGCTTCTCGGATCGACGGGGCAGGGGGGTGGGATTTTGAGTAGGCCTAGAGATCAGGGTTGCTTGCGGATTCTGGTCGATGTGTTTTTCCCTCATAAAAACTGAAACCAACGATTATCTCTCAGTTCCGCGTCTTACGGATTCTGCTAGAGATGCTTTTATTGGAGCGACACTGGAGCCGTACTATCAATACCGTCCATGGAACTAACGGCTAGATGGACTTCAACCGAAGGTAGTACAGCTTACCCAAAAAATGCTCACAACAACAAAAATGATTGCAAATCTAATAAACAAAGGCATGCCTATGTATTTCTACCTACTAATGAGATAGTAACATAAACTATATTACACTCTGCATGTTACTCTTCACTATGAGTACACTTAGTCTTTCTTGCACATTGACTAGTGTAAAAAAATATAGTTTAAATACCTAGAAAATAAGTAAACACTTGTTAATTTTTTTAGTTAGATATATTCAATTAAGTGGTTTTCGTAAAGAATATTGAGAATTGCATGTGCATTTTATTTGAAAATTAGAAATTAATGATGTTTCTCGAATTTTGCCAACAAATGGCGCGACAACATGGAACTAACACTAAAAAGATAATGTAATCCCTTCTTTGTTTGTCACGGTGCATGATTAGAGTATCTTTAACAGTTTGTTGGTAAAATTAGACATCTCATCAACCAACAACATATTTTACAACCACTTCAATGGGTTGTGTGTAGTTTGGCCAATAGGAGGTCAGAGAATGTGCAACACCTCTCTATTATACTACCTTGGAGTTTGTGCAAGGGTTGTTGGTTCATGAACATACAATCTCACCCTCTCACCTTATTTATTTTATGTAACGTCATCAAAAATCATATATGGCAAAATCTACCAACATCTATCTTACAGTTGGAGATGTCTTAGAGCACGTACAATGATTTTATCTTAGCGATGCCACGTAGGATATTTGCTGAGTTGGAGGAGAGTGAAACGAAAAAAAGTGGTTTGCCTTCTCTTGACGAAGAGATGATCTCTTAGCACAATTGTCTCACCACATTTTTAGCAAATCTGCTTATTAGAGAAAAGAATAAGAAATAATCTATTGTACATTATATTTTTTAGTGTTATCTAAAAATTTAAGATAAGACTACATACCCTTGGAGCAACAGCTATTTGGACGGGGGGTACCGACACCTTGTTCCCAATTTCCTTCCCCGAGTCGCTGCCAACTGGGTCCAATCATATCGCCAATGGGCCTCTGAGATTGGAACACAAGCCTCAAGGCCCAGGCGCGGAGCTCTCTTAGGGTTTGGTTTACCATTCGCCCGGCAGCGCCGACGCGGATATTTTCCTCCGCTCGCGCCTTTTTCTTGTCTGATGATTCGAATCGAAATCGAAATCGAAATCCGGGGAGGCGGTGCCCTGTATTTTTCGTGTCGAGCCGAGGAGCTATCGTCGTCGCCGTTCTAGCAATGGGGATGCTGGCGCTCAACCGGGTCATGTCCGCGCAGCAGCAGCGGCGTCACCGGCAAATCCAATCCCGCAGTAAGCTGCCCCCTCGCTTCGCTCTTAGCCTCTGTTCGTTATTCTTCTTTCAATTTAATTTATTTAGATGGGTCACCGCACCCCACCCCACCCAACATCAAAGTAGGATTACACGGCCGAAAAGACGGGGGACTTGACAATTCGCCAGGTTTTATTTTGCAATTTGATCATTTCCAAACCCCAATTCGCTACTGTAAACGAAAGGATATTGATCCGGGAGGAGATTGCAGGCTTAGCAACAGCCTCAGTGACCAAATAGTGACACAATATTACCGTTCGAGATGAGGCACTTAGCGGTACAGACTGAAATACTACGTACAGTGAACATGATGACATGCGACTTGAGTTTGTCGTTTTCTTATGCTAATCTTTGCACTATTCATAACCATGGATGATGCGTCATAGGTATGTCGATTGCCTCCTTGGCTAGAACAAAGGTCTCACCCAGTCAACAAGATGATAATCCCCTAGGCGGGAAAACTTCAGTGGCTACAAGAAAGCGTTCGCACGGTCAACAAGATAATAACCCCCAAGACTGCAAAAGAATGAGATATTCAGTGCTGGAGATGCCAGACCTTCCAAAGGTATGCCCATAAAACGCTGATGGTTCCTAGCTAAATAATGTAATTTAGCCCTGGTGTTGGGACTGTTCTATATTCTATTGCAAAATTTGTTGGGACTACGGCTAGCTAATTGTAAGCTCTGAAAACATATATTGGAGTTCTCTCAAAGCTTGTTTGGTTCCCTGACCTCAAACTGCTCAGCAGCATATCCTGAATACACCAGAACGAACCATCAGGTCTTTATGCTTGCATAGAGTCACCCAAATCGTCCATGGAGCCAGTAAAGACCACAGAGACTAGGAGGATAAGATCTTTTTCCATTTTGATGTCATGCACATTCTCCATGTCAATTATTGCAACAGAGCCAACTATGTCTCACACTGCAACCATGTGTCTGCAAAAAAGAAAAAAACCATGTTCTTCTGCTGCACATTTTACCTAGTTTCATAGTTCCGACTAGAGCATCATTTTCAATATTTCACCTTTCAGGAATAGTGAATAATATTTTTAGGAAGGCCACTAATAACACTATCAAGGAAAACCACTTGATGTGATGCTTAATTTAGCTACCACAAGCTCACTTTGTTGCTCTATTTAACTATGTAACCGGGCAAACTTTGCACAGAGCATCTGACTCGTAATGTTACTCCATATGGGGATCCACATGCCTTTACATTTCCAGTGGTAACTTTTCTCCTATTTTTTGTGCAGGACATCTGGCATGATGTACTGTCCTTGCTGCCACTGCCAGATGCTGCCCAAGCTGGCTGTGTGTCTCACACATTTCTAAGCTCCTTCAGATGCCGTCCCAACCTCACCTTCAGTGAAGAAACACTGGGCCTGAATGGAAAGGCATATGGAAGTATTAAACTGACACGGATTTTCACCAAGAGAGTTGACAACATTATGAGAAAACACCCAGGCACCGGCGTGAAGACATTCACGCTTCTTTATTGTGGTTCTTCTATCAACGCTAGTTATCTCAACAGGTGGCTTCAGATTGCTATTACTCCAGGGATCGAAGAAGTAGTATTTTCTGTGCTTAGAGACAGCATAGTGAATTACAACTTCCCGTGCTCACTTTTATTCAATGGGAGTGGAAACTCGATTCGGCATCTTAATCTCAGTTGGTGTGACTTCCACCCCAGGGCAGGACTTCGTTGCTTGACAAGGCTGCATCTGTCTCAGGTGCATATTACGGAAGATGAGTTAGGGCAGCTTCTTTCCAATTCTCTTGCCATGGAAGAGCTGAAACTCATGTGCTGTCATGATATCATTTCCCTCAAGATACCTTGCCTTCCGCGACTCAACTGCCTGGCAGTGTTTGGGTGCAGAGACCTGCAAGCGATAGAGAATAAAGCTCCAAATGTTAGTGTTGTTCACATCAATGGTATCTTTGAGAAACTTCGAGTTGGAGATCTGTTGCAAGTAAAGGAACTAGAAATAACTGACGCCCTCGAAACTAACCTCGTTCATCATGCTCGTGCCAAGCTTCCATTCATTATGCCAAATCTTGAAACCCTCTATCTGTATTCGTGTGGCGAGGTATATTCTCAAACTTTAGTTCTTCCATTGTTATTTGTATTATTGTCAGGTACCGGCATTGTTCATAAAGCAGTAGTCGTCCCATGGTAACTTTTTTTTAGGGAAGAATGTTTTTAACCGAGACATCATCTATATGCAGATGCTCAGTACGCCAATGTTAGCTGTCAAATTTCTATTCCTCAGGAAGTTGGAGATTTTTCTTGATGATGGAGATAAGCGGGGCTTTTCCTATGATTATTTTTCTCTAGTTTACTTTCTTGATGCTTGTCCTGTCCTGGAGGACCTTGTCTTGTGTGTAAGTAACCTTTTCCTCTAGCTTGCAACTACTATGACATCTAGTATGTCTGCATGCAGTAACTCTTGCATATGTTCGTGTGTTTCCTATGGTTGCAGGTATTACAGACTCGCGTAAGGCAGGATCTGATTTCTGATGAAGACTCGCATATGAGACGGATGCCAGGACTTCGCCACGGCAGCATCAAGAACGTGAAAATATTGGGCTTCTGCTCTGCAAAGAGTGTGGTTGAACTAACGTGCCATATCCTTGAGAATGCAACTTCACTCAAGTGCCTTACGTTGGACGCCATATATGACAACAGCAGCCGTGGAGAGGCTGACAGGTGTCATGTCCACAACAAATTTGGTGAATGTCGCCCTGTGACAGGCAGGCGTATGATCGCGCACGCCCACAAAGGCCTCTGGGCTATTCAAAGATATGTTGTGGAGAAAGTACCCACCACAGTAGAGCTAAATGTTAAGAAGCTCTGTAGCCGTTGCCATAAAATTCGATGATGCCATCTTGTTATCTTCCCTTACAATTATATGTGTATTATTACTTAATGTTGCATAGCATGCATCTGACTTGATGTTGTATTATTAGTTCGCCTTGTACCTGATCTAGTGTTGTTTGTACAAGTAAATTGGCTTGCTCGAATACAACTGTGATGAAGGGCTGTGCTGCACAATTTGTAATTTTTGGTTATTATAAACTATATTAAAGTTATTACATTTCTCCACATGTGAGCCCACATAGAAACGAACCCTTCTCCCCGCGTAGCCCTCCTTTGGCGACACGAGGGGAACTCTAGCCGCCGCCCGTGAGGCTCCTCTTTCCTACTCTCCCGTGTTGCTGCCGCTCGAGGGGCTGTTGACAAAAAGCCATGGTGTACCCCAAGGAAGGTGGCGGCAGGGCGTTCTTTTTCCCGTCCAAGGAGGTGCCTCTCACGGGACCGATCAAGTCCCGCCATCTACTTGCCACCTCTTTCGCATCAAGAGTGGATGGTGGGACGTTCAGTTGGAGATGTCTGTCTTCGTAGATGACCGGCGTCAGTGGAGACGCCACGATGTTTCTCGGATCAAGCGAGATATGCCAGGGGAAACTCGAACATACTAGGATTGTCAGAAGTTTGCAAAAAGTCATATCATGTCGTCGGAAACAAAACAAACATGGCTTAGGAAGCAAAGAAAAAGCAGAATATTAAAGAGTTTTCTAATATATTTGCACAAACTTATGCAATACTCGCACAAAATTGTGCTCTAGATCCAATCATATCTACGTGTAGTACGCTCTGATACCATTGCTGGTTTACGCTGTAGAATTTAAATTTGTTGCCCTAGGTAGTCCATCAAGATCACTATACAGATAACGAGGCATGCCCATACATGCGAGGATCAGGATAACAACTCACCGGGTAGCGGATTCAATGTAGTCGTATATGAGTTCCGAACAATCGTAGATCCTCACAACTAGGCCTAATTGCAAGGATGTCGCTAAGTCTTCCCTCGTCAAGGATCACATGTGTAATCACTCTGATGGTATGCACGTGTGAACAGATAGTATGGAAACCTAGAGGGGGGAGGGGTGAATATATGCTACGACCAATTTTAATTTTTCTTCAAGATTAGGATTGACACAAAGGTAAATTCTCTAGATAATGCAATTAAGGTGAATTTACCTATATGACAAGAACACCAATAAATACAATACGAGTAAGGTAAAGAAAAGGGAACGCGATAACCGAAGTCGGAAGCACACGAAGACACGCTGTATCCCGAGTTCCTCCTTGTTAAGGGAGTACGTCTCGTTGGAGGGGTGTGAGTTTCGCCACAAAGGCCTCACCCTATTCTCCGATGAACCCCGCCACAAAGGCCTAGTCCACCTTCCACTATTGATCCCCTTTGAGGCGGGAATCGAGTCCTTTACAAACGACTTTGGGGAAAACATCCACAACCAAATTCGGGGCTCCCAACAATCACAAGAATCACCAAGATGTCTAGGTTCTCCACAAGAGGAAACCCTAGACTAGTTTCACTCAAGAAAATGAGGGGGGAAATGAAATCCGGTTGGTGAAGACGTAGATCGGGGCCTTCTCCTCCAATCCTCCGAAGATCAACACTTTTGGGTGGAGGGATTGGGAGATCTAACAAGGTGGGTGAGCTCTAGCAATGGTGGGATCTATTTTGGATGAGCTAGCTGGAGGTAGGTGGAGGAGAGGGGGTATTTATACCCCTCATAAATTTTAGAGCCGTTGGAGACATTTCTGCCAAAGTCACACCGGAGACTCCGGTGTAAGGTCCGGAGACTCCTCCGTCTGAGAAAATCGGTAGTCTTCATACCGGAGACTCTGGACAGAATCGGGTGTGTCTACGGTGTGGTTCCAGTGGGTGTCACCATACCTCCACCACTGCTAACTTCTCGATAATCCACCAGTACGGAGACTCCGGTGCTCCACACCGGAGATTCCGGTGTAAACTTGCTTGTGTCTTCACTTCTCCACGCAGACACTGTCTGTGGTTCAACGAGCAGCACTTGTGCCTGTAGGTCCGGAGACTCCGGTGTATCTTCGGCAAGTCTCCAGACTGAGTATAGCGGGTGACACCAAGAGTGCAGCACGGTTCCTTCTCAGCAAAACATACCCACACCGGAGACTCTGGTGTATCTCCGGGAAGTCTCCGGAGTGAGTCCAGCGGGTGACACCAGCTCACAACACGGGTTTGTTCCATGAAAAAAGCTTCATACCGGAGACTCCGGTCTGGGAGACCGTAGACTCGGGCCTGGAATGGAATTTCAGCAGAAGTACCACAATTGATCTTTGTCCTTCTTGATACTCATTACCACCATAACAAATATGATTACTACACCCTGAAAAACATCAACACACTTGAGGATACGTTTGTTGTCAACAAACTTCCAAAACAAGATGATTTAAGTGCGTTTGCACTTTCAATCTCCCCCTTTTTGGTGTTTGATGACAACACACATATTTGTAATGAATATCACAGCTGGGCTATGTTTGTAAAAAATAGACGGGCTTTCGAACAACTAAGTCGTGAGCTCCCCCTATGTTCTACAAACAATGCCCTCTATCACAACTAGTAATGAATATATATAAATACATGCATAAATAAGATAGATAAAGCAACATTAAACACAAATAATAAGATAGCTTCACCATGTAGTCTCATCAAACATAGATTTTTAAGGTCCACTAGAAAATAACTCAAAATCAACTAGGATAAAAGGAACACAAGCCATAAAAGCAAATCAAGTCCAAAGACTTGTGTTCCAAGGAGAATGAAATCAAAATAAAGCAACCCTTGTAAATCCCCGAGAAGTCTATAGCTACTTTTCCCCCTTTGGCATGGAGACACCAAAAAGGGAAAAGAGCAACTACATACACCCCAAAGGATCAGTCATCCTCCTCGTAGTACTCATCATCTCCATCATCATCAATCCTGTCTGTGCCTTCTCCCTCCTCATCCTCATCTTCTTCTTCATACTCCTCTTCATCCTCTTGTTCCTCAGTGTGCTCCTCAGCCAGCTCCTCTTCCTCAGTCATAGGAGCTTTGCCACGGTTGGTAGAAGATGAAGGAGCCGAAGAGACCTCCTCAAGATCACCCCACGGGTAGTTGTGGGTGTTCCAGTTCTCATAGGACATGGTCAAAGACTCAGTAGGAGGATCAAGAGTAGGAGGAGCCCCAATACCAGCATGGTACCGGAGCTTGGTGATCATCTTCCTAAGCCGACGCCTTTCCTTATATGCCTGAGGGTTCTCCTTGTGGACAGTGATGACCCACAAGTATAGGGGGTGTATCGTAGTACTTCCGATAAATAAGAGTGTCGAACCCAACGAGGAGTAGAAGGTGTTGACAAGCAGTTTCGATGAAGGAATAACTGTAAATACTGAAAGATAAATTTGTAGGGATTTTTTATATTGCAGATAAATAAAGTGCGAGTAAATAAAATGCAATAATAATTGCAGCAAGTGTCCCAATCCTTTCTTCAGCAAAGGACAAGCCGATTGGTTTACTTATTTTTTTTTTTGATTGATGGATTGGTTTACTTATGATTAGCAAACGTTCTCGAGGACACAAGGGAGGTTTCTGTCAAGTGCATTTGTTCCATGCCGCTGAATAATCTTTAGTGTTTTGATAAGTGTTGTGTAGGTGAGAACCTATGCTAATGTACCGTCCCATCCAAGACTAATACATACTTGTGATTATACCCCTTGCATGCATCCGCAACTAGAAGAAAGTAATTAAGAAATAAATCTAACCACAACTTTAAACCCCCGGATCTTACGCTCCCTCGTGCAATGGTTTCCTAACAGGGGTTTAGGTTTCTATCACTCCGGGAACCCCACAAGTAGTAGTCAAATACACGATGCATTCCCCTAGGCCCATAAATGGTGAAGTATCATGTAGTAGACCCACATGACACCACTAGAAGAATAACACCACAACTTAAATATCAAACCATTAAATATACTCAACATTACTTCACTACTAACAACTTGACTTCTGCCATGTCCTCAAGAACAACACGAACTACTCACAAGACATCATATGGATCATGAACAGAGGTGATATAATGGTGATTAACAATCTGGACATAAACCTAATCCAATGGTTTCACTCAATAGCATCAACTACAAGTAGTAATCAACACCAGGAAAGTTTCCCCTATGAAATAGACAAGATGCAACCCTAGATGTTACAACGGAACGGAGTGGAGCTGAGGGTGATGATGGTGGAGATTATGATGATGACGACGATGATGATCCCGATGAAGTCCAGCTCGATGACGGTGACTATGGCGATGATTTCCCCCCTCTGGGAAGGAATTTCCCCGGCAGATTTCTCCCTACGAGAGAGCTTTTCTCTCTGTGTTGTTTTCCGTTTCGCAGAAGCGGTGGAAAGACTCCTCGATGATTCTCTGTGTCTTAGGGTTCCCGGGGGATGAAGTACGTTGAAGGGGAAAGCCATAAGTGGGCCAGGGCCTCCTCACCACCCCCAGGCGCGACCAGAGGTGGGCCCGCGCCTAGGCATGGTGAGGGCCCTTGGTGGCCCTCCTCCGGCTCCCCTTTTGGCTTCCTCCGTCTTCGTGTGAAATAGGAACTTTCCGATGATTTCCGGGGTGCTCTGATCTTCGCGAATATGCTATCCTGACGCTCTGTTTTCCAGCAGAATTCTGACTCGAGGGTTCAACTCTCCAATTATTGAAAAAACATGCAAATAGGTGAAATCACATAACTATCATGATCCAATATGAAATATATCAATGAATAACAGCAAATTATGATATAAAAAAGTGATGCAAAATGGACTCATCAACCCCCCAAGCTTAAACCTCGCTTGTCCCCAAGCGAAACTGAACTCAGTAAATATGACCACAAGTTTATGGAGTGAAGAGTCGATAAATAAAATACGTACAAGAAGCATCACATTTATCTATGCACCAATCATTATAGACAACAACTTCCTCTCATATAACTTAACTTGAAATGAGTAATGGGAGTCGGAAACAAAGATGCAAAAGAGAGAATCAAAATTGGTGATGGCAAACTTCGTTCTTGGTCAGAGAACATGTAATGATATCATACTTATCTTAGGTGAAGTCTTCATAACAAGGCTTATATTGTAGAGCTTAACATGTTTAATTCTAACAATCCTGTTACAGTGATTCATAGCTTTCAAAGTAATATTCATTCAGATAATAAAGCATGTGCTAAACAAAGAAGGATAGAAAACATGATTGAATAAATCAACATAAAGATGGTGAGATCACAACAACTCAAATGCTTGCCGGAGACAGAAATGAATGGGTTTACTGACGCAACATAAAAGTAAAGGATAGTCCCTTCGCAGAGGGAAGCAGGGATCACACATTTGCTAGAGTTTTTTGTTTTAAATGAATCATAGGTAATGAAAATATAGTTTGAGAGTGGTGTATGTCTATGTCAACGAAAAACTTATCATATCCCATATCAAGCAAGGTTGTCGGTCTTTTGAGAGTGGTTTCCGTTGATACTTTTTCTCTTTTCCACATCATTGGCACTTCCCCCCACCTTTGCTTACACAAACCATGGCTAACCGAATCCTCGGGTGCCGACCAATCAATCATCAATCCATGGGGAAGTTCCTTTCATCCATTATATTTATTTTTTCATGATATTTGGTACCAGCTCTCGGCAATATTAAGTCGAGCATAGATTTCATACTCATCTGGGGGAAAGGGAGGAAGAACCTTGTTTGACATAAGACATAATAAATTTAACACTACTTCCTCATGATCTAAAACAGGAGCACAAAACAAGTTTAATAGTTTTGAAGGTTTTAAAGGTAGCACACGAGCAATTTACTTGGAGTGGCGGTGAAATACCACGTATAGGTAGGTATGGTGGACACAAATGGCAAGTTTTTGGTTCAGGGTTTGGATGCACGAGTAGAGCTCATACTCAGTACAGGGTTTTTGGCTAGGAAGGATGGGTAGCAAGCATAAGAGTTGAGGGAAAACAAACAAATATACATATGATGAAACCAATCATGCAATCTTTATTAAAAGCCCAAGCGATCTCAACTTGTGAATACTAAGTTTATGAACTAATAGGAAAAATCCTCTTTCTTATACTAGCATCTAAAAATATTATTTCTACTGACCTAAGCTAAGTTTGCCAAAACCAACTAGATTAACTTGATGATCTCCAGAGTGACACCAAATACTAGCAACAAGCTCAACCATATGACAGAAATTGAAAACTAAAATAAGGTGTGGAAAAAGTAAATGATGAAACTTCTCATTAATATTTCAAACCGGCAACTCACATCAATGGATACAATGATAACCAACTAAGGAGAGATACTTCCATACTGCAAACCATCCTATATGATAACTTCTCTACTCATGATATGACTCTACTGAAAAAGTAAAAGATGAAAGATAGTGATGTGATACCGCGACACTCCCCCAAGCTTGGAACAAGCCGAGGGGATGCCAAAACCAATGAAGAATTATTTCTTCGGTGGTGATGACGAATCCCTAATGAGATTTTCAACCAGTTTCTTCAATTATTCAATCAGGTAGGTGAGATTACGGATCATCTCTGTATTGTTCTCAACACGGTTCATGAGCATGTTGGCCTTCGAGTCCCAGCTCTTGGAGTGACTTTCGGCCTTCGTATCCCCGCTTTTGGAGTTACTTCCCCACACCACTGTCTTTCCTGCATTGTTAGAACGATTGATATCCCACATAGAGGGAAAATCCCTATGGGGCACCTTTTTGTACTAATAATCATGGATTAATGTGTGGAAGTGGTTCTTGTTGCCCGAAGCAGGTGTCCTCGAAGCTAAGGAGTGACGTGGAACCTTCCCTCCCCTGCTCATTCTCATGCCTCTCTTGAGCTTCAAGGGATTAGCCACCACTCTAATTCTTGTGACGGTAGCACGAGGGTATGCACTCGGAGTTACTTCCACTTCTTCTTCAGCTTCACTCTTCATCTCCTCCTCCAGCTTAGGAACTTGTGGGTCATCTTCCTTAAGCTCCTTTCCCCTGTCGTTGTTGTCGGAGACCATGGTGCTTCTAAAACTGAGAGCACTTCCTCACAGAAAACAGCTCGAAACAAAAACACGACGAGAAAACGATATACAGACCTCGGGGGGGGGGGGGGGTCCGGGGGATTATATAGAAAAAAGTTTAAAAATGAAACTAAAGTACTAGGTGAAAATGGGTCGAAGACGGACTCCGAGGCGTCCTCACTATAGCCAGGCGCGGCCAGGGGTGGACCCTTGCCTGGGCATGGTGAGGAGCCTCCGGGCTCCGTCTCCGCCTCGTTTGCGGCTCATAATTTTTAATATTTTCTAAAAACAGTAAAAAACAAAAGTTGGAAGATGTTCCGCGAACATTTTCTTACCAAAACTGATACCTATTCGAAAAATGACTCTGCAGTTTCTGAAATATGATTCTTAATAAATTCCTTCGGGATCATGGCCTGAATACAATCAACATTTTCATTATAAGGATCTACAGAATTATAATGCTCGAGTCTTGGGCTGTTCAACACTTGAGAAGGTCCTTCCCATCTTGAGAGTAATTTTCTTGCAAAAATCTGAGACGAGACCTATACAATTGCACTTTCTCACCAACATGAAACTCTCTTTTAATAATTCCCTTATCGTGCCACCTTTTAACTTTCTCTTTAAAGAGCTTAGCATTTTCATATGCTTCATTCCTCCATTCATCTAAAGAACTTAAGTCAAGCAACCTTTTCTCACCAACAAGTTTAAAATCTCTATTTAGGTCTCTCACTGCCCAAGAAGCTTCGTGTTCTAATTCTAAAGGCAAGTGACAAGCTTTTCCATAAACCATTTATAAGGAGACATGCCCATGGGATTTTTATAAGCAGTTCTATATGCCCATAGAGCATCATTTAATTTACTAGCCAAATTTTTTAGTTAACAGTCTTTTGCAAGATAGATTTGATTTCTCTATTTGATAATTCTAATTGCCCACTAGTTTGAGGATGATAGGGTGAGGCAATTCTATGATTAACATCATATTTAGCAAGATTCTTTCTAAAACCACCATGAATAAAATGAGAACCCCCATCAGTCATAAGATATCTAGGCACACCAAACCTAGGGAAAATAATGTATTTAAGCATTTTTTTTAATGAGGTTTCACCATCAACACTTTTAGTAGGTATAGCTTCTACCCATTTAGTAACATAATCAACAACAACAAGAATATGAGTGTAGCCTTGTGAAAGAGGGAAAGGACCCATAAAGTCAAAACCCCAACAATCAAACGGTTCAATAACAAGAGAATAATTCATAGGCATTTCATTACGTCTAGAAACATTTCCAACCCTTTGACATTCATCACAAAATAAAATAAACTTTCTAGCATCTTTAAAGAGAGTAGGCCAATAAAAACATGATTGATGACCTCCATAAGCACTACTATGACATTTTCTCCATATATCTCGTTGTTCATTTTCAGGAACACATCTTCGCATAATACCATCAACACCTTCTTTATATAAGTGTGGGTCATCCAAAAAAAAATCCTCAAATCATAGAAGAATTTTCTTCTTTGCTGAGCTGTAAAGGTAGGAGGCAAATACTTGGAAACAATAAAGTTAGCATAATCATCATACCATGGACTCTCTTGAGAGCTCACTTTATTGCAGCAAACTGTTCATTAGGAAAACTATCATTAACGGGAATAGGATCATGAGAGATATTTTCTAATCTAGACAAATTATCAGCAACGGGATTTTCAGCACCCTTCCTATCCACAATATGTAAACCAAACTCTTGTAAGAGAAGCACCCATCTAATAAGCCTAGGCTTAGCATCTTTCTTTTCCATAAGGTACTTAATAGCAGCATGACCAGTATGAATAGTAACTTTAGAATGAACAATATACTGCCTAAATTTATCACAAGCAAAAACTACATCTAGGAACTCTTTCTCAGTGGTAGGATAATTCTTTTGAGCATCATCAAGAGTTTTACTAGCATAATGAATACCATTTAACTTCTTATCTACCCTCTGTCCAAGAACAACACCTACAGCATAATCACTAGCATCACACATAATTTCAAACGGTAAATTCCAATCAGTGGGTTGAACAATAGGGGCAGATATTAAAGGCTTCTCTAAAATTTCAAAACCTTCTTTACAATCTTCATCAAATACAAAAGGTACATCCTTTTGAAGAAGATTAGTAAGAGGCTTTGATATTTTAGAAAAATCTTTAATAAACCTTCTATAGAAACTAGCATGACCAAGAATACTATGAATACCTTTGACATCCCTGGGACAGGGCATGTCGTGGTGGTGTCACGGCAGATGCCATGGGATGGCTAAAGATGTGGGGACGAAGGACGCTGGAGGTGCTCGGGGAGGGATCACGCGACGAGTAGCCGCGTGAGTTACGAAGTAAACAATGCAAACAACGCGATCTACCCAGGTTCAGGGCCCTCGTGAGGAGGTAAAACCCCTACTCCTGCCTTTCTTTGTGTATTCTGGCGTCTCACCGAGTAGCCACAGTACAATGTTCTTGCTACCGAGTAGCCACTCTCCTCTCTAGATGATGAACTAGGTCAAGAACTTAGGGTTTCCAGTGTCCCAGCATGCAATCTAGGTCAAGATGTGTTCGATCCTCACGCAGGAGGCGGCGGGGCACCTTATATACATGGTGCCCAGCCGGATACGTCCAAACATGGACAAGTGTCGACATAGTGTGCACATCGTCCTTCTTCCGGGTTCCCGCTGACAGCTTTGGTTCCTAATCTTGGCTGCATCTAGAAAGTCGTTGGGCAAAACAAGGGGACAGACTGGTATCACTGTGCCAAACACAGAGTAGGCCCCCCTTATCCTGCCACGGCCTGCTTCCATGCTGTCACTGTCAGGCAGGCCGGTCCCAGATGAACAGTAGTTCGAATAGTGCCAAGTACGGACCCAGGATACGCGGGATCCTGTGTCAGAACGGCTCCTTTGACTTTCTGGCCCGAGTAGATTCCCGCCAATTCTACTCGGGCCACCTCTTCTACTCGAATGGATGGAACTTGATTGATATCTCCTTCCGGTCATCTTGAGGTGAGACCGAGTAGCAGTCGACCGGGTAGCAAGTACCGGGTAGTCGGCTACTCGACCAAACCTCTCTTCTGTAAGACGCCTTTACCACTTGCCTTTACCCTACTCGGGGGTAACCCCCCGACAGCAGTCCCCGAAGCTGGTTGAGTCTTGCGAACTCGTTCACTAGGCTCTGCCAGCTTAAAACCAATCTTTGCCACATAGCCCTTGAACCTCAAGATGCCGAGTAGAACCTCCGAGTAGCTCTCTGAACAGTACCTTAAGTTTCCTCTCCTCCGCGTAGCAGATGACTTCTACTCTGCGACCGAGTAAAAAGACTTGGAGAATTTTCTTGAATTGAGCCTCTGCAGCGCAGAGCACGATCCAGCCCTTCGCACAGCAACTGAACACGTGTCAAGCATCCAGACCCCCGTCGTCTCGTTGCCCAGGGCACGACATGCCACGCGCCCGGTTTCCAGGCAGTGGGCCCACCACTCGTCACGTCCCATCAAGAGTAATAATAGGCCACGATCTGGTGGTGGGATCAATTGCGGCCGTTACGCGCGCATCCCGCGCTTGTGTGCGTTTCCAGCCGGCCACAGATCCCGCCACACGCCACGATCGATCCCACTTCCCCGATGGTAACGGTAGCCTGAGGCGAGGGTATAAATATCCCCGCCGGTAACTTCCTTTTCCCCTCCCTCGCACTTTTCCTCTTTCATCTCTCTGTCCTTCTCCGCCGCCGAGCTCTCCGCCGCCGCGCAATCTGTTGCGCCGCCGCGAATCCAATCCAGCCAATCAAATCCTTCCGATTCTTTCCACCCCTCCTACTCGCAACCATGTCTCGCGCCGGCTGGGCTGGCTCGCACGTCACCGCCGAGGACTGCGCCTGGCTTGTGAACACTAGGAGGGTTCCTCCTGGTGTTCAATGCCGGCCATCTAGGGGCGAGCTCGTGCCTGCCCCGGAGGAGGGCGAGCACGTTGTGTTCTTGGCGCATTTCGAGCGCGGCTTCGGCCTGCCGGCCTCCGACTTCCTCCGCCTCTTCCTCGACCACTTCGGCCTCCAAATGCATCACCTGCCACCCAATGCCGTCGTCTTCCTCGCCTACCACGCCGTGGTGTGCGAGGCCTTCCTCGGCATCCATCCAACACCGGACACCTAGCTCAAGTACTTCCACCTCCGCCAGCAGACCACCGGGAAGAAGGAAGGCGCGGGTGTGCCACGGGCGACTGACACCGGCTGCGCCATGATGGTGCAGCGGTCGGGGACCAATCACCCCCGTATCAAGGGGTTGGAGTCCGTCCGGATGTGGCAGAAGACGTTCCTCTACGTCAAGAACATCCCCGCCACCGAAGGAGGACAGGTAACTGATAGAATCAATCTTCCCGCTTGGAGCCTCCGTGCTCCCACCGGGAAGAACTGGAAGGAGAAGCCCTCCAACGACCTCAACGCGAAGGAGATTGAGGCGCGGCTCGGCGTTCTAATCGACCAGGGCCTCAAGAGCGACGATCCTGTGGCGTGCTGGATCAAGAGACGGGTTCTGCCTCTGCAAGAACGCTGCCATCTGATGTGCTACATGGGAGGCCCCCGTGACTGCACCAGGACGACCACCATCGAGCTCGACAACGCAGATGTTCCTGAGCACGCGAGGGCCATCCTGACAACGAGCCTCGCCGAGCATTGGCAGTATGGGTTCATCCCATTCAGCCGTACAAAGCCGATTCCACGGGTACGTTCTTCTTTCCCAGCTTTCTGTATATGGATTCCGAGTAGAAAACTTCCTCTTCTCGCCGCGACTAGCGATCGTAGTCTGTACCGAGTAGAGTACTTAGTAGAGTTGTATAGGCTTAGTGTGCTTTGTGCCTGCACGCCTTTCCGGGTAGAACATTCGGTAAAAATACTTAGGCTTGGTGTGCTTTGTGTTTGCACGCCTATCCGAGTAGGATACCATCCTGCTACTCGGCTAACTTGTGACACTTCTCCGCTCTTCAGGTCCTCAATCGCCAGCTTATGGAAAGCTGTGAACGTTTTGAAGGCAACTGGTTTCCTGACCGAGAGGAGGACGACAAGGCCTCTTTTGAGACCGCAGACCAGATCAACCTCCCTCGTTCCCCCACCATGGAGAGGCAGCACGCGGAAACGTCTCTCCGCGACTGGCCTGAGGACGAACTTGAAGGTAACTGCGCACTTGCTTTGCTTGTTCACGAGAAGCACCAATCCACTGTTTGTTGTTTCTGATTTGCTCCTCTTCTTTTCCTGAATCCGCAGATGATGTTGATGAAGAGAACGAGGATGAGGACGAAGACGAGAACGAGAACGAGGGCGATAAAGCCCTTGTCATCAACCCTCTTTCTGTCGCTGCACCCGCTACTCGCAAGCGGACTGGCAGCGGTGCCGTAGAGCCCCCCGCCAAGAAGAAGAAACTGACCGAGAAGGCGACCAAGAAGGTCGTGAAGAGACCAAGGCGAAAGCTCGCCTCCACCAGCGCGTAAGTTTCTTCTCTGTCGTCTCCCTTCTCGTACTGTGTTATTTTCCCCAATCCTCTTCTAATTTCTGAATTTCTTTTTCTCTGCAGACCTCCCATGGACGCGAACGCTGCTCTCGCGCCCGACCAGGCTAAGAAGCCAGCAGCACCACTTATCAACCTCGACGATGACGAGGACAACGCCGCCAATGCACAGAGCACTGATGCTCAAGGAGCGGATTCAGAAAAGCAGTCCCGTGCGGAGTCAGCAGCACAGGACACTGCCGCCCACCAGGAGAGACCCCCTTCTCCTCCGGCCAACACTGCCGAGGAGACTCAAGACGAAGAGATGCAGGATAACACCGCCCTCGAGCGGCCAGAGGCTGAACACGAGCAGCCAACCACAGACGCTGCAGGCCAAGTGAATCCCGCTGCCGAGCAGCGAGTGGAAGATGCCGCCATGACGGATGCCACCATGACAGATCACTACCCACTGAGCGATGCGCAAGCAGGCGCCGCACCGAGTAGCGCCCAGCCAACTGGTGCACCGGATAGCGCGCCCCTGGCGCCGCCAACTGACCAAGCCAGGCAACAAGCCCTAGATGCTTTGAAGGAGGAGGTCGAGAAGAGGGCAGCCGAGAAAGAAGCTGCCGAGAAGGCAGAGGCTGAGAAGAAGGCTGCCGAGGCTCAGAAGTCCGAGAAGCCAACCTCCGGGAAACCGCCTGCCCAGAAAGAGACAGCCAAGAAGAAAGCTGCCGACAAGCCGCCGTCGACGTCAGCTGACCAGTCCAAGCAGCTTGTTATCCGCAACCCTAGTGCGGTTCCTGCCGCTGCTAACATAGCTGATCAGCCCCTCTACCTGGATTATATGGTGAATGTCAGCCAACAGCGCCATATTGGCCTTTCCGTCGAGGACCGGAAGATTGCTCTCACGAAAGGAAGGAAGGCCGTGGCGACGGACTCCAGGCCCCCGGCCCCCGTCTCCATTGCTTCTCGGGGAGCTCAAGATCAGGCGATATCATCCCAGAGCCTCGAGCAGGTACTTGACTTGGTTGGTTTTATTGATGCCAAGTGGGACAGCAAGCTTCTCGGCACAGAGAAATGGCACGGCCTTGGCCTGGGCGACATCGATCATATGCGGGTCGACTGGAACAAGGTGGACTTGAGCTACAAACCCATGACCGTCTCCTCCAGCACCGCTACTCTTGCTGCCAAGATGTTCGTGCATCGCAAGAATGCAGAAGATCTCGAGCAGTCTTACGCGGTAAGTCCTAACTTGTCCTCTCCGAGTAGCATTTTTCTTCTCTCCTATCCGTCTTCATTTTCCTTTACCCTCACCCAGTCCCCGAGATTCTGGCCGAGTAGGCGGATGCTCTCCCGAGTAGCCGCCTTCTCGGGTTGAATCTTCACTTCTCTGTCTAACCTGTTTTCTTTTCGCTTCTCAGGATAGCGTTCTGAAGCGTACCAGTCTGCATCGCCAGCTTCTCTGGAATCATGCTATCGCTAGGAGGCGAATTGCTGCACTGGAAAGAGAGAAAGCAGCTGCGGAGGCAGCCGGTAAGGATGCGAGGGATAGCACTCTGAAGCTGTCTGAGGTGGAAGGTACGCTTCTAGCCGCGCGGTTCTTGCGTTTTTTGTTTACGCCCGCTTCTGCTTTCTTGCGCTAACCTTTTCTATTCTGCAGGGAAACTGAAGGCCCTGGCTGACGAGCACGAGAACTGTCGCACCTTTGTTGCGAATGCCGAGAACACCATCAAGAAGCTTGAAGGTAAACCTCCGTCTACTCGGTTTGCCCTTGTGCCTGTTTCCTTTGCTTCTCTGCTAACCGTGCTTTGCTCTTTTCAGAAGACCATAAACTGTTTGTTGAAGAACACCAAGACTGCGTCAAACCTGAAGAAGTGCAGCAGCGGCTGTCCGACCAGGCCGTTGAGCTGCTGAAGGATCACACTACAGAGATGGAGCAGCTGCAACTCCAGCTGCAGAAAGCCCTCCAAGATGCTCTCGACCTTGGTGCCGAGAGGGACAGAGTTATCGCCGAGAAGGCCAAGGCTGAGACAACTTTCAATGCCAAGATCAAAGCCCTCGAGCAGGAGTGCGAAACGCTGAAAAAATCCAATGCTGGGTACTTCACTCAGTTGGACGGACTTCGCTTGCTCGAGGAGAAGCACATTTCCAATGAGGAGGAGTGGAAAATCCAGTTGCAGCAGCTGCGCCACGAGCTTCACAGTAAGTTTCCTCCTTTCTGCATCTTTTCTTCTCGGTCCTGCCTCTTCTCGGTTCCTGTGACTGAATTTCTCCCTTGCTTTTGTGCAGAAATCTTCCCTGATCTCGTGTCCGCTTGCGCGCCAGCTTTGGCCAAAGCCCGAGCAGCTCGCCTTGAGAAGGGCGAGGCCTCGGACACCAGAGCCGAGATCGAGGACAGCCTGCTGGTGATGAAAGGGCACTTCGAACGCCTAGCCGGCGTGGGCACCGACTTGGTGCGCGTCGGCTTCGCGCTCCGCAAGCTGTTCTGGCCTGAAGATTCCGCGCCGACAACGATTGATGGCCTTGCTCTGAAGCTGCAGAATGTGAAGGCCGAGCTGAAGAAATGGCGCGCCTCGGGAGCTCGGGCGGGTGCTGACTTGATGCTTCTCTGCATCGCTTCCTGGTACGAAAATCTGAACATGGAGATCATCCGCGGGAAGCGCAACGATTCCAAGTGGGAAACAGACCCCAGCTGCGTGGCCATGCGCAAGCTGATTGCGTACGAAGTCGCGGAGTGCGCTGAGACGGACGTCTTCATCGACGGCCTCCCCGAGCCCGACACCGAAGTGGAGGAAGACGAGGAAGCGGATGAAGACACAGAGTCCGACTTGGACGGCTTCTTCGATTCGCCTAGAGGCAAGGCCGGGAAGGGGAAGAATGTCGCCGTCGCGAGTAGCGACGAAGAGATGGAGGAGATCGACACAGCCGCCCTCGACTTCGGCACATCATCTGGAGATGCACTCGACGACACGGTGCGCACCCACGCCCCCGAGACTGGCTCTGCTTCCGCGGAGGCGCCCATCTCGGTGGCCACTGCTACCTCTGAGCAGCTCGCCACCGAGCCTGACGCCGAGCAATCGAAGACTGCTGATGCCAGCGCAGAAGCGGATGCCACCAAGGCCACTGAGGAAGGCGAAGCAACTCAGGCGAGCACCGAGAACACCGCCTCTTCGACATGATCTTATCCTGCACGCTTTTTTACTCAAACATTTATCAGATCCCCGGGATGCCGGGAGCAGATGTATCAGACTTATTTATGCTTTTCTCTTGCTACTCAATTTTATTTCCACTTGTTATCTTTAATTTAATCAATTTGTTCAACCTGGGCTGAATGCCGAGTTGCGTTATCATGGGAGTCCCCGAGTTGCGTTTCTTATTCACCCTATCTTTTCATCTCTGCTCTACCCGCAACTTGTTGCTTTTTTGGTATTCGAGTCACAAGAGTCAAAGAGTAGGGCTGCAAATACTTAGCCACTAGAAACAATCATAGTAACGCAGCCCACCACCTAGCCGAGAAGACAAAACAGAGAACAAAAGTAACAAACATTCTACTCGGTTCCTGCACTCTTTCTTCCTTAGCGATTTTCTTGTGCTCATTGACCTTTTGCTTGTTCTCTTGCTTGCCATGAAGCCGGGTTTCGGACAACAGCAAAGTCGAAGAGTTGGCATATAGGTTTAGACACAGTACTCAATACGCGTATGAGTTCTGAAGTGAAGCAACCGAATAGACCAATAGTAAAGCCGAGTAAAAACACTTAGAGCGATTTTGGACGAGGGCAGTCCCCGAGAACAATTTCAGATTGCAGAGTAGAATTTCAACTCGGATAAGAGGGTACATACACATCGTTGCTTACGAATGAAAACGACGGAGTAGAGCTACATTCCAAGGGCGCTTGGTTTCCTCTCCAGATTTATCAGCCCTGTTCGCCTGTGGTGGGCGCACATCTACAAGATAGTAAGCATCGTTGTGTAGCGCTTTGCTCACAATGAAAGGCCCTTCCCAAGGAGGAGACAACTTGTGCATCCCGGCTGTGCGCTGCACAAGCCTAAGGACCATGTCTCCTTCTCGGAAAACCCTTGGGTTCACCTTTCGGCTATGATAACGCCGCAGGTTTTGCTGGTAGATAGCCGAACGTGACAGAGTCAGCTCTCTTGCTTCTTCAAGCAGGTCAACGTCGTTTTCTCGAGCTTCTCTCGCCTCCACCTCAGTGTAGAGGGCTACTCGGGGGGAGTCATGCTCTAAGTCTATTGGCAACACGGCCTCAGCCCCGTATACCAAGAAGAATGGCGTGTAGCCGGTTGACCGGTTAGGGGTAGTCCTTAGACTCCACAACACCGCTGGCAACTCGTCTAACCAACACCCAGGTGTTTTCAGCAGTGGCTCCATCAGCCTTGGCTTGATGCCTGCCAGTACCATACCATTTTCTCTTTCAACTTGTCCATTGGACGCAGGGTGCGCGACTGACGCAACGTCTAGTCGGATATGCTTATCTCTGCAGAACCGCACCATTGCTCCCTCAGCGAAGTTTGTACCGTTGTCGGTGATGATACTGTGTGGGTAGCCATATCTCAGGATTATATCCTTCACGAATTTCACAGCTGTGGCCCCATCACACCTCCGAATAGGTTTCACTTCAATCCACTTGGTGAATTTGTCCACCATGACCAAGATGTGAGTCATGTTGCCTCTAGCCGGCTGGAAAGGCCCAACCATGTCCAAACACCAAACAGCAAATGGCCAGGTGATAGGAATTGTTTTCAACTCGGAAGCCGGCATGTGAATCTTACTTGCGAACATCTGGCAGCATGTGCACTTCCTCACGATATCCTCAGCCTGCTGCAGTGCTGTGAGCCAATAGAATCCATGCCGGAAAGCTTTCTGGACCCGCGCCCGAGAAGAGGCATGGTGCCCGCATTCTCCTTGGTGTATCTCTATCAGGATTTCTTCTCCTTCTGCTGGATCCACACAGCGTTGCAGCACGCCAGTGGCACTTCTCTTGTGCAGCACATCTCGGACAATAGTGTAGCCCTTGGATCTTCTCTGAATTTGCCTTGCAGTCACTTCATCTTCAGGTAAAGTGCCGTCCCTTAGAAAGGATAATATGGGCATAGCCCAACTCGGTGTCTTCCGTGTGGGAAACACTGGTTCGTCCAGTTCCATTGGGACAGGCTCTTGTGGTTGCTCAGGAGGAGTAGGAGCGCTTCTCTGTAGCCCTGATCGGTTGGCAAGGACCTCCTCAATGAATGCGACAGCCTCTGGATTAAGGACGGCAGTCCCCGAGTATGGAGTGGCAGTCCCCGAGTAAGGAATGGCAGTCCCCGGGTAGGGTGTGGCAGTCCCCGAGTAGGAACGGCAGTCCCCGAGTAGGGAACGGCAGTCCCCGAGTAAGGAGTGGCAGTCCCCGAGTAGGGAACGACAGTCCCCGAGTAGAGGACGGCAGTCCCCGGGTTTCCTGCAGCACTCTCCCAGTCAATCTCCATTGGATCAGATTCTTCACTTGGCAGAGAAGGAACAAATATAGACTCCGAGTTGGGAGAAGGCTTGATGGATGGCTTCTGACGGGGGGATGATAACCCGGTAGGCCAAACTCCGAGGAGTAACCCGGCCCAAAGGACGGTGCGCAGGATCCGGCTAAGGATAAGGAAGCTTGTGGAGGCCCAAGTTTGTAGGCCCAGCAACCCGGGTTGTGGGTTACTGTAAAGGAAAGCTAGGGTTTGTGCGCCGTGTCCGGGTAGGATCCAGGGTGCGCCTTGGGGAATAAGCCAGGGGGTACGGGTGCTTTATAAACCGACCCCCAGGTCTAGTTTTAGGCAGAGATCTTAGAACCCTAGCAACAGCGCTTGGTATCGAGCATCTAGTGTAATCCAGAGTTGAGTTGTTATATCAAGATCGGAGACTCGGCGACTTTGATTGCTGGCTACCAGATCGAATTGCACCATGTTTTCCTCTGAGCTAAACCCTCTCCCAAATACCTGTGTCGTCTTGCCCCAAGATCAGTTACCCCCGGTAACATCTGCCGTGATTATCCCACGACAGTTGGCGCCCACCGTGGGGCCTGCGTCCAAAGGTGTTTACATCACGGGAGAAGCTCGGAAGGGCATGGAGAATCTTGTCATCGGCGAAATCTACATCGACCACGAAGGAGAAAAGATGGTGGACGATTCCGGCTGGGGGCCGGAGTCGGATCACCTCGAATCCGGATCGGTCGTGACAATCGGCCGGATCAGCGTCTTCATTGGTATGGTATGTGCTTCCAATTCGATCCCTGACAACGTTGGGTCTGATTCTATGCCAGGAAAAGCCACGTCTATCCGATCAGATGATGAAGAATCGATTGGAACGACACATCCGGCAGAAGAACCCATCGCGGAGTGGGAACAGCCGGAGGAGCCGGCATGGACCCCACGCGACCGGGCCGAAAGAGAAGATGATACCGGGTCTATCCTGGATCTACTGGAAAACCGGTATGAGGAGAACGGTGAGGAAGAACAGCATGAATTTACACCGGATATCGTACGACGAGTTGCAGTCTATGCGGCCCCCGCGGCCAACCAAGGAAACGCAACCGCGGCATCAGTCGGGGCGGCTCAGGCAGTGGCCCAGCGACAGGGCGCGGCTAATGGAGACCCGGTCTTGGCCCGGGTTGATGGAGAGTCGGCGCCAGTAACCAGCAGAGCAGCGGATGAGGAGTTGCACGCAAATACGTTCGGATTTTTAGAAAACCGGACACCAGGGGCGGGTCCTTCGAACCCGCGCCACCCGGCCTTATTCGATAATAATCTGATCCTAGACCCCACAGTTCTCGCAACGGTTATTACTCCGGAAAACGCAGCGGAACGCGTTAGGGATCTGGATGTGGCTCGTCGTGCGCTGGAGCAGCAAAGAAGGCAGGTAGAGGCAGAAAGGCAAGGGATGGCCACGCGGCGGCGTGAGCTAGATGCGTTGGAAACCCGGCTCCGAGAGGAAACGTCTAGAATACATCAGAGGCACCACACCAGGTTACCAGCAATGGGCGGGGTTATTAATCCGGCTAATTTATTTGTTACACCTCAGGACCAGCCGATACCAGTGGTGAACCAGGGAACCGCACCCCAACAGGTGACAGTAGCGACACATCCGGCGAATGAGCGGACCGGGTTACCCCCACCACAAACTAGAGTCACAACCGGCAACGATCTACCACCACCGCCACCATCACGGTTCCGCACACCAGCCGGCCACTACAATAACCCCATGGACAATGTATATGCAGCGACACTCGCGTTGAATCAAATCCCTGTGGGAGAGTCGCCCCATGCAGAGAAGACTCGGCAAGCCATCGATCTGTTGCACACTGCGGTGGCACAGCAAGCCAATTATCCGGATCAAAGAAGCGGTATGCACGGGACGCCATACGTCAGTCAACAGCAAGGGAATATCCAAACAAGTTCAGCGCGACGGAGGGAAGAGCAGCAGCAAATGCCGCCTCCTCCCCGCGCTCAGGCAGCATCAGCAGCACAGGCCGTCGTGGACAGTTCTAGGGCTCGGAGGGTCGCGGCCGGGTCTGCAGCGCATGGACTTCCCGCAGCATCGCGCCCAGCCGCGCCCCCAGCGGTATCACACGTTTCTAGAGCCAGGCCGGCCTCAACCGTTCTTGCAGGGCCTAAGTGTCTCTCGGACAGTATCAGAGCTGAACCTTACCCGGAAAAATTCAAAGAGCCAGGGAAAGTAGTGAATTATGAGCCAACTATGGATCCCGAAACATGGCTAAGCAGTTACGAGATGGCAATGTCAATTCGCAACGCATCCGAGAACCTCCAAGCCAAGTTCATGTACCTGATGATGTCGGAAGGAGCAGCAAAATTGTGGTTCACCAATTTGCCGGAAGGATCGATCAAATCTTGGGAGGAATTGAAGACCGCGTTTGTCAAGCACTTTCACGGGACCTGCAGGAAATTATTCACTATTGATGATCTAGAGCGATGCGTCCAGAAGAAGGGAGAATCGGCGCGTAGTTGGGTGCGCCGGGTTATGGAGATACTTCACTCATCCACGGATATCCAGCCCAAGGATGCACTACAGGCCATGGCAAAAACATGCAAGTATATACCTTTAGTGCAAAAGTTAACTCGCATGAAGTCCAGTCGAAATGCGTCGGAAGTTACAATGGGAGAATTGATGGATGCGTGCAACAAACACGCTGCGACAGATACTACAGAAGAAGAAGCTGATGACAAGAAGGTAAAAGCAAACACAAGCAATAACGGAAGAACCGGCAATGGATCAGCATCAGGTAATAACGGAAATAGCCAGAACAAGCGCCCGTTCGAAGGAGGCTCCGAGTTTGTCGCCAACACAGAAGCCGGGTCTTCGAGACCCAGAGCAGAAGGAAATTTCAACGGAGGTAACCACAATGGAGGAAACTATCAAGGTCCACCAAGGCCGGGTAACAATTGGGACATATTCAGGATGGCATGCCCGAAGCACAGCAGGAATGGCAGGCCAGCTAACCACTCCCTAGAACAGTGCGCCGATTTACAAAGATGGAAAAATGAGGAAGTGCACAGAGCTATGCGAGGTGCAGGACGGGGAGGAGGACCGGGTCCAGGGGCAAACCCGGGCAACGGCCCACCCCCAGCCTGCAATCCGGCGGCTGGAAATCAAGGTAATAACCAAGGGGGGGGCAGGAGGTTTCCAAGCTAACCCCAAACAATTGGGTCAATATCATGTGCATACCACAGGAGGCTCTAACAAGGACAAAAAGATACTGAAGCAAGCGGTCAACTCGGTTTCGTTAGCTGTCCCGAGGTACTTGAGATGGTCAGAACATGAGGTAACATGGAGCAGAAGGGATCACCCAGAAAGAGTGGAGCACCCAGGAGTCTTGGCACTAGTAGTCGCACCGCAAGTCAATGGGTACGAACTGAAAAAGGTTTTAATGGATGGTGGAAGCAGCATCAACATACTATATTGGGAAACCTTCCTACGCATGGGTCTCAAGGAATCTCAGCTGCAAAAAAGCTCAACAGTTTTTCATGGGATAGTGCTGGGTCATTCAGCATGCCCCGAGGGGAAAATCGCATTGGAGGTAGCCTTTGGAGAGTCAAAGGATAACTATCGAATTGAGTGGCTTACCTTTGAGGTAGTCAAATTGCGCAACCCTTATCACGCGTTATTTGGAAGGCCGGCTTACGCCAAATTCATGGCTAGGCCGTGTTACGTATATCTACAGCTAAAAATCCCGGGTCCCAAGAAGACCATTACCATACATGGAAATCGAGACATAGCAGCTGAATGCGACGAAGGAGATGCAGCAATGGCCGAGCAGGCCTGTAGAAAAGAAGAACTCAAGCAGTACCGGTCTCAAGCAGACCCGGAGGGTAGAGCCACATCAAAAAGGCCGAGTACTGAAGGCGAACGAGCAAAATCCAAGGTAACACAAGATGCTAAAATGGTGGCTTTTGTCAAGGATGACCCCTCCAAACAATCCGCCACAGAAGAAGAAGCTGCCGGGTTACTCACAACCGGCCATGTCATGGAAACACCTTACCCGGGTTGGCTAGCAAACCCGGTACTCGTCATGAAAAAGTCTAACGTGTGGAGAATGTGCACCGGTCACGCCAGTTCGGGACCGGTGTCCACGAAGAACTAAACAATGTAACGGGCAGCAGGTTTCAGACGCGCTCTTTTCCTACCCAGGGTACCTAAGGGGACTGGAAGGTTTTTAATGAGGCGGCCTGCTGACCCAAACTTTCTCGCAGCAATAAAGAGATGGTTATCAAGTCCTATTTCGTTACAGCCTGATTACAAGTAAGTAGTATCCACGTGGCATCAGTATTTCCGTATCATTAACAATGTTGAGTATATACAGGTCTCGGGGGCTGGCGGCTCAAGTAGCCCAGCTAGCAACCCAAAAGACCCGGCCTTGATGCCTATAAGTTATAAGGGCCGATTATTCGCAAACGAGTACGGCTGCAATCTTATAACTGGACAAAGGAGCCAAATTTTCTTGACTTTTCTTACTTAAGCTCGATGTGACTCGCACTAAAGTGGCATGATTTGTTCGCTTACGATTACAATCAGCCATGAAGCCCAATGGGACTTGCCTGACACTGTTCTCGTATGGATGTAACAACATGGTATCCACGCGAAAGCCGGCTTACAGTACAAGATAGTCAAAAGGGTCATCTAAACCACAAGTTTATGCAGAGTACAAGGCTAAAAGCCGGAAACTCAACAACTATCAAGCATAACTTCAGTATTCACACGGAATGGCTTTAGGCTTGCGACTCGGTAAAAAATAATTTGTTCTCTGAGAAAGGCCACACCCCCATGACTCGGACTTTGGGTCCTGGGGACTGGGGACTTCGAAACAGAAACAAACTACTTGGCTATCGCAGTTCGAAAAACCTCACCATCCGAGTCTTGGGGACTTAAAGAAAAAGTCCACGTATCAAGGCCCCTGGTACTCGGAAAACCGAGTCTTACGAAGGGAGCCATAATAGAGAATCGGGTATCGAGAAAAAGTTCAAAGAATAGGCAAGCAATACGGTTATCAAAAGGCCAGGAAAGCCGCAAAGTATATCACGGACTAAAAGTACGTTACAAGGTACGGCGTCAGTTTCAGGGCCGCACAGGCGCACCATCAAAAGCATAACAGTGTGAATACAAAGAATTACAAGGTATTATGATAGTACGGCCCTATTCGGCCTCCTAAGCACGGCCTTCCGGGTCTGAGTCCTGGGTTTGCTGCTTAGCCTTCCCGGCACCCTTACCCGGACTCATTGCATCAGGGCGGACTGGTGGAGGGACGGCTGGTGTAGAAGCAGACGGGCCCGATCCTAACTCGGCCTCTCTCTTCGCAGTCGCCTCCCTCTTCCTGGCCGAGCTAGAAACCCACTTCTCCAAGATATCAAAAGGCGGGGGCGCTTCCTCCGTAATAACTTTGCCATCAGCGTCGTATGCGCTCATAATCGTATTTAGATCCAAGCTATCGGCCAAAGTGGTAGCTGAGGGGCGCACTGCGGCTTGTATGGCTTTGAAATCCTTGGGTGTAAATTTGGAACCGTCAGCCTTGAATTCGGGAAACCCGGATGTTACCTTTGCTGGGTCAAGCTTTGGAAAGAAAGCCTTGGCCAGAGTAAAAGCCCGGGTCATTCCAATCCGGCATGATGAGCGTTTCCAGATTTCAATCCAGCCAGGTATAGTGGAGCAGGCTTGAACGAGGTTCTCTTCACCCGGATATACTTCCGTAGGCCACTTCACAGCATCCAATATAAATTTTGTTCCGGCAAAGAAAGTCCGGAGCACAGTCTTGAGGGTTCTAGCCTTGACAATGGCATTTTCCTCTGGGGCCGCAAGGTTGGCACCTGCAGTCGTAACAAAAGAAACAGCGTATCAGTAATCCCGAGTCTGTTATAATAAAGCAAAGACATGAAGCCAATCGACAGCAGAAAACTTACTGAGCAAGATTTGATAAGTATCGGAGACCTGGTCCGATAGTTTCTTCAGTTCGGTTTGAGCAGCATTGCACTTCTTCTTGTATTTGGAAACATCTTTCTTCAAGGTTTTCATGTCATCCTCAAGGATTTCCCTTCGTTTCATCTCGGCAAGAAGAAGTTGTTCGGTCCTCAGTAAAGTTTCATCAGACCGGGTTATCTGTGCCTGTAAGTAGCAAGGAATGCAAGTATTAGTTAGATTGTATGGAAAGCTGAATGTGGCGTAAAGTACCAAGCATCACTTTTGCAAGTCATACTTGGAACTTGGGGACTAGGTATGCAATATGAGATACAAAGTGTCCTTACCTGGTGCTCTGCAGCCATGCGCTCCAAGATCTGGCTCTCCGAAGTCTTCATAGTGAGGAGAGTGTTCATCAACTGATCGAAAGTGTCTTTTCTCGTATCAGAAGACCCGGGGCCTTGGAAATTCCGGGAAGGAGCTTTCTTCTTAGTAGGAGGCGGAACCCGGGTCATTTGTGTGTCGGAATCCGACGCTCCTTCTTCTGCACCCAAGACGGTGGTTTTGTTCTTCTTGCTTGCATGGGAAGCAATTGGATACTCGGCTCCTTGCGTGTCCGGGTTTGGCGGCGACGCTTGTTTTTCACCGCTGGACGCGGCTGTAGTCTTGTCAGCCGGGCTCCCCTTACCCGGGCCCTCGGTCCCCGTTTCCTCTTGATCGCTGATAACGACCGTGGCCCTATAAGATGTTGTCAGTGAGTAGCTAAATACACAGTCAAGAAAGGGTGATGAAATATGGTGGAACATCAGGAAGGGGATCTTACCCGGTATTCACCGCAAAGTCACAAGGAAATCCATCGCTGGACTCGGGAGAAGCTGGAAATTATCAAGTTAGATGTCATATGGGAATGGTTTAAAGAGAATGTTTTGACCCAGAAAAGATAGGGTAATTACCAGCCCGCCGCGGGGGGGTCGATGAAATACCCGGGTTGAGGGCATCATCACCCGGGTGATTTCGAGTCGACCTACGCTTGGGCACGGGCGACTCCTTCAAGAACGGCCAGTGGGATAACGTCATGGTAGCTCAAGTATATCATTAAAGTAATGCGAGTTGAATGCGAGGGGGAGATATGAAACCTTGGAGGTGGCCTCTTGAGTCTTTCTTTTGGATCCGACCTTGACTGTCGGCTCCAGTTCTTCCTCGTCGCTAGCAGATTCTACTTTGCCATCGGAGTTTTCCTCCTCGTCATCTTCTTGTTCTGGATATCATCAAAGTTATGGTTGGAAATGAAGGGGTTATGGTGAGTTCAAGGGAACCAAATAAAGTCCGGAGAGTACCTTCGTCCGAGTTAACAGTTTCTTGCTCCTCTGGACTTTCGGAGCTAGGGGAGGCATTGGTCTTCCAAAAATCATCATCAGCCTGAAAAGTGTTAATGTAAGGGTTATTAATTGCATTGAGTGGAAAGAGCAAAGGTAAAGGCATCAAAGTCGGGTTTTCACCTTGGGGGCTGGGTTCTCAAGCGTGAAGGGCTCTAACCCGGATATGTTCCGGATTACCTCAAGTTTTTCGGTCAGAAAGCCCTTGATGGTTTTATGAGTATCGCCAGCTGCGAAGATGTTGTCGGAGTACCGGAGCGGGTCTGTAGGTTGCCCTGAATACTCGCACATTAACTTTGTGCGGATGGAGTTGGGTTGAATCCAGAAATCTACCCAAGTCTTCACCAGGTTGAGCCCGATGAGGCCTTGGGCTGTGAGAGTGGTGATTTTGGCTAAAAGAGGTTGAATTGCCTCCCTGTCCGAGTCAGGGGCAAATGCACTAAATTTATCAGAGATGTCAAGAAGACCCTCTGAGTAACCCGGCAGCTTCTTTTGGCCGGGTGGGGAGGTGTCTTGGCAGTAGAAGTAGGAGAGCTGCCAGTGCTTGACATGGGAATTAAGGGTGAGGGGTGGCATCAGAGAATTCTTGCGGCGCTGGATGGAAACCCCGCCGCAAGCGAGAAGCGCCCCGTCACCGCTCTCGCGGCACGGTTTGCATTGAAAAAGCTCGATGAAAAGAGCTAGACTTGGCGAAGTGCACAAGTATGATTCGGAAAGGACTATGAAGTGGGAGATGTTGAGAACAGAATTAGGCCCGATATCAAAGACGCGAAGACCGTAATGATTCAAAACATCACGGAAAAAGGGGTGACCCGGTGGGCGGAAGCCCCGGGTCACATGTTCCACAAAGCAAATTACCTCGCCTTTTGTCGGGGTGGGCCGGGTCTCCTTACCCGGCACTCTCCATTGGATATCCTCTTGAGGAGGAAGGACTCCCAGCTCCACTAGCTCCTCCAACTTGGATTTGGTGACTGTAGACCGCGCCCAGTTGGCGGAGATGGAGTTGGCGGCTTTAACTTTGGTTGGAGTTTTCCCTTGCTTTTTGGGAGCCATGTGGTTGACCTGCAAAAGTACAAAGTAAAAGGATAAGAGGACTAAGACCCGGAAGTTGTTAGCCGGTCGAGTATCGGTGGGGTGATATTGAGACATGAAGGATTGCGTGTAACCCGGGTGTTAGCTCACCGAGTAAAGTTCGAAATTGTCCGGGTATCAAGTATTACGACGAAAGTTATGGAGATCTAAGTGTTGAAGGGGTTCTTTGGGGACGATGGATGGCCGCATAGGCACTTAACGCGAATAAAAGGAACTGAAAAGGGGAAGTCCGGCCAGGTGATTGAGGCCAAGGCGGACATTTTGAGTGGATCGGGCCCAGATTGGGAATCTTATCTTCGGATTTGTGGCGAGATTAGTACTTGCAGGTAGTAGGAGAATGGATTGGAATCCATAACTTATCTATTATGCGAGCTGGAAAGAATGTTAGCGACTTAATTCGGCATGGCCGAGGAACCGTTGGCGGATCGATTTGGATCTAATCTAAGGTGAAATCAAAAAGTGCAAGGGCGAATTAATGGACGCAAGTGGCTTACCGGAGGAGATCTGAGCGAGGCTTTGCGGAGGCAGATGGCGCAAGCCTGGTGTCCCTTCGCGGTCCTTGACGGGCCGGATGGGGATTCGCCGGCGGGTCTTGGCGGCGGCGCGGGGCGAGTCGTGGCGGAGCGCAGCCTCCGGCCGGTGGGCTCCGGTGATGCGCGCGGGATTTCCGTGGTGGGGCTCAGTGAGAGTGAGCTTAGAAGGAGAAAGGAAGCGGAATGGGGGAAATGAGCCATTAGGGTTCGGGTTACCCCCAAGGAGCTTATTTATAGTATAAGTGGGTAAGCCCGGTTCGGTGAGTGGGGGCCGGGAGTTGCGGAGGTAAACGGCTATTTATTTAAGTTTCTGCGAGATATGCGCCAAAAATTGAGCAAGGCATCTGGATAAAAGAGAGAAGGGAATCCATCCCGTGATATCAGGATCGATTATCGAGTATGGAACTAGGGTTTAGACCTGGAAAATTAAAGATGTTTGGGGAAAAAACCCGGGTTACTGCATGGCCTCCGTGGAGTAAGGCCTAGCTGAATATCAGAGCATCTTAACCCGGCCTCTATATGCCTGTATGTTTGATATCTTTGCAGGGAATAGCGAGCGCTTCAAGGAGGATCCATGAAGCCCAGGCTATTCTGGGGACTACTGACGGGGGGATGATAACCCGGTAGGCCAAACTCCGAGGAGTAACCCGGCCCAAAGGACGGTGCGCAGGATCCGGCTAAGGATAAGGAAGCTTGTGGAGGCCCAAGTTTGTAGGCCCAGCAACCCGGGTTGTGGGTTACTGTAAAGGAAAGCTAGGGTTTGTGCGCCGTGTCCGGGTAGGATCCAGGGTGCGCCTTGGGGAATAAGCCAGGGGGTACGGGTGCTTTATAAACCGACCCCCAGGTCTAGTTTTAGGCAGAGATCTCAGAACCCTAGCAACAGCGCTTGGTATCGAGCATCTAGTGTAATCCAGAGTTGAGTTGTTATATCAAGATCGGAGACTCGGCGACTTTGATTGCCGGCTACCAGATCGAATTGCACCATGTTTTCCTCTGAGCTAAACCCTCTCCCAAATACCTGTGTCGTCTTGCCCCAAGATCAGTTACCCCCGGTAACATCTGCCGTGATTATCCCACGACAGCTTCCTCAAATGCTCCAAGGCGATTCCCGCCGGGATGGATTGCCGAGAAGATCCCAACTTGGATAACTCATCTGCTGCTTCGTTCTCTGCTCGGTGAATGTGCTGGAACTCACAACCTTCGAAGAACCCAGTCATAGACTGCACCAGGAAGCGATACGATGCCATGTTGACATCCAAAGCATCCCAAGTGCCCGAGACTTGCTGCACCACCAGATCTGAATCTCCATAGCATATGATGCGCTGCACGCCAACCTCCTTTGCTACTCGCAAACCATGCACTACTGCCTCGTACTCTGCTACATTGTTGGATGCCTTGAAGTGAATCTGCAGCACATACTTGAGTTGATCTCGCTTGGGTGACGTAAGCACAACACCAGCACCAAGGCCTTCCTTCACCTTCGAGCCATCAAAGTGCATCTTCCAGTAATTGGAAACTGGAGCAGGAGGTTCATACTGCACCTCGGCCCAGTCCACAAGAAATTCCGCCAGGACCTGAGACTTGATGGCTTCTCTTCTCGTATACGCGGGAGCATATGCTGCTAGCTCGATTGCCCACTTGGCTACTCTGCCACTCGCCTCCTTGTTGCCCATGATATCCGAGATGGGAGCAGAGCTCACAACTGTGATAGGGTGCTCCTGGAAATAATGCTTCAGCTTCCTGGCGCCCAGGTACACGCCGTAGGTCATCTTCTGGTAATGCGGGTAGTTTTGCTTTGAACTGGACAGCACTTCACTGAGATAATATACTGGGCGCTGCACACTCTTGCCTTCTTCTTCTCGTTCCACCACAATCACCACGCTGACTACTCGGTTAGTCGCAGCAATGTACAGCAGCATTGGCTCCTTGGGTAGCGGACTAGCCAAGATGGGAGCACTAGCCAGCATTGCTTTCAGCTCATTGAATGCCACGTCCGCTTGCGGAGTCCAGACAAACTTGTCACTTTTCTTCATCAGTTGGTACAGAGGCAGGGCCTTCTCGCCCATTCGACCCAGAAAACGGCTCAGAGATGCCAAACAACCTGTGAACTTCTGCACATCTTTCAGTGATCTTGGTAAAGACATGCTCTCAATGGCTTTTATCTTAGAAGGATTGGCTTCAATGCCCCGACTAGAAACCAGAAAACCGAGTAGCTTTCCAGCCGGTACACCAAAGGTGCACTTACTCGGATTCAGTTTCATTTTGTACTTGCGTAGGTTAGCAAAGGTTTCCTCCAGGTCGGCAAGCAGAGTATGTGTTTTATTCATTTTGATGACAATGTCATCTACGTACACCTGCACATTCTTGCCGAGCTGGTCGTGCAAGCATTTCTGCATGCATCTCTGATAGGTTGCACCCGCATTCCTCAAGCCAAAACACATGACACGATAGCAATAAGCCCCGTACGGGGTAATGAAAGCAGTCTTTATTTGATCAGCAGGATTGAGTGCAATCTGGTGAAAACCAGAGTAGGCATCTATGAAAGACAACAGTTCACAACCAGAAGTGGAATCGATCACCTGATCGATGCGAGGTAGCGGGAAAGGATCCTTGGGGCATGCCTTGTTCAAGTCGGTGTAGTCGACGCACATGCGCCATGCAGTGGCAGCCTTGGGATCCTCCTTTTTCTTCTCGACCATGACCGGGTTGGCTAGCCAATCCGGATGCAGCACCTCCATGATGAAATTGCTTATCAGTAACTTGGTGATCTGGTCACCAATGGCCTTCCTTCTCTCATCTCCGAAACGGCGCATAGCCTGCTTCACTGGTTTGGCGTCAGGACGCACATGTAATGAGTGCTCAACCAACTCCCTCGGGACTCCTGGTAGATCTTCATTGGACCAGGCGAATACATCCCGATTCTCACGGAGGAAGTGGATGAGCTCGCTTTCCTATTTCTCCGCCAACCCGGAGCCAATGATGGCTACGCGGTCGGGGAACTCGGGGTCGACCTGGACCTTCTTTGTCTCCTTGGCAGCTTGGAAAGCAGTACCGTGCTGGGTACTCGGCACACCTTGTGCGCCAGCTTGTGCGGACTGAGCCATGGCCACCACCTCGTACATCTTCTTCTTCTCGGCAGCGATCACCATCGACTCCGCCAACTGGGAGCTAGCAGAGGCACATTCCATGGACTTCTTGTAATCTCCAGAGATGGTGATGATGCCATTGGGACCAGGGATCTTCATCTTCAGATATGCCACATGTGTAGAGGCCATGAACTTGCTCAGAGCAGGCCTGCCGAGTAGAGCATGATAGGGGCTCTGATGATCAACCACTTCAAACTGCAGGCGCTCTGTGCGGCAGTTCTCCCGGGTACCGAATAGCACATCGATCCACACTCGGCCAATCGGGTTGCACGAGATCCCGGGCACAATGCCATGGAAGGTGGTCTTGCTAGGCAGCATCATGTTCTCGGCCAGGCCAAGCTTCTCGAGTGTGTCCTTGTACACAATGTTGATGCTGCTGCCGTTGTCGATTAGCACCTTGCTGAACCTCACATTCTTCTCGGGACCCAGGAAGGTAGGATCCAGCACCAAGGCATAGCTACCCGGATTGGGCATCACCTTGGGATGATCTGCTCGGGTCCACCTGATCTCCTGGTCACACCAATACATGTAGTGAGGGACAGCAGGAATCACTGCATTGACCTCCATGGCCCGCCTGTGCTGTGATTGCTTGTCGACTGGTTCATAAGTGAAGATCATGTAGCTCTCGTGGTGCTCTTGGTACTGGTTGGAGCCATTGCCCCATTGTTGCCATTGTTGTTGTTGCCCTGGTAGTTGTTGTTGTTGCCTCTGCTGTTGTTGTTGCGGTTGTAGTTGTTGTTGTTGTTGCGGTATCTCTCATTGTTGAAGTTCTGGTTGGCTCCTAAAGCCACTTGGTTCACATTTTCTCTTCTCGGGTACACTGGCGGCCGAGCTGCGGGTGCGCGAGTAGGTTGCACATTGGCATTGGCCGCTGGCAGAGGAGGAGGAGGAGGCAAGCCATCACTCTTGATCGCCTCCCACCACTCGCACTGCCGAGTAGTGTGGTTAGCAGGCCTCGAGGGGTGGTGAGTGTGAAAGCTGCATGGACCATCCTTCATGTCATCAAAGACAAACTTCTTCGGCTGCTCGGAGTTCCCGCTACCCGACTGAGAGGTGCGAAATTGCTTCTTGTTGCCCTGGCCCTGGTTCTGGTTCTGCCCGTAGGCTCCAGCAGGTTTTTGCCTCTGGCTGCCACCAGCTCCAACAGTCACTGCATTCACCTCTTCGGGATCATACCGATTATCTACCCGGCGCTTGTTGCGGAACTCGTTGCGCTTGCTGTTGCTGAAGTTTCTTCTCGGCTCAGAGGAGTCCATCAGTGGCTGAGTAGGATCACCAAGTGCGTACTGATCCGCAATCTTGATGGTCTCCGCCAGAGTGTTCGGCATCTCCCTCTGCAATCTCTGCCACAACATGCTGTCATGTCTGCATCCCCGCGCAAACCAAGTGATGGCCTGTGCTTCATTCACACCCTCACAGGTGTTCCTCAATGTGCTCCACCGAGTAAGATACTCGCGGTCTGTCTCGTCTTCTCGCTGCCTGCAAGCTGATAGCTGTTGTGGCCTATTCGGCCTCTTGTATGTGCTGGTGAAGTTGCTGATGAAGGCATCCGAGAAGTCCAGCCAGCAGTTGATGCTGTTCTTGGGCAAGTTGTTGAGCCAAGTGCGGGCCGGACCCTCTAGCATCTGTGGAACATAGCGCACAGCCCATCTTCTATTGCCATTCGCGATATGGACCGCGGTGACATAGTCATTGAGCCAATCTTCAGGCTTGGTGCTGCCATTGTAACTCTTGGTGCCTCTTGCAAGCTGGAAGTTCTTCACGGACGGCTCGTTCATGATGCGCGGGCCAAAGCACTCGGGGCCAGGAGGACCCGTGCTCTCCAGCCGCGCCGACAAGCTGATCCGGTCCAACTGATGCCTCGCATCTCCAGGCGCCAGCACGCGCTCACCAACACGGTCATGAATATCATAGCCAGCCATCTCCATAGCCGAGTAGCCATCATCATACCTGTCCACCTGCACAGCTGCAGGCTGCTCCACCGGGTTGGCGACTGGCGCCACTAGGCGCGGCTGCTGCCTCTGCCGAGTAGGCTGAGCTGCGGGTTGCCGAGAAGGACCTGGACGTGCGGCTTCTCGGGCACGGCTTTGAGCTTGATGGGCTTGAGAGCCTGCTCTTGCAGCGTTGTGTTCCTGCCCGGGCTGCTGCGGCACAGCAAGCTGTTTCGCGGCGGCAGCCGGGTCATACACCTGCATTTGCCTGTCTCTGCCCGAACGCCCGCTGCGGCTCTTCTCGCGGCTGGGATGCGGAGACGAGGCCTGATCGTTAGATCTGGCCGCGTGCGAGTGAACCACCTGCGAAGCCCCAGCACCCGGGTTGGCCTTCCGGAACTCCTCGTTCTGCCTAGCAGCCTCCAACACCAACTCGTTGAGCCTTTCCTGCTGCCTAAGACGCGCATCGCCATCCAGGCGAGGCAACTCGGCAGCTACAGCCTCTGCAGCTCTAAGTGTCTTGGCGGGTGTGCTATATCTTGGCCTTGTGAAGGTGTTCGCGGTGGCGGACTGGGCGGGAACCTCCGCAAACGTTGCCATCTCGACACCCAAGTTGCACCGCGTAGCGCCTACTCTGCTAGGCCTCCTGGCGACTGGCGTGAAGCCGTGAGCCTTGTTGTACTCGAGCTGGTCTAGGCTCAGCTCAAGCCTGATCTTGTCCAACTCCGCCTGCTCGGCAAGCAGCTCCTGGCGCTGGCGCTCGAGCTGCTCCCTCGCAGCTAGGAGCTCGATGTCGGTGGGAGTCGGCATGCCGGGACGCGTAGCCGACGCGGGAATGACCGTAGACGTGGAAGGCGGCAAGTTGCTCTCCTTCTCGTAGGGCCGGTGAACCCTGCCACCAGCAGGCGGTGCATCAATCTCCTCGACGACGGCCGCAGCGCCCGTAGCGGCTGCGCCAGTGTTTGCCGCCAAGCCCGTCACCATCACCTCAGCGCAGTTCGCAGAGCGGCACGCGGGCCTTCCACGAGCAGCGATCACCGCGGGAGGATCCTCCGCGTCATGCACCAGCTCGGGATATGCGCGGTTGGCGACGGTGGCGACGTAGACAAGGTGAGAGCCGAAGGAGATCACCGAGCCGCCCTCCGGCATGGCCCTGCCGCCGAAATCGCCGGCGTTGTCGGTGACGAAGTCGAAGGAGCCGAATCTGTGGACAAGGCCACAGACCACGCGCTCCGCTGAAGAAGATCCCGTCCGAACAGAAACTCCAACCAGCGCCGCTGGTTGCCCCACGGTGGGCGCCAACTGTCGTGGTGGTGTCACGGCTTCAATACCTCTTTCAGAAATTTTATGTCCAAGAACAATTCCTTCATTAACCATAAAATGGAATTTCTCCCAATTAATAAGAAGATTAGTCTCCTCACATCTCTGCAAAACTTTATCAAGATTGTGCAAACAATTATCAAAAGAAGTTCCATAGACGGAGAAATCGTCCATGAAGACTTCCACAATTTTTTCACAAATACCATGAAAGATAGCAGACACGCATCTTTGAAAAGTAGCAGGAGCATTACATAAACCAAAAGGCATACGTCTATAAGCATAAGTTCCGTAAGGGCAAGTGAAAGTTGTTTTCTCTTGATCAGGCTTCCTAACAGCAATTTGAGAGAACCCAGAATAACCGTCAAGAAAGCAAAAGTGAGTTTTCTTAGAGAACCTTCCTAACATTTGATCAATAAAAGGAAAAGGATAATGATACTTCTTAGTAACTTTGTTAACCTTCCTAAAATCAATGCACATCCTATAGCCAACCACTAGTCTTTGAGGAATAAGTTCAGTATTTTCATTTGGCACAACAGTAATACCTCCTTTCTTGGGGACACAATGCACATGACTAACCCATCTACTATCAGAAATAGGATAAATAATACCAGCGTCAAGGAGTTTCAATGCCCAATTTCTTACCACATCCTTCATCTTAGGATTTAAACGGCGTTGATGTTCAACAACTGGCTTTGCATACGTTCCAATATTAATAACATGCTAACATATAGTAGGAGAAATCCCCTTCAAATCATAAAGAGTATAACCAATAGCACCTCTGTGTTTCCTCAACATTCCCAATAATCTCTCCTCTTCTTTACCAGAAAGTTTAGAACTAATAATAACATGCTATAATTTGTTATCATCAATATGAGCATAATTAAGATTGTCAGGCAAAGGATTTAAATCAAAAACAAGATCCTCCTTGGGTGGTAATGTGGTACCCAAGTCTTCCACCGGTAAATTATGTTTCAGCATCGCTGGCTGATGTAGGAAAATCTCGTCAATTTCATTTCTTTCTTCCATAAAGAAAGACATCACTTTCGTGGTCTTGCATGTATTGCTGCAAATGATTGTTAGGAGCAAGAGCAATAACAACCAATTGTTCAACTCTATAATTCTCATTAGGTAATTCAGCTTCATAAGGTGCTTTAGCAAATTTGGAGAAATTAAGTTCATAAGACTCTCCATCAAACTTTGTAAGGATTTTCTCCTTTTTACAATCTATAACAGCACCACAAGTGTTTAAGGAAGGTCTACTAAATATAATAGGACAAGTATCACTAGTAGAAGTGCGTAGTACTAGAAAATCAGCAGGATATTTAGTTTTACCACATAAGACCTCCACATCTCTAACAATACCAATCGGAGAAATAGTTTCCCTATTAGCAAGTTGAATAATCACATCAATGTCTTCAAGTTCACAAGAACAAATTTCATGCATGATTTCTTTATAAAGCTCATAAGGAATAACACTAGAACTAGCACCAATATCACACAAACCATAATAGCAATGATCACCTATCCTAACATATAGCACAGGAACACTAGGTTTCCTAGATTTACTAGGATGAGAGACAATATTAGAAGCATCTTCACAAAATATAATGTGTCTCTCTTGTACATTTTCAGAAACAAAGTCCTTTACTATTGCTACTGTAGGTTCTACAGTTATTTGTTCTTCGTGTTCTACAGGTTTCCTTGCACTTTTATTAACTACACTAGCTAACATAGAATGTTCTCTTAACTTAGCAGGGAAAGGCATTTTCTCATATAAGGTTCAGGCACAATAGAATCAACGATATGAACTTCTATATCTCTAGCAGGAACACAATTAACATTATCTTTATAATGTGCATGGTACTTATGCCATTCCTTTTTGGGAATATCAATATAAGAAGCAAAAGCCTTATATAAGTTTGCAACAACTTGATAATAAAGACCATAAACAATACTAACATTATGATAATCATCGGATGACATAAAAGTTTTAATGCATTCATAATCATAATTTATACCCGACTTTCTACCTTTGTCATTCTCACATCCTTCAGTGTTTTCTTGAATACGGTCAAGAAGATCCCATTTAGCTTCATCCTTCATATGTGTAAATGATCCAGAACAAGAAGCATCCAATAAATCCTTATCATGAAGAGAAAGCCTTGCATAGAAATTATTAATAACAATATTACTGGGGAACTCAGGAATGGGGCATTTGAGCATTAGTAACTTCAATCTCCCCCATGCTTGGGCAATACTCTATCCGTCATGAGGCCAAAAATTATATATATAATTCCGATCTCTATGAATTTCACTAGGAGGATAGAATTTAGAATAAAAGGGAGGCACAATTTCCTCCCATCCAATAGTCTGGCTATTTTTCAGCAGTTTGAACCATTCAGTGGCTCGGCCTGTAAATGATATAGAGAATAATTTCCTCTTCACTTGTCCCATTGTAATACCTGCACACTTGAACAACTTACATAATTCATGTAAAAATAACAAATGATCACCAGGATGGACAGTTCCATCACATGAATAGAAGTTATTTATAACATGTTTAAAAATCTTTATAGGTATTTTATAAGGATCCAAATCATCAGGCGGTGGGTCACTTACTACCCTAGCAGTGGAAGCAGTGCCCGCAAATAAGAAGTCAAAAGGAGATCCAAACATAGTGTAATAAAGCAGTAGACAGTAATAAAAACAACACTTACAACAGAAGCTTCCTTTATCAATTCCACTTCCCAATAGCGCTTAGCTCCTCGGCAACGGCACCAGAAAATAGTCTTGATGACCCACAAGTATAGGGGGTGTATCGTAAAACTTTCGATAAAGAAGATTATCGAACCCAACAAGGAGCAGAAGGTGTTGACAAGCAGTTTCGATGAAGGAATAACTGTAAATACTGAAAGATAAATTTGTAGGGTTTTTTGATATTGCAGATAAATAAAGTGCGAGTAAATAAAATGAAGTAACAATAATTGCATAAAGTGGCCCAATACTTTCTTCATCAAAGGACAAGCCGGTGGGTTTACTTATGATTAACAAACGTTCTCGAGGACACATGGGAGGTTTCTGTCAAGTACTTTTGTTTCGTGCCGCTGAATAATCTTTACTGTTTTGATAAGTGTTGTGTGGGTGAAACTATGCTAATGTACCGTACCATCCAAGACTAATACATACTTGTGATTATACCCCTTGCAAGCATCCGCAACTACAAGAAAGTAATTAAGAAATAAATCTAACCACACTTTAAACTCCGGGATCCTACGCACCCTCGTGCAATGGTTTCCTAACGGGGGTTTAGGTTTCTGTCACTCCGGAAACCCGACAATTAGTAGCCAAATACATGATGCATTCCCCTAGGCCCAAAAATGGTGAAGTATCATGTTGTCGATGTTCACATGACAGCACTAGAAGAATAATAACACAACTTAAATATCAAACCATTAAATATTACTCAACATTACTTTAGTACTAACAACTTGACTTCTCCCATGGATCATGATGAGAGGTTATGTAATGGTGATTAACAATCTGGACATAAACCTAATCCAATGGTTTCACTCAATAGCATCAACTACAAGTAGTAATCAGCACCGGGAAAGTTTCCCCTATGAAATAGACAAGATGCAACCCTAGATGTTACAACGGAACGGAGTGGAGCTGAGGGTGATGATGGTGGATATGATGGTGATGATGACGATGATGATCCCGATGAAGTCCAGCTCTATGACGGTGACGATGGCGATGATTTCCCCCCTCTGGGGGAGGAATTTCCCTGGCAGATTTTTCCCTGCGAGAGAGCTTTTCTCTTTCTGTTTTTTTTCGTCCCGCAGAAGCGGCGGAAAGAATCCTCGATGACTCTCTTTGTTTAGGGTTCTCGGGGGATGAAGTACGTCGAAGGGGCAAGCCATAGGTGGGCCAGGGCCTCCTCACCACCCCTAGGCGCGGCCAGAGGTGGGCCAGGGCCTCCTCACCACCCCTAGGCGCGGCCAGAGGTGGGCCCGCACCTGGGCATGGTGAGGGCCCTTGGTGGCCCTCCTCCGGCTCCCATTTTGGCTTCCTCCATCTTCGAGTGAAATGGGAACTTTCCCATGATTTCCGGGGTGCTCTGATCTTCGCGAATATGGTATCCTAACACTCCGTTTTCCAGCAGAATTCTAACTCCGCGGTTCAACTCTCCAATTATTGGAAAACATGCAAAATAGGTAAAATAACATAAGTATCATGCTCCAATATGAAATATATCAATGAATAACCGCAAATTATGATATAACACAGTGATGCAAAATGGACGTATCAGACAACGACCGTCATGCAAAGAATGTTGCGCTGAAACCAAGAAAGCTTCTTCATCTCATCTTGAGCTTCTTCCTTGCTAGACCGGCGAGAGGGAGGGTCAACATTCTTCCTCCTAGACCATGGATCAGCCTCAGAATCACCCATAGGGGTGTCCTCGTCAGGAAGGTGAGACGAGAGCACCTGAAGGGTGCCAAAACTATGCTTAGTCTCACAATCAAGACCCGGGCACTCATCAAGAATGAGCTTCATCACATAGGGAGCATAAACCGGGACCTTCTTGATCTCAATCATGGCTGAATTCATCTCCTCCTTGATGAAATGCATGACATAAATCTCATATCCCTCACCATATGGACCACCCAAGTGATACTGGAACGCCTAATAGTGCAAGTTGACTATACCACCATGGATAGCATCCACATTCCCGGCCTTGGGAGCAATGTTGTTGCGGAAGAGGTGAAGAATAATGTTGTATACCCTCTTGATATTCTTAGCAGTGCCGGAACTCGAGATCTTCTCATACATAGGAGACATCCTCTTCTTGTTATAGGCCACACCATGTATATGCATACTTTATCCAGCATCATCACCCCATGGGTAACCAAGCAGCTCAGCCAACCTCCGGATACAAGACTCACACTTCCTCGGACCGATCATCCACGTAAGGGAAACCTCATCATTGTCCCCAAAAGTGACAATGGGAAAGGACTGCTGAACGGCCCTGATGTTGTAGTTCTGCCGAATGCCAACAAAATGCTCGAGCCCCAGCTTCCTAGTGATCCACACAGCCTCCTCGAAGTACACAGAACTGCCCAAGGCATCTAAGTCAAGAACCCGCTATGGACAGAAAGAATGCTTCAGCTTGGCATAGGTCTCCCTCTGAACAAGCTTAGACTCTCTCTTCCGGTAGTGAGGACTGTCAATAGTGTGAGCCATGGTGAAGAAAGGTCTGGCTCTCATAATCCTGTAGTGCCTCTTGGTCATCGACACTACAGTGGTGATCCTATCATTCTTGGCCTTCTTTGCCAATTCACGCCTCTGTCTCTCTTGGCCAGCTTCTAGTTGACGATGCTCATCATCAAAGGCCCTCCTCTGACCAACCCTCCCATTATCCGGATCGGTGATAGGATAGTTGGGAGCATGAGCATGGTACCTCTTAGTAGTGACGTTAGGATTTGAGGCGGATGACTTCGTCCTTTTCCCTGAAAACACAACACAACCAAACACAAAACAAGAGAGAAGAAGATAAGCACACATGTCCATAAGATGGAGGAAGAAATCACCAAAATCTTCTGGGCAAGTTTCAGAGAATCCACACCGGAGTCTCCGGTCTGGTGGTCCGGAATCTCCGGACTGACACCGAACTCTCCGGTCTGGGACACCGGAGTCTCCGGACTGTCCTCAGTTCCGAGATGTGGATTCAAGGAAACTTGCACCAAGTGGTCTCTAGATGATTTCTATAGGGGGGAAACATCCTAGGGTGGTTCTAAAGCACAAAGCAAGTACCAACTCTCCCAAAAACATGCATCTAGAGCAAAACCTAGATGAACACAAAGGAAAAGAGGGGAGAGGGGATACCCTTGCCACCCTGGTCGGCCATGGAGGATCCCAAGGAGGGGGAACACGTGGGGGAGTCGAGGGAGGCCCTTGGGGGCGGATTCCGGTGGCGAGGAGTGGCTGGAGAGGGCCTTGGAGGCGGCAGCGGCGCAGAGGGAAGTTTGGGGAGTGGGGGTGGTTGGCAGGGAATGAGAAACCCTACCACCCGCTCCCCCTTTTTATTCTGTGAAACCGGCAGTCCGGAGTCTCCAGACAGACCAGAATCTCCGGTGTGAATACTGGAGTCTCTAGAGCCACACTCCAAAAACTCCCAGAAAAAAGGAATGGTAATGCATGTGGCTTTGGAACTTGTCTTTTGGGAACATTTTGGCATGGGATTAGAAAAACCAACAGGGATGGTACTCCATACTCAAAAATTTCAAGAACAAACGTTTAAACACAAAAAATGAGTATGTTTTCCAAAGAGACAAACAAGAACTCAAAAAGTCAAACAAGAACCAAATAAGAACCAACTCTTCAAAAGAAGAGGTTGGTTCCCTGAGCCACCATGTAGGAATCATGGTATGTCACTGCAAAGATATATCTTGGGTGCATTGCCAATTCTCGACATTGAAGCTCATAATTCAACATTAGAAAAAGATAGATAACAATGAATTTTTGCTTTGGGCATAATGGGGTGAGGGAGAACCCAATGTGTTAGGATAGCACCCCCCCTATGTCCATGCCTACACCTAAACCCAAACACGTCTCAACTATAGGGGTGTGTGCAAAATCTTCAAGTCAAACTCCTAGAATCAATGATATTCATCTAAGTCCTCAAGAACATGAATCTTGAATCATCAAGTGGCTTCGTCAAGATGTCCGTGAGATTATCCTTGGTGGGGACATATGCTATCTCAATATCACCTCTTGCCACATGATCTCGAATGAAATGATGACGAATCTGAATATGCTTCATCCTTGTATGTTGCACGGGGTTGTAGGCGATCTTGATGGAACTTTCATTGTCACACATGAGAGGCACCTTATCCAAGTGAACATCATACTCTTTGAGGGTTTGCCTCATCCATAGAAATTGGGTGCAAGCACTAGCGGCCGCCACATACTCGGCTTTGGCGGTGGAGAGAGATATACAATTTTGCTTCTTGGAAGACCAACTCACCAAGGACCTACCAAGAAATTGGCAAGCCCCGGAAGTAGACTTCCTATCATCTTGATCACCGGCCCAATCCGAGTCCGTGTAGCCCTTGAGAGAAAATTGTGCCCCCTTTGGGTACCACAAACCAAACCTTGAGGTATGAACCAAATACCAAAAGATCCTATGGACCGCCACCAAGTGGCTTTCCTTAGGAGCCGCTTGATACCTTGCACACACACCTACACTCAAAACGATATCATGCCTAGATGCACAAAGGTAAATCAAAGAACCAATTATAGAATGATACAACTTTTGGTCCACATCTTTACCATTCGGATTGCGCTTGAGGTGGCATTTGACTTACATAGGAGATGGCTTCTCTTTTGCACCTTGGAAATTAAACCTCTTGTGCATGTCTTGGGTATACCTGGCTTGACAAACGAAGGTCCCACTAGCCAATTGCTTGATCTCAAAGCCAAGGAAGAATTTAAGCTCTCCCATCATGGACATCTCAAACCTTCCAGTCATAAGCGTTGAGAACTCATCGTTAAAAGCTTGGTTAGTTGAGCCAAAGATAATATCGTCCACATAGAGTTGGCATATGAAAAGCTATCCCTTTACCCTCTTTGTGAAAAGGGTGGGGTCGATCTTCCCAACTTCAAAACCACGGTCATCCAACAACTCTCTAAGGTGCTCATACCACGCACGTTGCGCTTGTTTAAGTCCATAGAGCGCCTTATCGAGCTTGTAGACATGCTTAGGGAAGTTGAGGTTCTCGAACCCTGGAGGTTGCTTAACATATACCTCATCTTTGAGTGGACCATTAAAGAAAGAAATTTTGACATCCATTTGTTGCAATTTGAAATTATGCAAAGATGAATACGCAAGAAGGATACAGATTGACTCAAGGCAGGCCACTGGAGCATAGTTTCATCAAAGTCAATGCCTTCCACTTGAGTGTAACCTTGATCCACCAATCTTGCCTTGTTCCTTATGACAATACCATGCTCATCTTGCTTATTCTTGAATATCCACTTAGTGTTGTGGCAATCTTTGGGCTTCTCAACTAGCCTCCAAACCTTGTTGTGCTCAAAGTTATTGAGCTCGTCATGCATAGCTTCAACCCAATCGGAGTACTCAAGAGCTTCAAACACTTTCTTTGGTTCCACCATAGATATGTGAGGTTGATGCTCACTAAAGTTATCCAATTGATTTCTTGTGGATCTTCTAGCTTGAACATCTTCCAAAACTTTGTTGTCGGATGCATCAATACACTTCAAAGCTCTTCTAATCCTTCTAGCACGACGGGCTTTGATCTCCTCATTATTGTGAGGAGGAATCACTTGATCATCTTGATCATTTGGGTCCCCGTCTTGATCTAATTTTTGGCCTTGATCATCATCATCATCATCATTATCATCACTAGATTCAACTTGAGTTGAGGAGGATGAATAAGGTTGATCTTGGCCTTGACCTTGACTAGCTTGAATGATAAGAGTGGTTGCATCTTGCATGGTAACTTGGTCAATAAGAGGAGGGTCTTGAACATGTTATTGGGTAGGTGCATCACTTTGATCCTTGGATTGTTCTTCTATTGTATAGGAGGGCTCCACATGAGTGTAGCATAGTTCTTCTCGATTCGACATAAGGTGTCCCTCAATCGGGCGGAAAAATCCTACACCCATCCTTCCTATGACCCTTGAGGCCTTTCAACATCTACATTAGAAACATGAAATTGCGCCACTTCGGAGCAATCATTTTCCTCGAAAACCACACTACAAGATTCTATAACAATCCGTGAGGCTTTGTCAAAGACTCTATAAGTGTGGGATTCGGCACCGTAACCAACAAATATACCGTCAATAGTTTTAGATTGGAATTTAGACAACCGAACACCCTTGATCAAACAAAAGCACTTACAACCAAACACTCGGAAGTAGGAGACGTTGGGTTTGTTGCCGGTGAGGAGCTCATATGGAGTCTTGTCCAAGCCCATGCGGATGTAGAGGCTGTTGGAGGAGTGATATGTGGTAGATATGGCCTCGGCCCATAGATATTGGGGAGAAGAATACTCCGCCAACATGGTCCTTGCCATATCCAAGAGAGTTCGACTCTTCCTTTTGGCTACACCATTTTGTTGAGGAGTGTAAGTGGCGGAATATTGATGCCGAATACCCTCATCACTAAGGAATTAATTCAAAGTGTTGTTCTTGAACTCGGAACCATTGTCACTCCTAATAGCCATGATTTGGACATTGTGTTGACGTTGCACTTGATTGGAGAAGTCGATGATGGTTTGTTGGGTCTCACTCTTCATCTTGAAGAAATAAACCCAAGTGTATCTTGAATAGTCATCAACAATCACCAAGCAATACTTCTTGCCACCAAGACTTGCCTCGGGTACGACACCAAAGAGATCAACATGGAGAAGATCCAAGATCCTCTTTGATGAGATAATAGTCTTGGCCTTATTGGGGGCATCATGCATCTTTTCTTCAACACACGACCTACAAACGTGATCTTTGGAAAAATAAACATTTTCCTTTAGCCCGAGGATAAGGCCACCTATGTGAAGACTTTGAAAAGTTCTCATGTTGACATGGGATAAGCGGCGATGCCACTACCACCCCACATCCTCCTTTCTGAATATACACATCGTTTGAGAGTTGGCGGACTTCGAAAAGTCAACCACAAACAACTCATTTTCGACATGTCCCACGTATGCAACGTCAAGAGTCTTGCTCCTCAAAAGGACCATAGTATTTTCATCAAAGAAGGCGGAGTAACCCATCTTCCCAAGAGAACAAACTTCAATTAAATTGAATCCAAGGGATTCGACAAGCATGATGTCCACGATAGTGACATCAGGAGCAATCACAACCTTGCCGAAACCCGATACCTTAGACTTGGACTTGTCAACATAAGTGATGGACACATCATTTTTATTTTGGCGCAACTCCATCACAAGTTCTTTTCTTCATATGATTAGTGCATCCACTATCAATTATCCATTTAGACCCACCGGAAGCATAGTCCTACAAGAGATCGTTGACTAGACTTAGGACCCGAGGAGGGTCCCTTCAAGCTAGCAACAAGGGTCTTTGGAACCCAATTAGTATAGTAAATTAAACCCTAAAAAGGACCAAGATATTTACCTTGCACAACACCATAATAATCAACGTATAATAAATGGTGTGGATTGTTAGTTCCCATGGGGTTGCTACGAGTAGTGTCGTCCCTAATGGCAGTACCACTCGAAGCAATACTCTTCTTTGCTTGTGCGGTCTTGGCCTTGTTCTTGTTCTTCTTCTTGGCAACATATTGATACATCGAAAACGTATCTCCTTTTCCGAACACTTTTCTTATTGCAGAAAAATCAACTTTCGGGAAAATGCCCAGAAAAGAGCCCATTGGTGTTTTCACCCCGGAAGACCCCGGAACCCAGAAGGGGGCCAGGACATAAGCATACACCACTCTTAAAAATGTTTTCAATACCTCTGTTTAACAAAATAAAAAGCTCTAGCACATGAGTGATCCATGCTTCCCTCCGCGAAGGGCCTTTCTCTTATTTTTATGCTGAGTCTCCGTCATTTCCTTTGAGCACTTTCTTGAGAGCATAGTTACCATTCTTAGTGTAATAGTTTTTTCCCAAAGCACTGTTGATGGTGGTATATTCATGATACTTGCATCTTTCATATTTTTACTTCTAGTCTTCCCTTGAACTTCAGAGGTGCCCTGGCATTTATGTTTTGCCCCCACACTTAAGGGCAAGCGAGATACCACTTTATTAGATCCTATTATGAATGCTTCAATCTTGAAAATAGTTATGCTTCATGTTGTTTATTATTAATATGTTGTTATCTCTACATGGGTCGCATAGCTATTAACTGACAGTATCTTGCATGTATCTTATCATGAGCATAACTAAGTGTCTGATCATATAGTGAGTATATTTACATCATATGAAACAAATATGTTCGTAAAAGTATTAAATCGCACTCAGTTGTCACTGATTTGCTTGAGGACAAGCAATAAGCTAAGCTTGGGGGAGTTGATACGTCGAAAATGTATCTCCTTTTCCGAACTTGTGTGTTTTGGATACAACTAAAATGGACTAACGCTGTTTTCAGCAGAATTACCTTGGTGTCTTGTTTTTGTGCAGAAAAATCAACTTTCGGGAAAATGTCCAGAAAAGATCCCATTGGTGGTTTCACCCCGGAAGACCCCGGAAGCCAGAAGGGGGCCAGGAGAGGAGCCACAGGATGGCCACACCCCCTGGCACGGGTCCCCCTGGCCGCACTAGCATAGGGTGTAGGCCCCCCAGAGCCCCCTCGGACTCCCCTTTAGACTACAACTAGCCTCCATCCCTAAAACCCGAGGGGGTTCGTCATATTCCACAGAAACACAACAGAGCGCTGCCGCCATCCCAAACCTCGATTCGGGGATCAGAAGTTCCTGTTCTGGCACCCTGCCGGGATGGGGAATTGGGGGAGATCATCGCCACCATCATCACCAACGCCTCTCCATCAACCATCCATGTTTCTCCATCCATGTGTGAGTAATTCCCCGCTGTAGGATGAAGGGGATGGTAGGGATTGGATGAGTTTGTTCATGTAATAGCGTCGTGATTGTTAGGGCATAGTGCCTAGTATCCTCTATTAGTGCTATTGACATTGTTGCAACTTGTTATGCTTAATGCTTGCCACTTTGGGACCGAGTGCCATGATCTCAGATCTGAACATGCTATTGAATCATAATGATAATTATTGTTTATTGATCATACCTGCAAGTTGTTTACACATATCGTTGTCCGGAACCCGAGGCCCCGAAGTGACAGAAATTGGGACAACCAGAAGGGATGGTTGCGGTGTGAGGATCAAATGTGTTCACGGAGTGTTAATGATTTGCTCCGATGTTCTATTAAAAGGAACACCTTAATTACCAGTAGTTCCCTCGAGGCCCCGCTGAAAATGGGATGGTAGGACAAAAGATGTTGTGCAAGTTCTCATTGCGAGCACGTACAACTATTTAAGGAACACATGCCTATGGTTACTTAGTACTTGGATGCTTTATCTTATTTATCTGCAATGCCCGTGACATGATCATTATTCCAACTTTCTTATCCATGCAACTGCCCTTCATCCATACCTATGCCTACATTATTTAATCCCGCTCCTTATATCAATCACCACTGCTGCTGTTTTCATACTACTGTTGTTGCTATTTCACTACTACTGCTGCTATAAAAGTGTTACTACTGATAAACCACTGCGAACTAGTCAACTTTCAGGTGCAAGTGAATTGACAATTCATTTGTAATGGCTCACAAATATTCTTTGGCTCTCCTTATTTCGAATCAATAAATTTGGGTTTTACTTCCCTCGAAGACTTTTCCGATCCCCTATACTTGTGGTTCATCACATATCCAAGACCTTGCTTGCCAAATTGTGTCCTAGGAGCACTCACTTGTGGTCTATAAGCAACCACTTGTGGGGTAGAGGCCACAACCTTCTCAACTTGAGGGCTCTTTCCCTTGAGCCTTGCTAGATCACCCTTCAACCTAGCATTTTCCTCAATAATATTTGCATGATCACAAGAGGAAGTAGAGGTGCTGGGGGTGTTGAATTTATTAAGTTGAGTTTGAAGTTGTTCGTGCAACTCTTTGAGGGTAGAGTGTTCACTCTCCAAGGCCTTGCGAGCCTTGGTGAGATTCTCAAACTCCTCGGTTAGTTTAGCATGATCAACCCCAAAGTCAACCTTTTCCTTTTTAGCCTTTGTATATTTAGCAATTGCAAGGTCACGGTATTTATTAATAATATCAACAAGTTCATTATGTGAATCTTAAATAGATTCAAGTTCCTCATCGATAGAAACTCGACCCTCATGCTCTTCCTCAAGGGTTATAGAGAGAGATGCCTTTTCATCCGCATCTCTTCTCTCAATCTCACCTTTCTTCTCAAGAGATACATGGGCCTCTCCCAGTTGGATCATGAGGAGATCAAAGTACTTCTTAGTCTCATCTTGCATGTTAGACATAAATAGTTCCAAAGAGGCAATTTCATCTTCTATACTATGACTAGCAATGTTATTCATGTCATGTGTAATCTTAGGAAGGATAGATGATGCTTCCTTTGAGGCCTTAGCCATGAAGCACTTGTCATTGGGTTGAGGAAGATTCTCATTGGGGGATTCAAAGAGTGATGAAGATGATGCAGTTATGGCAATAGAAAGAGCGGACACTTCACTTGTGGTTTCTTCTTCTTCATCACTCTCGGAATCATACTCCTCTCGAGTCACTAGCACAAACTTGGTGGGGTACTTCTTGTTGAAGGGTTTCCTCTTGAAATGAGGTTTCCATTACTCAACCTTGGACTTGTCCTTGCTAATGAGTTTTCCGCCATTACTCAAAGGGGCACTCCGCAATTAAATGATGATTGTCTTGACAATTCAAACAAGACCTCACTCTTTGAGTCCCTTCATTGCCATAGCGAGACTTGGTCTTTCCCTCAACATATGCCTTGGCCTTAGATGGATTCTTCCAAAACTTTTGCACGATAAGAGCAATGACATCTTTGAGCATGGGATCATATTCTTTATCTTTCAATGGGGCCAAGTCCTCAAATCAATATTCTTGATAATCAATCTCCCTTGACACTACCTTGGCCTTCAAAACAACCGATGCTCCTTTGTGCATTCCTAGGGCTCTAGCACGGTTGTCAAGATCATTTTTGTTTTGCACTTGATTGGAGCACACTTCTTGCATCACTTGGGTTGAGGTCAAGGAGGCAAAGTCATGTCTTCCTTGAATGCTCTTCAAGTCCGTGGGCTCAAAGGGCATAAGAGAAATCATGTACTTCCTATCGATCCATGCATCATCAATGTACTTGGCACCAACATTGTTGAACTAGATGATACCCCGCGCGTTGCCACGGGAATGCAATGCTACAATAAAAGATTCATAAAGCGGTGATCAACACATATGAACCAATTTAACTTACTATTTTAAGATGTTGGCAGGCCTAGTGGAGTTGTAATGAGTAAATTTTCAGAATGACCATGTAAGAAAATACCGTAAAATTAGCACCCGCGACAACTAAAAGTAATCAGATGGTGTAAAGTGTACATATATTGGTCTTCAAACCAAGTGCAAGCTAGCTAATGATATTCAATGTCTTTCAAGTTTCATATAGAAGTTTTAACACTACGTTAACTCTAAGACAACTTTGTCTTGTACACAAATATGCGAGCCCTTGATTCCTTAGCTGATATGACCATAATTATTGGAGAAGTTCCATTGCCATTCTCTGTTTATTCAACATAAGCAGTAATGTTTTCCTTTGGTTTTTGATTTGAATGAAAAGGTATAATATAAGGAATATCTATGAAAATAGATGACTGCAATTTTAGGAAACAGACTGCTGATGCATGTAAAATGCACACATCAACTTTGCATGTTATTACTTGTTTTTCCTACATATTAGCAACTTATATTCATGTTTTATAATGATTTGGGGGATTTTCTGAACAATCCCCCTTCTTTTGGTTCTAACCCTGTTTTTCCAGAAAACGTACTTTTTAGTGTTTCAGACTTTCCGGGAGCTTCAGGACTCCAAAAAGGGCAAGGCCAAAGAGCACGGTTCAGAATTTTTGAGACGAAGACCATGGCAAAAAGTAGAGGGCCAAAAGGCCAACCAGGTGGAAAAGAGGACCCTCCACGCGGCCAGATTCCTAGGCCGCGTGTGGGGCCCCCTTTTTGCCCCCGTGGCTCCGATGCCGTCGATCTTTCTTCTCCCGAGTGTCTCGTGACCTAAAAACGACTATATAAAGGGTCCCCTGGCCTTTTCAAGAAGGGGGCAGCGCTGAGAGACGAAACCACGAAACAGAGAGACAGAAGGCTGCCGCCGGAGAAGATCGGAGGGGGGAAACGCCGCCGGGATCACCCCCGGAGGGCTCCACCCCCCTCCGGCGTGTTCATCATCAACATCTACAGCAATATCAGCTCCATCTCTCCACTGTAATATCTTGGAAAACACGATGTATGATGCAATACTATATTCCCTTGATGCACTGTGTCTCCCTGTTTATGTTTGAGTAGTGAATTGTTCTTGGCAATGGTGAAATAGTTCGTTGATTGGTTGCATACAAGTTTGTTATCTTCTATGATTGTCTTTATGTACAATATATGAGTGCACGCATATGTTGGGGAATGCATGTAAGGTGATCACCGGTAGCATAATGGAGTGGTGGTGACTTGGGAGTGACAGTAACCTGAGACCGAGCCACAAAGTTAAGTTATTGGGGGATATATATAGGGGACCTTAGAACGTAAGGCTATGGTGGGACTTTATGTCTTAATCAATCTTGTGCAGTCATTTACTTGGCCACATGATCCATCATAAGGGGTTGTAGATCATTTACTTGACTATACCTATTCATGGCTCCTTCCTAGAAGAAACAACTAAAACTAAAACATGTGCTTCACTAATTGTGACAACCACACGAATGAAACACCTATTGCTAGAACACTTGCTCCCTTGAGATACTTGAGATATTTGCTGCTTGCTACTTGTGAAACTTGCTTAGAAACTTGCTTTAGAAACTTGCTCTAGGATTACTTGCATTTTAAACTTTCTTCACTAGTTACTAGACAAACTACACTCCACGTCACTTGCTTTTAATTAGTTAGTTCCTTTTAGTCAAACTTATTGCCTTGCATAAACAGCCATATAAGAGTGTTATAGGACTTTAGAGAATAGATAGCTTACCTTCAGCTCCTCGTGGGTTCGACACTCAAATACTTATCGAAAGGTACTACAATTGATCTCCTGCACTTGGGAGTCATCAAGCACTTTTCTGGCGCCATTGCCGGGGAGCGTCGTGCCAAGCTTTTATTCTTGTTTGGATTGCATACTAACATATAAACCTAAAACACAAAAAAAAGTTATAATGGAAAACAACCAAACAATTTTAGAACTGTATAATATCTACCTTGAATTAGGACATGAGGTGTTTGAGGAGAAATTGAAAAATTATTTGCACAACAATCATATTTGTGGTAGTACTAATTCTTTGAACACCTTTATTGCTAAGGAAAACCTTGAGCTTGGGGAAGTTTGTCTTGATGAATATGATATTTTTAGTCCCCCTACTATTGAGGATAAAAATGATATACTTGCTGATTCTATGGAAAGTTTTAAGCTTGGGGAAGTTGGTTTTAATGAGCATGATATTTCTAGTTCCCCAAGCTTGGAGGAGAAAATTCACTTTGATGATACTATGCCTCCTATATATGATGATTGCAATGAAAATTATGAATGTTTAACTCCCACTATAACTAATGAGGATTTTACTTATGCGGAGAGTAGTGATTCTTTTATGCATGAGGCTCATGATAAGAATGTTTTATGTGATATTCATATTGTTGAATCTATTCATGATGCTACTGAAAATTATTATGAGAGAGGGAAACATGGTTACACATATTTCAACAATATTAAGTTTCCCCTCTTTATGCTGAAAGTATTGAAGTTGCACTTGATCTACCTTTCTATGCTTGCTATTATGTGCTTCTTTTATTTTTTT